>CAJGYO010000017.1:47165754-48581327 GCA_904845875.1 Miscanthus lutarioriparius | reverse complement strand
GTGGTGATTGTCTCTGGCTCCGATCGTGGTGATTGTGAGGGGTTCTTGACCTTTCCCTGGCGGAGAGCCAAAAGGTACTCTAGTGGATTGCTCATGGCTTGTGTGATCCTCATCTTGTGTTGGTTGTGCGGCACCCTATTTGTAACACCTCGGGTGTTAGCCTTGCATAACTTGACTTGCATAACATGAGCATGAGCATCAAGCATTCATAAATCATCATTTACAATTGAAACATTCGATCAAAACATATGAAACATTGCTTGTTATCTCGTGTTTCTTGGAACATGTGCATATGATCATGTGCAAATGAATGCAAGTGGGTAATGTTGGTCACTAAAACACCTTAGCTACACTTAGGTTAACAAAAGGAACCTTGTTCATGAAGGTCACCTTTCATGATCAAGCACTTAAGTAATATTACCTGTGTTGACCTGGATAGCTATATGAGTGACTACTACATGAAATGCTTAAATGACCTTGCAAATTGTTTAAACATGCTTAGAGTATCATCATGAACAACTTTGGTATTTAAGGCTAGGGCTAGTTTGGTCATTTAGCCATGGTTTGAATATGTATCATGATTGCAAAGTGACATGTTTGACTAAAGTTGAACTAGGTGTTAGAGACCTTGCATGGAGGAGTTCACTAAAGCAATGTTGTAGTGTTTGACATAAGGAACAACTTTGATTTTTGGGCCTTTGACTGATTCAGCTCCTAACATGCTTGAATTTGGATTTCAAAATCATCGAATCACCGCTTTTCAACACTTAGCCATTTTTGTTCTAAGTCATACTCGACAAAGGTGTGTCCACCACTTTGGATCGATTTTTCTCCGTTTCTGTTGCGAATTAGAGCTTGATTCTTTAACAACAATTGTAGCTGGTGCATGGGTCTACAAAAGTTGTTCAGGTCGGTTGCACGATAGAGCTACGGTTAAGCAGAAAAATCATCGTCAACTCGCTACCGTCAGCGCGCCATCGCGTTCGATTTAATCAATCCAATCCGCACGTTGGCTTCATGGGGCCGATCGTCAGAGCCTTGGCCGCCAGCGTGGAGGAAAACGGCCGCGTCGCGCCTCGCTTCTGCCAGCCAGCAGCCACGACGCGCGAAGCGCCTTCATCACGCCAAAGACCGCCAAGCAACGCCCAGCGCCCCTCGGTTTCATTTTCCGCCTCCTTCGCCGTCCGCGGCTCCATAAGCGCGTACCGCCGAGTTCTTGCAGCTCGCCGTCGCCATAGCCAACACCACTCGCCCTCGCTGCCTCTCCACCCTGAAATGCCTCCACTAGTGCCCCAAATGACCCACCGCTTCTTCCCGTGGCCGCCATTCGAGTTCGGTAAGCGCCAGTGCGTTAATGCTCACCGGAGCTCGCCATGACTCGCTGTATCGTAACCCGCGTCACTCACGATCCTCCTCCCGCTCTGTTAGATAGCGCGCTACGTCCCCCAGCGTTCATAGTTGCTTGTACGCACCTTAGGTTGAGCCGCCGAGGTCGTCGCCGACGTCTCGCCGTAGTCCAGCCTCGCCGCTCCGCCATTGCCGCCGCCGTCGTCCTTACCGTCGACAATAGGGCCGGCCAAGTGGCTCAATCGGTGCGCGAAGTCGAGTAGATCATCGTGTGATGATGTCACCACCGGCGAGTTCACCGTCGGCGAGCTCTGGCCGCGCCCGCAGCGTACAGCGCCGCCACTCTGCTTCTGTGTCGATGACATGTGGGGTCCCCTGACCAGCGGGTCCCACCGGTCAGCGACAGAAGTAGAATAGGCTAGTTCAAAAATTCCAGATTCAAGTGTGTTTTGTTATTTTTGTATCTTCAGTTTGGTAGCTCCTAAATTTGTGAAATAAATATGGTTGTGTTCCTTAGGAAGTGTAGTATTTAAGAAAAATATGTTCTTGACTTGTATAGTAGAAATTTTTGGAGATTTAAATAGGGATTTGAAATGTGCTTTTGAATGCATTCAAATTTGTTTATTTTATATCTAGAGTTCCTGTGCTCCAAAAATTATGAATTTTTTGTGGTAAGCTAATCTTAGCATATGTGAGCCCTGGTAAAAATTTGGGGACCAGTGCATGGGTAGATTTAGAGTTATAGATTTTTCTTTTATGACTAGTTAATCCTTGCATGAATTTTCATAAATTAAGTATGAGTCCAAAATTCATGAAATTTGTTGGAGGTAATCCTAGTACCATATGGATGCTAAGAAAAATAGGAAATCTGTTGCTTGACACTTTTCAATAAGGTTTTCCATTTATGCTATTTCAAGCCTTGCTGCCTTGTCATTTTTGTATAGAATGTTCTACTTGGTAAAATGACATGAAATTTTTACAGTAGTCCTTTGATAGCATTAGTAAGGCTCTATAAATTTTTGAGAATTTATGAAGCACATCTGATATATATTTTTTATTTAACCTAGATATCTAAATAAAATACTAAAGGCAATTTAAATAAATAGTTTGGGCTTCACCATTATATTTTCTTAAATGTATTTGGTATGCTTAAACTGTTGGTAGGTTTTGTATGATAAGACTTTGAATACTTGTATGAAGTAGAGGTATTGTTACTTTATAATGCGAATTGGAATAGTTTCCGGACAAATTCTAGAGTGTGATGAGTTGCATGTTGAAACTGATGTGTACTGTAAAAATGGTTAATAACAAAGTTGTAGAGAATTGGATAAGCTTTCCAGAAAGTCCTAGATCACTATTTTTGAATTTGTAGAACTCCAGTTATGAGTGAAGCAAGTAGCTACTATTTGTGGCATAGTCGATGCATTGTAGAAGTAGTTAAGTGGTAATCGAGAAGAGATATGCACCTACTCAAACAACGTGATGCACTGGTTAACATGTATGCATTCGTAATACTTATACCATACTCATGCATCTAGGATCGGAGGAAGAGATCACGTTGCTGGAATTCGAAGAAGCAGAGGAAGGGAACCCGCAGGAGGATCCGCAAGCCGCAGCCTCCGGCGGCGTGAGCGTAACCTCAAGAGCTTCCTGAGTGCCCCGACCACCGCCTCTACTTCCTTTATGCGAGGCAAGCCCCGGAGCATTATAAGTCTCCCAGTAATTTACAAATGTTTACTTAAGTACTTATGATTGCTGCATTAGGTTATAAGAGTTGAATGAAACCACTTGATGCATGTACATTCCTTGTCCAGATATTACACCTTTAACCGGTATAGGTCCAGGATCGAATATATGCTTAGCCATGCTTAGACCGGTAGAAGTCGGGTGATTTCTGTCACCGCGAGATATAGGTGGATACCGAGCACGGTTGGTTATAATTGCTATCGTGAAAAGAACCATGGTTAATGTAAATGGAGACCGGGCGGGATGTCGATAGAGAAGCAACAAGACATGGAGGTCTTGGGTGTGGATCTATCCCCATCTGTGTCGATCAAGGACCGTACTGTTGTTGGAACTTCTGACAAGATTGAACGCATGCCTCTCACTTAGCTGGCGGATAATTCGTTCCGACCGCTGGCCGAGTAATTCAACTCAGGCCGGAATCGCTTACAGCGCCTTCCGTGGGAACGATCGACCGAGCCCAAGGCGGGCTTGGCTGAGCATCCCGGCATCTGGTGTTCCAGTTAGCGCGCGCGTGATCTGGGACCCGCAAATGTGTACCCGAGTTGTATCAAAGGTGACCTAAGGCTATCGTGGTTGGTAGACTGGTTTGTGTTAGGAATAAATTCCCACCTGGTTGAAATCGATTCAATCGCCGCCTCTCCCGGATAGTGAGAAACTTGGCTAGCTCCAACATCGTAGTAATCAGTATTATGGAACATGATGGTTCGGATGAAAAATGGAATTACAATACCTGCTATGGTTACTATTGTATGCTTCTAAATGATATACCACATGTTTGGCACAGGATAGTTGCTAATCTAGAAATGGATAGTTATAATTAACTTGGTAAGGGAATCATAATGGTACAACGGATCAATTGCCTTTTTCGCAAAATGTTGTCAAGTTACGTCCACTTATACAGCCTTGCATAATCCTTGAGTCATTTTATTTCGGTTCATGACGGGTAAGTCTAGCTGAGTACCTTCTCGTACTCGGGTTTATTTTCCCATTGTTGCGAGATGGCACTTGTGTATCATGGTTATTGCAAGAGTTGCTTCTATCCCGGCTGGATGAGGAGTAAGCCTTGGCGCGAGCTTCTTTAGTAATTCCTATCCTTGCTTTTGTGGACCGTGATCTAGCTTGGCACTGTATCAAACTATGTTGGAAACTTTATCTTTGAACTTATTTGCTTCCGCTTTAATTATCAAACTCGGTTTGTAATAACTTTTATTCGTACTCTGATGACGAAAAGTATTTGTGAACTTTATGTAATATGTGGCATGTATGTTGAATCCTGTACGATCTTGGTTGTTTCAAATCATTTATCGAGACCCGTCGTGGTACTCGACGGACTACCGGGTTTATATGGGTTCAAGTATGACAGTGTGACCGCTTACGGATTGCCATTGTACTTGTATTCTTATAAATTGGTCGGTTCTACGACAGCTGGCATCAGAGCAAGATTCAACGTTAATTGTCACAAGTGTATTTAAAACAAAAGTTTTTGTTTTCCGAGAACCCTTCTCTAGCAACTAATAGTTATATAATAGGTATTTGAAATCTAAAGTGTGCCAATGATCACTTTCCTTATGCCCAAATTAAGGACTATTAGGTGGCTATTTAAGTACTAACATGGGGTTTTTACTTAAATCATCCATACGGCGTGCTATTGTATGGATGCCATTCACTTGAATGGTAATGTATGGATCAAATGCCTCTACGTCAAGGTAAGATGAGTGTATGACCGCAAGATGTGAGCATGCAGTCGGGAAGAGTAGCTTTGAGTACGGCTATGTATGCATGCTTGCATGTGTATATATATGTATTTAATTGTGGGTTAAATTATTGTCGGGTAGATTGATACGGAAGTATATGTATGGGTATACATATATGGAAGTATTTACAATTACATTCTGCATATTCATTATGGGTTTAGGGCTGAAATGAGATCTTATGCGGGTACACTAACAAATGACGTGTAGATCGACTAGTTACGCTATTTATGAGAGAACGTATGTATGCCACCGTGTCTACCGCTAGAAACAAATTTTTCCTAAGTTTGTGAGGACGTCACGGAACGAGCATGCATCATGATAATTACCATTCACATAATTACATTGTTCCTCCCTTATAAAATTCTTACTCGGTTATGTAACTCTTATCCATTATGGCATTGTCTCACCAAGGGGTACATGTTAATGGTGCAGATGGCACGCACCAAGCAGCAGACATTTCATAAGTCCACCGGAGGCGAGCTCCCCGCCGTCGCCTTGCTCCACGTGCCCGCCAATGTCACACGTTCCTTGGAGAGTTTGGGATGCCTACACTCTTGTGGAGAGTGCTCGATTATGTAGGCTATCCTGATGGAATGGAACCCCGCTACTTCCTGGCGAATGAGCAGTTAGGGAAAGGTCTCTTAATTACTTGTGGAGGCCGTTGTTCGTCCCCCGAGGTGACGATTCCGAGTGGACAGTGGTGTTATGAGTCAACTGGCGGGGCTCAGCTTGAAGAAGCACCGGCGAGGCAGCCTTTGGGATCCCGAGGGACATCATGGATCGTTTTCCTCGAGAGCCGGCAGCCGCTTTGGTTGGAGTCTTTCCAAGAGGTAACCCCTCCAATCGACTCATGGTAGCGCACAAGAGGAAAATCCTTGGAGATTGGTGCGGCAGAAAGGCGTAATGTTGATAACCCTTCCATGAGCGCCATGTTCGCAATGATGAGAGTGTTGGATGGAGTTGAAGGTAGCCTCAGACGTGTGTCTGGTGCTCTTGGTCATGCCCGCGAGGACCGACGTCAGCTTCAGAGGGAGCACGACGCCGAGATCGAGAGGCTCACTAAAGAAATGACTCGGTTAACTCACCAGCGGAATGCAGCCTGGTCCAGGGAAGATGTCCTAAGAGCTCGACAGTTTGAGCTGGGACAGCAGCGGGCCAATGCGGAAGAATACAATGATAATCTGCATGAAGAGGTTCACCTTCTGAACAATCAGCTCCACCCTTATGTCCCACCTGGAGCCGTAGAAATGGATCTAGAAGGGTACGAGGAAGGAGAAGAAGAAGTGGAGCCTGAAGAAGAAGTAGAACCTGAGGAAGGAGATGATCTTGCGTCTGACCTCGATAGTGATCATGATGAGGATTAGATCGCTTAGCACTTAGTGGAAGGACTAATGTATCACCTTTATTCATGTAATGGACCTGTAGCTCGAATTTGGCATTAGTAACCAGACTATCATGTAATGTTGATTAAGTGCACCTTTGGTTGAACATCAATGCAATTCCGTTCCTTGTTGGTGATCACGATTTAACTTTGCATGCGTTATGAGCGCGATAAGTGGTCAAATTGGGGATGCCATGTTGCGAGAATGAATTGTTATGCCTCTATTTTTATTGTGAATTTGAGAATTTCTCCAGTGATTTTAGTTTGGCATGATTATGATTCATCTGCAATCTCTTGACATCAACCAATAATCGCTTATTGTTGCAACTTCGCAGATGACGCGCACCCGTTCTGGAGCTGGTAGCAGTCACGATGGCAATGGTGATGACTTACCACCACAACCACCACCGTCTGCTCAGGAGTTCTTTGCTCAGTTTTTGGGGAGCCAAAGGACAATGGAAGAAGCTTTGCGCCTTATCGCTTAAAACACCGCTCGTGGCCACCCACAGCAACCAGGGGTCGAGCCAAATCAGCACAGTACATTCAAGGAGTTTCTAGACACGAAGCCTCCGATCTTCAAGGTGGCTGAGGAACCACTGCAGGCCGATGAGTGGCTGAATACCATTGAGCAGAAATTCCGTCTGTTGAGGGTCACGGAGCATCTGAAAGTAGAGTATGCTTCTCATCAATTGCAAGGACCAGCAGGGATCTGGTGGACACACTTTCTGTCGTCTCTACCTGCTAATGCGCAAGTGACCTGGGAACAATTCAAGCTGGCTTTTAGGGGACATCATATTCCCCCAGGCCTGATGCGCATGAAAGCAGCCGAATTTATGAGGCTCACTCAGGGAACAAAGTCACTCACAGAATATATGCACGCATTCAACAACTTGTCAAGATATGCTCCCGGTTTTGTGGATACTGAAGAGAAAAAGATAGAGAGTTTTAAGCGAGGGTTGGGTACCAAACTGATGAAGACTATGGCAAATTCTCGATGTACCACGTACAATGAGTTTATTAGTGATGCCTTGACCCAAGAAAACCACAACAACATGCATGCAGTTGCTAAGGGTCGCAAAAGGACATATGAGGCCGGTGCCTCCAGATCTTTCCAATCAAAAGCTCCTATCACAGCTAGGCCACAATTCCGTCCACCTGCACCAAAGTTTAGGCCTCCACCACCGAAAGCTCAGAATAACAGGCCACAGAAATCATTCCATAAGGCGTTCACTATTGCCTTACCAAAAGGAAATGGCAATCAGGACAGCTCCACCGGATTCAGAAGTAATCAACCATGTTTCAACTGCAACCAACTGGGTCATTGGTCCAAAGAATGTCCCCACCCCAAGAGGAATGGCAACCCAAATCAGAACAATCAGAGGCAGGTGAATGCCAGGGCACGTCAAGGACAAGTGCATTATACCGCTGTGGAGGAAGTACCCGCCGGAGAAGTTGTCACGGCTGGTATGTTTCTTGTCAACAAGTATCCTGCTGTTGTTTTATTTGATTTAGGAGCTTCTCATTCATTTATGAGTCAAGCATTTGCATCTAGACATGGTCAAGAAATAATTGAAGTAAACAAAGGGGGTTTTAACATAAGTTCAAATAGGGTCTTTACATACTACCAAAAGATAGTCAAAAATGTATTCATCGTGATACAAGGGAGGGAGTACACCATAGATTTGATAATATTGCCCGGGTTGTCAATAAGTGTAATCTTAGGCATGAATTGGATGAAGGATCATGGTGTTCTTATTGACACTAGCACCCACACTATTATGTTGAGAGAACCCACGGGAGGGAATGCTTTTCTAGTCCCACTCTCCCGTGATTTCAAACCCCAACATTTAGCTCATGCTATCCAAACCACCACAATATGTGATATTCCGATTGGTTTGTGAGTTTCGGATGTATTTCCGGAGGAATTACCAGGTCTACCACCGGATAGGGACGTGGAATTTAAGATTGAATTAGTGCCAGGTACCGCACCCATATCCAGAAGGCCCTATAGAATGCCACCCAATGAGTTAGCGGAACTTAAGGTCCAATTGCAAGATCTATTGGACAAGGGTCTTATCCAACCTAGCTCATCTCCGTGGGGATGTCCAAATTTGTTTGTGAAAAAAAAGGATAAGTCACCGAGAATGTGTGTGAGATTACAGACCACTCAATGCTGTGACCATCAAAACAAATATCCATTGCCACGCATCGACATCTTGTTCGATCGGTTAGCGAAAGGCAAAGGTATTCTCCAAAATCGATTTGAGATCGAGGTTATCATCGATAAAGATCGGGGCCGGAGGATATACCTAAAATCGCTTTCTCTACTAGATACGGCTTATACGAGTATTTGGTTATGTCTTTCGGACTAACAAATGCTCCAAACTATTTCATGTACCGATGAACTCGGTATTCATGCCCGAACTTGACAAGTTAGTGGTCGTGTTTATTGACGACATATTGATTTATTCGAAAAAATGAGTCGATCATGAAGAGCATCCGAGGATTGTCCTATCCAGATCGAGGGAGCATAAGCTATATGCCAAGTTTAGCAAATGTGAATTTTGGATGAGCAAAGTACCTTTCTTAGGTCACATTTTATCAAGAGATGGAATCTCAAAGAGACCCATCCAAAGTACAAGAGGTCATGGATTGGAAAGCCCCAACTTCGGTTCATGAAGTTCAGAGTTTTCTAGGGTTAGCTGGATACTATCGTCGGTTTATTCCAGATTTCTCAAAGATAGCTAAGCCTATGACCAGACTACTTCAGAAAGAAGAGAAGTACAAATGGACACAAGAATGTGAAACAACTTTTCACACCCTCAGAACTTTGTTGACTACCGCACCTGTGTTAGCACAACCAGACATTGAAAAGCCTTTTGATGTATTTTGTGATGCATCAGGAATAGGTTTGGGATGTGTGCTTATGCAAGAAGGGAGAGTAATTGCATATGCCTCACGGCAATTGAGAAAACATGAAGTCAACTACCCTACACATGATTTGGAACTTGCAGCCGTTGTCCATGCACTAAAGACATGGAGACATTACTTGTTGGGCAATATATGTCATATCTATACTGACCACAAAAGCCTCAAGTATATCTTTACCCAGCCAGAGCTGAACATGAGACAACGAAGATGGTTAGAATTGATTAAGGACTATAATTTAGAAGTGCATTACCATCCGGGTAAAGCTAATGTAGTAGCCGATGCACTTAGTCGGAAGTCCCATTGCAACACTATGGAAGCATTGCTGGAAGATGGATTCAACTTGTTACATCCTACTGTACTACACAATATCACAATCAGTTGTTCACTTGAGGGCAAAATCATAGAGCTACAAACGAGATGATGTGGGAATAAGTCACATCAAGAGAAAAATGCAAGAGCAAGAAACCAAATATTTTAGATTGGACGAAAGAGGTGTATTATGGTTCGAGGACCGACTAGTGGTACCAAAAGACTGGGAGCTAAGGAGTCAAATTTTAGAAGAAGCTCACTCATCAAAATTGTCTATCCATCCGGGTAGTAGTAAAATGTATCAAGATTTAAGAACCTGTTTTTGGTGGACTAAGATGAAGAAAGAGATCGCAGCCTACGTTGCTAGGTGTGATAACTCGCAGAGAGTAAAAGCTGTCCATATGAAAATTTGGATTACTTCAGCCATTGCCTATTCCAGGATGGAAATGGGAAGAAATCAGCATGGACTTTATCACAGTGCCTTCCAACGACACCACAAGGTCATGATTCAATATGGGTTATTGTTGATCGTCTCACCAAATCAAGACACTTTTGTACCCGTGAACACACATATATCACGTTGGGAAAATACTCAATTATATGTTTCCCCAGATCGTGAGATTGCATGGAGTACCCAGGACCATAATCTCGAGATAGAGGACCACAGTTCATAGCTCGTTTCGGGAGCACTTACACCAGCTTTGGGAACCAAGCTAATCGAAGTTCACTTATCATCCGCAAACTTCGTGATGTATGACAGAGCGAATGAACCAAATCCTAGAAGATTTACTTAGAGCTTGTGTTATATCTTCAAAAGGTTCATGGGAGAAATGGTTACCTTTAGTTGAATTCTCCTATAACAACAGCTTATCAAGCGAGTATCAAAATGGCTCCATTTGAAGCCTTGTATGGCGAAAAGTGCGAACTCCCTTGAACTGGATTGAGCCCGGTGAAAGGAGATACTTTGGTATTGATTTTGTAAATGAAGCCGAAGAGCAAGTACGTATCATCCAACACCACATGAAGGCAGCTCAATCAAGACAGAAAAGTTATGCTGACAAAAGAAGAAGACCACTAACTTTTGAAGTGGGTGACTATGTATACTTGAGAGTATCACCCATGAAAGGCGTGAAAAGATTTGGGATGAAAAAGAAGCTTTCACCAAGATATGTAGGGCCATACAAAATTTTGGAACGAAAAGGGAAGGTTGCATATAAGTTACAACTTCCACCAGAGATGAATGCAATCTTTGATGTGTTCCATGTTTCTCAGCTAAAGAAATGTCTTCGAGTACCGGAAGAAGCTATTGCACCCACCAACGTACAGCTTCAATCGGATTTGACCTATGAAGAAAAACCAATTCGAGTATTAGAAGAGATGGAGAGAGTGACAAGGAGTAAGATTATTAAGTTCTATAAGGTGGTGTGAAACAATCATAGTGAACAAGATGCTACGTGGGAAAGAGAGGATTATCTGCAAGAAGTTTATCCCGCCTTTTTCCAAGAATGGTAGGTCTTGCAAATCTCGGGACAAGATTTTTATAAGGGGGAGGGGCTGTAACACCTCGGGTGTTAGCCTTGCATAACTTGACTTGCATAACATGAGCATGAGCATCAAGCATTCATAAATCATCATTTACAATTGAAACATTCGATCAAAACATATGAAACATTGCTTGCTATCTCGTGTTTCTTGGAACATGTGCATATGATCATGTGCAAATGAATGCAAGTGGGTAATGTTGGTCACTAAAACACCTTAGCTACACTTAGGTTAACAAAAGGAACCTTGTTCATGAAGGTCACCTTTCATGATCAAGCACTTAAGTAATATTACCTGTGTTGACCTGGATAGCTATATGAGTGACTACTACATGAAATGCTTAAATGACCTTGCAAATTGTTTAAACATGCTTAGAGTATCATCATGAACAACTTTGGTATTTAAGGCTAGGGCTAGTTTGGTCATTTAGCCATGGTTTGAATATGTATCATGATTGCAAAGTGACATGTTTGACTAAAGTTGAACTAGGTGTTAGAGACCTTGCATGGAGGAGTTCACTAAAGCAATGTTGTAGTGTTTGACATAAGGAACAACTTTGATTTTTGGGCCTTTGACTGATTCAGCTCCTAACATGCTTGAATTTGGATTTCAAAAATCATCGAATCACTGTTTTCAACACTTAGCCATTTTTGTTCTAAGTCATACTCTGACAGTGCTGTCAGCCCGACTTTGGATCGATTTTTCTCCGTTTCTGTTGCGAATTAGAGCTTGATTCTTTAACAACAATTGTAGCTGGTGCATGGGTCTACAAAAGTTGTTCAGGTCGGTTGCACGATAGAGCTACGGTTAAGCAGAAAAATCATCGTCAACTCGCGCTGTCAGGCGGCCATCGCGTTTCTGACGAACTGAATCCAATCCGGCACGTTGGCTTCAGTGGCCGACCGCCGTCAGGCCTTGGCCGCCGCGTGGAGGGGAAAACGGCCGCGCGTCGCCTCTGCTCTGCCCAGCCAGGCCACGACGCGCCCGAGCGCGCCTTCATCACGCCAGCACCTGCCCGCAACGCCCAGCGCCCTCAGTTTCATTTTCCCGCTCCTCCTTCGCCGTCCGCAGCTCCCGCAAGCGCAGCCGCCGAGCTCTTGCAGCTCCACCGTCGCCATAGCCAGCACCAGCTCGCCCTCGCTGCCTCTCCACCCCTGAAATGCCTCCACTAGTGCCCCAGCGACCCACTGCTTCTTCCCGTGGCCGCCATTCGAGTTCGGTAAGCGCCAGCGCCGTGCCAATGCTCATCGGAGCTCCGCCGCGGACTCCGTCGTCGTGGCCACGTCGCTACAGTCCTCCTCCCGCTCCGTTAGCTAGCGCGCTAGGTCCCCCAGCGTTCATAGTTGCTTGTACGCACCTTAGGTTGAGCCGCCGAGGTCGTCGCCGACGTCTCGCCGTAGTCCAGCCTCGCCGCTCCGCCATTGCCGCCGCCGTCGTCCTTACCGTCGACAATAGGGCCGGCCAACTGGCTCAATCGGTGCGCGAAGTCGAGTAGATCATCGTGTGATGATGTCACCGCCGGCGAGTTCACCGTCGGCGAGCTCTGGCCGCGCCCGCAGCGTACAGCGCCGCCACTCTGCTTCTGTGTCGATGACATGTGGGGTCCCCTGACCAGCGGGTCCCACCGGTCAGCGACAGAAGTAGAATAGGCTAGTTCAAAAATTCCAGATTCAAGTGTGTTTTGTTATTTTTGTATCTTCAGTTTGGTAGCTCCTAAATTTGTGAAATCAATATGGTTGTGTTCCTTAGGAAGTGTAGTATTTAAAAAAAATATGTTCTTGACTTGTACAGTAGAAATTTTTTGGAGATTTAAATAGGGATTTGAAATGTGCTTTTGAATGCATTCAAATTTGTTTATTTTATATCTAGAGTTCCTATCCTCCAAAAATTATGAATTTTTTGTGTTAAGCTAATCTTAGCATATGTGAGCCCTGGTTAAAATTTGGGGACTAGTGCATGGGTAGATTTAGAGTTATAGATTTTTCTTTTATGACTAGTTAATCCTTGCATGAATTTTCATAAATTAAGTATGAGTCCAAAATTCATGAAATTTGTTGGAGGTAATCCTAGTACCATATGGATTCTAAGAAAAATAGGAAATCTGTTGCTTGACACTTTTCAATAAGGTTTTCCATTTATGCTATTTCAAGCCTTGCTGCCTTGTCATTTTTGTATAGAATGTTCTACTTGGTAAAATGACATGAAATTTTTACAGTAGTCCTTTGATAGCATTAGTAAGGCTCTATAAATTTTTGAGAATTTATGAAGCACATCTGATATATATTTTTTATTTAACCTAGATATCTAAATAAAATACTAAAGGCAATTTAAATAAATAGTTTGGGCTTCACCATTATATTTTCTTAAATGTATTTGGTATGCTTAAACTGTTGGTAGGTTTTGTATGATAAGACTTTGAATACTTATATGAAGTAGAGGTATTGTTACTTTATAATGCGAATTGGAATAGTTTCCGGACAAATTCTAGAGTGTGATGAGTTGCATGTTGAAACTGATGTGTACTGTAAAAATGGTTAATAACAAAGTTGTAGAGAATTGGATAAGCTTTCCAGAAAGTCCTAGATCACTGTTTTTGGATTTGTAGAACTCCAGTTATGAGTGAAGCAAGTAGCTACTATTTGTGGCATAGTCGATGCATTGTAGAAGTAGTTAAGTGGTAATCGAGAAGAGATATGCACCTACTCAAACAACGTGATGCACTGGTTAACATGTATGCATTCGTAATACTTATACCATACTCATGCATCTAGGATCGGAGGAAGAGATCACGTTGCTGGAATTCGAAGAAGCAGAGGAAGGGAACCCGCAGGAGGATCCGCAAGCCGCAGCTCCCGAAGGCGTGGAGCAGAACCCTGAAGAGCTTCCGGAGTGCCCTGACCACCGCCCTACTTCCTTTATGCGAGGCAAGCCCCGGAGCATTATAAGTCTCCCAGTAATTTACAAATGTTTACTTAAGTACTTATGATTGCTGCATTAGGTTATAAGAGTTGAATGAAACCACTTGATGCATGTACATTCCTTGTCCAGATATTACACCTTTAACCGGTATAGGTCCAGGATCGAATATATGCTTAGCCATGCTTAGACCGGTAGAAGTCGGGTGATTTCCTGTCACCTGCGAGATATAGGTGGATACCGGAGCACGGTTGGTTATAATTGCTATCGTGGAAAAGAACCATGGTTAATGTAAATGGAGACCGGGCGGGATGTCGATAGAGAAGCAACAAGACATGGAAGTCTTGGGTGTGGATCTATCCCCGTCTGTGTCGATCAAGGACCGTACCGTTGTTGGAACTTCGACAAGATTGAACGCATGCCTCTCACTTAGCTGGCCGGATAATTCGTTCCGACCGCGAAGCCGAGTAATTCAACTCAGGCCAGGAATCGTTCTGTTGTGCGCCCCTTCTGGGGAACGATCAGACTGAGCCCAAGGGCAGGCTTGGCCTAAGCATCCTGGCATCTGGTGTTCCAGATTGTGCGGCGCGGTACGGACCCGCGAAATGTATGCCTGAGTTGTATCAAAGGTGACCTAAGGCTATCGTGGCTGGTAGACCTGAGTTTGTGTTAGGAATAAATTCCCAGCTGGTTGAAATCGATTCGAATCGCCGTCTCTCCCGGATAGTGAGAAACTTGGCTAGCTCCAACATCGTAGTAACTGTATTATGGAACATGATGGTTCGGATGAAAAATGGAATTACAATACCTGCTATGGTTACTATTGTATGCTTCTAAATGATATACCACATGTTTGGCACAGGATAGTTGCTAATCTAGAAATGGATAGTTATAATTAACTTGGTAAGGGAATCATAATGGTACAACGGATCAATTGCCTTTTTCGCAAAATGTTGTCAAGTTACGTCCACTTATACAGCCTTGCATAATCCTTGGAGTCATTTTATTTCTGGTTCATGACGGGTAAGTCTAGCTGAGTACCTTCTCGTACTCAGGGTTTATTTTCCCATTGTTGCAGATGGCACTGTGTATCATGGTTATTGCAAGAGTTGCTTCTATCCCGCTGTGGATGAGGAGTAAGCCTTGGGCAGGCTTCTTTAGTAATTCCTATCCTTGCTTTTGTGGACCGTGATCTAGCTTGGCACTGTATCAAACTATGTTGGAAACTTTATCTTTGAACTTATTTGCTTCCGCTTTAATTATCAAACTCGGTTTGTAATAACTTTTATTCGTACTCTGATGACGAAAAGTATCTGTGAACTTTATGTAATATGTGGCATGTATGTTGAATCCTGTACGATCTTGGTTGTTTCAAATCGTTTATCGAGACCCGTCGTGGTACTCGACGGACTACCGGGTTTATATGGGTTCAAGTATGACAGTGCGACCGCTTTCGGATTGCCATTGTACTTGTATTCTTATAAATTGGTCGGTTCTGCGACACTATTGATGGTTTGGCGTGTGATGCCAATTAGCGTGTGAACCTCCAAGTGAGTGAATTGCCACAACGAGGACTAGCTTGCCGGCAAGCATGTGAACCTCGGTAAAAAATCATTGTGTTCATCATTTGATTCCGACGTGATTGGTCTTCATTAATATTCATTCTTGTGATTGATTGGTTCCTTCCTCGACATGGCGGTATAAACAAATTGCTCACTTTCTTTACATTACCGCAAACTAGTTGTCAAGCTCTTTAGCGTAGCTAGTTGTGAGAGCTTGTTAGTTTGGTTAGTGTGGCTCTTTAGTTAGCCTTTGAGAGCACACTAACTTAGTGTAGTGACATAGCTATTGTGTGGATAGAAACTATATAAACTAGAATTGTGGTAGGTGGCTTACATTTTTAATTGGCTAGCGCAATACTTGCTTCGCCTCATAATTGTCTAACCGGTTTGTTAAGTGTTGTTGTAGAATTTTTAATAGTCTATTCACCCCCCCCTCTAGCCATTAGGACCTTTCACCCACCTAGTGAACCCACAGTTTTCTTCGGTCAAGGAAGACTGCAATAATTATGTCATGTAAGTTGTATAGAAGAGGAACATATTGAAGAAACAAATAGTAATAGCAATTACCTATGCTCGCGGGCATTTGAAGAAACGATGACCTCCATCTATTCCCTTGGTGAACATCTACACTAGGTAGTCCTCACCATGCATGTATTTTGGCCACTCTTCTTTCCATTCATCGTATCCTCCCAGTGGTGCCTCTTTGGTGAAATCACTTTTGCTCTCAACTGGGAACCTCTCATAAAGAGCTTCCTCAAAGAAATCGAGACCAAGAGAAGCCTCCCACATAATGGTAGTTCCCTTCCCCTTTCCTCTCCCTCTGGACGACCCTCATGACATTGGTACTGCAATGAAAGAAAATACTGAGGAGTGTTCTTCTTCCTTGTTGTGTGTGTGAATGAGAGGGAGTGAGGGGTTATTTATAGGTTGAGAGGAGGAATGGAGGCCTCTCAATGTGCTATGTCAGCGATCCGTGTGCCTCTTCACTTTATCCCTTGGATCAAACAGTCATAAGATGGATGGTGGAGATGGAGTGGAGTTGTGCTTCCTTGTATTGTCTGAAAAGCCTAGATTCGTTCACTGTTACTGAAAAGCCTAGATTTATCTGCAAAGCGTTTGTACGATACGATTGGACTATACACGTTCTAATGAATTTATATTTAATCTATGTACTACATTTGTTCCTTTTTAGCAGTGTAGTATAATTAATGATTCACGGGAAAAAATGCAAGAGTTTCCCTTGTTTCAGGAGCATCCACAGTTACAAACAGAGACATCATTATATAATCGAAACATTTAATCTTCTAAAGAGCACAATACAACCACATCAAACATCACAATCAACATAACATGTCCTGCATAGTCCAAATAGTCCACAATGTCCATATAGTCCCAAATAGTTATAGGAAAGTGACTACAAAATCCATAATAGTACATTCTAACATCTACCACAAACCCTCACTGCCTCCTAGTCTTACCCTTACCCTTGTGACCAAGAGCGCTGGTACTTGGAGTGTAAGGGTCAGGTGGACGGTGTCGCCTAGTGCCTGGAGGCTGTGTAGGCTGAGTCGAGGGAGCGTCCTAGAGCTAAGAGGGGCTAAGCTCCTCGTGCCTCTAGTCCACATCATCGTTGTCCTCGTCCTCGTCCTCATCCCCTATAGGTGCTTGGCTAGAGGAACCTAAGCCTCCTCTACCTATGGAAGGAACGTACATGTCTTGCGTCATGTCTATCCTGCAACCACAACGAGCAGCCACACGGCATAGCCGACATGACAGCCTCCGTTGTACAAAATTATGTTAACTAAAAGAATCTAACGTATTAATAATATGTTTGAAAGAATATTTTGAATCTTACATCTAGGAAGCTATGCGTGTCGTCATCCCTGACTCTCGGATGAAAGCGCTCAATGTCTTCAATGGAGCATTTGACGGTATTGCCCTGCAACAAAGTTCTCAGTGATAATACTTCTGAACAGATAGCAACAGGTTTTGTTTTCTTTTGTACACCAATCAAACGTATAAGGATGCTATGGCTTGAAGGTGGCACTAACTAAAATAGATACCTCTAACGCATAATGTATTGGTATGCAACTTAACATTGAAAAATAAGGGAATTGACTTACCACTTTGTCCAAGATTGGTCCTGCCTCCACCTGCCTTCCTACACGAGTAGATTGGTCATACGCCGTGTCTTCATTGTTGGAGGACTCAATGTCGGCGTAGTCATCTTCTGTCCATTGTAGCCTCAGCCTACAACGTGTCACATGTTGGTACCAAGCTTGGTACCGCCTAAACTCACAGTTCATGTGCGGCTCATTATTCTCATCCACGTTGTCGTGCATCTCCTCCCATTGCTCAATGTAGTACTAGTGGTGCTTCTCCCAGTCAAAAATCTTTCTGTTCTTCTGATGATCCAACCTGCACGTATGTCATCGTTACTTGAATCCATGTACATGTCACCATATTAATGGAAATGGACCATCATGAGACATTTGAAATAGCAAAACACTTACTTGTGTAAGTCAATGCCAGTCGAGAATGGAGCCATTGGCCAAAGCTGTCTCACTCCAAATTGGCGTGCAACTCTATCTGGCAGGTGGAACTCGACAACATAGAAACAGATTAGAGGGCACCTCATCCTATAGAAGTCGTTGTCGCACCCATACATGTTGCGGCTCCCACGACACCTACAACATGTCCAAACAAGATGTTAGATGGTATACTAAACCATTTCAAACCAGCATGGGAAATAAATTTTACTTACACTAGACACCGTGAACGTGTCTAGATCATTCGTGAACTCAATGTACGCCCGCTGTAACCTTGCATGAGGAACCCTAACCTGGTCCCAAAGGTACGCCCACGTCAGCTGCTGATGTGGAGGCTAACCTGGGAACCACTCACGAGGAGCCAGAACCTCGAGACAACCAACTGGTAGACGAACCCACATCCATAACTGAGGTAGGTACACGCATCCACCAAGTGACGCTGTGGACAAAATCCGACGACACCCCTCGTAAAGCTACCGATAAAGAAAACCCAAGACTATAGAGCCCCAGCTTGTACTGACTTGCTTGGTCCCAGTCACTAAGGTAGTGGACCCACATCCATGACGCAGTGTCACCCATGGCGTCGGGGAAGAGAACGTAGGAAAATAGGTGTAGGTTCCATGCCCTACAGTAGTACCCAACAATCTCCTCATCTGCCTCCTCGGGGCACTGTGCGAACTCTTGCCGAAGCCAGGAGATTAGAACTCCAAAAGTGTGAGCCCCTTGCTCGCCAACCTCACGCACAAGGAAGGCCTCTACTCGTGTTCTCCAGCCTTCTGACCTACACTGCCCAGTGACTGCGTTGCCATGAATCCTTAGGCCTAGCATCTTCTGACAGTCCTAGAGCGTGATTGTCATCTCTTTGAAAGGTAGGTGGAAGTTGTGAGTCTCCGGCCACCACCTACATTTTAGACAAAGCAAGATTACTTGTCAAAAAGGCAAGCACATGAACAAATGGCCATGAATGGAGGCAATGATTGAAGATAATACCTGTCAACCAACGTATTTATGGTCGTTGAGTTGAAGTTGGGCAACCCATGACGAACCTAAAAAGAGATGACATCCAGGCCAGCTCTTTGTAGGAAAGGAGTGTACCTATCGTCGTACTGCATGTCCAAGAACCCATTGTGGGTTCTAGGACGAAGGAGCGGAAGGTCCTGCATGGAATAAAACATAGTCTCCCGTTACTTCACGAACACATGTACGCTCACAAAAAATTGAACAAAACATAGAGATTATTACCTGCCCCTCCACTATGAGACATCCTCGGTGGGTCACCTCGTACGTCGGGTCGAGCAGGTGGAATTGCGCCATCCTACAAAAAAAGTCAATGAATTAGAAATTCAATGTACAATGAAACATGAACTTAGAAATGTACAAGTAATTGACACAATTACATGCATAAATTGAGACATGCATAATTAATTAAATGAATACGACAAATATGAAATAATGAAAACAACCAATAGTCGCACCTCACTAATCTGCCAATGGCAAGTGCGTGAGTTGTGGCCCAGTCTATCACACTTGTCGCACTCGTACTGCTCGGGGTCAGTAAGAAATGGGATTCCTCTCCCATGCCTTGTTCTTTTGGGTATCTGATCCATAACCATCATGTGCCTCGTCCTCTTGCTTGATCCACGCTTGCAAGTAGATCGGGCGATGGATGTTGGCTGCGTGTCCACCACGGCATGCACGTCGGTGATCGTCGCCGTCCACAGCATGAACCCGGCCTCGGTTTCCCTCATGCGACCACGGCCATGGACCCCGCCCGCGCGTCACCTTGACCACGCCCCGGACCGACGTGCCCAAGCCCCGATGTCCCCTTCTTGAACCTTCTCCATTGGTTACCTACTCCGGCCCTAAATGGACGCCACATCATGGCGGCCATCACATCCATGGGCTCGGACGCCTAGGAGCCCTGGCGCCCTAGTCACCGGCCAATGTAAGCTGAGCACCACCCTCACCATTGCCCTCTCCCTCTCCCAGCCGCCGTAGCCCCATCCTCCCTACCTCCCTTCCTAGCCCAAGGCCGCCATGGCCGAGATGCCCTGAGGCCGCCACTGCGTGACCACGCCGTTGCCGCGGAGCTCTACCTAAAGCCCTGCACCGAGCCTTCATCGCCACGGAGCCGCGCAACCCCGCCTCCATCCTTGTCAAGTAGCCCATGACCCTGGCCGCGCCCTCAACCTACGACCATGACTACGAGCCAGCCCACCGCCACACCTCACCCGCAAGCGGTCAGCGAGCCTCCCCAAGATCAAAGCTTCCCCTTTTCCTGCCGTAGAAGCCTTGTCGTCCGTCCCAGCCTTCACCATCATCTTGTTCGCAACAAAAGAACACATCGACCTCACCGAGCCCCGCCGTTCCTCTATGCCGCGCCACGAGACACCGTCCGTGATGCCGCGCTGTGGACCACCGGGGTCGTGCCGCCTCTGCTTCGTGATCGGCAACCTCCCAAGCCACTGGTGAGCTGCTCTGTGACCCAAGCCCCAACCTATCTGTATCTAACCATCAACGCCCGCTCATCTGACCACCTGCAGGAGTTTCCTCGCCCTGGCGCCGGCTCTCCTTCGACCACAGTGACTGCCGCAACCACTGAAGCTGCGCCGCTCAGGGACACACCTTCCCCTGCATCGGCCCTGCCTGCACCGAACCCTCCCTACACCAGGTGCCCTACCGTCACCAAGCTCACTGGTGAGAACACCCAAGACCCACCCTTTTTCCTTGTTTCCGCCTTGGCCTATCTGCCCAGCCTTCGAGCCGCCTTGTGACCTCATCTAGATGCGCGTGTACGCTATTCCCATGAGCTCACGTCACCCAGTCCATTCGGACACCACCAACACGCGATGCCACACCGGTGGCCACCCACAGTCGCCGCACGGCAGAGCGCCAGCACGCACACATAGCCACGGGCATGTAGTGCCCCACCACCCTTCGCACGGACCGTGCACTTCACGGTCGCTCGCACGACGCTGCCGTGGTCTCAACAGTGTCGACGTGGCTTGTCACCGCGAAGGCATCCCACAATGCAGCACACTTGCATAGCACAGCGCTGCCGTGCCACTCGTGGCAGCCATGTCCATGTCATCCGCGGACCCCGTGATAACCAAGGCCGAGTCTTTCAAGGCCGCATTGGATCATGAACACGCATTAGCACAAGCCCAAGCCCTTCCGTGGAGCCAGGATTGCCACTTCCGGCTGCCCTGCCTTTGTGCAACCTCGTCTCGCATCCAAGCTCCTGCCCTCGCCCTATCGCGACGACCGCGGTGTGCCGCTACCACAGTGGCCAGGCACGCTTGCTCAACGCACTCACGGCGCACGCGCACACTGCGGCCACGTGGCCGGTGTGGACACACTGCCATGGATGGTGGCATGATGTCACGATGTGTCTGCCTTGCCGCCATGCCCTTTTAGCCACCCCCTGCACCATCATGACCTTCGACGTTGCCATCGTGTTCGCGACCATGGCCACTACATGGACTCACGCGCACACCAACCCAAGACGCGGCCTTGACCCCGCATGAGCACGAGCACGAGCACACACACCGGGCACACGCACGGTGAGGCGCTTGTACTCGCCATGCCGAAACCTGCCGCCGAGCCCCGTCCCGGCGTTCGCTCACGAGCACCCGCGAGCATGCGCACGCAGTCGTGGATGCACATGCATGTTGCCCTTACGCTGTTTCCTAGGGAACATGACTGCGTCCACAACCCCTACGGCCGCGCCGCACCCAGCTCTCGCGAGCCTAGGGCCACGCACCGCCAGGCACGCACGAGCATCCACGTCTGGCCGCCGCACGAACATGCCATTCCACCCCAAAGCTGACTCCTCTAGGGAACACAGAGTGCCAACGCCGCATGTGCACACACGGCTTCACCGCCTGGCCGCCACAATCATAGCCGTGCCACACCCACGAGATTGCTAGAGCACCTTGGCTCTTATAGCCTGGCCGAGGTTTTCGTCGAGCAGCTGGCCGCTGCCCCCTCCTTTTCCTTTTCCTGGAGCTAAGTGGCAAACCAGGCCTATCATCAGCCCAATCCCATTCTGGCGCTCGTGGCCCAACAGCAGCAGGCAAGCAGCGGCCCAGCTCAGTTTCAGGCGTGCGCAGGAGCCCTCTTCTCCTCTTGCTGTTGGCCCACTGCCAATGTCAGTGTGCCCTGTTGACTCCTGAGGATTTATCTTTTTGTTAAAAAAAACCGTTCCAACTTCAAAAATCCATATCAAATTCATCCTAGCTCCTCAAATTATGAACCAAGTTTCATAATTTTTCTAAAACCATGCCCTACCTCCCAGTGTAGTTTTCGAGTCTAGTTGAGTTAGTTATCGTGGTTTTATTGGTTCTTATTGGTGGCCGTTCTTGGCATTTTCTTTGCGTAGCGACGACTCGAGCTCGGATGGATCCGACGATGCACACCCAGAGGTGATGGATCCTGATGGTGGATGACCCCGACTTCTGGAGACGTGTGCCACTACTTCCTCAACATCACAAGTGTAATGGCAGCACCTTATCTTAGGAAACCTATTAGGCATTGCAAGTAGAAATTCTAGTGCTTTGCTTTTACTCATTTGCTAGTATATGTGATGCATGCTTTGCCTGAGCCTTGTTTTCCTTGGTTGAAACCTATTCACCCTGACAACCTAGTTTCATGCTTGCACTTATATATTGCCTACCTGCTTGCTTGCATTTACTTCCATCATTATTACATATATGCCTTGTTATGTGATGTGATGGTTGGTTGGTGGATCGGGGTTGGCCATGACGCTTCCCCATGAGATAGATGGTAGGTTGGCGCGACACGAGCGTTGAATCCCGTGTGGGTGGTGGTGATTGAGGAGTTCTAGAGACATTCCTTGTATTGACCTGTTTCTTTGGTGATATTGGCCGGAGTGAGAGGATTTACCCTAGAGGGGTGCACTAGGTGCATGGAGTGCCCCGAATCTGGTTCTAATGGATATGATGTGATAGGCGTGTGGTGGTGGCTACCTGTGAGAGGTGGGCCATGTGATATTGGTGGAAGGTGCTTGCTCTGGCTAATTAAGGACCATCGTGGGTTGATGCCTAGGACACGGGACTATGTTAAACATGCACGCCATAGGCCCTGAATGGGCAGGGCCCGTTCTATTGAGTTAGTGTGGACTAAGCCAGTTCTGTGGGAGGAGAGGTGCACGGGGTTTAGCCCTAGGAGCATAGTGAGAAGGATGCTGATGGTTTTTTTGTCTACCCTAATCACAATCCCAAGTGTATACGCCGTGCCGTATGCTACTCCACTTGGGAGCAGACTGGCGAGGAATGTGCCAGTTCTTGAGCGGTGTTCACCTAGACGCCGCGCAACATCGATGATGGTGATCCTGTTGGGTCTAGGTATACACACTCTGTAGAGTTAAAACTATATGTATAGCCGTGATCTCGGTCATGATCATTCCTGTGAATTGTTTCACCCCGCTAGTCTTCTCTTGTGTTCTGCTTTTCCCCCGAAGCTAAGGTATGGCTTGAGGCTGATTGGACGAGGGGCACGTGGAGGCCGCCTCGTCGACTAGATTGAGAGATTGAGGGTGTTGTGAGGGATGATGAGTGATGACCTATGATGATGATGAGTGGATGGTGAGGATGAGATTGTGGATTGGGTTTAAAGAAGATTATTTACACACTATTTTTGGTGCTACTTCGCATGCGCTAAGAATGCAAACCACAGCCAAACTATTAGGATCGCTAGATCCCTTTATTTTCTATTTTTCACTAAAGCTCATCGGTGCTGACCATGGCCAGCACACATCTGGCGGTGTGCAGATTTCTTGACTTGCAGTGATGTTGAGATTGGTAGTTGGTTTCGTTCTACACTCAAGGATTCCTCTGGATGGGAGATCGCCAAGCTTCGCTTCCACGATAGAATAACGGTGTTTTGATTGTTGATAGTTGTATCCAAATTATTGTAATATAACTATTTGTGCACTATGATATTGTATGACTCTATAATCAGTTATAAATTGGACGCTCGTGATAGCCGAGATATCCTAGGACTATCATAGAGGGACAAAAAGGTTGAAATTTCTATTTTGGAAATCTTGGTCTGTTACACCTCCTGCCAGGACCATGGCGGAGCCAACGAGGTCGTCTGTTGATGGGGAGATCCCGGAGGCCTTCCACGCCGGCAATCCTGCACCGACAGATGGACCTCTCGTCGACGTGGTCTCTCACCCTCCAGTTCCCCCTTTGGAGGTGGGTCATCACTGTACCATTGTTCATGTTGTTTATCTTCATTTAACTAGAGTATATGTGAGCAATGCTCACACTAGTATTTGTGTTCTTGTTGTTTAATTTAACTAGTATTTGGAATTTGCCTACTATCCCAATAGGAGGACGTGGGCGTGATGGCATCCCGAGCCTCATTGGCCTAGGAGCCCGGCTCTTTGTTTGCGGTCTCACTCGGAAAGCGGCCCAACAAGGCATCTCCCGATGGAGGCAACCGCCCACGATTCTGTGCCATGCTACACTGGTCCGTTCGATAAAAGTCGCTTGCCTTCTCAATCAGATCGCTCCCCCCTTATCCTATATGGGCTTGAACTTGGCTTGCATTGTGCAGCGCTTCCTCCATGGTGGCGCCATCCCCGGTCATGGGGCTTTCCCCCGATGGTGCCAAAGAGTCGTCAAAAGAGCATGAATCCTCAGACGATGTAGAGTACCGTTAATTATTGAAGGATTACCGTGAGGCCCAAGTGGTTTTGTCATCGACCAGGCTGAACACCGAGATGCTGTGCACTGAGGTGGTCGCTATGCGCGACGCACTTCATTTTTCCATGACTGAGGTCTCCGAGGTGTGAGTCAACTGGGAGATCCGCCTGGAGTAGGGCCAAAACATGATGAACCTTCTTGTAGATCTAAGGACACGGGTCGAGACCCTCTTCCTGTGTGTGCAAGCCGCCATTAACTCAGGCTTCCTCGTGCGAGCAATGGATAATCTGTTCATCACAGAGGAGCCATTCCGATCCCTGCCAGCCCGTCTTCGAGCCATGGTGACCGAAGCCATTCATCAGGGGGCTATCACTGCGCTGGCTGCTGCCTAGCTTCAGATTGGTGCAGCGATTAACATCCAGGTGGCAGAGCAGGGTTTTTTGCTAGAATCGAAGGACGATGACATTGTCGATCTGGTCAAGAGTTTCGAGCCAGCCACCAATGTCGTCTTAGCGAAGGTGGACGTGGACGAGATCCTGCAAGCCCGCCTCGACCCTTGATCTGTGGGACGTACCAGTAGTACTAGTAGTCATGACTATGATTGATCTGTGGGACGCCCTTGCAAATATGTGAACTCTTATTTGCAAGTTCTCTGTGTGAACTTTTGCTGCACTTTGTATTAGGTGGGTTAAACTCTATTGAGCGTGGTGTAGCTCAAGTCGTTTGGTCATTTTGTAGTTGGTTTCTTTTCGCTACAAATTTCTTTCTGGTTGCCCTTGATATGAAACTTAATTTGCTAAACATTCATGAGTGCCTTTGATCTTTGTTAAGGCCAACTCGTATCTTTGATAAAATTTGTTGAACTTGAAAGAACCATGCAGCGAGGAGTTCATCTGAACAAGTCTTGCCTCGATCTAATGCAGAACGGAGGAGCCAAAGCTATTGACTTTTGCTGCGAACGCAAGAAAGTCTGTGATGTAGACAAGGCCCGATCTTCTGATAGGTACGATAGCGTCAATTGGTGGAGACTCAATGTTCACGATCTAGGCTTTGAACCAAGACTGATTTGGACCCTCGCAACCGTTACACCACTGCTCCGTGGGTTATCAACCACGCGAATGCGATTGACCTCGCCGAGAAGGCTTTCCTACAAGCAAATCGAGAACACAAGCAAGAACGGCATGAACGCAATCTAAAATTGCAAATAAATGTGAGGCTTATGATAACTAAAAGGAGTTCAAGTCTTTATTCAAAAGGACTAATCGCCATAGGCAAACAAGATCAAGAACTAGGGCCCTGGTTCACAACAAGCGGCCTTGGCGGCACAGTTGCAGCAAAACGACGTCTGTTTCATGAGGAAATCGAGAACTAAACAAAACCCAAGCCCTAAGGAGAGTGACGGCTGCTAATTATAGATCCCCGATGTCACCCCCCTAGACACGCCCCCTAATGGGATCTAAGATGATCACGGCCCAACGGACCAAAAGATGGTGTCGCAGCACCCTGGTAGATTCTGGACACTAAATTGTTTCAATGATTCCCGTTGATTCCGAAGGGCTTTTGATGTGAGACCACTTGCATTGGCTTCCTTCTCTAATTATCTTTCCATCCATATGTGGATCGTCGAAAATAGAGCATGGACACGCCCGTGTGACCAGTTTTATGATAGACTGGTCCTGGAACCCGAGATGGGCTCGAACTTGATTTGGGCCTCCACCTTGGTGACTCGAACCGGATGAGCTTCGAGCCTCCTTCTCGGTTAGGACACCCTCGCTGATCTCCTCGTCCTCTATCTCCAAGCATAGTCGTATGCATGGAGCTCATGTCCTTATCAGTCCGGCTGCTGCGTATTTAATCTCGTAGGACAGTAGAGTGTCATAGCAATCAATCTACCCCTCGACTACCGTGACTGCTTGGATTGGAGTGAAATAAGTACAAAAAAGACCTATCACAACCGCATCAGGCATTCAAGTCTCAAGCGTGTCATGGTGGTCAAAAGCTCTTTTTCTCGATTCACTTCTTGTTTCCAGCTTTTCTACCACATTCGCTTCATTCACATATTTTACTGTGCTTGCAAAAAAGTCTAAATGCGGCACATTTGATCTCATCGGACACTATACAGTACAGAGCTATGAGTAAAACTACTATGTACGGAGTGCACTCGGTCACAACATTTGTATCAGTAGTAGTAGTAGTAGTAGTCATGAGTGGCTTTCCCCATCCGTCAATTGACACTAACCGAAATCATGCCTATAGATGGCAACTAGTTACGATACCACTGATGTGTACTCTACAACAAACGTTCACAACTTTTCCCCTGACCACATCCCTCTAGTATATTCAATGAAATGGCATTTACCTATTTCTTGTAAACCGTTTGCTCGCCTGATAGTCCGAGCAGCATAAATTTGAACGGGCCGGACATGTAACTAGTTTCAATTTTATTTGTTTCCTTAAGGGATTCAACGAGTGTATTCGTACGAAATAGGTTCCCCTGTATAATATAACATGAGATGTGTCTGCCCGGTTAGATTTATGACGCTCGGACTTTCTTGCATGGGTTGTAAAATTTGAATAGCTATGTGGCTCCTTCGTTAGGCATTACATCAACGCGAGACTTGATCGGATGAATTCCATTATGCATGTTTACCATACTACATATCAGAAAGAGTACCATAAAGAAACCTGCAGGCAAAACCAACCAACAGGGGCTAGAAACCGGCTACCAATTGATCAAAGGACCTGATCTACGCCATGCTCAACAGAGTTTAACCCACCTAATACAAAGTTCAACAAAATTAAACACATACATGCAAATCAGACTTCACAAATCAAAACCTCTGTACATTTGAACGCGTCTGACATAAAATGCAAGGGAAGATACATAAGGAAGAGTAACAACATAAGGAAAGAGTAGCAACATGTACTCCATCCGTACTCCCAACATAAGGAAGATACATCAAATGCAACATGAGATAATCAAATGGAACTTTATTTACTCCTTTACTCATCGTCGGTATCACTGTCCTCGTCCTCATCCTCGTCATTGGTATCAACATCATCGTTGTCCTCCTCTATAGCCATGAGGCCCTTTTGCTCGTCAGCAGTGATGTGGTTGGCCACCTGCTCAGCATCAGCACGAACCAGGTTGCGCCAGTGCTTCTCGGTGTTGTGGACGGTGCTGATTCCCTGCGCCACGATGCTAGTGTCGAAGCCATCTATTCAGCTTCGGTAGCAGGTGTAAGGTCGAGATGGCGGACTAGAGGGGGGTGAATAGTCCTTTCTAAATTTCATCACGTCGGCTAACCGAAACAAATGCGGAATTAAAACTATCGGTCTAGCCAAGACTACACCTCTCTATTTATGTTCTCTAGCACCTTGTAAAGATCCTAATTAGGCAACAAAGGTGCCATGCTAGCTAGAGCTCACCTATCCAATTCTAGGAGCAAGGTCACACAAACCTATGCCACTAGTATTTTAAACATCGGGGAGCTCCTACACAATTCTAGTAAGCAAAAGTACAAAGCTCCTAAGCTCACTAGCTATGCTCAATAACAAGGCAGCCAATGCCAAATTAGAGAGTGCAAATACTTAGCTACACAAAATAAGCAATGTGACTAATAAGGTTACAAAAACCAAATTAGCCACGCAAGGGAGCTACTTCTATGCTACACAAGCAAGAAGGTAACTAGCAAGCTACACAAGCTAACTAATTACAAGAGCAACTACACAAGCACAATGTATATGAAAGTAATACAATCTTGTGTTGCGCGGAATGCAAACCACCGAGAAGATGATGAAGACAATGTTAGGCATGCTGATTTTCTCCCGAGGTTCACTTGGTTGCCACCAAGCTCGTCCCCGTTGTGTCGACCTCTCACTTGGTGGTTCGGCGGCTAATTGGCATCACCCGCCAAGCCCACACGTTGGGCACCGCAAGAACCTACCCCAAAAGTGAGGGTAGCTCAATGACACGCTCAACTAGAGTTGCTCTTTGTGGCTTCCACGGGGTGAGCATAATGCCCCTCACAAAGCTCTTCTCTGGAGCACTACACAAGCTTCTTGCGGGCTTCGACGGAGACCACCATGAAGTCATCTAGGAGGTGGCAACCTCCAAGAGTAACAAGCACCACCGGCTTGCAACTCGATCACCTAGTGCCACTCGATGCAACCTCACGATGCAATCGCATTAGAATCGCTCTCTCACACAATCGGATGATCACTATCAAGCATATGTGAGATGGAGGGCTCCTAAGCACTCTCAAGCATAGACACAAAGTCCACCAAGGTTCTCAGCACTAGCCATGGCCGAGACACCCTTCTATTTATAGCCCCCATGGAAATAGAGCCATTGTACCCCTTCACTGGGCACTGCTCGGGGCGACCGGACATGCCGGTCAGATCGACTGGATGCACCCGGTCCAGCATCCGGTCACTCCTGGCCGTCCACGTGTCGATGGCCATTTGAAATAGCCATTGCCGCCAATGGCTACCTCACGTGTGTGCGCCTTCATCCACCGATCGGACGTGCTACTCAGCTTGACCGGACTCACAACACCTCAGCATCCGGTCATGCCTGACCGGACTCACCCAGCGTCTGGTCAACACACAGACCAAACTCCTAAGCATTACGTCATTAGCACCGGACGCGCCAGAGTAGCGTCTGGTCGGTTTTTATCAGCCAGCATCCGGTCACTTCTAGAGAGCTCCCTGAGCGACCGGATGCGTCCGATCACACATGACCGCTCAGAGTCTAGTCAGTCTCTGCTGACTGACCAATGCCTAGGGTTGGCCACCAGACGCGTCCAGTCCCACGGGGACAGCGTTCGGTCCACTCTGTGAAACCTTGTCTTTTCTGTATAGGGCGTCGGTGAAGTTTCGAACAATGTCCGGTCAAAGACCGACGCCTGCACATTCACTGCTGCCACTGACGGGATGCGCCGGTCCTGTCGAGGCCAGCATCCGGTCACTCACAGTGACACCTTCTCATCTCCGTTTCTTCACCGAGTTGATCCATTTCAACTCCAACTTCTCCTTTGCAAATGTGCCAACACCACCAAGTGTACACCACCATGTGTATGTGTGTTAGCTTTTCACAAACATTTTTCAAAGGATTAGCCACTCATCTTGCCACACCACTCGATCCTAGCAACAATGCAAAGTTAGATCACTCGAGTGGCACTAGATGACCGATATGCAAACAAGTTTGCCCCTCTTGATAGTACGACCATCTATCCTAAACCCGGTCATCAACTTCTCTACACACCTATGACCGGTGAAATGAAATGCCCTAGGTTATACCTTTGCCTTGCGCATTCCCTTCCATCTCCTCCATTGTTGATGCAACACATGCACCAACCAATCACCAAATGATATGATCCACTTCATATCATCATGTGATCATATTGGTTCATCGATCTTGACTCCACTTGCTTTTCACCATTGCCTTCGTTCATTGGCTCCAAGTCTTGCTCAAGCTTCACCGCCATGCGGTCCATCGCTCCAAAGCCTTCAACTTGCCCTTCACACTTGCAACCGGTCCATCAAGCCAAGTCATGACTTGATCTTCTCTACCTTGATCACATGACTCAATGTCATGTCTCATGTGCAATGAGCTCTTTCATCATCACATGTGTGAGCTTTACAACATCTCCGAGCCATTTCCACCTCCATGGCATATGTTGCTCACACATATGTACCTATGGACTAATCACCTATGTATCTCACATAAACACAATTAGTCCACCTAGGTTGTCACTCAATTACCAAAATCAAACAAGGACCTTTCAGCAGGCGAGGATGTACTCTATGTTGTCCGCATGATTCTTGTTCAGGTAGGCTGGCAATTCTTCTAGGACATCGGTGAGTTAGTGAAAAATGAAGACATAACTGCTCACCTTTTCCTCCTGAGGCGGTGGAGGGTGCCCACCCCAGTGTTCTGTAGCACATGCCTGATCTTCAAGAAAACCTTACTCATGATGCCAATGGCCCAATCATCTCTATCTCCAAAGGGATCCACCAGAGCTTCATCTTGATTCACCACGGGCACGACATCATCCTCTTTCACCACGGGCATGGCGTCATCCTCCTTCACCACGGGCACGTCGTCATCCCCCTTCCGTGCGCACTTCGCAGAAGGCTCGCCCTTTGCCATGGCGGTGGCTAACAGTGAAGTAGGTTTGGAGAAGGCAACCGCAAGTTCCTAGCGATTTTAGATCTACAGTAGGAATGGGAGGGCTCGGGGAAGGAAGGAAAACAAGCGGAGTTGCAAAAGAGATCACGGCGGCTAATATATTACTACTATAGAGAAGTCATTGGTGTTTTTTTGGGAAACAAAGAGGAGCCATTGGTGTTGAAATGTTGCTGCACATGCAAAAGCCATTGGTGTTCAAACGCGTCTAACACACTGCACATACCTTAGCTTACATTATAAACAAGTTAAAGTTGCTACAAAATAATGACAACATCCATCCAAGAGGAAATTAACATATTCGTAGACAATCAAACAACATTGATCCATTTAAACATGTCATGATAGAGAGATACATCAAATGTAGCTTTATTTACTACTTTGCTAATGACTCCAACTTCGAGAACAAGGGAACATAGGGAAGATATTAAGGTCTGCCGATGATTTCTGGTAGGATGTCATGTGTACCATACGGAATGTAATGTATAGGGATGGCATGAACTTTTCTGTTGTCCATGTTATATGAGATGATGGCTCTTTCCACCCCAACCCCAATAAAGAAAACTAAATTCCATTCTGGGTGAACTATAACTGCTGTGTAGCACGACTCAAAATCAAAGTAACCCATTTGTTTCTTAGTCTTTCCAAACAACTTATGCAGGCTGATAGTATGCTTCAATGTTCATTTATTATTAGTACCATAGTCTTCAAGGATCCAAATTGAAAGCTTGGACATATTGTGACCACCAACAGTACATTGACACAAGTGACCCTGAGCTTGATGGATGGAGCATGAAAAACCATGTGGTCAATTAGGAATTTTCCTCCATATCCACATCAAGTATATGACAGTAACCCTCGCAGAACCCAATATAGTGCAGACAACCGTTAAGAAACACAGTTGCTAATTTTGACAATGTCCACTCAGTCGCCTCGCCCCGTTTAGATTCCTTAAAGATCCATGCTGCAGTTTTAGATGAGTAGATGTCCACACCCATGCACTGACCATCCTCCTCCATATATTCAAACACATGGAAGTGCGAGGAGGGTATCGGATCAAACCCCAATCGAGCCTCACCAACAGAATGGATTCTAGGCGGCAGTACCTTCAACTCCTGGGTTGCCAGATTGCAGATGACATAGTGGTATCCATCAGCCCTAAGGCACCAGCATAGGATGAGGCCATTGCAACAATCTAAGATAGCTACATTGTTATTGGTGAAGGGCAAGAAGAACAAGGAGGGGTAAACACCGGTGATGCCGGTGAAGTTTCTTTAGCCATAAATTCCATCGTAGAAGAAGCCGCCCACAGTCTGGGGCATCAACTTATGGTTGTACGAGATGAGGCGTCTCTAGGAGCGACAGATACATTTGTAGCAGAACAAGGAGCGGGCAGGGAGATGGCGGAGGACCTCGACAAAGACATCATCCATGAGGCTGACCAGTGCGTTCCTCTTGTTGGGGGTCTCCTCCTTTTTGTCATGTGCATGCAGTAGGATGAGAGCTTGCTCAGTAATGAGATCACTGAGGAGGAAAATAATCCAACAAAGATCCATCAGTAAAGTCCACAACTCATACCAAAGTGCAACTTTAACAACCATTAACAATTTTCTTGGTACGACCTCATCTAAATTTAGAGTTGCACCACATAGATATATATAACTCAAACAAGAGTAGCAGTTAATGGAGCTGTAACCATTACAATTCTAGCTAAATGAAGTCTAATCATCACACTTACAATTACTACATGAACTCATAGCTTCTTCCATAGGAGACAGACAAAGATTAAGAGGACTACAATTACAATAGTTTTAAAGGACGAAAAGGGTGGAGCAGCTGTTGGGTTTTGAAGATAGAAGTCATCATCATGAACTAAGGCTAGATTTGAGTTGGTTCTTAACTTGAAGGCAACAATTCCTTCTTCATAGGAGTTGTACTTTTTATAACAAGCACCACAAAACCTATGAACTTGTCTATGGCAGTCAGGCCAGTTGTAGTAAACTCCTAGCTCATGGCCATTGAACACAACATAGCAGGGACGACTCATCTCAAATCTACACAACCCGAACAGGCTGCCTTAGTTTTCACAAGTAGAATATCAGCGAACAAGTGGTAGTGATCATTATTGGCATCAGTAGCAACATGTGCAGCTTAGACATTAATTAGTGGCCTTAGTCACGTGAATGATGGACACAAAGCATTGATTTGGTTTCGATGCCTTCATCTTGTTTGGAACCAAATGGATAACTTGGTTGTCAACAATGAGAAGACATAGAAAGCAAACATATGAGCTGCATCCTAATACATCCAACAGCCATGTAGACATTATTGGCACAGAATTATGGCCTTAGATATGTTACAAGTTCAAAATACCATAAGGACTCACTGGTGGCACTAGAGCATACGAAACAGAAATGTAGAATCAAGCAAGCACTGGACAGAAAAAATAGTTTAAGGCAGAAGCGAAGGGTCTGTTTGTTTACCTAGATAGATCTACAAGTGACACGCGCAGGTAGAAAACCAACTAGTGCCACCTCCTAGTTCTTTTCATCATCATTGGTCTAACTAGATCTAAAACGCTACAATATTTCTTGTATACCTCATGTTCAAGCAAGGACCAAAATAGTGAAGCGAACAGGAAAAGGCGAGAAAGGAGACCTGCGGATCGGATCTGTCACCTCTGCCACGGCACACGATGGACATGGACGCTAATGCCGCCACGCTCCACCGGGAAGACCCGCCGCCTAGCCTCCAAAAGGAAGCCTGAGCCACCACAGCACACTGGGGATCCTCCATTGCCGCCGCCATCGCAAGTCCAATGGGCACAGATTTGTTTCCACTTGCAGGGGATAGGGATATATCCAATATATAAGTCAGCCTATTCACATAGAGAACATATACTACTCCAAAGACATATCAACACAACCAAGCGTCTAGCGCAATGGTGAAGACGGTCTATTCCTTGCTCTAGGTCCTGGATTCGACTCCTAGGTCTCATGGTTTTTTTGAGTTTGAATTTATTAAACCCCAGCGGCAACAAGTGACATGCAAGCCATTGGGTCCCACAGGTCGGATAGAGATGGAGAAAGGTCCCATCGGTACACATGACACGTAAGCCATTGGGTCCCAAAGGTCGGATGGTCCCATAGGTACACGTGACACGCAAACCGTTGGGTCCCATAGGTCGGATGGAGATGGAGAAAGGTGCCTTTGGGTCCCACAAGTCGGATGGAAAAGGGTCCACAAGCACAAGTGACACTTAAGTCGTCGGGTCCCACAGGTCGGATGGACATGGAGACAGGCCCCATAGGTTTGGGTCCCACGTCGCATGGAGAAAGGATCGAGCGGAGACTTTTATGACAAACTGCAAGTGTCACGGATGAGTAATTGCAGGTCCCACAGGTACACGTCGGATGGAGAAGGTACCATGCGCCGTCATTACAGATCGAATATTATTCATCACAGATCAGTAATTAATTCAATGACGAAGCCCTGTTTGTCACAATTATGAATAAGATCGTCACAGACGAGCAGGAATAGTCGCGCGAGTGATCTATGATGAAATGTTGTGCTATTCTGTGATGTTTTTTGTGACGATACCCGATTTCATCATAGATAAGGTGGGGTTCGAGGTTCGTCATGATGATCTACGATGAAACCAAAATTTTTGTTATAAAAAATGATTTTTATGACGGTTTTGAATGCGTCATTAAAATTTTCGTCATAAAAGTGGATATTTCTAGTAGTGAATGTCTTGTGCTAGTGTTGCTGCTCTTGTACTAGTGTAGTTGCTTACTAGTGTAGCTTGTAGTTAGTGTTTACCTTTTGCTTAGTAATATGTGTAGGAACTCTCTTGTGCTTGCTTGTGTTCTAGTTGATTAGGTTGTGTGACCTTGCACTAGACTTGTGTATGTGAGCTCTTACTAGCTCGACACTCTAGTTGTTATCTTGTTTAGTATCTTTGTAGGGTGCTTGTAAACATAAATAGATGGGTGAAGTGGTGGCTAGACCATTGATACACGGTAGCCTGAAATAGCTTGAAATAAATAATAATTGTTCTAATGGAACCTTCTACTCATAATTGATCATTGGTACACGGTATAAACATAGCCTTCATAAATTAACTGACTTCTTTTACTTATTAAAATACAATTAAAATTAAAATAAAAAATAAAAAATCAGATCTATAGCACTCTAAGGTCAAAAGTATAGTTTAAATTAAAGTAAAAATGTTTTATATATACTTAAATCGTATAAATAGGGTAAATGGGTCTCTAATGTTTCATAGAAATTGTTTTTTACGTCAGAATTAGAAGAAACTGATTATGTCCGAGATAAAGAAAAGAAAGAGATTAAATATGATTTATAGTTTTTTAAGCCAACATCAAGGTTATTTATTTTTTTAAGCCAGCATCAATGTCGGGCACTGGTATTTTAATTTTTTCACTTCTTCTATATTTTAGGTACTTGATTTTTTTGGTTGTTGTTCAGTCAATAGGAAATTTTGTCGTTATGTCTATAGAAAAAATTGTAAATCTCTTATGAGTTATCCTTTTAATTGTATAGTTAATGTATAACTTGTTGTCTAAAATTATCTAAAAATTCAAACACCTAAAATATAGCAACTCAGTTTTTTTACACTCGGCGGACTGACCCCGTATTTTAATCCTGGCTTTGCCCTTGTTCATGCTAAAAGTTAAGTACATGGCATGGTCACCGCTTACTACTTCTTGTGACCGTATAGGAATTGTGTGATATATGTTCCTTTAAATTTATCAGTCTGGCTTACCAGTTATGGAACAGTGTTTTTCTCTCATAATAAATCAGCTTCAACCGACTTATCAGCCATAAAAACCATCAACCGAACAACTAAACCAATTTTTATTACATCAAATTTGAGAACCCTTTTATACTTACCATATGTCATGTATGAGTGTGATAAGCTGAGTAACATATTGTGACCAGGTAATCTGAAAAATTTGGTGTGCCTTGTGATGACGGGTAGCTAGTAAGAAGCTTACTCGTGTGCATTATGACTGTTCATCGGTTGATTTGGCTAAATATGATAAGGGCATTTACAACAGAGAGATAACTGTTGTCTGTAAGTTCTTGAAATTTACAACACAGATGGCTAAACAGATAGCTTGTACAACTCATAGATAGCTACTATTTATTTAGTTGTCTACAAATCGTTTAATGCTTGCATGTAGGCATAATCAATCATAAATATCATTTATATATACCATTGTGTTGCTAATTGAAACAAAACAAATACTTGAAAATAAATCATATATATTGTATATATAATATAATATAATATATTTCATAAATCAAATATAGCATCAAGAGATGGATGGTTCACGTTTGTTGGCTGCATAGGGTTCGTATAATTGTATTCTATGTGTGTTTCTTCTTTTATTTTGCTATAGGAAAACGGCAAAGGTGACATGGGTGTGGCCTTGCTCGTCCATTACACAGCGTGACAGAGCGAGCACACAGCAGCGAAGAAAGAAGTCGCGCGCGCCGAGCTACTAGCGCCAGGTTTGGCCACAGCTGGATCCCGCGCGCGCCACGTGGAGAAAACGTCCTCAGAGCACGTGCCGCTGCCGTCACCTCAGGAGACTCCGGCTGACGCCGGCTTCACTCTCTTGCTTCATTCAATGCCGTCAGAGAGGGTGTTCTTTGCAAATATATACTGCGTTGTAGACGGCACTCCGACGTCCGTTGTACGCGCCCTAATGTGCTTGAGAGTGGGTGGTGGCCTTGTGCTGGTGTGTGGGAAAAGATGTACACTTCTTGCATGTTTGATATTTATCGTTTCGAAATGTGGTACTTTCTGTTATGAGTGAACTCATACTTTTTTTTTGGCTTCTCAATGTAGATAGAGTGACTCGTGGAATATGAGTTCACACCTCACGTTATACAAATTGTTGCTAATGTGTTCGAACCTATTATAGATAGAATAAGTCGGATGGTCGTTTTCATTGTGCACAAAATGTCTTCCATGCAATTTTAGCATCTTATATTACTATTAAGTGGTATAATTTACCATAATAAATGGTAGATTTATTTAAGCCCAACTTGGCTAACAATGAGCTGGACAGGATCTGCTAACGTAAATTTCATTTATTTTTTGCCTTGTATTTCGTAGGATGACTTTCTATAAGAGCATCTTCAATAGTATCTAAAACACTCCCCCAATTCAGGATTTTAGCAGGATAGAAAAAAAAATCATCTCCAACAACTCCTAATCCCATCTTCCAATCTTTTAGCATTTGGGAAAAAACTCTTCATTGTGCGTAAAGAATACGTGGACTGAAAGTCGAGCGTATCCCCTCCCATCGATCTAAACGCGTGTATGGTGTGGCCAATCTAAAGGTGGGAGGACGAAAAAAGAATAAAAAATAGTAAAGGGTTGCTGATGCAAATGCACAAGAGAGAAACAATTTATAAAAGTAGTTAGAATAATTTAGAAATAATATATGATTCCTAATGTAAAATTTTATTTTTATTTTAGAAGTGGATTATTAGAAACTATTGGAGATGATCTTATTTATTTCTTTCAATACTTTTTTAAGAGTTAACAAACAACATATTTTTTGGAAAACAAAATATGATACTCTTGAAGACGCTCTAAGTAAGCTAACGGAAAATCATTGTGATACGTCCACGGATAACGACATCCTCTGGAACTCTTCTGTGTGAACTGGATCTCAGTCGAGACCCTATAAAAACGCGCGGTGCCCGACCAGAAACGCTCTAAGAATCCTCTCCGTCAAACAGAAGCGGGTACCTCGCACCGCACAGAGTGGTTGCACGCGCGCCGAGTCAAGCACGGCGATCATCGTCGACGCAAGCACCGGCGGCGCCGCGCGGCCACTATGGAGCAGTACGCGGAGACGGCCAGAGAGAGGACGCAGGAGGACAAGACCAAGAACGTCAACGACTGGCTCCCGATCACTTCGTCCCGCACCGCCAAATGGTACTACTCGGCCTTCCACAACGTCACGGCCATGGTCGGCGCTGGCGTGCTCGGCCTCCCCTTCGCCATGTCGCAGCTCGGATGGTACGTACGTGCGCACGCATATACTCCGATCCAAATTCGGTGTTAAACACGACACGACGGGTATGGTATGGATGCGCAGGGGCCTCGGCACGGTGGTGATCGTGATGTCGTTCGTGATCACACTGTACACACTGTGGCAGATGGTGGAGATGCACGAGATGATCCCCGGCAAGCGCTTCGACCGCTACCACGAGCTCGGGCAGCACGCGTTCGGCGAGCGGCTTGGGCTCTGGATCATCGTGCCGCAGCAGCTCATCGTCGAGGTCGGCACCGACATCGTGTACATGGTCACCGGCGGGCAGTGCCTGCGCAAGTTCCACGACCTCGTCTGCAGGGGCCGCTGCAAGGACATCCGCCTCACCTACTGGATCATCATCTTCGGCTCCGTCCACTTCCCGCTCTCCCAGTTCCCCAACTTCAACTCCATCTCCGCCGTGTCCGCCGCCGCGGCGGTCATGTCGCTCACCTACTCCATGATAGCCTTCGTCACGTCGGTGGTCAAGGGCGCCGAGGAGGCCACGGCCGGCGCCACCGACTACGGGCTCAGGGCGAACACTACGTCAGGCCGGGTGTTCGGCGTGCTCAACGGCCTCGGAGCCGTGGCGTTCGCGTACGCGGGTCACAACGTGGTGCTGGAGATCCAGGCCACCATCCCGTCCACCCCGGAGAAGCCGTCCAAGAAGCCCATGTGGCTCGGCGTCGTCGTGGCCTACGCCATCGTCGCGCTCTGCTACTTCTGCGTCGCCTTCGCCGGGTACTACGCCTTCGGCAACTCCGTGGAGCCCAACGTGCTCATCTCCCTCGAAAAGCCGCGGTGGCTCATCGCCGCCGCCAACCTCATGGTCGTCGTCCACGTCGTCGGCAGCTACCAGGTGTACGCCATGCCGGTGTTCGACATGATCGAGACCGTGCTCGTCAAGAAGCACGAGTTCACCCCGGGGATCCGCCTGCGCTTGATCGCTCGCTCCGCCTATGTCGGTGAGTCACATGAATGATTCCATTGACATCTTGCATTGATCGACATGGACGGCAAAAATTAGACATCCCTGACTTCCACGTGTATGCAGCGGCGACCATGTTTGTGGGCATGACCTTCCCGTTCTTCGACGGCCTTCTCGGCTTCTTCGGCGGCTTCGGGTTCGCTCCCACCACATACTATGTATGTACTGTACTGTACCACATCAAGCTAATAAGCTTTCACTCTACGTTCTTGATTGTTAACTGGAATACACGCGGGGATCGATCGACGTGATCTAGATGTTTTACTCATCAGATTCCATGATGTGCAGATCCCTTGCATCATCTGGCTCATGCTGCGCAAGCCGAAGAAGTACAGCCAATCATGGTTCATCAACATTGTAAGTTCGGTTCACTGATTGCTCATTTCTTGAGATCTGTTCATGTTCTTACGATGCTCGATGGCTGTGTTTTTTGTTAATTTGGGCAGATCTGCATCGTGATCGGAGTGCTGCTGACGCTCATCTCCCCCATTGGAGGCTTGCGGCAGATCATTCTTGACGCAAAGAGCTTCAAGCTGTACTCTTGAGCATCCAAGCATCCAGAACCAGAACTTAGGAACAGAGATGAGAGGTTACTTTTGTCTCGTTTTCGTTTTATCTGATGATGAGACGCAATCTATTAGTTTCGAGTTTTCGGTATTATGTCATCATCGCCATCTATATTTTTTTCTCGAATATGCAAGAGCATTACGTATCTTTGTATTAAGAAGATAGAAGTTTGAAAATACAAAAGAGACCGTTCCTGGCCCGACTGATATCTCCATAGGCTACATTTTGGCTATGACATCCATGGGATCCATTGGGATCAACATAAACTATGTGTCGGCCTATGGCACCATGGCCGAAGACCAGCGAACTGCTCCACCAGTCATTGCCTTGGATGCTGGGAACAACTCATCGAGAGCCTCAATGCCCGCTGCCGAAAGGTTGCCCTTGAAGTAGGAGTCGTACGAGCGCTTGGACACAGAGAAACTCGGTGCTGAAGGTGCCATGAACCCCATCTTCTTCATGAGCAGAACTTCACCGTGTTTGGACGCCGGGATGTGGTCCATCTGCTGAGTAGCAATCCACCTGCTCCTAAGGGGCAAGGTCCGCTTTGGCGCTGGCTTCTGCTTGGGCGGGGTGTTGATGAGAGGTGGCAGCCTCATTACCTGGACCTCCTCGATGAACCTAGCCAATCGCTTGGCGTCCTCCCTCGGTGTGGGCGTGTCCTTGGCGCTAGGCTCAGTTGTTGCACCGCCCGTTGCCGTGCCGTCGGCCGCCTCAGCTTGCGGTCCGGCCACCATGCAATCAGCCAAAAGCATAGCCGTGGAGTGTGCCTTCGTTGGGGTGGAAGGTGGGACCTCCATCCCACCTTGGTCGACAGTTACGCCTGCATGATCGACTTGGTTGGAGGTCACCTCCACCGGATCGACCTCCACCTCCACGATTGTGGGATCACAGAGTAGCGCTGCCTCTAGAATCATGGGATCCGAGGCGGGGTGTCGTCCAACGTCCTGGCCACAACCAGGAAGCGTTGCGGAGGCGGACGCGAAGTTGTATGGGTCCCACAAGTCAGGGACCACAAGAGGTGCTGTTGATTTGTCCGCCATGGTGACCGCTGCCACCGATGTCTGCACGACGGCCGAAGGCAAAGAGGCTGGAGGGGTTGTGCCGCGCTCGAGCGTGGCGAGGCTGCCCGAGGGCTGTGCCGCCGCCGAGTCCGAGCTCGGATCCGCCATTTCCCAGGGCTGCCTAGAGCCCGCCAGTGCTCGAACCTTTACCCTAACGAGAAGGACATCAAGCGACGCGGGATGCCGCCGACGGGCGGCCGCACGGCCAGTCCGCACGCGCAGATCCCGATCCCGCCATTTCGGTGGCGCGAGCACTGCAGTCCCCGCCAGGTGTGCTCGAACCCTCGGCAACGAAAACCTCGCGCCGCAGCTTCGGCGGCGGCGGCATGCCCATCCCGTAGTGTTGTGCATTGTAGTTTCCCTCCTGCATGGGTGGGTGAAGGACATCAAGCGATTCCCATACGGCGAGCTCTTGTGGACGGCGCAATGGTAGTGACGTCCGGATGCTCTCACGAGGAGGGGCGTGCTGCGCCCACGCGGGCGTCCCAAGCATTGAAACGCCGGCTCCGACGCTGATGGGCCGGCGCGGCCTCCGCCGGCTTGTTTGATGGCAGCATCTCCCTCCACCCCTCGTGTGTCCTCGGTGGTGAGTAGCATCGCCCGCCTCTTCATGGCGGCACACGAGCGCCTGGCGGACGGCATCGGTGGACCGGGATGCGCGCGGACTGGCCATCGTGGGTGCGGTGTCACCAAGTCGCTCCTCAGTAGGCTAGGAGCCGCGGGTCCCGTGGACGCCACGGGAGGTTGGCCCTTTACCAATGGAGGAGCCCGGGTGGCTGGGTGGCCATTTGGCGGTAGGTGGCCCGGGAGATGGGTGCGCAGGTGGCACGAGCATGCCCATCCCGCAGTGTTGTGCATTGTAGTTTCCTCCTGCACTGCGCTGCGCTGCAAGGCCGTGCCTGCGCGTCTTGGATCTCGCCGAAGGACGAGGTGGATCTAGGGCAAAGGCGGGGTGGAGAGGTGGAGGCGGCGCATGCACCGGGGAGGGAGCTCTTGTGGAGGAGGCCAGGGGCTGTCCCACCGATAGGAGGAGGGGTGCTGGGGTGGTAGTGACGCCGAGGTGGTGGAGTCGGTGGTGGGCTCACGAGGAGGGTGCACGCGTTCTGCTCCCGCTAGGGTTGGCGACCCAAGCATTGAAACGCCATCTATAGCGCATCTATGCTCCTAATTTTGTCCATAACTAGCAAACATACATGTGCTCGTAACAAGACATACGACTTGTTATAGTCACGCAATGTTTTGCAACCCAAAAATTTCTTCACCAATCGTGTCATCCGTTCCAACGGTCATTCTAGGCCTCCACCGGTGCTTCCCCCTCTTGCACTTTGATGGGAGCTGAAGTTGCCCCTTATATAGTTAAAACGGCCTCCGTGGCTGCTCTAGTTCATCCTCGACGACATAGTTGTTCATCCTCACAAAGGTAACTAGTCCCTGCTTGAGAATGGGCTCGCCTCCTACTGCTGGACTGCTGATGCGAGAGAGCCCACAGATCGGCGGACGGGCATCGGTAGGACCCTTTATATGGTTGGCGTGGACTCGGCATGTGTCATCGTCGGTGTTGATGTTGTCGGTCCCCCGTCGTAGATAGAGATCCTATCGGACTCCTCAGCCCACCTCATGGCCTTGTCTTGAGAGAGCCCCCACGGGTCCCCGAGCGTGGAGAAGAAAGGGGTGGTGTTGGGGGAGAGGAGGTTGGCCTAAAATTTGACCAATGGAGGAGGAGACACCGGTGGTCCTGGGTGGCTGCCGTCGGTCACGCAAGGTGAAGTGTGGCTACTTAGTCCCCAAGCCGGTAGTAGGTGACGTGAGATGGGTGATCGGGAGTTAAGTTGAGGCCAATCATCGGGGGAGATGCACCGGCAGGCATCGCCTCCATCCCCTAGAATTGCCGGGCGAGGTAGATCCCGGTCTAAACGCCCACACAGTCGCCAATCGCATGTATCGCTCGTCGGATCCAACGTGGGGGGCAATCCAATGGTGGAAGGGTAAGGCCGCGCGAAGTCCCCGGTGGTGCGAGAGTGATCGAGATCGAGCGTGGTCGGTAACAGCAGCGGGTGCCCGAGCATAGCTCGAAATTACGTGGGCGTAAATAGGGAGAATGAGAGATGACAGGAGGAAAATCAGGTGGATCTAGGGCAAGGGAGAGGAGGATGGAGAGGTGGTGCTTTGTAAACATCAGGCGGAAGTTTGTGTTTATACTTAATATAAACCGCCGCACCGATTAGTATGTAGCCGAGTCTCTAGCCCTAGCTAGCCCGTTAACCATAACGCAGAGCCCATGCACGCAAAGCGTCGCTAAGGAGCTGAGCCGGCAGCCGTAGGGGAGGAGCCGGAGGGCCTTTGGAGAAGGGGGAGGAGGCCGGGGCGAATGTCCCAAGGACGAGCCCGCTTACTTTGATAGAAAGTTGGAGGGAGCTTTTTGGCTCATTGGGGGAGGTGGTCATAGGTTTCGCGGGGGGGGTCGAGGTGGTCGGGTGGTGGGGGAGAGCCGGGAGCGTGGCGGCGGTCGCCAGGATGCGCAGCCGGACGTGATGAGCGATCGACCTCCTTGCACGCCAAGCTTGTACGGATCATGCAACTCGACGGGCCGGCCCCTTGGGCCGGCGGTGAGTGTGTGCATGGGTTGATCTTGTATGTGCATGTAGGCAATTGGGCTCTCATGACTCCTTAGCGCTATCCGACACACTCATGACAAAATCAAATCTATCGCCATCTATATATGATATAACTCAAACAGATCTGTGCATCTAGAACTATTATATCTAATTTTGTCCATAACTAGCAAACATACATGTGCATCGTAACAGCACATACGACTTGTTATAGTCACCTCAATGTTTTGCAACCCAAAAATTTCTTCACCAATCGTGTCATCCGTTCCAACGGTCTCGTGGTCAGAAGACACTGCAGTTGTGTTGGCCTCGAATAGTCGCCACTCAAGTAGAGCCGCCGATCTCTATTTCGAGAATAAATTAAATCTAGTTGCAAGCGAGGGAATATTGGCAGCACCCACGATACATCTTCTTAATTAGTTATTAAGGCTCCAATTAGCTAGCTAATGATGCTATTTATACTTAATTTTTTCACTAATAACATCTTATATAGTTAAAAAATAGTCTTTCTTTTTTTTGTTATCTCTTTTGTTTTTTTACTGTTGTCTATCAAATATCTAGTTCATCCTCACGTCTATCATATATCTAGTTCATCCTCACATAGTGTTACATCACTAGTACATCGACTGTGGCGTGGGATTCAATCCGATGAGGGCCGGAGAAATGGGCTTTAGTCTCGAAAAAATCCAATTCGTTGGAAGATCACACACACAACCCCTAAAAGGGGACCCCTACCGGGCGCGCCATCCGGGACTAAAGGCGGGATTCAATCCTGGTTGAGAACGGGCTTTAGTCTCGGTTTTTCATAATACCTACGATCATGTGTCTCATTATTCTCAGATGATTGAGGTGTAGGGATGAAAGGTCCCCTCCTCCTTATATAGTCCGGAGGGGATCTTTAGTCCTAGTATAACTTGTCATGCAACTTATGGGCCGACTAAAGCCCATCCTCTTGAGATACTAAAAAAAGAAGTTTAAATCCTAGAGACTTTTTAGTCTCGGTTTTTCAACAAATTTGGATCCGGGATGAAAGCAGGTTCTTTAGTCATGAGATTCAAACACAAGACCTCTTGCATTGCGCGTAGCTTGCTTACCAACTCAAATGCACACTACATGTGACAATGTCCTGGACGCTCTCCTTTTGAATGCACCCGTGGGGGACCTTTAGTCCCGGATGGGAGACCTTTAATCCCGCTTGGTGACACCTAAAGCATCTAGGCCCCTAGTTGGGTTTCAGTGATTAATGACAATACATGATTACTATGACTAACGTGTGTTTTGCAGAGGCAATTAAGTTAGGTCACGGTAATGGAGATCGATTGGGTAATCATGGTGGTCATGCCCCTACGATGGAAATCATTTCGGTTTTCAAAGGATGGACGACAAGGTTAAGGATGGACTAGTTCTAAGTGTCGTTTGGTGTTGAAGAGACACTTAGAATAGTTTAGGAGTTCGTTTTTCCTTTGGTTATACTATTAAGGGGGGTATGGACGGGTAGCTTAACCTAGGTGAGTCTAGTGAGTTAGGTGTGGTGCACAATTGCTAAAACTAGCACTAGGTAGCTCCAAAATAGGCCTTAGATCCAATACAACAAACTTCATTCACGTATGATCGAGAGTTGGAAGTGAATGGAGGGTCAAATACTGATCGGACGCTGGCTCTGGTGTGACCGGACTCTGGCTCAGAGTCCGGTCAGTTCATTTGACCAAAGTGCAATCGTCTGGCGCGACCGGACGCTGAGAGGTGTAGTGACTGGACACTGAGGGCCAGCGTCCGGTCGACTCTAGTAAGGTTCTAGAGAGGGAAAATCACGACCGGACACGTCCGGTCACACTTTAAACACTGGAGTTCGGGGTGAACTGACCGGAGCATCCGGTCACCATGACCAGAGCGTCCGGTCACCCCGCAGAGGCACATAACGGTTCGTTTTTCAGCCGGTGTTATAAATACCACCTCCATTCGTGTGTGGGGGTACTTTTGCTCATTCCAACAGCTGAGAAACACCTTAGAGAGTGCCAAGAAGAGCAAGGTCCTAGTAAGGTGATTGAGATTTGAGAATCCCAAAGAGAGCCCTCATTAGTGAGATCAAGAGTAGCAAAGTTTGCATCCACCCTTCTCATTAGGCTTGTCGTGGTCAAGTGAGAGTCCATGCTTGTTACTCTTGGTGATCGCCATCACCTAGACGGCTTGGTGGTGATTGAGAGCTTGGTAATCATCCGGAGAGCTTGTGGATGACCCAACTCAAGTTGTGAGTGGTTGTGGGTGATTCACCGCGACAGAGTGTCAAAGAATCAACCCGTAGAGAGCACTTGATCCTTGTGTGGATCAAGGGGGAGCTACACCCTTGCGCGGCTGCTCCAACGAGGACTAGTGGGGAGTGGCAACTCTCCGATACCTCGGCAAAACATCGCCGTGTTCCTCCTTCTCTCTTTACTTTGAGCATTTACTTTGAGCAATTCAATTCTTGTCATTTACATTCCTAGAATTGCCATGCTAGAGTAGGATTGGAATATAGGTTGCTAAACTTTTGTGTGTTAGATCAATAGAAACACTTTCTAGGCACTAGGGGTTAATTGGGCTAACCATACGACTTAATTATTGCAAAGAATTTAGAATTAGCCCAATTCACCCCCTCTTGGGCATCTTGATCCTTTCAATTGATATCAGAGCCTCGTGCTCACGTATTTAGGCTTAACCGCCTAGTGAAAGATGTCTCATGGGGATGGACCTCCTCCTATCTTTGAGGGGGATGATTTTCCATATTGGAAAATCCGCATGGAGGCGTATCTAGAAGCTCTAGATGTTGGAATACTTAGAGCCGCCTCACAAGGCTTCCCAAAACCTCGGGATGCCGCACACTGTCGACAAAATATGGTCGGCAGTCTACCTAGGGGTATACCCAAGGTAGTAGATTGTCGGTAGACGGTGCGCATAATCAGGAACCAGATGGTGACACAAGGCGCAGAGACAACGATTTAGACAGGTTCGGGCCGTCTGGTCGACGTAATACCCTACGTCCTGTATCTTTGGTGTATTGTATTGAGATGTATATAGATTAACCTGTCCTCTAGGGGACCCTTGTCTCTCCTTATATACTCCAAAGAGACAAGGTTACAAGTAAAGTATCCAATTTGGTACTATTACAATATCTAGTACAACTTGTAATCTTGATGTGCACGCCTTGATCTTACGGGTCGGGCCACCTCGGATGGTGCGGCCCATGTACCATCTTGTGGTACCCGGGGGTATATCCCCCATAGCTAGTCCCCGAGCGCCATGTATTCTGATGCGACACGCCGTTTCAACCTTCTCCGAACAGTGAGGCTTGAGTTCTTGACATCTCCGACCACCGTTGTCGTCGGAGAAGTAGGTTGTCCGAAGAATGTATGGTGCTCTTAAGAAGAAAGAAAACCGGTCAATATTGCGTGCTTCGCGTGTAGTCCTTTCTTGTTCTGTTTTGCCAACTGCTGGCGGTTCGTCATTGCTGACAACATGGATCAAATCCCCTCATCTTGGCGGGAAAGATGGGAATTGTGAGAACCCCGGGGCATGGTCTGGGATATCCAGATCGTACTTGATGCCTTCATCTTCGTGATGCTGAAGCTCGGTGTGGATAGATGCATTAGATGCGGTGCCAGACGAGGAGCTGGGGTCGCCCTCTTGGACTGTGTGAACGGATCCTTCTTGATAATCTTCAATCTGGATCATGTTGATGAAGTTGCGCGGCTTCGGCTGAGGTCGGTGCATAAGACACAGATCCAAGCGGCGTTGCAGGTCGTAGGCGTAGCTGGAGGTAGCATTTTGCAGGCCGTAGGGCTGGACCTGGTAGTTCTCCATCGAGGCTTCGTACTCAGAGAGCCGGAGACCCATCGCGAAGGCTGGCCGGCGATGAGCAGAGCGCCCTTGAGGAGTAGATGTGACCACGAGATCTGTACCAAGTCGTGCAGGATGACTGGTCCGAGCTGGTCGGGTAGATCTATTGTGGGGAGCGGTTACCTGCTCATTAGGCTGACTTTGAATCGTACTTACCAGAGCTAGGGTTTCAGTGAGCTTGGTGCCGACCCGATCGATGGAGTCGAGCAGGTCGGTGTTGTCGATCCGCCTCCCTTTGTAGTGGGGAAGCAGATGACAAGTTGTTGGCGTGGCTGAAGGTGATGCAGGCGTGGTCGGAGCCAGATGTACCGTGGTTGGAGCCAGATCCATCGTGGTCGGAGCCGCATCCATCGTGGTCGGAGCCGTGTCCACCGTGGTCGGAGCCGTATCCACCGTGGTCGGAGCCGTGTCCACCGTGGTCGGAACTGTATCCACTGTGGTCAGAGCCGTAGCCGATGTAGGTGAAGTAGTGGTCGACATAGACTGAATCCACGCCTCCTCCGGGGTCATGGCGATGAAGTCGTCGGAGCCGGTGGTCCAGGTGATCTGGCCAACGGTGAACGTGAGGCCGTTCGGTGTAGCCATGGAGCCGGAGATGATGACCGTCTTGTTTGCTTGGGAAGCAGTACGTACACCCCCTACCTGGCGCGCCACTGTCGACGAAATATGGTCGGCAGTCTACCTAGGGGTATACCCAAGGTAGTTGATTGTCGGTAGACGGTGCGCGTAATCAGGAACCAGATGGTGACACAAGGCGCAGAGACAGCGATTTAGACAGGTTCGGGCCGTCTGGTCGACGTAATACCCTACGTCCTGTGTCTTTGGTGTATTGTATTGAGATGTATATAGATTAACCTGTCCTCTAGGGGACCCTTGTCTCTCCTTATATACTCCGAAGAGACAAGGTTACAAGTAAAGTATCCAATTTGGTACTATTACAATATCTAGTACAACTTGTAATCTTGATGTGCATGCCTTGATCTTACGGGCCGGGCCACCTCGGATGGCGCGGCCCATGTACCATCTTGTGGTACCCGGGGGTATATCCCCCACACACACCCACAAGGCGATGAGTTGAATTATGAAAAATGGAATGCAAAGGCAAGAAACACCATATTTAGAGGCCTTTGTAAAGATGTGTTCAACCGGGTGAGGAACCACAAAGACGCCCATGCACTATGGTCGGATGTTTGTGCGCTCCATGAGGGAACAAAGAGTGAGCGTGAGGAACGCTATCATCTTGTCATGAAAAAGTTTAACTCTTTTGAAATGCTTCCTAAAGAATGTGCTAATGAAATGTATTCACGTTTGAATGTTCTTGTAGAGGAAGTCAATGGGCTTGGAGTTACTCAAATGCAACCATCCGATGTTGTAAGAAAGATCTTGAGTGTCCTCCCCATTGACAAATATGGGCATATTGTGACCGTGCTTCATCAAGGTGATCTTTCCACCGCTACACCGACACAAATCTTGGGAAAGATCAATGCTCATAAGATGTACATGCACATCACACCACAAGATGGCTCATCCTCTACCAAGAAGAAAGACAAGGACTTAGCATTCAAAGCTAGTCAAGAGAAGGGCAAAGCAAGACTTGAGTATGAGAGCTCAAGTGATGATGAAGTTGATGATGCAAGTCTTGCTCTCATGGTGAGAAAAAACCACCAAGATGCTAAAGAAGCTCAACAAGAGTGGCATCAAGTTTGATGGCAAGAAGAAGAAGTTCTTCACTAGCTCTAGAAGGAAGCCAATCTCCGAGATGGATTGCTACAATTGTGGAGAACTTGGCCATCTAGTTCACCAATGCACAAAGCCCAAGAAAGACAAGTTCAAGAACAAGAACAAGGGCAAGAAAGATGACTCAAGTGATGAAGATGAGAAGAAGAAAGACAAGCCATATAAGAAGAGAGATGGCAAGAAGAAGGACTTCCACAAGAAGAAGAAGAAGAGTGGAAAGGCATACATCGTCGGTGATTAGCTCATGGACATTGATTCATCTAGTGGCTCATCCGATGATGATAGTGACAACAAGAAGGTGGCCGCCATTGTTATTGACTCTTCATCATCTTCACCGCCACCATCGCCATCATCCTCTACACACCTATACCTTATGGCCAAGGGTGAACGCAAGGTATCAAATAATGATGAGAGTAGTGGTGATGAACATGCTAGTAATGATGATAGCGATAGTGATGATGATGAATATGAATCACCTTCTTATGATGATCTTGTTAAATTGCTAAATAAATACTCGAAGATCATTATAAAGACTAGAGCTAAGAATGACAAGCTAGAAGCTAAAAATGATTCTCTTTTAGCTAAATGTGATATAGCCAAAAAGGCTAGTGTTGAGCTTAGAGAAGCAAATGAAGCTATGTCATCCAAACTCAAGGAGATCAAATCTTCTAAGAAAGAGCTTAAAGATAAACATGATAAACTTGAGAGGATGCATAAAGAGATCATCACTAGCCATAATATGCTAAAAGATGAATATACTACTCTTAAGATTAATCATGATAATCTTGTTATTGCTCAAGAATATTTATCCAATGAGCCACATGATGCTACTAACAATGTTGTTAAGATTGATATAGCTACATCATATAATGATTTGATCATTGAGAGTATTGAGCAAAGTTCTAGTAGCAAGGGCAAGCAAGTGGTTGAGGCTGATGATTATGATGAGTTTGTCAAGCTCAAGAATGACAATGAAAAGCTCAAGAAAGATCTTGAAGAGATCAAAAGCCACAACACTATTGTACTAGAAACTCTTGATCATGATGGTGATTTGATGCTTGAGAATGAGAAGCTAAAAGAAGAAAACAAGAAGCTCAAGGAAGAGAAGAACAATGATGCACTCAAGGAAGAAAACAAGAAGCTCAAGTTGGAGAAAGAGCACCTCAAGATTGGACTGAGCAAGTTCACTAGAGGCAAGCATCTTCAAAGTGAGCTACTTATGAACACCATCATGAAGATAGATAGAAGTGGCATTGGGTACTTGGCAAACCAAGAGAAGAAGGCTCAAGCTCAACAACAACACAAGTCAAAGCCAAAGCCAAAGAGATGTTTTGAGTGTGGACAAGAAGGTCACTTTGGCCATGAGTGCCAAACTTCACCACCACAACCCTTGCCCAAGTATGCTAGACCTTTTGCTTTCAATGCTCACTACATGCTTAGAAAGGACTCTAGTGGAAAGATGAAAGTCATGTTCTTAGGACCTCCAAATAAGAATAGGCCTAAGAAAATTTAGGTTGCAAAGTCACTTGTTGAGAAGGTGAAGGGCCCTCAAGAAGTTTGGGTTCCTAAAGCTTGATCTCTTGTGTGTAGGTGAACTACAAGACCGGTGGAAGTCATTGGGTTATTGATAGTGGTTGCACACAACATATGACCGGTGATCCTCATATGTTCACCTCACTAGATGAAGAAGTAGATGGACAAGAAAGAATCACATTTGGAGATAATTCAAAGGGCAAGGTTAAAGGATTGGACAAAGTGGCAATATCAAATGATCATTCTATCTCAAATGTGCTTCAACTTGCTATCCGTTGGACAATTGTGTGATCTTGGCTTCCAATGTTTGTTTACTGAGAAGGAAGTTGTTGTATCTAAGAAGGATGATGATCAAGTGATATTCAAGGGATTTAGATACTATAACCTATATTTAGTGGACTTCACCTCCGAAGATGCAAATTTGAAGACTTGCATATTCACCAAAACAACACCTGGGTGGCTATGGCATAGAAGACTTGCTCATGTTGGGATGAGCTCACTCAAGAAGCTAATGAAGAATGATGTGGTGAGAGGGTTGAAGGATGTGAAGTTTGAAAATGACAAGCTTTGTAGTGCATGTCAAGCCGACAAGCAAGTTGCAAATACTCATCCAACCAAAGCTTTCATGTCAACCACAAGAGTACTAGAACTCCTTCACATGGACTTATTGGGACCAACAACATACAAGAGTTTGGGAGGAAATCTTTATTGTCTTGTGATTGTTGATGACTATTCAAGGTACACATGGGTATTCTTCCTTCATGACAAATCTGAAGTTACATCTTGCTTCAAGAAGTTTGCCAAGAGAGCACAAAATGAATTTGAAGTGAAGCTCAAGAAGATAAGAAGTGACAATGGGAAGGAATTTGACAACACAAATATTAAAGCCTATTGTGATGAAGTTGGAATCAAACATGAGGTCTCCGCAACATATACTCCTCAACAAAATGGTGTAGTTGAGAGGAAGAACCGAACATTGATCACTCTTGCAAGAACAATGCTTGATGAGTACAACACCCCCAAAGCTCTATGGGCGGAAGCTATCAACACCGCATGCTATGCATCCAACCGCCTATTCCTTCAAAAGTTCCTTGGCAAGACACCTTATGAGTTGCTCAATGGGAAGAAGCCGGACGTCTCCTTTAGGGTGTTTGGTTGCAAATGCTACAGCTACAAGAAGCGGCAACACCCAGGGAAGTTTTAAAGATGTTGTGATATTGGTTTTCTTGTTGGTTACTCATCAAAGTCCAAAGCATATAGAGTATTTAATCATGCCACCGGCTTGGTTGAAGAAACATATGATGTGGAATTTGATGAATCTAACGGCTCCCAAGAGCACATGAGAATCTTGATGATGTAGGTGATGAACCATTGAGGGAGGCTATGAAGAACATTCTGGTTGGAGACCAAGTGATTGATCCACCTTCTTCATCAAGTGTGTCACAAGATGGTGGTAAAGATGGAAGAGTAGAAAATGAAGATACTCATGTCTCCCATGATCAAATGGTGGTACAAGCACAAGATGTTGATGCTCCACAACCTCCTCCTCAAGTGGTCAATAGAAGAAATACACCTCTACTATAAGATCATCCACAAGATCTCATCATAGGGAGTTCATCGAAGGGTGTAATGACTCGTTCACAAAAACTTGCTTCATTTATTGCTCATCACTCTTTTGTCTCTTGCTTTGAGCCTACCAAGGTAGAAGAAGCTCTTCAAGATCCAGATTGGATAAATGCCATGCATGAAGAGTTGAACAATTTCACCTGCAATTAAGTATGGACTCTTGAAGAGCGACCAAAAGGTGTAAGAGTCGTTGGAACAAAGTGGGTGTTCCGAAACAAGCAAGATGATCAAGGTGTTGTTGTGAGGAACAAGGCAAGACTAGTTGCAAAAGGGTTCTCTCAAGTTGAAGGTTTGGATTTTGGAGAGACCTTTGCACCGGTTGCAAGACTAGAAGCCATTTGTATCCTCCTTGCATATGCATCACATCATGAAATGAAATTATATCAAATGGATGTGAAAAGTGCATTTTTAAATGGCTTTATTAATGAACTAGTCTATGTTGATCAACCTCCTAGGTTTGAAGACCCTAGTTATCCTAATCATGTTTATAGGTTGTCCAAGGCATTATATGGGCTTAAGCAAGCCCCAAGAGCTTGGTATGAGCGCCTTCGGGACTTCCTCATTGAGAAGGGCTTCACAATTGGGAAGGTCGACACCACACTATTCATCAAGAAGCTTGATGGGCATATCTTCATTTGTCAAGTGTATGTTGATGATATCATCTTTGGATCATCAAATAAAGATTCTTGCAAAGAGTTTGGTGAATTGATGTCGAAGGAGTTCGAGATGTCAATGATTGGAGAGCTTATATTCTTTCTTGGTTTTCAAGTCAAGCAAATGAGAGAAGGGATTTTCATCTCTCAAGAGAAATATACTAATGATCTTCTCAAGAGATTCAAGATGGATGAATGTAAGCCAATCAAGACACCAATACCAACTAATGGACGTCTCGACCTAGATGAGGGAGGTAACACGATTGATCAAACTCTCTACCGCTCTATGATTGGTAGCTTGTTATATTTAACCGCATCTAGGCCCGACATCATGTTTAGTGTGTGTATGTGTGCTAGATTTCAAGCTAATCCTAAGGAAACTCATTTAATTGCCGTTAAAAGAATCCTTAGGTATCTTAAGCACACACCAAGTATTGGTCTTTGGTATCTCAAAGGAGCTAGATTTGAATTAATTGGCTATTCCGATTCAGATTATGCCATGTGCAAAGTTGATAGAAAAAGCACATCCGGAGGGTGCCATTTGCTTGGTAGATTACTTGTGTCTTGGTTCTCCAAGAAACAAAATAGTGTGGCTTTGTCCACCGTCGAAGCGGAATACATTGCCGTGGGTGCTTGTTGTGCACAAATACTTTATATGAAACAAACTTTGCTAGACTATGGTGTAGTTCTAGAAAAAGTACCTCTTTTGTGCGACAATGAAAGTGCGGTAAAACTTGCAAATAATCCGGTTCAACACTCTTGCACCAAGCACATAGATATCCGCCATCACTTTCTTAGAGATCATGTTGCAAAGAATGATATATCATTAGAAGGTGTAAGGACCGAGGATCAATTGGCGGATATCTTCACTAAACCGCTAGATGAGGCAACATTTTGTAGATTGCGGAATGAGCTCAATGTTCTTGATTTTAGCAACTTTACTAAAAGATGAGCTTGTTTTGTCCCTTGAATTGCATTGTAATATACAACATGTTTAATGTTTGGTAATGCATATAGGGCTTGTCTAACATGGTTAAGATAACCGCCGAAAAGTGAGTGAAGAAGCTTAACCTTGGATCAAACTTGACAAGCAATTAGATTTACTTTCAAGTATTGCATTGCATATGCATGAATGTTGTTTTGTCATTTATTTTCAATTGCCCTCTTATTTCCTATTTTCTTAAAAAGAATTATAGCCTAAGGCAAAATATTTTTAAAAATTTTGAGGGTTTGAGAGAGGTCACTCACATCAGTCCCAATTGGTGTTTATTTGGATCTTATTGAAGTTGGGACTTGATTGGGAACAGGCATCATGAAGGACATTGAAGATTTGCTGGAAAAAGAGTGATCGGACGCTACACCGGACTCTGATGTCCAGCGTTCGGTCAGTTCATAGGAGGTGAATAGCTGTTGAGGAGGAGTGACCAGACGCTGAAACAGTGTTCTCCCAGTGTCCGGTCAGAAGGCGATCCAGCATCCGGTCAAGCAAAGAAGACGAAGTCAGGATCGACCAGACTCTGGCCGCGTCCGGTTAGTTGGGATCGGATGCGTCCGGTCATGATTCTAGTGGATTTGGACCTCTCTGGAATCGACCGGACGCTGGGTGGCAGCGTCCGGTCGCTGCCACCGGAGCGTGTCGGTCGAGAAAAACGTGCGGGTCCTGGATTCTTTCTCCGTTTCCTTTTCTACTCCGTTGGGGGCCACCATAAATTGTGCCGCGTCGTGATCTATTCCTCCATCCGCTCTCAAGTTCGCCGTGCCCTAACCCTAGTGCCACCGAGCTCGCCTCCGCCGCCGCACAGCCGTGTCTTACCGCCTGCTGCACCACCGCGCGCCTTCCCGTGCCCGCGCACCGCCACTGCGCCTCGACGCGCCGTCTCCATGCCAAAGCAGTGCCCTGCTCCCCACACGCCGTGCTCCACTCGCCGCTCCCGTGCGCCACCACGCCAGCGCCCCACTCCAGCACCACCGTGCCCTAGCTCGCGCCAGCACCTCTCCTGCCGCTGTGTTCCACGCACCAGAGCCTCCACTGCAAACCCTAGCCGTCTATTCACTATGCTTTAGAACCCTAATCTCCTGTTGCCGACCTGGTGGTTCCCCGATCCGTTCCTCTTCTCGTCGTTTTGCCGGTTCGTCAGGTAGCAAGCCCTTGATTCAATTTTGTACCTAATTGCTTGCTTCATAGGGTTTTGTATCTCTAGATGAATAATTAAAATTATTTGTATATCCTATCTATTCTATCGTGCAGCAAGTCGGTGCCGTTGAGGTCCTATTTGCAGTTGTCAGTCAACTCAGGGCCAAGCTTGCGAGTACGGATCGAGGCCAAGCCTCGAAAGTGACAGTCGGCAGTTGATCTATGTCAAAGGCAGCAGTTCTTGTTAGATGGCTTGTGTCAAGAACGCCGGAGGTGGTCCAGGTGATGAGGATCCGAGGCATCCACCTCGCTTGCCTGCAGATCCAAAAGGCAAGGCGACAAAGAAGCTAACAACAAGGAAGCGCAAGTATCCAGATGCGGATACAACTAGAGCAGCCACAGTTGCAGAGGCTATAGAGCGTGCCGAGAGAGGAGGTGCTCGTAGTGGTGTTGTTATTGTAGATCAGCTTCCACCAGCGACAAGAGAAGCACTTGAGTAGGTTGAGCGCCGTCATGGTGGTCCAACTGGACTGTCATGGTTGCAGGACGATGTGTTGCTATTGATGAAAGTTAGCCTCAAGGGGAGTCACAGCAGTAGCCATAGCCAGCAGAACAGACTCAGGAGGCAGAGCAGACCGAGGAGACAGAGCAGGCACCTTAGCCACAGCTATGCCGCTCTAGTCGTACCCGTGCTATAGTCACATCGAGGGCAGATACACAGTGGAGGGGTTCTCATTGACCTCCTAGACCACAGGGTCCGCCTCTAGTGACTCATCTAGATCTGAGGGCCACCATGGCCAAGCAGGTTTAGCAGCTTAGATTTGTGGATTTTGAGCAGTGGTTTCCACCGAGGAGGGATGACAGAGCTTCAGAGGGCTTCTACACACCACTGTAGGAGGATTTTTATAATGCATATCTTAACAGTGGTGCTGTATTCAGATCTCAGAGGGAGTGCAACATTGAGTCCATAGTTGTAGTAGCTGGAGAGCATATTCGCCTCTATCTAGCATATCTACCAGGGCTGATAGATCTACTCAGATGGACCGGCTTGTATGTTCCATCTTGGGTCCAGGAGTTCTATGCTACACTATAGATTGACCCGCAGCACAGATACATTCACTTTGCATTCAGAGGCAGAGATTATAGGCTGTAGAGCTCTAGGGTCAAGGAGATACTCAGGCTTCAAGAGCAGCCTGTTCGACCACATGAGGTTTGCTATGGACAGACCGTGCCTCCCAGACGCCCTCATGGCGGTATGGTGCCTCCTACAGATTTGGTTCACCATTGCTTCACAGAGCCTTTTGGCGAAGGGTCGAGAAGGAACTCCAGTGATCTTACTCCCACTGCTCGTGTGCTTGAGGCTATCATGAGGAGGACACTGCTTCCAAGGATGGGATATAGAGAGGGCTTGACTCGCATACAGCTATGGCTTCTTAACTCCCTGATGTAGCAGACCGTATTTGACATTTGGGATCCCCTTCTTTCAGAGATGGAGGATACTATTGCTGAGGGGTTTAGAGGTCACCGACAGTTGCCCTATGCCCACAGGATCACATTTCTTATTCACAGGGTAGTTACAGTGAGGCCGCTTGAGATGCTAGATGAGTACAGTGGTGCCACCACAGAGTTCCCTGCTTATAACCTGACTCAGATGATCTGCCATAGTACACCGAGGGCACCTAGCCAGCTGCGCCATTGTCCTGAGGTGCCAGAGACTGTAGCCCAGCAGGATGATACTATCAGGGGCATAACAGCTATTGAGGAGGAGCAGTTATATGCTCAGCAGGAGGGGATGGTCGAGAGCAACCCTAGTGACAGCTCAGATGAGGACTACCGGGACATTCCTCAGATGCCTGCATGATGACATGACCATGAGGCTGGTAGCTCTAGTTTAGCTCCATCTGCACCGCAGACAGACCCGCTCTACTTGCCATACTTGAGTGGATGAGGCAGGATCAGGTTTGCCAAGCTCAGGAGATTGCTGCCACTTTTGCATAGTTCCAGACTCGGCAGGACGAGTTCCAGCGACAGCAGCTGGCTATGCAGCAGCAAATGCAGGCGCTACAGCAGGCCATGCACCAGCAGCAGCTCCTCATGCAGCAGCAGCTACTTGGGTTTATGCAGCATGTTGTGATAGCTATTAGGGCTCCACCGCCATAGCCTTTGCCCCAGCTTGGTCAGATTGCCACCACTTCTATGACTCCAGCGTTACAGCCTAGTGGGCTTCAGAGTTAGGGACAACCACTAGCACAGTTTGCTTCACCTACAGAGCAGGTGTCCCAATGGTTTGCTTCGCCAGTGCTAGCCTCATAGTTCGCACCTCTTCAGACGGGCTTCACACCGGCTCAGACTTCCTCGGTGCTAGTGCTAGAGACTACAGTGTCTAGGAGCCTTGGAGCTTTTTTTAGTGAGTTGACAGGGCAGCCTACTCCTCCATATCTATATATCCTAGGTCCTTCTACAGTTGCACCTATTACCAGGACTATAGAGATGCTCCTTTCTCAGTAGCATCATCAGAGCCAGCTGCTACAGTCATACCAGCATAGCCTATAGCAGCCCAGTCCCTGATCTGACCCAGACTGCTTTAGCATCGCTTCCAGCTATAGAGGATCAGACAGCTCAGAGTTCAGGTTTAGATGATGATGGCACATAGTTCCAGCTTGCTCCTCGTACCTCAGCGCCCGGCTCGTCCGCTGCAGCCCCGCCGACCGACCCTTAGGTTTTGGTGTTTGACGCCAAAGGGGGAGAGAGATCGAGTATGTTAGACTTAGGGGGAGCGATATATCTAGGGGAGCTTAGTTTATCTATTAGCTTATCTATTATATTTGGAGTTTTATGTGTGATACACTATTATGCATTCGTCATGTGTTTACGTTTATGCATTAAACTATATTTATGTGATAGTGATATCTACGTGATCGTGATATATGACATATGCTCTCTACTTTGAAATTATTTATATGTCATATCACTTATGCAATGCTGGTTTGCTTTTGCTTCCGTGTTTTACTCCGATGCAAATGAGTTTTATTATTTGTACTCACGCTTATTTCATATCTTTTGAGTACATCATGTTGGCTTGGGTCATATAAGCTTGCCTAACACTTTTGTTCTTATTACCAAAAGCTTATATGAACCAAACATGTTAAAAACCTCAACTCTTTCACATACTCGAGGTGGTATTGTCATCAATCACCAAAAATGGGGAGATTAAAATCATCTAGGCCTCTAGTTGGGTTTCGATGATTAATGACAATACGTGATTACTATGACTAACGTGTGTTTTGTAGAGGCAATTAAGTTAGGTCACGGTAATAGAGATCGATTGGGCAATCATGGTGGTCATGCCCCTACGATGAAAATCGTTTTGGTTTTCAAAGGATGGACGACAAGGTTAAGGATGGACTAGTTCTAAGTGACGTTTGGTGTTGAAGAGACACTTATAATAGTTTAGGATTTTGTTTTTCCTTTGGCCATACTATTAAGGGGGGTATGGACGTGTAGCTTGACCTAGGTGAGTCCAGTGGGTTAGGTGTGGTGCACACTTGCTAAAACTAGCACTAGGTAACTCTAAAATAGCACTTAGATCCAATGGAGCAAACTTTATTCACGTATGATCGAGAGTTGAAAGTGAATGGAGGGTCAAATACTGATCGTACGCTGGCTCCGGTGTGACCGGACGTTGGCTCAGAGTCCGGTTAGTTTATTTGACTAAAGTGAAATCGTTTGCCGCGACCGGACGCTGAGAGGTGTAGTGACCGGACGCTGAGGGCCAGCGTCCGGTCGACTCCAGTAAGGTTCCAGAGAGGGAAAATCACAACTGGACACGTCTGGTCAGTGCTGACCGGACGCTGGCCAGTGTCCGGTCACACTTTAAACACCGGAGTTCGGGGTAAACTGACCGGAGCGTCCGGTCACCCCGCAGAGGCACATAACGGTTCGTTTTTCAGCCGGTGTTATAAATACCACCTCCATTCGTGTGTGGGGGTTACTTTTGCTCATTCCAACAGCTGAGAAACACCTTAGAGAGTGCCAAGAAGAGCAAGGTCCTAGTGAGGTGATTGAGATTTGAGAATCCCAAAGAGAGCCCTCATTAGTGAGATCAAGAGTAGCAAAGTATGCACCGCGACGGAGTGTCAAAGAATCAACCCGTAGAGAGCACTTGATCCTTGCGCGGATCAAGGAGGAGCTACACGCTTGCGCGGGTGCTCCAACGAGAACTAGTGGGGAGTGGCGACTCTCCGATACATCGGTAAAACATCGCCGCGTTCCTCCTCTCTTTACTTTGAGCAATTCAATTCTTATCATTTACATTCCTAGAATTGCCATGCTAGAGTAGGATTGGAACATAGGTTGCTAAACTTTTGTGCGTTAGATCAATAGAAACACTTTCTAGGCACAAGGGGTTAATTGGGCTAACCATAGGACTTAATTATTACAAATAAATTTAGAATTAGCTCAATTCAACCCCTCTTGGGCATCTTAATCCTTTCAACACCAACAGGGACTAAAAGATCATCCTTTAGTCCCGATTGGTTTGGAGAACACCAACCGGGACTAAATGATTTAGTCCTTGTTGGTGTTACCAACCACGATAACAAGGGCCTTCGATGCCTGTGAAATTTAGACTCGGGAGTAATGCTCACAATAGTCTCGAATCCAAACACAACCAAGACTAAAGGTGCGAATCGAAAGTCGTTTCTCTACTAGTGCATTCTATAATTAACTTGTTAAATGTAATTACTACTTTCTTGTTTGCTCTCCTTCTGAATCGGTCTCCAATAGCATTTATATTATTTTGGAATTAGTCTTCACGTTATCTTTGTTCATGTTAATACCGTGATTTCTTTTTTCTAGCCTAAGAATTAGATTGACCATTGATCCGGTGAATGTTAGAGACCGGCTGATTAGTTTTGTCTATTTTTCTCCGAAATATCCAGTGTTCTTTTTTTAGTTTTAAGGTTTCTTTTATATTGTAACACAAACCACCGCTCAGCGACCCTGGCAGCCGCGCTGGCTGGTTAGGAAATTGCAAAGAGATTTTTTATTTGTAGAATTGTCTGGGCTCCTAAAAATTACTCTGGCTCCGCTACTATGTAAACTCTAGGTCTCTAGCCATATATGTATTTTCTAACGCATGATCGCTACTGGTGTGAACAGCCCCGCTATGTCCAAATTTTGCCCTGCCCCTATTACTCACCATGTTTATCGGGAGTTTATATATAAGGAAGGGGTTTGCTTTTCCGTGATATTCTCTAGTCATAGCACACTTTTTACAACCTACTATCGTTTCCTAAGACAGTTTCATCCGAATAAAACACTTATATATAATAATAGGGTTCTCACACACGCCTACCTCTGGCTAAAACAAGAACAAAAACACACGCAAAGAGGTTTCTTCTGTAGGTCCCTAGCATAGAGACTCATCTCGTGAGACCACACAAAAAAAACAACAAAGATTTTCAAAGATGAACTACTCCATTAAAGTAAACATGCTTACAAATTTTCGTTTCGAGAGACCCCGAACACATGAACTATAAGAGCAGACGTACCTCACTACAGGGGAGGCAGTGCTCCTGCTCGGGACTACAGAGATACAAGTTGGAGTGGGAAACTAGGACTACAACACTCTCACTCACACTCGTGCTGTGCTCCTGGACTCATGCTTCCGAGCTCTGTTACTACTACTTCGTTGATGTCGCCTTTTATACTAGTATCGAGGGGTTTATTGTTGTACACCTAGGCAACAGCTGTCATGCTTAGCAACACCACCACTTGGCAGGGCTCGCATGCGCTCTAAACACCATGTCCTACATGCTGCGTGCACCGCATATACTTGATATTGCGCTTTCCTTGTATCTTGTGTATGTTTGAGGAACGCCTTTCCTCATGGCTTGTAATTGAGGTCCTTGTGTACTTTATTTGTCTTTCCTCGTGGATCGTAATCAAGGCACTAGAATCTGCAGGTGTCATGATTGCATGGATATTTTGTATTACACGCGTTAAGCCTCTCACATAGCGATTAGGTTTAATGTAGCGCACTTTGCACCGCATCAGCAGGCGCCGCATAGTTGCTGACAGTATATATTTTTTTTAAGAGCACCTCTCATATGAACACACGGTCGGTGCATAATATGTATAGATTTATTTATTTATTTTGAATAATTTTTGGATGTGGCTTAGGGGGGTCTTCCCCGTCCGCACAATTGATAGCATTCGGTATCAATTCCACAGTGTAGGGCAGGTCCGCCATGCCCGAAAATTGATATATAAAAGTATTGTTCTATAGCTTAAAATTGAATAATTTATTCTATAGCCACTTTGAGTTACTATAACTACTATACTAATTTATGAGATTACTGTAACTCCTTCTTTCTAAGTGATTTACTATAATATTTTGGTAAATATCATCATGAGTTATAGTAACACATGTATCATAAATATGTATTCTTTTTATCATAAATTAGTACAAATATTCTCGCAAATCAAGGTGGCTAATCTGTGGCCGGTCGTAGAATAACTTATTTTATGCCACCTCGATTTACAATAGTGTCGGGTACCGTAAAAAGGGTACCCTAAGCAAAAGCCGAAAAAACTCATAAAACTCCCATGAGGCCTCCTTAGTCGAACTAAGAAAACAGTTCACGGTGACGTCCGAGGCCGGCTCGACCGAATCCGGTCTCGGACCAAATCTCCGCCTCGCCCGAGGCCCCCGGTCAGGGTCTCGGAGGTTCTGATCCCGCTCCGCCTCGCCCGAGGCCGGGTTCGTCCCGTGTCCTCGTCGCCTCCGCCTCGACCGTCCCTCTGACAGACTGTCCCATCCATTTAATGCCCCTACGAGCACCCGCTGCGTCAGCCACGACCGGTAGGGTACAGCAACAGGGGCGATAGGACAACAGTCAAATCTCCTTTTTACCATCCCTTACTGATGGTGTAGGGGTTACCGTGCCCTGTGGACACACGTCCCGCACTATTCCACCTAAACCGAGTACGACGCTGATCGCCGAGGCCCTCGTATCGCACGCGGGGCACGTCCAAGGCATCGGATGGATAACTAGCTCTCCGCCTCGCCAGTGGCCTCAGAGGTCTCGGACAGGAAACCGATTCTCTGACTCACCCGAGACCCCACCCAAAAGGCCTCGGGCGAGTTACCAACGCTCCACCTCGTTCAAGACGGGCTCGGCAAACCACCCCATCGCCTTTGCCTCGACCAACCACTCCCACGACGTCATTCGGATGACAGCTCAGTACGAGAGGAGTGGCCGACGAGACGCAAATCACATCGGCACCATGCCGACCGAAACAAGACAAGGCAGGAGTTACCGGCCACTGTGCGCAGCACTGTGCCCACGACTAAATGTCCACACCGCACTGTGCTGCCTAACTCTAACTACTCCGAGGACGACGCGGCATGGGGAGTTAAGCTCGAATCCCTGTAGCCTCGGAATCAGTGTGCAGGGTCAGCCGCTCCACCCACGCCTTGACAATTTACCTCAGGGTCTCGACAACCTTGGGGTTCACACCTGCCGAGCCCCCCCACGATGGCTCGGCCTCGGCACTGGCTAAGCCTCGGCACTTCCTGCGGACAACGCACTATGACCAGCATGTCGCTCATCAGGCCCTACATCAAGCTATTACATCGCACAGGATTGGATGTGATCGGTGCGCTGCTCCGGCCAGGGGCAGAACCACTCCATCGACTATTCCGCCACAGCAATAGGCTTACAGGTCTCGAACAAGCCGCCTCTGTTCACACGACGCCACGTAACTAGCGCATGTATCACCCCCATCCCCCCTTCTACTATAAAAGGGTGGGACCGGGGCTGATTCTAGGGATGAGGGACACGGGCATGAACTGGAACACACTTAGGCACATACAAACTCACGAGGAAGACGAACACAGGCCGTAGCACCCACAGTTAGATCAGCGTCTCGAGCAATTCGTCCCGTTCATCATAGAGACTTGGGGCTAGCTCCCTCTCTCGCCCTACTTGTAACCTCCTACTACGAGCACTTTGGTGCAAGGAATACAAGATCGATCTCCTAGACTGGACGTAGGGCACTGATTGCCTGAACCAGTATAAACCTTGTGTCTCTTTGCATCACCATCCGAGATTAGGGGCATGCAATACAAATTTACTAGTTGGTTGAGGACCCCCTGGTCCGAAACACCGACAGTTGGCGCGCCAGGTAGGGGACTCTGCGTGTCAACTTCGTCATCCCAACAAGTCCCGGATGGCAGACCCCATACGATCACTGCGTCTCGGCACGGTGATCTAGTTCGGGAACTTAGGATTCATGTCTCTAGGACGTGAGTACGATATGGTGCTCCTCACGCCTCGAGCCCCGCCGACCGACATCGGCATCACACACTCGCAGCCCAGGCACAGACGGCGCCCGGGTGGCCGCTCTCATCATGCTCGCTAGACACGACGCGAGCGAGGCCACGCCGACACCATGCGAGCTCATGGTGACGCACTGCGTTCTGCCGGCGCCCCATGTCCAGCTGTTGGCGCATGATCCCTAATTGGGGACCTGACTTGCCTGAGCCTGGACGCGGGCGAAGCGCCGAAGGTATGCGGCGACGCCCCGTCATCCAACTCTGCCCTACCGCCTCCTGAGGGATCGACTTCGGCGGAGCATAGCCTAGCAATGGCACCATCCTCGTACCCCTTCGGGTTGAGAAACGCCGCCGCCACCTATGCTTCCGCCTACGCCTCTGCTCACGTAGAGCCCTCAGAACGCCACCAACGCTTTGCCCTCGATTTCGACACCATGACTTCGAGCCACTCCCACGCTGACTCCTCGGAGGAGGACGAGGCACGGGCCGGGGCAGACTTCTCTGGACTACGAGACCCTGAATCCATGCGCCGCTTCCTGGCCGCGAGCGACTACTGTTTCGGTTACTTCGACACTGACGACGAGGGCGCCTACGACCCCACTCGCGAGTGCTTCCACGTCGAACTCGGGATGCCGAGGACGGGCGATGAGGATGCGGGGACGGGCAACCGTTCCCCGCCTCGCCGGGGAATGGGCGACACCACACCTCCACGCGTTGTCCCGCCGACAGCACGGAACGAGAATCCTGCCCCCGCACAACTTCGACGCCCGAACCTGGAGCAACTCCGTGAACGTTAGGCCAAGGTCGAATATGACTGACTCCTCCTGCAACAGTTTCGAGACACTCTCGAGCAGGAGCAGCAAGGTCACGGTGATGGCGAAGGAGCCCGGTGGAGGGCCCGCAATGTTCACCACCGCATCAACGACGATGACGGGGTGAGCAGCCCCCAATCTTTAATCGCGCTAGCCAGAACATCATGGCTGCGGCGATGCTAGTCTGAACAATGCCCGAGCCCTCTACCACGGAGGGGCGACGAGTCCACAGTCAGCTCCAGGATCTCCTCGAGACTGCCACGGTGCAGCAGGCCGAAAGTTCCGCCTCTCGGCGGCACGGTGGCGCCTTGGAACTTCTCACAGCACCGCCTCGGCAGGATAGGGAGGCCTCGGTTCATCCCGAGCCCGCTCGGGCGTCGGCACTCAACAGGGTCCTCTCGCTACGCAACCGACGTGAGGCACAGGACGAGTACGAGGTAGCCGGCAGGCGACGGTGCCATGACAGCGAGGGGCCCACCCGAGGCTACCATGTGCACCAAGGTGGCCGCTATGCCAGTGAGGAGGACCGCAGTCCTTCTCCTGAGCCACCCGGCCCCCGAGTCTTTAGTAGAGCTATCCGTGTCGCCAATTTCCCAGCCTAGTTTCGGCAACCGGCCAACCTCACAAAATACAGCGGTGAAACCAATCCCGAACTTTGGTTGGCTGACTATCGCTCTGCTTGTCGGCTAGGTGGCGCGGATGATGACCAGCTCATCATCCGCAACCTCCCGTTGTTCCTGTCATACTTGGCGCGAGCCTGGCTCGAACACCTCCTTGCCTCGCAGATCCACGACTGGCGTGACTTGGTCAGGGTCTTTGTCGGGAATTTTCAGGGCACATACATGCGCCTAGGGAACTCCTGGGACCTCAAAAGTTGTCGCCAGGCGCTGGACGAGTCTCTCCGAGACTTCATCCGACGCTTTTCCAAGAAATGCACCGAGCTGCCAAGCGTCCGCGACTCAGAAATTGTCCAAGCCTTCCTTTCTGGTACCACCTGCCGAGACCTGGTCCGAGAGTTGGGCCGGAATGTGCCAACCTCGGCGGCCATACTGCTCGACATCGCCACCAACTTCGCCTCAGGTGAAGAGACCGTTGGGGCCATCTTCCCCGACAATGACACCAAGGGGAAGCGGAAGGACGAGGCCCCCGGGGCCTTGGCTTCCCACCTCCCCAAGAAGAAGAAGGTCAGGGGAACCTGGGGGTCCTCGGGGCCGGTCTGGTCGCGGCCGCAGAACGCAAGAATCCTCGAGGCCCCAGGGGCCCCGGCTCTTCGACGACATGCTTAAGAAACCTTGCCCATACCACCAATTCCCGGTGAAGCATGCCCTCGAAGAGTGCACCATGCTCCGGCGCTACTACGCCAAGCTTGGGCTCCCTGACGATGACGCCAAGAGAAAGGGTGCCGACGACAGGGACGACGACAAGGACGATGGGTTCCTCGAGGTGCGCAACGCCTTCATGATCTTCGGCGGGCCTTCGGCGTGTCTCTTAGCATGCCAGCGAAAGAGGGAGCGCCAGGAGGTCTTCTCGGTAAAGGTGGCCGCTCCTCGGTACCTTAACTGGTCTCGGGAGGCGATCACCTTTGATCGGGACGACCATCCCGATTATGTCCCGAACCCCGGGCAATACTCGCTTGCCGTCGACCCCATCATCGGTAACACCCGGCTCACCAAAGTACTGATGGACTGGGGCAGCGGCCTCAACATCGTATATGCCAACACCCTAGAGCTCCTAGAGCTCGACCAGTCGCAGCTCCGGGGTGATGCCGCACCTTTCCATGGCATTGTGCTGGGAAAGCGTACGCGGCCCCTCGGGTGCATCGACCTGCCTGTCTGCTTTGGTACTCCCTTCAACTACCGCAAGGAGGTGCTCACCTTCGAGGTGGTTGGGTTCAAGGGAACCTACCACGCCATCTTGGGGCGGCCATGCTATGCCAAGTTCATGGCGGTCCCCAACTACACATACCTCAAGCTCAAGATGCCGGGCCCCAACGACGTCATCACTATCGAGTCGACGTACGAACATGCATACGACTGCGACGTCGAGTGCATCGAGTATGCCGAGGCTATTATAGAGGCCGAGACCCTCATCATCAACCTCGACCAACTCGGTAGCGAGGTACCCGGCTCCAAGCGTCATGCCGAGACTTTCGAGCCCGCGAAGGCCGTCAAACTCATACCAGTCGACCCAGCCTGTCCTGACGACCAGGCGCTGAGGATCAGCGCCACCCTCGACATCAAATAGGAAGCCGTGCTCATCGACTTTCTTTGCGCAAATGCCGACGTATTCGCGTGGAGCCTGTGGCAGAACCTCCTAAATTATAGGGCCCACATGCACCTGTCACTATCCAACGACCTTTGACATCTATGCATATGTTCCTGGTAATTTAAGAAGACTGTCGGGTGTCCTCGGGGAACCCCGAATCATCCACGATTTCTGAGCAGGATCACATTACAGAGTCATTGCAGTATTACAACAGTTTATTCAAATAAATACATCAGAGTAAAAGTAGCGGAAGACTTACAATAACATAGTTTACAAACCATTTGTTTCAAACCATACAACTAAGTTCGATATTAAAACAAACCAAAGTAGTGGAGTGGCATTATAATATAATACAAAACACACAATGAGGCTGCCCTGCCCAAGGGCCACACAATTACTTCTCAACGTCATCACAAGATACAACTGTCATGCAGCATGATCCACAACAGATCTGCTCATGAGACTCACCTGCAACAAGGTCAACGAACCCTGAGTACAAAAGTACTCAACAAGACTTACCCGAAATAAGAATTAAAAGAACGCAGAAATGCAGGCTCATGGGATTCAAGGTATGGTTTTAGCAATAATCAAGGTTCTTTTGCGTAAAAGCATTTTAACAAAAATCTATATATCAACATTTAAAACTTTATAAAGATCATATACAAAGCTGACATGATCCTCATTGATATCATGAAACTTCATAACCAACACCTTCTCAAATCATCCTCAAGTTCCAGTTATTAATTACTACGATGATGAACAGTGAGTTGAGTCTCCATAATCGAGGAGCAATGACGATTCAAACCAATTGTAAACCCAAATTGGGATTCCAGACCACCACGACATATGCAGTCCCCCGACCTACATATACCAACCTACCCTTGGATCCTCTAAAACAAGAACGGGTCCATACCACCCGAGAATACATGACTCCACCATTCCAAATTTCCATGGCCACGTGGGTACACGCTATTCCCGCCATCTCTCCTCCCCAAGTCGCGAGAGTAGCCATTCTCGTAATAGAATCGCCAAGTTTAGGCTTACCGAGTATGTGGTTAGTACTACAAATTCTCACCTCATGCAATTCAACAACGGACGTGCCTTTAATCGACACAAAGTGAAAGAACCCGCTCACAAGACCTCCATGTCTGGTGGCTCACACTCACCGAGTCCGCCCGGTCTAGATTTATTACTCCACATTCCTATATCACAGGCTAACATAATTAACCAATGTCCCATTTAAAACTTGCAGGTGGCAGGTAGTCACCGACTTCATTGTTCTACGCATAACTAAGCAAAACTAGGTATATATGAGTTCAAAACTGGTAATATGGTAAATATGGAATAACAAGGGTAGTAATGCACCAATTAGGCTTTTACCTAACTCCTGATCACTTAATGCAGTAACGGAAAACAAAAGCGAAATTAATTTGTAAAACACAAGGTAGGGTTGTATGCATCCGGGGCTTGCCTTCGTTGACGGAAAAGTCCGGCTCTTGCGACGCTTCACAAGTATTCGGTCCGACCTCAATAGACGGATTAACCTCCTCAACAACTTGATTAACTACCACGTGTTCACCTTCGTTCACTACACGTAATACAATGTCATGTTTAACATGATGCGGAATACGAAATATGATGCTCGATGATGGATACAAAAATTAACAATTTGAATACAACTTTCCTTCATGCAGACAGCTTGCAAGTCAAACAAACTAAATCTTTTTTAAACACATACATCAACTGCCAAGGATCATTAACAACAAATGACCCAAGGTCATCACTCAATCCAAAATTACAAACAAAACCTAAATCACTAAAGGTTACTATTTGCTTTTATGAATTAATTATTTAATTCAAAATTATGAAATAAATCAACTTATTCCAATTGAGCTAAATTTTTTTATAAATGTTCATTACATGATAACTAAGTGGCAAAACAAATTTCATAATTTTGGACAAGTAAATAAGCCTAGAAAATTCATGGAAATCCATTTATTAATAAATTGAGCAATTTTATCACATTCAAAAAAACTGAAAAACATTATTTCATATTTTTCTTAAATACTTTACACCACAGAGAAGTCACACAAAATTTTCATAATTTTGGAGCTCTAAATAAATCTACACAAAAATAACAAAAATAGACACTATTCATTCAAATCAAAATAGAAAAATCCATTTGAACGCCGAAGTCAACGACATGGTGACCCCACCTGTCATCCCCTTCCTCCCGCTTTGACTACGGTGATGATGGCGCTGACCGGCGATATCTCGACGACGGCGAGATCAACGGCGACGGCGAAGGCACTATCATGATCACTACATCACGGCGCACCGATTTGTGGCACAAACGTGACCAATTACTGCCTGGACCGAGCACTACACCGCCATGGCGGCTGCGGGCACGCACGACACAACGCCAAGCGAAACAAAGCCAAAAACGGGAAAACAGAGGGCATGGGAAGGTCCAGTAGCTCACCACGAACACGCTGGAGCAAAGAATGAGACCGGATAAGCTACGAGGACATAGGTCGACGTTGATAGCGGTCACGGCGGAGCGATCTTCGACGACGGCGATGCTCCGGTAGCTATGGTGGTCAAAATGAGAAACCAATAGGTCACAAAGCACTACATTGGTGTGGGCGAAGCTGAAGCAAGACTCAAAGCAGGGCGAGAGACTCACCAGAAGCGCACTAGCCCCGCAGCGACGCTGGCTCAACGGCGGGACGACCGCCATGGAGAAGAAATCGACGAGTGGCGGCTCCCGTGAAATTAAGCCGAATTGATGGGTTGGCTAAGTGCAAAGGATAAGGTGGAGCTAAAGGATGCTTTGCTTTGCAATGGCGAGAGAGACTTTGGTTCGACGACGAGAGCTCACCGGAGATGATCGGCAACGTCGGGAAAAACAGAGGGCGAAGGAAGAACAACGACGACGGCGTCGGAGCTTTATAGGGCGGCCAAGGAAGCAAGGAGAAGCCACGGCGACGCCTTTCCCACGCCAGCGCGAAGCCAAGACCACCACGCGCGCGCCTGGAACGCCGAAGAAGGTCGCTGGCGGTGAGTCGGCTTCCACGGTTACTGTTTAAAGTAATTACAAGTTTGCCATTCGCCAAAATTCACAAATTACTCTCAAATTTTCATAACAACTCCAAAATCTCCAAAAATAAAAGTTGTTCAAAATCAAAAGTTCTACAACTTTGCTTTTATAACCATCTCCTAATTCGGTCTAGATTTTGAAATGAACTTTTGAATTTGAATAGGGAAATTTAACGAATTACGCCTTTTTGAATTACTCAAAATTTTTCTAAACAACTTGAAAAACTCCAAAAACAAACTTTGTATAACTTGCCAAGATATACACTTTTGCTTTTGGGATCAACCCCAAATTATTCTTAGATTTTGAAATGGGTTTTCCGGGTAGGATTAAAATGCTGAAAAGCGGGGTTTTCTCGAAAAATTCAAAATCCAAACAAACTTTGAACTAGAGTCAACCAATACAATTCAACACATACCACATGAATATAAACTTGTTTTAGTGTATGCATCTCAAAGTTTTCACCAAATGCCAAATGCTTTGCAATGCATATGATGACATGTCAGGTTTTAGTATTTTAAACACCCTCGGTGTTACAGAGCCCCTCGGACAAGCCGGGCATACCGAGGGAGGTCGCCGAGCACACCTTAGATGTCCGGGCTGGCTCCAGGCCAGTGTAACAGCGCCTGCGCAGATTCGACGAGGAAAAGCGCAGAGCCATCGGCGAGGAGGTGCAGAAGCTTTTGGCGGCTGGGTTCATCAAAGAAGTGTCCCATCCAGAGTGGTTAGCTAATCCTGTATTAGTTAAGAAGAAAAATGGGAAATGGAGAATGTGCGTAGACTACACCGATCTGAACAAAGCATGTCCAAAAGTCCCTTTCCCATTACCCTGAATCGACCAAATCGTTGACTCCACTGCAGGATGTGAGACCCTATTCTTCCTTGATCCATACTCCGGTTACCATCAGATCAAGATGAAAGAGTCCGACCAGCTCGTGACCTCTTTCATCACACCATTCGGCATGTACTGCTACGTGACGATGCCGTTTGGCCTCAGAAATACAGGGGCCACATACCAGTGATGCATGACCCATGTGTTTGGCAAGCACATCGGGCAGATCGTCGAGGCCTACGTAGACGATATCGTGGTCAAGTCCAGGAAGGCCAGTGATCTCGTTAGCGACTTGGAAATAGCCTTTGGGTGCCTCAGAGAAAAGAGCATTAGGCTCAATCCTGAGAAGTGTGTCTTCGGGGTCCCCCGAGGCATGCTCTTAGGATTCATAGTTTTGGAACGCAGCATCAAAGCCAATCCGGAGAAGGTCTCGGCCGTAACCAACATGGGGCAAATCCGAGACCTCAAGAGTGTACAGAAGGTTATGGGATGCCTTGCGGCTCTGAGCCGCTTCATCTCGTGCCTTGGTGAAAAAGGCTTGCCCCTATACCGCCTCTTGAGGAAATCAGAACGCTTTTCTTGGACCCCCAAGGCCGAAGAAGCCCTCGCCAAGCTCAAAGCACTGCTCACCCATCCTCCCGTCCTGGTACCGCCAGCCGGGGACGAGGCCCTCTTGCTCACGTCGCCGCAATGACCCAGGTGGTCAGCGTGGCCGTGGTAGTGGAGAGGAAGGAAGAGGGGCACGCTCTACCCATCCAATGACCTATTTACTTCATTAGTGAAATACTTTCCGAGACCAAAATGCGCTACCCCCACATCCAGAAGCTGATCTACGCCGTAGTCTTGGCTCGGTGCAAGCTGCGCCACTACTTCGAGTCCCACCCGGTAACCGTGGTGTCATCTTTTCCCTTGGGAGAGATAATCCATAACCGGGAGGCCTCGGGTAGGATAGCCAAGTGGGCTGTCGAACTCATGGGGGAAGCCTTGACTTTCGCGCCTCAGAAGGCGATCAAGTCTCAGGTCTTGGCCGATTTTATGGCTGAGTGGACCGACACCCAACTACCGCCCGCTCAAATTTAGATAGACTGCTGGACCATGTACTTCGACGGGTCCCTGATGAAGACCGGAGCAGGCACGGGTCTGCTCTTCATCTCCCCCCTTGGGGTACACATGCGATACATGGTTCGGCTCCACTTCTCCGCCTCCAACAACGCAGCCGAGTACGAAGCTCTCGTCAACGGCTTGCAAATCGCCATCGAACTTGGAGCATGACGTCTCGACATCCGGGGCGATTCACAACTCATCGTCGATCAAGTCATGAAGGAGTCAAACTGCCTCGACCCCAAAATGGAGGCGTACTACAAACTGGTACGTCGCCTAGAAGACAAGTTTGACGGTCTCGAACTCAACGATGTCGCGCATAAATTCAACGAGGCCGCGGACGAACTAGCAAAGATGGCGCCGGCATGGGCCCCGGTCCCCCCGAACGTCTTCGCCAGAGACCACCACAAGCCTTCCATCAACCATGCCTCGGCAACAGGAGAGGGCCCACCGGTCAAGCCCGCCGTAGGGCTCGAGGCCCCCTCTGTCGTCGAGGCTCATTCGGTCGAGCCTGAGGTCATGGAAGTCAACCTGGAACCTCCTGAGGCCAACCAGGACATGGACTGGCGAGTCCCGTTCCTTGATTGCCTCATTCAAGGACAGCTTCCCACTGACAGGACCAAAGCCCGATGGCTTGCTCGGCGAGCCAAGACTTACGTTCTCAGCGACGGCGAGTTATATAGGCGAAGCCCATCTGGCATCCTCCAACGATGCATCACCACCGAGGTAGGTCAAGCCATACTCTAGGACTTGCACACGGGAGCCTACGGTCACCATGCAGCGCCTCGGACGCTCGTTGGAAACGCCTTCTACCAAGGGTTCTACTAGCCAACAGCGGTTGCTGACGCCACTAAGCTCGTATGCTCCTATGAGGGATGCCAGTACTATGCACGGCAGACGCACCTCCCGGCCCAAGCCCTCCAAACCATCCCTATCACATGGCCGTTTGCCGTATGGGGGCTTGACATGGTCGAGCCTCTAGAAAGGCCCCCGGGGGCTACACCCATCTACTGGTGGCGATCGATAAGTTCTCCAAATGGATCGAGGCTCTCCCGATCAATCAAATCAAATCCGAGCAAGTGGTACTGTTCTTCACGGACATCGTCCACAGGTATGGGGTTCCGAACACCATCATCATCGACAATGGGACACAGTTCACCGGTCGTAAATTCTTGACATTCTGCGACGACCACCACATCTGTGTGGCCTGGTCAGCCATAGGACACCCAAGGACAAACAGCCAAGTAGAACATGCTAACGGCATGATCCTACAAGGCCTCAAGCCAAGAATTTACAACCGGTTGAAGAAGTTTGGCAAGAAATGGCTCGCCGAACTCCCGTCGGTCATCTAGAGCTTGAGGAACACCCCAAGGCAAGCCACGGGGTTCACACCTTTCTTCTTGGTCTATGGAGCCGAGGCTATCCTCCCCACTGACTTGGAATATGGTTCCCCGAGGCTACATGCCTACAACGAGCAAAGCAACCGCACCACCCATGAGGACGCCCTCGACCAACTGGAGGAAGCCCGAGATGTGGCGCTACTACATTCGGCCAAGTACTAGCAAGACATACGGCGCTTTCAGGCCCGGCGCATTCGAAGCTGAGACATGAAGGTAGGCGACCTGGTGTTGAGGCTGAGGCAGAACAACAAGGGCCGCCACAAGCTGACCCCGCCATGGGAAGGACCGTACATCATCGCCAAGGTGCTCAAGCCCGGGACCTACAAGCTGGCCAATGAGAAGGGCGAAATCCTCAACAACGCTTGGAACATAGAACAGCTACGTCGTTTCTACCCTTAGAATTTCCAAGCATTGTATACATTGTTTCTCGGAATACAATTAAGAAGCATTCCTTAGTTGTTCTAAATTTTCTAGAAACCCGCCGAGCCCATCGCGGGCCTCGGCATTAGGATAACACCATAAGGAAGGCTCTACTCTGTCTCTGTAGAACCGAGCCTCCCTTAGGGGCTAGAAGGAGGGACTCCCCTCCTAAGTCCCACGCACCGTTCTTTAGTCATTTTTCAAAAAAATTCCTACGCTAAACTCTCTAGCGTGCTCTGACAAATCGATTGTGAAAAAACCTAAGGACCAAAAGACTGTCTCAAGGTCAGAAGGCCGGCTGAGTCGCGAGACGGCCTACGCCTCCGGGCTATGGCACTCCCTCACCACCTTCTGCCCAAGGGGCAGCTTAGGCACCGAGGAAGTTTTTTGCAAGAGATACGTTCAGAAACAAGACAGAGGGCAGAGGCTCGGAAATACAATAAGGAAAAATGATTAAAAAGCGTTGGTGCACGATCACTTTAAAAAGGCCTCAACGGCCACCAACGTTATGGTAGGGCAACATATCCCTAATCTAATTACACGGCCTCTTGGCCCAGGTCACAGCGCAGGGTCTCCAGCATCGGCGCACGGCAGAGGAGGGACAACCTCCTCTTTGAACAGCCCAGCCAGCGCCGCGTCGGGACCCTCCGCCGCCTCCATCAGCTTTGTCACCGCCTCGTCGCCCTCCTCGTCATCATCGAGCAGGACATAGCCATCGCTGATGGCTTGGAGGTCAACGCCGACGTAGTGCGATGCGATGATGGCCAGTGCGCGCTTGACGCCCGTATGCAACGCCCCTCGGAGTTGCTCGCCCACTTGGCCGCTCAACGCAACCAGGTGGCTCCCGAGAGAGCTTCCTGACTGGACCCCATCGACTTCTAGGGCCTCATAGGAGGTACAGGCGGCGCTCTTCAGTGCATCGTGCTCCCCGATCTCGATTTCAAGCACCGCCTGCACTGCGGCGGAGGCCTTGGCTGCCTGGGTGACCTCTTTCTCCAGCTCTACGCCAAACACAATGGAACAAGGTTGAGCGCAAAGGAGTACAAGCCAGAGCAACGGGCGGAAGTCTACGGAACTCACCCTCGGCCTTCTACCCCCAGCATCGGGCCTTGACCTAAGAGGCCTTAGCTTTCTCCTTCCAACACTGGGCCTCGACCCGAGCAGCCTCAGCTGCCCTGGAAGCCTCCCCTGCCAGCTCTGTATCGCACCAAGGAGTTAGGGGCCGAACACAAGAAAAACGAATTAAATAAAGGGAACATGACTCACCTTCGGCCTTTCCCCTCCATATCACAGCCTTCGGTCTGGGAGGCCTCAGCCATCATAAGGGCCTCATCCAAGGCTCCTTTCGTCAGCTGGTGCGCACTCTGCTCCGCCCCCAGCTGCCTAGCAAAGACTTTGCCTGAGGCCGTGGCTTCTCTAGCCCGGGACCTGAAGGCATCCTGCTCACCGGCCACGCGGATCAGCTCCTCCTCCAACTCCTTGACCCACGCCGCTAGAGGGGTGACCTGCTCCCGGGCCGTGACCGCCTCGACCTTCGCATTCGGCACAACGAAGGCGGAGGTTCTCCACCTCTGCGCTCCGCGCCGACAGGAGCTCGTTGGCGCCGGCAAGAAGGCCCTTTTGCCACTGAAGCTGGTCCTAGACGTCCCTCTCCCACCGGAGAAAGCCCGACTTGCCGAGGGACCGGGTCTCGAGCTCCTGGGGGAAACAGAGCAGGGGTCAATCCCTACAAAGAAAACTTGGAAAAAGACCACCGCGTGAGGAAAGAAAGTGCGAACCTGGGCGACTCCGGGCAGATCGTCGGCCACCACGGACAGCGCCGTCCGAAGTGACCACCCCGCCAGCTGGCGGTACTGCTCGAACGTGTCCTAGCGCCGCGCCCTCGGCCGCGTCCTCGAGGGCAAACAGAGGCTCTGCCTTAGGGTCGTCCCGGCTCTATCATAGCACACGCGGGTGGTCCCACCTGTAGGGCTCAGGTCATACCCGCGCGAGGGCCGAGCTTCCCTCGCCGGGGTCGGAACTGGCTATTCCACGGCACCGGCCACCTCGCCGTCGGCCATCTCCCGCGCCCGGGAAACATCATCGGAGGAGATCGGAAGGACCTCTACCTCCCGGGCGCTCTCCCGCAACGACGGCGGGCCTTGAACCAAGGGTGCTACCGAGGCTTCCACCGCCTTCATCTCCACTTCCTGGGCCGACAGCCTCGCCGCCACTACACCGGCCTCGGTGGTCCTGGGGGCTCCGGCCCCCGCCATCATGGCCTCGGTGGTCCCGGGGGCTCCGTCCCCCGCCATCATGGCCTCGATGGTTGCAGGGGCTTCGACCTCCGCTGCTGTGGCCTCGGCGGTTGCCTCGGCCTCAGAGACCCCAAGGGCCTCGACCTTGGTGGCCTCGGCAACTGAGGACACCTCGGCCCCATCTGACTCACGGCCCTCGACTTCATGGGGCCCCTCCCCCGTCGGTGTTGGGGTAGCCTCGACAGCCCTTCCTTGGGGGACCAACTCTGTCAGGCCGGCTCTCACCGACGTCGCGCCGCGTCGTATGGCGGCTTGTGCCCCCACCACCCAGTGGGTGGTGGAGCCAGGGGTCACCTTGAGTGCTTTAAGGGGCACCAAGGAAGGCACCTCCGTAGGTGGCTTCCGGCTAAGAACAAAATACTTACAGGGTCAGCACGAGATGAAGGAACGAACAAAAAATGTTGCGGCGCCACCTAAAGTACGCTTACCTCGACCGGGGCAGCAACCGCTTCAGCACGGTGACCCTCATCTGCAAAGGTGGCGGCGGCGGCTGAAGCCGGCCTCTGTATCCGTCGGTGCCGGTGGGTCCTCGACGGACCCTGGTGCCCCCTCGGTGCTTTGCGGGAGCAGTTGCGTCAGCTACATCGCCACTTGCACCACCACTGCCGCTGAGCCCACTGGGCTGACGGCACGCTTGCCCAACGCCCGCTCTACGGGCGTATCGGCCTCGGCCCCGAGGCAGGCAATCACCGACCCTGGGTCAGCTTCTCCTCCTCCCAGGAGCGCCGGGCTGCTTGCCAATGCCCCGGGCGCCGCCTCCTCAACGTTAGGGAGATGGTCCAGGGGACCCCGCCCCATCTCGCCTTCGTCATCTCCGTCCGAGGCATCTGTCAATAGCGACGGCGACGGGGACTCCTCAAACGGGAGGCCGTCCTTCCTTTGCTGCGGACGACGCTCGTCTAGTTTCTCGCGTGCAAGAATCTGCTTCTTGCGCTTCGCCGCCTTGGCGTCCTTCCGTTTTTTCTACGCCTCGGCATGCGCCCGGTTGATCGCCTGCCGCCTCGCGTCCTCGGGAACGGGCAGCGGGGAGGCTCGCACGTCCCTCATCCCCTGCAGGAATGGCGAACGCGCATAAGGGAATGAGAAATAATGAGAAACAGAGAGGGCTCGGGGGCTGCAGTGGCGCGCGACTTACCAGCGAGAGGTACCCCCACGACGGACGCATCGCGAGGGTGGTTAGACCACCGCTCCGCAGCTTCGCGTCCACCATCTCCCTCACCCGGAGAAGACTTTCCTCGTCAGAGAGGGCGGAGGCAGACAGCCGGATGCCCACAATCGGCTCGTCCGGCCTCATCTCGAACGGGCGCCGCCGCCGAGCCATCAGCGGCAGCACCCTCCGGCTGTGGAAGGAGGCCACGACCATAGCCGTAGTAAGGTGGCGATCCCGTAGCCTTTGCAGCCCCTCCAGGAGCGGCTGCAGCTTGGGCTGATCCTCCCTCGGGACGCCATACTTCCACCTCTCCGGGCAGCTCCCCACAATCCGCCCAGTGTAGGGGGGAAGTCTACCGTCGTCATTGCGAAGATAGAACCAGCTCGTGTACCATTGACGGTTGGTTGACGTGAGCTGGGCTGGGATATAGAGGTGCTGGCGGTCCTGGCGCACTTGGAGAGTGCAGCCGCCGGCCCTCACTGCCTTCCTCATGCCCGATGTGCCCGCCGGCTTGGTGGTATGCCCCGTCCGGAATAGATGGAGCCACAACTCCCAGTGGGGAGCAATCCCCAAATACCCCTCGCAGACAGCGACGAAGATGGCCGCCTGCGCGATAGAATTGGGGTTGAAGTTGTGGAGCTCCACGCCATAGTAGTGCGGGAGCGCCCGCATGAATTGGTCCACCGGGACACCAAGGCCACGCTCGTGAAAGGACACGAAGCTCACGACGTAACCGTCGTGAGGCCTCGGCTCCGGCTCACCCGACGGAGCGATCCACTCCGGCCTGTTGGGGTCGGTCACCAGACGAAGGAGCCCAAGGGTCCGCCTCGATGACAACAATGTCGCCGGCCATGAGTGCGGTGGAGGGCTCGACTACGGCGGTGAGTCTCTCTCTCTCTCTGCCTCGCCTCTTTCCCTTCTTCCTCCCGGGGCTCTCTGCTCTAGCAACGGCTCAAAGATGGCAAAGCTAATGTGGACAAGGTAAGGAGGGGAGGAGCGAGGCACGTTGCGTATTTATGCAGGGTGAAGGCGAAACAGACGGACAACGAAATCGGGGAAGTTTTCCTCAGATCCGGCGTGGTTAATCCTGATTCGATTTTACCGCCCATATGTCCACCTTTTTCTCATTAATAGTAGGAATAGTTACGTCCCATCCACTAACGCCACGTCACGATCGACTGCTGCAGCAGCAGGCGTCGTTCCGCCTCCTCGAGGAAATCGCCTCAAAAGGCGCGCCGGCCGTTGTCGAACCGATGGGGGAGATATCCCCCCACCCTATTCCTTTCAGGTGAAGGAACCGGGCGCCAAGCCCATTATGGTCCAGGGGTTCAAAGGCTGGGCCCCTAAGGGTTTCGACAGTCGCCCCAGGGCAACAGAGTCAGGAGCGACCGCGGGCAAGCCCGTACGGGGCTGAGACCCAAGCAAGCGAAACGCTTGGGACGCCCAAAGTCACGTCCGAGACCGGCAGGGAAGTCTCCGAATGGGATCCCACCGTAGGGAGGCACCGAGCCACCGGGGCCTAGCGAACGGCCCCGGCACCCACTAGAGAAACCCTCTGGTACTCTTGGAGTGCGTCCGTGGACCACTAGCCGACCCCTAACGAACGGGGCTCGGGCCTCCACTCGGACTTATCCGATAACAGCTCACCGGAAATGCCAACGCTCGCGCCCATCGAGGGTAGCCTGGCATATTCCACCCCTCCTTCCGAACGAAAAGGAAGCGCGAGGGTCGTATAAAAAAGCCAAGGGGAACCCCTGACGGACCTCCCGCATAGGCTAAGGGGCTCTCCCTACAACTTTGCCGAGACCCAGCGACCCAGGTTCGCACTCGAGGGGCCTCGGCAAACAAACCCCTCCTTCCGAATGAAAAGGTTGCGCGAGGGTCGTACAAAAAGTCAGGGGAACTCCTGACGGCCCTCTTGCTCCGGGCAGAGGCTAGGGAGCTCTTCCTACAGATATGCTGAGACCCCACGACCTAGGCTCATATTCGAGGGGGTCTCAGCAAACAAACCCTCACGCGCGAGGGGCGTATAAAAAGCCAGGAGAGCACCTGACGGCCCTCTCGCTCCGTGCAGAGGCTAGGGGGCTCTTCCTGCAAGTTTGCCGAGACCCAGCAACCCAGGTTCGCACACGAGTGGACTCAGCAAACAACCCCTCCGTCCAAACGAAAAGGATGTGCGAGGGTTGAACAAAAAAGTCAAGGGGACCCCTGACCGCCCTCTCGCTCCGCGCGGAGGCTCGGGGGCTCCTCCTGCACCCAAGACGAGGACAAGCGACCCAAGCCCGCACCTGAAGACCCGAAAAACGCGATAAAAAGGCACCGAGCCTGTTACGGTCCAGGGTTTCGAAGGCTGGGCCCCTAAGGGTTTCGACAGCCACCCCAGGGCAACAGAGTCAGGGACGACTATGGGTGAGCCCCCGCTTGGCCGAGACCTGAGTAGGCGACTGCTCGGGACGCTCTAAGTCGTGTCCGAGACCAGCAGGGAGGTCTCCGAATGGGATCCCACCGTAGGGAGGCACCGAGCCACCGGGGCTTAGCGAACGGCCCTGGCACCCACTAGAGAAACCCTCTGGTACTCTTGGAGTGCGTCCATGGACCGCTAGCCGACCCCTAACGAACGGGGTTCGGGCCTCCACTCGGACTTACCCGATAACAGCTCACCAGAAATGCCATCGCTCGCGCCCATCGAGGGTAGCCTGGCATATTCCACCCCTCCTTCTGAACAAAAAGGAAGCGCGAGGGTCGCATAAAAAGCCAGGGGAACCCCTGACGGACCTCTCACAGAGGCTAAGGGGCTCTCCCTGCAACTTTGCCGAGACCCAGCGACCCAGGCTCGCACTCGAGGGGCCTCGTCAAAGCAAACCCCTCCTTCCGAACGGAACGAGTGCGTGAGGGCCATGCAAGAAGATAGGGAAACCCCTGGTAGTCCTCTTGCTCCGAGCAGAGGCTCGGGAGTTCTTCCTATAACTAAACCGAGGCTCAGCAACCTGGACTCGCATTCATGGGCTCGGCTAGCGCAATAAAAATCCATCGCACAACGTAAGGAAAGCCCCTAGAGGAGTCAAATCCACTCCTCTAGGGCCTCGGGGGCTACACCCGGCGGGTGCGCTCGCACACACCCACCGAGGCTCGACAAGAGCCGCCGCAAGCCGAGTCTCAAACCTCTGAGAGAGCTCACACACTCTCTCAGAGGCTCGAGGGCTACTGTCGGGTACCGCAAAAAGGGGGTACTCAAAGCAAAAGCCAAAAAAACTCATAAAACCCCCATGAGGCCTCCTTAGTCGAACTAAGAAAACAGTTCACGGTGACGTCCGAGGCCGGCTCGACCGAATCCGGTCTTGGACCAAATCTCCGCCTCGCCCGAGGCCCCCGGTCAGGGTCTCAGAGGTCCCGATCCCGCTCCACCTCGCCCGAGGCCGGGTTCGTCCCGTATCCTCGTCGCCTCCGCCTCGACCGTCCCTCTGGCAGGCTGTCCCATCCATTTAATGCCCCTGCGAGCACCCGCTACGTCAGCCACGACCGACAGGGTACAACAACAGGGGCGATAGGACAACGGTCAAATCTCCTTTTTACCATCCCTTAATGATGGTGCAGGGGTTACCGTGCCCTGTGGACACACGTCCCACACTATTCCACCTAAACCGAGTACGACGCTGATCGCCGAGGCCCCCATATCACACGCTGGGGCACATCCAAGACCTTGGATGGATAACTAGCGCTCCACCTCGCCAGTGGCCTCAGAGGCCTCGGACAGGAAACCGATTCTCTGACTCGCCTGAGACCCCGCCCAAAAGGCCTCGGGCGAGATACCAACGCTCCACCTCGTTCAAGACGGGCTCGACAAACCACCCCATCGCCTCCGCCTCGACCAACCACTCCCACGACGTCATCCGGATGATAGCTCGGTACGAGAGGAGTGGCCGATGAGACGCAAATCACATCGGCACCATGCCGACCGAAACAAGACAAGGCAGGAGTTATCGGCCACTATGCGCAGCACTGTGCCCATGACTAAATGTCCAAACCGCACTGTGCTGCCTAACTCTAACTACTCCGAGGACGACGCGGCATGGGGAGTTAAGCTCGGATCCCTGTAGCCTCGGAATCAGTGTGCAGGGTCAGCCGCTCCACCCACGCCTCGACAATTTACCTCAGGGTCTCGACAACCTTGGGGTTCACACCTGCCGAGCCCCCCCACGATGGCTCGGCCTCGGCACCGGCTAAGCCTTGGCACTTCGTGCGGACAACGCACTACGACCGGCATGTCGCTCGTCAGGCCCTACATCAAGCTATTACGTCGCACAGGATCGGATGTGACCGGTGCGCTGCTTCGGCCAGGGGCAGAACCACTCCATCGACTATTCCGCCACAGCAACAGGCTACAGGTCTCGGACAGGCCGCCTCTGTTCACACGACACCACGTAACTAGCGCATGTATCACCCCCATCCCCCTTCTACTATAAAAGGGAGGGACCAGTGCTGTTTCTAGGGACGAGGGACACGGGCATGAATTGGAACACACTTAGGCACATACGAACTCACGAGGAAGACGAACATAGGCCATAGCACCCACACTTAGATCAGCGTCTCGAGCAATTTGTCCCGTTCATCATAGAGACTTGGGGCTAGCTCCCTCTCTCGCCCTGCTTGTAACCCCCTACTACGAGCACTTTGGTGCAAGGAATACAAGATCGATCTCCTAGACTGGACGTAGGGCACTGATTGTCTGAACTAGTATAAACCTTGTGTCTCTTTGCATCACCATCCGGGATTAGGGGCACGCAGTATAAATTTACTAGTTGGTTGAGGACCCCCCGGTCCGAAACACCGACAAATAGTCTTTGTACTAATATACGATAGTGAATACATGTTTGCGATACATGTGTTACTATAACTGAAGGTGATATTTACCATAATAATATTTAACATGTTATAGTAAATCACTTAGGAGTTATAGTAATATTGTAAATTAGTATAGTCATTTTCATAACTTAAAGTGACCATAGAATAAGTTATTCTATGTCCAACTATGAAACAGTATTTTCCCTATATATATATCAATAATATTCAGTGGCTCTTCTAGGATTTGTCAATATCCATTTTAGTATAAGATATTTAGTAGCGAATTGTACTGCCTTAGACTTCATAATTATTCAGCGATTCACTACCTAAGAAATCTAGGTGCCATGTCTCATACCATGACAATAATTCTCAATATTCTCTTCTTTGTTGCGAGTTTTGCCAAAATTTGGTTGTATTAATCTTCCAGTTCTCCTTGACACGGTACCATAATTACAGTTATCTTTTCATAGGAGGATTTTTATTACTTTATTCTAATACATCATATAATATTTGGGGTCGAATTTGATATTTCCTTCTATTTCATTAGCTTCATTAAATATTCTCCGGTTATCACGATTTATATTTTTGGAGAACCATTCTTCATGTTCTTAAGATAAATCCGAGGGCCATGTGCTCAGAAACCCATAGATAACCTTAGTAATACAAATATGGGTTGCAGACCTTATTGGCTGTGTAAATCTTGGCAGATTTGAATAAAATATAATTTTATATCTTCCTTGTATATATGAGAGCCTTTTACATGCTTCTTTGATAGCTTTTCCAAGATCAGTGTTGGATTTCTTCCGATGTTCCATAAATAGTATGGTATCCATGATCAATGATGGTTTGTAGGGAGATATTTTGGGTATTATTCCTTTGTATTATTCTGAAATATTTTAAGTTCATATCAGCTTTTAGTATCAGATATGGGTGGTGAGGCTTGATGACCAGCCATCTAGGTGGAGTAATGGAAGAATATGAGTATTGATGGCTATTCCTTGATGTCTCTTATTTCCTTTATAAAGATTCATCAAATAATTTTGGATATCCTGGTGGAATATTTCTTGCTGACTTTCTGCATTTTTTCCAATATGTGATCAATGATATCTTGCGTGAAACATAATAATATTTGTTCCATCTTAAAGCTTATTCTACCCATTGTTTCCAACAAAAATTTTACTGATTCTCCTGAAAATGTTTCTAAATATGTTATCATATCTTCTACCTTAGTGCCTAGATTGTATTGATTCTGTATATATTTTTGGACTATTAAGCCATTCCAGATGTTAATTATATTTGGCCAATCTATATGGTCATGACCTGCTAAGTTTAATATAGCCCCATCACTCTTAGAATTTTGGAATTATACAACCTTTTCAAAACCCCATGTTTTAGTACCCATATATTTATATTGTTCTGGGATATATATGTAGGTTGGAATTCATCTTTTCAGGAGGCCATTTTCCTGCTAGTTCTGTTGATCTTTCTCTTTGTCCTTCACTTTCTACTGATGGCACACCATAATGCCCTCTCTTCTTTTGTTATTTCCTACATCCATTTCCATAGTTTCCATTGCATTTTCTAGATTATGCAAGCTTTCGTCATCTAGTGAGTTTATAAATTCACTATGTTGCTTAGAATCATTATAGTTGTCATCATGAAAAAATATTTTCTTTTTTGAGTTGCCAAAGGGCCTCTAGTCTAACTGGTTAGAGCATCCCGGCGGCACTCCTCGGGTCCTGGGTTTGACTACCCGTGGGAGCGAATTTTCGGCTGGGGTTAAAAAAATCCCCTCATCTGTCCCACGCCAAAGCACACGTCTAAGGACCGGCCCGTTCTCACAGGGCGACGGTGCCGCTGTGTAAGGGTGGGGCAGGGGTTCGGGGGTTTTTTGGGCCTGCGTGAGAAGGTCTTCTTAATGCAATGCCCGGGGGTGGTCATACCCTCGCAGGTCTAGTTTTTTTTCTTTTTGAGTTTGCAGAAAGGAGCGGGTGCAATGGACTTTGTATCTATGGTGGCATGGGCAAGGATTTAATTGTGCAATTCTTTAGTGGTAGGCACGTCTTATCTGTGGTGGCATGGGCAAGGATTTAACTATGCAATTCTTTATTGGTATGCGACGTGCCCAACGACAGTGCGACACCTATGGTGAAGGATTTAACTGTGCAATTCTTTAATATCAGATATGGGTGGTGAGGCTTGATGACCAACTTGTTTTTTAGGTCAACTACGGGGGGATCAAACCCGATCTCCACCTGATTTTCATTTCCACAGATCCCGGCAAGCCGGTGGGTGGATGGGTGCAAAGCACCTAATACAGGGGGTCGACCCTTGAAGGTCAAAGAAGTACATGAAAGAGGGAGAGAGAGGGATACAACAACACTTAACAGAAACAACAACAACAAGGGTAATCCTAGATGCAAGCCGAAAGACGCCAACCGATCGTCAATTTGCGCCACCGCCGAACAGCATACTCGCCGGTTTTGTAGTGGCCATTGTGCCATGTATCGCTCCTCGTTGCTACGTTGTTCTGCTGCAGCCCTCCATCTGAGGACCAACCAATGGAATGGGGACTAAGAGTGGTGACGGACACGGAAGCTTGGGCGACATCTACAACACTTCCGGTCCCACGTACCACCATTCAACGCCGTCCATAGGGAGGACACCTTGGAGGCGAATGGTGGCAGCGGTGGAAACACCACCTGACATTAAATTTACTAGCACCATTAAGGAGAGCGCCGATGGAGCAAAGATGCCAGAGGAGGACACTCGTCGAAAAAAGGCAACAACTGACAACTAGGGCCAGTCTCACCAAACAAGGGAGCAAGAAGCAGGGGGGCTTTCACCCAGAGACGCAGCTCTATCGAGCAGGTAGTAGTAGTAGAATCTTCAGTGATGCCTCTAGGGAGGGGCATGACGCCAGGTGCGCCATCATCGCCGGATTGGAGCAAAGCCAGATAAGGCTTTCGCCCAGATTCCATACCAACCCGACACGTCAGACTAGGCCGGCCACCACCACTAGCTAGTCCCCGTTGTGGCGATTCACTCACTTAGAGGTTCATGTGCTAATAGGCATCACACGCCTAACCCACAATTAGGTGCCGTACAACCAACACAAGATGAGGATCCACAAGCCACGAGCAATCCACTAAAGTACCTTTTGGCTCTCCATTGAGGAAAGGTCAAGAACCCCTCACAATCACCATGATCAGAGCCAGAGACAAGCACCTTCCTCTGCTCGATGATCCTCGCTGCACCAAGCCATCTAGGTGGTGGCAACCACCAAGAGAAACAAGCGAAATCCTCAGCGAAACACAATCACCAAGTGCCTCTAGATGCAATCACTCAAGCAATGCACTTGGATTCACTCCTAATCTCATAAAGATGATGAATCAATGATGGAGATGAGTGGGAGGGCTTTGGCTTAGCTCACTAGGATGCCATGTCAACAAACATGACCAAGAGAGTGAGCCCAAGCCGGCCAAGCACCTTAAATAGGCGTCACACAAGCCATCCAACCGTTACTCACATAAAAGGAGGAAAGGGAGAGGCGTAAAGCCAATTCAAAAAGTAAACCAATTGTAAATTTGAATAGACCCAACCCTTTTCATCTCAAATATAATTGAGCAATTTTGGTAAGTTTCCGCAATAAACTTTTCCAATCCTCTTATTTTCAAATTTTCTTTTCCAATGCCATTTTGAAACTCTTTTCAAAAGCATGTTAACTTTTGACTAAAACCACTCAACCAATAAAATTAAATGCAATAGCATGTATCCCATATTGCAAATCAAAATTAATGACCGCTGTTTATTTTCCTATATTTCACTACCATAAATAAATCATTTTAACTCTTCTTTAAAAGAGGCAATTTTAGGGTGTTACAAGAACCCTCACAATCACCAATCGAGCCAAAGACAAGCACCTTCCTCGTTAGATCCTCTCCAAGCCATCTAGGTGGTGGCAACCACCAAGAGAAAACGTCCTCAAATGGTCACCAAGTGCCTCTAGATGCAATCACTCAAGCAATGAGAGCACTCCAAATCTCAAAAGATGATGAATCAATGATGGAGATGAGTGGGAGGGCATTGGCGCCCAGGATGCCATGTCAACAAACATGACCAAGAGAGCGAGTCCGATAGGCGTCACACACCATCAAACCCTACTCACATAAACGTACCATTGGACCCAACCCCCTCAGGACCGTTGGACCCAACCAGGGTCTAGTCCAATGCCAGCACTACCACTACCGTGACGCCATGTATCCCATTCAAATCAAAATGACCGTTGCCGCTCAATGACTCACTACGATTCGATGCCGGACCCAACCGTCGACCGAGCCCTCCACGTCCATCCGCGTGGTCTAGTAAAGCCTCCTCTCTACGCCTTAGGGTTAGCCGTTGGACCCTCGCACACTCGCAGACGCTACGCCGAGGTTGGTCCGATTCGATGCCCCCATGATCCTCGGGTCTCCTAACACGCCCTAGATCAACTCCATCTCAAGCACGACACTTCACCCTTGCTCCAATGTGCTAACCACCAAGTGTAACACCTTGTGAACGTGTGTTAGCATATTTTCACAAACATTTTCAAGGGTGTTAGCACTCACTAGAATCTAAATGCATATGAAATGAGTTAGAATATCTAGTGGCACTTTGATAACCACATGTCGATATGAGTTTCACCCCTCTTAATATTACGACTATCTATCCTAAACATGATCACACCCACTTGGTGTCTTAATCATCAAAACACAAAAGCTCCTATGGATATCACCTTTGCCTTGAGCTTTTTATTTTTCTCTTTCTTCTTTTCCAAGCCCGAGCACTTGAACCCAAATTGGTAGCATTAGCTCCCCTACATATGTGCTAAGAGTTTGGTTTGAAGCTTGCACATATGCATGAATTGGAGTTGTGGGAGAGTAATGTCTACCAAATGATGCTAAGATATAAGAGATGGACCTTTGAAGCGTGATACCAATCAGAGTGCACCAAATATACCATCCTTAGCACCATGGTTAGTTAGATACCTCAAGGAATTACTTGCAAAACACAAACACTAGATACCTCGTGAGATCAACATTATAGTACCATTTGTGAAAACAAAGCAAGTAAGCAAGGTATATCTAACTATCACTCATGCTTGCTAGTTTTTCATTTCATCAATCAAACCTACAACTAGCATACACCACACAAGCATGGAATTTTAAATTTAAAACTTATGCCATGCAAGCAAACATTTGAAATGCATCAATCAAGTTTATGAGCTTGCTCCCCCTACTTGTGTGCTCAAAATTTTAATTTGATCCCCTTACTTTCATATTTCTCCCCCTATTTCTCTCCCCTATCTTTATGAATTACTTCTCCCCCTTTGTCATCAATGACCACAAAGGTTTAATTTTAGATAGGTTAAGATTATCAATGTCAATCAATGGGATGAGGATCATTTTCCCAAATTTGGTCTAATCTATAATACTTGCCAAAGATATTTAACTCGGTTTGATCCAATGACAAGCTTCTTCACACCTTATTTCAAGGGTTATCTTGACCATGTTGAGTTAAACACTTATAGCTCATTTTCTAGACCAAACACTAGGTTCACAAGCCAACAAACATGTCATATGCTACCACTAGATCAAGTCAAGCATAGAAGCAATAGTGGTTCCAAACAAGCAACAAAATCATTTGATTTTCATGAATAAGCCTATAACACATGAGGAATGACTAGATGCACTAAACATGTCCTTAACAAAGGATGTAGGTAACGTTGCAGCTGACGCCGACCACAACCCCAAAGGGCCTCCAGCATTTACAAGGGCGCTCCAAACACTTCAGTGGCCCCATGGTTTCAAAATCACTAGGGTCAAACCCTACGAGGGAAGGATGAATCCAACACAGTGGCTACAGGCTTACGCCACCGCTGTTCGCGCCACCGGAGGAGACACCCATGTCATGGCAAACTATCTGCCCATCATGCTCACGCCACCCGCCATGAGCTGGTTTACTAGCCTTGCCCCAGACTCCATCGGATCCTAGGAAGAGCTAAAAAAGTCTTCACCGACAATTATATGGCTACGTGTACTCGACCGGGCACCAAGCATGATCTCAACCGCATCAACCAGAAGCCATCTGAGCTCCTCTGCAGCTACATTCGATGCTTTTTCGAGATGAGGAATTCTATTCCCAACATCACGGAAGCTGAGGTCATCACCGCCTTCACCCAAGGACTCCACCATCGTGAGCTTCGCTCCAAGTTCAACCGCAAGCCACCCACAGGCATTGGCGAGATGATCACTACTGCCAACTAGTACGCCGACACCGAGGAAGCCAAGGTGCACTTCAACGAGGATGCGGGCACTCATCGCCTACCTCGCCGCTACAATGACCGCCCCGATGATCGACGCCACAATGACCGTAGTTACCATCATGATAGCGGCCATGATCGAACAGAAGGACCCAAGCCTGGCCAAAATCGCCGCCGCCGGCTAGACCACATTGTCGCCATCGTCAGTCAACCTCGTGCCAAGCGCAACTACGATGAGCGGTACCAAAAGATCCTTGACGGCCCATGCCCTCTTCACAAGAACGCCAAACACAAGATGAAGAACTGCCTCGGTTTGGCTAAGGAGTTCCAGGACAAGAAGCTGGACGACGACGCCAATGATGGAGTTGGAGGCCGCCGACCACCTGGGGGCAACAACAATGCTTTCTAGGATCACGACAAGGTGGTCGCCACCATCTTTGGGGGCCTTGCCTCCATCGAGAGTAGAAGAGAACGCAAGCTCGCCGCTCGACGGGTGCTCGCCGTCACAGCGGAAGACACCGCCGCCAACCCCAGCTATCGCCCATGGTCTGAGGTCCCCATCACCTTCAGCAGGGCCGACTAGTGGGCAGATATTCCCTACATAGGGCGTTTCCCCCTCGTCCTCGACGCAACCGTCCAGAAGGTGCTCTTCAGAAAAGAGCTCGTCGACGGTGGGAGCGCTCTAAATCTCCTCTTCGCCAGAGCCCTAAAGGAGCTGGGCCTCGATTTGTTAGATCTCACACCCTTTGACTCCTCCTTCTGGGGTGTGGTACCTAGCAGGGCCTCCAAATTGCTTGGAGAGATTACCCTACTAGTACAGTTCAGCACGGCAAGCAACTACCGCATCGAACATATCAATTTCTACGTTGCCGACTTCAACACCGCCTACCACACCATACTTGGTCAGCCAGCTCTAGCCAAGTTCATGGTTGTACCACACTATGCAATCTGGTGCTGAAGATGCCTTCGCCTGCAGGAGTTCTGGCCCTACGGGCCAACCTCTCCATCGCCTACGCCTGCGAGACAGAGAGTCTCGCTCTCACCGAAGCCATCGACCTCTCCATCCAGATGGCCAGCGTGGTCACCGAAGCCAACACGTTGCCCATCGACAACATGGAGATCCTAGAGCTGGAGCCTCCCCATGCCTCCCTAAAGTCCAAGGAAATAAAGGAGGTCGGTCTCAGCCTCGATGACCCCTCCAAAACTGTGAAGATTGGGGCTCACCTTGACCCCAAATAGGAAAGCATGCTCGTCTCCTTCCTACGTGCCAATGTCGACGTGTTTGCTTGGAAACCTACAGACATGCCGAGGGTACCACGGGAGAAGATCGAGCACTCCTTAAATGTCTCACCGATCGCCAAACCGATCAAGCAGAAACTCCGCCGATTCACACCAGACAAGGAGGCTATTAGGGTAGAAATAAAATGGCTCTTAGCTACCGGATTTATAAAAGAAGTGTATCATCCTGAGTGGTTAGCAAACCCTATTCTCATTCAAAAAAGAATAATGAATGGAGAATGTGCGTTGATTACACTAATCTTAACAAACACTGCCCTAAAGACCCCTTTGGTTTGCCTCAAATAGATGAGGTTGTAGACTCCACTGCTGGCTGTGAACTACTCTCCTTCCTTGACTGTTACTCCGGCTATCACCAGATCTCCCTCAAGGAAGAAGACCATATCAAGACGTCTTTCATCATGCCCTTCGGTACATACTGCTACACCACCATGTCCTTTGGTCTCAGGAACGCCGGGGTGACCTATCAAAGGGCCATCCAGATGTGCCTCGATCAACAGATCGGCCACAACGTCGAAGCTTACATCGATGATGTGGTCGTCAAGTCCAGGACCGCCGACAATCTTATCACCGACCTCGAAGAAACGTTCACCAACCTAAAAAAGTACCGATGGAAGTTGAACCCTTCAAAGTGCATTTTTGGAGTTCCATCCAGTATACTGCTGGGCTACATCGTCAGCGCTCGTGGCATCGAACCCAACCCGGACAAGGTCTCCGCCATCACCAACATGAAATGGCCAACATGCGTCAAGGATATACAGAAACTTATAGGCTGCATGGCTGCTTTAAGCAGCTTCATATCGCACCTCAGCGAAAAAGGGCTACCGTTCTTCAAACTCCTCAAGGCCTCCGAGCGCTTTTTCCTAGTCGGAAGAGGCAGATACAGCTTTCGAGCAATTCAAGGTGTTCCTAACAAAGCCTCCGATCATGATGGCGCCATGGCCAGATGAAACTTTCCTGATCTATATCGCCGCTACTTCTCGCGTTGTCAACACAGCAATCATGGTCGAACGTGAGGAGGCCGGGCACGCCTATAAGGTGCAACGTCTGGTTTATTTCATCAGCGAGGTTCTTAAGAAGCCCAAGACTCGTTATCCTTAGGTCCAGAAGCTGCTATATGCCATTCTGATTACGTCACGCAAGCTCCGTCACTACTTTGAATATTACAAGATCGCCGTGGTCACCGAGTTCCCTCTTGGGGACATCCTCCGCAACAAAGAGGCCAACGGCCGTATCATCAATTGGGCTGTGGAGCTCGGCACTTACTCCATTGAATTTAGAAGCAGGCCTATGATCAAGTCTCAAGCGCTTGCTAATTTCGTCGTTGAGTGGACTGAGATCCAAGAGCCCATTGCCGCCACCTGCCCCGAGCATTGGGTGATGTACTTCGACGGCGCCCTTAACATCAACGGTGCTGGTGTGGGCATTCTGTTCATTACACCGACCAAGGATAAGCTCTGAGACGTTCTCCGGATACACTTTCCGCCCTCCAACAATGTGGCAGAACCTCCTAAGAAATTAGGCCCACGTGTATCTATCGTTGTCTCAACAGACCTCTAATAGTGTACACAAGTTCCCAACAACTTAACAGGTCTGTCGGGTGTCCTCGGGAAACCCGAATCATCCATGAATCTTTTCCAAATAGGATCCCAATCACAGCCATTGTAGATTACAACAGTTTTTAATATACATATCAGAGATTATAAAGCGGAAGACTTAAGTTTTAGTATTACAAACCAGTTGTTTCAAACTTACAAAACCATCAGTGTCATACAAGCATAGTAGCGGGATAATATTACATTAACATTATTTATTTCACACAAACTAGTGCCTAGTCCAAAGGCCATTCATCATTCCTCATCGTCATCGACTTCAAACACTATCATGCAACAGGAACCAAAACAAGCCTGCACATGCGATTCACCTGCAACAAGGGTTAACAAACCCTGAGTACAAAAGTACTCAACAAGACTGACCCGATGAAAAAGGGGCGAAGGTCTTAGGGATGTAGGTGTTGGGTCAAGGTAAGGATGTAGTAAGATTCAAAAGTTCTTTGCCAAAAGCTTACTACTCTTAATCCTATTTTCGAGTTTTACCCCTAAGTACTTTAGTTCATTATCTCAAACTAAGTGTTCATATCCAATATTCCAATCCTTCTCATTTCATTCCTTTTCTCATGTTTTAGTAATTCACCAGTCCTGCATTGCTTCTATAATGAAACGAGTCTCCATATCCGCGGAGCATCGGCAATTCGAATTGATTCAAGTCCTAGCTGGGGATTCCTTATCACACGACATATGTAGAACTTAATGTTGCATATATCAACCTCGCTACCGGATCCTCCCATACTAAGCCGTCTCCACGCCACCCGAGAGCACAACACACCTCAAATCTGGCCACATTCCAGCCATGAGGGTACACGCTACTCCCGCCATCTCTCCACTCCTAGTGCGTGGGCATTCGTCTTAGTATCGGATTAGCTGAAGTAGGCATACCGGAGTATGTGACCAGTACTACAAAGTGTCTCATTCAGAAGATCCACAATGAGTGGCCTTTAAGCGACATAGTCGGCAACATTGCCCAACATTCAAGGTAAGTCACCCAACTAGTCTCTAGTTCATTCTATCATCTTTCTTTCTTTGACCAGTATGCCATCTTTGATTGTATCAAAACTTTTACTTTGAAAGCCTACCATAAAGCATACTAAGCAATTCTACACCTTTGTAAATGAAATCATCTTCAAGGATGGTAAATAATTAACAAGGTAGGCAATGCATCAAGTAGGTAACATTTGAATTAATCAACTTAATGCAATAAGTAACATAGGTGATAAACTTTTCAAAGTAAACAAGGTAATGGTTTAATGCATAAACCGGGGCTTGCCTTCGTTGATGATCTCGGGTTCCGGATCAGTACCACAAATATCAAATCCCGAGACAACCGGGGATTCTTCCACAACTTGCTCAACTAGGATCGGTTCACTCTCGGATTCTATATAAAATAATAACATATGCTTCAACATGATGATAATGTAAACATGATGCTTTCATGGTGCATGAAATGTAATAACACCTTGAGTACAACTTTCCTTCATGGTACAGTTGCAAGCCAACAAAACCAACTTGCAATTCTACCATCAAGGATCACACAAAAATTATTACTAAGAAACCCTACATTCTTCTAAAGAACTACCCAAAGTTTCACTCCAAAGTTATACCCTTAATGAATGAAATCATTCATTAACTATACTCTAACCAAACTTTAATGATCTAGGGCTTATGACCTAAGTGACTTGACCAAATTGATCTTGAAACCCTACTGGTCACAAAACATGACCAAAACAAGATCAAACTCTAAACCAACACTTAGGGTTTGCTTTTATCCATTTTTGAATTAATTTGGAATTAAGCTCAAAATGAACTTGTTCCAAATGACCTCAAAATTTTATGCAAGCTTCCGCATGACAAATTAGTGTACCAAAACAATAGAATATTTTTAAACCATAATAGAATATGTACAGAAGCTACACACAAATTTTTAGAATTTTTGAAGTTGTAATTATTTTCCTATGAATTGCCAAACTTGATGCACTATTCATAATCTAGAAAATAAGAAATCTCCCTACTCTCTCTCTCTCTCTCACTGACATCCAGGGCCTGCATGTCAGTGGCACCAACAGGGCACGGCGGCGCTGATCGGCCGATTTCCTCGCCGATGGCGAGGTCTCTGGCCCCGAGCTCTGCACCTACACGCTCTACGCGACCTGGCGGACATGCTGGTGACCCTAACGTGGCAGCAGAGGTACCGGAGCTAGCTCGTCGACGGTCATGGCGGCTCGGCGGCAGCGGCGATGCTACACCGGCGGAACAAGGCCGGTAACGGTGAAACAAAGAGTCCAGGAAACATCAGTAGCTCACCCCGAACGTGTTGAAGCAACGAGCGAGACCGGAGAAGCTACGGTGACGCGGTTTGACGGTGACAGTGATCACGGCGGAGCAGACTTCGTCGACGATGGTGTTTCGGCGACTGCAGTGGGGAAAATGACCAAGCAAGAACGGATTAAGCACCACAGCATCTAGACGAAGCTGTAGAGACAACAAGCAAGGGCAACGGCTCACCGGATGACGCTGGCCGCAGTGAAACAGAACTTCGGGTGAGGTCGCTGGCCGCGAGGAAGAAGGGTCGCTAGCGGCGGTTCTCGGTGGACTCAGACAATCACAGTTGGTGGGATGGGTTCGCAAGGAGGAGACAGAGCTGGAACACTACTTTGCCAAGACTGGCTTGCGCTGAGGAGTCGAGGGGAGCTCGACGGAGTTGAGGCGACGGCGTCGAGAAACAGAGGAGAGAAAGAAAAGCCGATAACGGCGTCAGAGCTTTATAGCGTGGCCAAGAGAGCGAGGGGATGACACGCAGTGAGCATCCCATGCCAGCGCGAAGCCGAGGGCAGCCACGGGCGTGTCTGGAAGACCAGAGAAAGGACGCCGGCGGTGGGGCGGTGGTCATGCTACTGTTCCAAAGAATTACAGAATTGCCACTAAGTTCATTTTACAAATTACTCTCAACATTTCTAAAGAAGTTGAAAATCTCCAAAAATAAAAGTTGCTCAACATTTCAAACTCTACAACTTTGCTTCAATGAACATTTTCAAATTATGCCTCCATTTTGAAATTTGAATTTGGGGTGCATTTGAGCATTTGAATCATTTCAAAATTACTCCAAATTTTATATGTAAACTTTAAAAACTTTGAATACCAAAGTTGATCCATATAAAATAAGCTTCAACTTTGCTTTTTGTCACACCCCCAAATTCCAAATGGATTTTGAAATAGACAGAAGGGGCAAAAAGGACTTTTATAATTGGAATTTGAATTCAATTTGATTTGTTTACCTTTTTACTTAATTATGGTTTTTGACCAATTATATGGCCCATTAGGGTTATTTGAGTCAAATGACGCATGGTCTCACATGATCACATGAAATTTGACCCATGTGGTCATGATTTTCATTTGGAGTTTTGGATCACATTACATCACATAAAATAACAACTTATGAAATAAAGCTTATTTAGTGAATGCATTCAAAATTTTCTACTTTATGAATGCTTTGCAATGCATATGATGACATGTCAAGTTTTAATGCTAGGTCAAAACACCAGAGGTGTTACAACCCTTCCCCCTTAAAGAAATCTCGTCCTGAGATTTAAAACTTAGGATTAGGTAATGGAAAAGGAAATGTGTCAAGCTAACACATCATAACTTTATTCAAAAGGCTAGTGAGGGGGGTTTTCCATTCTTTTGACAAAATAAACAAGTTACAATATAGACATGGTATTACAACTAGATAGAAGCAAAGAAGTCAGGAAAGTTTTCTTCTAAGTAATCCTCAAACTCCCAAGTAGCTTCTTCTTCAGTGTGTTGGTTCCATTGTACTTTGTAGAACTTGATTGTACGTCTTTGAGTGACCCGATCTTTCTGATCTAAGACTCTAATGGGGTACTCGGCATAAGTCAAGTCAGGTTCTAGTTCTACATCACCAAAGTCGATCACTTGGTCAGGTACTTTAAGACACTTCTTCAACTAGGATACATGGAAGATATCATGCACAGCTGACATGTGATCTGGTAGCTTGATGCGATAGGCGACCGGTCCACATCGTTGTTGGATTTGAAAAGGACCGACATAACGGGGCGCCAACTTTCCCCGAATCCCAAAACAATGAACTCCTTTCATCGGCGATACCTTAAGGTAGACATGATCTCCCACTATGAATTCTAGCGGTCGTCTCCTTTTATCAGCATAGCTTTTCTGTCGGGATTGAGCTACCTTCATATTAGCTTGTATGAGTTTAACTTTCTGTTCATCTTCCTTGACCACACCTGGTCCAAAGAACCAATGTTCTCCAGCTTCTGACCAATTTAAAGGTGTCTGGCATCTACGGCCATACAATGCTTCAAATGGTGCCATTTTAATGCTCTCTTGATAGCTATTGTTATATGAGAATTCAGCTAAGGGAAGGCATTCATCCCATATAGCACCATAGGAAAGAATGCATGCTCTCAACATATCTTCAAGAATTTGATTTACCCTTTCAGTCTGTCCATCTGTTTGCGGATGATAAGCAGAACTGCGGATAAGTTTGGTTCCCAAAGACTCATGTAAACTTTTCCAAAACTTGGATATGAACAATGACCCTCTGTCAGAGACGATAGTCTTGGGTGCCCCATGCAAACTGAAAATTCTATCAAGATAAAGCTTTGCATACTGTTCCGCTCGATATTTATCTCTGACTGGCAAGAAATGAGCTATCTTGGTTAGGCGATCAACAATAACCCATATTGAATTGTAGCCTGCAGATGTCCTAGGCAACCCCACGATGAAGTCCATACAGATATCTTCCCACTTCCAAGATGGAACTGGCAATGAATGTAATGGACCTGCAGTCTTTAGGTGAACCGCTTTGACTCTCTGACAAGTATCACATTTGGCCACATATTGAGCTATTTCTATTTTCATTTTGGTCCACCAATATCTCATTCTCAGATCATGATACATTTTGTTGCTACCCAGATGAATGGAGTACCTTGTAGAATGAGCTTCATCAAGAATCTGCTTTCGCAACTCTATACTTTTGGGTACTACTAATCTATCTTTGAACCATACGACATCGGATTCATCAATATTGAAACATGTTGGTTTTCTCGATCTGACTTTATCTTTGATATGGGCTATACCCTTACTTTTCCGTTGAGCAGCAATGATCTGATATTTGATAGTGGACTCAACTGCAATATTGGATAGGGAACCTTGTTCAATGATTTGTAAATTCAGATGCTCCATCTCTTGACACAATGTTCGTTGCATAGGTTTCACAGTTAGACAATGGCAATGACTCTTGCGACTCAGGGCATCGGCAACCACATTAGCCTTGCCCAGATGATAATGCACTTCTAAGTCATAATCTTTGATAAGTTCTAACCATCTTCTTTGCCTCATATTCAGCTCTGACTGAGTGAAGATATATTTCAAACTTTTGTGATCCGTATAGATATGACAGATATTGCCCAATAAATAATGTCGCCAAACCTTGAGTGGATGAACAACAGCGGCTAATTCAAGATCATGGGTGGGATAATGTTCTTCATGCTTCTTGAGTTGTCTAGAAGCATATGCTATGACTCTACCTTCTTGCATAAGAACACAGCCAATACCAATTCCAGATGCATCACAATAGATATCAAATGGCCTCTCGTTATCAGGTTGTGCTAATACTGGTGCAGTTGTCAACAACTTCTTTAATGTTTGAAAGGCCTTCTCACATTCTATTGACCATACAAACTTAGTTTGATTTTTCAGCAGTCCAGTAATTGGCTTCGCAATTCTAGAGAAGTCAGGGATGAACCGACGATAATAACCTACCAACCCCAGAAAACTACGAACTTGATGAACAGTGGTAGGTGCTCTCCAGTTAAGGACTTCTTCTACCTTGCTCGGATCAACAGCTATACCTTCAGCAGATAACACATGACCTAGAAATTGTACTTCCTCTAACTAGAATGCACATTTGCTGAATTTGGCATATAAGTTGTGGTCTCTTAATCATTGTAGAACAATGCGGAGATGTTCCGCATGTTCTTCTTTGCTCTTAGAATAGATAAGAAGTCATCAATGAATACCACTACAAACTTATCCAACTCGGGCATAAAAACTGAGTTCATCAGGTACATGAAATGAGCCGAGGCATTGGTCAACCCAAAAGACATAACTAAATACTCATATAGACCATATCGGGTAGTAAATGTTGTCTTCGTCACATCTTCTCATTTGATCTTAATCTGGTGATAGCCTGATCTCAAGTCTATCTTCGAGAACACCTTAGCTCCCACAAGTTGATCAAATAACAAATCAATTTGGGGTAAGGGGTATTTGTTCTTTATGGTGACTTCATTTAATGGCCGATAGTCAACACATAACCTTAAGGTTTGGTCCTTCTTCTTCACGAAGATAGCAGGGCATCCCCAAGGTGATGTTGGGTTGAATGAAACCCTTGTCTAACAACTCTTGTAGTTGCATTTTTAATTCTGCTAGTTTTTTGGGTGGCATCCTATATGCTCTTCTGGACACAGGTGCCATTCCTGGTTTCAGGTCAATTCTAAACTCCACATCTCGGTTTGGTGGTAGTCCATGTAGATCATCAGGAAAGACATCCGTAAATTCACTTACCACAAGAATGTTCTCAGCTTCTTCAACAGTAGTTGCACAGACTGTTCCAACTGTACTCTTAGGAAAGGGAAGTTGGATGAGAAGTTGGGTTTTGCTGCTAGGTACATTTACCCTTATGGTTCTACACATGACATCTATGATAGCCCCGTGTTGAGTTAACCAGTTTATACCAAGGATCACATCTATATCTTGATCCTTTAATATCAGCATGTTGGTAGGGAACTCATGTCCTCCCAAATCAATAGGTACATGCTGAACTATCTCCCTTGTACAGATTTGTCCCCCGGGCGACTGTATATGATATGGTTCTTTTGTTTCCCCAATAGTTATCCCATGCTTCACAACAAATGTACGATTGATGAATGTATGGGATGCACCAGAATCAAATAAGGTAATTGCAGGGTGCTTAGCAATGGGAAACATACCAATCATTACTGGTTCTCCTTCTGGAATAGATTCCACCTGAGTATAGAAGACCCTTCTAGTTTTCTTCTCAGCCTGACCCTTCTGACTGTTCTGAGCATTGCCCTTGTACTAATTCTGAGCTTGAGTAACAGGGGCTTTAGGTGCATTAGGATTACTCTTCTTGGGATACGGACATTATCGAGAAAAGTGTCCGATTTTACCACAATTATAACATGGATAATTGTGATTCTGGGGAGTAGCAGTGCGGTTTGCATTATTTGTATTATTTTGCTGCTGCGGTGCTTGATAAGGATAAGGCGTATTAGTTGCAGGGCGAATAAAGATTTGCTGCCTGCTTTGGCTTTGTTGTGGGCGAAATGGTGCACGGCCATGATTCTCGGGATGGTAGACCATCTTTTGACGCTTTCCACTCGATGATCCGGAAGCAAATGCTCTCTTTTTCTTCGCCTCCTTGTGTCGGCGGTAATTCGCCTCGGAAGCGATAGCAATGTTGACTGTCTCATGATATGTTGTGTTGCCACAAGTTGCCATCATGGTCTGAAGTTTAGTGTTCAGTGTAACAGAACCGCCCAATTTATACAAGATCAAGTACGGTTGTCCCCGCTAACACGTTGACATGCGCATACTTTCACTCATATAAACCCGGTAGTCCGCCGAGTGTCCCGAAAGACCTCGGTAAATCAACATCACAACCAAGATCGCGGGATTAAGCAAATACACATCACATACACAGGGTTGCAGCGGAAATAATATTGCATATGGGTTCACAAATAAAAGTACAAGTTTGGGTTTCAAAACCGCTTAGTGAAAACAACATAGCTTTCAAATGATTACATTAATATAAGTTCCAAATATATTACTAGCATAAGTGACATCATCCGGCAAAAGCATATAGATGAGAAGTAACTATAGAATCACCGAGCCCACCGGCGGTTAGCCACCATCTTCAACAGGCCGAGAACTCCACCTGCAACATGGTGGGATAACCCCTGAGTACTCGAATGTACTCAGCCAGACTTACCCGTCGAAAACCAAAACAAATGACACCAAGGATCATGCATAGCTTAATTTAGTGGATCTGGCTGGACAACCTTTTTGCATAAAAGCTTGAGTAACCATTAGCATTATTCACCTGTACTAGCAGTGACTTTTAGCCATTACCTACCATCTATATTAGCCCTGTACTGATCAATCACTTGATTAAGTTGCAAACAATAATAACCATATCAGGTATTTCATGGCTCATTGTCATTATCATTATCATCATCATCATCATCATCATCATCATCATTTAACCATATCTTTAAATTTAGTGAATCTACGTTGCCGCTGCTCAGTCAAGTTCTCACTATCCGGGAGAGACGGCGATTCGAATCGATTCCTATCCAGCTGGAGGGGTATTCCTAAACACAAACCCTGCTTCCCCCGTCAGGGTCGCAAACGAGTCACCTTTGGTACGATTCAGGAGTCACGAGTCCGAACAGATCGACATTCTCAGAGAACCACTCTGCCAAGGTTGTTCGGGACTCTAACCCGCCTTGGACTTATGCCAATGGCTCTCCACACATCCTTACTACCTCCAGAATGCCGCCACTGCTCGCGTCCCTCGGCCCGAGTCGAGCTACTAGGCTTCATGGGTCGGAATGACTTATCCGCCAGCTAAGTGTTAGGCTACGTTCAACATGACATGAGGACGTCTGATATCGGTCCTTAAACGACCTGACGCACGGGGATAGATTCACACCCAAGACCTCCATGCCTTGTTGCTGCACTACCATCATCCCGTCCGGTCTCCTTTCATTATTAACACATGGTTCTTTTCATGATAGCAAATATAGCCAACCGTGACCGTGAGCTCATCCTACATCTCGCAGGTGACAAGAAATCACCCGACTTCTACCGGTCTATGCATAGCTAAGCATCATTCGATCCTACACTTAATTAGGATTCACAGGATTTTATCTGGACAAGGTAGGGATATAATGCAACAATTGGTTCCAACCAATTCCTATACTTAATGCATCATCAACAATAAGAGATACTCAATATATTTGTAAAAACATGGGAGACTTAGAATGCTCCGGGGCTTGCCTGGGATCCCACACTGAGTCAGTGTTAGTTAGACGACACTCGCTAAGTGAACATCTCCCGTCCTAGCACTTGTCCAGTCCTTCCACCTTCGGGGATAGGTCCACCATACACCGTCTTCGGGGTTCGGCTCCAACATCTCATCCTTCACGTGGTGCATCTAGCGTACCTAGATGAGATGCAATATGCAAGTGCATAAATATGAAGAATAGCACCATGAGACGCATCACAAAATAGCAAGCAAGACAAGCATAGTTTACACTAACACACTTAAGTACTTTGCGATGCTTAACTTAACATCACACAATCTATCATGCTAAGATAACAAAGAATATTATACATGGCACATAAGTCTCACAAGATCTCAGTTGTATTTAACTTAATTACTAAGGACGTGAACCACACCTAGCAACATGCAAAGCAAGTCAAGGTGAAGCAACAACTATAACCGGAATATGCCAATTTCTAGACTTGCAAACAGCGGCTTCATAAATCAATCATATCTGGAGTTTTATAAATCCAAATGATATGAAACAAGACATTCTGGAAAGCTTAGGAAATTATCTACATTTCATCTTTAATCATCTCAGCATGATTCCCAAGTTAAGTAGGTCGAAATTATACATTTACAGAAACTGGTCCACAATTGACAGAGAGCAGCCATTTCTGAAACCCCACTTTAAACAGGCATAACTCACAAACTACTTGACCAAATGAGACCAAATTTTAATAGCAGCTAGATACATAAATTATCTACAACTTTTGTATAAACAAGTTTCACAACAAAGCATATTGTCATGAAGAACTTTGCTAAGCTCCCAGATCTATCCATAAACCACATTTGCAAGAAATTAAATATTAACTTATGTTGCAAACACATAATTAGACAAAACTAACTTTACCAACATGTCACACATGACTAAAGAACACCATAAAACCTAGTGTCCATGACCAAATAAATTCTTTTAATGCATTTCTTAATTTAATTTAGATAACAAGGTGACTTAATGAACATATACCAAAAGTATACAATAAATTCTACAAAAATTACAGTGGCTCACATATCCTCTCAATAGTCTACTGTACAAATTTCACTCCATTTGAATATGTATAGCAACCTCTATGAAAAAGACAAGTCGCTAAAGCAAGAAATCATGTGAGAGCAAGATAAACCAATAACTCACTCATACTTCATCCAATACTCATGAAATTTTTACCACACATCAACTATCACATGAGTAGCATGCCACAAAAATTTCACTTCATTTGGAGCCCTACAACTGCAGTTACGAAAAAGACAAATACAACTAGAATTGAAAACCTAGATACATAAATCCATTTTTACAGCTAAAATTTTAAACTAAAACATGAAAGATTATAGATCTACTGCATAGAAAACTTCACAAGGATTCCAAAAAGTCCTCATTTGCTAATTTACGAATTTCCTATGATTTACTATGAAGTTTCAAAGTTTTAGCCGATTTACAACAAATAAGTCCTCGGAAGCACTATTCACTTGAGTCAATGACATTGCAGCTGGGCCCCTGACTTACGTCGAATTCTAGTAAATAGTCCCTGACGGGATTATGAAGCAGAGGAGGCACTGTGGCTCGTCGGTGATGGTCGTAGGGGGCTCTTCGGCGATGGTGGAGCGGCGGCGGAGCACCGGGAGGCCCGCGCGCACTCGCCGGTGGCCTCGGCTCGGCCCGAGGTGGAGCGTGGAGCGCTAGCCACGTGTGCATGCGGCTCGGCTACGCGTAGACTAACGGCGGCGACGCTGTGGGACGCGACGGGCGGCGAGGACGAGCAGCATGCTGAAACGGTGGCCACAGCGCGCTTCAGCATGGGCTGGGCTCGCTTCGCGCCATGGCGGCAGCGCGCAGCGGCCGAACCACGTGCTTCGTCGCGGCGACGTTCCCGAAGCCGGCTTAGGTGGCGTCCATGGCTGCCAGCGACGAGTGGTCCCCGCAATGCTGGACCGAACGAGCACGCGTCGCGGGCTAAAAGGAGCCAGACGGTTGGCGGGGCGAGGAGGACGCAAAGAAGAAGCGAGAACGGCGGCGTGGAAGCTCCGCTTCGGCGGCAATGGTGGGCATGGCGACCGCTGCGCTCTGTGTGCTTTAGCGAGGCAAGGGCGAAGCGAGAGCAACCGAGAGAGTGCCGAGAGAAAGCGAATGGAGAGGATGGGGAGCAGGCTCGGGCTCGGCTTCGCTAAAACAACGAGCAAGGGCGAGGTGGCGGTCATGCGAACCAGACGAGGCCACGCTGCAGCGCGCGGCGTCCTGCTTTCGGTCGGCCGATCTTTCAGTTTGAAATCGGCTGAGCTAAAATACCACCTCAAACGCATAACTGAAACTCCATTTTTCCCATCCTCTATCTCCCGATCACAAAGGGTCCTGGGATCACGACGCAAGAGGCAAAGTTGTATATCTTTGTGAGGTGAACAACATTGGTTTAAGGATCAAGAACTAGTTCGGCCTATATTTGTAGATATGGATCTTCAAAGTAGGGTACCTCAAAACCAATTTCTGCAGTTCAGTAATCGACCGACTGAAAGTGCATTCTTCACCCCCTTCTACTCACTAATCCAGCCAGTTTGAGCAAAAACCTCAGTAATACAAGTTGTATATCTAAGGGAGTACTACAACTTATATTAAAGGTCAATGAACTGGTTCGTCCTGGTTTGGGATGTACAGAGCTCCAAATAAGCTAACTCAAACTGAAATTTCAGTTCCCAGACTTAGAAAAATTTCAAGTGCTGAAAACATCTGCTGATTCAAAGTTTGAGCCTAAGTTTTACTTATTTCCTTGCTTATCTGGCTCTTGGTCCAAAAACAAAGTTTGTTCTACACATCATGAACTACAACTTTTATTTAGGGCTCCATACCAAAACTGGTATAGAACCTACAGTTCTACTTTGACCAATGTAGTATCCCGATAAATCTTAAATTATCCTTTTGATCCATTGGAGCATTTTCTTGGCCTTTGCCCAACACGAACCTTTCATGACTTTTGTTGTAGAGTTCATCTAGAGTCATTTTGGCAAGGTTTCAAGGTTTGGGTTGACATCTCATGTTCTCATTCACTTAATAGTGCAATTCAAGCACTTAGTAAAATCATTCCAACAAGGATATAACTTATCATTTCATGTGACTTTTTGATTCCAAACTCCACGAAACTTTTCCATGGATCAATATAGATGGATATTGATGCGAGACACATGAAACAAGTACATCTAGCATTACTCAAGCATACTTTTTGAAAAGGGAAGCACGTAAGCAATGGTGCATGGTCCAAGTTTAAGTGGTGGCTCCTTTTCATATGTTTGACCTAACATCTCCATCACCACTTAACATGCCATGGTTGAGTTTAAACCCATTGCTTAATCGGTGACAAACACACAGGGTGTTACAGCCCTCCCCTTAAAGGAATCGCGTCCCAGATTCAAAAGAAAGACTTTTTTAAGGAAGAGAAACTTGTCATCCGGTTTCCAACATCAGTGATGGCATTAGGCCACTTAACTTCGAAGTATCATAGAGGATAATTTGGTCACGACACTTTCTGATACTTGCTCTTCGTCGTAAGTTGTTGTTTGAAGAATTTCGTTCATTGACTTCCATAAAGCATTGTTACATTGGAAGGAATCCAAGATAACAGCATCCTGCGTACTTCATCCTTGATGTACGAAAGAGTGATACAAGAATAAACTAAATACTTGTAACATCTACTTTCCTAGTGAATATAGCACAGACCATATGGACTTTGCACTAGACCGCATCTGTTGACGGATATTCCTTGCAACAATTATATATTTGTTCACAAGGTTTGAAAAGCGCTCTCTACTAAAGTGGCTTGAGCACAACTTTCCGTAAAGGATTTGATCATAGACGGGTAAACATCCTTTGAGGGTATGAGAATCTGGCTAACCAATATCAAGCCGGCTATAGCGGTGCAATCACTCGATGTCAACCGATCGAAAGCTACATAATGTTCCATGTGTGCGGTGCTCTTTCTCCGATAACAACACCAGACATTATCTCGAGTCTGTTGAGTGAAGATGAATGTGATAGTGACTTTGTCTACCCAGCAATTTCGATGCTCATTAGCTAAGGGAACCTTAGAATCGAAGTAGCCATAGGAATCAAGGTTAAATTTGATGCAATCTCTTGGGTAAAAACACATCGAAGGTGCCAAATGACAAGGTAGCATGGGAAAACATTGCTAAGGACGATGGATAGAGAGGCCTAGAGTACAATAAAAGTTGCAAGTATTTCTTCAAACTAGGGAAATAGTTCATGACCATGCATTATGAGTATGATTCTCCTTCATGGTGCATTTGCTCAGTACGTTGAGTTGACTTGCACTATATCAAAACTATCTTTGTTGAACTACTATTGACATTGGAGCTTCATTTCTAATGTCAGTCAATATCTCCAATCACAACTTGAAATTTGTTGTTTGACACCTTTCAAATTGCTCCCGATTTGCAAGGGTACAAATTGACTCGTAGAACACCTCGATTGCTCGAACATTGTTGATAGAAGAGGCCAAGAACAAGGTACAAAGGGGTCCAAGGAGTCTTCTTTAGGGCATCTAAAAGATTATCTAGCAATAATTATTGACCACGTTACATACCTCGGCATCAATTGCAAACACAACTTTCAAATGCGAAGGATGATCGTAGTCACAAAGAAATTACAGATTCTGTACTCTTCGGTTTTCTGTTCATATTTCACAAACTAGTACTCCATTGTGGATGAATTTTGGTAGAAACATAGATCCATGAATCCCCTAACTGCTCACCAAAATTCAGCTCAAACGGACCTGGTTTGACTATCCAAACAACGCGGCTACCGAAACTGCGCTGTTCTGAAATGACAGCAAACCGAGCCGACAAGATATCTCTCAAATCTGATGTTTTACTCAACCAATACTCAAACCAACTTAAGACATTGAAGGGTCCTAAGCAAGGAATGAGATCACCAAGTTTGGGGTCAATCCAACCTCGTTTGAGTCACTAATCGTTGGCTTGAAGATGTTCGGTTATTTACCTTAAAATCTAGACAGATTTCTCGTTCTTCTCTTTCTTTGCTTCATACGTTGTGGTGTGTGTTCTATACTCTCGATCTCTTTGTATAGCAGCAGCAGCTCTTTTCTCTGAGGATGTAGACTAAGGTTTTCCATATGTGGTTCTTAGGAAACAACTTAAGTCGTTTGAGTTAGACACCAACTTGACGATGCACAAGCATTGGACTTGTGGCTATGTTTTCGAACACAAAGCATACTCTACATGGAGGGACTGTCCTCACGGAGACAAGGAACCATTCCTATATATCCTTGACACTTCATTCAATAGAGTCCGGACACATGTGTTAGTGGCACCTAGGGCACAAAGATGCTGACTGAAATTAGGGACGTGCTTTCACTAGCTCCTACATAGCCGATACCACATCTTGTACTATCGTGTAATTGTCCAAGATGGAATTGACTTGATAGCACAGGTTTTGGAAAACAAGGCAGTAGTTGCATTGCTAACGGCTTGCTGTTCCTTAGCTTAACATTGCTCGTGAGAGACATAGCCTTCATAATTAGCAAAAAGTTGTCACCTTGCTGGAGGTTAAGCTTCCTACTAGTAACTAATCAGTTGTCTGTCAACACTAAAAGTTGTAAATCTGCACTCTTGCCAATAAGAATTGTGGTCGAAGCATAAACCGATGGTCGCCATTGAAGTCAACAGAAAAGGGGTCACACTAGAAATGGTTGATCTTGACTGTGCGATCCACATGCACATAATGATCAAGACTTGGATAGCCAGGTCATAATCATAATGTGACGTTCGATTCTTATTTAACTAACAACTTATCCAACATTAAGTGTTGTGTGCCTTTCTGATCCAACAATGATGACATAAGTTGTTCACTAGGTGACGGGACGTCAATCTTTGGGACAACCAAGTGGAGTCACTTGTCTACCACCTCTTGTAGTCGATTAATGTTTATGTCAGTGACCAGTTCTTCAAAGGCTATCCTTTTTGTGACTTCAACAGGAAGCTCTACTACTTTCGGTCTGATATAGGGATCTTCGATAAGATATGGAGAGATAACCAAGGAAGAGCTCACTTGAAAATAACACATCGGTGCAGTTCTATAATGGATCATGACTAGAAACCCCGATACCAGCGCGTGCCGAGCAGCACAGCCTTGTGTGTGCACCCACAGGAGGCTCTCGGTTTCGTCACGGCACCGTAGATCGCTAATCGTGGCACCATTACTGAACATACAACCCAAAAGAATTTTCACGTGGCAAAATTTTGGTTGCACAGGAGCAAGCACCATGAAAAGGAGAGATAGCAAACAATGGTAGTCACAAGGTTAGGAGTCAACAAGGAGGTGATCCAAAGATCAAAATATAGCGCAAGGGAACATAGCTTAATTGCCGAAGACAATTGAGCAGGGGACTCCTGCCAAATTTTCATATATGCCTCGTGTCCACCAAAGTGATTACCAGATAAAGATTAACATGAGATTTGGTCTTGTCGAGCAGCAACATGAGATCAAGACTGATAAATATCTAGAGACTTGAAAGGGTTGGAGACAAAATACACGAGATTCGAGGGACAGAGCCATTGCACTAACTAGGGATTCAGTTGATAAAGCAATGACATGATTTGTGAGGAAAAGGTTCCAAAGCCAGGGCAGATAGCGATTAGCGTTGCACTAGCTCATCAGTAGGAGAAAGAGCAATGAGGTCCGACAAGGATTTTTGAGTAGGGTCCTCCCACACAGGAGTGGAACAACCACGACACATGTAAGCATTCAAGGGAACTAAGCTTAGGCCTAAGGTCAAGCAAAGGCATAGATAAAGTCTTCGTAGCACAACGTTCAAGGCTAGCAACCACATGTACAGGCTCAGGTTTCTAAGAGAGAATTTAATTGGAGGCGACAACCGTGCGATTACGTAACTTGAGCGTTGTTCTAAGATAAAGCTATTTGACACTCATATGCTTACCGAGGACCAAACGAGGTGATAACTATGGCACTAATTAGATAACAAGCATACATACCACATCATAGTTTCAAGCAAGCATTTGAGAGATTCAATCAAACTAGCTTAAGCACAATTACTAAGCACAAGGCTCATACACATAACAAGCATTTACCATACAAGATTTAACTACAAGCTTGGCCCAAAACCAAAGTAAGCTAAAGAATCCACTTAGTATATGCACAGAAAACTGAACAACAGTACAGTAGGCACAGGTTTCAAGCATAACTGAAGTTGTAGGCATCAAACAAAGGTGATCCTAGACTTTAGGTAAAGCTTATTAAGTTGTCTATAACTTTCTTATTATCATATGAAGATGATCCTACAGCTAACAAGACCAAACAAGACAAAGAAGACATCTCTGCCCAGATTTGGACAGATTCTGTCATTCCATTTTGCAAGCTCATAACTGGAGATTTAGATCACCAAAAGCAGTGCTATTAGACATTTTGGAAAGCTTAGAAAATTACTATACTTCTTCTACTATTTCCAAGAAATAATTCTATATGCACACAGGTAAAACAAACCAAATATTAAGATCTGTTCAGAACATAAGCAAAACCTGACAACAAACTTCTGAAATTCATAACTCTTAACCCATAAGGCCTGGGGTCATGAAATTTTTGGACAAGCAAGATACGAAAGTTAGCTACGACTTTGGTATTCTCCATAACTATAGAAAACACCGTTATGACCACGAAAACATCACTACTATAGAAATTGTTCTAGCAGCCAACATCCCACAAGCAAAACAAAACTTGCCTTTGTTCTACTTAACAAGAGAGCACACAAACATGTTATTCTAGCAGCTCTAAACATTGTTACCTTAGACCAACAATAAATTAATTTTAGTCAGAAGAATCCCAAGTACTTAAGTGAGGCCTAAAGCATTTGCAAAAGCTTGTAAGAACAACATACCCACCACTTGGCTAAACTAGAGGACATTTATAGGTTTAAACATGTAACCACAATTATTTCTAGCAAGGCTAAGCACACACTTTTCTCAAGAACTTCCTATTCAAGCAACATGGAACAAGGCATTTTGTCTAGCTTCACACAGGGAAGATAGCAACATCACATTGATCACAAGTTACTTAGTATTAGAACAAGGTGAGGGAAACATATTTATGCACAAGCACAATCGTGATGCATGCTCGTCCTATTCGTCCTCACAAAATTGCCAGCCTAAGGTGGCAATCACGTTCTATGTCGGTGGCATAACACGTACTCTCTCGATATATAGCTAGTCATCAGCTACATTCAATCTACGCATTAAATGGTTAGCGTACTGCGAGCAAATTCATTGCAGCCCATCCCCACAAGAGATAAATAAGCACACAATGAAAGCGATGAAACTAAGATACTCTCCATATATACATCCCCAGATGTATATACTTCGATATCCATAGCTACCCGATAAATATACCCACAATTAAGTACCTTCATATATACATGGGTGTACCATGTAAATATTCCAGTAACCACATTAAACTCTCCCTAGACCGATAGTTGGACGGTCATGCTCTCACAACTCACACTTACACCGAGCGTAGAGACAATTGATCCATAGATTACCATTCAAGCGAATGGCATCCATACAATAACACACCGTATGGACGATTTAAAGTAAAAACCCCATGTTAGTACTTAGATAGCCACCTAATAGTCCTTAATCGGGCATAAAGGAGGATGTCGCTAGCATAGTTTTGCAAATTAGTTTTGACAAATTTTCCTCAGTAGCTAAAGTTTTAGTTAAAATAGGCTTTTTAAAACCAAAACTTTGTTTTTAAACAATGTACATGACAGTATTATGCTTAATCTTGCTCGATGCCACCGTATGTGAATCCCGCCCAATTTATACAAGATCAAGTACGGTTGTCCCTGCTAACACATTGACATGCGCATACTTTCACTCATATAAACCCGGTAGTCCGCCGAGTGTCCCGAAAGACCTCGGTAAATCAACATCACAACCAAGATCGCGGGATTAAGCAAATACACATCACATACACAGGGTTGCAGCGGAAATAATATTACATATGGGTTCACAAATAAAAGTACAAGTTTGGGTTTCAAAACCGCTTAGTGAAAACAACATAGCTTTCAAATGATTACATTAATATAAGTTCCAAATATATTACTAGCATAAGTGACATCATCCGGCAAAAAAGCATATAGATGAGAAGTAACTATAGAATCACCGAGCCCATCGGCGGTTAGCCACCATCTTCAACAGTAGAGAACTCCACCTGCAACATGGTGGGATAAACCACAGTACTACCATATGTACTCAGCCAGGACTTACCCGTCGAAAACCAAAACAAATGACACCAAGGATCATGCATAGCTTAATTTAGTGGATCTGGTGGACAACCTTTTTGCATAAAAGCTTGAGTAACCATTAGCATTATTCACCTGTACTAGCAAAGGACTTTTAGCCATTACCTACCATCTATATTAGCACCTGTACTAATCAATCACTTGATTAAGTTGCAAACAATAATAACCATATCAGGTATTTCATGGCTCATTGTCATTATCATCATCATCATCATCATCATCATTTAACCATATCTTTAAATTTAGTGAATCTACGTTGTCGCTGCTCAGTCAAGTTCTCACTATCCGGGAGAGACGGCGATTCGAATCGATTCCTATCTAGCTGGAGGGGTATTCCTAAACACAAACCCTGCTTCCCCCGTCAGGGTCGCAAACGAGTCACCTTTGGTACGATTCAGGAGTCACGAGTCCGAACAGATCGACATTCTCGAGAAACCACTCTGCCAAGGTTGTTCGGGACTCTAACCCGCCTTGGACTTATGCCAATGGCTCTCCGCACATCCTTACTACCTCCGAATGCCGCCATTTGCTCGCCCCCGGCCTGAGTCGAGCTACTAGGCTTCATGGGTCGAACGACTTATCCGGCCAGCTAAGTGTTAGGCTGCGTTCAACATGACATGAGGACGTCTGACGATCGGTCCTTAAACGCGACCTGAGCGGGATAGATTCACACCCAAGGCCTCCATGCCTTGTTGCTGCACTACCATCATCCCGTCCGGTCTCCTTTCATTATTAACACATGGTTCTTTTCATGATAGCAAATATAGCCAACCGTGACCAGAGCTCGTCCTACATCTCGCGGTGTGACAGAAATCACCCGACTTCTACCGGTCTATGCATAGCTAAGCATCATTCGATCCTACACTTAATTAGGATTCACAGGATTTTATCTGGACAAGGTAGGGATATAATGCAACAATTGGTTCCAACCAATTCCTATACTTAATGCATCATCAACAATAAGAGATACTCAATATATTTGTAAAAACATGGGAGACTTAGAATGCTCCGGGGCTTGCCTGGGATCCCACACTGAGTCAGTGTTAGTTAGACGACACTCGCTAAGTGAACATCTCCCGTCCTAGCACTTGTCCAGTCCTTCCACCTTCGGGATAGGTCCACCATACACCGTCTTCGGGTTCGGCTCCAACATCTCATCCTTCACGTGGTGCATCTAGCGTACCTAGATGAGATGCAATATGCAAGTGCATAAATATGAAGAATAGCACCATGAGACGCATCACAAAATAGCAAGCAAGACATTCATAGTTTACACTAACACACTTAAGTACTTTATATTATGCTTAACTTAACATCACACAATCTATCATGCTAAGATAACAAAGAATATTATACATGGCACATAAGTCTCACAAGATCTCAGGTGTATTTAACTTAATTACTAAGGACGTGAACCACACCTAGCAACATGCAAAGCAAGTCAAGGTGAAGCAACAACTATAACCGGAATATGCCAATTTCTAGACTTGCAAACAGCGGCTTCATAAATCAATCATATCTGGAGTTTTATAAATCCAAATGATATGAAACAAGACATTCTGGAAAGCTTAGGAAATTATCTACATTTCATCTTTAATCATCTCAGCATGATTCCCAAGTTAAGTAGGTCGAAATTATACATTTACAGAAACTGGTCCACAATTGACAGAGAGCAGCCATTTCTGAAACCCAACTTTAAACAGGCATAACTCACAAACTACTTGGCCAAATGAGACCAAATTTTAACAGCAGCTAGATACATAAATTATCTACAAGTTTTGTATAAACAAGTTTCACAACAAAGCACATTGTCATGAAGAACTTTGCTAAGCTCCCAGATCTGTCCATAAACCACATTTGCAAGAAATTAAATATTAACTTATGTTGCAAACACATAATTAGACAAAACTAACTTTACCAACATGTCACACATGACTAAAGAACACCATAAAACCTAGTGTCCATGACCAAATAAATTCTTTTAATGCATTTCTTAATTTAATTTAGATAACAAGGTGACTTAATGAACATATACCAAAAGTATACAACAAATTCTACAAAAATTACAGTGGCTCACATATCCTCTCAATAGTCTACTGTACAAATTTCACTCCATTTGAATATGTATAGCAACCTCTATGAAAAAGACAAGTCGCTAAAGCAAGAAATCATGTGAGAGCAAGATAAACCAATAACTCACTCATACTTCATCCAATACTCATGAAATTTTTACCACACATCAACTATCACATGAGTAGCATGCCACAAAAATTTCACTTCATTTGGAGCCCTAGAACTGCAGTTACGAAAAAGACAAATACAACTAGAATTGAAAACCTAGATGCATAAATCCATTTTTACAGCTAAAATTTTAAACTAAAACATGAAAGATTATAGATCTACTGCATAGAAAACTTCACAAGGATTCCAAAAAGTCCTCATTTGCTAATTTACGAATTTCCTATGATTTACTATGAAGTTTCAAAGTTTTACCCGATTTACAACAAATAAGTCCTCGGAAGCACTATTCACTTGAGTCAATGACATTGCAGCTAGGCCCCTGACTTACGTCGAATTCTAGTAAACAGTCCCTAACGGGATTATGAAGCAGAGGAGGCACTGTGGCTCGTCGGTGACGATCGTAGGGGGCTCTTCGGCGATGGTGGAGCGGCGGCGAAGCACCGGGAGGCCCGCGCGCACTCGCCGGTGGCCTCGGCTCGGCCCGAGGTGGAGCGTGGAGCGCTGGCCACGTGTGCATGCGGCTCGGCTGCGCGTAGACTAACGGCGGCGACGCTGTGGGGCACGACGGGCGGCGAGGACGAGCCGCGCGAAACGGTGGTAGCAATGGCGCCGCCCTGGGGCTCCTTCGCGCCATGGCGAGCACACAGCCGCCAGAAGCACGTGCTTTCGTCGGCGGCGACGGCCCGAGCTTCGGCTTGGCTGGCGTTCATGGCTGCCCGCGGCGACGAGTGGTCCCCCGCAATGCTGGACCGAACGAGCACGCGTGCGAAGCAAAGGAGCCAGACGGTTGGCCGGGCGAGGAGGACGCAGCAAGAAGCAGGAACGGGCGGCGTGGAAGCTCCGCTGGATGGCAATGGTGGGCATGGCGACCGCCTGCGCTCTGTGTGCTTTAGCAGAGGCAAGGGCGAGCGAGAGCAACCGAGAGAGTGCCGGAGAGAAAGCGAATGGAGAGGATCGGAGCGAGCTCGGGCTCGGGCTTCCGCTAAAACAACGAGCAAGGGCGAGTGGCGGTCATGCGAACCAGGGCCGAGGCCACGCAGCAGCAAGCGCCGTCTGCGCTTCGGTCGGCCGATCTTTCAGTTTGAAATCGGCTGAGCTAAAAATACCACCTCAAACGTACAACTGAAACTCCATTTTTCCCATCCTCTATCTCCCGATACAGTGGTCCTGGGATCACGACGCAAGAGGCAAAGTTGTATATCTTTGTGAGGTGAACAACATTGGTTTAAGGATCAAGAACTAGTTCGGCCTATATTTGTAGATATGGATCTTCAAAGTAGGGTACCTCAAAACCAATTTCTGCAGTTCAATGTCGACCGATCGAAAGTGCATTCTTCACCCCTTCTACTCACTAATCCAGCCAGTTTGAGCAAAAACCTCAGTAATACAAGTTGTATATCTAAGGGAGTACTACAACTTATATTAAAGGTCAATGAACTGGTTCGTCCTGGTTTGGGATGTACAGAGCTCCAAATAAGCTAACCTGAAACTGAAATTTCAGTTCCCAGACTTAGAAAAATTTCAAGTGCTGAAAACATCTGCTGATTCAAAGTTTGAGCCTCGGTTTGACTTATTTCCATGCTTATCTGGCTCTTGGTCCAAAAACAAAGTTTGTTCTACACATCATGAACTACAACTTTTATTTAGGGCTCCATACCAAAACTGGTATAGAACCTACAGTTCTACTTTGACCAATGTAGTATCCCGATAAATCTTAAATTATCCTTTTTGATCCATTGGAGCATTTTCTTGGCCTTTGCCCAACACGAACCTTTCATGACTTTTGTTGTAGAGTTCATCTAGAGTCATTTTGGCAAGGTTTCAAGGTTTGGGTTGACATCTCATGTTCTCATTCACTTAATAGTGCAATTCAAGCACTTAGTAAAATCATTCCAACAAGGATATAACTTATCATTTCATGTGACTTTTTGATTCCAAACTCCACGAAACTTTTCCATGGATCAATATAGATGGATATTGATGCGAGACACATGAAACAAGTACATCTAGCATTACTCAAGCATACTTTTTGAAAAGGGAAGCACGTAAGCAATGGTGCATGGTCCAAGTTTAAGTGGTGGCTCCTTTTCATATGTTTGACCTAATATCTCCATCACCACTTAACATGCCATGGTTGAGTTTAAACCCATTGCTTAACTGGTGACAAACACCTGGGGTGTTACATTCAGGCCTCTCATGAAATGATAATTCTTCTTCTTGTCAGTATTCACATACTCTATAGCATACTATGACAGGTGATTGAAACGCCCAACATAGTGCATCACCGGGTGCTCCCCTTGCTTAAGAGCCAGGAACTCTTCTAACTTCATGGTCATCACACCATCTAGAATATAGTGTGCCCTGAAGGCATCCTTAAACTCCATCCATGTGATTTGGTGACCAGCGGGCTGTACAGCTACCAAATTTGCCCACCAGGCACCAACAGCTCCTCGGAGTTGCTATGCCGCAAACCTTGGTTTCTGAATCTCGGTATAGTGAATTAGTTCAAACTTTTGCTCCATTGTCCGGAGCCAATCGTCAGCTTCTAAAGGCTCTTCTGCCTTAGAGAACACAGGTGGACGGGTGTTAGTAAAATCAATATAGGTTGACTCGTCATTTCCATTATTACGGCGGCCATGATTAGGGTGTGGTGCCTATTGATTCTGAGCCATTTCCCTTAACAACCTAGCATTCTATACCGTTGCATAGACGAGTGTAGTTATGGCATCTGCCATAGTCGGAGGCATTGGTGGAGGATTTGGGATATCATCATTGTCTTGCGAGGTACTTGCACCGGTTCGGGTGTTAGGACGAGGCATCTGTTAGAGAGACACATTTATTTACATTATTATTTTATTGAAAGCAGTTAAAAGGTTTCATGCTACAAAGGGTTACTTATTTATTTTACATGTCTTGTATCCCACAAGACAACCCTGGTTTACTAGAAAAGCAGTAAAGGAACTATTTCTACTCCAAGCTCTTAGTCATCGGCGTCCGTGTCCATATCGGACGAAACCTCATCTTCATCTGAGAAGTACACTAACTCCTCAGGGTCCTCCTCCTCTTCTTCATTCTCGACTTCTCCTGGATCTACAATCATTTCTTCATCTGTAACTTCACCATCCCCATGAGGAGGATGAAGTTGAGCGTACATCATGTGGACATTCTCATGAAGAATGGCATTGTCCATCTCCAGGTCTTCTACGTAGAACTCCAACTCATGGATGCGTTCGTTGGTCGCATCCTCTCGTGTCCAGGCTTCATTCCGCAGCTCCATGGTCATGGTGATGGCCCTTTGCATTTCCACTAGCTTCTCTTGATCTTTGGCATGAGCTCGATGAAGAGTGTTGAGCTCCTTGGTAAGGTTCTCGATGTTGGTGGGATTGCTTGAAGATTCTCCCTCTCCTAGGGTCTTCGAACTTCCTTCACCAAGCTCACGGTTACGTGGTGCCAACTGGTGACGAGGGACTCCGTGAGGTCCAGTGGACTTGCGTGCGGTTATCTTGGTCTTTGCCATAGCCTGTAGAAGGTAGGGTAGGACTATAAGGATAGCTTGAGGATATTGGAGGTTAGCAAGAATGGGATTGACATTACTTACACAACCACTTTTAAGGGGAATTATTATGCAAGGTGTTCAAGCATGATGCATGAATCGATCTTACGAATCTAGGTACAAAAGATTTATATAATCAAAAGTACTAGATTTTTAATACATAGGACAAACCTAATCATATTATCTGCCACAAACTTTCAAATAAGATAGGATTGAGGCTAGATCAGAGGTAAGAAGAAAGAAATTTGAACTTTAAAATATCAAGTTTACTTTCTTTGATCCAAATCAATTTGAAGGTTTTCAAAAGTAACCTACAATGATCTTAGATAGGACCTGCTCTGATACCAGCTGTGGTAGAACCTCCTAAGAAATCGGGCCCATGTGCATCTATCATTGTCTCAACAGACCTCTGATAGCGTACACAAGTTCCCAATAACTTAATAGGTCTGTCGGGTGTCCTCGGGAAACCCGAATCATCCGCGAATCTTTTCTAAACAGGATCCCAATCACAGCCATTACAAATTACAACAGTTTTCAATATACATATCAGAGATTATAAAGTGGAAGACTTAAGTTTTAGTATTACAAACCAGTTGTTTCAAACTTACAAAACCATCAGTGTCATACAAGCATAGTAGCGGGATAATATTACATTAACATTATTTATTTTACACAAACTAGTGCCTAGTCCAAAGGCCATTCATCATTCCTCATCTTCATGGACTTCAAACACTGTCATGCAGCAGGGACCAAAATAAGCCTGCGCATGCGACTCACCTGCAACAAGGGTTAACAAACCCTGAGTACAAAAGTACTCAACAAGACTGACCCGACAAAAAAGGGGTGAAGGTCTTAGGGATGCAGGTGTTGGGTCAAGGTAAGGATGTAGTAAGATTCAAAAGTTCTTTGCCAAAAGCTTACTACTCTTGATCCTATTTTTGAGTTTTACCCCTAAGTACTTTAGTTCATTATCTCAAACTAAGTGTTCATATCCCATATTCCAATCCTTCTCATTTCATTCATTTTCTCATGTTTTAGTAATTCACCAGTCCTGCATTGCTTCTGTAATGAAACGAGTCTCCATATCCACGGAGCACCGGCAATTTGAATTGATTCAAGTCCCAGCTGGGGATTCCTTGTCACACGACATATGTAGAACTTAATCTTGCATATATCAACCTCGCTACTAGATCCTCCCATACTAAGCTGTCTCCACACCACCCGAGAGCACAACACACCTCAAATCCAGCCACATTCCAGCCACGAGGGTACACGCTACTCCCGCCATCTCTCCACTCCTAGTGCGTGGGCATTCGTCTTAGTATCGGATTAGCCGAAGTAGGCTTACCAGAGTATGTGACCAGTACTACAAAGTGTCTCGTTTAGAAGATCCACAATGAGTGGCCTTTAAGCGACATAGTCGCCAACATTGCCCAACATTCAAGGTAAGTCACCCGACTAGTCTCTAGTTCATTCTATCTTCTTTCTTTCTTTGGCCAGTATGCCATCTTTGATTGTATCGAAACTTTTACTTTGAAAGCCTCCCATAAAGCATACTAAGCAATTCTACGCCTTTATAAATAAAATCATCTTCAAGGATGGTAAATAATTAACAAGGTAGGCAATGCATCAAGTAGGTAACATTTGAATTAATCAACTTAATGCAATAAGTAACTTAGGTGATAAACTTTTCAAAGTAAACAAGGTAATGGTTTAATGCATAAACCGGGGCTTGCCTTCGTTGATGATCTTGGGTTCCGGATCAGTACCACAAATATCAAATCTTGAGACAACCGGGGATTCTTCCACAACTTGCTCAACTAGGATCGGCTCACTCTCTGATTCTACATGAAATAATAACATATGCTTCAACATGATGATAATGTAAACATGATGCTTTCATGGTGCATGAAATGTAATAACACCTTGAGTACAACTTTCCTTCACGGTACAGTTGCAAGCCAACAAAACCAACTTGCAATTCTACCATCAAGGATCACACAAAAATTATTACTAAGAAACCCTACATTCTTCTAAAGAACTACCCAAAGTTTCACTCCAAAGTTCTACCCTTAATGAATGAAATCATTCATTAACTATACTCTAACCAAACTTTAATGATCTAGGGCTTATGACCTAAGTGACTTGACCAAATTGATCTTGAAACCCTACTGGTCACAAAACATGACCAAAACAAGATCAAACTCTAAACCAACACTTAGGGTTTGCTTTTATCCATTTTTGAATTAATTTGGAATTAAGCTCAAAATGAACTTGTTGCAAATGACCTCAAAATTTTATGCAAGCTTCCTCATGACAAATTAGTGTACCAAAACAATTTTCATAATTTTTAGAGTTATACAATGGCCTACAAAAATTATGGAAATTACATTTATCAATTAATTGACTGAATTTTTGAACATTAAAACTTTATTGAAATTTGAAGTTTCATATTTTTAAACCATAATAGAATATGTACAGAAGCTACACACAAATTTTTAGAATTTTTGAAGTTGTAATTATTTTCCTATGAATTTCCAAACTTGCTGCACTATTAAAAATCCAGAAAATAAGAAATCTCCCTGCTCTCTCTCTCTCTCATCGACATCCAGGGCCCGCATGTCAGCGGCACCAACAGGGCACGGTGGCGCTGATCGGCCGATTTCCTCGCCGATGGCGAGGTCTCCGGGCCCGAGCTCTGCACCTACACGCTCTACGTGACCTCTCGGACACGCTGGTGACCCTAACGTGGCAGCGGAGGTATCGAGCTAGCTCGTCGACGGTTGTGGTGGCTCAACGGCAGCGGCGACGCTACGTCGGCGGAACAAGGCCAGTAACGGTGAAACAAAGAGTCCAGGAAACATCAGTAGCTCACCCCGAATGTGTTGAAGCAACGAGCGAGACCGGAGAAGCTACGGTGACGTGGTTCGACGATGACAGTGATCACGACAAAGCAGACTTCATCGACGACGGTGTTCCGGCGACTGCAGTGGGCAAAACGACCAAGCAAGTACGGATTAAGCACCACAGCATCTAGACGAAGCTGTAGAGACAACAAGCAAGCGCAATGGCTCACCGGATGACGCTGGCCGCAGTGAAACGGAACTTCGGGTGAGGTCGCCGGCCGCGAGGAAGAAGGGTCGCTAGCGGCGGTTCTAGGTGGACTCAGACAATCATAGTTGGTGGGATGGGTTTGCAAGGAGGAGACGGAGCTGGAACACTGCTTTGTCGAGACTGGCTTGCGCTGAGGAGTCGAGGGGAGCTCGGCGGAGTTGAGGCGGCGGCGTCGGGAAACAGAGGAGAGAAAGAAAAGCCAATAACGGCGTCGGAGCTTTATAGCGCGGCCAAGAGAGCGAGGGGATGACACGCGGTGAGCATCCCGTGCCAGCGCGAAGCCGAGGGCGGCCACGGGCGCGTCTAGAAGACCGGAGAAAGGACGCCGGTGGTGGGGCGGTGGTCGTGCTACTATTCCAAAGAATTACAGAATTGCCACTGAGTTCATTTTACAAATTACTCTCAACATTTCTAAAGAAGTTGAAAATCTCCAAAAATAAAAGTTGCTCAACATTTCAAACTCTACATCTTTGCTTCAATGAACATTTTCAAATTCTGCCTCCATTTTGAAATTTGAATTTGGGGTGCATTTGAGCATTTGAATCATTTCAAAATTACTCCAAATTTTATATGTAAACTTTAAAAACTTTGAATACCAAAGTTGATCCTTATAAAATAAGCTTCAACTTTGCTTTTTGTCACACCCCCAAATTCCAAATGGATTTTGAAATAGATAGAAGGGGCAAAAAGGACTTTTATAATTGGAATTTTAATTCAATTTGATTTGTTTACCTTTTTACTTAATTATGGTTTTTGACCAATTATATGGCCCATTAGGGTTATTTGAGTAAAATGGCACATGGTCTCACATGATCACATGAAATTTCACCCCTGTGGTCATGATTTTCATTTGGAGTTTTGGATCACATTACATCACATAAAATAACAACTTATGAAATAAAGCTTATTTAGTGAATGCATTCAAAATTTTCAACTTTATGAATGCTTTGCAATGCATATGATGACATGTCAAGTTTTAATGCTAGGTCAAAACACCAGAGGTGTTACAAACAACGCCGCCGAATATGAAGCATGTCTCCATGGACTCTGTATAGCCGTTGAGCTCGGCGTCAAATGCCTCATGGTATACGGGGACTCCGCACTGGTCATCGACTAGCTTAACAAAGACTGCTCTTGCTCTAGCGAGAAGATGGATGCATATTGCGCCGAAATCAGGAAACTTGAAGGAAAATTCTACAGCATCGAGTACCACCACGTGGTACACGACCAAAATTAGCTTGCCGACCATTTATCTAAGTTGGGCTCTTCTCGCGCCGTGATCCCATCGGGGGTCTTCGTTCAAGATCTCCTGGCGCCGTCCATTAAAGAAGATGAGGAAGTTCAGGAAGTTTCCCCTGCCGAGCAGCTGGTATTGACAGTACCTTCGCCAGCCGCCGATTGGAGGGAACAATTCATCAAGTACCTTACCAGCACCGATGTACCCGCCGATAAGACTAGAACCGAATGCCTAATCCGTCGAAGCAAGCATTACGTGCTAGTAGACGGCAACTTGATGAGGAAAAGTGCCAAGGTAGGGATACTGCAAAAATGCATTTCCCAAGACGAGGGAGTGAAGCTACTTCTCCAAATTCACTCCGGTTCCTGCGGCAACTACTCGGCCTCGAGAACACTGGTCGGCAAGGCTTTCTGAGCAGGTTTTTATTGGCCCACGGCCATCTCTGATGCAGAAGACCTCGTCCGACGTTGTGAAGGATGTCAGTTCTTCGCCAAGCAAATTCATGTGCTGGCACAAGAGCTGCAAACCATCCCAGCTTCCTGGCCCTTCGCATGCTGGGGACTAGATATGATTGGGCCTTTCAAGCCAGCGCCAGGTGGTTTCTGGTATGTATACGTCACCATTGATAAGTTCTCCAAGTGGATTGAGTATAAACCGCTCGTCTCGGCTACTACAAAGAAAGCAGTCAAGCTCTTCGAAGATATCATCCACAAATTCGGTCTCCCGAACAGCATCATCACCGACCTAGGAACTACATTTATTGGCCATCACTTTTGGGACTTCTACGAAGACCGTTGCATCTTCGTCAAATACGTCTCTCGTTGCTCATCCTAGAGCCAACAGCCAGGTAGAATGGGCGAATGACATGATCCTTGAAGTCCTCAAAAAGAGACTATATCAAAAAGAAGAAAAGCACCCGGGTAGATGGCTCAAGGAGCTACCAGCTGTAGTCTGGGGACTACGTACTCAAGCTAGTCGCAGCACCGGTGTGTCTCCATACTTCTTGGTCTACGGCCCAGAAGCCATACTACCAGTGGACATTGCCTTTCGAGCACCTAGGGTGGAAAACTATGATGAAGAGCAGGCCATAGCTATTCGGACAGAGGACATCGATGGGGCCGAGGAAGAACGCCTAATCACCTGTGTTCGCATAGCCAAATATATGGAAGGCTTGCGGAGGTAATACAACCACAACATCAAAGGTCGTTCATTCACTATCGACAACCTCGTTCTCTGCAGAAAACAAAAAACCGAAGGGATGCACAAGCTCTCCTCCCCTTGGGAAGGGCCTTATGTCATCAAAGAGGTCACCCGAGAAGGGTCTTATCGCCTATGTGACTTAGAAGGAATCGATGTTCCCAACTCATGGCACATCGAGCACCTCATATGTTTCTATCCTTGAAACACCCCAAATATGTACTCTTCACTTTATGATGAACAAAGTTTTGGTCTCCATAAATTGTCTCCACTTTTTCCCCATTATGGTCTAATCTCCACTTGTCGTCGCCGAGCTCCATGCTACTCCATTGCGAACTCCAATACGAAATCACCATAACTACGCCGACCATGTTTCTCCAAATCTCCAATGTTATCGCCAAACGGTTTTCTCCAATATCGCCGAATGATTTCTCCTAGTCGCCGACACGTTTTCGCCAAAAATCACCGAACGGTTTTCTCCAATATCGCCGAACATGTTTCCTCCAAATCATCAACGTATTTCGCCACGCTTTTTCTCCAAATCGCCGAACACTTTGCTCCAAATCTCCAAAATATTTTGCCGATCAGCGAGCAGCATACTTTCTTTTCTGTTCTCTTCGGAAAAGACCCAGTCTTTGATTTCTCCCTACATGTGCCACAGGCTCCGCGCTCTGCGTTAATGGGTGGTCGGCTGTGGTTCCTCGATCACACCAGTTCTTCCTACACATCCACGGGCTCCGCGCTCGACGTTATGGACTATGGGCTAGTCAAGGCCGAGAGCTCAGCACAGAACTAATTGCTCGGACGCCACTTATACTACCTATATCTCCAAGTTATTTCAATAACCGCCGAGCAGCACACGTTTTGCTTTTTTCTCTATGGAGATGACCCAGTCTCTGATCTCTCCCTACACATGCTACGGGCTCCGTGCTCTACGTTATGGGTGGTCGACTACGGTTCCTTGGTCACGCTTGTTCCTCCTACACGTGCATGGGCTCCACGCTCGATGTTATGGACTATGAGCTAGCTGAGGCCATAGGGGTGAGTAGCGAACTAACTGCTCGGACTCTACTTATACCCCTTATAAATTCGACGTGGTCAAAACTACGAAGATTTTTTTGCCAAAATACAAGCAAACTGCATACACATGCACCTTGTAACATTTATCACATACATAATTGTTTTTTGCACTTCCGCGCGTTCTAACTACACTGTCAAGATATTACAGATAATAATCTCTGAGCAGATCACCGAGCTCCGCCATCACCGTCTGTCTCACCGAACAAGTCTATATCGCCGGCCAGCTTCTTCGCTGCGTCCTCCATCTCATCCTCCAGCTGCTGGGTCTCTACATCGCTCAGCCCTTCGGTGAACCTGCCCCCTATCGACTGAAGGTCGATGGTTGGGTAATGGGATCAAACCACCACGAGTACATGAGTAGCGACGGATATAATGGCATCACGGTTGAAGCTTTTGGAGTTCTCCCATGCCACCTTGCATCTCTAGATGATGGTGTCCGAACATTGCCACCTACCGTCGGGCTGAGTAGCCGTTCCTAGGTCAACACAGTCAAGCACCGGTTTAATTGCGGTGACTACAGCGTCGAAGTTATCCCTTGGGTCTTGGCCTCCTGCACCAGCACATCAAACTTTGCCTTGGCTTTATGACGATAGCTTGCAAGCATTACAATGTTCCATCGTACAAGGAAACTACTTCAATAGCAATTCTGACCAGGAGGTATTCACCTTTCAGCTCCTCGGCCAGTTTGTCTACTCGCTCAGACTCCTTCGCCTTCTCCTGTCGAAGTTGTTTGACGGCCTGGTGTAGTTGACCAAGCTCCACGTCTTGCTCTACAGGTGCAACAAGTTACCACCAAAAATATGGTTGTTTAGCAATATAAAGTACATTCGCCAATATACCATACCTGCTTTCTATTCGGACACACTTCTGAGCTGTTCGGATTTATGTTCCAACTGCTCTGTAGCACCCCTCAGTTGTCCCGAGACAGCGGCCAGCTGCTCGGACTGGCTACACAGCTACTCGGACGCAGCCGCCAGCTGCTTAGACAGGAACCCCCCTCTAGTATTCTAGGTCTCATGCGTTAGACTCTGCAAGGTCTCTTTCGCACCGGGCCCTCTGGATGTTTCTCTCCGAGACGTTCATCGCCTCTTTGAGTTTTTCGTTCTCCTCGGCGAGGGGCTCCATCCTCTTTATCATCTGGCGGCGCTGCTCGGTAGTCCGAGTTATCTCCTGCAAATGTACAATAACAATGTCGACATCCAATTCCCAATGTCAAAGAGGAGCATTCCAGACACAGTACTAACCTTGATCTGTTTTGTCACCCCGGCAAGGGCGGTCTTCAGTCTCCTAAACTCCCTGGTGGTGTCCTCCTCTTCGACAATTACAATATCATCGTCGTGCTTACGGAGGATTCAGACAGCTTGGGGTCGAGGTTCCTCAAGCTCGATCTCCTCCACCTTGTCCTCCTCTGTTGCAGCCGGAGGCACCACCTGAGGGCTCGGTGGCCGGATAGTGGGTCCGACCATGCCCTCTGACACCTCAGGGAGTGCCGTTTGTTCCTTCGGCACTGCAAGATTCTCCGTTCTAGATTCCGGCGCGACGCTGGTAACTACAACTTCTAGTACAGAGGTCCCAGAGGTGCCCGCCGTTGCCAAGGGTGCAGTCGCCGACTCGTTTGCCGTTGACGACAACTGTTCACCACCACCAGGTCCACCAACGGCGGTAGTTGGCTCCCCCACGTGCTAACGGGCACCCGGGGACTCCAGGATGGGGTCCACCGACATCCCCTCTGTCCTAGAGCTAGCCTTTGGCTGCTCGTTAGTTTGGACGGGCGGGACTGGATCCATCGTACGCCTTGCACTGCAGCAAGTCAACTCGTCAGTCACCACAAAAGTTAAGAAAGTACAGCACAGTACCTCCAAGACAAGGATACTTACGGTTTGGTCTGCCGATTCAATTTTTTGAACCGGCGGTGCCTTCCTAAGCCCCAAGGCGCATCCTTGGGGTCGACTTTCATGCTCTGTGGGGGAGGTCTCGGCTCTTCCATAGTCAACCTCTATTCTGCCTGTCGCTCGGGTACTCCCATCGCTTGCACCATAGGGATTCCCATTGTCTACTGTGTGGGAACTTCCCTTGCTCGCTGCTCGGGGACTTCCCTCATCTGCGGCTCAGGGACTTCTTTGCCTCCCTTTGATTGATCCCTCAAGCATGTGCTGCGTGGAGGCTCCTTCGTGCTCGATGGAGGAGCCGTCTGAACTTCGTCGTCATCAGACCAGTCGAACACAACGGTCCTCCATGTTTGAGTGGTCTGATCATCACCAAGCGAGATGCCGCCTGGTTTGAGGGGAGCAGCAGCTGCCGTCTTCCTCTTCTTCTGGGCCGGCTCATTTGCTGCTGCCCTCTTCCCCTAGGCTTTCTCCGACACCGAGGGAGGACTCTCCATCCAACCAGCATCCATACCTCCGGACTCCAAAGAAACGCCGACGGAACATTCTTCAGGCTGAGCCGGCGGTCGGGCATCCACCGCTGGCGGCCAATCGCCCTTCGGCACACTTGAAAAGTACACTGCCCTATCCTGCGAGTGGATCTTCTCATAAGTAAATCAGTCTACTGCTCAGCAATGACAAATGATAAAAAGCATCAGGAATGTACGACTGATGTATTTACCTGAGGAGGCAGATTTTTGCAGTTGAAGGGCTTCGTATAACTTGACAAGTTGAATGAGGCAAACGGAGCGAATAGCTCTGTAGCCCACTCTTCAACAACGTTCTTTGATAGCATCTCCGGCCTCTCCCGGGTACCGTCGGTCTCCCCTTTGAACTCGAAGCTTGGGTGCGCCCTCTCCTTACAGGGCTGAACGCGGCGCATTATAAAACTAGCTGCCACCAATCTGCCATTGGTCCTCACACCCTTTATTAAGCTGAGGAGTTCCCTCACTTGCTCCATATCATCGCTGCTTGGCATCTCCGACCAACTTCTCTGGCTCTCCGGGATGTGGTCGGCGTCGTAGTGGACTGCTGGGTGGCTTTGTTTCATGTACAACCACCTGGCGTTCCACCCCTTCAGCGACATATTCAGTGGCACAGTGAGGTATTCACCCACCATCCCATCGTGCAGCTAAAGGTACACCCCACCGACCACCTTGGAACCACAGCCGCCTCTCTTTTTCAGCCAGAACAGGTAATGGAAGAGGTTGAAATGGGGGAGGATTCCAAGATATGCCTCATTGAAATGGATGAAGATTGAGATGTGCAGAATGGTATTGGGATGATGGTTGCACAGACTAACCACCCAAACCTCCAATAGATCCCTCAGGAACGGATGAATAGGAAATCCCAACCCACGCCAGAAATAATCCTCAAATACCACCACTTCATCGGTATGAGGCGTTGGGAAGGACTCACCAAGGGCTGGCCGCCATCCGGCGGTAGCACGGTCAGGAAGAACGCTAGCCTCTACCAATTTGTTAAGCACCGCCTCTCCTGTTCGCGACGACACCCACTCTTCATCCCGCCGAGCACCGGCGCTCGCCTTCTTGGGGCTTGTTTTCTTTGATTTGGCAGCTCCTTTCTTCGGCGCCATCTCTCCGATGTGATTGAGGTTCGGTGGTGGAATCAAATGTGGAAGTGAATCTAGAAACGCAAGGTTTGAGGATGAAGATGGAATGGCAGAGTGGCAAAGATGGGAATGTGGGATGCGGCAGCGCAGTTATAAAGCACTTTCCCCACCCTTTCGCATTCGAGGGTTTTGGGGAACCGTTCCCGCGATTTGTGCTCCTCTGGATTCCCCGGCGCAGCTTATGGGCCGTAACATGGGCTCTCACGCAACCGCAGCCCATGTCGCTCATTTATCACCACCGTCAGTTGTTACTCGCCGAATAATCGCCGACTTCTCCGCAATTTATTGAGGCTCAGTAATCGTTACTTTACAGCCATTCCTCTGGTTTTTTCTCCACGGTTGGATTCCTCCGATGTCTTCACTTGCAGCTTAGGGACTGGCTGCCTGTTCGGCTGGTTTTTCACTATTTCTCTATTTCTGACCCTGGCACCATGTGACTCCATCACCTACTGTCAGGCTCGGGGACTAAGTGGGCACACCTCACCTTACGGTGAATGTGCTTTTTGGGTCTATGCCCGAGGACTGGCTGCCTTCTCGGCTGGTCTTCTATTCTTCTACTTTGGACCCTGGCACCAAATGACTACATCATCTACTGTTAGGCTCGGGGACTAAGTGGGCACACTTCACCTCACGGTGAATGTGCTTGCTTTTCTGAAGACTCCGTGCCTCTTGAAGCTGAACAAGACTAATTCCTTCTCTCGTGGTCAGACTTTAAGTGGGCACACTTGGTCCACTCTGAAGAAAATTTTGACTCTGGACTTGAGCTCCTTACACCCTTATGGCAAGCTGTGCTTGGGTTATCTTGCTCGGCTACAGTTCGTGCTGCTCGATAATAGTACACGTTGCTCGGTATTTGCTCACAACTGCTTGGCAACTCATCACGGTGGTCGGACCATGAGTTCGACTGCTTGGCTTTGTTCGCACCTGCTCGGACAAGCTCAAGACGGCGTTGCACAACAGGTACAAGGCGCTCGGGGACTAGCTGTGGGGGCTATAACCCCGGATACCCACGGCAAACCACATGGGCTGCGCCCTCGGGGGCGGCCCAGCCCACAAGATGAAGCCTTGCGAGGCATGACTCTGGTCGGCGCCTTCCGCAAGACATCTGGAAGATATCCTGAAGATACTACGAGATCTGTTAGGATATGTATGATCCCAAGATTCCTATAATCAGTTATTACTTTTCGGTTATCTCTCAGATCGAACCGACTTGTAACCCTGCTCCCCAGACTATATAAGGCAGGCAGGGACCCCCTCCAAACACACGCAATATCATACGATAGCTAATATAAACCAACAAACCATAGGAGTAGGGTATTATGTCATACTGATGGCCTAAAACCGTCTAACTCGTGTGTCTCTATTGCCTTCTTGTTCTTGATCTCACGCTCCCCTGCCGATCAATCTACCTTCATGGGATACCCCTCGGAGGACTACCGACGATATTCTATCGATAATTAGCTACTTCAATCTTGAGCTCTACCACCTTCCACACCTTTCTATTGATTGACTTGATGTATGTTGCCATCTTAGCCTTCCAATAAGGATAATTGGAGCCATCAAATTGGGGTGGCTTCTTGGTGTTATTGATTTGAGCTATTTTGACACCGAAGGTTGTTGCGCCTCAAATCATGGTGACCATGGCTCCGATACCACTTGGAAGGTCCTAATGGCTAGAGGGGGGTGAATAGCCTATAAAATTTTCTACAACAACACTTAAGCCAAGTGGTTAGATAATTATGAAGCGAAGCGAGTGTTGTGCTAGCCTACTCAAAATACAAGCCTCCTATCCACAATTCTAGTTATCTATGATCTCTATAACACACAAGAGGCTATGTCACTACCACTAAGTCAGTGAGCTCTCAAAGACTAACTAAAGAGCCTCACTAACCGCTAGACAAGACACAAGATAGCTCTCAAAACTAATTACACTAAAGAGCTTAGCTACGCTAGGAATATAAGTACAAGAGTGAGGTAGTGAAGATATACCGTCGTGGCAAGTGACAATCAATCAATCGCAATAGAAATCCTTAGAGACAATGATCACATAAGATTTTTCACCGAGGTTCACACGCTAATAGGCGTCACACGCCTAACCCGCAATAGGGTGCCGCACAACCAACACAAGATAAGGATCCACAAGCCACAAGCAATCCACTAGAGTACCTTTTGGCTCTCCGCCGTGGAAAGGTCAAGAGCCCCTCATAATCACCACGATCGGAGCTAGAGACAAGCATCTTCCTTCGCTCAATGATCCTCGCTGCACAAAGCCATCTAGGTGGTGGCAACCACCAAGAGAAACAAGCGAAGTTCGTAGCGAAACACAATCACCAAGTGCCTCTAGATGCAATCACTCAAGCAATACACTAGGATTCACTCGCAATCTCACAAAGATAATGAATCAATGATGGAGATAAGTGGATGGGCTTTGGCTTAGCTCACTAGGTTGCTATGTCAATGAAAATGACGAAGAGAGTGAGCCCAAGCTGGCCAAGCACCTTAAATAGTCATCACACAAGCCATCCAACCGTTACTCACATAAACGTACCATCAGACCTAGCACCCTCGAGACCGTCGGACCCAGCCAGGGTCCGGTCCGACGCCTGCGCTACCACTACCGTGACACCATGTGTCCCATTCAGATCAGAACAACTGTTGCCGCCCAATGACTCACTACCACGCACTGATTGGGTCATTGGACCCATCGTCGGACCCTCCACGAGGTCAGTCTGACGTGGTCCAGTAAGGTCTAGAGAGCAGCAAATCGGTTGGACCCCGGTCCGACGCCCACCGTCAGACCTAGGGAGTGGTCTAACACCGCCACATGTCAAACCCTTGCTCACTCGCACGTGCGGCACTATATGAACAGTGCGCTTGGTCGATCTGACACCCCCGCAAGCCTCGGTCCAACGCTGCCTCCTCTTTGTGTGTTAGGGTTAGCCGTCGGACGCAGCCAGAGGCCGGTCCAATGCTCTGATGATCTGGGTCTGACGCCCCTAGATCAACTCCATCTGAAGCGTGACACTTTACCCTTGCTCCAATGTGCTAACCACAAAGTGTAACACCTTGTGCACTTGTGTTAGCATATTTTCACAAACTTTTTCAAGGGTGTTAGCACTCACTAGAATCTAAATGCATATTCAATGAGTTAGAACATCTAGTGGCACTTTGATAACCGCATTTCGATACGAGTTTCAACCCTCTTAATAGTACGGCTATCTATCCTAAACGTGATCACACCCACTTGGTGTCTTGATCACCAAAACACAAAAGCTCCTATGGATATCACCTTTGCCTTGAGCTTTTTGTTTTTCTATTTCTTCTTTTCCAAGCCCGAGCACTTGATCATCACCATGGCCACCACCATCATCATGATCTTCTCCATTTGCTCCATCACTTGGAATGTGCTACCCTATCTCATGATCACTACACCTAGGGTTTCATCAATTCATCAAAACCAAACTAGAGCTTTCAGTGCCGTGAGTGCAGGTGGCTGGCCCCGTAGAACATTGTAGCACCCAGTTTTAAGAATAAAACCAGATACGCACCATATGTGAGCCCAGGAAGTCAAATCTCACATATAGCTACAAATAAGGGTAATATCAAAAGACAATGCTCATTATATAACATACTTAGTATAAAGGATATAACCTTAGATAGCAAACTACGAAAAGACAACTCCGATCTTTGGGTGAAGACTCCAATCCACAGGGATAACTGACTGGTTGATCACAAGCCTAATTCCTCCAAACTCTAGCAATCTGGTACCCATCCGGGATTTTTTTCTAAATATGTGAAAAATAAAGCAAGCATAAGTACAAGTCATACTCAACAAATATAACATGGGGTTCATGAGCCTCAAAAGGCTGACACTAGTTTAACTGCGATTAGCTTTTATTGAGTCATTATTTTAGCAATAGGGTGGCAACAAAGTTATCATAAGCCCAAAAACATATGATCAGGTAAACATGAATAATGAATAGCATAAACAATATTCATTAGTGAGCATCTTTATCATCAGTATCATCAGTGTTCATCATCATTAACCATTAATGATCATCTATTCTATAAATGACCATGAGCACGGCTGATATACCAGTTTTACACTCTATAGAGGTTGTACACTTTCACTGTGAGTCGTGATTTACCCTTTCGCCCGAGGTAGCTAATCTCTTGACCCACTTCCAAGGAAGGTCAGCAGGGTTCACTATGAAGCCTTTCAAATGTTCGTCTAACAAGTTAGGGCCATTAGATTAACTCGGCAAACAGATGTAGAGCCCCCCTTCCTGATGGCACAATGACGCGTAGCCTATACACAAGGGGACAGAGGCCGCACTATACCAGATTCGGCAAGCCATTCTTACGCCAATAAAGGTAATCACTAACAAGCTAGAAAAGGTCCTCATACTAAGCTAAAGCTAGAGCCATGTAGCCCTCATAGCTATACTGTAAGTCCTAGATGATCACTTACAGATAAGTCCTTAGTGAGAGGAATCTAGAGCACCATAAAAATAGCCCAATGCTCTAGCCCCCTTGATTCCATGTTGCTAAAAAGCATCTTTTAATGTTTATTGCATATTCCATTAGTCAAGTTATAGGATCATGGCTGTAGTTGAGCACTAGCATCATACTACCCAATGCAATAACCCATAGGAATCAAGGAATCCAGGATATAAAATAGCTAGGAAAATTACTACGGTTACCAAGGTAGACACATGCATATGATTAAAATGATATTAAGGTGAATAGGACAACAAGGATGATCCCATGCTATACTTGCCTTAAAACTCAGATCCTTCTTCTACTGAATTGTAACCTCCAAAGGACTTCTTCTGGATCACCAACTTCTTTTATATCACCAACGCAAAAGCTCACCGATTGGACATTATCATAAAGCACCACACAAGCATCCATGCAATCATACACGAAGCAAACAATAGATCTAAATTAGAACAATACACCAAACATAAAATCAAGATGAAAAGTTTGTAAAATGAATCTACGTCCTGCTATGAACACACAAACACGAAAAGCACTCTAATTGGAGCTATAACGAAGGAGTTATGAATTAAACAAGATTTCCTTTAATAAAATAATAGATTAAATCTAACCTTGAATTTCAAAAGTTGAAAATATATTTAACAATAGGATAAATATGTAGATTATGCAATTATGAATCTAATGCAACTTGAATGGGTCAAATCGGAGTTAAAACAAAGATTTTATGCCTAAAACAAGATTAGTGGCAAAACTGTAAATAGATGAAAGCGTATTTTGAATCTAACAAAAGAAACTACGTTTTCAAAAGAAGAAAACATATTTTGAATCTAACCGAGGGATTTTACACTTTCTAAAACAGAAAACATATTCTGAATCTACTAGAAATAAACTAAACTTTCAAAATAGGAAAACTATTCTAGAAGTGCGCCATGGACTGCGGGTTATATTACGCGAAACTGCAAGGGCTCTTTTGCAAATAAACTCGGTGAAGGGGTACGGGAAATCTTGGACCGTTGGATTGAATCTAGATGGCCCAAATTAGAAAGGAGGGGGAGAGAGTCACCGGCCGGAGAAGAAAACCGGCGCGGCGGAGCTCCATTACCGGCGGCGAGAAGCTCCCCGGAGCGCTTGGTTTGGGCCCTAGAGTCCATGGTTTGATGAGCCGAGAGCAAAGGGAATAAGAGGAGAAGATGGTGAACTCACCAAGGGCCTTTTTGTGATCAACGGTGGGTCTACGACGTTGGGCAGCGTGGCAGCTGTAGGGTCGAGATGGCAGACTAGAGGGGGGTGAATAGTCCTGTCTAAAATTAATCGCATCGGCTAACCGATACAAGTGCGGAATTAAAACTATTGGTCTAGCCAAGACTACACCCCTCTATCTATGTTCTCTACCACCTTGCAAAGATCCTAATTAAGCAACAAAGATGCCAGGCTAGCTATAGCTCACCTAACCAATTCTAGAAGCAAGGTCACACAAACCTATGCCACTAGTACTTCAAGGAACGAGGGAGCTCCTACACATGCTAGTAAGCAAAAGCACAAAGCCACCTAAGCTCACTAGCAATGCTCAATAACAAGACAAACAATGCCAAATTATAGAGCACAAATACTTAGCTACACAAACTAAGCAATGTGACTAACAAGGTTACACAAACCAAATTAGCCACGCAAGGGAGCTACTTCTATGCTACACAAGCAAGAAGGTAACTAGTGAGCTACATAAGCTAACTAATTACAAAAGCAACTATACAAGCACAATGTATATGAAAGTAATTACAAGCTTATGTAACGAGGATGCAAACCAATAGGAATATAAGATGACATGATGATTTTTTCCCGAGGTTCACGTGCTTGCCAACACGGTAGTCCCCGTTGAGACAAGCTCCAAGGTTGCCGCCGGTCCTCTTGCTAGTGGTGACTCGCAAGTCACACTCTTCCACATGGAGTGCTTACCACAAGCTCTAGCACTTGACCTGGACAGACCACTTGTCGCCCTTCGCATCTCGCTTTACTAGAGTTGCTCTTCGCGGCTCCCGCGGTGAGCACAATGCATCTCACAAAGCTCTTCTCTGGAGCACCGTACAAGCTTCTTGCGGGCTTCGACGGAGACCACCACCAAGCCATCTAGGAGGTGGCAACCTCCAAGAGTAACAAGCACCAACGGCTTGCAAGATGACCACCTAGTGCCACTCGATGCAACCTCACGATGCAATCGCACTATAATCGCTCACTCACTCAATCGGATGAACACTATCAAGCTAGAGTGAGTTAGAGGGCTCCCAAGAACTACCATATAAGCCACCAAGGCTCTAGTGTGCTCAACTCTAGCCATGGCTGAGACCCCCTTCTATTTATAGCCCCCACAAAAATAGAGCCATTGTACCCCTTCACTGGGCATAGCTCGGGGTGACCGGACGCTCTGGTCAGATCAACCGGACGCACCCGGTACAGCGTCCGGTTAGTAGATGCATGCCACGTGTCGCCTCCATTCAACCTCAGTCACTGGATCTCAATGGTCGGCTATCTCGCACCAATAGTCAAGTCGTGACCGGACGTAGCACAGTGAGATGACCGGACGCACCTCTACCGAGTCTGGTCATTTCCAGAGAGGTTCCATTCACGACCGGACGTGTCAGTTTGATCACGACTAGATGCAGGAGGGGCAATGTCCGGTCGAGTCTAGAGAGCTCCCAGAGTCGATCAACTATGACCGAACGCCCGGTTGGTCACAATCGGACGCATCATCAGCGTCTAGTCCTTCTACTCTTTTCTACGCCGCCACGTTAGTGGGACCGGATGCACCCACCACGCGTCCGATCGTGAAGTGACCCAGCGTCCGGTCGAAGACCGACACCTGCGCCTTCACTGCTGCCACTGACCGGACGCGCTGGTCCAGTTTAGGCTAGTGTCCGGTCACTCACAGTGACCTCCTTTCGCCTTTGTTTCTTCACCAAGTTGATCCAAATCAACTCCAACTTATTCTCCTTTGTAAATGTGCTAACACCACCAAGCGTACACCCCCATGTGTATGTGTGTTAGCTTTTCACTAACATTTTCCAAAGGATTAGCCACTCAACTTGCCACGCCACTCGATCCTAGCGATGGTGTAAAGTTAGATCACTCAAGTGGCACTAGATGACTGATATGCAAACAAGTTTGCCCCTCTTGATAGTACGGCCATCTATCCTAAACCCGGTCATCAACTTCTCTACACACCTATGACCAGTGAAATGAAATGCCCTAGGTTATACCTTTGCCTTGCGCATTCCATTCCATCTCCTCCAATATCGATGCAACACATGCACTAACATGATCAACAATGATATGATCCACTTCATATCATCTCGTGATCATATTGTTTCATCGATCTTGACTTCACTTGCTTTTCTCCATTGCCTTAGTCCTTCAGCGCCAAGTCTTGCTCAAGCTTCACCGCCACATGGTCCATCACTCCAAAACCTCCGACTTGCCCTTCACGCTTGCAACTGGTCCATCAAGCCAAGTCATGTCTTGATCTTCTCCACCTTGATCACATGACCTAATGTCATGTCTCATATGCAATGAGCTCCTTCATCATCACATGTGTGAGCTTTGCAACATCTCCATGCCATTTTCACCTTCATGGCATATGTTGTTCACACACATATACTTGTGGACTAATCACCTGTGTATCTCACATGAACACAATTAGTCCACCTAGGTTATCACTCTATTACCAAAACTACACAAGGACCTTTCAATCTCCCCCTTTTTGGTAATTGATGACAACTCTACAAATATATGGAAATTAAGCTCTTTTGGATTCATGTTGCTTGCCCAAGCAATTTTACCATTTGTAAATGATTTTGGACAAGTACCACAAACCCAAAATGGTAGTCTTAGCTCCCCCTACATATGTGCTAGAGTGTTTGGTTTGAAGCTCGCACATATGTATATATTGAAATTGTGGGATAGTAATTACTACCAAATGATGCTAAGGTGTATAGAGTAAACCTTTGAAGCATGATACCAATCAAAGTTGCACTTTTAACACCATCCTTAGCACCATGAGTAGCTAGATATCACTTGGAAATAAAATCACTAGATACCTCATGAGATCAACATTAAAAGCAAGGTACTAGCATTACTTGAAAAGCATACCAAGTGTCTAGCTATCATCCTATGCATGCTAGTTTTATTTCATCAATCACCACACAAGCATGCATATTGAATTTAAAAGTTTATGCAATGCAAGCAAGCACATGAATATGCACATATCGAATGCAACCAATCAAAGTTCATGAGCTTGCTCCCCCTACTTGTGTGCTTCTCTTGTCCAAGAATTTTTATCCATCTCTTTTCTTCAATGTTGCAACCTCTTTGTCCATGTCCATGTCCAACCTCTACTTCTTTGTCTCAATCTCTCCCAAAGCTTTCATATCTTTGTACAATCTCTCCCCCTTTGTCATCAATTTCCGTAAAAGGTGTGCCTCTCATTGATGCAAAGGTTTGTATTTGGGGTAGATGGTTGAAGCTTGACTCTTGTATTTTTTATGGACATCACTTGATTGTTGGAATGACACCACTTGTAGATACCACTTGTATAGCTTCTTGAGATACCACACATAGGATTTTTTACCTTGATACCAATTTGTGGGACACCTCCCCCTATGTGATATCATGGGTCATTCATTTGATAAACTTGAGCTTTGTAGGTGAGGGATGCATTTTTCATTTGATGATCACTTAAAGTTGAGGATCACTTGTGGAACCATCGTCTTGCATGATTGATACCATGTGTAGATATGATACCAATTGAAAGAATTTTCTAGTATGGAACCACTTGTTGAATTTGTCAATTTTGACCATTTCTTGAACACTTGCTATCTTCATGAGTACCACTTATAGGATATCACTTGTGAGTTGATCTAGACATCACTTGTGAATTCTTGATGAAATACTTAAGTCTAGATACCACTTGAAACAAACAAACTAGATATCCATTTGCATTGGTGTCTTGTGCTTGTACTCTTGATATTTATCATGAGCTTCTAAGTTGACTTGAACTAAATTGATTTGCCTAAGCTTCCAAGTACGGTTTGTACCAATGACAAGTTTCTTCACACCTCTTGCAAGGGTTATCTTGCTAATGTTGTACTTGTCACTTGTTGGCAATCCAAATTAAATCAAGTACTTTGGTTTACTAGCTCCTGAACAAATTCATATGCTAACCACTAGATCAATTAATCATTCAAGCAATAGTAGTAGGCTATGAATTTAAAAACTTTCATTTGTTATGCATGATCCTATGAAGTATGAACTATATGCACTAACCGCATACTAATAAGGGATGAAATGATCATGCACATTACAAAACATAGATTCCAATTCATTACTCCAATAGCAATGTGAAGTCCAATTATAAGCTTGGTGAAGACCAATAGATACCATTTTGAATTCCATTCTTCACCCATATGAAATGAATATCACTTATGATCAAGTGCACTATTTTGTTGTGGTTAACTTGCTTCATCTTTTGATCAATGCTTGCATGAGAACATCAAAGTGAGAATACCACTTGAAATAACATGATTAGCTCTATTTTGGGTGTTGCTTGCTTTTCTTGATTAACCCTTTTGATTGCTTCAACTAAGCATCTCAAATGTCCCTCGGATCACCACTTCTATGTTAGACTTTCAAGTACCACACTTGGTTTACCTACACATAGGCGGCAAGCCCCTACACTAGGGAGAAGTGACCTCTCTTCAAAGAATCATTCTCGACACTCACTTGAATAACTTAATTGATTGATCCCAATGATGGACTTAACTTGATGAGTAACCTTGATTCCTTCTTTAAATCCTTTTCTTTTTACTTGTTTAAGTCATTTTCTTTCTACCAAATAATTTCTAATTGTCACTAGAACTTAAACTTCATCTTCATCATAAGTTTGATCTTGATCTTCCAATTTGAGTACTAAATGTGTGTAAAGTGCACTCCATAATCAAATGCCCTTGTACTCTTTGCTTGTCATGCTTCTAGATCATCTTAAAACCAAACTTTAGGTGCCTCAATTACTTATAAACATGTTTCCAACTTGAAGACCTTTCAATCAAAGTGACTCTTGATCAATTCAATAATTGTCACTTTTCTGGCAGATTCTGTACTCTTCAAAGAAAAATGCATATCTCCCAAAGGACAAATCCAAATACCACAAAGTTTGATGGAGATGTGCTTCACTAAGTGATCTAGCAGCTGTAAAAATTTTAGCTTAATTTAACTTTTATATTGCTACCAGATTTTAATTTTTCCACCACTGTTACATGCTGAAAATGGCTGCACTATAGCTGACAAGATCCACTCCAAAAGTGAAACATCTCTTATCCAATTCTCATGAAATTTGTACAACATCTTATACCATAAGTCTAGAGCATGTACACCAATTTTTATGCCAATTCAATAAGTTTTGATAACTTAAACATGGCTAAGATCACAGCTAGCTCAGATTTTGCAATATAGGACAGATTTTAACTATTGAGCTATACTTTATCATATATGAATCAAACTTGAAACCAAGTTGTTTGAATACTTTCACAAGACATAAATCCATTCAATCCACTTATAGCAAGCAACATTGCATATTTATCCAATTCAATCAACTCATATGCACCCAAATTAAATGATCAATAAGAGATAAACCTTGGTTAGCTCATGATCAATCAATTTGCAAGCTTCAACTCAAATTCTTGCAAGCCATCAAATATATATGTATCCAATAAATCATCCACAACTTGAATATGACACTTGTATGTTGTAGCTCTTTTGGACTTCACTCAATTATCATGGCATTGGGTTTGGATATGCACTAGGCTTCATAACTTGACTCAACATATGATGATTAATATGAAATCAATTGAATCAAGTCTCCAATGCTGATGGTACCTACAATCAATCATTCACTTTTTGATGGAACCCAAACAAGTTTGGGTCCTCTCAAGTTAGGAGCATCATACTTAGGCATAGCCTTAGTATGAGTAGTGGAATATTTTGCAATTGCAACCAATGAGGTACCATTGCCATCCTTTCTAAGCATATTATCATCAATAATTAAAATAGGCTTAGAAATGTTACCTAGGGGACATGAATGTGCCATGTGTCCCCTTTCCTGGCATGAGTAGCACTTTCTCTTTGATTGAGCCTTCTCTTCCTTGCTCATTTGGTGCTCCCCATTGCCTTGCCTCTCATGGATTGCTTGAGCCTTCTTCTCAAGCTTGGTAGGACACTTAGAGGCAAAGTGTCCCATATTTCCACACTTGAAGCACTTGATGTGAGCATAATCTTTCTTCTCATCTTCATTCTTGCTCATCATCTTGGCATCTTGAGTTTGCATTGGATGCCTTGCCTTTCCACCCCTTCTTGTTTTCTTCTTCTTTATCATCAAATCACTACCATCATGGTTGATCTTGATTTGCTCTTGGGGTGTCTTTTCTTGCTCAACTTGTGGCTTTGGTTGAGGCTTCACTTGTTGCTTCACCAATTGCTTGGTTGGGCACATAGAGGTAAGATGACCCCAAGTGCAGCACTTGAGGCACTTCACATGCCTTAGCATCTCTTCTTCTTTCTTCAACTAGAGCTTTTCTTCATTGGGGCAACTATTTGCAAGATGTCCCACTTCATGGCACTTGAAGCACATGAAATGGGAGAGCTTCTCTTGTTCTTGCTTCTTCATCTCTCTTTCATATATTCTCTTGCCCCATCTCTTCCCCTTGATCTTGCTCTTGTTGAAGCCAATGCCACTCATGTCACCATAGCTTCTTTGAGTCTTAATCATGTGCTCAAAGGTGACTTTTGAGTTGTAGCACCTCTCTAACTTGTTGCTAAAATTCTTCACTTCATTTTTGAGCTTATTGTTCTCCTTCAAAAGGTTAGTCTCACAAGACATAGAAGTAGAACAAGCATCTATTTGTGAAAAACATGGCATTTCTAATAAATCATCACAAGAGGTGGATACATGCTTCTTGCCTACATCACAAGGGTTAGCAATAATATGTGATTGATCAATTGATCCATGTGATGAGCTCTCACTAGTTTTAGTTTTTCCATTGGAAATCTCCTTAGTGAGAAAAGCACGGTCTTGTACCAAGTTATCATGAGCAACACTAAGTTCCTCATGAGACAATTTTAGCTCCTTATGTGAACAAGTAGTAACATAAAATAGATGATTTTGTTGTTCACATGTGTTCTTTAGAAAAGAGTTTTCAATTTTCAATTTCTCGGTTTTAGCCATCTCTTTTGCTAAAGCTTCGATCATGCAACCATATCTATCTAGAAGCTCCTCATATGAATCAAGATCAATCACATTTGCATTAGATACCTTAGTGTCACCTTGTGACATGAAGCAATGTGATGTAGTTGGAGAGCTTGAAGAAACATCATTTTCATAGCCCAAGAATGATCCATCATTATCACCATCAAGTGTGCATGGAGTAGCATCATCATTGGCATCACTTGTGGCATCATCATCAATCTTGTCAAGTGAACTTGTAGTAGATCTATCATCATCATCACTTGACCATGAGGTGGAGCAATCTTCCATAATTACGAAATTATGGTCACGCTCAACACACTCATGTGCCTCCTCCTTGGGCTCCTCCTTCTTGAACTTGCCATCATCCCACTGGAGGAATCACCGAAGGTGTCCTTGATTGATTCCCATATCTCACGAGCGGTTCCCACATAGTTTATCCTTTTTATTAAATCAAAGCTCAAAGCATCCATTAGATAACAACAAGCATGTGCAACAAGTTCATAGAGAACTCTTTGAGCTTTGGTGAGATTTCTATGGTCCAAGACATGGGTGAGACCACTAGTGACAATCCACCAAAACTTAGGTCCCTTTGCACAAAAATAATCAAGCATGTGATTTTTCCAAAGTGCAAAGTTTGTGCCAATAAATATGTGTGTCTCACAAACATCTAGCCCACTAGACGCCATCCTCTCAGGTTGGTGAAGACCACAAATGAGAGACCTAGCTCTGATATCACTTGTAGGGTCGAGATGACGGACTAGAGGGGGGGTGAATACTCCTTTCTAAAATTAATCGCGTCGGCTAACCAAAACAAGTGCGGAATTAAAACTATTGGTCTAGCCAAGACTACACCCCTCTATCTATGTTCTCTAGCACCTTGCAAAGATCCTAATTAAGCAACAAAGGTGTCGGGCTAGCTAGATCTCACCTAACCAATTCTAGAAGCAAGGTCACATAAACCTATGCCACTAGTACTTCAAGCAACGAGGGAGCTCCTACACATGCTAGTAAGCAAAAGCACAAAGCCACCTAAGCTCACTAGTAATGCTCAATAACAAGGCAACCAATGCCAAATTATAGAGCGCAAATACTTAGCTACACAAACTAAGCATTGTGACTAACAAGGTTACACAAACCAAATTAGCCACGCAAGGGAGCTACTTCTATGCTACACAAGCAAGAAGGTAACTAGTGAGCTACACAAGCTAGCTAATTACAAACGTAGCTTCACAAGAACAATGTATATGAAACTAATTACAAACTTGTGTAACGAGGATGCAAACCAACGGGAATACAAGGATGACACAATGATTTTTTCCCGAGGTTCATGTGCTTGCCAACACGCTAGTCCCCGTTGAGACAAGCTCCAAGGTTGTCACCGGTCCTCTTGCTAGTGGTGACCCGCAAGTCACACTCTCCCACGTGGAGTGCTTACCACAAGATCTAGCACTTGACCCGGCCAGACCACTTGTCGCCCTTCGTATCTCGCTTTACTAGAGTTGCTCTTCATGGCTCCCACGGGGCGAGCACAATGCCCCTCACAAAGCTCTTCTCCGGAGCACCGCATAAGCTTCTAGCGGGCTTCGACGGAGACCACCACCAAGCCATCTAGGAGGTGGCAACCTTCAAGTGTAACAAGCACCACCGGCTTGCAAGATGACCACCTAGTGCCACTCAATGCAACCTCATGATGCAATCACACTAGAATCGCTCACTCACTCAATCGGATGAACACTATCAAGCTAGAGTGAGTTAGAGGTCTCCCAAGCACTACCACATAAGCCACCAAGGCTCTCGTTTGCTCAACTCTAGCCATGGCCGAGACCCCCTTCTATTTATAGCCCCCACAAAAATAGAGCCGTTGTACCCCTTCACTAGGCACAGCTCGGGGTGACCGGACGCTCAAGTCAGATCGACCGGACGCACTTGATCCAGCGTCTGGTCAGCAGATGCATGACACATGTTGCCTCCGTTCAACCTCAGTCACTGGATCTCAATGGTCGGCTGTCTCGTGCCAACAGTCAAGTCATGACCAGAGGCAGCATAGTGAGATGAACGGACGCACCTCTGCCGAGTCTGGTCGTTTCCAAAGAGGTTCCATTGACGACCGGACGCGTCAGTTTGATCACGACCGTACACAGGAGGGGCAGCGTTCGGTCAAGTACAGAGAGCTCCCAGAGCCGCTCAACTATGACTGGACGAGTCCGGTCAGTCACGATCGGACGCAGCATCAGCATCCGGTCCTTCTACTCTTTTCTGCGTCACCATGTCAGTGGGACCGGACGCACCCACCATGCGTCCGATCATGAAGTGACCCAGCGTTCGGTCAAAGACCGACGCCTGCGCCTTCACTGCTGCCATTGTCTGGACGCGTCGGTCCAGTTTAGGCCAGCGTCCGGTCACTCACAGTGACCTCCTTTCGCCTCCATTTCTTCACAGAGTTGATCCACATCAACTCCAACTTCTTCTCCTTTGTAAATGTGCTAACACCACCAAGTGTACACCACCATGTGTATGTGTGTTAGCTTTCACAAACATTTTCCAAAGGATTAACCACTCAACTTACCACGCCACTCGATCCTAGCGACGATGCAAAGTTAGATCGCTCAAGTGGCACTAGATGACCGATATGCAAACAAGTTTGCCTCTCTTGATAGTACGGCCATCAATCCTAAACATGGTCATCAACTTCTCTACACACCTATGATCGGTGAAATGAAATGCCCTAGGTTATACCTTTGCCTTGCGCATTCCATTCCATCTGTAATGTTGATGCAACACATGCACCAACATGATCAACAATGATATGATCCACTTCATATCATCACATGATCATATTGGTTCATCGATCTTGACTTCACTTGCTTTTCACCGTTGCCTTCGTCCATCAGCGCCAAGTCTTGCTCAAGCTTCACGCCACGCGGTCCATCGCTCCAAAGCCTCCGACTTGCCTTCATGCTTGCAGCTGGTCCATCAAGCCAAGTCATGTCTTGATCTTCTCCACCTTGATCATATGACTCAATGTCATCTGTCATGTGCAATGAGCTCCTTCATCATCACATGTGTGAGCTTTGCAACATCTCTGAGCTATTTTCACCTTCATGGCATATGTTGCTCACACACATGTTCCTGTGGACTAATCATCTGTGTATCTCACATGAACACAATTAGTCCACCTAGGTTGTCACTCAATTATGAAAACTATATAAGGACCTTTCAGCGGCGACGGCGACGACGACGGCGAGAGGAGGAGAAAAATCTAATTTACTACATGAGGGATTTCTTAAACTAGGGGCTCCCCTTACTGTAGTTTTGGTGTGCTTTGCCCAAGAGGTTGGTACATATTTATAGGGAGAAAAACTCCCCACATCTACATCAACTAGCAATATGGTACTAATTGATGTTGCACCCTCCACATTTACTATTGGGCCTAAATAATCATTAAAGCCCATTAGTAAATAAATGCATGGGCCTTTAAGATTTATTAGGATTATTACACATGGGCTTTGAGAGTTGGTTGGAAAATGATATATATTATTTATTTTCAGAATTAATTAATTTCACGAATAAAATAATTCTAAAAAAGTCCAGAATTGATATTTAAGCCACGAAAAATACTCCGAGACCTCCGAAAATTTGGGGAAAATTCCCAGAGACACTTTGGAACATGATGAACCTAAATAAAGTATTTGGATCTCATGAAAGCATTGTTGGGAACTTGGAACATAAAGGTTAAGGTGAAGGAGGTAGGAATTAAATTCCAGAAAGAAGCTAAAAAAATTCCTAGAGATAGATATTCGTCTCCTAAACGTATTTAAAAAAACACACATTTTGCACATAGAAACACAAGGTGCGACCGGCATGAATGCAACAAACACGTTTCTACCTTAAGATAAATTTTAATCTAATGAAAATTTATTATTTTCCCATGTCTTCATGAGCATAAAAATACAAAATTAAATCATTTTATCTCTATTTCAAAAGAAGCAAATTTTAGGGTGTTACAATTCTACCCCCCTTAAGATTAATCTCGTCCTCGAGATTCGGAAGATGGTGATAAAAGAGATACAGATTCTCTGCCTTTGGATTCTTCTCTACTTCCTCATGTAGTTCCATCGTCTTGATAAGGATCCCTGGTTACTTTGCATACCTGTTAACCTTACTCCAAATATCTTGCCAAACTGATTCCAAGATTCTAACAGATACTCCAAAAAATACTTAGGTAACTCCAATCACTAGGCCACCTTTCCTTTTTAGTCCATAATATCAATTATTTTTCTTAAAATATTCACCTTCCAACGGAGCTTCCTTACTTTCTTGGTCTAAAGTAGATTCTATTGCCAACTTTAAAACATTAATGACTTCAGATGCTCAAATCAAGTTGCTCAACTCTCAAATGACTATTCTTAGTCCATGGTGTCATCCGAATCTTCTTAGTATAACTCTCTCTTGCTAAAGACATTGGCAACGACTTTGCTTCTCGAAGTGATAGCACTTTTCCAAGTCATAAAACATTGATTGCTTCAATCCAACAATGATGTCACAAGCTCAAAACCATCATAGTGAAGATGTCCTTTAGATTATTATGATCCTCATAGATGTCACTTATCATGCCCAAGTAGATAGTACTTCCATGCTCCACAATACATAACTCTAGATAACAGGCTAGGTAGTTCAACTCACGCTTCCTCAGTTGACTTAATGAACAAGCCACTACTTTTCTTCTTATATAAGGACACATCCCACACCTTGACAAGGTGTGTCATAGTAGATATAAAGCTCTTGTCTAGATCTACAAAGCTAATACTTAGGTTTTACTTCAACCCTTTTTCCACTACTTCAAATACTTAGCTGAGGTTTCTTGATCCAAACAAACTTAAAACCTTCTCCAGTAGCATTATCAATATCATGATGATCTTGGTTAAAGCTCCCTTGAACCTCTAATCAAATCTCATCATTGAAAACTCTGAGTTTCTCTCTCACATCTTTGAGTACCACCTTTCTCATCAGATTAACCGATTCTTCCAAGTGAGAGTTAGAGAGCATAACTAAACTTCATATGGCACCTTGAGCATTCGAACCCTTCTTAGTTGGATAGTTTGCATAGGTGTGATTATCTATCTTATTGATCTCCTCCAAATGTGTTTGTTCCTCTAAAGGTTTCGATCCTAGGACCTATGGGTTATGGGCCCACCATGCTTCCGCTGCGCAAACTAGAATGTATGATACTTCATCTTACAATTTCTTCAACTTGTTTACCCCCTTAAGAAAAGATAAAGTAGGGGACACCAAAGTATAGCTTGCATCTCCTTCTAGATGAGCTAATTAGTATCAAGACATTATGACATCCCAATGATACTCTTGTATATGGGCAAGGGCAACAAATTTGAAATTCCTCGCGGGCAGAAAAATAGCAGCACCATAAAATAATCGTAACTCTCATTCTATTAATCCAATGAAGTTCTAGCTTATACCGTTGGAAATCTTATCGAATCCTCCACAACTTCCTTATAGAACACTTTTCCAAATTATGTAGTTAGGTAGTCAAAAACAGTGCACAACAGAATCTACTCCAGGCTTCAGACAGCACAGGTGCATCGTCTTGTGATTTTCATAATTCAATAACCAACATAGCTATTAGGGTGATTCTTGTGTTCAGAGAAAGATGTTGAAGTCCACCGTTGTATAGAATTTTCTCATGATTTTAGTCATCCAAGAATAGATATATAAGCCGATAAAGACATGTTGCTCCGAAAGACAAGATAGAGGAAATAGGAGAAACCAAAACCCAACTATTTATTGCACTGATCCTTATACCTTAGGCCTATAAACTAAATGAAATTATGGGCAAATCCCATAAGATCATTGCATTCATTACAAAGATTCAAAACAAGCATAAACATAATGACAATTCGACAAAGCCATAAAGGTGCACGACTCAATCATTGACTCAACTTGCGATACTATCATCCTCATTGTACTAGGGTAACAATCCTAAGACTCATCTTTAGATTACGCAAGAAGGTGGTGAGAGACAGTTCTAAAAGCATATCAAATCCAGGAGTGAAGATGAGAACAAAGACTTCAAAATAAGTACCAAGGTAGAGATGAATAACAAGGGTAGAGATATAGTAGAGAAGAAAATATCAAGGCTCATATAGTAAGGGTTTTTATAGCAACTTCTAAACCTTAGAACAACTAGTTTCTATTAGGCTTGCATCCTATAGTCAGCATTGCTCTGATACCACTTTGTAGCACCCGGTTTTAAGAATAAAACCAGATATGCACCATATGTGAGCCCAGGAAGTCCAATCTCACATATAGCTACAAATACGGGTAATATCAAAAGACAATGCTCAATATATAACGTATTTAGTATAAAGGATACAACCTTAGACAGCAAACAACAGAAAGACAACTCTGATCTTCGGGTGAAGACTCCAATCCATAGGGACAACTGACTAGTTGATCACAAGCCTAATTCCTCCAAACTCTAGCAATCTAGTACCCATGCGGGATTTTTTTCCAAATATGTGAAAAATAAAGTAAGCATAAGTACATGTCGTACTCAACAAATATAACATGGGGTTCATAAGGCTCAAAAGTCTAACACTGGTTTAACTGCGATTAGCTTTTATTGAGTCATGATTTTAGCAATAGGGTGGCAACAAAGTTATCATAAGCTCATAAACACATGGTCAGGTAAACATGAATAATGAATAACATAAACAGTATTCATTAGTGAGCATCTTTATCATCAGTATCATCAGTGTTCATCATCATTAACCATGAATGATCATCTATTCCGTAAATATTCCAAGGCCGCTCATGACCGTGAGCACGGCTAATATACCAGTTTTACACTCTGTAAAGGTTGTACACTTTCACTATGAGTCGTGATTTACCCTTTTTGTCCGAGGTAACTAATCTCTTGACCCACTTCCAAGGAAGGTCGGAAGGGTTCACTATGAAGCCTTTCAAAGGTTCATCTAACAAGTTAGGGCTATTAGATTCACTCAGCAAATAGATATAGAGCCCCCCTTCCCGATGGCACAATGACGCACAGCCTATACACAAGGGGACAGAGGCCGCACTATACCCGATTCAGTAAGCCATTCTTACACCAATAAAGGTAACCACTAACAAGCTAGAAAAGGTCCTCATACTAAGCTAAAGCCAGAGCCATGTAGCCCTCTTAGCTATATTGTAAGTCTTGGATGATCACTTATAGATAAGTCCTTATGGAGAGGAATCTAGAGCACCATTGGAAGCTCTAGTTTGGTTTTGGTGAATTGATGAAACCCAAAGTGCTAACCTAGTTTATGAAAGTGATCATGAGATAGGTAGCACATTCCAAGTGGTGAAGCAAATGAAGATCATGTCATGATGATGGTGATGATCAAGTGCTTGAACTTGAAGAGAAGAAAGAGAAAAACAAAAGGCTCAAGGCAAAGGTATAAGTGGTAGGAGCCATTTCATTTTGGTGATCAAGACACTTAGCGAGTGTGATCACATTTAGGTTTGATAGCCATACTATTAAGAGGGGTGAAACTCATATCGAAATATAGTTATCAAAGTGCCACTAGATGCTCTAACTCATTGCATATGCATTTAGGATCTAGTGGAGTGCTAACACCCTTGAAAATGATTGTAAAAATATGCTAACACACATGCGCAAAGGTGATACACATTATGTTTAGCACTTGGGAGCAATGGTTCAAAACTCCACTGGCGCCCTATACAGAAAAGATAGGGTTTCACAAAGTGCACCAGACGCTGTCCTCGTGGGACCCGACGCGTCCAGTGGCTAAACCTAGGCGTCGGTCTTCGACCAAACGCTAGGTCACTTTGTGACCGGACATGGTGTGGGTGCGTCCGGTCCTGCTGACGTGGCGGCTCAAAGAAGAGGAGAAGGACCGAACGCTGTTGCTACGTCCGATCATGACCGACTGGACGTGTCCAGTCGTAGTTGAGCAGCTTTGGGAGCTCTCTGGAGTCGACCGGACGCTGCCCCTCCTACTTTCGGTCGTGATCAAACTAACGCGTCCGATCATGACTAGAACCTTACTAGAAGTGATCGGACGCTAGGGTCCTTTGTCTGGTCCTACACTGTAGAGCGTCCGATCACAACTTAAGTGCACTGATGACCGTTGAGATCGGGCGATCAGCATTTGAAGCAGGGGCCATGTGGCATGCATCATGCGACCAGACGCTGGGGTCCTACGTCCAGTTGATCTAACCGGCCCGTCCGGTCACCTCGATTTTTCTGTGAATAGCGAGCCAACAGCTCTATTCGTGGGGGCTCTCTATTTAAGCCCCATTGCCAGCTCTAGCTCACTCTCTTGGCCATTTGCATTGACATAGCAATCTTGTGAGCTTAGCCAAAGCCCTCTCACTCATCTCCATCATTGATTCATCATCTTTGTGAGATTGGGAGTGAATCCAAGTGCATTGCTTGAGTGTTTGCATCTAGAGACACTCGGTGTTCGTGTTTCGCTGTAGGATTTACTTGTTACTCTTGGTGGTTGCCGCCACCTAGACAGCTTAGGAGCAGCGAGGATCATCAAGCGGAGGTTGGTGATTATCTCTAGCTCCGATCATGGTGATTGTGAGGGGTTCTTGACCTTTCCCCATCGGAGAGCCATAAGGTACTCTAGTAAATTGCTCGTAGCTTGTGTGATCCTCATCTTGTGTTGGTTGTGTGACACCCTATTGATGGTTTGGCGTGTGATGCTAATTAGCGTGTGAACCTCCAAGTGAGTGAATCGCCAGAACGAGGACTAGCTTGCTATCAAGCTAAGTGAACCTCAATAAAAAATCATTGTGTCATCATTTGATTCTGAGGTGATTGGTCCTCATTGATATTCACTCTTGTGATTGATTGGTTCATTTCTCAACTTGGCTGTATAACCAACTTGCTCTCTCTCTTTACATAACCATAAACTAGTTATCAAGCTCTTTAGTTTAGCTAGTCGTGAGAGCTTGTTACTTTGGTTAGTGTGGCTCTTTAGTTAGCCTTTGAGAGCATACTAACTTAGTGTAGTGACATAGCCATTGTTGTGATATACTAGTGATCATAGAAAATAGAATTGGGTAGGTGGCTTGCAACCCCAAGTATAGAGCTAGCGCAAAATTCGCTTCGCCATCTTATTGTCTAACCGGTTTGCTAAGTGTTGTTGTAGAATTTTTTATCGGCTATTCACCCCCCTCTAGCAATTAGGACCTTTCAACCATAAAAACAGTCCAATGCTCTAGCCCCCTTGATTCCATGTTGCTAAAAAGCATCTTTTAATGTTTATTTCATATTCCATTAGTCAGGTTACAAGATCATGGTTGTAGTTGAGCACTAGCATCATACTACCCAATGCAATAACCCACAGGAATAAAGGAATCTAAGATATCAAATAGCTAGAAAAATTACTATGGTTGCCAAGGTAGACACATGCATATGATTAAAATGATATTAAGGTGAATAGGACAACAAGGATGATCCCATGCTATACTTGCCTTAAAACTCAGATCCTTCTTCTACTGAATTGTAACCTCCAAAGGACTTCTTCTAGATCACCAACTTCTTTTATATCATCAACGCAAAGCTCACCGACTGGACATGATCATAAAGCACCACATAAGCATCCATGCAATCATACACGAAGCAAACAATAGATCTAAATTAGAATAGTACACCAAATATAAAATCAAGATGAAAAGTTTGTAAAATGAATCTACGTCCCGCTACGAACACACAAACGCGAAAAGCACTCTAATTGGAGCTATAACGAAGGAGTTATGAATTAAACAAGATTTCCTTTAATAAAATAATAGATTAAATCTAACCTCAAATTTCAAATGTTGAAAATATATTTAACAATAGGATAAATATGTAGATTACGCAATTACGAATCTAAAGCAACTTGAACGGGTCAAATAAGAGTTAAAACGAAGATTTTATGGCTAAAACAAGATTAGTGGTAAAACTGTAAATAGATGAAAGCGTATTTTGAATCTAACCGAAGAAACTACGTTTTCAAAATTAGAAAACGTATTTTGAATCTAACAGAGGGATTTTACGCTTTCTAAAAGAGAACGTATTCTGAATCTACCAGAAAGAAACTACGCTTTCGAAATAGAAAAACGTATTCTAGAAGTGTGTCATGGACTGCGGGTTATATTACGTGAAACTACAGGGGCTCTTTTGCAAATTAACCTAGCGAAGGGGTACGGACGATCTTGGACCATTGGATTGAATATGGACGGCCCAAATTAGAAAAGGAGGGGAGAGAGTCATCGGCGGAGAAGAAAACCGGCGCGGCGGAGTTCAATTGTCGACGGCGAGAAGCTCCCCGGAGCGCTTGGTTTGGGCCCTAGAGGCCATGGTTTGACGAGCCGAGAGCATTGGGAATAAGAGGAGAAGACAATGAACTCACCTAGGGCCATCTTGTGATCAACGGCGAGTCTATGACGTTGGGCAGCGCGGCGGCGACGGTGACGGAGAGAGGAGGAGAAAAATCTAATTTACTACACGAGGGATTTCCCAAACTAGGGGCTCCCCTTACGGTAGTTTTGGTGTGCTTTGCCCAAAGGGTTGATACATATTTATAGGGAGAAAAACTCCCCACATCTACATCAACTAGCAATATGGTACTAATTGATGTTGCACCCTCCACATTTACTAATGGACCTAAATAATCATTAAAGTCCATTAGTAAATAAATGCATGGGTCTTTAGGATTTATTAGGATTATTGCACATGGGCATTGAGAGTTGGTTGGAAAATGAGATATATTATTTATTTTCAAAATTAATTAATTTCATGAATAAAATAATTCTAGTAAAGTCTAGAATTGATATTTAAGCCACGAAAAATACTCCGAGACCTCTGAAAATTTGGGGAAAATTTCCAGAGACACTTTTGAACATGATGAATCCAAATAAAGTATTTGGATCTCATGAAAACATTATTGGGAACTTGGAAAATAAAGATTAAGGTGAAGGAGGTAGGAATTAAATTGTAAAAAGAAGCTAAAAAAATCCTAGAGATAGATATTCGTCTCCTAAATATATTTTAAAAACACACATTTTGCATATAGAAACACAAGGTGCGACCGGCATGAATACAACAAACACGTTTCTACCTTAAGATAAATTTTAATCTAATGAAAATTTATTATTTTCTCATGTTTTCATGAGCATAAAAATACAAAATTAATCATTTTAGCTCTATTTTAAGAGAAGCAAATTTTTAGGTGTTACAGCCGTAGGTGTCGCCACCCTGGCCAGCCTAGCCTTGCCAGCGCGCAACGCGTCGACTACCTTGCAGCCAGCCGCTCTGCTACACCTAGCCGACAGGCCGTAGATGGAGGCCTGGCAGCCCGATAGTGCGAACGCGTGAAGCCTGGTATTAATGGCTATTCCTTGATGTCTCTTATTTTCTTTATAAAGATCCATGAAATAATTTGGATATCCTGGAATATTTCTTGCTGTATTTCAGCATTTTTTCAATATGAGATCAATAATTTCTTGCATGAAATATGATAATACTAGGAGAATACCCCACGCGTTGCTGCGGGGATTCCAGATAATTTAAAAAAAATTATACTATTTATATTTATAGTTATATGAATGTGTTAGTGTTCTGAATAAACATCAATGAGTAAATTTATATTATTGTGCGTCTGACCCGGATGGTATGCTAAAAAGGCACAAGGTTTATACCTATTCGGGCAGAATGTCCATATGTCCAGTTCGTGGCTATTGCTCGTGTTATTAGCACTAAAAAGTTCGTAGTAGGGGTTATAAACAGGCGAGAGAGGGACAGGTCCCAAGTCTCTGATGGAAAGATCGAATGGGTGCCGAGAGCTTCGGTCACTGCTCAACAATGTGTTCGAGGTTCGATGCTAGTTGTTCTGCTATGATGCGGTGTGATGTGCGATGTCGTGAATCGATGCCCCATAGTGGGGTGCCCTGCTTCCCTTTTATAGACCAAGGGAGAGCACGGGTTACAGATAGGAGAAAAGAGGAAAGTCCTTCAGGGTCGCTGGGTCTTCCTTTTCCTCCGTGCGGGCTCCACCGACATGGCAGGCGGTGACAGAATAGCCCCACTCCGGGCGCCTGTCCGCTGACCATGACACGGCCATGCAGAGCACCTATTTGCTGACAATGCCATGCCCTAGCATTGTCAGCGGGTTGTCACATCCCACTCCACCCTAGTGGGCGGCACGGCGAACCAGCGTGCTGATCAGCGGCCATACAAAGAGTAGCCAGCACAGTGACCACGCATCCGTCGTTGTGGGCGATGTGAGTTCCCTAGAATGACATGTCGCAGGGATGGGTCATGCTGAGATGTGACCACTGCCTACACGATTCCAGAAGTTTGACCTTGGGTCACAAATTCTAGATCATAGGGGTTGTCGTGAGCTTCCATAAGGATCCATGCCCAAGGGATCAGGTGAGACAGAGCTCGCCCTCAGACGTCGGGTGAGGAGGAGCCAGCCCTCAGATGTCGGGTGAGGCAGAGCCAGCCCTCAGACGTCAGGCGAGGCAGAGCCAGCCCTCAGACATCGAGCGAGGCAAAGCTAGCCCTCGGACATCGGGCGAGGCAAAGCCAGCCCTCGAGAGTTAGTCGAGGCGGATCCAGCCCTTGGGAGTCAGCTGAGTCAGAGCCCATGGCCACAGCACCCACTGGGGCAGAGCCAACCTTCGGGGGTTAGACGAGGCAGGGCCCATGGCCTTGGTTGCTGGACGAGGCGGAGCACGGCAACAGGCATAGTCGCGCTCTTGATCGCACGGACGAATCAATGTTGATGGTCATTAGCTCCTCCTCTTTGGGTACCCTAGTATTGGTCCCCGACAGTAGCCCCCAAGCCCCTGGGCAATTCGAGTAGAATCGCCTGGGGGATTTTTTGACTTGCCAGCGGGTGCGCGCGAGCTCGCCCGGTGGGTGTAGCCCCGAGCCTGCGGAGGAGTATAATACTCCTTTAGAGGTTTTTTCAAAAGAGATGACTCTGAGGGCCCTGGCCTTCTATCATTGACCACGACGTGTCCTGAAGACGATGATTCCTTCTTGCCGAGGTCGGACCGTTTGCGGGTATGGTCGTGAGATTTGGTGGTTTGTTAGCTGGATAGTTTGATTGGGGTCCTGGCATCTCGTTCGTGGGGATCCGGCCAGGGTCAGCATGGCTAAGACTTGATTGTGGACCGAGATGCCCATGGCGCTCGTGCGCCTAGGTACTGGCCGCTTATGGGGCCCATCCCTTATTGTAGGGGTGATTGGAGCGGCTGTCAGACCCGTTGATGGGCCAACCATCGAACTTCTAGGCCCGAATGGGCCGTAGAGGCATTTTTTTATTCATGTTCCTCTTACTCGTAACAAATCTTGGTCCGCCTGGGGAGGCGAAACGTCCAGCGAGTCTTCCGAAGGAAAGGATAGGGATTGCGTGCGCATATCCTGCGGCATGATGTTGTGGCAGATCATGCTAGGTGTGGAGATCTAGGTAGACGGTTAGTTTCCTTGCATCCATTGCACCTATAATACCAAAGGGTTCACCCCCAGGGTTTCATACTTTGCCTCCTTGCCTTCGCATCTAGCAACCTCCACCACCAATCGCCTAGGCTTCCCGCATTCATGTCTCAGTCATCGTCGATCTCGCATCCTCCCACCCCCATCTTCTAATGGATTCGTGGTGCCGCTCTGACATCACCTTCCAATGCTTGGAGGGACTCATTCATCGTGGTCTTCTCTATGTGTGGACCATGGCTGAGGAGTGGCTGCTGCCCGGCAAGGAGCATGTGCCATCGCTGCCCAATGGCTATGTCGTCTCATTCGCGCGCTTCCATGAGCAGGGGTTTGCTACCCCTGCTCACGGATTTCTTCTGGGGCTGCTACACTACTACCAGATCGAGTTGTAGCACCTCAATCCCAACAAAATTCAGCACATGGCGGCGTTCATCGCCCTGTGTGAGGGATTCCTAGGGATTAGTCCCCACTTTGATCTATGGTGGCACTTCTTCGCCATCACCCTCCAAAAAAAGACATAGAAGAAGCAGGAGTTGAACACACCGATGGGATGCGTTGGCATCCACCTCTGAAACAACTAGGTCGGCGAGTACCCGTCGATGCATCTGTCGACCTCCAACAAGGGGTGGCATTCGCATTAGTTTTATCTCAAGAACGACGCCACCTCCCCCTTGCTAGAGTTCATCGGGTGCCTAATCAAAGAGGCCCCGGATTCATCGAAGAAGTGGGGTGTCCCAAAGAAGGACAAGAAGAAAATCCTGGACCACCTAACTGCCATCCGCATCCTAAAGGAGAAGGGGCTGAAGGGGTCAGGCATCATCAGCGCCTACCACGCAAGGAGGGTGGCACCACTGATGAGGCGTGTGCTTCCCCTATACACAATGGCGCCTAGGGCGTCATTTGACGGGACAACGCTTGCCGAGGGGGCGCTCTCTCCCTCCAAAGTCATGTAGTGCATCAAGGAGGCGATGGAGCCTTCTTGGGATGATGCGAGCGTCCCCCTTGATTTTGTGTACCCGGTGCTGGGGCATCCCCCTATGCAGCCAGAATTAGGATACATCATCTTTGTAAGTTTTCCCTTCCTCGTGCCTCTTCTTCAATTGAACTCCTAACCCCTTGATACCGACATTGAGATTGGGGGACCAGCCGAAGGACCTCATCCTCATGGATCACCTGGCTCCATTGCTAAGGGATCCATCAATGAGGGTGGCGAATCATGCTAAGGCCGAGCGGCAGAGGAAGGCGAAGGAGGATGAGAGGAAGAAGAGGCAGCAGAAATTGGGGCACGGGAGCAAGGGGAGGACACTGACAGCGACGACGATGATGATGAGGAAGACGACGATGAGGTAGTCAACAACACCGAGTGTGATGACATGGAGAGTGAGGATGTGATGATAGTTATCCGCTCGTCCTTGCAAGGGCAGGGCCCTTCCCATGCCATGGAGGGGAGGGCACGTCCGAGAGGCCGGCAGAGATGGGCCAGACCGTCAGCCTACCCTAGGAGCCAACAGGGGCGAGCGGGCCTGCCGCCGCTCCTGAGGTTCTAGCGGAGGAGGTGGCTTTGCCATCGCGCTCCAAGATGCAAGGGGGGCGAGCCCCGATGAGGTGGAGCAAGGATCCGGGATTTGCCCCCCCCAAACATATCCGCCACCCAACAACGCCAATGTAAGTCACCAACTCCTCTATTTTTCTCTGTTTTCTCTATTTCCATCATGACTCATGCTTTTCTTTCTCGCAGCGTCTTGAGGCGGCATAATCTTTTGGTGCTAGGGCCAAAGAAGAGCGTTGCCCTTTGATCGGGGCGGCAACTGTCTATTGGCGTTGTGCCCATTTTGGGCAGGGGCGACGCCGATGCGACTGCCTCACCGGCCGGTCATGCACCACGCATGGTGGTGCCTATGCCCTCAGCAGGACAAATGGGAACTAGGGCTTGAGGGACACCCTTGGAGGTCACTGGGCAGCTAGAGACGGAGGTGATACCATTGCTGATGATGGGGCAGATGGAGCTACCGGCGGCGCTTGTGGCGCCGACCGTGGCGAGCGCGATGTCGCCGGTCGAGGCCCCACTGACGTAGGTAGAGGTGGCAGCAGGCTATGATAGGCGGGACATAGCCAAATGCATCTATGGTGGTGCTCGAGGTAGTGGGGTGACCCGCGCCATCGGCGGCCCAAGTGACGGCGCCTTACATGAGCCGGATGGAGGGGGACGTGGCCGGGGGGTCACCGGACATCATGGCGGTGGAAGAGAGGACCGGCGGGGAGTCATCCCTTGCCCTGAAGTGAGGGGGCAGCCACTCACCCATGCAGGATGAGCCCCTGCTTTGATGGACGAATCCACAGGACCCGACGTTGACACTCTTCACCCTTGACGATGCCACTAAGAGCATGGAGCGGGAGAGTCTTGATGAGGGGATTGCGGCCGTGCTGGAAGCCTTGAACCATGCCAGGGGCGCCCTGCACGAAGTCATCGTTCCCACTAGCCGGGTATTCACTAGATCTTGCCTGTCGCCTCTCTTCTTTCTTCATGTATTTTTGTGTTCTGACCATGATCTTTTTGAGTCCCTTATCACTCGTAGCTAGGAGAAATACCGGTTCCTTCGTGAGCAGAAGGAAACTGTGACCACCTCATCAAAGAGGCATGGCTACATGGGGATGTTACCATCCAGCTCATTGCCGCCCAACAAAGGGTGACTGAGCTAACTCCCCTTGCCGAGGCAGCAGACAATCTCTGACTATGGGAGGCCGAGGCCTGTTGACATACGAACGAGGCCGAGAGGCCGTTCGAGGCCCTATCAGCGAGGTCATGGCAGGATGACGAGGAGGCCACCAAAGTCTAGAGGGAGTAGGACGAGCTGCTCTAGAAGGACACCGAGACCCGCCAGTGGATCCTCAACCTTCTGGCCGAGGCTGAGATGGAGGGGGAGCTAAGGCTAGGAGCCGAGGAGAAGATCACAGCCCTAGAGCGGAGGGCGAGTTAGAATGCTGAGGCAGTTGCTCGGCTGCACAAGGAGCAGGACGAGCTACTCCAAACTATAGAGAGGCTCCACTCGGAGCGTGGCGCGGCCCGTGAGGAGCGCAACCAGGCCGTCCGAGAGTGCGATGACGCACTGCAGAAGATTGGCTCCCTCTAGGCTAAGCTTGGAACCACGACAACCTAGAGGCTAGAGGCCAAGGGCGTCTCTGCAGGGCTGGCCACGGAGCTCGATGAGGCAAGGAGGAACCTTTAGGTGGAGAGCGATGAGCTCGGTATCTTGAGCACCGCCCTCGGAGTGGTCTACGATGACCTGGAGGTGGTGCGGTCAGAGGGGACTAGTTCGCTCATGGCCCATGCCGTCAAGTTCACGGCGCGGGTGCGCCAGCTTGAAAGGAACACCCTTCGCGCCGGGGTCAACCAAGCCTTTGCAATTGCTCGTTCTCATTACACGGACACCATCAACTTGGAGACGATGAGCCTCAGCTTCCCTCCTGGCTAGGAAGCCCATGAGCTAGATGAGATAGAAACGGCGGTGGCTCCTCTTGTGCGGGACCTGGCGGACAAAATCGAAGACATAGTTCTCCCCGAAGGGGCTAGTTAATCAAATAGGTCAGATGATTATTATTGTAATCAGTGGACAAGTGTCGACCCTTATGTATCGCAAAAAACAAACTTGTCATTTCATTTTGTTTGATTGAACTTGTTTTCCTCCCTTTTTGTATGCGAAAAAGGGGCTCACGTATTCCAACCCTTCTGTTCGTTAAGACCATAGGGCTCGAGGTGTAGGAAGGAAACTCTGTTTACGCTAGTGAGCAAAGATACCATAGCCACCGAGGCATAGGTTTCTTGTAGTCCGACCAGGCCCATTCAGTTTTTCATTTCCACAATCCTTGCCACCAGGTTTAACGTGAGGAAAAGGCCGAGAGCGGCGACTATTTTAGAAAAGGGGGTATTTATACCCTTATCAGCCCCCGAGTGAGATCCGACCCCTTGCCGTTGCTAGGGTCGGATGTCACTGAAGATCGAGCAGAGGATAGCGACACTAGTAGGAGAAAGCATCTCTTGTATTCACGCGTACCCCCTCCCTAGGATCTGAGCTATTGTTCTACGACCACGCGTTCGGTCTTCTTGTGGGTCCAACTTTCCTCGAGCCCCCACACATAGCAAGGGTTTGGTCGACGGTTAGTTTGTCTTTGTGATTGTCGCCCCATCCATGGTTTATGCAACCGGAGGGGTTGAGTTAATCATCACTCGCCTCGATGGCTCAAGGAACGCGCTCGGTGAGCTCACTAACGGGAATGTTCGAGAGGAATCCAGTTTTGTCATTCGTGATGGGGTTGGCAAAGCCCTCGTGTGGCATTCCGCTGCTCCTTAACCCACCTTCCAATAGATGCCCCCTCAATAGGGACTCTATGGGCTCGGCTAGAGATGAGGCCTCTAACGACACTTGCCTTGATGGCTCGAGTGTCGTGCTCGGTGAGCTCACTAACAGGCATGTACGAGTGGAATCCATGTCTATCATCCACTGACGGGGTCGGTAGAGCCCTCATGTGGCATTCCACTACTTCTTAACCCGCCTCCCGGTAGATGCCTGAGCCGTTCGATAGGCTCGGGTGGCCCGTTGGCCTCTCCTCGATGGAGATTCTATGGGCTTAGCTCGAGGTTAGAATCAAACAAGAAAGGTCAAGACGCCCCTATTCGCTCTGAGTGGGGTCGAGCAAGGCCGATAGGGCTCATCTCGGTTTTCTCCCCTGGCTCTGTTCGACGTGAGGCGGCCTCGAGCCCTTCGCAGGCCAGCCTTCGAACCTCAGTCGCTCGCCGCTCATATCGAATGAGATGACTGCTGCTTCATGACGCGACACGAAGCGTTGTGATGCATCAATTGCATATGCAATGCTTGGGTGTTTGGGATGAATGTACGAATGAATGAATGAGAATGGATGAATGAATGAATGAATGAATGGATGAATGAATGATCATATAATGGAAAAGAAAAAGTGGGGGTCAGTAAAGTTATCTCGATGACTCGAGCGACGGGTTCGAGGAGCTCTTACCAGATATGTCCACATGGGATCCGAATCCGACGTTTGTGATAGGGCCAGCGTAACCTGCATGGTGTATCCCACTACTCCCTATCTGTCACTTCAGCAGTGGCCCAATCATTCGATAGACTTGGGTGACCTATAGGCCTCTCCTCGATGGAGATTTCGTAGGTAGGCCCCTCCAAACCCTTCCCGAGAAGGTGGAGGCTAAAGCTCGAGGTGCGAAGATAGAGACTCTGATCACGCTGGTGAGCAAAAATGCCATAGCCGCTAGGGCATAGAGTCCTAGCGGTTCGACCAGGTTCACTCAAAGTTTGTGTCCGCACACACTGCCTCCAATTTTTAATGTAAGGAGGGGTCGAGCATAGAGAATGTCTACCGGATAGACACTCCTGCCAGCCCCTAAGCGATGTCCGACCCCTTGCCATTACTAGGGGGTCGGAGACTTGGTAGCAAAATTAATGCGTAAAGTAAAGGTGCTTGTCTCTCGGTAGCAGCTTTGATCCGTTCGATCGACCTAGGCACCGGTTTTACCTTGATGGTAAGAGTGATGGGTTTGGGAAGCCTCCACCGGATATGAGCGAGATCCTATCTGTTCCCTACCTGTTTCTCGGTGGTGGCGAAGCCATCGAGTCGACTTGTGCTACCTGCTGAGACAAGACTTTCCTACGGAGATAAAGGATGAGAACATCCCGCGCAAGAATTTAGTCAGGCAGATAAGCCAAGCGGAGAGACTTGTAACAACTAGACAAGCTTTCAAATTTCGTTATAGCAAACAGCTTTTTATCTCTTCTTGCCTTTTTGTATAAAAAGGTTAGCTCACTCCGACCCTTTTTGTCGTTAAGGTCATAAAAGCTTGGAGTGCAGGTGAGCCAATTCTGATCACGTTGGTGAGCGGAGACACCGTAGCCGCTGGGGCATAGGTTTCCCACAGTCCAACTAGTTATACTCAGATCTTGTTCTTGTAAACCTAGCTCCTAGGTCTTATCGTAAAAAAAAGGGGGGCAGGGAAAGAGAATGTTTGCCGGATACATATGATCGTATCAGCCCCCGAGTGAGATCTGACCCCTTGCCACTACTAGAGTCAGATGTCATTGAAAATCAGGGAGATAGATAACAAAACTGATAAGAGAGAGTGTGCATTTATTAGGGGTAAAAGCGACGTAGCTGCTCAATGGTCCAGGCATTGGCGAAGACTTTGCTCGATGTTCCAGGCATTGGTGAAGACTTTGTAGGCACCTGGACGGAGCACCTCCACAACTACATATGGTCCCTCCCACGGTGGGGAGAGCTTGTGGCGGTCCTTGTTGCTCTGAACGAGGCAGAGGACCAGGCCCTCGATGTTGAAGGCCCGCCCCCGTACTTGATGGCTATGGTACCATCACAATGCCTGCTGGTATTTGGCCGAGCAGAGGAGGGCAACATCGCGTGCTTCATCCAGCTAGTCCATGGTGTCCTCGAGGGATGCCTCAGCTCCCTATTCATCATATGCCCGAACCCTTGGTGCTCCATAGTCGAGGTTGATCGGGAGGACGGCCTTGGCACCATAGACCATGAAGAAGGGTGTGTAGTCGGTGGCTCAACTAGGGGTCGTCCTTAGGCTCTAGAGTGCCATGGGAAGCTCGGTGACCCACCATGCACCAAACTTGTTAAATCAGTTGAAGATCCTGGGCTTGAGGCCCTGTAGGACCATGCCATTTGCGCGCTCGACCTGCCTATTCGTTCGGGGTGCGCTACAGAAGCCCAGTCGACATTGATGTGATATTCATTGCAGAACCATAGGAACTTCTTTTTGGTGAACTATGTGATGTTGTCCATGATGATGGAGTTCGGGACTCCGAAACGATGGATGATGTCAAAGAAGAATAGCACGGCCTGCTCGGATTTGATCACAGAGATCGGCCGAGCTTCTATCCACTTTGTAAACTTCTCTATGCTGACAAGCAAGTGGGTGTACCCCCTGGGCGCTTTTTTGAGAGGTCCAACCAGATTGAGCCCCCAAAGCGTGAATGGCTAGGTGATGGGGATCCTCTAGAGCACTTGGGTCGGTAGGTGAGTCGGCCGAGCATAGTACTAGCACCCTTCGTAGGTGCGTACGATCTGCTCAGCGTTGGCTACCGTAGTAGGCCAGTATAAGCCTTGTCGGAACATGTTTCTGACCAGAGTTCTAGGTGCGGCATGGTGACCGCAAGCCCCACCGTGGATATCGCTCAGCAAACACTTCCCCTGTTTGATGGGGATGCAGCGCTGCAGGATTCCGATGTGACTTTGCTTGTAGAGTTCGCTCTCCTCAAGAACAAAGGACTTGGCGCGACGTGCGATCTGTCGAGCCTCCGTCTTGTCCGTCGGTAGCTCATCACGGAGGAGGTAGTCGAGGTAGGGCGTCCTCTAGTCGACCAGATGGTCGGGCTCTGTCGTTGGGTCCTCTTCAAGCTCCATGACTTTGGAAGCCGACGGTTGCTTAGCCCCCGAGCCTAGAATGGGCTTGTTCTGACCCCTCGTTGCAAACCGAGGGCTTGTGTTGGTCGCTGGCGAAGACACCTGTTGGCACCGACTCCCAGCTAGATGCCGCCTTTGCCAGCACGTTGGCTGCCTCGTTGAGGCGCCTTGGGATGTGGTTGAGCTCGAGGCCATCGAACTTGTCCTCCAACTAGCGGACTTCTCGGTAGTATGTAGCCATCTTGGCGTCGTGGCAGCTTGACTCCTTCATGACTTGATTGACGACTAGCTGGGAGTCACCTCGAACATCAAGGCATAGAATGCCCAACTCGATGGTGATGCGCAGGCCATTGATGAGCGCCTCATATTCAGCCACATTATTGGAGGATGGGAAATGGAGGCGAACCATGTACCTCATGTGTACCCCAAGGGGTGACACGAAGACTAGCCCCGCGCCAGTGCCTTTCTTCATCAGTGATCCGTCGAAGTACATCGTCCAGTACTCTTGGTCGATGACCGCAGGTGGCATTTGGACCTCGGTCCACTCTGCCATGAAATTAGCCAATACCTAGGATTTGATGGTTGTTCGGGAGGCATATGCAATGCCTTGACCCATCAGCTCAAGTGCCCACTTCGTGATCCTTCCCATTGCATCCTGGTTTTGGATGACCTCGCCGAGGGGGAAGGATGTCATGACTGTCAAAGGATGTGACTCAAAGTAGTGGCGTAGCTTCCTCTTGGCGATGAGGACGCCGTACAGGAGCATCTGGATTTGGGGGTAGCAGGTCTTAGAGTCAGCTAGGACCTCACTAATGAAGTACACAGGGCATTGTACTTTGAGGGCGTGCCCCTCTTCTTCTCGCTCCACTACTAGGGCAGCGCTGACCACCTGTGTGGTGGCCGCAATGTAGAGTAGAAGGGGTTCTCTATCGGTAGGAGGAACCTAGATCGGAGCCTTCGTTAGAAGCTGCTTGACCATGTCAAGTGCCTCCTAGGCCTCGGACGTCCATTCGAAGTGGTCGGCCTTCTTCAGAAGTCGATAAAGGGGGAGACCTCGTTCGCCGAGGTGTGAGATGAAGAGGCTGAGCACGACGAGGCATCCTGTAACTCGTTGTACCCCCTTCATATTCTGAATCGGGCACATCCTCATGATGGTTGAGATCTTCTCTGGGTTGGCTTCGATGCCATGCTAGGAGACAATGAAACCAAGCAACATGCCCCTCGGGACCCTAAAATGCACTTCTTGGGATTGAGTTTGATGCCGTTTGCTCAGAGTTTTGTGAAGGTTTGCTCAAGATCTGCTATGAGGTGGTCAGCCCGTTCAGACTTAACCACGATGTCATCAAAGTAGGCATCAACGGTCCACCTGATGAGGTCCCCGAAACACTTGAACATACAACGCTGGTACGTAGCCCCAGCATTCTTCAGACCGAACGGCATTGTGACATAGCAGAACGATCCAAAGGGGGTGATGAAAGATGTCGTGAGCTGGTCAGACTCTTTCATCGCGATTTGATGGCACCCGGAGTACGCATCAAGGAAGCAGAAGGTTTTGCACCCTTTGGTAGAGTTGACTATTTGGTCTATGTGCGGCAAAGGAAATAGATCCTTTGGGCACGCTTTGTTGAGACCCGTATAGTCAAAACACATCCTCCATTTCCCACCCTTCTTTCATACAAGAATGGGATTGGCTAACCACTCTGGGTGGTACACTTCGTTGATGAATCTGGCCACCAAAAGCTTTGCTATCTCCTCACCGATGGTCCTACGTTTCCCCTCATCGAAGCGATGTAGGCTCTATTTCACCAGCTTGGAGCCTAGGCGGATCTTCAAGGCATGCTCCGTGACTTCCCTCAAAATGCCTAGCATGTCCGAGGGTTTCCACACAAAGATGTCTTTGTTGGCGCAGAGGAAGTCGACGAGTGTGTTGTCCTATTTAGAGGAAAGCATGGTGCCAATGCACACCACCTTGCCCTCGGGGCTGCCGGGATCTATGAGGACCTCCTTAGAGCCCTCCGTGGGCTCGAAAGATCCAGTTGACCTCTTGGGGTCGGGTGCTTCTTCAGTGACCTCCTTCCTGATGGCCGCAAGCTCTCCAGAGGCAATGGTTGCCGTGGCATGATCGCAGCACTCGACCTCACACTCGTAAGCACGCTGGAAGGAGGTGTCGACGGTGATGACCCCGCCGAGGCCTGGCATCTTTAGCTTGAGGTAGGTGTAGTTGGGGACGGCCAAGAACTTCACGTAGCATGGTCGACCTAGGATGTCGTGGTAAGTTCTGTGGAACCCAACCACTTTGAAGGAGAGGGTCTGTGTCCTGTAGTTGGACGGACCCCCGAAGGTGATAGGTAGATCAATCTGCCCAAGCAGCATGGCCTGCTTTCTAGGCATGATGCCATGGAAAGCCATAGTCTGGGGTTCATTTCCCCAGAGTACTTCAGGATGTTGGTTGGTGGTCAGTACCTTAGCGGGAAGGCAACGTTGAGGATGTGTCAGCCGAAGGCCTGAGACCCCGGCGGAATGGGGCTCGGGCTTTGGTCCTCGTCACTGTTGTAGCGTCTGCCACGATGAGGGTGATAGCCATAGCTAGCTCCCTCACTCGGGTCATCGTAGGTATGCCTACGGGCATCAAGGGTGTTGCGTGCATCTCAGTTGCGACCGAGATGCTGATGCACCGGGACCACGGTGCGCTGCCTACCACCTTGTGAAGGCTGGTGAACCGACGCGTCCCTACCAGGGTGCTCCAAGGGCATGCGCTAGCTGGTGTCGAGCTCACGTCACTAAGATAAAGAGCTCTTGGCCTGATCGAGCTCCGTGCGTTCCTGCTCAAGCTGGAGTCGCACTTCCTCGAACTCTTAGTGTCGAGCTTTCAGTTGCTCCACCTACATGCGAGGTGGGGCCGCTGTCTCCCCTTCTGCCTCGTCGTTGAGGTCATTCGTTAGGGTAGCCACCTCCTCGTGGATGCTTTTGACGTGTCCCTCGGGGGTACCTATCATAAAGCATTCATGAGAGGGGTGATGGCTCCCCCTACTGGAGTTAGAGCCAGAGGACAACTCTGGCTCCTTTGTGAAGAGGTCATGGAAAGACTTCGCAATGTGTTTGATCACCCCCATGAACTCATCGTTCACGGGGATGGGATCATGCCTGCCACAAGGTGGCCAACGGTCTCTACGGCGTTGTAGAGACCAAACGGGAGCACTATCGGGGCTCTCCGGTGAGGTATTCTAGGGAGAACGGCTCTCTCCCGGTAAGCTATAACATGACATTGGTGAATGAGAAGGTGAGGTGGCTCAGGTCCTCCCAGGATGGTTGGGGTCCTAGGAAGACGCCGAGCTTATGCTCCAACCTTCCGTAGTCGAAGTCGAGGAGCTGGCTGCTTCTAGGGGTTGGCCTCTGACATATGTAGCCGTAGCTCCTCGAGCATCTTGATGATCGTGTCGAGGCTGGTGGTGTGGAAGGGCTGAATGACGATGGGTGCTCTCCCTCCGCCGTGACGATGAAGTCTAGGTCCCCAAAGCACACGTGTGCGTCTGGGACCCAGCTGATGCCATGACTAGCCATCCATGGACTAACGTTAATGTCAGAACGCGCAAAGCCCCCTACCTGGCATGTCAACTATCGGTGTTTTGAGTAAACACCAACAAGTAAATTTGTATTATTGCGCATCTGGCCCGGATGGTGTGCTAAAAAGACACAAGGTTTATACTGGTTTGGGCAGAATGTCTCTATGTCTAGTTCATGGCTGTTGCTCATGTTATTAGCACTGAAAAGTTTGTAGTAGGGGTTACAAACGGGCGAGAGAGGGATAGGTCCCAAGTCTCTGATGGAAAGATCGAATGGGTGCCTGGAGCTTCGGTCACTGCTCAGCTATGTGTTCGAGGTTCAATGCTAGTGGTTCTACTGTGATGCGGTGTGATGTGCAATGTCATGAATCGATGCCCCTTAGCGAGGTGCCCTGCTTTCCCTTTTATAGGCCAAGGGAGAGAATGGGTTACAGATGGGAGAAATGAGGAAAATGAGAGGCCAGGGAAGTCCTTTAGGGTCGCTGGGTCTTCCTTTTCCTCTATGTGGGCCCTACTAACATGGCAGGCGATGACAGGGACAGCCCCATGTTGACATCATGTCCGCTGACCATGACAGGGCCACGTCGGGTGCCTGTTTGCTCACAATGCCATGCCCTGGCATTGTCGGGGGGTTGTCACATCCCACTCCACCCTGGCGGGCGACGCGGCAAACCAGCGTGCTGATTAGTGGCCATACAAAGAGTAGGTAGCACAATGACCATGCGTCCATCACTGTGGGCGATGTGAGTTCCCTAGAATGACATGTCGTGGGTATGGGTCATGCTAAGATGTGACCGCTCCCTGCATGATTCCAAAAGTTTGACCATGGGTCGCACCTTCTAGATCGGGCGAGGCGGGGCTAGCCCTTAGATGTCGGACGAGGTGGAGCCACCCTTAGACATTGGGCAAGGTGGAGCCTACCCTTGGGAGTCAGCTGAGGCAGAGCCAACCCTCGGGGGTCGGGCGAGGTGGAGCCCATGGCCGCAACGCCCATCGAGGCAGAGCCAACCTTCGAGGGTCAGACGAGGCAAGGCCCATGGTCTTGGTTGCCGGACGAGGCAGATCCTGGCAAGAGGCATAGTCACGCTCTTGATCGCATGGATGAATCAATGTTGATGGTCATTAGCTCCTCTTCGGATACAATAGTATTGGTCCCCGACAGAATGAAACTATCTTAAATTAATTTTGGGGAATGGTTTGTGTCGATAGAATATCATCGGTAGTCCTCTGAGGGGTATCCTATGAAGGTAGATTGATCGGCAGAGAGGCGTGTAATCAAGAACAAGAAGGCAATAGAGACACACGAGTTAGACAAGTTCAGGCCATCAGTATGATGTAATACCCTACTCCTGTGTTTTGTTGGATTGCATTGGCTATCATATGATATTGCGTGAGTTTGCAGGGGGTCCCTGCCCGCCTTATATAGTCCGGGGGACAGGGTTACAAGTTGGTTAGATCTGAGAGATAACCGGAAAGTAATAACATATTACAGGAATCATGGGATCATATGTATCCTAACAGATCTCATAGTATCTTCAGAATATCTTCCGGGTGTCTTGCGGGAGGCGCCGAGAAGTATCGTACCCTGCAAGGCTTTGTCTTGTGGGCTGGGCCGCCCCTGGGGGCACAACCCATGTGGTCTTCCGTGGGTATCCGGGGTCATACCCCCCACAGCTAGTCCCCGAGCGCCTTGTACCCGTTGTGCAATGCCATCTTGAGCTTGTCCAAGCAGGTACGAACAAAGCTGAGCAGTCAAACTCATGGTCCGACCACTATGATGAGCTGTCGAGCAACGTGAACCGTCATCGAGCAACGCGAACTGTCGCCGAGCAGCGTGAGCCGTCGCCGAGCAGTGTGAACCGTTGCTGAGCAGTATAACCCAAGTACGGCTTGCCATAAGGGTGTAAGGAGCTCAAGTTTAGAATCAAAAATTTCTTCGTAGTGGACCAAGTGTGCCCACTTAGAGTCCAACCACGAGAAAGGGAGACAGTCTTCTTCAGCTTTAAGAGGCACGGAGTCTTCCAGAATAAAGCAAACACATTCATCGCAAGGTGAAGTGTGCCCACTTAGTCCCCGAGCCTGACAGTAGATGACGTAGTCATGTGGTGCCAGGGTCCAAAGCAAAAGAATAGTAGAAGACCAGCTGAGCCGGCAGCCAGTCCCTGGGTGCAACCTCGAAATGAGAAAAAGCACATTCACCACAAGGTGAAGTGTGCCCACTTAGTCCCCGAGCCTGATAGTAGGTGATGTGGTCACATGGTACCAGGGTCAGAAATAGCAGTCAACAGAAGAAAATCCCCAATGCGATGAGGAACCGAGAAGTAATGTTGACGTAGTCCCCGAGCCACAAGAGGAAATCTTGGAGAAAACAAATCGTAGAAAAATAATAGAGTAATGGTTGTACAATAGTAATTACTGAGCCATAACGGTTGGCGGAGAAGTCGGTGAATATTTGGCGAGACGTAACAAATTGCGGAGATAAATGGGCGATACGGGCCGCGGTTGCGCGAAAGCCTAGGTAACGGCCCACCTTGCTGTTGCGGAGAATTCAAAGAGGCGCCAATCGTGGGAGCGGTTTCCCAAAAACCCTCAAATGCGAAAGGGTGGGGGAGTGCTTTATAACTGCACTGCCGTACCCCGTGCTCCCACCTACGCCACTTTGCCATTTCATCTTCCTCCTCAACCCTCGTGCTTCCAAATTCATAGCCGCAAGCGCTTCCACCGCTAGCCCCAATCCAGATCTGAGAGATGGCGCCGAAGAGAGGAGTTGTGAACCCAAAGAAGGCGAGCCCAAAGAAGGCGAGTGCCGAAGCCAGCCATGATGAAGAGTGGGTGCCGTCGCACATGGGGGAGGCGGAGCTCAACAGATTGGCGGAGGTCGGCGTTCTTCCTGACCGCGTCACCGCTGGATGGTGGCAAGCCAGTGGTGAGCCCTTCCCAATGCCTCATACTGATGAAGTTATAGTATTTGAGGACTACTTTTGGTGTGGATTAGGTTTTCCTGTTCATCCGTTCTTGAGGGATTTGTTGGAGTTCTGGAGAGTCAGTCTGTGCAACCTCCACCCAAACACCATATTGCACATATCTATCTTCATCCATTTCTATGAGGTGTATCTTGGAATCCTTCCCCACTTCAATCTCTTCCATCATCTATTTTGGCTGAAAAAGAAGGGCGGCGGCGATTCCAAGGTGGTCGGTGGCGTGTATCTTCAGCTGCGCGTGATGGAACAGTGGGCGAGTACCTTACTGTGCTGCTGAACACATCGCTGAAGGGGTGGAACACCAGGTGGTTCTATATGAAGCAAAGCCACCCTATCATCCGCTATGACGTCGACCACATCCTGGAGAGCTAGAAAAGCTGGTCGAGAGGCCAAGCAGTGCTGACATGGAGCAGGTGAGGGAGCTCCTTGACTTAATGCGAGCTTCATAGTGCGCCGCATCCAGCCCTGCAAGGAGAGGGGCCACGCGGGCTATGACTTCAAGGGCGACACGGATGGTACCAGGGAGAGGACGGGGATGCTATCGAGGGACGATGTGCAAGAGCAAGCCACAGAGCTATTCGCTCCATTTGCCTCGTTCAACATGTCAGGGATGATGAGGCCCTTTAACTGCAAAAATCCACCACCTCAGGTAAACATCTCAATTGCGTGTTCCTGATCCTTTTTTGTCCTTTACGATTGCCGAGCATTGAGCTGATGCACTCATGGAAAGATCCATTTGTAGGAACCATCAGTGTACTTCTTGGGCGTGCCGAGGGGCGATTGGCTGCGTGGGGTAGATGCTCGGCCACCAACGTAGCCTGAGGAAGGTGTCGCCAGCGCCTCATCGGAATCTAGAGGCGCCAATGTTGGTCGAACGGAGAGCACCCCCTTGGAGTCAGAGAAAGTCTAGGGGAAGAGGGCAGTGGCAGATGAGCTGGCCTAGAAGAAGAGAAAGATGGCGGGTACCATTCCCCTCAAGCCGGGCGGCATCTCGCTTGGCAGCGATGAGACCACTCGGATGCGAAGCACTGCGATGTCTGAGTGGGCGACGATGACAAAGTGCTAGTGGCTCCTCCAACGAGCACTAAGGCACCTCCGCACAACACGTGCACAGAAGAGCAATCAAAGGGAGGGGAGGAAGACCCCAAGCAGCAAGCGACAGGAGCCCCCACACAGCAGGCGAAGGGCATCCCAGAGCAGCAGGTGGAGGAGAGGCCGATGGCAGATACTGCGAGACCTCCACCCCAAGGCATAGGAATCGACCCCAAGGCCACGGCTAGGGGCTCGGGTAGGCAACGCCGATTCAGAAAAGTTTATTGGCAGGAAGTTACGTAAGTATCCTTGACTTGGAGTTATCTTGGTGTTGTATCCTCATCTCTTTTGGCGACTAATGAGCTGATCTGATGTAGTGTGAGGCGTATGGAGTATCTGACCTCGCCCATCTAGGCTGATGAGCAGTCGGGGGCTGGTCTTAGGGCAGAGGCAATGCCGGCGGCTCCTGTCCCGGAGTCCCCGGGTGCTCGGTAGCCGATGGAGGAGTCAACCGCCGCTGCTGATGGACTTGGTGGTGGCGAGAGGCTGGTGTCGATGGCGGACGGGTCGGCGACGGTGCCTGGGGCGACGACGGAAGCCGCTGGGTCTTCGGGAGCGGAGGCTAGAGTCGCCGATGCTGCGCTGGAGGCGGGAGCGGAGAAATCTACAATGCCCAAGGAGCATACAGCGCTCCCTAAGGCATCGAAGGGCATGGTCAGACACGCTGTCCAGCCATAGAGGCCCCCGGTGGTGCCTCCAACTACGGTGGAGGAGGATGAGGTGGAAGAGATCGAACATGAGGAATCTCGACCCCAAGCTATCCGAATCCTCCACAAACATGGCGATGAGGTGGTGGTTGTTGAGGAGGAGGACACCACCATGGAGCTTAGGAGACTGGAGTTTACCCTTGCTAGAGTGATGAAGCAGATCAAGGTCAGTACTGCATCTATAATGTTCATCTTTGACGCTGGAGATTGTTCTTCTTCATAATCTTGGCATTTATGTAGGAGATAACTCGGATTGTCGAGCAACGGCGCCAGCTGATAAAGAGGATGGAGCCCCTCACTAAGGAGAATGAAAAACTTAAGGAGGCAGTGAAGATAATGGAGAAAAACATCCAGAGGGCCCAGCGTGAGCGTGATCTTGTCGAATCCAATGCTCGGGACCTAGAGTACCAGAAGGGCATCCTATCTGAGCAGCTGGCGACCATGTCTGAGTAGCTGCGTGGTAGGTCCGACCAGCTGGAACAGAGCTCCAAGTAGGTGACGAGTCTTTGCGATCAGCTGGAATGCAAGTCCGAGCAGCTCAAAAGTGTCTCTGAGCAGAGAAAATGTGTGGCGTATCAGCGAACTTGCTTTGCATTGCTGAATTATTATTGGTGCTAACTATCGCTGTGCTTGTAGAGCAAGAAGCGGAGCTCGGCCAGCTACGCCAAACCATCGAGCAACTCTGAGAGGAGAAGGCAAAGGAGTTAGGGCGAGCTGACAAACTGGTCGAGGAGCTGAAGGGTGAGTACTTCTTGGTCGGAGTTACTGTTGGAGTAATTTCCTTGCATGATGGAACCTTGTAATGCTTGCAGACTACCATCTGAGGGTGAAGGCGTAGTTTGATGTGCTGGAGTAGGAGGTCAGGACCCAAAGGAACAAGTTCAACGCCGGAGTCAAACCGGTGCTTGACTGCGTCGACCTGGAGGTGGCTGCTCAGCCCGACGGCAGGCCGCCACATCCGGACACCATCATCAAAAGGTTCAAGGCGGTGTGGGAGAACTTCAAGAGCTTTAACCATGACGCCACCATCACCACCGTTACACACGCCCCGGCGGTGGTCCAGTCCCATTACCGTACCGTTGACCTTCAAGAGATAGGGGCTGGATTTGCCGGAGGAGCAGGCATGACGAAGCACTAGTAGCTAGAAGATGAGGTGGAAGACGCGGCGAAGAAGCTGGCCGGTGACATCGACTTGTTCGGCGAGATGGATGGCGATGGTGAAGCCCGATGATCTGCTCGGAGGAAAGTCTATAATAACTGGAGAGAGTAATTAAAATGCGCAAGGGCGCTGACAGACATTTATGTATATGTAAAAATGTTGACATGTGCATGTTTATGCAGTTTGCTAGTATTGGGGTGAAGAAATCATTGTAGTATTAACCCTAACGCAATTATATGTAGTATAAGTAGCGTCCGAGTAGTTAGTTCGTTAATGAAATCTTTGGCCTTAGCTATCCCATAGTCCATAACATCGAGCACGGAGCCCGTGCACGTGTCGAAGGAACAGGTGTGACCAAGGAACCATAGTCAACCACCCATAACATAGAGCGTGGAGCCCGTACACGTGTAGGGAGAGATCGGAGACTGGGTCTTCTCCATAGAGAATAGAGCGGAACATGTGCTGCTCGGCGGTTGGCGAATGAACTTGGAGATATACGTAATATAAGTGGCATCCGAGCAGTTAGTTCCTTACTGTGCTCTTGGCCTTGGCTAGCCCATAGTCCATAACGTCGAGCGCAGAGCCCGTGCACGTGTAGGAGGAACAGGCGTGACTAAGGAACCATAGCCGACCACCCATAACGCAAAGCGCGGAGCCCATAGCACGTGTAGGGAGAGATCAGAGACTGGGTCTTCTCCGTAGAGCACAGAACAGAGCGTGTGCTGCTCGGTGGTCGGCGAAATATTTCGAAGATATGGAGAAATGTAGTGGAGTGTTTATGGCTATCACATATTGGAGATATGGAGAAACGTGGCGGAGCATTTATGGTGATCCCGTATTAGAGTTAGTAGCTTAGAGCTCGGTGACCGTAAGTGGAGATTAAATCATAATAGAGAAATAATGGAGACAAATTATGGTGACCAAAACTTTATTCATCATGGAGTGGAGAATACATATCTGGAGCGTTTCAAGGATAGAAATGTATAAGGTGCTCGATGTGCCATGAATTGGGGATACCGATCCCGTCCAAGTCACATAGCCGATAAGACCCTGGTCGGGTAACCTCTTTGACGATGTAAGGCCCTTCCCAGGGGGAGGAGAGCTTGTGCATCCCTTTGGTTTTTTGCTTTCTGCGGAGAATGAGGTTGCCAACAGCAAATGAACGACCTTTAATGTTGTGGTTATAGTATCTCCATAAGCCTTCTAGGTATTTGGCTGTACAGACGTAGGTGATCAGGCGCTCTTCCTCCACCCTAGGTGCTCAGAAGGCAACGTCCGCTGGTAGTATGGCTTCTGAGCCATAGACCAAGAAATATGGGGACACACCGATGCTGTGACTAACTTGAGTGCGCAGTCCCCAGACCACAGCTGGTAGCTCTTTGAGCCATCTGCCCTAATGTTTTTCTTCTTTCTGATATAGCCTTGTTTTGAGGGCATCAAGGATCATGCCGTTCGCCCTTTTGACCTGGCCGTTGGCTCTGGGATGGGCAACAGAGACGTATTTGACGGAGATGCATTGGTCTTCATAGAAGTCCCAAAAATGATGACCAGTGAATGTGGTTCCGAGGTTGGTGATAATGCTGTTCGAGAGACCAAATATGTGGATGATATCTTCAAAAAGCTCGACTGCCTTCTTTGTAGTAGCCGAGACAAGCGGTTTGTACTCGATCCATTTGGAGAACTTGTCGATGGCGACGTACACATATCAGAAACCACCTGGCGCTGGCTTGAAGGGCCCGATCATATCTAGTCCCCAGCACGTGAAGGGCTAGGAAGCTAGGATGGTCTGCAGTTCTTGTGCCGACACATGTATTTGCTTGGCGAAAAATTGACATTCTTCACAACGTCGAACGAGGTCTTCTGCATTGGAGATGGCCGTGGGCCATAAAAACTAGCTCGAAAAGCTTTGCTGACCAGGTTTCTCAAGGTCGCGTGATTGCTGCAGGAACCAGAGTGAATTTCGAGAAGTAGTTCCACTCCCTCTTCTTGGGTGATGCATTTCTGCAGTATCACTTCCATGGCACTTTTCCTCATCAAGTTGCCATCCACCAGCACGTAATGCTTGCTTTGATGGATTAGGCGTTCGGTTTTAGTCTTGTCAGTGGGTACTTCGATGCTGGTGAGGTACTTGATGAACTGTTCCCTCCAATCGGCGGCCGGCGAAGGTACCGTAAGTACCAGCTGCTCGACGGGGGGAATTTCTTGAACTTCCTTCTCTTTCTTAATGGATGGCGCCAAAAGATCTTGAATGAAGACCCTTAGCAGAATCACGACGCGAGAGGAGCCTATCTTGGATAGGTGGTCGGCGAGCTGATTTTGATCTCATACCACGTGGTGGTACTCAATACCGTAGAATTTTCTTTCAAGCTTCCTAATTTTGGTGCAATATGCATCCATCTTTTCACTAGAGCAGGATCAGTCTTTGTTGAGCAGGTTTATGACCAGCGCGAAGTCCCCGTATGCCATGAGGCGTTTGACACCGAGCTCAATGGCTATACGGAGTCCGTGGAGACACGCTTCATAATCAGCAGCGTTGTTGGAGGCCGGAAAATGTATTCGGAGAACGTATCGGAGCTTATCTTTGGTCGGCATGATGAACAGAATGCCCGCACTGGCACCGTTGATGTTGAGGGCATTGTCAAAGTACATCACCCAGTGCTCGGGGCAAATAGTGGCGATTGGCTCTTGGATCTTGGTCCACTCAGCGACAAAATCAGCGAGCGCCTACGACTTGATGGTAGGCCTGCTTCTGAATTCAATGGAGTAAGTGCCAAGCTCGACAGCCCACTTGATGATGCAGCTGTTGGCCTCTTTATTGCGGAGAATGTCCCCTACAGGGAACTCGGTGACCACGGCAATCTTGTAATACTCGAAGTAATGGCGGAGTTTGCGTGATGTAATCAGAATGGCGTATAGCAGCTTTTGGACCTGAGGATAATGAGTTTTGGGCTCATTAAGGACCTCGCTGATGAAGTAAACCAGACGTTGCACCTTATAGACATGCCCGGTCTCCTCGTGTTCGACGATGATAGCTGTGCTAACGATGCGAGAAGTGGCGGCGATGTAGATCAGTAGAGTTTCATCTAGTCGAGGCGCCATCATGATCGGAGGCTTTGTTAGAAACAACTTGAGCTGCTCGAAAGCTGTATTTGCCTCCTCCGACCAGGAGAAGCGCTCGGAAGCCTTGAGGAGTTTGAAGAACGGGAGTCCCTTCTTCTGAGGCGCGATATGAAGCGGCTTAGAGCAGCCATACAGCCTGTAACCTTCTGTATGTCCTTTACACAGGTCGGACGTTTCATGTTGGTGATGGCGGAGACTTTGTCGGGGTTGGGTTTGATGCCACGAGCACTAATGATGTAGCCCAAGAGTATGTCGGATGGAACTCCAAAGATGCACTTTGAAGGGTTCAACTTCCATCTGTACCTTTTCAGGTTGGCGAACGTTTCTTCGAGGTCGGTGATAAGATTGTTGGAGGTCTTGGACTTGACGACCACGTCGTCGATGTATGCTTCGACATTGTGGCATAACTGTTGATCGAGGCACATTTGGATGGCCCTTTGGTAGGTTACCCGGTGTTCTTGAGTCCAAAGGACATGGTGGTATAGCAGTACGCACCAAAAGGCAAGATGAATGACGTCTTGATCTGGTCTTCTTCCTTGAGGGAGATCTGGTGATAGCCAGAGTAACAGTCGAGGAAGGAGAGCAGTTCGCAGCCGGCGGTGGAGTCTACAACCTCATCTATCCGAGGCAGACCGAAGGGGTCCTTATGGCAATGTTTGTTAAGATCAGTGTAATCAACACACATTCTCCATTCTTTATTCTTTTTTTGAACGAGAATAGGGTTTCCTAACCACTTAGGATGATACACTTCTTTTATGAATCTGACAGCTAGGAGCCATTTTATTTCTACCCTAATAGCCTCCTTGTCTGGCGTGAATCATTGGAGTTTCTGCTTGATCGGTTTGGCGGTCGGCAAGACATTCAAGGAGTCCTCGATCTTCTCCCGTGGTACCCCTAGCATGTCTGCAGGTTTCCAAGCAAACACATCGGCGTTGGCACGTAGGAAGGAGATGAGCGTGCTTTCCTATTTGGGTCGAGGTGAGCCCCAATCTTCACTGTCTTGGAGGGGTCGTCGAGGTCGAGGCCGACCTCCTTGATTTCCTTGGACTTGGGAAGGCACAAGGAGGCTCCAGCGATGGGATCTCCAGGTCATCGGTGGGCACCGCCTTGGCGTCGGTGACCACACTGTCCATCTGGATGGAGAGGTTGGTGGCTTCGGCGAGGGTGAGACTCTCTGTCTCGTAGGCGTAGGCAATGGAGAGGTTGGCCCGCAGGGCCAGGACTCCTACATGCGAAGGCATCTTTAGCACCAGATAAGCATAGTGCGGTACAGCCATGAACTTGGCCAGAGCTGGCCAACCAAGTATGGCATGGTAGGCGGTGTTGAAGTCGATGACGTAGAAGTTGACGTGCTCGACGTGGTAGTTGCTTGTCATGTCGAACTGTACTAGTAGGGTGATCTCTCCAAGCGGTTTGGATGCCCTGCCAGGTACCACACCCCAGAAGGAGGAATCGGAGGGTGTGAGATCTATTATCCCAAGGCCCAGCTCCTTTAGGGCTCCGGCGAAGAGTAGGTTCAGAGCGCTCCCACCGTCGACGAGCACTTTTTTGAAAAGCACCTTCTGGATGGTTGCATTGAGGACGAGGGGGAAATGCCCTGTATAAGGGATATCTGCCCAGTGGTCGGCCCTATTGAAGGTGATGGGGACCTCGGACCAGGGGTGATAGCTGGGGTTGGCGGTGACGTCTTCCTTAGTGATGGCGAGCACCCGGCGGGCGGCGAGCTTTCGTTCCCTTCTGCTCTCGGTGGAGGTGAGGCCCCGAAGATGGTGGCGACCACCTTGTCGTTATCCTAGAAGGCATTGTTGTTGCCCCTAGGTGGTCGGCGGCGTCTAGCTCCATCGTTGTTGTCGTCGTCCGGCTTTTTGGCCTAGAATTCCTTAGCCAAGCCGAGGCAGTCCTTCATCTTATGCTTGGTGTTCTTGTGGAGGGGGCACGGGCCGTCGAGGATCTTCTTGTACTGCTTGTCGTAGTTGCGCTTGGCTCGAGGCTCGTCAATAGCAGCGATGATATGGTCTAGTCGGCGGCAGTGACATGACCAGACTTGGAGCCTTCTGGCCGATCACGGCCACTGTCCCAATGGTGACTGCGGTTGTCGTAGCAGCGGTCGTTGTGGCATCGAGTCGTTGAGGCGATCATCACTGCGGCGAGTTGGGCGATGAATGCCTACATCCTCGTTGAAGCGCACTTTGGCTTCTTCGGCGTTGGCATACTGGTTGGCGGTCGTAATCATCTTGCCAATCCCTATGGGTGGCTTGCGGTTGAACTTGGAGCGGAGATCGCGGTGATGGAGTCCGCGGACAAAGGCGGTGATGACCTCAGCTTCCGTGATGTTAGGAATAGAATTCCTCATCTCGAAAAAAACATTTGATGTAGCTATGGAGGAGCTCGGACGGCTTCTGGTAGATGCGGTTCAGATCATGCTTGGTGCCCGGCCGAGTGCACGTAGCCATGTAGTTGTCGGTGAAGACCTTTTTCAGCTCTTCCCAGGATCCGATGGAGGCTGGGGCGAGGCTTGTGAACCAGTTCATGGCGGTTGGCGTTAGCATGACGGGAAGATAGTTTGCCATGACACTAGTGTCTCCTGCGGCACGAACGGTGGCGTAAGCCTGTAGCCACTATGTGGGGTTCATCCTTCCCTCGTAGGGCTCGACCCCAGTGATTTTGAAACCACGGGGCCACTGAAGTGTTCGGAGCGCCCTCGTGAATGCTAGGGGCCCTTCGGGGTTGTCGGCGCCGTGATCTGCAGCGTTGGCGGTGTTGAGCGGCTCGAGAGCTGAGTCCGGGTTACCAAACTCCTGCTCGTATTCTTGACGGCGGCGTACTTCTTCTTCATGGCGACCGAAGCGGTGTTCGTCGATACGTCGTCGCGCATCTCGGAGATTGTTGAGGTGCACTCGGGCGTCCTGGTCGACCTTCTAGTCGTGTTGGCGGTGATGTTCGATGCAGTTGCCCCTAGCTCCCCCTGGTCATCAGAAACTAATATATTTTTATTGACACTATCTATTATCAGTACTAGTACTCTTTCTTGCTCTTCATATTTGCTAGAGTATCTCTTTTGATGTTTATTAGGACATGTTTTACTTAAATGATCAGGTGAGTTACACATAAAACACCTGCATGTTTTATCATAACTCTTTCTAGGATTATATTTTCTTGCATTTCTTTTGTGTAGAAAATGGGCTCTAGTATCTAATCTTCTCAAGAAGTATCTTTTCTTTGTTCTAAAATTTCGATTCTTTCTTCTTGAAGTTTTATAATATTTCTTATTAGTACGCCTTTCTTCTCCACATGACAAAGGTAGTATTTGCATAATCTTATTGTAAAACCCGTATTCTGACTTTTTCATAGAACTTTGGGCTTGTATACATGTGCATATTTTTCTTAGATGTTTAAACACAAATGTTATAGCTTGTGATATATTTACAACATATCCTTAAGATTCTTTTTTGTATTCTTCAAATATCATAGTTCCTAAAGGGTCTGGTAGTTTATTAAAAAAATCAACTATTGCTTTGTTATATGCTTGCTTAGCATTGGTGGCATTATATAGAAAATGTTGAGAGAATTCTTTTATGCCTTTACAGCTAGTTAATGTTATTTTTCTATTTCTTTTAACCTTTCATTCTGTAAATTAGTATATCCTAATTCATGATCTTCTGCTATAATAATATTTGATATAATATTAGCAAACCTATTTGGGTTACTTCCGGCCCATTTTAATTCTTCATATTGATTAGGACTAAAAATGTTTGTAAATATGTTATCATATCTTCTACCTTAGTGCCTAGATTGTATTGTTCTGCATATATTTTTGGACCATTAGACCCTTTCCAAATGCTAGTAATATTTGGCCGAACTATATGGTCATGAGCTGCTAAGTTTAATATTGTTCTGGGATATATGTAGGTTGGAATTCATCTTTTTTAGGAGGCCATTTTCCAGCTAATTTTGTAGATCTTTCTCTTTGTCCTTCACTTTTTTCTGAAGACTCGCCATAATGCCTTCTCCTTCTTTTGTTATTTCCTACATCCATTTCCATAGCTTCCGTTGCATTTTCTAGATTATGCAAGCTTTCATCATCTAGTGAGTTTATAAAGTTACTATGTTGCTCAGAATCATTATAGTTGCCATCATGAAAAAATATTTCCTTTTCGAGTTCGTAGAAAGGAGGGGGCGCGACCGGTTTTGTATCCGACGACAGTGAGATAGCTATAGTGACTTCGTCAATCTTTAAAATTTGTTAGTCTGCATACGTACGTGGTGAGTGTACACTTATGTATTTGAGCGTCCGCGTGGTTTTAAAAAAATGGACTTGAGAGGTGGCCCGGAGGCCGAAGGGGATACGAGAGGTGATGTTCCTTTGTTCACGGGACGGGCACGGATTTTTTGTCAAGTCGTTTGAAACCCAGTTTCTCTCCCGCCGTAGTGGTTAGGGAAAGCCGATCTATCCCAGCAAAAGTCTTGATGAGTCGTCGGAAACCTAGTCTCTCTGCCATCGTAATTCCTACTTGTGTGTATAAATATACGCGCCGCGTGCACGTGGGCAGCCCCACAACAGAAAACAGATCACATCAAACCGTCCCGCAGCTGCAACTCGATCGTTAGTTGGCAAACAAGATCAAGATGGAGGCACGGAAGCAGGAGGAGAAGCTCAAGAGCGTCAACCTCGACGACTGGCTGCCCATCACGTCGTCGCGCACGGCCAAGTGGTACTACTCGGCGTTCCACAACGTGACGGCCATGGTCGGCGCCGGCGTGCTCGGCCTCCCCTTCGCCATGTCGCAGCTGGGATGGGGTCTCGGGACGGTGGCGATCGTGATGTCGTTCGTGATCACGCTGTACACGCTGTGGCAGCTGGTGGAGATGCACGAGATGGTGCCCGGCAAGCGCTTCGACCGGTACCACGAGCTCGGGCAGCACGTGTTCGGCGAGCGCCTGGGCCTCTGGATCATCCTGCCCCTGCAGATCATCGTCATGGTCGGCACAGACATCGTGTACATGGTCACCGGCGGGCAGTCGCTGAGGAAGTTCCACGACCTCGTCTGCCAGGGCCGTGGCTGCACCGACATCCGCCTCACGTTCTGGATCATGATCTTCGCCAGCCCGCACTTCGTCCTCTCCCAGCTCCCCAACTTCAACTCCATCTCCGCCGTGTCCGGCGCCGCCGCCGTCATGTCCCTCGCCTACTCCATGATCGCCTTCTGCACGTCGGCAATCAAGGGTGCCGAGGCCACGGCCGGCACCATCGACTACGGCCTCAGGGAGACCACGACGTCGGGGCAGGCGTTCGGCATGCTCAGCGCGCTGGGCACCGTGTCGTTCGCGTACGCGGCGCACAACGTGGTGCTGGAGATCCAGGCCACCATCCCGTCCACCCCGGAGAAGCCGTCCAAGAAGCCCATGTGGCGCGGCGTCGTCGTGGCCTACGCCATCGTCGCGCTCTGCTACTTCTCCGTCGCCTTCGCCGGGTACTACGCCTTCGGCAGCTCCGTGGACCCCAACGTGCTCATCACCCTCGACAAGCCGCGGTGGCTCATCGCCGCCGCCAACCTCATGGTCGTCATCCATGTCATCGGCGGCTACCAGGTCTTCGCCATGCCCATGTTCGACATGATCGAGACCGTGCTCGTCAAGAAGCACCAGTTCACGCCGGGCTTCTGGCTCCGCTTCGTGTCCCGCTCAGCTTATGTCGCCGCGACAATGTTCATCGGCTTGACCTTCCCCTTCTTCGACGGCCTGCTGGGATTCTTCGGAGGCTTCGGCTTCGCGCCAACGACATACTTCGTAAGACTTCGATCGATCGATCGAGCTTGTTTCTTGATTGTTAATTTTATATCATTATATATTACACACAGCATGCAACCTAGTTCAATTTTCTTCCATGGCCTGCAGATTCCTTGCATAATGTGGCTGATGGTGCGGAAGCCCAAGAAGTACGGCCTGACATGGTTCATTAACATTGTAAGTTTCGGCCGTCCACTGCTGCTTTTGTTGATTCTTCCTTTGCATGGCTTAAATTACGTGGATAGAGTAAACTAAAAAACTGTCCCTGCTCTTACTGTTCTCGATCTATTGCTGTTTTCTCAGATCTGTATCGTGATCGGCGTGCTGCTGACGATTATCGCCTCCACTGGAGGACTCCGGCAAATCATCCTTGACGCCAAGAATTACAAGCTCTACTCTTAAGCATCCAGGAAGAATTACAGGCCACTTCTTTCAGGACGCGCAGTTTGGGACTGTTTGGATCCTGCCACATGCGTTTGGAAGCACTTCTCCCACATACACATAACCAAACAGACCTTTTCTGCGAAGACCGTTTTTTTTATATATGTACTAATTCAGTGTCTAGATAATACTATGTATCTAAATCAGAGTTATATTGGTCATAGAGAATATTTTCTTGATTACATCTTGGTTATATCTTATATGAACTAGTGGCCATGCACGTGCGGCACACACATGTCTATGATAAGACATACTCATATCTAAACATGTGAGGATTAGACTTAACATGTGAGGCATGATAAGACATACTCATGCAGATAAGACTTAACAACATGTCTACTGTGAGTGTTTGTGGTGTCCCAAATCTTTGCTGCAGCACTACCACTGTCTACAATAGTCAAGTGCCCAAGTCCTCTAGTTCTTGCTTTCAACTGTTATATGACTATGACTGCTGGGAGGATCTTCCCACTAAGCCTTTCTGAAATTTTTCTCCTTTTCGCCCACAGCACCATAATCATCTCTCTGAGTTTGTCTGCAAGCTCAACAACAGGAAGGTCTTTCCCGTCCTTGATCCAATTGTTAAACACTTTAGCAAGGTTATTAGTGATATATCACATTTAATCTCAGGATTGAAGGCAGATCTCATCCACAGCTTATAATGGTGCGCCTCCATCCAAACCAACACTTGAGGACTAGCATCAGTGATTGACTTGTAAAAATAATTGAAAACTGATTCTCTATAAGCTCTAGCTGTAGGATACATCTTAGAGAATACATCACCACCAAACCTTTTAATAAAATTGTTCATTAGATGTCTAAAGCATTCCCTATGATCAACCTGCGAAAACACTTCTTAATTGCATTTTCTAGACCTTTGCATGCATCTGACGAAATAGCTAAAATAGGAAGATCTCCTATGGCCTTATGCAACTGAGTCATAAACCAAGTCCAGTTATCTGTTGTCTCACCATCAATAAATCCAAAAGCAACTAGGTGCATTCTGTTGTGACCATCTATACCCCAAGCTGCAGCTAAATGACTATTCCATCTACCATTAAGTGCAGTGGAGTCTATGCTAAGGTATGGCCGGCATCCTTCTAAAAAACCTTCAATGTAAGGTTTTAATGCAAAAAAAATCAATGGAAATAGAACATGCCATCTACCTCCTTAATGTCAATCTCAATAACACTATCTGGACACCTCTTCAGGACCTCTGCCCTCCAATTGAATAGCAGCTGAAAGCTCTCTTCCCATTGGCCATACAATTCTCTCAAAGCAATTTGCCTACCTCTACAAATAGTGTCATAATGAATTATACACTTGTGCTCATCCTGTAAAGTGTCTTGTAGTTCCTTAGGGCCCATAGTTGTTTTCTTCCTAAGATGATGTACTGCCTTTGAAGCAACCCAAGCACTAGTTGGTGTGGTAGTCTTCCTCCTAGCACTTGATTCACAAGTATGCTCATCAATAACCTTTGTCACCTGTAACAAAAAATAATTAGTCAAGGCAAACACTATAGAAGAAGGACAAAAAACATTGCCGGTCTAAAGTTATTGAAGGGAAAAAATTAACGGAACGCAAAATACAAGTTAGTACCATAATGGTGCACCCATCAGGCAGTCTACGCCCAACAAGATGCCAAGGACAATCTTCTCCGTTGCAATCAGCAATGTATCTAGTTGGATCTATTTTGACAATGTGTAGTTCAAACTCTTTATTTATAGCAAATTGTCCGACAGCCAATGTAAACTCCTTCATGTTAGGATAAACTGTGTCAAGATCCATACTGGGCCGATTTGGATCATGCACCACAGACCTCTCCCCTGTTAAATAGTCATCAACTTCAATGGCTGCCCCAGTTGTATCAACTTCCTCAGTCCTCTGCTGAGTATCATGATTCTGTTGACCGCAGCCTTTACTAGCTGTCTTCCTTGCCTTACTAGCCTCCTCATCCTTAGCCCTAAACCCCAACAATTCATACATCACCCCATCATCAACAATCTTAATTCTTCCCTCTTCATCTCGACTTTCCTCGATGCGTAGCATATCCCAATCAACAAGAGGTGTCTACATCTGCTGTGAAGGAGGTTCTACCAGTGCTAAGCTAAGGTTAGGCTCCCCATTGAGCCTAGTATAGAAAAAAAAGGTCGCACAGTTAGATTAGCACCACATCTACACTAGTCGAGTCTCATCTAGACGATTGGGCACAGTTAGATTACCACCACAGCAGCAATACGTACCCTTAGATAGGATCTGGCAAGTTCTCCTCCATCCAGCACTTGGAGCAGCGCCGGCGTCGGCTGGAAGAGTCGGGACGCCTGGCGGGCTTCGGGGAAACGGCCCAGGAGGTGGCCTGCCGTCGACCGTCGGCGGCGGCGGGGAGCCGTTCCCTATCCTCGCTTGACCTAGCGGCGGAGTCTTCATCTCATCTCGCTCCCGTCCGTGAACGACTGTGAATGAAAAGGAAGGAAGGGATATGGCCAAGGGGCAAAACGGGAAGGAAAATATGCCGCGGCAAAAAAAATTAATTCAGCAATAAATCCGTCGTAGTGCAGTTTAGCGAGTGTTTACACCAAAATTTGGGAAGCGGGAACTCAAAGCTTCCAAGATTGTGTCAATCAAGGAATCGATTGAATAAGGATCGATATTAGTTGATTCAGATGCGGCGTTGGAATTGGCTCTCTTTGAATGACGTCGGCAGATAATGACAATGAGCTACGGTTGGCGTCGGGAAATACATGTCAGACTCTAAAAAATGGAAAGATTAGGGTTCAAGTTATCTTAAGTTAGGAATATTTTCTTTATACCAAAGATTGTAATGAGTCATACTTGAGTAGGATTCATGCTTAAGCTCCGGGTATAAATATTAAACCCCGGCTATTGTAAAAGGACATCCAACCAACCTATACAAGTTACTTCCTTTTTTGGCTCCGTGCCAACCCTTAGGAGTAGGAGTAGAGTAGATTCCGGCGAGTTCTTTAACAAGCAGGGCTGCATCGGTCCAGCCGACCTCCGGCTTGTCTGTAAGTACCATCATGGCTTATACTTCTGTTTGTACGGCTGCATCGGTTAGGTTCGCCCTCCACTGCGAACTCTAGTATAAGCTAGTTATCAATCTTATCTAGTTCAAGTACGGTTGTATCGATCCGGTCGACCTCCACTGCTCAAATTAGATTAAGGTCAAGTTATCGGCTCTACTTAAGGGTGGCGTCCTTCGGGTAGATTCATTAGGTTACTGATCTTGCTGATGTTCTTATTGTTATTAGTTTTTCAGCAACATCAACATGCCCGATCGAGATCGATCTAGATTGGCCTCACATCCTTTTAACGCCTCGTTTATTTTGTTACATTGCAATGGTCCTCACTTTAAACGACGGGTTACGTTTCACCAGTAGTTCTACTTCGATCTTGATCATGCATAGTACGTGGTCAGGGCATGTCTGATCTTGAGGAGGTTTACTAGTTAGTTGAATCTGGTCTATAGCTCGCTATCACATCTACATCGATCTGGTCGACCCCCACTGTTAGTACTCTAGATCAGAGGATGCTAACTGGTAGGTTTGCTTTCGACTAGGCATGACCCTGGCTGTTTGCTATGCCTGAATCGGCTAAATAGCCGATCGCCCATATTTCAACGTTCATAGTGTGTTTTCATGATCCTGTTAAATATGAGTAGATCTGTTTTCTTTAAGGATAGAATCTGTTATCTTTATTATGGCTGCATCGATCCGGACGAACCCCACTGTTAAAGATGATAGGTTAGATTTGAGGAGTTGATAGGTCTGCTCGTGTTGAATAGTCTATTGTTCACATGCTATGATCCTTTTTCTACCCGAATCGGCTCTTTTAGCCGATTCGTCTACGCTTTCATAGATATGACACGCTCTCATGAACTTGTTCAAGTATGGTCGATTCTATGAATTCTTTGGATTTAGTTTGTTGTTATCATCATAGCTGCATCGATCCGATCAAACCTCACTGTTGATGGTAATGGATTAGGTCTAGATGGTTTATTGGTCTATCTGTATCAAACAGTCGATTGTGTGCGTGGCATATCCCTTTTTCTTATTAAATTCATTGGCTTTACACTACATATTGATCGAATCTAATTTAGCCAGTGATGTATCTCTGACACATACATGTTAATAGCTCAAGGGAAAGAATCATTAAAACTGGGTACATCGCAATTGTCATTATAAAATCAGTCACAGCCCGCAAGCGTTACAGTTCTTCACAACCGATTTTCTTCTCGTATCGGTTTATTTGATCGATTTTCCCATTTGGCTGTCAGCCCACTAGATCGTCGAGCACTCACCAGCGTTGTCGATCACCACTAATGTTGTCCGACCATACACTATGACTGGAGGTAAAATAACGATGGTTCGTGGTCGGCATCACTAGTGCATGCTCGGCAACATTAGTGAGTGGTTGGATATCTCCGTGATCCAGTGGGCTAACACTGGCTGCTCCCAAAGTGGCACACTTGGAACTGTCTGGGCAAAAACCGGCATGTTCCACCTTAAATTACTAATAAACTTTCTCTCCTTGTCAATTGCAGATCAAATTGACTGGCACGCCTCGGGAGGAATTCGCAGGGTCGACTGGTCCTGCGTTGAAGCCAAGCGGATCTCTAGCCTTGCTCCATCAAGCAGATCCTTCCGGCTTGTTGTGTGTTGACATTTTTGTGTCGACACACGTTGTGGCACACCCGGTGGGACCCCACAATCGTCATGATGACATACAACAATAATGACATTCTTATGGTGCCTTATGGAGACCTACCAGATGAAGATAAAGATATCATCAGCAAAGCTATAAATGAATTTCAGAACAACTGTTTGTTGTCCTACACCAAGACACATAACAATAAAATTATTTAGAAATATCCACTACCAAGAGTTCTGTTGCATGGGCAAACAGATGCAGATGAAGCTGAAGACAGGCGTTTCTTCGTAGAGACTGTAAACAAATCTATTCATGACGCCATATTGAACCATAATAAAGTTTTCTTGAACACGTTCCACAACACCATGAAAGAGGTGTTTCATGGATATCCAATTGATTAGGTTGGACTGGCTTATTACAACATTCCACATCCGACGACTCAGGGGACTAATCAAGCTGGTACTAGCCATCAAGAAGCAGCACCAGCCGGTAATAATGATGTCCAGGTAGTTCAGAGCTCATCTAAGCAGATTCAAGATACCACAATCAATCAGATATAGTATAATCCTAGGTCATCAGCACAGCATGTGCCACAGCCGATGGGGCAAGGTCAGAATCAGATGGTTAATTTTGACACATCAGGCCAAATACGGTCGTCGGCTTAAAAAATAACGCCATCAGTTCAAAGGATTCGTAGAGATATAGATCCTAATATCTATAACCAGAGACTTTAAGCAGCAAATCAGCAAATGACCCAGCAGATAGAGATTCCACAAGGGTATCATTATGGCACAGATTACAACACCCTTCACATGATTCTAAATCCAGGGTATCAAGGTACCTGAAATTTTAATCCATAGAAGGGTCAGTAGTTGCAGAGAAATTCAAATTCAAATGCCAATGAGTTATTGCTTAGAGTGGCCGAGATGATGAAGAATCAGTTTGGTTTGAAGCCAAAAGGACATACCTTCTCGTATCAACGCCCAAATCCAAAGTGATATGATTTGGTCGCTCTCTCTGTAAATTATAGACTCCCGGAGTTTGCTAAGTTCACTGGCCAAGATAGCACAAGCACAATAGAACATGTCAGTCGGTATCTTACACAGTTGGGCGAAGCATCCATTGAAGAGGTCCATCGAGTTCGTTTCTTCTCCTTGTCTCTGTCAGGGCCAGCCTTCACTTGGTTTTCATCACTGCCAGTTAACTCCATTGCCAATTGGACTGACCTAGAGAAAAAGTTTTATACATATTTTTATACTAGGACAGGAGAAAAGAAAATTACCGATTTGATAACTATAAGGCAGAGAACTAATGAATCAGACACTGAGTTTCTTTAGAGGTTCCGAGAGACCAGGAATTTGTGCTTCTCATTGAACTTAACCGATGATCAGCTTGCTGCTTTGGTCGTTCAAGGAATGTTGCCAACATGGAGAGAGAAGCTGCTGGGACAACAGTTTGACAATTTAGGTCAGTTGGCTCAATGAGTGGCAGCGCTCAATAGCCAGTTTTAGAACATGCGCAGAGATATCCGATTCCAGAAGAATGCCGCAATTACCAAAAGCTATAATCCATATTCGGTTGATGACGGAGATGAATACGATGAAGAAGAAGAAGTTGCTGCGCTGAATGGAATTGGGGTAAGAAGACAGTAATGGTGCCAAATCCTTAGGAAAGAGGAGTTGAAGAGAGCTATGATTTCGACATCACAAAATCGGACAAGCTCTTCGATTTCTTGCTCAGGAAGGGACAAATCAAGTTGCCTGATAATCATGTTATGTTGCCTCCAGATCAGTTGAAGAATAAGAAGTTCTATAAATTTCACAACGACACTTCTCATTCTACTAATGAGTGCAGAGTTTTCCGGTAACATATATAGAGGGCTATTCAGCAAGGAATGCTCAAATTTGATACACCTCGAAAGATAAAGGTTCATGATAATCCTTTCCCAAAAGATCAGAACATGGTTGATGCTAGGTTGCTCAAAGGAAAAACTAAAGTCCTAACATCAACTAGATCGAGAGAAACTAGAACAGCCGATCTCGAGATGCAAATATTGGCTGATGAATATAGTGAGATTAGAAGGTGTTGTGACCAACAAAAGAGCCGATACGAATAGGGGGAGACGTCAAGGAAGGGGGCGATAAGGCCGTGTGTTACATCTCGAATTTTATTAAATAAATGGCAGCGGTAGAAGGAAGAAGATTATCAGCATTGGTTAGAAGAGCAAGAATACCAGCGTCAAAAGGAAAAAGAGAGGTATGAGAGAAAGCAAGTTGAATCACATTGGAATTGTCCTTTCTTCAGACATTATTGGAATGAAGGTTTGAAGTTGCCTACTAGAAATAACTACCCAGAATGCAGCGAACAATATTGGGAGTTTAGGCAATCTCAAGGCAACCGCCAATCTATCCATGCTCGAGATGAGTATCATCGTAATAATATGGATCGGCGCTTAAAAACTAAAAGTGTTCATGATCGGCTAGGAAAGCGAGTTATTGATCAAAACTGGGTTGATTATGAAAAAGATAGTAAAGAAGAATATGTTTGGCAGGAAGGAAAATAGTGTCCAGGAGGTTTGACAAGAAGCTAGAAAAGAAGGGTGCAACACCTAAGGAACAGAGAGCTAGAATAGGCTCAGACATCTGGTAGACCTCGAGTGTGGCGTGCTAAACAGACAGCCGATAGGGGTCAACCATCGGCTAATATTCAAAGGCTTTTCTATTGCCATCGGAATTTAGAGCTCCAGCAGACCAAGAAGTCTATTCGGATTTTGATGAATCAGAGTATGAGGAAATAGTTGCCAAGTTAACAGTAATACAGCAGGCTATATTCGATAAGTCAATCAAGCATCGGTACTTAACGGCTTTATATGTAAAAGGTTTTGTTGATGGGAAGTCGGTGAGCAAAATATTGGTGGACGGAGGTGCTTCTGTCAATCTCATGCCTTACACCACTTTTCATAAACTTGGCAAGGGACCTGGAGATTTGATTGAAACTGATATGATGCTTAAGGATTTTGAGGATAATGCGTCTAAGACCCGGGGGCAATGAACGTCGAATTGACAATCGAAAGTAAGACTTTGCTCACCACATTCTTCGTCATTAATGGAAAAGGTTCATACAGTCTACTCCTTGGTCATGATTGGATTCATGCAAATTGTTATGTACCATCAACCATGCATCAATGTTTGATTCAATGGCATGGAGATGATGTTGAGCTGGTTCGCGCTGATGAATCTATGACTATCACAACAGCCGATCCAGTATATTGGGAGCTAGAAGACTTCAAGTGTTTTTCTAGCAAGCTATGGGAAGGAGGCTTCATTAAGATCAATGATAAAAGCAAACAGCCGATCCAAGCAATCAGCTCTGAGAGTTTGTTTTGATGGATAATCATGGCTTCGCGTCGGTCGGTGGATTAAGAGAGATAAACATTGGTCCTAAAGATAGGCCTTGGTCGACGTATGTGAGCGCTAAGTCAAATCCTGAGTACAAGCTAGAGTTGATACATTTATTAAAGGGGATGCTTGGCCTAGATCGGTCGATTGTTTAATCTTTGGTCTGAAAAGTTATGGTGCAACCTGTCAATAAGCGATTGATGGAAAATGTTTGAAGGAATATTATCCTAGCGTTTGTGTCAACACTTGACAGCTGATTTATTCAGTCATCGGCTCTAATAGCCGGTACCAGAAGGGTATCGCCTCTAGTTCAAAATTAAACCAAAAGGGCGAAAAGCCGATACAAGATGTATCGCCTATAGAGCAAAAACAAACACAGAAACAATCATGATGTATACAAAGACATTGCAAAAGTACGCCGAGATACGATCATAGAAAAATAGAGGACTTTATTCATTGATCAATTGGCCCTAAATAAAAAACTAATCGAAGGCATTGTTTATCACATCCTGAGTGGATGTGATATCCACGATGGTCTCCGCTGCATCGATGAACTCCTCGATCAAGTCCTTGTGCTCCTCGGGGCCGTCGCCCATCGGGAAGCCAATCTCCATGGTGTGGAGCTCGTACCCGGTCTGGACCTGCGCCGCTGCCAGAGCCATCGATGCGCCATGATGAACGCCATGAAGGGCGATCTCCTAGACGCGGGTCAAAATGTCGTGTAGGCGGGCGTTGATGAGGGGCCCCGAGCGTTGACGGCCGCCATAGCCACATTCGCCGCCAGCTGGATGGACTCCAACTGCACCATTAGGGCTGGCGATCACAAAAGTAGAAAAGCTATCAAGATAAAGATAGTGGAAATCAAAATAAAGGTGTTCCTGAAATCTTACTTACCTGCCACCATGGCGTCAGACTCTACCAATGCGCCCGAGCAGCGCTGGCCTCTTCCTCGGTGGCGTGAAGGGCTACTTGAGAAGCCCCAAGGCGGATCTCGAGCTGACCATTTTCCTAAGTTGCCTCAGAATAATGGTCCTGGGCTACCCTCCACTCCCGGAGGAAACACCAGGCGTCGTCGCCGTTGTAGGAGTCGAGGAGTCCGACAACGAGCCCGTTTTGGAAGCAGCATCAGATACAGCGTTGGAGGGCTCGCCGGCCCTAGAAAGGGGATGAAGGCTGTCATTCAAGACGAACCTATAAACAAGTTAGAAAAGTTCACCGCCATGAGCAAAAGATATTGATCTCACCTCATATGACGAAGGCGCTGGCTCATCGGCATGTCCTCCTCTAGAACCTCCCCCGCCGTGCGCTTGCCTCAGTTGTCCTCGCTAGCCATGGAGTTTGGTTGGATCTACAGAGAGGAGAAAGGAAACCGCTATAGGATTTGAGAAGGCTGAGAAGTGCAAAAGGGATAGGAACAGTTGCGAGTGTAGATGTGTTCAAGACCGAAGCCCTCGGCTTGTATTTGTAGCCATGAAGCAAGGTGGTGGATATCTTAGGACGTGCAAAAGGCAACAGCAATTAATAGAAGGCAAAGCATCACCACACTAATGCCGAAGAGAATGCGGCGTTGATAACTAAAGACAGAAGGTTGAAGAAGTTCTCTTAATAAAGGCCGTGTTTTCAGACTTAATCGGATTAAGGACAGAAGTCTGGAATCGGCTATTTTCAAATCGGCTCTTTAGCCAAAACAAAAAATACGATGAGGTGATAGAAAATATGGTTATCATTGATTCTACACAAGATACATGTTGATATACAAATTATAAGTCTAGAGCATCCTGGATTGATTTCAATACTTCTAGCTGGATAGCATCGACTTTTGCGATTTGTTGCTTATCTTCTTCGGCTGATCCAGGGATATCCTCAAGGCTACTATAGATGACCCTGCCTTCTCTAACCTTGGTCAGCAGTTCTTGTTTTTCTGTTTCATGGCATTAGGTATTTGGGCTAGAGTGGACTTATGGCTATCAATGGCATCTTTCACATTCTCCAGTTCCTTCTCAAGTGCTGCACGCCTGACTTCCAGTTGGGTCAGCTCTGGATCAATCCTGAGAGAAGAGTTCTTCAAATCATCGATCAGCTGCATCAGCTCTTTGGCCTCTTACCTATTGCAGTTCTTCTTAGCTAGTAAAGCTTCACGATTAGACAGTCTCCTCTGGGCCTTTTCGCCTTTGGAGCTTGATCTTCAATGACGGACAAAGATGACAAGACCTTGGTAAGAACCGGGGATGAATTACCTTTAAAGGCCAAGGAGACTATTTGCATTAAATCTACATCTCGGACTAAATCGGCTATATTCTTCTCAAGCATTGGCAATATATCCCTTAGCCGATTTCTGGTCTCTTCTGATAGAGCTTCTTTAGAAGAGACGACTGATGAGCTAATTTTATCTTTATCTAGATACTCTTCAAGATTGAAAGAGTAGCTCGGAGCTAGAAGACTAAGTGTCTATATATAAGAAAATCTTGTTAAGAGGATTGAATCAGTTGATAATAAGATAAACAGTGAAGCAAGTACAGTACCTTTTCTATGGTAGTCTCTATCTAGGAAGAAGGAGCAACTAATGATGCACCAATGATATCTGGTTGAATCGGCTCTAAACTTTCAGCATTGGTATCTGCAGACATCAAGGGAGATCTCTAGCTCAGATTTGGTGCAGAAAGGTAAACCAAACATATAACTTTCTTACCATCAATTGTTTGTTGGATTGGGGATTTAATAGTCTGGATGACAGCGTCAATAGGATCATTGTCAATAGATAGACTGTCGAATTCCTGCTCTTGCATGAATGTTTCCTCAGGGAGTGTCTGACATGGCAGATGATCAGAAACGGGTGAAAACTGAATAAAAATCAAGAATTTTGAGAACAATGCCTGGGCAGCATCAGGGGGTGAAATGGAAGGACTTACATCTTCTGCTACCTTAGAAGCATCGGTTGTTTCAACTAAAATCGGCTCCTTTTGAGGATCGACTGATGAAGGTTCAGTTGATGCAGACTTGAATGCCTGGGACAGTAGTTCCGCACCCAGAGCAGGTTGAGACACAATGGTTGATAACTGTGAAGAAAGGAACAGGATTAGGAGTTGAATATCACTTTGAGATGAGGGGTAATTATTTTACCTAGCCAGCTGATGGTCTCCTTGTACAAAGCCTTTTCCCAGTAACAGTTTTCTGGGTTGTCTCTTGGACTGTCTTACGTTTTGAGGATTGATACTTTATGACTATAGGGGCAGCTTGAGTTTTCATCAGTTTCTTCAATGTGGGTGCAGTTGATCCTATCCTTGAAACTGGACATGGTGGCTGATATCTATAGAACGCCCCTTCCTATCCAAGCTTGGGGGTTCGAATTCAGCGTCCTAAAAAAGTTTGTTAGAACAGTTGGCAGGAGAACTCAATCGAATAATTTTCTAAAAAAGATGGTAAGTTACCTCACTGTCAGATGCAAACTCTCCATCTAGAGCTATGCATCTAGGATGGACCAGCCCACAGAAGAGATGGGAGTACCATTCTTGCCACCAAGAGTCAAAAAGGTTAGAAGAGAAGTTGACTGTTGTCCAGTCATGCAAATAAAGAGAAGGAAAATTTGATCCTAGTTGGAAAACTCTGGAGGCTTCCATTACTTCACTAATATCCTCTCTTGGCCTCAGTATATCCTTAAAGAACAGTTGAGGAGGCAGTTGACCAAGACCAAACTAACGAGCTACAAAAGAAGGGTTGTAGAACTCGTAGGTTGGAAGGTTGCCTAGAAGAAAGGGACCTGCAGATATTTTGCCACACCATGATGAAATTCGGCTAGAAGGACACAGGGCTTGATGAAGGAATTGAAAATTGCAACCGTCGTTTTGTCTGAACAGCCTGATTCAAATCAAAATTTGAATGGGAAGATCAGCTCATTGTTCTCATCCTTATCATAGGGTAGCCAAGTCAGGATATTTGCATCAAACCCTCTATAAAGCTTTTTGAAGAGATGGCCAAAATCGACAGCAATTGTTATGGCCGATGCAGCTTCACCATAGCTCATGCACTGACGGGTCCTTCCTTCTTCGCCTCTATATTCCTCATCAAAGTTGGAGGAAAGAAAGCTCAGGTTCCTGAGATCATGCCTTACAATCTTGTGCATATATAGGTTCAGCAATAGTTGTATCAACCACCAAGGGCCACTAATAGTATGCATTGGTTCATTCTTTAGTAACTGGACAGCTACCTAGTGCATCAGATGATAAGCAGCTCATAATAGATACTTTCCAAGAGGAATATCCTTGCCTACTGCCAGATGCTCTGCCATAAGCTTGTGATTGTAAGTTGGACCATAAGATGACCCACAGAAGATGAATCTCTCTAACCACATGTTCAGAAAGGCCACATATTCTCTTTCGCTAACAGTTGATTCATCTCCAATATGGTTCAGAATATAGCTTGCACATCCTGTGCAGTCTGATATTTTGGCTAATTTCTTAGATCCAGCACTTAAGAAGTCATAAGGCTGCATCGATCTTGTTATTCTAAGGCCGATCAGCATATAAACATCGGCCAAAGTGATGGTCATTGGGCCATGACAAAAAACAAAGGCATTTAGGGTGTTGGACTAGAAATAAGATGCAGAAGTCAAAAGTGAATCATTCCTCTCCATCCCAGACAACGAGAGTATCAAGCATTGATTCAAATCATAAAGCTCCCAATCTCTAGCCTTTTTCTCAGATACCCTACGAAACCAGTTTCTCCATCCCCTAGGCATTTTGGGTCAGTTTGGAAGGAAGTTTTGGTGTTCTAGGAGGACGAATCCACTACAGATTGTTTAAAGGGGATTGGGTTGGCTTCTTGATGGATAAAATCAGATGGATCAGGGTCACCCATAGGCCTAAGAAAATAAACATTGGGGGCAACAGCCGATGAAATCAAGATTTCGTTTCTCATTTCCTAGAAATCAGATATAATAAATTTGAGAAGAAAAGGGAAATGCAGGGTAGCGGCCGATAGTTGGAGAGTGAGAACTTGAAAGCATACCTCGGGGACGTGGTCGCTGGTCGCCATTGCGGCCGAAATAGATTTGAATCTGAGAAAGATCGCTTGAGTAAAAGATTGACAGGGCAAAGGATTTGCTAGGGTTGAGGCTTTGGCGATGACGACGTCGGCTGTTAAGATTTGCTCGAGAAAAAAGAGGAGAGTAAATAGGCCGAGTAACTTGAAAAAGATACTGTTGGAGTATTATATAAGACTCGGACCAAGAAATCAGGAGTCACACGTATATCTCGGAATAAAATGGTTGCGACGTGGTAAGCAGGTAAATAAGAATTTTGGAATAAAATCATTTTTATCCCAAAATTGAGGGGCATGTGTTTACACTAAAATTTGGGAAGAAGAACGCGGGAACTCAAAGCTTCTAAGATTGTGTCAATCAAGGAATCGATTGAATGAGGATCGATATCAGCTGATTCAGATACGGCGTTAGAATCGTCTCTCTTCGAATGACGTCGACAGATAACGACAATGAGCTACGGTTGACGTCGGCAAATACATGTCGACTCTACAAAAAAGGAAAGATTAGGGTCCAAGTTATCTTTAAGTTAGGAATATTTTCTTTATACCAAATATTGTAATGAGTCGTACTTGAGTAGGATTCATGCTTAAGCTCCGGGTATAAATATTGAACCCCGGCTATTGTAAAAGGACATCCAATCAACCAATACAAGTTACTTCCTTTTTTAGCTCCGTGCCAACCCTTAGGAGTAGGAGTAGAGTAGATTCCGACAAGTTCTTCAACAAGCAGGGCTGCATCGGTCCGACCGACCTCCGGCTTGTCTGTAAGTACCGTCATGGCTTATACTTCTGTTTATATGGCTGCATTGGTTAGGTTTGACCTCCACTACGAACTCATAAGCTAGTTATCGATCTTATCTAGTTCAAGTATGGCTGCATCGATCCGGTTGACCTCCACTGCTCGAATTAGATTAAGGTCAAGTTATCGGCTCTACCTAAGGGTGGCGTCCTTCGGGTAGATTCATAAAGGACCTGTTCGCTTGTCTTATAATCCATATTTTTCAGCTTGTTTTTTCAGCTAGAATAGTGTTTTTCTCTCATAACAAATCAGTCGGAACAGTGTTTCGGCTTGTTTTTTCAGCGAAGCGAACGAGGCCTAAGTTACCGATCTTGCTGATGTTCTTATTGTTATTAGTTTTTCAGCCACATCAACCTGCCCGATCGAGATCGATCTAGATCAGCCTCACATTCTTTTAACTCCTCGTTTATTCTGTTACATTGCAATGGTCCTTACTTTAAACGATGAGTTATGTTTCACCGGCTGTTCTACTTCAATCTTGATCGTACATAGTGCGCGGTCAGGGCATGTCTGATCTTGAGGACGTTTACTAGTTAGTTGAATTTGGTCTATAGCTCGCTATCACGGCTGCATCGATCCGGTCGACCCCCACTGTTAGTACTCTAGATCGGAGGATGCTAGTTGATAGGTTTGCTTTTGACCAGGCCTGACCCTGGCTGTTTGCTATGCCTACATCAGCTAAATAGCCGATCGCCCGTATTTCAACGTTCATAGTGTGTTTTCATAATTCTGTTAAATATGAGTAGATATGTTTTCTTTAAGGATATAATCTGTTATCTTTATTATGGCTGCATCGATCCGATCGAACCCCACTGTTAAAGATGATAGGTTAAATTTGAGGAGTTGATAGGTCTGCTCGTGTTGAATAGTCTATTGTTCACATGCTATAATCATTTTTCTACCCGAATCGGCTCTTTTAGCCGATTCGTCTGCGCTTTCACAAATATGACACGCTCTCATGAACCAGTTGAAGTATAGTCGATTCTATGAATTCTTTGGATTTAGTTTGTTGTTATCATCATAGCTGCATCGATCCGATCGAACCTCACTGTTGATGGTAATGGATTAGGTCTAGATGGTTTGTGGGTCTGTCTGTATCAAACAGTTGATTGTGTGCGTGGCATATCCCTTTTTCTTATTAAATTCATTGGTTTTACACTACATATTGATCGAATCTAATTTAGCCAGTGATGTATCTCTGACACATACATGTTAATAGCTCAAGGGAAAGAATCATTAAAACTGGGTACATCGCAATTGTCATTATAAAATCAGTCACAACCCGCGAGCGTTACAGTTCTTAGCAGCCGATTTTCTTCTCATATCGGTTTATTTGATCGATTTTCTCGGTTGGCTGTCAGCCCACTGGATCGCCGAGCACTCACAAGCGTTGTCGGTCACCACTAATGTTGTCCGACCATACACTATGACTGGAGGTAAAATAATGATGGTTCGTGGTCGGCATCACTAGTGCGTGCTCGGCAACATTAGTGAGTTGTCGGATATCTCCGTGATCCAGTGGGCTAACACTGGCTGCTCCCTAAGCGGCATACTTGGAACTGTCGGGTAAAAACCGGCATGTTTCATCTTAAATTACTGATAAACTTTCTCTCCTTATCAATTGCAGGTCAAATTGACTGGCATGCCTCGGGAGGAATTTGCAGGGTCGATCCTTCCGTCTTGCTGTGTGTTGACATTTTCGTGTCGACAGCGAGTGTGCCTCGTTTGATAATGGCAAACGGGTGAATCCTATTTGCGGGATGACAAAAGTGCGAAGCCCACTTTTCATAATGGCAGATTCGCCATTTTCTCAATTTCTACTTGAACTCAACATTTCAGTGACCTAGCTGCGTTATTTAAAAAAAAATTGAACTTAGCATTTCCGCAGTCTAGGGAGCTCATTTCACCTTGTATTTTCCTTCATCCATGGCAGTGCCGAGAATATATATATATATATATATATATATATATATATATATATATATATATATATATATATATATATATATATAGATAAGATAAAAATCTATAGGATAAGAGCATCTCCAGTTGTCTTTCTATAAATCTCACTCTCTAAATCATTATTTGGAGAGTCACTTGTATAAAAATCATTTTCTATATATTTCCACTGTCCAACCGTTCTTCTATATCCCGTGCGTACTATAGAGTTATTCTCATCTTCTATTTTTGGCTAACAAAAAATACAGAATAGAAAATAGCTATATTTGGATAATCATTTAGAGAAGCTGTTGAAGGGTAGTTTTTCATAAAAATCTCTATTTTTAGCATTTAGGAAGGATATAGAGAGTTTCTTAGAGTTGCTCTAAATCTCACAAAAACACACTAAACTTTTCAAGACAATAACAATAGTGGACTTTTTTCAACGAGCTTTGCATAACCGCAATTTTGTTTATAGTATTTACTATTTTAGGGCTATCAAGCGTTCGTAGACACGTACTTCCACCACAGCAGGGCTTAAAACTGTGCTTCAGGGCCAGACCATCATGGGTGCGATTCAATTCGGACAACGAAAATGCCTTCTACAATGGAATATAGGGCGTGTTTGAATTTTGATAGCATAAATTTGGGGCGTTGAAAATAATCAACACTGTTCCAGTAAAATCCATTAGTACTAACAGTAAATAGTCCACAAGGAGAGTGACTGATGCATATTCTTTCACTCTGACAAGTAAACAGTTAAAACATATTTCTCGTGATCTGACAGTATTTCCTCCACAAAGAAACAGTAAAAATGACACTGTGATGAGCATCATCACAGAACTCAGGTCGAAGTTGAAGGCACGAGCAGTCTAGCACAAATCTACAATACAATACACAAAATTGCTCAACTGATAGACAAAGTGGGAGCAAAGATGATATGTAAATACTAAATAGTTGTACACGGACGACCTAAATGTTTAGGTGATAGTGTTGACTGCATCAGCAAAATTAGACTATCATGCAGGGCCGCCATATTCATGTAACAAGAACACAACGCAAGCAGCCAACAACACTAGAAGTGCCACAAAAGTATATTTCCGGTTTAGTAGTGATGGCTCTATGGTGCGCACTGTCTCATGAATGTCATCCGATGTGGAATCATCCTCCCAAGTGGAAACATCCTGTGATGGACTCTGAGTCTTAACTTCATCATTATCAATAGGATCTGATGGTTTCTCCACCTACATACACATATAAAAAAGTTGTGTTCAAATGTGCGAAGAGTTTAAATAATTCCAAAATCCGGCTAAGTGCAGAAGCACATGCAACGAATTCAAATGTGCAAAGAGTTTCTTAGCAACAGGGATCCAAGATGCACGTGTTATAGAAAGTCAAGTCTACATATAAACTCAGTCACAAGTATCTCATTCCTATGAATATATTTAATGTTTTTACATTAGAAAATCTGATGGATGGGGCAACAAGCATGCAAGTGTATGTAGACAAATTAAAACAATTAACCACTCTGACTGCAGTGGCTGAGGTCTCAAAAAGAAAAAGAAAAGGTTGTTGAACTACAGTGATTCGTGCATTGGAAAAAAAATATGACCGAAAAAGTTCAGCAAGCCTATGTGTTGGTTGGCGACAGAGTAACTGTTAAAGAACTTTTCAATTTTCATACATGCAGTAAGTATATATTTAAACCAATACTTCAGCAAGGGTAGAAATAAATTTAATTACCAGCATTTTGCAAGTAACTGTGTGGTTTTGTCTAGACAAAGTACTAAGGGAGCATAATCTAGTTAGCCAAAGCCCAACTCTGCTTGAGCTGTACTCAAACTCAAGCAAAGCCCAGGCCAAACCAAATCAATCAATGGTATATGGAAATAATTTGACAATCCAACAACTACGGCTACAACACTTTATAATCTCTTGTATTCTACTTGGAAGGAGGTACTGAGTCATATGACAAGACGTTACCACAGTTTGTGATGGCAGAGAATCTGGACATATTTCCTCAGCTTTTTGAGTTGACTGAAATTCAGTGCAATTGGAAGTAGCCTTTTTGCTCATTTGTATGCTACCATTAATATCCTCTTTACATTTTTTAACCAACATCTTGTTCTTCTTTGTTAACGTAGCAATCTACAACCACCAGGAAGAGCCAAAACAGTATATTACCCCAACAATAATATAAGATTCGAATAATCACACAAAATAGTTTCAAAATACATACTCATGGATTCAATCTAAATCACAAAACCTATTTCAAAGAGCTATGCCCGAAAAACAGTATTGGCATATGGTGCTTAATGTATCATAAGTTCATAACAAATTATACAATAGAACACATTCAATAGAATATGGAGAACTGGCACACTATTGCTAGAAAGTTAACTTTTCAATTTAACCACTTGAATAAATGTTGCTTATGACACCTGGCAGAATATAATTTTTTCTCTGTGTTAACTAAAGTAAATTAATGTAAAACATAAACTCAGAAACTTGTGTTCAAAAGTAGTGTCCCTCAAAACACGGTATACAATAACATTACTAGCCCACATCTGATGATTCTCCAGCAAAATGTTTATGAAGTGATACTAAATTGATAATTTCGAGATCATGTGTTGTTTACATGCAGCAGCTTGGACAGCATTTACCAACCAATGTCCAAGTCACACTAGTGTAATCTATAATCTTATCTTGAATCCATATCATTGGCTAAGTGCTACTAAGAGAATCAAACACTCCTACGGATATTCACAGACCTGTCCAAATATGGCATAGCCTACCAAATGCAGTTCTGAAAAACATTCTTGTCTTCCTACTGAACCTATTGTTTCTACATCCGCCAGAGACTTGCCTCTGAATTAGGAATCCACAAGATAAAATCCATACAACATCCAGCACACAGAAGTTAAATGCTTCAGCACAAGAATTATTTCAAATCATGTACACTTATTTTCGATTCTAAACAGTAGCAACACAATATATAGGTGTGTATATAGAAACAAGAATTAAAAATGACAACTGTAATTTTTTTCCTGGAAACATGTGTGTGCATATACCTGAAGATGAAGTCGTTCTCTTTCCAGTGCCAATTTTCTGACCAAATCAGTAATAATTTTAGTTCTCACACAGATGTCCTTGGCAGTGGACACCTTCGCATGGTTGGCTTCACGTAACGAGTTTTCTAGACTTTCTACTCGACCTCTTAGAAATGCTAGCTCTTCACTAAGTTCTAAATTTGTGTCTGTTAACAGTGTGCACTTTGATTCAGCACTCTCAGCCCTGGTTTCAGTTTTTGAAACTTTGCCCTTCAGATCTTCGATAATATGTTCCATATCAGAAATTGTACATTTCAGCATACCCTGCTGTTCAACAATGGCATCAACTGCTGCCTTTGCATGCTCTAATTGGGTATTTGACTCTGTAAGTTTCTTGTCCAAAAGATTGGCCTTATCTGACTTCTCGCTTTTAAGGGCATCTAGTTCCCCATTAAGCTCTATATTAGCTACAGTTAGCTGCATACACCTTATTTCTGCATTTTGTGCTCTGCTTTCTGCTCGTGAAACATCATCTTTGATATTCTTAATTGTATTTTCCATTGTGATCAGCTCAGATTGCAATGCATTTTGCTCCTCCTGCCTTGTTTCTGCTGAAGCTAGTGCAAATTGGAGTTGTAAATTGGATTCATTCAACTGTTTTTCTAACTCCTGTATTTTATCCTGCAATGATGGTGATCCAGCTCCAACTTTGTCACTCTCTTTTTCCACCTTGTCTGGGCTATTTTCCAGAAAAGACAGTTTTGTCAAGCTTTGTTCTAGTTTTGACTTGAGATCATCTTCTGTACCTTTTAGCGCACTTACATGAAACTGCATGTTATTAAGCCTATTTATAAGTTCCTTTGAGGTTCCGAAAAGTAGCTTTGAAGCATTTTCTGCTTCAAACAATCTACCTGAAATTGTTTCAGTTGATTCCTCAAGGAAATAGATTTCCTCTTCCTGATGATGGAGCTTCAGTCTGAGGTCTTCTATGACAGATATCGAATCAGATAGCTTCTTTTCAAGATCTAGCTCACTTGCTATGGATTTTTCTAACATATGTAAAACATTTCTGTGTTGATCTTCTGTCTGCGTACCAGTTTGATATGACAGATGGCCGTTATCACATCCAACAGCTTCAATGGTCCCTGTACACATGCAGTTAATAGGGAAGGACAAATGTAATCAGAATATAATCTATGGAGAAGTGATTATTTACCTTCCTTATCGTGGGAAAACGCAATGACTTTCTCAAACTTTGCAGACTCGTTCCTAATATCAGCAATTAGCTCTTGCATCTGCTTCAAGGACAATTTAGCTGCATCCATTCTAGCTTTTACCTTGCCTCCTTCTTCATAGTCCTGATGCTCTATACTTTTGATATCAGCTTGAAGAGAACTAATCAAGTTATGTAGCTCCTTGACTTCAGCATCAAGAATACCATACAAGATGTCCAGTTCAAAAGCATTCTCTGCAGTCTCAGAAAAAATAGATTCATCTTCAAGCGTAGCAGGCTCAAAGTCAGTAGCCTGACGTGCTATTTCCATAACCAGCATCTCCAAATTTAATAATTTCTCTGAGGCAAAAGCAATATCGAGCTCTATTCTTGTGAGAATTTCTACATTGCTTCCTCCCATGTTCCCTGCATCTCCAAATGGCAGGGTTCTTTCTTGGGACATGTCATCATGTTTGTAGATCACGGAATCCATAATTGTTGTCGTGACTCCTGCTGTCTTGCACATTGGTCCACAGAAACGTTATGTTGCTAAAGGTAACAAGATAAATGAAAAAACAGTAACAAACAAAAAAAAATGGAGATGCAGTCAAATCTCGTAGCTTTATTTAGTCAGGAAGTTAAATAGTGTTACTACTTACCTAAAAGCCACCAAGACAGTGTAGTAATTTGAAGCTTAACTGACTACAGCTCAACCCACAGAAGCCAATTGATGTAGAGAAGTAAAGGATATGGGTGTACACATCTACACCCTGATAATTTAGCAAGAAAATCGAAGTTACTAGGCAATAATAGTATACACTTGTAATTAGATCAGATCCGAATATAAATAGCTCAAGTTAGGGTTTCAATGCTCGGTTTCAGACAGCAGCAAGGGAAGAGAAAAGGGTGGGCATACCTGATGGGTACGAGTCGCCGACGAACACCAGGCACCTGGCGTAGGGTGGCGGCGGCGCTCGCCCGGTCGGTCGGTGAACGGGATCCTCACCCTGAACGACGCCAGAGAGCAGTCAGGTGTCACTGTGTCAGGGCTCAGGAGACGGATCGAACGTCCGCGCTTCCGCTCGCAGTTCCCACCAGGTTCTAGGCACGTTCGTTACCGTCCTGCCCTCCACGCGCTGGGCCTCGGCCCAACAAGAACGTCGGGAGAATGGAATTGCAGCCGCTTACTTTTTTTCCTTTTTTTGGCACCGCTGCCGCTTCACTGATTGAGGAACATGTACACCAATCCGCTGCACTCCATCTCTTCTAGCAGCAGTGTTCTTATAATTTTTGGTAGGAGGTATATGCATAGTAGGCCCTTGAACTTGTCTCGTGGTGTCACTTAGGTCCATAAACTCTCTAATCGTACTTCTGGCACCCTAATATTGTTTAAGTATGCCACTTAGATCAATAACTTATCGAATCAAGGTTTTTGCCGACGTGGCGGGGACAGAGCGCACGTGAGCCGCGCGTGAGCCTGGTTTGACCCGGGTTGGGACTGCTACACGCCAGCGCGAGCAGCAGCAGGCGTCCGGCCTCGTCGTGGTCGAACTCGTCGGCACCGAGGCTCTGGTCCACGGCTCTAACGCTGGCGGCGCGGTGGTGGGTCGCGGCGGCGAAAGCGCACGGTGGGTCTTGTCGCGGGCTCGTGGCTTGCGAACATGATGACGGGTGGCCGCGTTATGCGACCTCACGGCAAGGGCCGTAGGGCGCGCGGGGACGTGGCGTGGCGTGGCGAAATGCAAATATGCGCGGTGGGTCGCGGTGACGTGATGCGCAACATGAGACCGTAGGTGGAGAGTGAAGTCGGCTAACTGCGCGACGGGGCGGCGCACAACCCGCGTCTTCTTTGTTGCGTGGTGTCCGCAACCTCCGGACGGCGTCGTGTCCACGGAGGCGTGGCGGGCCGGGTGCGCTGGACGGGCGATTTGTCTGCGCTGTGGTGGCGGACGGATCTTTGGCGAAGCTCGCGGTGGTACGTGGCAATGGTCGAGCTCATTGGCGCACCTCGCGGTGTATGGGGCGGGCACTCACACTGGTGCCGGCGGACAATGGCCGCGTGGCGCGCAGGAGATGAACGAGGATGGGTGCTAGGGGCGGGCTTTTTGGGTCGGGAGCCGCGGTGGTGGCAATGGCGGGGCGGCGCGCGGACTGATCCCCGCCGCCAGTCATGTGTCCCCGACGAGTGACGAATATGAGTGGGCTCGGCTCAGTCTTGATGTGGGCCAACGCAAAACGTGTAGCCAGCCCAATCGCCGCGAGAGCACTCGGCGTGGACGAAGCGCGCCAGCTTCGTGTCCGGGCGGAGGATGCCTGCGATGGCATAGCGCGGGGTCAGCGACCCGGCCTCGATCATTTGACGTACGTACGCACGGCAATTATCATGCCGTGCTTTTCTCATGATCCCTCCGAGCGGCGTCCCTGTGTAGTCGACGTACGTGTGTAGTCGACGATCTGCATGGCTTCTTGGCACAGCAACCTTGGCGAGGGCGCCAATGCGTCAGTCGGCGCTACCGTGCTAACGTTGTGGCCTTCGGTCAGGATGTCTAGCAGCAGCGGTCGCTCGGTCCGGTCCACTAGACGTCGCTCGTCCACACGTAGCCAGGCGCAATGGCGTGCCGATGTACGCCTTCTCCGGGACGTGCTTTCGGCGAGGTCCAATGGGGAGTCCAAAGACCGGGACGCCGGCCGGCTTCGCCGGACGCCCATGTACACGGACACGTGCGCCGCGCCGCCGCTGCCGTACTCGACCTGCGTGTAGTTGGTGGGGTTGCTGCTGTTCGTGGTGATGCGGAACGCCGTCAGGTTCACCGTCTTGACGGACACGACAGAGCCAACGTTGAGGCCGACGTGGTTGTCGTTGGGATCGTAGTCCAGCTTCGTGGTGTCGAACTCGACGGCCACGAAGCGGTTCCTCGCTGGGGTTGGGTTGGCCTCGAGCATGGCGTTGGTGAGGCCGAGGTAGCCGCCGTAGCTATTGGGGGGCGACTCGTCGTGGGACGGCGCGACGACGAAGGTGAGCCCCTCGCCGGGCCATGGCGACGAGTCCGGAGGTGAAACAACCCCGATTTCCACAAAGGAAAATCCACAGAGTCGAAGTGTAATAAGACCGTTGTAGATCATATTACCCAAATTCCAGTCAAATATCACATCCATACAACGATAATATCAGAGTAAAAATAGTGCGGAATACATAAATTATTACATCGCCACATTGGCGGAATCAAAAGTAGCATTCATTCAGAACAGCTTGAAGATAAGATCGCCAAACTCGGCGTAGGCACGAACCCTCAACCACAAACTCCTCGAGCTATACTCCTCAAAGTGAGAACACTGTGTGCCAAAATTTATCAGTACGTTTTGTACTGGCCACTCCCAACCTTATGAGCATTACTTTGTGGAAATCGGATGCAAGTTGGATATAATTAAAAGGAACCTATAAGGCTGGGGTTTTCTATGTATTAGCATATCAAGTACATAATAATAATAGTTGGTCAAGTTTTAACACCGTTCTCACACATTCCACCCCATTTCCCATTCCCGAGCCAGGTTTTGATCCTAGGATCGATGTACCACCATCTCCACACCATCACCATACCACACCCATACCATCGCTCAGTCGACAGGCCAACTCCCTCTCGGCACTGTCTCAAGGCCCGTAGCCCCTGGCTACGTCCGAACACTCATTCCAGGGGGAGAAGAGAAGGACTCATCTCTCTATCTAGTTTAAGCGAAACCCAGGAAAGGTCCATAGCTGACAAGTCAGCATATGTATCGATCGATCAACCATACACTCTGCAGAGGTTTTACATAACCACAAGATCCGCCTTCCTCACTGACCATCGTCAATCTGGCCGATTCCGCCGCTTGCTAGCCTAGGATAATACCACTCTACCATTCACTCTGGTACACCCCAAGTCCACTGGGTGGTCAAACTGTGAGTCATGAGCCGGGTCCACAAGGTCTCCATGAAGTCTTGGAAGGGTGTGGGGGGAATCCTCCGCACCCCGTACCTCCCTCACACTGTCCGCTATCAACCTAGCAGTAGTGGCAATATCCTACCAAGTAGTCCGGTCGTCCCGCACCATATAGGGCGAGTGGTACGTAAGGCTTCCCGGTGAGTCTGAGTACTAGTAAGTCCTTAGGGATGACCAAGCCAGAATGTCTTCATCAGGGTTTCCATTTACCGTGCCACCACAAGACCTCCACCCTAGGCTCCTCCCATCACAGATCACACCTGTGGTCACCTCATATACGCTTACCCACCATAGGTATCCATTCCAGGGGTGCCTGTAGCACCCTACTGCAAGACTTGCCTCGGGCTCTGTCAGATACTCCAACTTGGTCGACACAACCCTCACCCTCCACGCACCCAAGTCACACACGCAGCACTCTCCCCATAGTCCAGATAACACCAGTTTCCACCACGCATCAATGTAGTGCAAGCGTAGTAGAAGTAACAAGCAATGAAATGTAATAGCAAGTGTGTAACTAGCCTAACAGCAGGGTGAGCAGGGGTAAGGTTGCGTCAAGGTAAAGGCCATCAAGAAAACATACTACCATGCAAGTCCTACCATAATGTGATCATGACAATAAAGTGAGCACTAGCATTTCTATATTAGCCATGCGTAATAGGTGCTACGAGATTGGGTGGGATGTGGCACCTTCAGTGTAGTCGTCTCCGTACTCCTCACGGTACTCACGATCCTCGTCCGTCCGGTTCTCCTCCGAGTCTACAAACGACCGCATTATAGTCGTGTTAACGACGTCTATAGAATAGCACAAAGAAGCAATGAAAATTCAAAAGAGCAAAATGCACTCAAGCATGGGTCCATTGCGTAGAGCTCGATTTTAGATGAATTTTGGTCCTGGTTTCATATTTTTCTGCGGTCATATGAATTAGTTATGAATTTCCGAAGATTTAATCCATTTTTGAAAATAAAAAAGGTTGAATTAATCCTGGGCTGACACGTGTCATGTTAGGGTTGGTCCACGTGGCTTGCTGACGTCAGCATCATGGTTCCGAGCTGACAAGTGGGGTCCAGCTGACGTCAGCATGATGTCACCATCTGACGTGTGGGTCTAGAGTGTCTGTGCCACTGACATGTGGGGCCAGGTCAACGGTCAATGTTGACCAGTTAACGGTCAACACGGACTGGGTCTCAAACGGGCTCCGACGGCCCTCGAGTTGGGCCGGTCTGGGCTGGGCCGGGTCGGACACGTGGCAAGCTGTGGCGTTGCCACGTCACGGCCGTGGGCCTCTACTGGGCTTTGTCCACAGCTCGCAGGCGTGGGGGTGGCTCACGATGGACCAGGTGGTGCTGGTCCATGGACCTAAGGCAGGGTCCCTGGTGGACCAAGTCCACTATTATTTCCCTTGGCTTGGCTCTTGTGCACCGGGTGCAAGGCTGCGCTGCTCAACTCGCCCCTCCTCCTCTGTTTCTTCCATGGCGCGCTCCCGCCGGCGACATACTAACCGGCGAGCTTCCGCAGCGGTGCTAGCGCCCAATTGGCGTGGGGAAAAGCACCGTCAGGCTTTGGTGACTACGATGGTGGTGTCAGGGCGACGGCTAGGACTCCCTAGGACCCTGGCCACGGTGGTTGGCGGTTCGGCGGTGCCCACCGACAGTGAAGTCGCCTGTGCAGGCTTCCTGGTGTCTAGGCTGGGCGGGTAAAGGCTTCAACGGTTCCGTGGGAGCATGGCGAGGGCGTCCAGTGCTCAAGGCGGGGCTCGGATTCTCATGAGGCCGGTAGGGGTTTCCCGGCGGCCACGGCGACATGGTGACGACGGCGAGGCGCATGGGTGCACTACGGGGCCCCAGCGGGGTGGTCACGGCGTGCGCGTGAGTTACCCGTGGCTCCAGCGAATAGGATGGGCAAGACAAGGAGACGCCAGGTGCTCCCAACGGACCTAGCCACGGTGGTCTGGTGCTCAGGCCGGTGGTGGTGGTGCTCTGGCCTATGGTCTGGTGCTCTGGCCGGTGGTGGCCACGGTGGTCTGGTGCTCTGGCCGGTGGTCTGGTGCTCTGGCCAGTGGTCTGGTGCTTTGGCCGGTGGTGGCCACGCCACGACGACGGCGTTGAGTGCTCTGCCTTGGCGTCCGTGGGGCTTGGAGGGGTCTACAACGTCCAAGGGCTCGGAGGTGGTCGCGGTGTGCGCGTGAGTGTGCCGTGCGTGTGTACCTAGTGGCCGGAGATGGCCTTAGCCTACGTGCTCATGATGTGGAGCGCCATGGCCGACATGGTAAGGTCCGGCGACGAGCAGGGAGAGGCCGGAAGGCTCACCGTAGGTGTTGAGGGTGAGAGGATAGCAGTGCAGTGAAGAGTCGAGGCCGTGTAGCTTCGAAAGCCGTGCCGTGCAGTGTCGCCCGCTCCGGATCCGGTGATCTCCCGGTCTTCCTCCCGGCAACGGCTCCGGTATTTCCTTTCCCCCCCCCTTCTTCCTCTCCTCCCTCTTCTCTCTTGGCTAGGATGTGCTGTGGACGGCCACAAGGTGGCGGCGGGGCACAGGAGAGCGCTAGGGCAACCGAGGGCCGCGGCTTTATAGCCGAGCTCCGAGCTCCAATGGCGGACGGTGATCGAGCGGTGGAGGTGTGATCAGTGGCATCCAATGGCTCACGTGCGGTGGCGTAGGCGCGGCGCAAGGGTTGTGTGGGTGCGGCGCCAAGGAGACAAGGCCATGCCCTAGGCGTGACCCCTGGCCCGCCCTGCCACCACTGTCGGGCACCGGTCGCGTAGGGGGTTGAGGCGTGGGTGAGGAAGACGACACAGTAGACGAGTGTGCGGCTGACACGCGAGGTCCAGCGGGCAGCGACTGCAGGCGAAGAAGAAGGGCGTGCAGGTGAGCAACGCGCTGGGCCACGAGCTGGGCTGTTGCACGCGAGTTGGGCCAGCCGGCTGCGAGGCCCACTTCTTCTTTTCCTTTTTCTGTTTTACATTTCTTTTCCATTGTTTGGATTCAAATTTGGTTTAGAATTTGAATTCAAAACTGAGGTAACTTATTCATTGGAGTTTAGAGAATTTTGTTTAATAATATCTTTATGGTTTATTATTTTATTGGAGTTGTTTAGCAAATCATAACTCAAATGGAAATCCAAATCACATTTTGAATTAACGAGGTATGCAACATTATATTTGTTAGAAATTAATAAACACAATTATCTAATGACATGCCATGCTTATATGTTGACTGGGGTTGGGTTAGACTTAATGCATCTCTTAGGTTGGGTTTCTATGCATGACACTCATCATCACATGGGATTCTTGAGGAAAAAATTTTGTAGTTGGTATTTTTGGTGTATGGATTTTTGGGTTGTTACAGTGTTTACTTATACTGTGTTACATGTAGTCACCTCCAGTTCTGATAGAGGTGGGCGAGGAAGATTTGTGTGCCCCATCAGCTTGTGCAAATCTACATTGCCTAATACGGCAATACGACCAAATTTGGCATACTATCTAACGCTGCATTGGACTTGCTTTGAGCACTGTGCAAACCTATAAGAGCCTTTGTGCCTCTGTGGGCAACCAAACACAGTTAAACTACACTGCACAAACCTTGATACATGCTAATGCAAGGAACCAAACAAACCCTATATAACTAAAGAGACTACCTGGTGCTAACATCTCCCACAAAAGGTGGGGTCTAAGAAAGGGAATTTCTAGGCAGCCTTACCCTTGCTTGTTTTGCAGAGGCTAATACGAACCTACTCCACCAAAATAAATGACATTTTAGCAGGTGACCTGAACCTATCCTCCACCCCTAAATAAGAACTATGCAGCATTGGCACATCACCCACAAGTATTATCTTCTGTTCTACAACATGTACATCATCACCCCCCTGAACCAAAGAGCTACAAAAAATACCAAGTTGAACCTTGTCTTGAATACCGTAGCATTGATGTTGCAGCATATCACAAGTGCAAGTTTATACAGCTAGCACCACAACTAAAGAAAAATCTGGAATAAGACATACCAACCACGACTGGAACAAGAGATAGCCAGAGTGTCAATGGAACTGGTTGTCCAAGGATAAACTGAGAAGCAGCCGCATTGAAGAATGGCTCGAGAGCTGTGTTGTAATTTGTAAAACTGGAAACATATTAGCACAAGAAAACAAGAGGTAGAGGGATAATAATAGAAATAAAATCAGCTTATCATAGAAGCACCTTTAATAGTGTGGGCAAATGACACAGCTACAGCAGCAAATGACACAGTACTTGTTACATGGCCAATGGCATGGCAAACCGCAACTGGAACAAGCTGCTTCAGAATTGTTGAGTTGATTGGCTACAGAAGTACAATTTGTATTAGTTTATCAGTTCCTTCCAGAAAAAAGATGTCACTGAAATATATAAAAAAACTATGTAGAAAAAACAACTGGTGCTTAATAGATACAAGAACATTTCGAAAACACTGGAGAATATATATTCTGCATAATTTAGCATCATTTGCTAATTCTTCTCAGTGTATAATCCATCCAATAGAAACATTGTCAAATCAGAAGCACTATATATGCACCTCACTATGCAATATGATCCAACATTAAACATTTTCCTTTAGCGAATAAACAATTTAGTTTGCACGCACACCCTGCTCATAAATGTCACTGAAAACCCTTAACTGTGAGTTAGAGAGGCGGTTATCTATCAAAAATGAAAAAGAGTATGGAGGTGTCAACTATACCGCGCGCTTTGGGATACCGAAGCTCCAGCCAATGAGGCAGTATAGTACTCCAATAAAAAGATGGCTCACTGATACAAACTACAACAATAGGTACAAGTTTTATATGTTATTGCAAATGGTGCCAGCATGAAAGACAGAATGCACACTTATCCAGGAAACATACTATGGATAGGGGAAGTAGTCGAAGATCTTCTTGTTGAGGATGTTAAATATTACATTCAGAAAATACCTGCAAGGTTTGATCACAAGGTGACAATTAAAACTACTATCCAAAGGATTTTTTTTTTTTTGCGTAGTTTCATGAAGCTAGATTGGCAATACAGGTAAGTGAACATACCACAAGAAGAAGAAGAAACCTGTGACAAGGGTTGGGTATCTCTCTGCAAATCCCTGGGGCTCTGCTTCTCTGTAATAGAAAATTCATGTTACTAATGACCAACAAAATGATTTTCTTAGCTGCAGCGCTGTGTGCTCCAGGCGTCACCAAAGGTTAAAACTCACAACATACTATGGATCATTTTGAATTTCACAATGGGAACTTAATCTCAGATCAAAAGTCAAAAGTCAAGGAACTCATATATTAGAAAATTGAGATGTAAATTGCAATAAATCGTCGAGGGTGCTTAGTCTATGAATTGCCGGTTATATAAAATAGCGTAGGATCACTCTTAGATTTCATAAGTTAAAGTGGTAAATTACTACATGGTAGCTCCAATTTTGAGAGCTGCATCCAATACTCAAAGGGCTTCTTTGTATTTACACGAAACATTGGAGGTGCAATGGCACAGCCCCAATTGTACTCCACCACTGAAACAAAGGGTACGCACTACGCATCACTGCAGCCATAATCAAGCGAACTGCACTCAGTGGGGTTGCTAAATAAAATATACATAAGGTTAAACCTAGGCTTTTAATACAAGCCTAGAAGTTGGAATCAAAGTGGGCTACCACATCATAGTGGTGTAATATTGCTCTATCCAGATATCACAGCTCCGTTCAGCTGAAGAAGGCTAAGTGGTCAAGATCTAAACCTCTGCTTCTAGAAGCTTCAACGAATACACTATAGCAGACCCCCCAAAGCCCCAGACTGTCGTTGCTTGGACAAATGCAAGGTACGGGGCGCTGAGACGGCTGGAAAGAAAGGGATGCACTAACCCAGCGGAACCCGAGGAGGCTGCGGCCGCAGCAGCGGAGAGGAACCGCCGCCTCGCTGGACGAGACGGGGGGATGGAGGAACAGGCGAGGACCGGAGCCGGACGGAGCTGCCTCTCGCAGACGAGGCGGGTGCCCTCGGGAACGTAGGCGGCTACGAAAGAAGGGGCACCGCCGCGGCGTTGGCGTTGGGGCACAGAAGCGCCAGCGACTGCGGCGGCGCCGGGAAGTGTTCCGACCGCCGCCATTTGCGCCTGTTGGGACTTGGGACTTGGGAGTGCGGCGCGGTGAAAAGGGAAGAGTGGGGGAGAGGGCAGTGGGAGGGTTTGTTTAGGCGGTGCGCATTCGAGCGCGCGGGGATAGTAGAGTATGGAAATGTGAGAGTAGGGGCCCAAGAAGCATCCGGCCTACAGACGTCGCTTTCCGAATTCGGTCCGGCGCGCGTACAAGTACAGCTGCTTGACAAGGGACAGGGATGTGACGTAGGGTGTGTTTGCTCCCACCAAGCTAATCTGATTGTTTAGTTACCCATGGCTAGCTCTGGACTGTGTTTGGTTGCCAGGTTTTATTTTAATATAGTGGTCTCTTCTTCGAATTGGTAAGGTAACCCCTCTAAGGCATTTCGTCGGACACGTGATGGGCATCCTTGGTGAGCACGGCACACGGGATGGCGGCGTCGGCTGGCCGTATTGGTTTGAAGGGAGCTCCACTCTGGGGCCAGGGGATGGCTAGAGCGGCGGCAGCCTACTCTAGTCGGCGGCGCCGCGCACGCCATAGCCGAGGGAAAGGTCCCGCATGGCCGGGTGCATCGGGCCGGTCGGTGTCGACGGGGACACGGCCGATGAGTGTGCGAGCTGGAAGTATTGCGCGTTCCGAGTGAACAGCTTCGCCCACGGGGACAACGGCACCGAGAAGGGCTCCAGCTCCTGGACATTGGTCGTCACCGACAGCTGTGAGGACTCCTGCGGCGAAAAGTCATCGTAGCGGCAGCGCTTGGAGAGGGCGAGGTGGAGCTACACCTCCGGCGGGTACACAGGCAGGCCGGCGCGCTGGCGGTGCTTGGTCCTCGTGTTCCAGTAGTTCTTGATCTCGTTGTCCGACCTCCCCGGCAGCTGCGGATGCGCACCAACCAGCACAGGAACGAAACACGAAGCATCAAGTCACATCAACAAGCCGCCACTCGCCATAAATAAATTATTCAAGGCAAAGAGAGTACAATGCTTACATGCACGCCCATGCGCGCCCACTTGTTGCCGAGCTGTGCGTGGAGCTAGGCGATGAGGAGCCCTCGTTGGGGGAGAAGGAGCCCTTCTTGAGGTTGGGGCGGAGGTGGTTGGTCCAGCGCAAGCGGTAGCTCTTGCCGCAGCGAAGCAGGCCGGTCATCCTCACTGGATTCTAGTTCCCCTCGCCATGGTCCATGAGCATGGCGTCCTCTGCTGCCGTTCATGGCCCCTTCTTGAGCACCACCGGTCCCGAGCGGTGGTGGCTATCGAATGGAGAGGTGAGCGAACTCACCCGAGCGCTATCCAAGGCCTGGCTCTAGAAAAACACTTTTCCTGCGTTTTCTGGGGCCAGGCTAAGACCCCTTGGGTGGTTTGCTAGAGCCTAGCTAAAAGGCTTGTTCAACCAACCAAACAGACTCAAGTTGGCTCCAGAAAGCCTGGTCATGAGATAGCCAGAGAACCAAACACACCTGAAAATGTTCTTTCCATGTATGTATCGATAATGCGTTGATTAGAGCATCTCAGCGGTTCTCTACATCTCCCCCACTAACATGATAATAGGATGACCCAATATTACTTTTTAGGTATTGGGAGAGATGCTCCAACAAATGTAACACCCTCAGTGTTACACTGTAAATCATTTGCTAAAATATATCATGAGCATCATGTTTATGTGTTAATGCATGTAATATAGAGTGTAGATCAAGTTTCGTGACTCAAAACGATCAACGGAAATGCATAACGAAAGTTAATTCCATAGTCATGTTATATCACTTAGGGTTTAAAACTAATTTTTATTAAACAAAAATGCTATAGAATATGTATGTGATACTTGAATCAAGTTTGAAGTATAAATTTTGTAGATGACGATGAAATACCTGCGGACGAAAAATGATATCACTAGCTAACGTATCTAATAGCTTGGAAATCGAATTTGACGCAAATCCAACTCAAGACAGTCAATTTCTTAAGTCTGAAAATAGATTGACAAAGCTATGCTTGGTAATTTTTGTAGGGAAATTGGGTTAAGGAGCGGTGTTGTATTATGGCTGGTTTTTGTAGCCTAATATACCCTCTTAGATATAGCAAAGATGGTTTGGGTGTTTGGCCAACCGATTAGTTGAATTGGAAGCTTTAAAAAGCGTGCATGGCACGGTCTTGGTTGTTTTCCTCACGTAGACGCAATCACCGTGCGATGGCGTAGGCGCGGCGCAAGGGTTGTGTGGGTGTGGAGCCAAGGAGACAAGGCCATGCCCTAGGCGTGACCCCTGGCCCGCCCTGCCACCACTGTCGGGCACCGGTCGCGTAGGGGGTTGAGGCGTGGGTGAGGAAGACGACACAGTAGACGAGTGTGCGGCTGACACGCGAGGTCCAGCGGGCAGCGACTGCAGGCGAAGAAGAAGGGCGTGCAGGTGAGCAACGCGCTGGGCCACGAGCTGGGCTGTTGCACGCGAGTTGGGCCGGCCGGCTGCGAGGCCCACTTCTTCTTTTCCTTTTTCTGTTTTACATTTCTTTTCCATTGTTTGGATTCAAATTTGGTTTAGAATTTGAATTCAAAACTGAGGTAACTTATTCATTGGAGTTTAGAGAATTTTGTTTAATAATAACTTTATGGTTTATTATTTTATTGGAGTTGTTTAGCAAATCATAACTCAAATGGAAATCCAAATCACATTTTGAATTAACAATGTATGCAACATTATATTTGTTAGAAATTAATAAACACAGTTATCTAATGACATGCCATGCTTATATGTTGACTGGGGTTGGGTTAGACTTAATGCATCTCTTAGGTTGGGTTTCTATACATGACACTCATCATCACATGAGATTCTTGAGAAAAAATTTTGTAGTTGTGATTTTTGGTGTGTGGATTTTCTGGGTTGTTACAGGAGGTGGAACACGTTGATGGAGAAGGTGCTGTTGAACGACACGACCTGGACACGCGGGGCCATGGCACTGCCACTGCCATTATCGACACGGCGCCACATGGTGAAGCGGCGCTGGAGGAGCACGGAGCCGGACTTATTGACCATGATGTCCTGGTAGCTGCCGACGTTGCCGGTGTTCGGGGAGACCTAGATCGCACCATGGTAGATGTGGGCCTCCCTGCTAAACGCCAGCTCCTTGCTCCTCCTAGAACGCCAGCTCCTTCTGCTCCTGCGAGTTGCCCTCCTGGAACGATGTGTAGTTGTAGGTCTCCACTTCCAACGCCGGCAGCGGCTGCAGCTGCCCGTGCCCCGGCTCCTGCGTGCGACAGACGACGGTGCAAAGGCAGAGCAGCGAGAAGACGAGGAGGCAGCCTAGTATAGGTGACAGAGCAGAGCGACCACGTCCACGTCCGTCGCCGCATGCAGCAGGCGCCATGACCACTCACGTGCGTCTCACGTGCGCTCTGTCCCCGCTGAAAGGATCAATATGCCCAAGAGGGGGGTGAATTGGGCTAATTCTAAATTTCTTTGCAATAATTAAATCCTACGGTTAGTCCAATTAACCCCTTGTGCCTAAGAAGTGTTTCTAGTTGTTCTACCGCACAAATGACTTGCAACCTAAGTTCCAATCCTACTCTAGCATGGCAATACTATGAATTGTAAAGACAAGAATTGAATTGCGCAATGTAAAAACTCAAAGTAATTACTCAAAGGAAATACTCAAAGTAAATGCTCAAAGTAAATAGAGAAGTAGGAACACGGCGATGTTTTGCTGAGGTATCGGAGAGTCGCCACTCCCCACTAGTCCTCATTGGAGCACCCGTGCAAGGGTGTTGCTCCCCCTTGATCCGGGCAAGGATCAAGTGCTCTCTACGGGTTGATTCTTCGACACTCCGTCGCGGTGAATCACCCACAACCACTCACAACTTGAGTTGGGTCATCCACAAGCTCTTCGGATGATCACCAAGCTCTCCAATCACCACCAAGCCGTCTAGGTGATGGCGATCACCAAGAGTAACAAGCACAAACTCTCACTTGACAACGAGAAGCCTAGGGAGAAGGGTGGACGCACACTTTGCTACTCTTGATCTCACTAATGAGAGCTCTCTTTGGGATTCTCAAATCTCAATCACCTCACTAGGACCTTGCTCTTCTTGGCACTCTCTAAGGTGTGTTTCAGCTGTTGGAATGAGCAAAAGTGACTCCACACACGAGTGGAGCTTCTTTTTATAACAAGCGCTGAAAAACGAATCATTATGTGCCTCTATGGGGTGATCGGACGCTCCGGTCAGTACACCCCGAACTCCAGTGTTTACAGTGTGACCGAACGCTGCCACCGTCCGGTCAGCACTAACCAGACGCGTCCGGTCACAATTTTCCCTCTCTCGAACCTTACTGGAAATGACCGGACGCTGGCTCTCAGCGTCCGGTCAATTGACCTTCCAGCGTCCGATCACACCAAACGATTTCTTCTCGGTCAAATGAACTGATCGGACTCTACGCCAGCGTCTGGTCACACCGAAGCCAGCGTCCGGTCAGTATTTGACCCTCCATTCACTTCCAACTCTCGATCATAGGTGAATGAAGTTTGCTCCAAAGGATCTTAGGCATATGTAGGAGCTACCTAGCGCTAGTTTTGATAAGTGTGCACCACACCTAACTCACTAGACTCACCTAGGTTCAGCTACCCGTCCATACCCCCCTTAATAGTACGGCCAAAGGAAAAAACAAAGTCCTAAACTACATCAAGTGTCTCTCCAACTCCAATCGACACTTAGAACTAGTCATCCTTAACCTCGTCGTCCGTCCTTTGAAAACCGAAATGATTTCCATCGTAGGGGCATGACCACCATGATTGCCCAATAGATCTCCATTGCCATGACATAACTTAATTGCCTCTGCAAAACACACATTAGTCATAGTAATCTTGTATTGTCATTAATCACCGAAACCCAACTAGGGGCCTAGATGCTTTCAATCTCCCCCTTTTTGGTGATTGATGACAATACCACCTCGAGTATGTGAAAGAGTTGAGGTTTTTAACATGCTTGGATCATATAAGCTTTTGTCAATAAGAACAAAGGTGTTAGTCAAGCTTATATGAACCAAGCCAACATGATGTACTCAAAAGATATGAAATAAGCATGAGTACAAGTAATAAAGCTCATTTGCATCAGAGTAAAACGTGGAAGCAAAGGCAAATGAGCATAACACAAGTGATATGACATATAAATAATTTAAAGTAGAGAGCACACATGTCATATATCACGGTCACGTAGATATCACTATCACATATATATAGTTCAATGCATGAAAGTAAACACACGATGAATGCATAATAGTGTATCACACATAAAAACTCTAAATGTAAAATATAAGCCAAGAAGATAACTAAGCTCCCCCTAAATACGTCGCTCCCCCTAAATCTATCATACTCGATCCCTCTCCCCCTTTGGCGTCAAACACCAAAACCTAAGGGTCGGTCGACGGTGCTGCAGCGGACGAGCCAGGCGCTGAGATACGAGGAGCAAGCTGGAACTGGGCACCATCATCATCTGATCCGGAGCTCTGAGCTGTATGACCCTCTATAGTTGTAATCGGTGTTGTAGTAGTCTAGGTCAGATCAGGAACTGGAGCTGCTATAGACTGAGCTGGTAGGACTATAGTAGGCTCTGATGATGCCACTAAGGAACGGAGCGTCTCTGTAGTCCCGGTGACTGGTGCAACAGTAGACGGACCTAGGACATGTAGATATGGAGGAGTAGGCATCCCTGTCAACTCACTGAACGAAACACCAAGGCTCCTGGACACTGTGGTCTCTGGCACAAACAGTGAGGGCGTCTCATCTGGTGTAAAGCCCGTCTGCAGCGGTGTGAACTGTGGAGCTGGCAGCGACGTAGCAAAATACTGGGACACTTGCTCTGTAGGAGAAGCAAATTGTGCTGGTGGTTGTCCCTGACTCTAAAGCCCACTAGGCTGTAACGCTGGAGTCATCGAGGCAGTGACAGTCTGACCAAGCTGGGGCGAAGGCTGTGATGGTGGAGCCCCAATGGCTGTTACTACATGCTGCATAAAACCGAGGAGCTACTGCTGCATGAGTATCTGCTGCTGATGCTTCGCCTGCTGCTGCTACTGTAAAGCCTGAGTCTGCTGATGTATAGCTAGCTGCTGCTACTGGATCTGCTGCTGCTGGCGCTGGAACTCATCCTACCGAGTCTGAGTCTTCGCCTACTAGGGTCGCTCACGACCACACCCTCCTGTTGGGCAAGCTCCTCCTCCTCAGTAGCTGCTATCTCTCTGATGATCTCATCTGCTGGGCTGCAGACTCTGGCACCTCAGGACATCGGCGTGGCTGACTGGGTGCTATAGGTGTACTATGCCTGATCATCTGCGTCATGTTATAGGCTGGAAACTCTGTGGTGGCACCACTGTACTCACCAAGCATCTCTGGCGGCCTCACTGTGACTGCTCTATGGTTAAGCCATGTGATCCAGTGAGCATAAGGCAGCTGCCTGTGTCCTCTGGAGCCCTCAGCTATAGTGTCCTCCATCTCTGACAGAAGGAGATCCCAAATATCAAAAATTGTCTGCTTCATCAGAGAGTTGAGAAGCCACAACTATATGCGAGTCAATCCCTCGCAATATCCCATCCTTGGTAGCAATCTCCTCCTCATAATGGCCTCAAGTACACGAGCAGTGGGAGTGAGATCGCTGGGGTTTCTCCTCGACCCTTCACCAAAAGGCTCCTTGAAGCAGTGGCGAACAAGATCTGTAGGGGGCACATTTCCGCCATGAGGGCGTCTAGGAGGCTCTATCTGTCCATAGCACACCTCATGAAGTCTGATAGGCTACTCCTGAAGTCTGAGTATCTCCCTGGCCCTAGTGCTCGTCAACCGATAATCTCTGCCTCTGAATGCAAAGTGTATAAAGTTATGATGTGGATCAATAAAGAGAGAAGCGTAGAACTAACGAACCCATGATGGAACATATAATCCTGTCTGATCAATCAAATCTGTTAGCCCCGGTAGATATGCAAGGTAGGGGCAAATGTGCTCTCTAGCTGCTGCAACAATAGCGTCAATGTGACACACTCTCTGAGATCTGAAAATTGATCCACTGTTGAGATAGGTAGTGTAAAAGTCCTCCTGCAGAGGAGTGTAGAAACCCTCAGATGCTCTCTCATCCCTCCTCGGCGAAAACCACACCTCCAAATCAACAAATCTCAGCTGCTGAACCTGCTTGGCCATGGCGGCCCTCAAGTCAAGATGGGTCACTGGAGGCGGACCTTGTGGTTTGGGCGGTGGATGAGAACCCCTCCGCTAAGTATCTGCTCTCGGTGTGACTGGGGTACGAGTGCGACTAGAGCGGCGTAACTATGGCTGAGGTGCTTGCTCTGTCTCCTCTACCTGCTCTCCCTCTTAAGCCTGCTCTGTCGGCTCTGCTGGCTGGGGCTGCTGCTGTGGCTCCTGCTTGGACTCCCCCTGAGGCTGAGGCACCTCAATAGCCAGACGTCGTCCTGCCATCATGACAGTCCCAGTTGGACCACCATGAAGATGCTCAATACACTCAACGTCAGCCCTACGCCTCTGATGACAAATGATCTGCTATAACAACTCCACTACAAGTACCTCCTCTCTCAGCACGCTCTGTGGCCTCACCAACTACAGCTGCTCTGGCTGTCTCTGCATCAGGGTACTAGCGCTTCTTTGATGCAACCTTCTTCGTCGCCTTGCCTTTAGGATCTGCAGGCAAGCCGCCTCGGATCCTCATCTCCTAGACCACCACCGACATTCTTCGTGCGAGCCATCTGATCAATCTAAAGAGAATCAACTGCCGCTGACAAGAAACAACTGCCTCTGACACTTTCGAGGCTTGACCTCCTCCCGTACTCGCGAGCTTGGCTCCGAGTTAACTGACAACTGCCACTAACACCTCAATGGCACCGACTCGCTGCACGATAGAATAGATAGGATATACAAATAAATACAATATACCTAATAGATGCAAAATTCTAGGAAGCAAGCAATTTAGGTACGAAATGGAAACGCGGGCATGCTACCTGATGAATCGGCGATCCGAAAAGAAGAGAAGCGACTCGTGGGGAACCACCGAATCGACGTGGAGGCTAGGGCAAGGCGCGGCGGTGCAGGGAGCATGGTGCGGGCTGAGGCATGCGGGGATCGGCTCGGGTGGCACAGGGAGTCACGGGCGGCATGCGGAGCTATGGTGGAGCACAGAGGGACTGCAGAGAGCAGATCACAACGGCGGTGGAAGCAGCGTGGCGGCGATTTGGGGCTTGCTGCGTTGATGTCGGTGTGGGCAAGGATGGATTAGGTCAAAACACCGGCGATTAGATTAAATTGGGTGGCCCCCCAAGTCAGAAAAAGAAACGGAGATAAGAATCCTGATGCCGCACGAAATCTACTGACCGGACGCTCCGGTGGTAGCGACCGGATGCTACCACCCAGCATTCGGTCGATTCCAGAGAGGTCCAAATCCTCTGGAATCACGACCGGATGCGTCTGGTGGACACCGAATGGACGCCGCCAGAGTCCGATCACCTAGCCTTGATGTCTTCATGATCGACCGAACGTTGATGCTCCATCTGACCGGACGCTGAGAAAACACTGTTCCAGCGTCCGGTAACTCTTTCGCAGCAAGTTCACCTCCTGTGAACTGATCGGACGCTGGACATCAGAGTCCAGTGTAGCGTCCGGTCACTCCTTTTCCAGCAAGTCTTCACTATCCTTCGTGCTGCATGTTCCCAATCAAGTCCCAACCTAAATAAGATCTAAATAAACACCAATTGAGACTGATGTGAGTGACCTCTCTCAAACCCTCAAGTTTTTCAAAATATTTTGCCTTAGGCTATAATTCTTTTTAAGAAAATAGGCAAATAAGAGGGCCAATTAAAGACAAACGACAAACAACATTCATGCATATACAATACTTGAAAGTAAATCTAGTTGCTTGTCAAGTTTGATCCAAGGTTAAGCTTCTTCACATGCTTTACGGCGGTTATCTTAATCATGTTAGACAAGCCCTATATGCATTGCCATAAAGTAAACATGTAATATATTACAATGCAATGCAAGGGACAACACAAGCTCATCTTTTAGTGAAGTTACTAAAATCAAGAACATTGAGCTCATTCCGCAAACAACAAAACGTTGCCTCATCTTGCGGTTTAGTAAAGATATCCGCCAATTGATCCTCGGTTCTTACACCTTCTAGTGATATATCATTTTTAGCAACATGATCTCTAAGAAAGTGATGACGGATATCTATGTGCTTGCTGCGGGAGTGTTGAACCGGATTATTTGCATGTTTTACCGCACTTTCATTATCGCAGAAAAGAGGTACTTTTTCTAGAACTACACCATAGTCTAGCAAAGTTTGTTTCATATAAAGTATTTGTGCACAACAAGCACCCGCGGCAATGTATTCTGCTTCGACGGTGCACACGTCCGACCATAGTGCATGGGCGTCTTTGTGGTTCCTCACCCGGTTGAACACATCTTTACAAAGGCCTCTAAATATGGTGTTTCTAGCCTTTGCACTCTATTTTTCATAGTTCAACTCATCGCCTTGCGGGTGTGCGGCATCCTGAGGTTTTGGGAAACCTTGTGAGGCGGCTCTAAGTATTCCAACATCTAGAGCTTCTAGATACGCCTCCATGCGAATTTTCCAATATGGAAAATCGTCCCCCTCAAGGATAGGAGGAGGTCCATCCCCGTGAGACATCTTTCACTAGGCGGTTAAGCCTAAATATGTGAGCACGAGGCTCTGATACCAATTGAAAGGATCAAGATGCCCAAGAGGGGGGGTGAATTGGGCTAATTCTAAATTTCTTTGCAATAATTAAATCCTACGGTTAGTCCAATTAACCCCTTATGCCTAAGAAGTGTTTCTAGTTGTTCTACCGCACAAATGACTTGCAACCTAAGTTCCAATCCTACTCTAGCATGGCAATTCTATGAATTGCAAAGACAAGAATTGAATTGCTCAATGTAAATACTCAAAGTAATTACTCAAAGGAAATACTCAAAGTAAATGCTCAAAGTAAATAGAGAAGTAGGAACGCGGCGATGTTTTGCCAAGGTATCGGAGAGTTGCCACTCCCCACTAGTCCTCGTTGGAGCACCCGCGCAAGGGTGTTGCTCCCCCTTGATCCGCGCAAGGATCAAGTGCTCTCTACGGATTGATTTTTCGACACTCTGTCGTGGTGAATCACCCACGACCACTCACAACTTGAGTTGGGTCATCCACAAACTCTCCGGATGATCACCAAGCTCTCCAGTCACCACCAAGACGTCTAGGTGATGGCGATCACCAAGAGTAACAAGCACAAACTCTCACTTGACCACGACGAGCCTAGGGAGAAGGGTGGATGCACACTTTGCTACTCTTGATCTCACTAATGAGCGCTCTCTTTGGGATTCTCAAATCTCAATCACCTCACTAGGACCTTGCTCTTCTTGGCACTCTCTAAGATGTGTTTCAGCTGTTGGAATAAGCAAAAGTGACTCCACACACGAGTGGAGCTTCTTTTTATAACAAGGGCTGAAAAACGAACCGTTATGTGCCTCTGCGGGGTGACCGGACGCTCCGGTCATGTTGACCGGACGCTCTGGTCAGTACACCCCAAACTCTAGTGTTTACAGTGTGACCGGACACTGCCAGCGTCTGGTCAGCACGGACCGGACGCGTCCGGTCACAATTTTCCCTCTCTAGAACCTTACTGGAAACGACCGGACGCTGGCTCTCAGCGTCAAGTCACTTGACCGTCCAGCGTCCGATCACACCGAATGATTTCTTCTCGGTCAAATGAACTGACCGGACTCTGCGCCAGCGTCCGATCACACCGAAGCCAGCGTTCGGTCAGTATTTGATCCTCCATTCACTTCCAACTCTCGATCATAGGGGAATGAAGTTTGCTCCAAAGGATCTTAGGCATATGTAGGAGCTACCTAGCGCTAGTTTTGACAAGTGTGCACCACACCTAACTCACTAGACTCACCTAGGTCAAGCTACCCGTCCATACCCCCCTTAATAGTACGACCAAAGGAAAAAACAAAGTCCTAAACTACTCCAAGTGTCTCTCCAACTCCAATCGACACTTAGAACTAGTCATCCTTAACCTTGTCGTCCGTCCTTTGAAAACCGAAACAATTTCCATCGTAGGGGCATGACCACCATGATTGCCCAATAGATCTCCATTGCCATGACATAACTTAATTGCCTCTGCAAAACACACATTAGTCATAGTAATCTTGTATTGTCATTAATCACCGAAACCCAACTAGGGGCCTAGATGCTTTCAATCTCCCCCTTTTTGGTGATTGATGACAATACCACCTCGAGTATGTGAAAGAGTTGAGGTTTTTAACATGCTTGGATCATATAAGCTTTTGTCAATAAGAACAAAGGTGTTAGTCAAGCTTATATGAACCAAGCCAACATGATGTACTCAAAAGATATGAAATAAGCATGAGTACAAGTAATAAAGCTCATTTGCATCAGAGTAAAACGTGGAAGCAAAGGCAAATGAGCATAACACAAGTGATATGACATATAAATAATTCAAACTAGAGAGCACACATGTCATATATCACGGTCACGTAGATATCACTATCACATATATATAGTTCAATGCATGAAAGTAAACACACGATGAATGCATAATAGTGTATCACACATAAAAACTCTAAATGTAAAATATAAGCCAAGAAGATAACTAAGCTCCCCCTAAATACGTCGCTCCCCCTAAATCTATCATACTCGATCCCTCTCCCCCTTTGGCGTCAAACACCAAAACCTAAGGGTTTGGTCGACGGTCTTTGCAATGAGACGAGCCAAAGCCCGATACGAGGAGCAAGCAAGGCGAATCTGGCACCATCATCATCTGATCCGGAGCTCTGAGCTGTATGACCCTCTATAGTTGTAATCGGTGATGTAGCGATGCAGGTCGGATCGAGGAACTAGAGCTCTTCAGAGATCGAGTGGGTAGGACTATAGTAGGCTCTGATGATGCCACTAAGGAAGGGAACGTCTCTGTAGTCCCAGTGAATGGTGCAACAGTAGACGGACCTGGGACATGTAGATATGGAGGAGTAGGCATCCCTGTCAACTCACTGAACGAAACACCAAGGCTCCTGACACTGTGGTCTCTGGCACAAACAGTGAGGGCGTCTCATCTGGTGTAAAGCCCGTCTGCAGCGGTGTGAACTGTGGAGCTGGCAGTGACGTAGCAAAATCTTTGGGACACCTACTCAGAGGAGAAGCAAATCTGTCTTTGGTGGTGTCCCCCGACTCTAAAGCCCACTAGGTCAGAATGCTAGAGTCATCGAGGTAGTGATCGACCCAAGTCAGGCGAAGGTCGTGGACAAGGGAGCCCCAATGGCTGCTCACTACATGCTTGCATAAAATCGAGGAGCTAGCTGCTTGCATGAGTATCTCGCTGCCGATGCATCGCGCCTCTCTTCTTCATTGTAAAGCTGAGTCTCTTGATTTATAGCTAGGCTTTCTGCTGCGCGCTGAACTCATCTCGCCAAGTCTCAAATCGAGCAAATGTAGTAGCTATCTCTCGAGCTCATCTCGGTCTCGCCTCATCCGCTCAAGTATAGCCAGGAGAGCGGGGTCGGTCTGCGGTGCATGTGGCGCTGAACTAGAGCTGTCGGCCTCATGATCATGTCGCTGAGGAGGCATCCAAGGAACGGGCTGGTAGTCATCATCAGAACTGTCACTAGGGTCGCTCACGACCACACCCTCCTGCTGGGCAAGCTCCTCCTCCTCAGTAGCTGCTATCTCTCTGATGATCTCATCTGCTGGGATGCAGACTCTGGCACCTCAGGATGTCGGCGCGGCTGACTGGGTCCTATAGGTGTACTATGCCTGATCATCTGCGTCATGTTATAGGCTGGAAACTCTGTGGTGGCACCACTGTACTCAGTAAGCATCTCTGGCGGCCTCACTGTGACTGCTCTGTGGATAAGCCATGTGATCTAGTGAGCATAAGGCAGCTGCATGTGTCCTCTGAAGCCCTCAGCTATAGTGTAGTCCATCTTTGATAGAAGAAGATCACAAATATCAAAAACTCTCTGCTGCATCAGAGAGTTGAGAAGCCACAACTGTATGCGAGTCAATCCCTCGTGATATCCCATCCTTGGTAGCAATGTCCTCCTCATAATGGCCTCAAGTACACGAGCAGTGGGAGTGAGATCGCTGGGGTTTCTCCTCGACCCTTCACCAAAAGGCTCCTTGAAGCAGTGGCGGACAAGATCTGTAGGGGGCACATTTCCGCCATGAGGGTGTCTAGGAGGCTCTATCTGTCCATAGCACACCTCATGAAGTCTGATAGGCTGCTCCTGAAGTCTGAGTATCTCCCTGGCCCTAGTGCTCGTCAACCGATAATCTCTGCCTCTGAATGCAAAGTGTATGAAGTTATGATGCGGATCAATAAAGAGAGAAGCGTAGAACTGATGAACCCATGATGGAACATATAATCCTGTCTGACCAATCAAATCTGTTAGCCCTGGCAGATATGCAAGGTAGGGGTGAATGTGCTCTCTAGCTGCTGCAACAATAGCATCAATGTGACACACTCTCTGAGATCTGAAAATTGCTCCACTGTTGAGATAGGCAGTGTAAAAGTCCTCCTGCAGAGGAGTGTAGAAACCCTCAGATGCTCTCTCATCCCTCCTCGGCGGAAACCACACCTCAAAATCAACAAATCTCAGCTGCTGAACCTGCTTGGCTGTGGCGGCCCTCAAGTCAAGATGGGTCACTGGAGGCGGACCTTGTGGTTTGGGCGGTGGACGAGAACCCCTCCGCTGAGTATCTGCTCTCGGTGTGACTAGGGTACGAGTGCGACCAGAGCGGCGTAACTATGGCTGAGGTGCCTGCTCTGTCTCCTCTGCCTGCTCTCCCTCCTGAGCCTGCTCTGTCGGCTCTGCTGGCTGGGGCTGCTGCTGTGGCTCCTGCTTGGACTCCCCCTGAGGCTGAGGCTCCTCAATAGCCAGACGTCATCCTGCCATCATGACAGTCCCAGTTGGACCACCATGAAGACGCTCAATACGCTCAAGTCGGCCCTACGTCTCTGATGATAGATGATCTGCTATAACAACTCTACTGCGAGTACCTCCTCTCTCAGCACGCTCTAGGGCCTTAGCAACTGCAGCTGCTCTGGCTATCTCTGCATCAGGGTACTTGCACTTCTTTGATGCAACCTTCTTCATCGCCTTGCCTTTAGGATCTGTAGGCAAGCGAGGCGGACGCCTCGGATCCTCATCTCCTGGACCACCACCGACATTCTTCGTGCGAGCCATCTGATGAATCTGAAGAGAATCAACTGTCGCTGACAAGAAACAACTGCCTCTGATACTTTTGAGGCTTGGCCTCGTTCCGTACTCGCGAGCTTAGCTCCAAGTTAACTGACAACTGCCACTGACACCTCAATGGCACCAACTCGCTGCACGATGGAATAGATAGGATATACAAATAAATACAATATAGCTAATAGATGCAAAATCCTAGGAAGCAAGCAATTTAGGTACAAAATTGAAACGTGGGCATGCTACCTGACGAATCGGCGATCCAAAAAGAAGAGAAGCGACTCGTGGGGAACCACCGAATCGACTAGGGTTAGGGTCCCAACTCGACGAAGATCGGCGACGCAGTGTGAGTTGACGGCGAGGATTTGCAGTGGATGCACTGGCGCGGAGCTAGGGCGCTGTCCTAGGGTTCGGGCAATGCTGGAGCAGGGGCACGGTGGAGGGCGGCGCTGGTGAGGAGCTTGGCACGGTGAGGCTTGAGCAGCGCGGGACATGGAGGCTCAGGCACGGCGCGGCGGTGAGCATGAGTGCGGCGGTGCAGGGAGCACGGCGCGGGCTGAGGCATGCGGGGCTCGGCTCGAGTGGCGCAGGGAGTCGCGGGCGGCATGCGGAGCGGCGGTGGAGCGTAGAGGGCTGCAGAGAGCAGGTCACGACGGCGGTGGAAGCAGCGCGGCGATGATTTGGTGCTTGCGGCGTTGATGTCGGCGTGGGCAAGGATGGATTAGGTCAAAACACTAGCGATTAGATTAAATAGGGTGGCCCCCCAAGTCAGAAAAGGAAACGGCGATAAGAATCCTGATGCCGCACGAAATCTACTGACCGGACACTCCGGTGGTAGCCACCGGACGCTACCACCCAGCGTCCGGTCGATTCCAGAGAGGTCCAAATCCTCTGGAATCGCGACCGGATGTGTTCGGTGGACACCGACCAGACGCAGCTAGAGTTCGGTCACCTAGCCTTGATGTCTTCATGATCGACCGGACGCTGAAGCTCCATCCGACCGGACGTTGAGAAAACACTGTTCCAGCGTCCGGTAACTCCTTCGCAGCAAGTTCACCTCCTGTGAACTGACCGGACACTGGACATCAGAGTCCGGTGCAGTGTCCGGTCACTCCTTTTCCAGCAAGTCTTCACTGTCCTTCATGCTGCCTGTTCCTAATCAAGTCCCAACCCAAATAAGATCCAAATAAACACCAATTGGGACTGATGTGAGTGACCTCTCTTAAACCCTCAAGTTTTTCAAAATATTTTGCCTTAGGCTATAATTCTTTTTAAGAAAATAGGCAAATAAGAGGGCCAATTAAAGACAAACGACAAATAACATTCATGCATATGCAATACTTGAAAGTAAATCTAGTTGCTTGTCAAGTTTGATCCAAGGTTAAGCTTCTTCACACGCTTTACGGCGGTTATCTTAACCATGTTAGACAAGCCCTATATGCATTGCCATAAAGTAAACATGTAATATATTACAATGCAATGCAAAGGACAACACAAGCTCATCTTTTAGTGAAGTTACTAAAATCAAGAACATTGAGCTCATTCCGCAAACGACAAAACGTTGCCTCATCTAGCGGTTTAGTAAAGATATCCGCTAATTGATCCTCGGTTCTTACACCTTCTAATGATATATAATTTTTAGCAACATGATCTCTAAGAAAGTGATGATGGATATCTATGTGGTTGGTGTGGGAGTGTTGAACCGGATTATTTGCAAGTTTTACCGCACTTTCATTGTCGCAGAAAAGAGGTACTTTTTCTAGAACTACACCATAGTCTAGCAAAGTTTGTTTCATATAAAGTATTTGTGCACAACAAGCACCCGCGGTAATGTATTCTGCTTCGGCGGTGGACAAAGCCACACTATTTTGTTTCTTGGAGGACCAAGACACAAGTGATCTACCAAGCAAATGGCACCCTCCAGATGCGCTTTTTCTATCAACTTTGCATCCGGCATAATCCGAATCGGAATAGCCAATTAATTCAAATCTAGCTCCTTTGGGATACCAAAGACCAATGCTTGGTGTGTGCTTAAGATACCTAAGGATTCTTTTTACGGCAATTAAATGAGTTTCCTTAGGATTAGCTTGAAATCTAGCACACATACACACACTAAACATGATGTCGGGCCTAGATGCGGTTAAATACAATAATTTACCAATCATAGAACGGTAGAGTTTGATCAACCTTGTTACCTCCCTCATCTAGGTCGAGATGTTCATTGGTAGGCATTGGTGTCTTGATTGGCTTACATTCATTCATCTTGAATCTCTTGAGAAGATCATTTGTATATTTCTCTTGAGAGATGAAAATTCCTTCTCTCATTTGCTTGACTTGAAAAGCAAGAAAGAATGTAAGCTCTCCAATCATTGACATCTCGAACTCCTTCGACATCAATTCACTAAATTCTTTGCAAGAATCTTCATTTGATGGTCCAAAGATGATATCGGCAACATACACTTGACAAATGAAGATATGCCCATCAAGCTTCTTGGTGAATAGTGTGGTGTCGACCTTCCCAATGGTAAAGCCCTTCTCAATGAAGAAGTCCCGAAGGCACTCATACCAAGCTCTTGGGGCTTGCTTAAGCCCATATAACGCCTTGGACAACCTATAAACATGATTAGGATATCTAGGATCTTCAAACCCGGGAGGTTGATCAACATAGACTAGTTCATTAATAAAGCCATTTAAAAATGCACTTTTCACATCCATTTGATATAATTTTATTTCATGATGCGATGCATATGCAAGGAGGATATGAATGGCTTCTAGCCTTACAACCGGTGCAAAGGTCTCTCCAAAATCCAAACCTTCAACTTAAGAGAACCCCTTTGCAACTAGTCTTGCCTTGTTCCTCACAACAACACCTTGATCATCTTGCTTGTTTCAGAACACCCACTTTGTTCCAATGACTCTTGCACCTTTTGGTCACTCTTCAAGAGTCCAAACTTCATTGCAGGTGAAGTTGTTCAACTCTTCATGCATGGCATTGATCCAATCCGGATCTTGAAGAGCTTCTTCTACCTTGGTAGGCTCAAAGCAAAAGACAAAAGAGTGATGAGCAATAAATGAAGCAAGTTTTTGTGAGCGTGTCATCACTCCCTTTGATGGACTCCCTATGATGAGATCTTGTGGATGATCTTGTAGTAGAGGTGTGTTTCTTCTATTGACCACTTGAGGAGGAGGTTGTGGAGCATCAACATCTTGTGCTTGTACCACCATTTGCTCATGGGAGACATGAGTATCTTCATTTTCTATTCTCCCATCTTTTTCACCATCTTGTGGCACATTTGATGAAGAGGGTGGATCAATCACTTGTACATCATCTTCATCATCTTTGGGCTTGATGTCTCCAACCGGAATGTTCTTTATAGCCTCCCTCAATGGTTCATCACCTACATCATCCAGATTCTCATGTGCTCCTTGGGAGCCGTTAGATTCATCAAATTCCACATCATATGTTTCTTCAACCAAGCCGGTGGCATGATTAAATACTCTATATGCTTTGGACTTTGATGAGTAACCAACAAGAAAACCAATATCACAACGTCTTTGGAACTTCCCTAGGTGTTGCCGCTTCTTGTAGATGTAGCATTTGCAACCAAACACCCTAAAGAAGGAGACATCCGGCTTCTTCCCATTTAGCAACTCATAAGGTGTCTTACCAAGGAACTTTTGAAGGAATAGGCGGTTGGATGCATAGCATACGATGTTGATTGCTTCCGCCCATAGAGCTTCGGGGGTGTTGTACTCATCAAGCATAGTTCTTGCGAGAGTGATCAATGTCCGGTTCTTCCTCTCAACTACACTATTTTGTTGAGGAGTATATGTTGTGGAGACTTCATGTTTGATTCCAACTTCATCACAATAGGCTTCTATGTTTGTGTTGTCAAATTCTTTGCCGTTGTCACTTCTAATCTTTTTGAGTTTCACTTCAAATTCATTTTGAGCTCTCTTGGCAAACTTCTTGAAGCAAGATGCAACTTCGGATTTGTCATGAAGAAGGAATGACCATGTATACCTTGAATAATCATCAACTATCACAAGACAATAAAGATTTCCTCCTAAACTCTTGTATGTTGTTGGTCCAAATAAATCCATGTGAAGGAGTTCTAGCACTCTTGTGGTTGACATGAAAGCTTTGGTTGGATGAGTATTTGCAACTTGCTTGCCGGCTTGACATGCACTACAAAGCTTGTCCTTCTCAAACTTCACATCCTTCAACCCTCTCACCAAATCATTCTTCATTAGCTTCTTGAGTGAGCTCATCCCAACATGAGCAAGTCTTCTATGCCATAGCCACCCAAGTGTTGTTTTGGTGAATAGGCAAGTCTTCAAGTTTGCATCTTCGGAGGTGAAGTCCACTAGATATAGGTTGTATCTAAATCCTTTGAATATCACTTGTTCATCATCCTTCTTAGATACAACAACTTCCTTCTCGGTAAACAAGCATTGGAAGCCAAGATCACACAATTGCCCAACGGATAGCAAGTTGAAGCTCAATGAAGCAACATATAGCACATTGGAGATTGAATGATCATTAGATATTGCCACTTTGCCCAACCCTTTAACCTTGCCCTTTGAATTATCCCCAAATGTGATTCTTGCTTGTCCATCTACTTTTTTCATCTAGTGAGGTGAACATACGAGGATCACCGGTCATATGTTGTGTGCAACCACTATCAATAACCCAATGACTTCCACCGATATTTTAGTTCACCTACACACAAGAGATCAAGCTTTAGGAACCCAAACTTGTTGAGGGCCCTTCACCTTCTCAACAAGTGACTTTGCAACCCAAATTTTTTTAGGCCTATTCTTATTTGAAGGTCTTAAGAACATCACTTTCATCTTTCCACTAGTATCATTTCTAAGCATGTAGTGAGCATTGAAGACAAAGGGTCTAGCATGCTTGGGCAAGAGTTGTGGTGGTGGAGTTTGGCATTCATGAGCAAAGTGGCCTTCTTGTCCACACTCAAAGCATCTCTTTGGCTTTGGCTTTGGCTTTGATTGTTGTTGTTGAACTTGAGCTTTCTTCTTCTCTACATTTGCCATATATCCAATGCCACTTCAATCCATCTTCATGACGGTGTTCATTAGTAGCTCACTTTGAAGATACTTTCCTCTTGTGAATTTGCTCAATCCAATTTTAAGATGCTCTCTTTCCAACTTGAGCTTCTTGTTCTCTTCCTTGAGTGCATCACTACTTTTATCTTCCTTGGGAGCAACATTGTTTCTCTCTTCCTTGAGTTTCTTATTTTCTTCTTTTAGCTTCTCATTCTTAAGAATCAAGTCACCATCATGATCAAGAGTTTCTAGCACAATGGTGTTGTGGCTTTTGATTTCTTCAAGATCTTTCTTGAGCTTTGCATTGTCATTCTTGAGCTTGACAAACTCATCATAATCATCGGCCTCAACCACTTGCTTGCCCTTGCTACTAGAACCTTGCTCAATGCTCTCAATGATCAAGTCATCACATGATGTAGCTATATCAATCTTAACAACATGGTTAGTAGCATCATGTGGCTCATTGGATAGAAATTCTTGAGCAACAACAAGATTATCATGATTAATCTTACGAGTAGTATATTTATCTTTTAGCTTGTTGTGGCTAATGATGAGCTCATTGTGCACCCACTCAAGTTTATCATGTTTATTTTTAAGCTCTTTCTTAGAAGATTTGAGCTCCTTGAGTTTGGATGACATAACATCATTTGCTTCTCTAAGCTCAACATTAGTCTTTTCCGCTACATCACATTTAGCTAAAAGAGAATCATTCTTAATCTCAAGCTTTTCATTTTTAGCTCTAGTCTTTATAATGATCTTAGTGTATTTCTTTAGCAATTTAGCAAGATCATCATAAGAAGGTGATTCATATTTATCATCATCGCTATCACTATCACTATCATCATTATGAGCATGATCATCACCACTACTATCATCATCATGTGAAACCCTTCGTTCACCTTTGGCCATAAGGCATAGGTATGTAGAGGATGATGGCGGTGGTGGCGGTGAAGATGATGAAGAATCAATAACAATAGCGGCCACCTTCTCGTCGTCACTAGCATCATCGGATGATCCACTAGATGAATCAATGTCCGTGAGCCAATCACCGATAATGTAAGCATTTCCACTCTTCTTCTTCTTGTGGAAGTCCTTCTTGCCATCTCTCTTCTTGTATGGCTTGTTCTTTTTCTTCTCATCTTCATCTCCATTGCTTGAGTCATCTTTCTTGCCCTTGTTCTTGTTCTTGAACTTGTCTTTCTTGGGCTTTGTGCATTGGTGAGCTAGATGACTAAGTTCACCACAATTGTAGCAATCCATCTCGGAGATTGGCTTTCTTCTTGAGCTTGTGAAGAACTTCTTCTTGCCATCGAACTTGATGCCACTCTTGTTGAGCTTCTTTAGCATCTTGGCGGTTTGCTTGCAAGGCTTTCATCATCAACTTCATCATCACTTGAGCTCTCATACTCAAGCCTTGCTTTGCCCTTCTCTTGGCTAGCTTTGAATGCTAAGTCTTTTTCTTTCTTCTTTGTAGAGGATGAGCCATCTTGAGGTGTGATGTGCATGTACATCTCATGAGCATTGATCTTCCCCAAGATTTGTGTCGGTGTAGCGGTGGAAAGATCACCTTGATGTAGCACGGTCATAATATGCCCATATTTGTCAATGGGGAGGACAATCAAAATCTTTCTTACAACATCGGATGGTTACATTTGAGTGAGTCCAAGCCCATTGACTTTCTCTACAAGAACTTTTAAACGTGAATACATTTCATTAGCACATTCTTTAGAAAGCATTTCAAAAGAGTTGAGCTTTTTCATGACAAGATGATAGCGTTCCGCATGCTCACTCTTTGTTCCCTCATGGAGCGCACAAACGTCCGACCATAGTGCATGGGCGTCTTTGTGGTTCCTCACCCGATTGAACACATCTTTACAAAGGCCTCTAAATATGGTGTTTCTAGCCTTTGCACTCCATTTTTCATAGTTCAACTCATCGCCTTGCGGGTGTGCGGCATCCCGAGGTTTTGGGAAACCTTGTGAGGCGGCTCTAAGTATTCCAACATCTAGAGCTTCTAGATACGCCTCCATGCGAATTTTCCAATATGGAAAATTGTCCCCCTCAAGGATAGGAGGAGGTCCATCCCCGTGAGACATCTTTCACTAGGCGGTTAAGCCTAAATATGTGAGCACGAGGCTCTGATACCAATTGAAAGGATCAAGATGCCCAAGAGGGGGGGTGAATTGGGCTAATTCTAAATTTTTTTGTAATAATTAAATCCTACGGTTAGTCCAATTAACCCCTTATGCCTAAGTGTTTCTAGTTGTTCTACCGCACAAATGACTTGCAACCTAAGTTCCAATCCTACTCTAGCATGGCAATTCTATGAATTGTAAAGACAAGAATTGAATTGCTCAATGTAAATACTCAAAGTAATTACTCAAAGGAAATACTCAAAGTAAATGCTCAAAGTAAATAGAGAAGTAGGAACGCGGCGATGTTTTGCCGTGGTATCGGAGAGTCGCCACTCCCCACTAGTTCTCGTTGGAGCACCCGCGCAAGGGTGTTGCTCCCCATTGATCCGCGCAAGGATCAAATGCTCTCTATGGGTTGATTCTTCGACACTCCATCGCGGTGAATCACCCACAACCTTTCACAACTTGAGTTGGGTCATCCACAAACTCTCCGGATGATCACCAAGCTCTCCAATCACCACCAAGACGTCTAGGTGATGACGATCACTAAGAGTAACAAGCACGAACTCTCACTTGACCACGACAAGCCTAGGGAGAAGGGTGGATGCACACTTTGCTACTCTTGATCTCACTAATGAGGGCTCTCTTTGGGATTCTCAAATCTCAATCATCTCACTAGGACCTTGCTCTTCTTGGCACTCTCTAAGGTGTGTTTCAGCTGTTGGAATGAGCAAAAGTGGCTCCACACACGAGTGAAGCTTCTATTTATAACAAGAGCTGAAAAACGAACCGTTATGTGCCTCTACGGGGTGACCGGACGCTCCGGTCATATTGACCGGACGCTCCGATCAGTACACCCCGAACTCCAGTGTTTACAGTGTGACCGGACGCGTCCGGTCACAATTTTCCCTCTCTGGAACCTTACTGGAAACGATTGGACGCTGGCTCTCAGCGTCCGGTCACTTGACCTTCCAGCGTCCGATCACACCGAACGATTTCTTCTCAGTCAAATGAACTGACCGGACTCTGCGCCAGCGTCCGGTCACACCGAAGCCAGCGTCCGGTCAGTATTTGACCCTCCATTCACTTTCAACTCTCGATCATAGGTGAATGAAGTTTGCTCCAAAGGATCTTAGACATATGTAGGAGCTACCTAGCGCTAGTTTTGATAATTGTGTACCACACCTAACTCACTAGACTCACCTAGGTCAAGCTACCCGTCCATACCCCCCTTAATAGTACGGCCAAAGGAAAAAAACAAAGTCCTAAACTACTCCAAGTGTCTCTCCAACTCTAATCGACACTTAGAACTAGTCATCCTTAACCTTGTCGTCCGTCCTTTGAAAACCGAAATGATTTCCATCGTAGGGGCATGACCACCATGATTGCCCAATAGATCTTCATTACCATGACCTAACTTAATTGTCTCTGCAAAACACACGTTAGTCATAGTAATCTTGTATTGTCATTAATCACCGAAATCCAACTAGGGGCCTAGATGCTTTCACCCGCCACGTCGGCAAAAACCTTGATTCGATGAGTTATGGACCTAAGTGGCATACTTAAACAACATTAGGGTGCCAGAAATACGATTAGAGAGTTTGTGGACCTAAGTGGCACCACGAGACAAGTTCAAGGGCCTACAATGCATATACCTCATTTGGTAATTAGATTGTGTTGGAACTGATTGATCAACTTGCTTACATAAAAAATAGCATCTGTATATTTGAGACCCAAGAAAATAGATGTGTAACCCACGGTTGTTCTTTTTCAAGCCTTCTTTGGAACGCGGGAATTTCACATTCATAGGAATTAGTTTATTTTTATCAGAAAAACTGAGGAAACATGAAAACCTCCTCCAATCCAAAGGGAGCCTTATCGATGAGATTAGACTTTTTCTCTACTTTTGACAATAATATGTTAAAGTAATAGACCATTTCTCTAAACCATACATGTCCATCGGCATTGTGTTTAACTATTGTTCTTTTATTTTGCAAGGAGAAACCACATATTGTGTTGCTGCTGAATTCTAGTAGTACAAATCATGCTCTTCTTTGCCCTGGAATATGGCTCATCAGCCTCTTTGCCCTTGGTCATGATGCTCAAATAGTTTTGGTTTTGTGGTTCAAGTGTAAAGTTCAGCATTTATGTCATATAAACTAAAATACTGGATGCCTGGAAACTTTTGCCTTATCCCTTCTTAGACAAAAGCATTGTAGGTAGTCCTCTAATTTATGTTTATTCCATTTTTTTCTAATTTATATTTATTCTTCGTGGAACTGGAACTGGAAGGTTTACCATCTGAATGCGTTCCCATACCAGGATGAACTAAAGATGTACACCCAGTATCAGAGGCAACATGTCATTAAGTAGAAGAAAACTATTGGAATATTTACTTCGATAAAAGCATCTCCAATAGTTCCTAATAAAGTCTCTCAATCTAGGTTTTTGACAAGAATGAAAAAAATCCATCTCCAAGTGTTCTCAATCTCACCTCCAAATCTTTTCGTGCTTGAAAAAAAAAGAACGGTTGCGCAGATATATTGGCATGGGAGATACGCATATCCATGTGCCAATCTAAAGGTGAGAGGTCGAGAAAAAGAATAAAGAGTAGAAAAATATTCCTGATGCAAATGTACAAGAGAAAATGAATAAATAGAAGTGGTTAGAATGATTTAAAAATAATATAAGATTCCTGATCTAAAATTATCTTCTATATTTTAGGATTGAATTATTGGAAACCATTAGAAATTGTCTCATTTATTCCTCATGAGTTGGAAAACTCCATGATTTTGAAAAAAATTGTTTGGAACTCTTAGAGATGCTCTAAGTATCAGATATGGTACTCTTTTGAGTGTCTTCTCAAAAAAAAAGAAAAAAGAAGAAAAAGGACAACAGAAACCTGCTATTGACTGATGAGGAAGCATTCAATAGCAGAGTGGTCTTGTGGACAGCATAGTATTCCAAAAAAAATGACACATCAAACCATGGCATTTCATCAAATAGTGTTAGTGTGTTACAGAAAAGGTATCAGTCCGAACGTTATATAATCATACGACCAAATTGGTAGAATTGAACGACACAGATACAATATGTTAGTACTGCCAAAACGCCTGTTCATTCAAATGTAAGAGCACCCTTTCCCGTTTCAACTGCACTGTCACCAGTCTCCCATAAGACATAAGCAATTGATGAATAGCCGGAACAGAAGGATACAAATTTTACAATGGTGACCTGTACTTACAGATTTTTGTTTCTATGTAAGGATCTGAGTTATATATGTGGATATACCATGTATACCGACAGTGCCAATACCGACGGATGTCATCAGTTCTTACCAGTTGACTGCTACCCAAAATAATCTGTCTAATATAACAAGTAGTCACCCAATTCTATACAGAGTTAGTTGCATTAGAAATAGAGGCAAGCAATTTCTTTCGTGTATGCTGTTCAGAGCCAGGGGACTTGATAACAAAGGAATGCTCAACTGTCCCGTTGTTGGCTGTGACCTTCGACTCACCTACTTTGACCTCTGCATCTTCAAATGCTTGGAGCACCTTTTGTATTGGATGGTTTTCAATCTGAGATACCGCTCGAACAAGAATCTCACCTTGCACCACCTGGATGTCCACTTCTGGCCCAGGTGTTTGCTCTGGAAGTCGATCCCGCTCTGCTTCCAACTTTTCCAGTTTCTTCTTGAGATCACTGATATGCATTACAGCATCTTCCAGAATGGATGCCTTGTCCATTTTTGAGATGTTGGGCACAATAGCTCTCAGAGCACAGAATCGCTTGTTGAGCTTTTCCCTTCTCTGACGCTCAGCCTCAACATGGCTAAGCGGTGGTTCCTCCCTCCCGTTTGTTGGTTTCCTTTCCCTCTTCCTTGGCTGTCGACCCTCCCTTTCCTCATTGAACAAGTCACTCGCATTGCCCTTCCCCACATCCAACATGGCTTTTTGAGAAATCGAAACACCAAACTTGGAACTGGACCCTACTCGAAAATCTATTTGCATTGGCCCCCGGGGCTGAGATGCTTGTTGGGCCAAGATCAGCTGTGGATTTTGAAGCTGAAATGCGCTCACTGTGGTGCTATGAGAAGCTCCATTGCTGCAATTTGCAGTCTCGCTTGTCTCAACTAAGATACCATTGCCAAACTTCTGCTGGTCAGAATTCAGGCCTCGAGACTGACTCAATGAGAAATTCTGCAAACCTTTCCGGAGATTAGGTAGCAACCTGCTCTCTGAAGGTTGGCTGATACTCAAATCCTTCCCAAAAATCATTGAACTTTCATCCACCTTTGATGGATCAGCTCCTTTGCTGTCTGAAGGTTGGCTGATACTCAAATCCTTCCCAAAAATCTTCGTCAAACTTGGCGATATTTGAACAGAACTATTATCCTCATGCTTCTCAATTGCTATCCTGTTACTGCATGTCCCAAGAAACATTGACCTCATAGTTTGCAGAGCTTCAGCACTCTCTGGTACATTCTGCATTGAACCTACCTCAAGTACACCAGCTTTGAATGGTACTAGCACAATGGTCTTGAATCCTGCTGCATTTGCAAGGAATCCCCGGTAACAATAATTTGCTGGGGAAACATTGTGCTTATTGTTTGGAATCCAAAGGGGTGCCCCTGCACCAAAAACTTTCCCAGGACCACCAACGTGACGTGGAAATGCAAAATACATAGATGCTAGAAAGAATATTTCAGTGTTAGTGACCTGGTCAATTCCAGGAGCATAATCCTTCTCATCAGCCCCAGCAAATGCTGTGTGCAACCTCTGCAGCACCCGCTTCCGCATCTTCTGTCTGGTCACCAAAGATGCATCACCAACACTCATAGATGTAGCAAAGCCAATCTCACTATCATGAGGTTCACGGCAAGATCCATCACCCCAGCCAAGGACAATAGCACCAGATTTTGTGCGGGAGAGCTGCCAGAAGATGGCATAATCCCAACGAATGCTCTGATCATCAGCCTCAACTAGGTTCTGGAGTTTATTTTGCAAATCTGCCAACACAGATGCTGCTACAAGACCTTCAGATATGGCACCACCACATTTTGTCAGATATGTGAAGGCATCCGAGCCCAGCACGGAGGAACAGAGGGTTTTGTCTTCCTCGGTCCAGAACTGTCCAATGCTTACCTCTTCTATCTCTGTCTTCATGAGTGCATAGCCTGCTCAACAGTGCTATGAGTCAGGTCACCAGACAAGAAAATCATAACAAACTCCGACAATGATTGGCTAAACTAACAATTTGAAAGCAAATTTGCCACAAGGAGTGCACTTTATTAACCACCTACAGCTCAAATGATAAAGTGGGTATTACTTGAATTTGTGGACACTATATGTGTCATGTGGGGCCGCACTTACGCACGTCAGCGAAGGGCCCGTGATGTCAGGCGGGCCGCAGCACGCGCTGAGGCAGCAGGCCCGGGTGATCAGGAGGAAGGTGCGGCTAAGGAAAGTGGCTGATTTGATTAGATAAGTGATTGGCCTAAAGTTTAGGGGATTCATCCCTAATTAGTTATTTCCTATTTTATTGTTGCCAAGTGTGGCAGCCCACGGGCCTATATAAACTGTACTAGAGGTCATGATCAAGCAAGCAATAAAGTTATCCCTAATCTCTCTCTATTCTCTGTAAGCCTACGGAAGAGGGGTATAACCTCACCGGAGAAGACGGCCGACGGCTACGAGCTCCGTAGCCGCGGTCCAGCCAGTCAGGGGTTTGCTGCCCTTGACAACCTGGTATCAGCCTCCAGGCGTTCCCATTCCCGGCGATCCTCGCCCACCCGCCCCACCCAATCCACCACAGCCGCCGCCCACCATCCCAGCAGCCCGCCATCACCACCATCATCCTCCGCGTCCGCGCCGCACCCAGCCACCATGAGTGAGCCGACTATGGCCGACGTGATGGAGATGCTGAAGGCCCTCACTTCGGAACTGTCAACAATGAAGTCCGACATGGCGGCCATGAAGGACAAGGCGTCGTCCTCAACGGACAGCAGCGCCGGCGGCCGCCCGGACGGGGCGCGCGATCTTGATCGCCCTCCGAAATTCCAGAAATTGGATTTTCCCCGTTACGATGGTAAGACCGATCCGCTGCTCTTCATCAACAAATGCGAATCATACTTTCGCCAGCAGCGTACCATGGCGGAGGAGCGCGTTTGGATGGCCTCGTACAACCTGGAGGACGTCGCCCAGCTCTGGTACATCCAGCTCCAAGAGGATGAGGGTACGCCACCATGGGGGCGCTTCAAGGACCTCCTGAACCTCCGGTTCGGGCCTCCCCTCCGTTCGGCTCCGTTGTTCGAGCTCGCCGAGTGCCGGCGTATGGGTACAGTAGAGGAGTACTCCAATCGCTTCCAGGCCCTCCTGCCGCGTGCGGGTCGTCTGGAGGAGGCACAGCGCGTCCAGCTCTTCACCGGCGGGCTCCTGCCACCACTCAGCCACGCCGTCCGCATCCACAACCCGGAGACGTTGGCGGCTGCCATGAGCCTGGCCCGCCAGGTGGAGCTGATGGAGGTTTAACCACCCGGCGCCGGCCCAGCTTCAACGCCATCACACAGCATCATGCTCGCGCCGCGCCACGACCAAAGACTTCCGGCGCTTCCGACGAATCGGGCGCTCCGGCTCCACAGGCAATGCCCAGCCAAAGAGGCCGCATTGAGGGCAATCACCGGCGCCTCACCCCGGACGATATGCGGGCGCGCGCGTGTGCGGGTCGTGTGTTTCAATTATGATGAAAAAATACACGTGGCCACAATCGGTTCTGCGGCGCGATCTTCTTCGTGGGCGGCGTGGAGATTGAGGACGCCATGGACGCCATGCGACGACGCCAACACGACGCCACGGCCTACCGCGCCTTTTTCCCCTGACGCATGGTCGGGGTCCCCGTGGCGGGCACTATGCGATCGCCGTGGTTCTCGGTACCGCGCCCTCGCCGCCTCTTTGACTCGGAAGCACGCACAACTTCATTTCGGAGGAGGCAGCTCGACGCTCCGGTCTACCCCACCACCAGCGGCCTCGCTCACCGCCTTGGTCGCCAATGGTGAACGAGTCGCCTGCGCCGGGGTCATCCGCGACGCGCCCCTACTCGTCGATGGCGAGGCGTTCCCGGCCGATCTCTACGTCATGTCACCGGGCCGGCATGCGACGTCGTCCCTCGCACCGGTGGCTTTCTGAGTTGGGGCCCATCGTGCGGGACCTTGGCGGTAATGGCGCGATGACCTTCCAGCGCCATGGGCGCCCGTCACGTGGACCGGCGTGGCACGTCGCCGGTGCCGCCTTTACGCTGCGACAAAGACAGCGCCGAAAGCGCGTCCCCTCGATGAGTCTGCTGCCGCCACATTCGGCCGACGTCTTCACCGAGCCCACGGGCTTGCCACCGCCGCGCGCCCGCGACAAAGATCGCCCTCCAACTCGGGCGCACCTCCGGTGGCCGTCCCGCCCTACCGTGCGGCGGCCCACAAGGACGAAACTCGAGCGGCGATCGCCGCCATGATCGCCAGGGATCGTCCGCGCCAGCGACTTCGGCGTTCTCCTCGCGGTCCTCCTCGTCAAGAAGGCGGATGGTTCGTGGCGGTTTTAACGTCGACTACCGCGCCTCAACGCCGTCACCATCAAGGACGCCTTCCCCATCCCGTCGTCCGATGAGTCATTGGACGAAGCCGCACGGGCTCGCTTCTTCACTAAGCTCGACCTCCCGGCCGAGTTACCACCAAAAGTGATGCGGCACGAGGACATCCACAAGACGGCGTTCCGCACCCACGACGGCCTGTACGAGTTCTTGGTGATGCCATTCGGCCTCTGCAATGCCCCGGCAACATTCCAAGCACTCATGAACGACGTGTTGCGTGCCTACCTCCTCCGCCCGGTTTGTGCTTGTTTTCTTCGACGATATTTTGATCTACCCCGGTTCACGGACCACCTCCTCCGACACCTCCGCGTGCGTCTTGACTCTCTTCAAGCCAACACCGCCTCTTCGTCAAGAGGTCGAAGTGCTCGTTCGGTGTCGACTCAGAGCTATCTCGGCCACATCATCTCCGCGGCGCGGCGTAGCCATGGATCCCGCCAAGGTCCAGCCGCCATACGGCGATCGCCACGGCCTCGCTCCGCTGCGTCTTTGTCTGCGGCTTCCTCGACTGGCGGGCTACTACCGGAAGTTCGTCCACAACTACGGCACCATCGCCGCCCCTCATCAAGCGCTCCCCGAAGAAGAGGGTTCACGTGGAACGACGACGCCACGGCCGCTTTCACCGCCCTTAAAGGCGGTGTGACGTCCGCCCGTCGGCGCTTCCGGACTTCAAAGAAGCCCTTCGTCGTCGAGTGCGACGCGTCTACCTACGGCCTCGGGGCGGTCCTCATCCAGGAGGCGCATCCGATTGCGTTCTTCAGCAGGCCGGTGGCGCCACGACACCGCTCCCTTGCGGCATATGAGCGGGAGCTCATTGGCCTTGTCATGGCTGTGCGGCATTGGCGGCCGTACTTGTGGGGACGTCGCTTCTTCGTCAAGACGGACCACTACAGCCTTAAGTACCTCCTCGACCAGCGCCTCGCGACGATCCCACAGCATCACTGGGTCGGGAAGCTACTCGGCTTCGATTTCTCCGTCGAGTACAAGTCGAGGGCGACCAACACGGTGGCTGATGCCCTCTCGCGCCGCGACACCGACGAGGACCCGGCGGTTGCACTCATGGCGATCTCGGGCTCTCGCCTCGACTTCATCAGCCGTCTACGCCAGGCCCAGTCAACCAACCCCGCCTTGGTGGCCATCCACGACGAAGCCAAGACGGCACCAAGCCCCTTCGGGATTGGCCGACAAGATGGTCACCTACGGTGGGCGCCTCTACATTCCGCAAATCGCGCCACTCATCGCAAGAGATCCCGGGCACCGTCCACGACGATGGGCACGAGGGTGTCCAGCGCACCTTGCACCGCCTCCGCCGCGACTTCCATTTTCCCAACATGAGTCGTTGTGTGCAGGACTTTGTGCGCCAGTGCGTCACTTGCCAGAGGTACAAGTCGAGCATCTTCATCCACCGGGTCACATCATCGCCACGCCCATTCCCACAGCCAGTGGGCCCACATTGGCCTCGATTTTGTGGAAGCGGCGCGCCGGGTGAATGGAAAGTCGGTGATCCTCTCCGTCGTCGACCGCTTCAGCAGCAAGTACGCCACTTCATACCCTGGCGCACCCGACACCGCCGGCCGAGATAGTGGCTCAGCGTTCTTCACCGACATCGTGGCGCCTCCATGGCTCTCGCCGCGATCCATGGTGTCCGGCCGTGACCCGTGTTCACTTCATTGCTCGGCGCGGTGATGATGCCTCATGGGCACCAAGTCGCACATGACCTCCGCCTTCCACCCCAAATCCGACGCGGCCAAACGGAGGCGGCCAACAAGGTCATTGTCATGTACTTACTGCTTGTTTCTACAGTGACCAATTTTAGATGGGTCGCGATGGCTTCCATGGGTTGAGTACGTGTACAACACGGCCTATCAGTCCTCGCTTCGGGAGACGCCGTTCCGCGTGGTGTACGGCAGCGACCCGCCCACCATCCGCTCATACGAGCTCGGTGAGACGCGAGTTGCGCAGCGATGGCGCGCGACACACGGAGGAGCGCGAGGCCTTCCTAGTCGATGTTCGCTACGCTTGGAGCAAGCATTGGGGTGTCCAGAAGCGCCACTACGACCAAAGCGGATCGCCGGTGCACTACCGTGTCGGCGATTGGGCGCTCCTGCGCTTTCGACAGCGCACCATGGCGTCCCTTCCTCAGGCGCAGACCGGCAAGCTGAAGCCGCTACATCGGGCCCTACCGCGTCTGCGAGATCATCAACGATGTGGTTGCAAGGCGTCTGAGCTTCCCCATGCTCGTATACATGATGTGTTTCATGCTCGGTACCCTCAAAGAAGTTCGCGGCACCCCCGGACGCTCCACCGGCTCGCCACACATCCACCATGGTACGGTGGCTCCAGAGCCCAAAGGGTTGAGCATGCTCGCTTGGCGCGAGGCGTTCGTCACCGATCGTCCATTGGCGCGCGAACCTCCGAGAGTCGGCCACATGGGAAGATGTCAATCCTTCCGCGAAAGGTTTCAGACTTCCACTTCGAGGACGAGTGACTCGAGGAGGGAGAGATGTCATGTGGGGCCGCGCTTACGCACGCGTCGTGAAGGGGGCCCGTGATGTCGGTGGCAGCAAAGACGCTACCGAGGCAAAGCAGAGCGGTGATCGGGGAGGAAGGTGCGGCTAAGGAAAGTGGCTGATTTGATTAGATAAGTGATTGGCCTAAAGTTTAGGGGATTCATCCCTAATTAGTTATTTCCTATTTTATTGTTGCCAAGTGTGGCGTTCTTACGGCCTATATAAAAACTGTACTAGAGGTCATGATCAAGCAAGCAATAAAGTTATCCCTAATCTCTCTCTATTCTCTGTAAGCCTACGGTAGGGGGGTATAACCTCACCGGAGAAGACGGCCGACGGCTACGAGCTCCGTAGCCGCGGTCCAGCCAGTCAGGGGTTTGCTGCCCTTGACAATATGCGAGACACGTTAGATGAGGAATTTTCCTTTTCTTTTAACGCACTCTTGGTGGCACACAGGTTTCTAAAACCCAATTCACAGGTTCAAATCCTGAATGTGAATCCAATTATCTTGTGTCAAAACAAAGTAAAACAAATTAAAGTACTCTAGACAGCAAAAAGTCCAAACAGTTTAGGTGCTTGTTTAAAGTTCCAATTTGAAACATTGTAATTTATCTCAATTACTCCTGTATCTACTGAAAAACAGTTCATATTCCAGGGAATCAATAGGTAATCTTAGGGATTGTTTGGTAGAGCTTGTCCTGTGTTGGATTCTGAGAGAAGTATTTTGTGGGTAAAAGTAATTCTCTATAGTTTTTGAGGATAAACTCTATAGAGGAACTCATTCTTTATGGGCAGTGAATCAGGAAAAGGTAGTTTTTTCAGCTCCCAGACCCCTATTTGTTTCAGAGCTCTGCGAAACAAGCCCTAACACAATCGTACCATGAATAACAAACACTCTAGCTCATAAAATTCGTTATACACCTCCTAATGTTACATGCCAATCTATATTTATGATTAAGTGTGCATCAATACGAACTTTGCAGTGTGAATCAAGGGTGCACAAGAATCCACTTAATTTAGGTGTGGGCCACTTTAGAATTCAAGTAATCATCATGGATTTGACTTCATTTCACAAACAAAGACTAGAGATGGACTACTGACTACATTAATCATACATCTCAAGTAGTCTGCGTATATGCTAGGAATAAGCAAAAAAAAACAATAAAAAGATACATCAAATTATTGCAAATATGTACTTAAGTAGATTTTAGCAAGGAATCTGTCTGGAAGTACAGATTTTTGAAGGTCCTCCTTCCTAGTTCTCTTCCACAGCATTTGGGGCCCATTTGGACAGCTGTCATATTGTAACAACTAAAACTTCTGCAAAGTTCTTGGACATCCTGCCAGAACCCTTGAGTTTGTAGTTTCACACTAATTTCTCTTTAAATTTGCAATTTTGTTAGCCCTTAAACTTTAGCTTTGTAAACTGTGATAGTTTGGTCAATTTATGCCTAAGTACGGAAAACTCAATAAAATGACAGTAGCAGATGCCCAAACTAAGAAGCGAAAATACAAACTACAAATGTAAAGATCCAATTAGAAATTCCAGACTAGTCGCTCATGCTCAGGATTCAGGAGCAGGGGTGTGCTGTGTGCATATATAAACTCAATCCTTTTTGCAAAAAAAAGAAGAAAAAAGAGCTGCATGGGCCAGATCCGAAGAGAAAGAGAAATACTAGCTTACATTAGGGTTTGAGCTGCTCGGTTTCATACAGCAGTAAGGGAAGGTTAGGGGCGGACATACCTGGTGGGTGCTAATCGCCGGCGAAGGACTGATGAAGACCTAGCAGAGGGCGGCGCCACTCGCCCCACCCAGTCGTCGCCGCGAGGAAAAGAAGGCCACGAGCGAGATAGTGGGCACAGCAGCCGAACGGGAGGAAGAGAAAACGAGAGGATGGGTCAACGCCACAGGCAGCGACTGGATCTCGATGATGGGCCGCAGGGGGGCGGAGAGCTGTTGAGCCTCTTGCAGTCTTGCCCTCTCTTCTTGCGATGCGAGGAAGAACTGCAATGCCAATGGAAAGAAACGTTGACCATATGTGTTCTCGCTCGTCGCAACGTGGCCACGTGGGTGACGTATCCAGTCGCAAGGGAGTGTGTTTCCTACTACTCACAAGGTATTTGAACACAAAAAAACGCAATATAACCTTCCATTAACTTATACTCTCTCCATTTTAGATTATAAAATATTGTGATTTTCTTGATATGTTATTTTTACTATATATTTAGAAAAGGAAAAACTATATATCTAAAAACCATGTTCAAGACCCAGCCAGTGTAGTTTTCAACAGTTACTTGTTCCTCTCGCTCCCCCTAGCACTTTTCCCCCTAACCGCCGATGGCCCCTCCGGCCCGGCATCCACCTTACCAGCGCCCTACTCCCTCCTCCCACACGCTCTCCAAGCGCCCACCATCCATTCCCCGCCTGCCATGGAAGGCTCTTCCCCAAGTTTGGTTGGCTCCGTGAGCGAGCATGATGCCTCCCCATCGCTGGTAGTCGTCGTTCTCGCCCGTGCTGGGGTGGTGGGGAGCCTGTGGCTTGCCACGACCGTCCCCCATTTGCTACTGATTGTCGGCTCGCCCTCCCATCGGGCGCAGGAGATGTTGTCCTTTAGCGATTCTTAATACTCCTCTTACGAACATGTCGAGTCACCCCGCCCCGTCGTCTCCGGTAAAGGGAAGGAGGTTGCCCCTGCTCTGACTCAATGCCGTCATCTCCGGAACGCAACTTCCAGGGTGTTCGATCCGGTGTCCTCGGCAGCACACCAGGTCACTGGGGGAATCATTATCGAGGGAGGACAGTGGATCGCGGTAGGGTTTGGGGCTTTGTCGTAGCTGGCGGCACTTGCAAAACGGTTGATTCTGGAAGCACCCAAATCCCTAGTCACGGATTTGAAAACAATCTAGATCAGTGGGGCTAAGACGCATGTGTTTGTGTGTTTCTCTTTCACATCGCGTTCTCAGGGTTTGCTAGGCAACTCGCCAGACCGCCCTGATCCTATAGTCTGTGCTTCTACTTATTGAAACACGTGCAACGCACTTTCTCAAAAAAAATCCTATTTGCCAGGGTTTGCAAGGCCCATATCACACTTCCAAGGTGGACTCTTTTCTAAACATGTCGTGCGAATTAATATGGCACCCCAAATAAGATGACTATATTAATATGTAGTTTTATATATCTCAGAAACCAAACCAGGTCTTTTCCACCTAATAGCATCTCCAGCGGTCCCCCAATCCCCCCTATCCCCATAAAATTGTCATATTGGGGGAGATAGCATATTTTCTCGCTCATCAGCCCCCAATAAGTCTCTTTTTTTGTGGCCACCAACATTTTACTCATCTCCCCTCAAATTAAGGGGGTAGTTGCATCTCCCCCAATAGACTGGGCCCACGATAATTGTCACCTCCCTCCTTTGTCGAACACCGTCACGAGCATCGACATCCTCGGTCGTGGCCATGGGAGGCTTCGCCTCACGAACAAGTGTGGCCATGGGAGCATCGCCCGCTCCACCGTCGGAGGAGACCAGGTGCCGTTCTCACTCGTGGATGTGGGAGCACCGCCCACTCGGACCGAGTCGCCCGTGCTCGCGGCCGTGGGAGGAGCGCAAGCCGTCCTATCCTACCGCGGTGACTCTTGAGAGCACGAGATGCTCGAGGCCCATGCAAGCAGTCAGCGACACACGACCACTGATGGTGTGGCCAATCACCGTGCTGATGGATCTGGGCGAGTGATGGAAGAGAGCAGAAAGACCAAGGAAGAAGGAAAACTAACAATTGGATCCCACGTATTAGGGGAGATTATTAGTGATCTGTCGTGGCAGAACCGTCCGAAATAACACATCTTCGGAGGCGCTCGTATTCCACCAGACACTAAGCACCCCGAAAGCAAACTACATTGGGCGGATTCCATCGAGCACACCCCAAGGGAGAACTCAAATAATCCACGTTTTTTCCTCCAGGATCCAATAATAAGAACGAGTTTACAATACTTAGTCCATTTCATACAACCAGAGTTATTAGAAATTCATTATTACAGTACCAAGTTCAGGGTGCAGAAATTAAACAGCGGAATAAAAATAAACATCTAATGGTAGAAAACAAGGATCCGTCTGTGTCCACCAAAAGAATCATCCACACAACAGCTACTCTTCAAGCTGCACCTACAACAGGGGTAAATAAACCCTGAGTACACAATGTACTCTCAAGACTTATCTGACTAGTGGGAAGAATTTTCCGACTCCAAAGGATATGATAAGCTTTATGGGTTGTTGGGTTTCCGTTCAGCAAAAAGCAATACTAGTAGTAAATCCTTATGTATGTGTTTTATTAGCAGTCATAATTAGTTCATTAGCTAACCATTCTATGTAAGCACATGTTCTACTTTCAAGCAAGAGTTGAGCCAATAGTTCTATTTCACTATCTTTTATCTTCCAGTTCTTACTACAGTGCTAGACTGTAGACAAGCCGTATCGGATTGCCCGGTGATTCACGAATCCATGTGCCCAGCTGGGTATCCCGAAACACACGCTCCGCTTATACCGTAGGCACAAGCAGGACCAACCCACAATTCTCCTGTCAAGGGTCTAGGTCCCCGTCCAAACTTGGACTCCAAGCCTCCGCACATGAGTCCCGAACTCAGTATGGTGCTTAGACCTCCACCATCTCCGCCTCCAATCAGTCGGTTCAGAAAAAGCCAGAACCCATAACAAGAGAGCAACGAGCCTTCCCTGCTCCCATAAATAAGTATGTGTTCAGGATAATAAGTCTGTGACTTGCCTAGAACCCAATGCAACGGCCGGTCCTTAACCGACACGGACAGGGAAAACAGTATAACCAAGCTATGCCCCGTTGGCCATGGAACACACCCTCTTACACCCACCAATACCCATACCATATCTCTGCCCGGTCTCTATTTTTCCTTTCACCATTTAATCATAAGAGTGATAATAATAATCACCTATTGTGAGTAACGGCAGGTTACTCACGCTACCGAAAATCCTAAGCATAGCAACTATTCGATCTATGCTAGTAGGACTAATAGGTAGATATATCTATGCATGTAGTTTTCCATAAAATGCATGTAACGTAAATGCACATCACATATATATATATATCCATTGATCATTTAAAATAAGGGTTATGCACCGGGACTTGCCTTGGGCAGGCGTGGTGTCAGCAAAGTCAGTCGCTGGTGGCTCCGGGGCTCCTTCCTGTACGAGAATCTCCTCCTCATACTCTTTAATTACCTCCTCATACTCCTACTCGTCCGCAGTCACGAACTCTACCAACTCGTTATCTATATGCATAAAATGATGATGCACCACTTAGTAATGCGACAACAGCGACTCTTAAAATAAGAATACACCAACCAAGCTAACTCTAATGACTATGATGCTAAGCTACCTATTATTCCCGCTAAACAGGTATGAAACATTTCACGTATTATCTTAGCAACTAAAGGCATCCTTATTCTTATTACTGATTTAATATATATACTACAACAAGGAGTACTTAGCCACCATATTTCTCAACATATTCTAAAGTTACAAAAATTACAGTGAGCACATAATAATCTAATTAACCTATTATAAAAATTTCATGGCCAAAGCTATTACCAAATTGCCACAAAAATTCCTACAATTATTAATCTAAATAACATTAAACACTTTCAAATTATTTAATAGACCTTAGCATCAACACAGACATGTATAAACTAACCATACTATCAAATAGACAACATTTTTAGAAACTCAATAGAATTTATTTCACAATTTTTGGACACCTATATGATTTTATATAATTTACTAAAGATCAGCTCAAAACTAATTTGGAAAAACATTTACTAATCTCCAAGAAAAAGGAAAAACTAATTCCTCCGCGTGGCCCGCAATGCGCGGCCCACGCGGCACAGCGCACGCGTGAGCGCGCCCTGCTGGCGCGGCCCACACGAGGCGACCTGCGATGGGGAGGCCCGAGCGGACGCGACACACATGCAAAAACGCCCCTAAACTCGGCAAACTAACCCGTAGTCCATGTTACTATTCCTACATACAGCACTTATGCAAAGGAACCCTTGGAACTTTCTCTTCTTCACAACGGTGAGGCCCCCAGCCACCCGCGCGCGCGCCGCGCGCGGCGGCGATGGCATTGGGCGGCCACGTTGGCTAGCTAGGACCCACGCTAGCACCACTAATAGGCCGACACCCATCTACAACCCTAGCGTCTACACTAGCCTAGCCTACAGGAGCGGCGGAGCTCGTGGAAGTGGCGACCACGGCGCGCGGCCATGCGCGATAGTGGCGCGACCACGCCGGCCACCCTAAGCCACCGCGGGGTGAACTAGCTAGCATATAACATCACTATAGTACCCTGGTTACGTCTGTGATGGTGGTTTGGCCGGAGGTTCCCCGAATAGGGTTGGCCACGTGCGGGCAGTGGAATGCGACGGCGCTCTGAGATGGCACGATCACGTCAGTGGCTACGGCAAGGCGGTAGAGGTGCAAGTGAGGTGCAGCAGGTGAAGTGCAGGTGAAAGTAGAGCTCACGGTGAAGATGGATTGACGAGGGGTGGTGCAGCGGGTGGCTGCCCTCGGCCACGACCGGTTCTGCCCTTAATGGCACGACGGAGGGGGAACTTCCAAATTGGAGTTCGTCGTGGCTCAATTCAAAGCGGGGTAGGTACGGTTGGCACGCGGACGTCCAGGCGCATACACAGGCACACGCAATTGAAGGCGAGCGTCTACGCCCTAGCACACCGTGGCCGCGACGCGACGGTGGAAACAGAGGCGGTCGGCGCATAGAGGCGGGTAGGGGAGAAACAAAGGACGGGAGACGGTGATGACGTGGTGGGTAGCTGGTGAGTGCACCTTAGCGCACCCAGTGTGGCCCATGGCTGGCGCTAGCCAATGACACACGCACAAGGTCGGCGTGGCCCACGCGTCGTAGTGCCATAAATGGCATGCCAACGGTGGTCCGGCCCCACACGCACAGCGCCTAGGCGAACCAAAGATGCAGCGCGGTGCAACGGCAGGCGAGAGCGGGATGGTGACATGACAACAGTGGCAGCGTGTGGTGGGGCAACGAGTTGGCGTGCAGCACGGTGATGGGACGACGACAACGCAGAGGCACAGGCGGACGCGACAGCAGCGTGTTGTGGCACGGCACTGAGGAGGGGCAGCCGCGCGCCAGGGCTATCGGCCATAGTGGCCAGCCAAGCGCATCCAGGTGTGTGTGCACACGGCCGGCACACCAACGCCGTGGCACAGGGGCACGGTGATTGCGTCTACGTGAGGAAAACAACCAAGACCGTGCCATGCACGCTTTTTAAAGCTTCCAATTCAACTAATCGGTTGGCCAAACACCCAAACCATCTTTGCTATATCTAAGAGGGTATATTAGGATACAAAAACCAGCCATAATACAACACCGCTCCTTAACCCAATTTCCCTACAAAAATTACCAAGCATAGCTTTGTCAATCTATTTTCAGACTTAAGAAATTGACTGTCTTGAGTTGGATTTGCGTCAAATTCGATTTCCAAGCTATTAGATACGTTAGCTAGTGATATCATTTTTCGTCTGCAGGTATTTCATCGTCATCTACAAAATTTGTACTTCAAACTTGATTCAAGTATCACATACATGTTCTATAGCATTTTTGTTTAATAAAAATTAGTTTTAAACCCTAAGTGATATAACATGACTACGGAATTAACTTTCGTTATGCATTTCCGTTGATCGTTTTGAGTCACGAAACTTGATCTACACTCTATATTACATGCATTAACACATAAACATGATGCTCATGATATATTTTAGCAAATGATTTACAGTGTAACACTGAGGGTGTTACATCTGTTGGAGCATCTCTCCCAATACCTAAAAAGTAATATTGGGTCATCCTATTATCATGTTAGTGGGGGAGATGTAGAGAACCGCTGAGATGCTCTAATCAACGCATTATCGATACATACATGGAAAGAACATTTTCAGGTGTGTTTGGTTCTCTGGCTATCTCATGACCAGGCTTTCTGGAGCCAACTTGAGTCTGTTTGGTTGGTTGAACAAGCCTTTTAGCTAGGCTCCAGCAAACCACCCAAGGGGTCCTTAGCCTGGCCCCAGAAAACGCAGGAAAAGTGTTTTTCTAGAGCCAGGCCTTGGATAGCGCTCGGGTGAGTTCGCTCACCTCTCCATTCGATAGCCACCACCGCTCGGGACCGGTGGTGCTCAAGAAGGGGCCATGAACGACAGCAGAGGACGCCATGCTCAGGACCATGGCGAGGGGAACTAGAATCCAGTGAGGATGACCGGCCTGCTTCGCTGCGGCAAGAGCTACCGCTTGCGCTGGACCAACCACCTCCGCCCCAACCTCAAGAAGGGCTCCTTCTCCCCAACGAGGGCTCCTCATCGCCTAGCTCCACGCACAGCTCGGCAACAAGTGGGCGCGCATGGGCGTGCATGTAAGCATTGTACTCTCTTTGCCTTGAATAATTTATTTATGGCGAGTGGCGGCTTGTTGATGTGACTTGATGCTTCGTGTTCGTTCCTGTGCTGGTTGGTGCGCATCCGCAGCTGCCGGGGAGGTCGGACAACGAGATCAAGAACTACTGGAACACGAGGACCAAGCACCGCCAAACACGGCTTTGCTGTGTACCCGCCGGAGGTGTAGCTCCACCGCGCTTCTCTCCAAGCGCCACCACGATGACTTTTTTCGCCAGAGTCCTCACAAATGCTCGGTGACGACCAATGTCCGTGAGTCGGAGCCCTTCTCGGTGCCGTTGTCCCTGTGGTGGTTCGTTCACTCGGGCAACGCGCAATACTTCCAACAAGACACTCATCGGTAGTGTCCCCGCGCGACACACCGACCGCCCGATGCACCCGCCATGCGGGACCTTTCCCTCGGCTATATGCGTGCGGCGCGCCGACGACTAGAGTAAATTGCCGCCGCCTAGCCATCCCCTGGCCCCAGAGTGGAGCTCCCTTCAAACCAATACGGCCAGCCGACGCCGCCATCCCGTGTGCCGTGCTCACCAAGGATGCCCATCACGTGTCCGACGAAATGCCTTAGAGGGATTACCTTACCAATTCGGAGAAGAGACCACTATATCAAAATAAAACCTGGCAACCAAACACAGTCCAGAGCTAGCCATGGGTAACTAAACAATCAGATTAGCTTGGTGGGAGCAAACACACCCTACGTCACATCCCTGTCCCTTGTCAAGCAGCTGTACTTGTACGCGCGCCGGACCGAATTCGGAAAGCGACGTCTGTAGGCCGGATGCTTCTTGGGCCCCTACTCTCACATTTCCATACTCTACTATCCCCGCAAGCTCGAATGCGCACCGCCTAAACAAACCCTCCCACTGCCCTCTCCCTCACTCTCCCCTTTTCACCGCGCCGCACTCCCAAGTCCCAAGTCCCAAGTCCCAACAGGCGCAAATGGCGGCGGTCGGAACACTTCCCGGCGCCGCCGCAGTCGCTGGCGCTTCTGTGCCCCAACGCCAACGCCGCGGCGGTGCCCCTTCTTTCGTAGCCGCCTACGTTCCCGAGGGCACCCGCCTCGTCTGCGAGAGGCAGCTCCGTCCGGCTCCGGTCCTCGCCTGTTCCTCCATCCCCCCGTCTCGTCCAGCGAGGCGGCGGTTCCTCTCCGCTGCTGCGGCCGCAGCCTCCTCGGGTTCCGCTGGGTTAGTGCATCCCTTTCTTTCCAGCCGTCTCAGCGCCCCGTACCTTGCATTTGTCCAAGCAACGACAGTCTGGGGCTTTGGGGGGTCTGCTATAGTGTATTCGTTGAAGCTTCTAGAAGCAGAGGTTTAGATCTTGACCACTTAGCCTTCTTCAGCTGAACGGAGCTGTGATATCTGGATAGAGCAATATTACACCACTATGATGTGGTAGCCCACTTTGATTCCAACTTCTAGGCTTGTATTAAAAGCCTAGGTTTAACCTTATGTATATTTTATTTAGCAACCCCACTGAGTGCAGTTCGCTTGATTATGGCTGCAGTGATGCGTAGTGCGTACCCTTTGTTTCAGTGGTGGAGTACAATTGGGGCTGTGCCATTGCACCTCCAATGTTTCGTGTAAATACAAAGAAGCCCTTTGAGTATTGGATGCAGCTCTCAAAATTGGAGCTACCATGTAGTAATTTACCACTTTAACTTATGAAATCTAAGAGTGATCCTACGCTATTTTATATAACCGCAATTCATAGACTAAGCACCCTCGATTTATTTATTGCAATTTACATCTCAATTTTCTAATATATGAGTTCCTTGACTTTTGACTTTTGATCTGAGATTAAGTTCCCATTGTGAAATTCAAAATGATCCATAGTATGTTGTGAGTTTTAACCTTTGGTGACGCCTGGAGCACACAGCGCTGCAGCTAAGAAAATCATTTTGTTGGTCATTAGTAACATGAATTTTCTATTACAGAGAAGCAGAGCCCCAGGGATTTGCAGAGAGATACCCAACCCTTGTCACAGGTTTCTTCTTCTTCTTGTGGTATGTTCACTTACCTGTATTGCCAATCTAGCTTCATGAAACTACGCAAAAAAAAAAAAATCCTTTGGATAGTAGTTTTAATTGTCACCTTGTGATCAAACCTTGCAGGTATTTTCTGAATGTAATATTTAACATCCTCAACAAGAAGATCTTCGACTACTTCCCCTATCCATAGTATGTTTCCTGGATAAGTGTGCATTCTGTCTTTCATGCTGGCACCATTTGCAATAACATATAAAACTTGTACCTATTGTTGTAGTTTGTATCAGTGAGCCATCTTTTTATTGGAGTACTATACTGCCTCATTGGCTGGAGCTTCGGTATCCCAAAGCGCGCGGTATAGTTGACACCTCCATACTCTTTTTCATTTTTGATAGATAACCGCCTCTCTAACTCACAGTTAAGGGTTTTCAGTGACATTTATGAGCAGGGTGTGCGTGCAAACTAAATTGTTTATTCGCTAAAGGAAAATGTTTAATGTTGGATCATATTGCATAGTGAGGTGCATATATAGCGCTTCTGATTTGACAATGTTTCTATTGGATGGATTATACACTGAGAAGAATTAGCAAATGATGCTAAATTATGCAGAATATATATTCTCCAGTGTTTTCGAAATGTTCTTGTATCTATTAAGCACCAGTTGTTTTTTCTACATAGTTTTTTTTATATATTTCAGTGACATCTTTTTCTGGAAGGAACTGATAAACTAATACAAATTGTACTTCTGTAGCCAATCAACTCAACAATTCTGAAGCAGCTTGTTCCAGTTGCGGTTTGCCATGCCATTGGCCATGTAACAAGTACTGTGTCATTTGCTGCTGTAGCTGTGTCATTTGCCCACACTATTAAAGGTGCTTCTATGATAAGCTGATTTTATTTCTATTATTATCCCTCTACCTCTTGTTTTCTTGTGCTAATATGTTTCCAGTTTTACAAATTACAACACAGCTCTCGAGCCATTCTTCAATGCGGCTGCTTCTCAGTTTATCCTTGGACAACCAGTTCCATTGACACTCTGGCTATCTCTTGTTCCAGTCGTGGTTGGTATGTCTTATTCCAGATTTTTCTTTAGTTGTGGTGCTAGCTGTATAAACTTGCACTTGTGATATGCTGCAACATCAATGCTACGGTATTCAAGACAAGGTTCAACTTGGTATTTTTTGTAGCTCTTTGGTTCAGGGGGGTGATGATGTACATGTTGTAGAACAGAAGATAATACTTGTGGGTGATGTGCCAATGCTGCATAGTTCTTATTTAGGGGTGGAGGATAGGTTCAGGTCACCTGCTAAAATGTCATTTATTTTGGTGGAGTAGGTTCAGTATTAGCCTCTCAAAAAAACAAGCAAGGGTAAGGCTGCCTAGAAATTCCCTTTCTTAGACCCCACCTTTTGTGGGAGATGTTAGCACCAGGTAGTCTCTTTAGTTATATAGGGTTTGTTTGGTTCCTTGCATTAGCATGTATCAAGGTTTGTGCAAAGTGTAGTTTAACTGTGTTTGGTTGCCCACAGAGGCACAAAGGCTATAGGTTTGCACAGTGCTCAAAGCAAGTCCAATGCAGCGTTAGATAGTATGCCAAATTTGGTCAGATATTGTCAGTATTAGGCAATGTAGATTTGCACAAGCTGATGGGGCACACAAATCTTCCTCGCCCACCTCTATCGTGAATCGGAGGTGACTACATGTAACACAAAGATAAAGTAAACACTTTGTAACAACCCAAAATCCATACACCAAAAATACCAACTACAAAATTTTTTCCTCAAGAATCCCATGTGATGATGAGTGTCATGCATAGAAACCCAACCTAAGAGATGCATTAAGTCTAACCCAACCCCACCAACATATAAGCATGGCATGTCATTAGATAATTGTGTTTATTAATTTCTAACAAATATAATGTTGCATACCTCGTTAATTCAAAATGTGATTTGGATTTCCATTTGAGTTATGATTTGCTAAACAACTCCAATAAAATAATAAACCATAAAGATATTATTAAACAAAATTCTCTAAACTCCAATGAATAAGCTACCTCAGCTTTTGAATTCAAATTCTAAACCAAATTTGAATCCAAACAATGGAAAAGAAATGAAAAATAGAAAAAGGGAAAAGAAGAAGTGGGCCTCATGACCACCGCTTCGGCCCAAGCCACCACCCAACCATTTCATGCCCAACAGTGTTGCTCACCACGCCCCTTCTTCTTCACCCACACCACGCCCATTGGACCCAGCGTGTCGGCACCTTTTACACACCTCTCATGTCGTCGCCTTCCTCACCCACGCCTCAACCGCCCTCTGCGACCGGCGCCCGCCGACAAGGTGGCGAGGCGGGCGGGCCAGGGTCACGCCGGGCATGGCCTCGCTCTCCTTGGCGCCGCACCCACGCAACCCTTGCTTGCGCCACGCGCTTACGCCACCACACGCGCGAGCCATTGGATGCCACCGATCACGCCTCCATCGCTTCGATCGATCGCCGTCCGCCATTGGAGCTCGGAGCTCGGCTATAAAGCCACGGCCCTCGGTTGCCCTAGCGCTCTCCTGCCCCCACCGCCACCTTGTGACCGGCCACAAAGACACCCCAGCCAAGAGGGAAGAGGGAGGAGAGGAAGAAGGGGGAAAAAGGAAATCTTCGAGTCGCCGCCGGAGGAAGACCGGAGATCACCGGAGCCGAGCGACGACGACACCGCACGGCATGGCTTCCGGAGCTACACGGCCTCGACTCTTCACCGCACCGCTATCCTCTCGCCCTCAACACCTACGGTGAGCCTTCCGGCCTCCCCTTTCGCCGGACCTTCTGCAGTGTCGGCCATGGCGCTCCACATCGTGAGCGCGTAGGCCAAGGCCATCTCCGGCCACCGGGTACACACGCACGACACACTCACGCGCACACCGCGACCACCTCCGAGCCCTTGGACGTTGTAGACCCTCCAAGCCCCACGGACGCCAAGGCGAGCAGCACTCGCTCATCGCGCCGCACGCCGCCGCCGTCGTGGCGCGGCGTACCACCGCCGAGCACCGCACCATCGGCCGAGCACCGCACCACCGGCCAGAGCACCGACCACCGGCCGAGCACCGCACCACCGTGGCGTGTCCGGCTGGGAAGCGCCTAGTGTCTCCTCGTCTCGCCCCATCCTGCTTCATTGAGTCACGGATAACTCACGCGCACGCCGTGACCACCCATTGGAGCCCCCCGTAGTGCACCCGTGCGCCTCGCCGTCGTCACCATGTCGCCGCGGCCACGGAAGCCCTACCGCCACCTGAAACCCGAAACCCGCCTTGAGCCTCGGACGCCCTCGCCAAGGTCCCCACAGATCCATAGGAGCCTCGCACCCCACCGAGACACTTCACCGTGGCCGTAGCCCCCCACACCGACGCCGCTGTCGTGTTTCGGAAGGTCGCCGCCGTGGCTAAGGCCACCGGAGGCCCTGGAGGACCCTCGACCGCCCAACATGCTCATTGGAGCACCGTGGTCGCCCACGCCACACCACGTAAATGGCCTATGCCGCAAAGACTCCGCGCCTTCCCGCACGCCGGTGGAGCTTGAGCCGCTTATCGCTGTGGCCAACACCTTGGGAAGCTCTGGCTGCCCCCTTGACCCCACAGACGCAGTCGCCGTGACCCGGGGAAGCTTTTCCCCTCTCCAATCGGACACCAGCACTGCCACGGGGGCTCACCGGGCGCTTGCCGCCGACGGGAGCACCGCCGCGGAAGAAAACAGAGGAACACCCCCTCGCCGACCACCCGTGCGTGAGCTCGGTGCACGTGAGCCGAACCAGGGAGAAGAGACGGTGGACTTGGTCCACCATGCGCCCTGTCGTAGGTCCATGGACCATGAGCGCTGGTCCACCGTGAACCACACGGTGTGAGCCACGCAGTGGACAAAACCCAATAAAGGCCCACGGCCGTGACATGGCAGCATCACAGCGTGCCACGTGTCCGGTCAGCCCGGCCCAGATTGGCCCAAATCCAAACTGTCCGTGCCGCGGTTTGAGACCCGCCCGTATTGACCGTTGATCGTCAACCATGATCATGTGCCACTGGTCCTACATGTCGATGGCACGACACATGCGGACCCACACGCCGATCTCGACGTCATCTCGACGTCGTCCGACGCGTCGCGGGACCCACTTGTCAAGAGGCAACCGCGGACGAGGTGACGCTATGCCGACGCCGAGAAGCCACGTGGACCAACCCCAAATGACATGTGTCACCCGAGATTAATTCAAATTTTTCCCATTTTCGAAATGGATTAAATCTTCGAAATTCATAACTAATTCATACGACCTCGGAAAAATACGAAACCAGGACCAAAATTCATCTAAAATCAAGCTCTACGCAATGGACCCATGCTTGAGTGCATTTGGTTCTTTTGAATTTTCATTGCTTCTTTGTGCTATTCTATAGACGTCGCTAACGCGACTATAATGCGGTCGTTTGCAGACTCGGAGGAGAACCGGACGGACGAGGACCGAGAGTACCGTGAGGAGTACGGAGACGACTACACTGAAGGTGCCACATCCCACCCAATCTCGTAGCACCTATTACGTATGGCTAAAGTAGAAATGCTAATGCTTACTTTATTGTCATATCACACTACGGTAGGACATGCATGGTAGTTTGCTTTCTTGATGGCCTCTACCTTGACGCAACCTTTCCCCTGCTCACCCTGCTGTTAGGCTAGTCACACGCTTACTAATATATTTCATTGCTTATTACTTCTACTACGCTTGCGCTATATTGATGCGTGGTGGAAAACTTGTGTTAACGGACTATGGGGAGATTGTCATGTGTGACTTGGGTGCGTGGAGGGTGAGGGTTGTGTCGACCAGTTGGAGTATCTGACGAGCCCGGGCAAGTCTTGTCGTGGGTGCTACTGGGCACCCCCTGAATGGATACTGTGGTGGGTAAATGGTATATGAGGTGGCCTTGGGTGTGATCCTGTGATGGGAGGAGCCTGTGGTGGAGGTGTGTGGTGGCACGGTAAATGGAAACCCCGATGAAGACATTCGGCTTGGTCATCCCTAAGGACTTACTAGTACCCAGACTCACCGGAAGCCTTACGTACCACTCGCCTTTATATGGTGCGGGACGGTAGGACTACTTGGTAGGATATTGCCACTCATCGCTAGGTTGATAGCGACGAAGGTAAGGAGGCACGGGCGCGGAGGATTTCCCCACACCCTTCCGAGACTTCATGGAGACCTTGTGGACCCGGCTCATGACTCACGCTTTCAACCACCCTAGACTAGACTTGGGGTGTACCAGTGAATGGTAGAGTGACATTATCGTAGGCTAGCAAGCGGCGGAATCAAATCACCCGATTGGACGACGGTCGGCACGAGAAGGCGGATCTTGTGGTTATGTAAAACCTCTGCAGAGTGTATGGTTGATCGATCGATACATATGCCGACTCGTCGGCAATGGACCTTTCCTGGGTTTCGCTTAAACTAGATAGAGAGATGAGTCTTTCTTTTCTCCCCTTGGGATGAGTGTTCGGACGTAGCCAGGGGCTACGGGCCTTGAGACAGTGCCGAGAGGGAGTTGGCCTGTCGACTGAGCGATGGTATGGGTGTGGTATGATGATGGAGTGGTGATGATGTGGAGATGGTGGTATATCGATCCCAGGATCGAAACCTGGCTCTGGAATGGGAATGGGGTGGAATGTGTATGAATGGTGTTAAAACTTGACCAACTATTATTATGAACTTGATATGCTAATACATAGGAAGCCCCAGCCTTATAGGTTCCTCTTGATTGTATCCAACTTGCATCCAATTTCCACAAAGCAACGCTCATAGGGTTGGGAGTGGCCAGTACAAATCGTACTGATAAATTTTGGCACACAGGTTTTGCTGAGGAGTATAGCTCCGAGGAGTATGACGGTTGAGGGATTCGTGCCTACGCTCGAGTTTGGCGATCTTATCTTCAAGCTGTTCTGAATGAATGCTACTTTTGATTCCGCCAAAGCGGCGATGTAATAATTTATGTAATTCCGCACTATTTGAACTCTGATATTATCGTTGTATGGATGTGATATTCGACTGAAAATTGGGTAATATGATCTACAACGGTCTTATTACACATCGACTCTGTGGATTTCCCTTCGTGGAAATCGGGGTTGTTTCAAACACACACAGCTTGCTTGTGCAGGACAACCAAATACCAAGATATTGCATACGTTTATGCCATCTTGGGTTGTGTTGAATAAGGTCTAATGCAAGCAACCAATCATACCGGTTAAGAATCTGCTATTGTTGCCAGCATTATAGGCAATGTTCTTTGTAGAAAGTAGAAGAGCCTTTTACCTGTGTGCCATTATGAAAGATAGTCCTGGCCTACAGGCCACTAAAAAGTTCGAACACACCTTGATGCCATGACGGGGACGACCGCGTGCGCTCCATGGCCCGCAGCTTCGACTCCACGTGTCTACCTGCGACCGTTCGCTCCTGCTTGCTCGCTCCATCGTCGGAGTGGTGGTTGTGGTGGACGACCGCGCGCGCGGGACGGCCGAACGGGCAGCAGATCGAGGTGGGAGTAGGCATGCGAGAGGAGCGGGAGAAGCTGCGCGAGCGGCGCCCGTGGTGGCGGCCGCAGGCCCACGGCAGCGGGAGGCATGAACGGAGGGCGTCGGCGTGATTAGGGACGCAACGCCGCCGAAGCTTCCTGCCCATCCTCGCAGACCCGATTCTTGCCATGCAAGACGCAGCGAAAGCAGCGGGACCCGTAGTTCTTCCCGAGATACATGGCCAACACGGAGTCGCTTTACATGCCGAGGCAATACTGCCGTCGTCGGCGTCCGACACGGCGTGGCGGCCACCAGACTTATCTTGGTTCCAAATCAAACGAATCGACAACGCGCGTGGCGCAGCTTCGCCCTCCACCGACGCCAGGTTCTGGACTCCGCCACCTCGGCTCGCATGCCGCCCCGGACTTCGCTGCCATCCTCGGCCTCCGCCACCGCCACCGCCGTCGGCCACCGCGAAGCTCTGGCGAGACGGGCGGCGCGCGACGACGCGAGTCCGACAGTGCGGGGCGCGCGGACTCCATGAGCTTCGACGGAGCGGGAGACACGGGCTCCGTGAGCGCAGAGCTCGGCGGAGGGCACGACGCCGTGAGGACGAGGCGGCAGCGGCGCGGCCATGAAGTCCATGGAGGCGAGCCGTGGAGGGGCTGGGAGATGTGAATGAAAGGATTAAAAAATCTAAAAACGAGTGGGACCCACCAATCAATCAACCGGTGAGATAGAGCCGGTGGTCAGAGTGCATGCGGCGCTGCGTTTGGGGAAGAGGAAGGACATGTTGAATAAGCAAAGAGGGATATTTTGGACATCTTCACTGGTTGGGCCCATGTGTCAGGGCAGTCACAAGGTGAAAAAACGACGGAAGGTGGACGGAATGGCGTGGAAGGCAAGAAAGTTTAGCGTCATGGCACCAGGGCGTGTTCGAACTTTTTAGTGGCCTGTAGACCAGGACCATCTTTCATAATGGCACAGAGTTAAAAGGCTCAAAGTAGAAACAGTTGAGGCCACATCATAGCAGTAGCTGGTAGGATCATACGTTTATTTTATTGAACACGTAGGAGAGGTGCATATCTTTATATTAAGAAGAAAGGATAAAGAACCCTTATGAGAGACACCTAAAACACACTTTTACACAAACACACACCTAGGTTCTAACATATTGTTCATGCTCCTTTTTCAATCATAAAAAGACGACCTTTACTGTAGAACCAGAAACCTAAACATCCTCATCTGACGGGGAGGACAGAAAGCAATGCCCTTAGCCCCAGCTAAACTCCATAGCCTCATCTCCTCTGATGCCAACCTTGTAGTTTCTACCACATCTGCTAATGCTCTATCAAATACTCACCGGTTGCAATGTTTGCAATAGGTGCATGCACCTAGAATAATTATGAGTTAAGGCCTTGCTGAGCTAAGCCATCAACTAAACAACTCGATATGAAGTATCACCCAGTTGGGTTGCAAGGCTTTGCAAGCCAATTTTCAGCAGCAGACCATACCAGAATTGCCTAGCAAAGACACATGAACTTATAAGGTGGTTGGTAGTTTCCTCCTCTTGATCACAAAGGACACATTAAGGAGGATGCTGCAGACGGCAGACACCGACGTGCAAGACGATCAGCGGTCCAAACATTTAGGGGGTGTTTGGTTTGAGAAATGGTCTAGTCCATCATCTACTCATTCCTCACTTTTTTGTTTGCTTTGTGGAATGGCATCACCTCATTCCTCACAAGCTAATAATTAGTACTAGTATGAGGAATGAAGTCATTCCACCAAATTTGAGGAATGGACTCATGATGCACCACCTCATCTAGAATGGACTGAGTTCTCAAACCAAACACCCTATTACTGTGTGCAGCCAGCCCAAGAAAAATCAGCAATTATTGGGGCCCATGTTTTCCAAACCATCTCCGAAGGTCTGAATATGATAGCTTCATTGAAGAGACCTTCATAAGCAGACTTTGCCGAACACCAGAGCTAGCCAATCTCCAAACATGAGACAGAAGGTCCCAGAGGTCCAGGAATTCAGACAAGGCGCCGACACCCAGTGCTCGTTGTAAATCTGAAATCCACTTGTGGTCAATGAACTCCTCCAAAACTGTGCGTTTATTCTCTGCTTATGCACAAGAGCAAATACGGGGGTGATTGGTTGCTCCTTGGTCTGCCAGCCGGGATGGAGGGCCTGTGCAGGCTCGAACTATCCCAGATGAGACCATGCACCTTGGCCTGTTTGGTTGCAAATGAGTGTAGCATACTGGATCATAGGAATCGTGTTTGGTTGCTTGTGTGGACGGTTTTGTGGTATGAATTGGTGTGCCCAGCTGTGTTTGGTTTGGCGCACGACAGAAGGTGTGAGCACCTAGGTATGGTTTTGGTGAGGTTACCACCCTACTCAACAGTACAAGGCAGACAATAAAGATGTTTTCGCCTTAGTTCATTGTGCGCTGTCATTGACAATGACTTTGGAGCATCTAATGACAAAATACAAGCATACAACAATTTTCCCATCTAATAGTCAACAACTTTACAGTCACAGTACCTCACAAGGTCATTGGCATTACAACTTTGCACGGCAGTTTGAAACCATCACATGCAGTTTGAAACCATACCAACAACAACTAACAAAGGTGTTTTGTTGACCACCTGTGAAGGAGGCTTCATAAACACTTTCTCATCTTCACATCCCCTGAACTCCAAGAATGATGCTACTGCCTCTGCTTTGGTAGAAAAGATTTTGTAACAGCAGTTTGGAAAACCAGTGACCTGTGCATGGCATGTAGCCCAGGTACACAAAATACCAATAATAAGATGGTGATCAAATGACGTAGTATTCAACACATTGGCCTCAGATATCAGTTGCTCCTACACGAAGTGCTAGGTCCTTAATTCTCTGCTCATGCAACCACCTGTCCTTCCAGAAGAGAGTGCAAGCGCATCCCCAACTTAAATACACACAGCCATGGAGAAGAAAGTCTGGACACACTTATGGACTTGGACAGGATAGAAAGACCAAGGCCGTTCATGATCAACCTTCTGCAACCAAAGCCATCTCATCCTTAGTGGCTTTGTGCTTATCCCATCTTTTGAAGATCATGCCAAGGCCACCAAATTCAGGGGGACGGCAAGCCTTGGCCCATGCCACAGGACAGTGGCCACCTCTTGCTTGTTTTCTCCCTCTCCATAAGAATTTTCTTCAGATTTTCTCAATCTCCTTTATGGCCCATGGTGGAAGATTAACATGCATGGCTAAATAGACCACAATAGAAGTAAGAACAATTGTACCAGTGTTTTCCTGCCTGCCTGAGTCAACAAATCATCTTTCCATCCTACAAAACGGTCAGCTATCCTATCAGTGATAGGCTGCGGTTCTGCTCATGTAAGCTCTCTAGGATCATGCTTAGAAACTCGTGACTCCAGAAGTTATAGGATGTGGATTAAAACACACTGTTTCTGACTGATTTTTTAAATAAGATTTCTCAACTCCTGTGTTTTTGTACTTATTGTTTGCAAATCTATTTTCAAATGATCAGGTGTCTTGGTAGCATCCCTCACTGAACCCTCGTTCAATTGGACTGGCTTCATTAATGCCATGATCTCAAATATTTCTTTCACCTACCGAAGCATCTATTCGAAGAAGGCTATGGTTTATCTCTTTGGCCTAGCGTTTTACGTCAATTTGCTCCTCTACATTCGTAGCAGCTCCTATTTTCTGACTTACTTTCTTATTGTTTTCCTTTGTCACAGACTGACATGGATAGTACCAACTTGTATGCATACATATCAATAATTGCTCTCTTTGTCTGCATTCCCCTGCACTTATTGTAAGTCTAGTCTTAATTTATCTACATTATATTTTGAACAATATATTTCTGCAGTTTGTCTCTTTACTTGTATTTTTGCTTCAGGACTTGTTCTTTCTTAGAATGCCTAATTTTCAGTTATTTAAACTTCCATTCAGTCACAAGCATTAGACCTTCAATTAATTTTTATCAATGCTGTACTAGGACATTTGATCAAGAAATAACAACATGCAAGGAAAGAAAACACAACATGAGTAAGAACAGTTGAGAAAATGATGAGAAGACAATTAAACAAGAATAGATTTATTGCACCTGCTTAATTTGAACAATTGGCATCCTCACCACCCAGATTATTTTCAGTACCATGGTAGTTCCTTAGAGATGAACATCCACTCGATTAGTATGGTTTGCTATACTTGCTACTAGCAGCACAACTTAATTTTGTTCTGTGTCTGCACATGCCAGCATGTGTTTGTTTAGTTAGCAAGCGTGTAGGCATTCATTATTTTGTTTGAGAATTTTGGATACATAGAATTGTAAAGTCTTGTGCTGAGTACTGACCATTCATTTCATGATTGCTTCTTTTATTCTCAACTTTCAGATTGAAGGACCTCAATTAATGCAGCATGGATTTAAAGATGCAATTGCCAAAGTTGGATTAACAAAGTTGATTTCTAACTTTTTTTGTGGTGGGCTTATTCTATCACCTTCATAACCAGGTATATAACTTCGTGTCATGTGAACTGTCCGTATTCTTGCTAGTATGTAGGGCCAATTGCATATTTCCATCGGTTTGATTATGGTGAATATGCCACTATACGAAGCCATGGTCAGCTGAAGTAATGATTTGTCACGGATGGACTGAGTAATGGCAAACATAAGGCATAAGAGTCTATTTTAGTGGCAAATTTGCAATTATGCCTAAAATTTATTGAGACATAAAGTTAAAAGTACATCAATATCAACAGCATTTGGTAATAAAAGATCAAGGACAGTGAGTAACATTGGTCAACTGGAGTTGGACAATGTGGCTCAAATAGAGTAGTATTAGTGTTGGGTTAATTCGATATCCGAAATCCAAATGAGTAATGCACATATAATGTCTCTTGAAAAGAAGAATGTAATAACAGTATATTAATCGTTCTGGGGAAGAAGGCAAGGATGGAACGTGAAAGACTGCACATATGCATAGCCCGTCCTGCTGGGGTGGGTTCAAAGAATTTATGGAAGCACAACATGATATTTGCAAATATGCTGCATACTTGTGTTTTTTGTGATGATATTTTCTTATCATTTTTTCATTCAGCTATATATCATATGTTGACTGGAAAAATGTACATCCAGGTTGCTACAAACACATTGGAGCGGGTAGCCCCTCTATCACATGCCATCGGCAATGTGTTGAAACGTGTATTTGTCATTGGCTTTTCCATCATCGTCTTTGGTACTTGAATGAACTCTGATGTTTCTTAGTGATCTAGTTACCTATAACCATATAGTTGTTCTTGCTACTGTACAAATAGTGTTTTCAAATAACACTCAGTGAGCTTAATGTTGAGCAGGCAACAAGATCACCACACAGACTGGAATTGGCACTTCCATTGCTATTTCTGGTGTTGCCCTCTACTCATTTATAAAGGCCAAGATTGAGGAGGAGAAAAAGGTATGTACTTTGTCCTCATTTATTACTATGATGTTATATTGAGTTCCAGGTTGGAATCTTTTCTAAAAAAATAGACCTCTCTCTTCTCTTAGGGGTTATTTGATCTATAGTTTTGTTACAAACATGTTTTAATAATCCAAAACAACCTAAAATTCTTTTTGGCTAAGTATCGATAAGATAAAATCTGGATAAGAAAAGTCTCTTTATGCTCAAACCAGTATTGTGGGTTTTATGAGAAATCAAAACCTGTTGAGTTTTCCTGGAAAACCACTTCCTCATGTCTTCATTTGCATCAGCTGAAACAACCTATCCAATCAAGGTATACTATGGACTTATCATAACAAAATAATATCCTAAAATTGGTCTTCCTAAAAATCTCAATGGAACTTGTTTTCTATTAACTTTTTTTTTAATTCCACTAATCCAAACAAAAACCTAGCTAGGTATGCAGTAATAGTTATTGGTTAACAGCCTGTTCGCTTGCTCGTAAACGATCGTAAATTTCCAGCCGGGAACAATGTTTTTCTCTCACACCAAACCAACCAGCAGTAAATAATCCATGATACGATACGGCCTCCCGAACAGGCTGCAAGATCTAGTTACTCTCGTTCACACTAGCTCCATTATACACATGTTCATATTGTACACAGTGGACTTATGAACTTCGAATGTGCTGGTCCATTGCTATGCTCTCTGTGTAGTCAGTAATTTCAGTTGGCAGCAGCCTCCAGTGGTTTCTATCCACTAAACTCCAGCTTCAACTCATATTCTCATGACATCCCATCCCTAACAGCAGGCCTCCAACCTGTCGTCAAACTTGTCATCTTCCATTTGATACAACCATTAAATTTCTTACCTTTGGATAGAAGCAAAATTAGTTTAGCTTGCTTTGACCAGTAGGCAAGACGATTCAATCTTGCTTGTTTCTCAACTTATGCAACACGAGAGAAGCTCAGTATTTATGTTCAAGCGGCAAGCGCTGTCACTGGGCCCACACCATTGAGATTTTCAACCGGCACCAGCCAGCTCAATTCAATCATCGTTTTTTTTGCTCATCAGCTAGTCAACCAAACATACATCAATAGTTATTGATTCCACAAGTTCATGCTCAACTGCAGCAGGGCCCCTACTTGAGCCCCCATAGCTAAATATGGGTACCCAGGCAAAAAACTGTGCTCCAGCAGGGCCCCTATTTGAGCCCCGAAATTTGGGTGGGCACCCAAATCCCCCTTCCAGCACCCATTCCTGGGGACTCAGTTTCCTTCCGTTTTTCCCCGCGTGCGCACACGGAATGCGCGCACACGGAATGCTGTCCGCTCAGATTCTTCTTCACCGGCGACATCGGATTCTCTCCCTCACCGGCGACCCTTCCCATTCCGGTGAGATTCCTCGGCTTCCCTCCCTCACCGGCGACCCTCCCCTTGCTCCCGCCCTCCTCGACGACAGTTGTAACAGAACCGACCAAATTATAAGAATGTAAGTACAAAAATAATCACCGAAGTGATAAATTCCTGTACTTAAGCTCCCATAATCCGGTAGTCCGGAAATCACGAAGGATTTCAAACAATTCTCGACATACAAACCAAGACCGTAGTAATTCAACACAACACATCATTCGTTACAACATTTCACAAGTGGCATCCAGATTACATCTATCAGAGTGCGAATAAAATATTACAAACCAAGTTCAAATTTACGGAAGCAACATAGTTTAGTACATAACTTCATAGTTTCAAATACATTGCCAGATCTTAGTCATGTCCTACAAAAGCATTATCAGGTACGAGAACTAGGAGAGACCGCGCCCAACGGTCTAGTCTTCATCCCCAGCCGGGAGAAGGCAATACTTGCAGCAACCGAAGTAGAACTGGTCATCTGCAACAGGTGGGAGATAAACCCTGAGTACGAGAAGCTAGACTTACCCGTCAAAACCAGAAATAAAAGACACCAAGGGTCATGCAAGGCTTATGAGGTGAGCTAGCTTGACACAGTTGCATAAAAGAGCTTATGAATATAGTGACCAATTTAAACTTAGCATCAAGCTTATCATCATTTACCTGTCTACTAGATTAGCACCTGTACTAGAGCACTCACTTATTAGGAGCAATCAATATTAACCATAGCAGGTATAATAAGTCTGTCATCATCATATCATCATTTCTGAACCATTATGTTATTTAGTGTATCTACTTTGGAGATAAGCCCGTCAAGTTCTCACTAACCGGAGAGACAAATGACTCGAATCGAATTACAACTCAAATGATGGGGTATTCCTAACTCTCACCCCGACATACTCTGCAAGGGTAGCCGTGGGTCACCTTTGGGACAACTCAGAACCAAATTCATGGGTTCGATCAGCGCCAAGACTCTCTCGGATTACCCTTCTACCAGACGATCAGACTTTTAAATCACCGCGCCTTGACTCACACCTCCACGGCTCCCTTCCGAGGCGTACTTTTATACTTATCGACTCCGGCTGAGGTGAGCTACTCGCTTCGTGGTCGGGTCTTCTGGACACGGCAACTAAGAGAGAGGCATCGTCAACATGAACAGAAAAGGCTCCAAGATTCAGTCCCTGCTTAGCGACAAAGTGGAGTCACTACAAACCGGCAAGCCTCCGCCTTCTTCATTTTAAATTAAGATGATTCTTTTCCACGATAGCAAATATAGTCAACCGTGCCATATGTATATTCCTATATCTCGCAGTGACAGAAATCACCGACTTCTACGCTTGCTTTAAGCGGGGCTAAGCACTACACGAGCCCGAACTACATAGGATTCGTGGTATCAATATCTAGACAAGGATTGGATAACTAATGCGTTAAGTGTTTGCATCCAACACCTAAACTTAATGCAACAATATATATATGTAACAATAATACTTTAATCGCATTTTGGAAATTAGGAGGCTTAATATGCTCCGGGCTTGCCTTTCACAAAGTTGCACTGACGGTGATCTGGCACTCAACGCGACCTCGTCTGCACTTCTCCCGAGGGTCGCACTCCCGAACCTCCCAGTGTTGGTCTGCTTCTTTGCCCCCCCGGTTCCTCGAATTCCAAAGAAGGTGTCACTCCTTCCGGATACCTATTGCATGCCGATGCACAAGATAAATATCATGGATGCATAAGGAATGACATGATGCTCATAATGAATGAATCACAGTAAGTGTGTAACGAAAACATCACTGGACACTCGTTTACCGATTAAGAATAGCTCTATTCAAATCACTTTAAAACATGTATCTAACTTAATTTGAAGAACGAGATCAACTTACCTAACTTGCATAACCTAAGATAAAGATGCTCATCTTCAGTTAAAGGCCTAACACCTAGGAACATTACCACAAGCTTAGAAATAGTAAATGTATACTTAATTCAAAAGTTAAGGTTTCACATGCAAACTAGCAGTTTCTTAATTCAATCACAACAAGAGTTCTATAATTTCAAATGACTTGCAAGAGGACATTCTGGAAAGCTTATGAAATTCTCTACAAATCATTTGTAAACATCAAAGCATGATTCTTACGTTAACCAAATCGAATTAAAGTAAACATAGAATCTGTCCAGAAATGACAGGTTTACTAAATTAATTATTTAGTGATGATGCAAAAGCATAATTGGATCAAACCAAGTTTACCAACTTGTTGTACATACCAGAGGAACATCAGAAAGTATAGTGCCAACCTCTAAATAAATTATTTAATGTCCTTTTCTAATTTATTTAGTTAATTAGGTGATTAAAGCAACATATAGTAAAACTGTACATAAAAATCTACAAAAATTACAGTAGCTATCTCATGCTTCACATAGACTACCATAAAAATTTCAAAGCAATTGGACAAGCAGAACTTGCTGTATCAAAAATAACAGATGACAAGTCTATTTCTAGCATAATTAGGAAACCCTATGAAAAAGTGTCAAGCAACAGATTTCATATTTTTCCTAATATCATTCTAGCATAAGAATAACACTCACCAAATTTTACCTTTACTGGATTTATAGAAAAATTATGAAAATTCACACAAGATCCATCCATGCAAACAAGAGAATTACCTAACTCTTTCCTACGGTGTCCAAAATGTATGAAAATTTATCTACAAGCTATTCATGATATGAGCAGTACACCATAAAAATTTCATGCCATTTGGAGCTACAAAGAAAAAGATATAATTACCCCTATTTCCCACATGATTAAAAGAGATAATTATCAACTCCATTTTTCATAACAGAACATGGCATAAATTATATTTTTAATATAAACTAGACATTACTAGGAACTCAACAAAATTGGAACCACATCATTTGGATATACCAACTAAGAGATACACATTTTTGAATATGTACTCAAATCTATGATATAAAACAAAACAAAAATAGAAAACCTAATCAGCTACTGCTGGGCCGGCCCGGAAGAACACGGCGGCCCGCGAAGCACGCGCCCGCATACGCCAGCGCGGCCCACGTCGGCTCCCGCCTGCGCGCGTCAGCTGACAAGCGGGTCCCGCAAGACAGCGAGACAGACAGGGGAGGAGGGAAGGACGACGGCGTAGCTCGTCGCCGGTGGCAGCTCCGGCGAGGCCATCGGTCCCAACGTGTTCGCCTCACCCCTGCGCACCTAGGGATACCATCTATTGTAGCGATTCCAGCGGCCAGAGGGAGTGGCGACGGCCATGGCGGCGCACGGCCACGGGTTGGCCAGCTCCGGCGAGGTTCGACCCCGTAGGGCGCGGCTAAGCTTGGTACGAGCTTCCGGAGTTCACTACCAAGCTAACCAAGCAAAGAGGAGGGGATGGGAAGGCCTCGGTGGCAGTTGACCGCGTGGAGCGCCAACTCCGGCGAGGTCCCGTCATGGCGGCGGTGGAGGAAACGGCGAATACGCCCTTACCAAGCCCCAATCGACACTGCTGAGAGGTGGAGGTAGAGGAGAACACGGCGAAGCTATGGACGAACTGGCCGACGCGTTTTTGCAGTGGCGAGCGCGCTAGGCGATGGCGAAGCTCGGTCGGCAATGGCGGAGCTGCTGCGGCTCTGTCGCTGCGCGCGGTGGAGGCGAAGGAGATGTAAATGGAGCTGATGACTAGGTCGGGCAGGCGCGCGGGATGTTCACGTCGTGGCCAGCCGTGCCAGGGCGTCCGCGGCGCGTGGCAGCGCGAGCAGGAGACCGGCGACGAGTGTCACCCACGCGGCGCTCGATTTCTGAATGCTGCCAGTTACTGTAGCTCGCATTCACGCGATCAGCCTGACAGTGCAACTTCAACGCGTTAAAACGGCTAAACCGTTGATACATCGCAAAAACTGTGTACATGAAAATTGAAGGCCTACCTTCCATCTCCAACTTCTATTCAAGGATCATCGTCTAATTCACCATGGATCAGAAGTTACATCAAGCCAAAGTTGGCTCGATCCAACTGAAACTGGATTTATGACTTAGCAAATTTTCTAAGTATGAAATCAGCATGGAAATATGACTTGTGGGCCTTGTTTGAACATGTTCTAGCCATTTTCATGAGATGGTCCTATTGAGACTTTTGTTCCTTGATAAATTGGCTACAACTTTGGTAAAGGGTGCGCATCCATGCAAGATCTCTAGGTTGGAATTTTGAATCAGTCAAACAGTGGCACTCTAAAGGTCATCATAAGTCAAACATCCACCTAGAGGGCAATTTATTCATTTTGGTCCACATGAACAATGTCCCATCAATTACCCTAAGTGTAGTTAAGGTGTATTAGACCATAATTAACCACTCTACACAAGTGCTACACCAACTTCTAAGTATCACATGTGATGAAGCAACAAAACACTCAATTTTACTCTAATGTTGCAATTCCATGTTTCACATGTTTCATGACTTTTTTTGCAATTTTACACTTGTCACATTATACTACCAAGTTGCCATGTTTCAAGGTATGAGAAACCCATGTTGCATTCACATGTTACACTACTACCATTCACAAACAAGCAAGTATGAAACAAACATAATTGAGAATGTTGCATATGCATGTTTCAGTACAATGGCATGATGAGATAGATGATGCACATGTTTATGAAATGAAATGCACTTTTGTGGGAGCCAAACACCTAGGGTGTTACAACAGTTCATACACTTGACGACATAGGCGGCGATGGCGGGCTGCGTCTGGCCGAATACGTCAAACCCGCCCTTGCTCCTGCCCTCCTTGGTGGCCCCCCAGACCCGGAGCTCCTCTTCCTCGGCGTCGACGCTGCGGTCCAGGCCGAGGCACGCGATGCGGTGGCGGCACCTCCCTCCACGTCGCAGTCGAGGAGATCCTGCGCGGAGGAGCGGAGGCGGCCCCCTCCCTCCGGACGAGGTCCCTCCCGAGCGGAGGAGTAGAGGCGGCCCCCTCCCTACCGACGAGCTCCCTCCCTAGACCCGAGCGGAGAAGCGACGGAGAAGAAGAGATGCGGCCACATGTGTACAAGATAGAGGAGAGATGAGGAAAAAAAAACGAGGAGGTCCCATTTGCCAGTGTCATTTGGTTGAAATTGGGGGCCCAAATATGGGGGGTGCTGTTGGAGTGGAAGCATAAATGTTGGGCCAACAAAAATAGGGGGAGCGCCCAAATCAAAAGTAGGGGCCCTCATTTGGGTGCCCCTGCTGGAGTTGCTCGAATTTGGGTGAACTTCACCATGTTGGCAATCCAGCCATCTGCAGAGGTGAGCAATCAGCTCACTCACTCTCAACTCACGGCTAGAGGTTGAAGAACACTGAGACCAGAGCACACACACAGCACTAGCACAAGTCTGAATGTGCAGCAACTGAACTGCTCTCTCCATTGCATTGTCTAGTATATATACAAGTCTAGTACCAACTATATGGTACACTAGTACATGGCTTAGCTCAGCCTTCAACTACTACTACATGGCTGATGTATGCCACTACATAGTTGGCCTATTGCCATACTCCTACAGTACAATACATGGACAGCAAGAGCTGACCACAATACCAACTCTCTGCTGCAGCAAAAGATCAAAAGGGAGCAGCAGATTATCTTACGCACCAAACCTTTTACGTATAGCACTATTGGCATATCACCCTTCTTTGGATTGTCACTAAGATACCTTCTACATTGTTCTTACGCACACTACTGTGTCATATCATACAACTTTATGTCCAATTTAATGCGGGGGAAGTCTGAGTGGTGCAAACAATTCAGTCTAGTACAATTATGCAAGGCCTACAGTTTGCCAAATTTTAGTATTCATTAGGTCCTAATCAAGTGTTGATAGAACAGACAGTATCAAACTGCTTAGCTTGGTATCTGTTTAAATTTTATTATGCACCCCTGATGTTGCATATGATATTGTAAGTTATTCATGGTTTTATGTTATTGTTGTAACTAAATGCAGCAAATAAAGAGTGCATAAGGTGTTGGCTGATGTGAATGCGGTTGGTTTGTTGCTTTGATGGACCTGTATTCTCTCGGTGAATGAACAGACTTGCAAGATGGATAAAATCTTGCTATCTCCTAGTACATTTGATTGTTATTCTCAGTTTTGTATTGAGGTGTGTGGTGGCTGGTGTTGGCTAACTTGTTTATTTGAAGCAAATTTGAGCAATGCCCGGAGACATGGAATTTTCATTTCTGTTTTCCTTTGCTCAGTTATTCTGACTTGACATGGTGCTCTTGCTCTTGTAATCTTAAACAGTAGTATCTCTAGAATGTTTTCCCCAAGGAGATTTCAGTACCAAATTTGAATAATGCTCAGAGACGTGGAATTTTGATTTCCATGTACCCTTACTCAGTTATTCTGATATACAATGGTGTTCATGTAACCTTAAGCAGTAGTGTCTCCTGATCCTTTTTTGAAGGAAATTTTCAGTATTGTTGATAGTACATTACGAATCACGATGAAAAGCAAAATGCAGTGAGAACAATGTTGCCATTCGTGTGATATAACCTATTCCTACTAAGGTATTATTGTTGCTAGGAGCACATGAATTAATCAGGTTGCAAACATGTAGCATGCAGTTCAGATGTTTACTTATGACATGGTCATATGTGTAGTTAGCCTAAGGTGTAATTTACATTACTGAGTACATATTATGTTTTAGTGGAAATACACTAGTGAGAATTAGAATCAAGTCCTGTCTACCTTTATCGGTAATGGTGCGTCCTTGGTAGTGAGTAGGTAATGGTGCGTTCTTGGTAGTGAGTAGTGACTACTTGTTAGATGTTCTTTTAAACTGACTCCTGCCTGAAATGGATTCTTAGCCTGACTATTCTAGAGTCTAGACACCAGAAAAGGATCCTTATTTCGGTCCGACGAAGTTTTGCAAGAAGATCTCAAACAGTGGTGAGCTCGTAGCCTAACTGTTCTAGAACCTCCTCATTTTTGTATAACAAAGCTGTTTTGGATGAAGACCTAAAATTGTTTTGGTGACCTCTAGAGTTTGGTTCTGTGGTCTTCTCGTCCTATCACAATGTTGGTCATCTAACTATGCATGCGTGCTAGGATCAAGTAGTGGTTTGGAAATGTGTTTGAACACATTTGTGATATGATTTGAAAAATGCTAACATGAGCTAAAGGTGGAGAAAACACTTGTAGTAGCAAGTTTTCAAAAGGTTTAATTTTTTTTTGAACCTAAGGCTTTGGCCTTAAGGCTGGCTGCTTCGTCTATGTAGGTTGGGCCTGGTGGCCCGATTGGCCCAAGGGGGTGGTCACACCGTTGTTTGGTGGCAGGGCGCGAGAGGTGCAAATTTGACAGGCGGCGTAGCACTTGTTTTGGAGTTGGCGGCGTGGGAAGAATCGGAAGATAGGGGCCTCGCCCTTGGGTCGAGGGCCACTAACCAGAGGCATGAGCTCTTATCAAGTTAAACTGCCCACAAATACTGATCACTTCGAAGATTGCCAACTTGATGTTGCATCAAGTAAACAGAGGAAATAACAAGCAAACAAACAACTACATGAAAATGATGACCTCAATAAGACGGAGTACATGCGAGGCGCAACATATCACTATTCAACTTTGCTGTTAACAAATATCTATCTAGCGAAATAGAAGATGAACATTCTGCCATTGAAACTAATACAGATTGTAGGATCAACAATCGATGCCCTCTTCAGACAATCAATACTGGAAGTATGAAATCCAATATATAATTGGGTCAACACAAAGTCAATCGCCAAGAAACTGTACAAGGAATCGATGATCACGACAAGGGCCCCTACAAGCGGGACCGAAGGCACATACCAAATGCAATAGCCAAACATAGCTTGCAAAAAAAAAAAAAAATCATCTCACAGCACCGAGACCTCGCGACCTAGCAATCCTAAATCGCTAGCACCCTAGCAGTCCGAGAAACCACCACACAACTATGATGGATGGCTACGAGGGGGGCGGTTTTAAAAGTGCTTGTCTACCTCGTTGCGGGGGAAGAATATGAGGAAGGAAAACCACTGGCGTTCGGACCTATCCCCTGACCTCGAGTATGATGTGGGCGCCGTCCTTCTCGGGGTTATCAACCTCGGTGATTACAGACATCCTCGTCGAAGCCTCTGAACATACTCTGGCTCCAGACATCCTTGTCAAAGCCTTTGAACTCAGGCTGGCTCCGATCACAGCAGCGGGATTAGTTGGCAGCGGTCGGTGTGGGGCTATGGTGTGGTTGCGACGCAGGTGCAGCGAACCTTTGTACGTGGCCTTAGCAGGTCCAGCCAACCATAGCCTGTAATGGCTACCTGCACACGCGATGTTGTTCGCTGCATGGCGAGCATCCGCTTTGTAGGTGGCCTTAGCACTATAGCAGGTGCAACCAACCGTAGCATGTAAATGCTGCCGCACATACGCTGTTATTCGCTGCAACAAAGGCATCTGGTCACACATGCACCTACTTCTACTTAATAGCAGAGCCATATACACGCCCCTAGAAAGGCAAAAGGTGTGCAAGTGGGCACTGGGTAAGAGCCTCTGTCCTTCTGTTCTGATTCAACACAGTGACAGTGACGCCGGACGCCGTTGCTGTGGGCTGTGTGGATTGTGGCCAGCGCCGGCCTTAGGGCAGGGCTAGCGGGGCACACGCTCTGAGCCCACGACAATAAGGGCCCGTTAGCAGCTAGCAAGTATGTGTTTTGTATATGTATTTTGTATAGCTGAAACAGAGGACGTCGTGGCTTTTGGCTAGCGATTGGCCCAAAAGTAGATGTGCATGTTGATGAAAAAATATATGTGCATGCGTAGGTGCAAGAACGCTGATGCAATCTTTTATCCGCTGGCTTTGAGGCTGAAGCGCTGCATACCTGCGAGCAGGGTTCAAAATTTCGCTGAAATTTCATGAATTTCAGTATTTTGTCGATTATGGGCAAAAGAAAAATCCAAAATTTTATAATATACAGCTGGCCGGTCATACTGCCATTGCCTGTCCAGAGCGTGGGAGACGCTAATCGTTTGAAACCTCGTTAGCGCTTTCTTCGGCGCTGGTTAGGATTAAGTACTAGAGTTTTTTTTGTGGTTATTAACTGAGCCACCAGTAAGGTTTTTGTCACACCAGATTTGTTCGCTGGTCGGCACTAGAGGACCACCGGACAAAAGGCTGATGAAGTAGCCATTTGAAAGAGTTGTTGGCACTGACTGTTGGGCCAGGTGGTCCGACCGCCAGGATATAGAGCCACAGGTTCAACTCCCAAATGGCTAGTTTGCCACTCCCCTCTATAAATAGAGGGGTGGCCGATCATAGGGTTGGCTTGACATCTTGGGGACCAAGTGTGCACTTGTTGTCTTTCTTTGGCTACCATGTCACATATGTTTAGTTGTACTACTACACTCGGACCTTTCACAGCCACGTCGTAACTTCCATCACAGTCCAATTTCAGCCTCGGTAGTAAACTGTTGGTAGTGATGGTCATAGTCTTCACCGTCGGCATCTGGGACCGACTGCGGTGTACACTAACACCGCTGTACTGGCTTATGATCCATATGTGATTAGGTCCTTACTTCCGTCGCATTGGAGCACGACCCGGTCGTGGATGTACACTAACACCGCCGCATTGACAAATGATCCGCCTGTGTCGAGGCTATCAAAACCGTCATGTGGGCACATCAACCGCCTGTGTAGTGGTCACCAACACCATCGCCTTGTACTTCGACCCGAATGTCAGCGGTGCGGGTTCACTGTCGCTTCGACGGCCGAGACGCATGTGTAGAGGTTAACACCACCATCCCTTCAACGTATGATCCGCTAGTACAATGGTCATGGTCACCGTCGCCATGCACCACAATCCGCCTTTGATGATCGTTTAGTCGGTGTCGGGTTACTAAAGGATTCGGCGATGATATACTTTTGATCCCTGCCATATCATACGTATAGCGACGGTGGTGATAACAAAACAATGAACAACGCTTACATCCGACAGTGACAGAATTTCATCCGGATTCACAATAGTTACTAATTCAGCTAGGCCCTTAATAGTTTCATGAACACAAAGCATACATAAATATAATCATTACATCCATAAATCATGTTCACAAACAAGAGTACTTTTTACAATAACAATGGACGCTAGCATAACATCTTTCTCAACTGATGTCCTAACACAAGCGGTACATAGAGCATACTAAAGGTACTGATGTATACAGACTTACATAACGAAATGATGTAGCTGTGCTCCTTCTATGTGACACTCCTGCTTGCAAGGCAAAATGAATATAATTAGTGCATCCTTTGGATTGGTAGCCAATGCACCATGGAACCCCTCTTATTCATCTCTGATCCACAACCTGAACAAAGCAGCAGAATTAATAATATTGAACATACCATTTCTTTAGTTAACAAGCCAAAATTAGCCTATACATACATAGAATGAAAACAACTCCCTACCTAAACAAAGATTGTCGTGACAACGACATACAGGAAATGCACCTTTACTGCTCTGCTAATGATTCCATGAACAAGAGAACATAAGGAAGATAGTAAGGCCTGTTCATATCAAAACGCCCTCTTGATCTACAAAACCGGATGACACGGGCATGGAGGACATGAACCTTTCTACGGTTCATGTCATATGCAATCAATGTTCTATCCTTCCCAACAAGGAAAATGAAATTCCATTCTGGGTAAACTATAATCACTCTGTACTCCTCATCACAAAGCTCAGAACAAACTTTAATATTCATATGTCCAAACAGTTCCTCCATGTCCACAACATGCTTCAAACTCCAGTTATCAGTACCATAGTCTTCAAGTATCCACACTAAAAGCCAAGACCTATTGCGAAAATCAGCACAGCACACACATAGGTGACCCTGAGCTTGATGGATGGACATTTCAGCACCACCTGGTTTATGAATTGTCATCCATATCTTTTCCTCCATATCCACAACAACTATCGCAGAGTACTCAACCTTGTGCATAAACAATTAAGAAAAACACTTCTCGATTTTGAATGTAGAACAATACTACCCTCGCCCCATTCAGATTCCTTAAAGATCCATGCTGCAGTTTTAGATGAGTAGATTTCCACACGTATGCACGCACCCTCCACCTCAACAAATTCAATCACATGAAAGTGCAAGGACGTTGGGTCAAAACCTAAGCGAGCCTGACCAATAGAACGGATGCTACGCGACAGTACTTGCCATTTGTGGGTCGCTGGATTACAGACAACATAGTGTCGTAATCCATCAGACCCAGCACACCAGCAAAGGACGAGGTCGCTGCAACAATCTGAGACTAGGACTTTTTGAAGGGGGAAAGGCAAGAAGGATAAGGAGGGTTGTTCACCGGTGAAGCTAGTGAAGTGGTGATTGCCCTTCCACCAGCTGCCATAGAAGAAGCCAACGATAGTCTGTGAAAGCTTCTTACGGTGATAGGAGTCAGAGATGACACGATTCTAGGAGCGACAGACACACTTGCAGCAGCACAAGGACCGAGCGGGAGGTAGAGGAAGGTGTCGGCAAGCACATCGTCTGAGAGGCTATCCACTGCATTTCCCATGTTGGGGGCCTCCTTCATCTAGGACACCACCAGCCAAAGAGATGAGGACGTCCTACCATGGAATTGCATCAATAAACATTAGTAAGGAGATGGGTTTCGAGGAGAAGGGACGGTGATGCAAGTAAGGCCTTATTACACTTGCCTTTGGATCTGGCGACGGTGAGCACGAGTGGCAATGTCGGTGACAGCAGCAGCTCATTCACCGGTGGATCTGTGCGAGCAATCCGATGATATGCACCGACGTGGAGCAAGAGCTGAGCAGTGCTGATGAGCAGGAGCAGCGATGACGAACAACAACAATGAGGAAAAGAAAAGCCATGTGTGTGGGGGGAGGAAGGGCGGCGGTGGGGGTGCGGGGGAGGGGGGAGTTAGGGGGATGTTGGAGTTGGGGTTACTTGCTCTCTGCGTAACTTTTACGGCATGCGGGAATCGAACTTTCATCAATTCCGCGTGGGAGGGTTCAAACGTGGGATTGAAAATTTTGCAACTAAGCGGCGGTGAATGCATAGTACCATCACTGGCGGCTAAGTCCTATTACCACCTAGAGACCTCCGTATGATACGGTGATGAATACTAAGGCACACAATCTTAACGTTTGGCATTGAAACAAAGCAAAATTTGTGCACTTAGAAAACTAAGAAAAGCATAATTCTAGTACTCAGATTGAAAGGAAGCCAACTTGAGTTCGATGGTGAATGATAAGGCACACAAATTTACATTGAAAGAAAGCCAAAACACGCACTTAGAAAACATAAGGAAAGCACAATGCCAATACTCTTGGATTGAAAGGAATCCAACTTGAGTTCCATACATTCATACCGATAAGGAGGACACTACCAAGCTAACAAGCATACCGAAAGCTAAAATGCATATACTAATTAGGCTGACACTATGCAAAAGTTAAAAGGCCTTCATATGTACATCATTGGTTGCATAATTAATCATTCTCCATGCAGATCTTAGTCTACCTCCATGGGATCGTTGTGAATCTCCATAAGATCCTACAGATCGTTATCGACCTCCATGGGATCATTGTCAATCTCCATGTCATCCCGAGCCTTGACCACTGGTTGTCGACCTCCATGGGATCGTTGTCAATCTCCATGTCATCCCGAGCCTTGACCACTACAACCCTATCCATATCCATTGGTACACTTTCATTTAGCTCATCGACTTTGTTCATGAAGCACTGATTCGATGAACCGATACTGAGGACAATAAGGCTCATAAGCTGCACTCCACGGATATACAAGGCCACAAACTCTAGAATGAGAAGATGCATTTTCATCTGCAGATCCAACAAAATTACTGTAGCTAGGTTAGAGGTGAAGGAGCAGAGAGCACGAGAGAGCAATACAAAGGAATATATAATCCGGTGAAGGAGCAGATCCAGTGCAGTTACCTTAGATCCGGATGGAGCATAGAAGCAGGGATGGCGCGCTGAAGATTTGTGCGCCGACGAGGTTGGAGGTGAAGGAGCAGTGAGCACGCGAGAGGCTGCCTTTCGTCCGACGCTAGCAGGGTGAAGCAGAGCAAGGGAGCAGAGTGGGGAATGGAGGTGAGGAAGGTGTGGTAGGACTGTAGGAGAGTGTATATATAGTTTAATAAATTAGTTGCTCCTGTACCAGGGCCCAGTGTTCAGGGAAGTAGGATGCCTCCAACACATCAATTGATACTTGGATCTACTATCATTTACAGTTCAATAAATTGAACACCTGGTTAATCACTTTGCATTTAGTTCAACAATGGTTGTACAAAAGTGACAGATTTCAGTCTGATACATAAATTGATACTTGAATCTACTGCGGTGAACTAAGCAACTTGCCAATGAACATACCAAGAAATAAGGTAAGTACAAAATAGGTGAAACAAGAAAAGGAAGCATATTTCTTTATCAAAGGTATGAAATCTTCCATCATCTTCGTTGGATAAATGGCCATTTCTTCAATCTGTGGCATAATCTATTCCTCCTCCTGCAGATGTTCTTCATTTATTTGTTGTATCATTGGCCTCCGCCTTCAGCTCCCAAATCTTGTTACATAAATCCAAAATCAAAGTCCTCAGAAAATTTTCATATGGGGGATCATGCCACTTAAAGAACCCGTAATCTAAGTCGGGCTATGAAAAAACTAAATTACCGTAAGTACAGTGGAATTTTAGTATTTGCATTGCGAAAACAGAATGAACAAGAAAGAAATCGAGTTACATTATTTGCCCTGCAGCATCTGTGGTACCGACGTCCTGGGTTTTCATCACTCCACGAAATGCACCGAGGCGTCTTCAAGCCATAGTGACACAAAAGTGGTGGCTCATATGCTAGGGGTGGTTATCGACATGGCACGGGATGGGTGGCCCTCTCCTGTTGTAGCCTCCTCCGCTGGAAGCCGGTGTTCTTCTCATGATGGCTCCCTAGGATGGTGCCGACCACTAGGAGGAGTTGGAGCTAGATGCAGCCATAGAGCAGTCAGGGTTCAAAGTGTTGCACACTCTGAGTGAAGAGGTCGGCCCAGGTCTTTTGTCTATGCTTTTGCCTCCCGCCAAGGCGCCAAAACATCCTTCAAAACCATTGCACTCCTGCCAAGATGAAATGATGTGTCACTGACGGTTCAGGGTACTATCCGCCTGTAGAAGAAGGCCTGTTTTGGATCCTCTGTGCTTACATAGAGGTGTACACGTGGACCACAATCAAGACTAACTGATTCAATTAACAGTTCAACCGAAGTAATAGTTCAACGATTATGCAGTACTCATACATACTAATCTAGAGGTTTCATTAGTACATATAAACTTCATTAACATAAAAGTTTCACAAATTCTAAGACTTAATGTCGGATGGGTAGGCCGTTGCTAAGGTACTCAATTGGTTGATGCGGTCTCAAAAGCCAGAGGTAGCGAACCATAGCGAAGATGACAGCATCTCCGTCCATGGACACATTTGTATCTATAAAGTATGTCTACTTCTAGTCTAGTCCTGCAAAGCACAAAAATATCTTCATAAACAGGGTCTTGAACGATTCTTGTCCAATTTTGTGGTCCGAGAAGGTGACGAACAATGGCTTCAACAATCAACAGTCGGTCTGGGTGAATGCTCCGTCCCCATGTAGCAAACAACATCATCTAGGGTCCTGGTGCCACTCCTAGCCACCAAAACGCAAGGTTGCTCGCATTGAAATGGCTTTTTCTAAAGTAAGACATCTATTGCAATGAAGAAATTCCTAATATGAACAAAACTAATACCGAACCCAAAACCAATTGGAACCAAATACAAACAGGGGAATGACCGAATCCATCAAACCTTCACGGGGCATTGTCGACGACGACAATACAAGGTGCTCAAGGCAGGGCAAGTACAGGAGACGGGTCAAAATGAAGATGAAGCAACGGGTGGGGAGAATGAAGATGAACCAACAACGGGTGGGAGAACTAATGGATTCGTATTAGGGTGTTTTAGTTGGTCGAACCACTGCCAAGGCGCCGACAGGACCCGAGGGGAGTTGGGAATGGGCCGGGCGCTTCTAGGTTTGTTGCCAAACGGACGGTCTAGATTGATCGATAACGAGAATGGACGGCACGGGATAAGTTAAACAGTGTCCGTATTAAGACGACCATTGCCACGCTAATCTAACACTATAATACGACGTTTGTCAGCGGTTAAACTGCTTTTAGTTTCTCCTAGAAACAACCGCAACCGTACATGATAGTTTTCCCTTTTCATTCACAAATATACAGAAAAATTAAAAAAACATTCGTCGAGAGATCAAATCCGTGCATTGGCGTTTGGAAGTAGTATTGGAAAGAACTTGTTTTGCATTTCATATTAAAAAGGTGGCATTGAAGAGATCAAATCCGCACGAATAGAATTTTTTTCATTGATTGATTATATATAACTAATATATAGATACAATTTGGACGAGTATATGATTGTACTCATTCGGTAAAACTACTTATACTAATTATAAACTACTTAATGTAAATAAATGATCCTCTCGTAGAGAGGATCATGCTCGCCTCGCTGGCTTAGGAGGAGGCGAGGCAAAGTTGGAGTCGGAGTCATCTTCGGCATCGGCGGTGGCATCGTCCTCGTCCTCCTCCTCCGGGTCTTCCTTCTCAGAGGTCCACGGAGGACTATAATCAGACATCCTGTCATCGGAGGAGACGTTCTCCTCGGAGGAGTGGTGGGAAGGCAATTCATTCTCGTTGGACGATGGGCTGCTTGGAAACTTGATGGGGTTGTTCAACATTTTCTTTGTAGATTAAAAGAGAAGGGGATGATGGATGAACAAGAGGGGTCGTTTCAGAGGGCACCGGGCCTAAAGTATATGTAGAGCAGTGGGTACGCGGCTCTTAGGTTTCAGGCAGCGGAAGTAATGGCGATTTGATGGCCTTGGAAGTTGAAGCAATTCAGCACTCACGCTGAATTTGCCGCCGGTTGACCAAATGCTACTTTAGGGCCGACGGACAAAAATGCGTATCCCAGTTGGGCTGGCTTTTCATGCGAAGGAGGAAATGCAACCCCAATACCACTGCCGCATCTATCGTTAACCCATCGGTGGTAGAAGTCTGAACTGTCGGTTTTAGTCCTAGGAGGCCTCGCTATCATTCCAACCAACAGTGGAAGTATCACACTGTTGCTTCTATCGCTACGACAGTAAAGTGGCGACAATGATAAATCAATCTGTAGTAGCGTTGATTTCATATCTGACTGTGAGAGTGAGCGGTTCTAGTGCTTTGCATTGAGAGATTGCAAGGTGTGGCACTAGGTGATCATGTTGCAAGCCACTGGTGCTTGTTACTCTTGGAGGTTGTCACCCCTAGACACCTTGGTGGCAAGATGCTCTGTCACAACACGCATGGAGATTGTGCTATACTCTGGAGAGATTGCACTTTGTGAGGGGTGTTGTGCTTGTCCTGTGGGTGATCACGAATAGCAACTCTAGTAGAAGTGAGGTGTGCAAAGCATCAAGTGGTCCACCCAGGTCAAGTGCTAGTGCTCATATTGGGAGCTCACCTCGAGGGTTGATTGAAAGCTTGCGGTCTTGATACCTAGCAAGAAGATCGACGTTAACCTTAGGGATTGCCTCAATGGGGATTAAGTGGTTGGCAAACCATTGAACCTCGGGATAAAAATCACCGTGTCAACTTGTGTATTCTGCTGGGTTTGCAATCCCGACACTAGCTATTTACTTGTTCATATCTTGTGCTAGTGTTGTTGCTCTTATGTAGCTAGTTAGGCTTGTGTAGCATAAGTAGTGCTATTGTAGTGCTTATTAGTGTAACTTGTGTTTAGTGGTTGCTTGCTCACTAGTATGTGTAGGAGCTCCTGTATGCTTTGTTGAGACTAGTTACTTCGGTTTTGTGACCTTGCAAACTAGACTTGTGTGGGAGTTTTCTCACTAGCTTGACACCTTAGTTATACCTTGTATAGGATCTTTTGTAAGGTGCTTATGTTATTAGATAGAGGGGTGAAGTCATGGCTAGACAATTAGTTTAATTACGTTGCTTATATTGACTAGTCGTAGCGATTAGATTTAAAAATGATTATTCACCCTTCTCTCTCTAGTCCACCATCTCAGCCTAACAGTTGTCTCCTCAACAACGAGGACATAAGTACTCCTTTATGGGGTGACCGAACCTCGGGTTAAATCTATGTGTTCCTGTGTCTTGAGCTTGTCCTTGATAGTTCTTAATTATTTCCTCCCTATCTACTAGTTGTGAAGCTTTTAGTGGAAATCATCTCGTGGATCTCGGTCATCGTACATTCCTACACGTGTGGTAAAATTAAATATCTGTTTCGTTAGTCAAATTTGTAGAACAATTACAATCTCTCCCTGCAAGATTTTAGGTCTTGGCCAAGACCAGAATTTATGATATACCTACCATTTAATTCCTTGTGAAGTTTGTATTTTCAGGTTTAGTCTATTTAACCCCTCCCGCCTCTAGGTATTGTTGATCCTTTAAGAATGAAGATTTTCACCTTTGCATCATATATATAGGAAAATGAATAAATTTTATATATTGAAACAAAGCATATATGCAGATAACAAATAATCAAAGTTACGAAATCCAAAGTTATTTTATGGAACTGCAGAATAATAACAAAACTAAATATATTTTATGTATTGGAATAAAGCATATGCAAATGAAAAAAAATCCAAAATTATTTTCTGGATTGCAAATACTTAGGCCTTCAATTAACCAAACATATCAAAATAGGAAACTAACAAAACAAAAAAAAGGAAAATTGAAACAGCAAAAATACAGGAAATAATCAAGCATATCAACTTTTAAAAAATGACATAATGCAAAGAACATAATTATTTGATGGCTTATAAGTACACAAAGATTGAGGGCCCTGAATGGAGCAAACATATCAAACTTTCAAAACGATATAGTGTAAAGAACAGAATTATTTTATGGATAACAAATATACAAAAATATATAATGCTCAACAAGTAACCATGAAAAAAGAAACAATGGGCAAAACATGAAATCTGATAAAAAAAATTACAGTGAATGAACTAACACTTCAATTACAACAATCATAGCAATATAAGTATAATTAGATTTATATGTAAATAACCAATTTAGAACTAAGTCCTACAAATGAGATCCACACCAAAAATCCTGATTGAAGTGAAATGGATACAAAATTAGAATAGAAAAAAAAAACTCGATGGGCTTCGATGCGATGCAAGCCACGCAAAAGATCAGTTGAGCCATGCATGCATGCGAGTGAGACAAGCACAAAATCGATGCAACGTGGCCCTACCCTAACAACCATGTTATTCATTGTGCAACGCTTGGTCAAGCCTGCGCTAGCTGCAGAGATTGAGGATGCGTTTGGTTCACGGCCTCCTAGGCATTCGATCCTGGTCCTAGGAGACCGAAGATGCCTGCGAGCGCCATCTGGGCCAAATAGATCTGACGAAGAGGGAACCCAACAGGCTTTGACTCCGAAAAAGCTCAGATTTGATTACAAAAGTCGAACTAGAAGCAGATGAGCATCGAATGAATGGATACTCTGAAATAGAACGGACACAAGGTCAAGCGTAGATAGATGGCAAAGACGAATCCAACGATCTGGAAACCATATGATGGAAACAACTAAACCACTCAAGCAAAGTATAGCTGCAGTGTAAAGAAAAAGGGCAAATATGTGGGACAGTAGATAGACATGCAGTACTTCAATCTAGTGCTCCGTACTTCCATCTCAAAACCATAGTCACAGTCTCACAGATTTTATAATTTACAAACTATATATACAAGCGCAGAGCTAGCTACCTCCAACGGACATCAGTGGTCAATAATAATCAAGCCTTCAAACAGGCGGTGGCTCCGGCTGGCCGGCGGCGTTGGGTTGCACGGCAGCGCGACAGATGGGGCACGTCGAGTGCGATCGCAGCCACATGTCAATGCACTCCACATGGAACAGATGCTTGCATACCGGCAGCCGCCGCACCACCTCGCCGACCTGCACCAGCCCCAGGCATATGACGCACTGCGCCCACCCTGTCGCGTCTCCGCCGCCGCCGATACCACCCTCCCGCTTGTACGCAAACGCCGGAATCGCGGACAGGACAACCGCCGCTTCTGTTCCGCCACGGCTCCGCGCAGCGCGCATGGCCGCTCTATGACGCAGAGCGGCACGCTGGCGAATCTTGAGGTAGCAGAAGGAGAGCACGACGGTGCACGCGGTGAAGACAGAGGCCCAGATGACGCCGGCGACGAGGTAGAGTAGGATGAAGGAGAAGAAGATGCCGAAGGTGAGGAGCACCGTGAGGTTGTGGTCCCTGTCGTCGGACGGAGCAGCTGATGCATCGCCTGGACTACCTGGCTGCTGGTGGTACGAGAACCCGGAGAAGAACATGCTAGTAGCTACTCAGCTACAAACTATAGCCAAGTGTTGATGATCCGGCAAACACTGAGATATTCTTATGTTATGCACCCTCCAATGGTACGGTAGCAACCGGTAGCAACATATATATATATATATATATATATATATATATGGACGCCACGCCGTACAGAATGGTAGTGTGCTGCAAGAAGCAAAGCCATAATCTATTCACAAGATAGAAAGATATGTTACTGAAACACTGCAAAGAATGAGAACTATATTGGACTAGTCCAGAGGCTTAGCATCCGGCCAATGAGATAGACTAAGAGTTGTAGGTGCTGTTAGGTTTGACTTTGATGTATGTTCATGTTGCAGCAGTTGCACCAATGAAGTCAGACATCCTTGGGCCTATCATGCATCATGTTGTCAAGTATTTAATTGTTGGAAACAAATTGCACGGTTATGCTAGAGCCAATTCATCATCCAGTACGTCACATCATCATCACCCATGAAGTTAATCTATGTTTATATACATTATTAGTTGGAAAATATTGGTCTACTTGTCATGAAACTATACACGCTATTATCAGCGTGGACAAGAGCACTGAACAATGATCCCTACTGGATTTGCCGCACTTCAGTTCCCCTTACGAACTGATTTGCACCATGTTGCTGTGTCAAACCTTATCGAAAATAACAAGCAGGGTATATTAGAATGCAATTAAGTTCGAAATTGGCAGTCATAATGGACAACAATAAAACAGATTCATGTTGTTGATATGTTGATCCAAGTGTGTTGAGCTGGACCGATCCGCTGATCCATTGACACTGTCAAGCTCATTTGGTGATATTGGTTCGTTCTAAACAATATATATGACGCAACAAATATTGCATTGGTGTGCAGTGCTAGAATCCTTCCTTGCATCCGTACAAGTCTTGTTTGGATGTTGAGGAAAAAATTAAAGAATAACAAGTTGACATCACCACTCTACTTTACCAGAGCTGTCATCCTTATTTGTGGAGCGAGATGGCTATTAGGCGGGAGGCAAGAATCAAGAATGGCTGGTAGTGGAGCAGTAAGGCTGACTCGGATGGAAGTGAGCAAATTAATCCATTGGGAATGGAACAGGATACCAGCTCGGTTTGCAACATCCAAACAAACCCATAGGCCATAATTAAGTTTGCACAATTCTAATAATGTCCAATAGCTACTCGATTTGCCGCACTTGCCTATCTGCCCCTTCACGAACCTGTTTGCACCATACGACTTGGTGTGCAGGACCTTAATGAAGTGCGTGCGTGTGTGTGTGTGTGTGTGTGTGTGTGTGTGTGTGTGTATATATATATAAACAGGACCATACGACTCGCTGAAAAGCCAGGCTGAAAAGTACTTTTCGTTGATTTGTTATGAGAGAAAAATATTGTACCATGGCTGATAAGCGAGTAGTGATCGTGATGTGTCTTTGCCCCTGCTGACCTTTGTGGAATTTAATTTTGAACTGAAAAAGTAGTCTACGCTTGTAGCTTAAATTCAACCACCTTCAACGAAGAAAAAACAAACTCTCTTAACTCAGATTAAAATGATCCAAGGAAGGGTATCGTCCCCATTCCTTCTATGCCCCTTCAACAATTGAATTGCACCTGTTGCTTTGTTTAACAATTAAATTGCACCTGTTGCTTTGTTCAACCTTGTTCAAACGAAATCAGGGCAGGTTGGATTACTTCCCCAAATAGCCTAACCTTTTAGATGGATCTGCTGTTGCAATAAACAAGTTCTAAATGGTATCAGGAATTCAAAATGAAAATTACATTTCAGAAGAAGAAAATCCCTTGAAGAAGGTTAACATTTTATTCTTACAAGTACAAGTTGTTTTCTTTTAAGTAAAAGTCAGATTTAAGTTGAATCGTCCCAAATAATTTGAGCTGAATGGGAAGATAGAAATGAGAAATCAGAGATGAAGTGAAAGAAAGGATGAGTGCGCAAACCATGATGCAAAAACTTATGGTCTACTGTGATAGAATCAATGCTATGCCAAAAAGATTATTTTCCAAAAAAAAAAAACAAAGGCAACCAAGATCTATATGGCTTACTTCTCATACACTACATTGGAGATAAAAAGAACGTAGATGTCGCACCGCCACATGACCCCAGATAAGCATAAGCTGAGTTATAATATAAAGTTGGACAGCCATCGGTACACACTAGGATATTTGTCATAATATAAAGTGCACTGAAATCATCAGTTTATAGGCTCAGTTATGGAGGCTCATTGGGTGTGAATCTGGAAAATTAATGCAAGATCTTCAGTGGAGTTACTGCCACAAGAGAGAAAGAAGTCCAAGGCAAACTGCAGGAGTGGCCACACAACAGAATGATGATGTATGCAGATTTTTGTGACCAAACTACAACAGAGACACAAATCATGCCCTAACCGCAGTTCTCTGAAAAGGCTCAATACAAGTATCAACAACAACCAGGACCAGCAGAACAGTAGCATTCAGCCTGCGGTTGATTCTCAGTAGGCAAATAGGCTTATGTCCTGGTGGATAAAAGCAGGGAAGCACGAAACTACAAGCAAACAACAATCAACTGACTCTAGTGGTGTACACATTATGAAATATCAGGTAAGAGCTCAAGAGGTGTAACTACAATAGGGCTTATTTGCATTTTGCCAACCCAGCAGGTAGCCTAGGCGGCTAGGCGCGGAACTAGTTTGCCAGGATGTGCAGTTATGGGAAGAGGTAGAGCAGTGGTGATGTTTCTTCATACTGAAAACCCCAAATTTATTTGTCCAACACTAGTTCTTTTTTATTAACGTTTTGTCATCCTTGATCGTCTTCTCATCCATTTTGTTTCATTATAGTCAACTATGCCTATGTTGTAAAGATTTCTTTGTTCTACAAGTGATAGAAAGTGATGGATGCACCTGACAACATATGACAGGTTACTAAAGAACAAGTGTGGGTGGGTGGTTGTGCATCTATAGTTATAACCCTTTCTCCTTCAATATCACTTAGTTTTCGACTTTTCGGAAATATATTGGCGGATGAATTAGTCGTTGTTGTTCTTGTTTCTTTAGTCCCCTTAGTAGTCCCTATACCGGTCATGTTTCTTGGATTATTTACAAGCGGTATTCAAGCTCTTATTTTTGCAACGTTAGCCGCAGCCTATATAGGTGAATCCATGGAAGGTCATCATTGAATTAACTGTTTTTGAAATAGTCGTTTTTTTAGCTTAGCCCAATTCATGCATGATTCCGGATAATCCTCTTAGTTGGAAAACTAAATAGTTCGAAAGGCGTATGAATATACAACCTAGAGTTGTAGGAGAGAGAATAGACTATATTATGAAGAGGTCGTCAATCGAAACCGACTCCACAAACTTTGGTAACTCCAACTTCAACTTCGATTTTATTAATCACTACTTATGAGACCTTTTTTGGCACATACCCCTTAGCTCAAGTTTTTTATCAAACCAATCCATTGACACAAACGGTTCATGGGCGAAAAGTGAGTTGTTTGGGTCCTGGAGGATTGACGGGGAGAACTGCAAGTTTTCGTAGCGGTTCCCCTTCATGTTCAAGAAAACAAAACATATGCCAGAGGCCAAGAGCTACATCGAATCTGTCAAAGATGAACAAAACAGGGTTACAGCTAAACAAAATGGGAGGTACTATCCTACAAATGACAAGTTGACACAATGAGAAGAAGCAAACAGCAAATCACTGGTGAGCAAACAGGGTCATCAAATAGAGTCAGAAGCAAAAGAAACAACTAAAGTTAGAACAAACTTACAGAGGAACTGACGAGCAGTCGTAGTCTAAACGTGAAAAAACAACTCTGTCACATCTTTAAGTGATGAAATCCAATAAATCATATAACAAAGCAGCCAATTCAAATTCAGTAGATAGATCCAGTCTTCATTTTTCACTGTTGTTCAAACCGCCAAATCTTAACTTCCCATCGTAGATCTTGAAACTACAGAGAATAAACAAGACCTCGAAAAGCATGCATACTTTTTCCCAATGATCTCTTTTCTGTTAAACTATGTAAATCTGCAACAGAACTTGTGAAGGAAATGTGTTATATCAAAAATACTCACAACAAACAGGTTGAGTTAATCACTAGCATCACTGAACTATGAATCCAAACTATGAAAAGATTATAGCAGGCTGAGGTGGTGGAACAACAGGAGAACAGATAGGACAGGAAGATGGATTGTCCTCAGCATAGTAATAAAGGAATAGCATGCAGGCAGCAGTGCAATGGCATATCGCCTAAACTGACATTTTGGATAAATAAGAGCATGCAAGACAATATCCCAATGAAACTGAAGATTCAGAAGTTACAATGGACAAAATATGTACTTCTGGTCAATCAAAGACACCAAATTAAGCAGAAATTATTCATATCTTCCTCATCATCTCAATTTCCATTTCATTAATACTCATAATAATTTAGCACATAAATAGCGGAGCATTTATCGGGTTTCAACAACCTTCCATATCTTTCATGAAGGGTATGATAGTTCACACAGATAGTACTAAGAATTAAGAAGCAGCATAATAATGAACCCAAACAAAACACAGACAGTTGGAATGTAGTTACAAGGCACAAATATATGCATATAATAAGGCCCCGTTTGATAGGGCTCCTCTCCGGCTCTGGCTCCTCCAGAGGAGCCCTACCAAATGGTTTAGTAGGGGGAGCCGTTTTTCAGAGAAAAAAAGGCTCCAAAACAGCTCCAGTTCCTCCGGAGGAGCCCTCCCAAACACACCCTAAATCATATTTATGTACTTATGAGACAAACCTACAATATTATGAATGTTAAATGACAGGACAAACATACGCCCCGTTTCCAAAAAAAAAAAGACAAACATACGCATAATAGTAAACAATGGTAGGAACTATCAACATCAATCAAGTTTGGATAAATATCTTGTCAAAAGCAATGCTATGGGCAAACCTGTGCCATAGATGAGCTTTAGAAAACTAAACCACAAAAGATAGAATCTTGAGATTGGCCAATTAAAAATCTACCGACGGAATATTTATGAGAATGGAAGAAGTGTCATCACCAACAGTTGTTTTTCAATTCTTCAGGGCAAAATCATAATATAGAACTGGTCAATGTAAAGAGTAACCTTGAGCTACTTTACAATACTCAAATAACATTCAATGGAATGAACAAAAGTTAGTATGAACAACTTATTTTTTCTTTTCAATTCAGGTCCCAGGTTCGAGTCGCGGTCTCCTCGCATTGCACAGGCGAGGGTAAGGCTTGCCACTAACACCCTTCCCCAGACCCCGCAGAGAGCGAGAGCTCTCTGCACTGGGTACGCCCTTTCAGGTCTCATTACAGTCATGTTTTAGCCTGATACATATATGTAATATTTTTCTATATACATTTTTTCATTCAAAGGATTTCAAACGTTCTACAGTTTTGCATGAGCTCACATAGAAATAGGCTACAAAACAAATGTCCCTTTTAAGCTTTTGAATGCTTTGGAAACACAAATTCAACATGAGCTTCTTCAGCTTCACACTAAACATCAGTATAACATATTGGATATTACATTAGCATAACTACGGACCCAAGAGAATAGTACATTACAAGTTACATAAGGTCATCTACTGCATTTTAGCACTACGATCCCAAACAATAAAAAAACTCGACCTGCGGGGGGTTATGACGGCCCCCAGCTTTCCCTTTAAGAAGATCTTCTCACACAGATCGAGAAAACCCCCAAACCCCCGCCCCCATCCTGACGCAGCGGTATCCGTTGCCCTGTGAGAACCGGGCCGGGCCATAACTACGCTTTGGCACATGGGGACGGGCGAGGGGATTTTTTTAACCTCAGCCTGAAATTCGCTCCCACGGGGAGTCGAACTCAGGACCTGAGGAGTGCCGCTGGGTCACCTAACCGTTTGAGCTAGGCGCCCTTTGGCACGATCCCAAACAATAACAAATTGCGGGTCAACATCACTCATGAAATTATACTGTAAATTAGTGACTCCTGCGGTTAAACTGAATCGCAAACTGATCAGCAGCCACCATTGCTTGTGAAGCTGAAGCAAGAGAACCATCATACCTATACATTAAGAAACAGGTGTGAATTAAATAGTTTCTTATGAAAAACACAGTTTAATAGCAACAATAGGTAAGAAAATATGATAACCAGTTTCCATGAATTGGATTATTGGAAGTTGAAAAAAAGGCACATACATAGAGACTAACAAGTAAGCTCCAATCTGCATAACTATTACTCCTTCACCTCCTGACTTTGTGCTGTTAACGCAACGGGCGCAAAACCAGTTTTCATGGATTGAGGTGACCAAATCTACAAATCATAACTTTCTGTCACAAATTGCTGGCCACAATAATGACAATCCATTTGACAAGTTATATAAATAAAAACAAATTCAGCTTGTGGAACACTCACATTGGTTCGGCCCAACAGAGAAGAATTCAGTCTGCAGATTACCCCTCTTGACAAAGTCCAGGAATGGTTGCATATCAAGAGCTGAAAGTTGTGTTCTCTCTTGCTCTGCTCTGGACAGAGGAAAAAGATTTTCTGTAAATTTTCGGCTACACAAACTGCAGCATTCATGGATCATAACCAACAGGGTATTTCTGATCTTCAAAAACAACAACATGCCATAGAGATCCCCTTCGGATATCTGATTCATTCATTGCACAACTCGACATCCAACGAATATTCCTTCTGTTACAGGGGATTATATCCAAATCCTATATTGAATCTCCCATGTAAAATATGACCATAAGGAAGATATAAAGCATAAAAATGTAAAACTGCCAATATAGTAACTAACTATTTATTTATCTTCCATAAATTTCAGAGCAAAAAAACCATAAATCCTAGTGATATTCATCGACTGCAGAATTGTTATGATCCACAAATGCAATCGCTAACAGATTGTACATGTCCAACAAATCGCTACAGGCAACAATTATAGGTAAAAGTGGCCACTGCCACTGGTAGCTATACCATGAAAAAGGTAAATAAAAAATGATCTGGGGAAGGGGAAAGGACTCACATGACGGGAAGGAGCCGAGATGGCCCGGAGGGGTCGTAGTTGAGCAGCAGTGCGGCCTGGACTGGCTTCCCTGCGAGAGCACGTCAGTCAGTTAGAAATCGAGCGATACAGGGAGCTTGATGAAGAAGCAAAGAGACGAGGGGCACGAGAGAATACCAGAGGGGCCGACGTGCTTCGCGGCCCACTTCTCCCACGCCCTGCGCGCCCACGACCAGTCTGCCGCCATTGGGGGCGCCGGGCGTCACCGCCTGCTACTGCCGCGAGGATGTGGTGCGCGGTGGTGAGGGTAGCGGAGGCGGCGCCGGCGGGGGCGTGCCCGAGAGGTGGGGTTTTGTCTGGGCTTGGGGCATGTTAACATTTGGTGCCGTTTTGCAGCATAGATTTCTCAGCCCACTAGCGGACACTCGGGACATGAAGAAAAAGGAGGCCCTAATCGGCTAATCATTTGTCTTTTATTTTATTTTTAACCTGTTTTATTTATTAATCGATCTATATTTGTATAGCTATATCTATATAATATAAAAATAGTAAATTTCTTCCCTCATTCTCACTCTCTCTCTCTCCCATCTGTCCATTCCATACTTTTTTTTAGCAAAATTCACCGTCGGTCCCTAAACTTGGCCGGCGGTGTTATTCAAGTCCCTAAACTTCTAAAGTGATATCTATGGCTCTCTAAACTTGACAAACGGTGTTATCCAGGTCCCTGAACTTTTACGGTGATCAACTTAAGTCTCTAAACTTGACCGACGGTGTCATCTTAGTCTCTGAACTTTCAATGTGATCACCGCAGGTCCCTAAATTTGGCAAGCAGTGTCATCCATGTCCAGATGTAATAATATTAAAAGTCACCTATATTATTAAAAGTTTTCTCTATTAAAAGTTACTTCTAATTTGTATTATTTTAGAAACTTTAATAATAGTATTATAGAAGTAACTTTTCTCTGTTATTAATACTATAATATTATTATTAAAACTTTTAATACTATAATACTATTATTAAAAGTTCTAATACTATAATACTACTATTAAAAGTAATAGTATTATAGTACTATAGTATTATCTATATTTATACCCCTAATAATAAAGAGGTAAAATTTCTCTCCATCTATTTTTTTCGTCTGGCACATCCCTCCTATTATATATATGACATATGTCGGACTTGTTACCTAACTTAGATAGCTAGGAGTTCTAATACTATTCAAATAGATTCTTCAAATTCTAAGTACCTAAAAAAGAATCCTAATCAAAGGTATAAGAATAAAATAAAAATTAGACAAATTTGTATGTACCTATATTTATATCTATGTCTGTTCGGTTCTCTTTTTTTTCTCTTTTCTATATTTTCCGTCGTTCGTTTGGTGTCCGTTTCGGTTTTTCCTATGCCCGTTGGGATGGCTGCTCAGCCCTTTCTATTTATTTTTCCTGATTTCGATCGTCTGTGTCAGCTTCGTCTTTTCTTTTCCTGTTTTCTCTTTGTCCCTCTCTATTCTGCTTGTGTCCACGTATCCCTCCACCCTCCCGCACTATTTTATCCGTGTTTGTGTTTCGGCAGTGTTTCTCGGTTTCATTTCTTTCAGTCGGTTTGTTTTTGCGTCCATCTATTTTTTTTCTTTTCCTTTTTTTCCGGTTTGGTCCACATTTTTTCTTTTTATGTTTTTTTCTTTTTCTAAGTTTTCATCCCTTATGAGTTTTCTTTCCTTGGTTTAGTATGTTTTTTCTAAGATTTTATCAGTTTGGAATACTTCCCATTGTGCTTTCGAGAGGGTGTACAAGAATAGCAATGACGAGACAAGACCGATAATACATCCTAATGAAATTAGGAGAGCCTACACATGGTGTTAGGTAGATTGATAGTAGAACAATCAACAAACCCTAGCGAGATCTAGCTACTCCTTGTCAGGATGATCTCTACCAACCACTATGTCGTCGCTAGTATCGATAGCACAATCATGTCTTCTCTATGCACAACACACTTCTCGATTACTAAGGGCACCGTCAAGGTTGCATATTAGCTCAACTGTGGCCGACTGAAAGCTCTAGTTTGGTTTTGGTGAATAGATGTAATCCTAAGTGCTAACCTATTACTCTAGCAATCATAAGATAGGTAGCACATTCCAAGTAATGGAGCAAATAGAGAAGATCATGGTGATGGTGGAGTCCATGGAGATGATCAAGTGCTCGGCTTGGAAAAAGAAGAAAGAAAAATAAAATGGGTTCAAGGCAAATGTGAAATCCATAGGAACATTTTGTTTTGGTGATCGAGACACTTAGCGAGTGTGATCACATTTAGAATAGATAGCCGTACTATTAAGAAGGGTGAAACTCGTACCGAAATACGGTTATCAAAGTGCCACTAGATGTTCTAACTCTTTGCATATGCATTTAAATTCTAGTAAGTGCTAACATCCTTGAAAATGTTTGTGAAAATATGCTAACATACATGCACAAGATGATACACTTGGTGGTTGGCACATTTGAGCAAGGGTGGAGAAGTTTGTGAAGTGGAGGAACTGTTTTTTGTTGACCAGACTCTGGACCGGACCCTGCATGGGCGTGTCCGGTCAACGTGGCAGTGAAGTGCGCGGCTTCGGGTCCTGACCGAACTCTGGAGCAGGCGCGTGACCGGACGCGTAGGGCCTGCATCCAGTCGCCCGTGACGTATGCTGACGTGGGGGCGTTTGAACTTGGCACGCAGCAGAAGGAGCGGATGCTGGGACACGTCCGGCTGCCTTCGACCAGACATGTCCGGTCCTCAAAATCCTGCTCGGGGAGCTTACTGGAAGTGATCGGACGCCACATTGGTGGCGCGTCCGGTCAGGGCATCGGTGCATCAGGTCGCTAGTTTGCTGGCTCGGGCACGCGCGTGATCGGACTCCGCGCGGGTGCGTCAGGTCAAGTGCCGCTGCGTCCTGTCTCAGCTTAAGTGCTCGCGCGACTGGTTTCGACAGTTGGAAATTTGTGGCTCGCGTGGCGCTCATCGGGCGACCGAACGCTAGAGGCGTGCGTCCGGTCACCTCTGACCGGCCCGTCCGATCGGCTCGCAGTGAGTTGCTCGTGCTGCCCAACGGCTCTATTTCATGGGGGCTCCTATTTAAGTCCCTTGGCCGGCTCTAGCTCGCCCTCTTGGTCATTTGCATTGACATAGCAACGTTGTGAGCTTAGCCAAAGTCCTCCCACTCATCTCCATCATTGATTTATTATCTTTGTGAGATTGTGAGTGAATCCAAGTGCATTGCTTGAGTGATTACATCGAGAGGCACTTAGTGATTGTGTTTGGCTGCGGGATTCGCTTGTTTCTCTTGGTGGTTACCGCCACCTAGATGGCTTGATGCAGCGAGGATCGTTGAGCGAAGGAAGGTGATTGTCTCCGACTCCGATCGTAGTGATTGTGAGGGGTTCTTGACCTTTCCCCGGTAGAGAGCCAAAAGGTACTCTAGTGGATTGCTCGTGGCTTGTGTGATTCTCATCTTGTGTTGGTTGTGCGGCACCCGGTTGCGGTTTTTGCGTGTGATGCCAATTAGCGCGTGAACCTCCAAGTGAGTATATCGTCACAACGGGTACTAACTTATTGGCAAGCAAGTGAACTACGGTGAAAAATCTTGTGTCATCTTGTCCCGAGTATTTCATTGGTTATCTTATGATTGATTGATTGTTCATCGCTTGCCACGTTGGTATCATCTCACTACCTCATCCTTGTATTTACATTCTTAGTGTAGCTAAGCTCTTTAGTGTATTTAGTTCTGAGAGCTAGCTTGTGTCGGGTCTAGTGGTTAGAGAGGCTCTTTAGTTAGTCTTTGAGAGGTCACTAACTTAGTGGCAGTGACATAGCCTCTTGTGTGCCTAGAGACTATAGTGACTAGAATTGTGATAGGTGGCTTGTATTTTTAGTAGGCTAGTGCAATATTCACTTCGCCTCATAATTTGTCTAACCGGTTTACTTAAGTGTTGTTGTAGAATTTTTTATAGGCTATTCACCCCCTCTAGCCACTAGGACCTTTCACCGCCGAGCCATGCCCATGCCATCGCAGGAGCTGTGTTCGCATGGGCAATATGTTGCCCACCTTGTCGCTATGCAATGCCGGCCTAGGTCTGCACAGTGGCCACTGTTGGCATTTCTTAGCGCAATCATCAAGTGAGGAGGTTTTAAGTCCATCATCGGTAATGGCGCTAGAAATGCCTGTTGGTATTTCCTAACACCATTACTAAGATTGAGTTAATCTTAGCAACGTCGCCAAGGAACACCAACTACGATAGTTCTTAACGATTACAGAGAATATCTACAAGCGCACGGATCTATTGTTGTAGCATTTCACCCGAAAGTATTCAGGGTATCGTTATTTATATTTTCCCAAAGGAGGGTAAGGTATTAAGAGTCTAGCATGAGCATAAACATGATTACATACTTGCATAGTGAACCATAGTATATGACAGGGGTAAAAACGGTATTTCATGGATAGTGGACACACTTCTGGGCCAACCTCAAGGATAAAAGGAAAACAAAGAATAAAAGAATGTTCCTAAGCGAAGCCGTCATATTCTAATATAGCCGTGCAAAGAACAGTTAATGATCATATAAGTTACATGACTAGAGTTAGAACTAAGTGTGAGATGGACGGGGAGATCCTCGGGCACTGGTCTGCCAGCAAGCCATAGAGACTTTAAGACTCCTACATAGTACCCAAACATGGGATATTACGAAGGACGAATAGGGCTGTCACGACCTGCCGCCTACCCCTCAACCGTGGGATACCGTCATATCTGAAGGTTTCTGTGTACAAGGAAACTACCAATATCCCCCCGGGACTCCGACCCTACAGATCTACAAACAAGAATATGGGCTAACCCGAAGGAACAACGAACCATCACCCCAACCCTACCTCTACTTCTACTCATATAAATCATATGAATGATTAAGCATGAAGTTGAACATGTTAGGATTATGACACACAAACTATATGCTAGTTCATATATTATGATTATAATAAGACAACTATACTCTAGTTCTATAACACAACTATATAAATGATATGAGAGCATGACTATGGAAGAAATTCTCTTTATATTCATACTAAGTGTTGCTCTTCTTCCAAGGATACAAGCTCTCCAATTAGCTCTTGCCTTGCTCACAATACTACTACTAAGAACTAAAAGAGTACAAGAGATGAGTAGTGAGGTATAGGCTCCAAATGAGGTGTGTTGAATCATGAGCTCTAGCCCTTCTTTTATACTGAAGCATGGTCGGTTTGGTGTAGGAAAATTAGGAAACATCCATGAACCGCCTATGCATGCCGCCATGCATTAGTCGGTGGAAGCTGGGCCTAGGTGGTAGCAGAGGGGTGCGGCCGCACCCCTGTTGCACCCACACCCAGCTAGGGCCAGCTCATGACCGCCTTCGCGTGGTCGGTTCCTGGGTGGACCTAGGCCCCTCCCACGTTGGTGCTCGGCCTTGATTCTTCATTGGAGTGGGCCTTTGCTTGCTTCTTTGATACAGAATCTGTATTACACTTTCTCTTTTGCGCATTTTGATCATTTTCCACTGTATTCCGATATAAGTCCTACAAAATAGTAATCTTGCAATACAAGTGGAACTATGTCAATAGTAAAGGCATATGTGTCAAAAGTATGTTTATTTCTCTGATTTTGGACTATAATTGACGGTCAAATTAGGTCGTTAGTGACTGCCAACAAATCCCCCAAACTTAACCTTTGCTCGTCTCGAGCAAATAGCTAAGTACTTGGTTGTTGATCAGGAGTTGCTACTATAACGATACAATTCACAAGTGCCATGTCTATAACAAAATATTCTTCCGCAATTTAAATAAGTTAGCATTCATATCCACCCTTTACCTTGATCCCTGTGGGGCGTATAGTTTTTCCAAGTTCTTGGGCGATTGCAAGATAGAACGGTTATAACAGAATCACCAATCATTCATTCCTTGATTAACCATCTATCCGAAGGTTTTACGAGTTTTGTAAAACAAATGTAAGTTCCTCAAATGATTCTCTCGATCGCTCAATGTGTATGAAACCTCACCAAAGGCATTTTGAAAATTTTCCTTCTTTTCATATCCTACCACTAAAGGCTTTTGAGTGGAGTTTTAGGTAGGTATAAAAAGTGGGGCATACTTGCATCACATATTTTGCTAAGTCAAAAACCGGACCTCAAGGAGAAGCAAGACATACACTTTGATCAAGACGTGCAAGTGTGTGGAATTTTCATGAAGTCCAAATTCTAAATATTTTTGGTACTCCTTTGAATCATGAATCTCTCTCTTTTGGATGAATGCCTTTTTATTTGAAAGTATGGGTTATCTTTATTTTTTTATTTCTTTTTCTTTTCTTTTGTTCATGCTCTTTGGCATGTATTTTTTTCTTTCATGCCTTTTGGCATGGATATTTTTTTAGCATAGCCCATACTATTATTTTTGGCACATGAAATTTTTTGAGAGAGACACATGATACATAAATGGAGTAATTATTTGGTTTTCAAAAAAACATGTTTGTACGTAACTCTCAGTGTAAGAGTCAGTAATTTATTTGTGGGTGTATGTGTGTCTTAATCATGGGTGCATGACGAGAATCTCAATAAGGGTCACAATAATTTGACAAAGCTCAATGCAATAACAAGTAGCATATGACTAATGTTTGAATTTGGATATCATGCCATATGGTCTTGGTAGGTATTCATAATCATTGAGAAACTTTTGAATTTTAGCATTTTTGAAAATGAAATCTTCGGATGTCAAGTTTCTCTTAGAACAAAGTTATAGCAAATTTTATTTGTACCATATCATATCTCGCAACAACTTAGAAAAGGAGCATGCATTTATAACCCACAAGTTTTCAAGTTTTTAGGATGAGACATTTTTAGTCAACAAACTTAAATCTTGGGGAATACTAAGTTATAACCTAGATACAAATGAATTAAAGACAGAGCAACTATTCATCATTTCAACATCGGAGAAACTAAACATTCCTTTAACACATATGAGAGTGAAATAAATATTTTTGGTATTTTTTATCATATTTTATTTTTTTGGTATTTTTAATTTTGTAGATTTTTTATATGCTAATAAATAATAAATACAGAAAATAAGAATGCAGGAATTGAAAGATAAAAGGTACCTCTACGGGGGTCTTCCCCCAAGCTAGCTCTAGGCCCAGGATTGTATCACATGGATCACCAGTAGGCCGCCTGTGCTTCTTGTTGTTGCCTCAGCAACGTGTTGATGTTTGTGAATTATTGCTGTTGTTGTAGGTTCCACTGTCTCGTATCCTGCACATGAGTGTTAAGTGTATTTTGAATTTCACGAATGCGGATTTCCAATCCTTCGAGGCCAGTGTTAAGGCCATCCAACTCCCGACGGTCCGAAGTGGACTGTCATGGATGGACGGGTAGTGGTAGCCCCTCAGAGTCGGACGAGTGATGCGCCCATGCCGTGTCATCGGCCTCTTGCCATTTCGATCCACCGGCCTCATGTGGTTGCGGGGTGTGTCCCTAGCCCGGTTGATACCCGGGGGTGAACCCAAGCGTCTACATGGTCGGGAACCACTCCGTATGGAACGCCTGAGGCATAAGTGGTGTCGGTGTCGGTGTCGGTGTCAGTGGTTGTTGAGAGCTTCTAGCTTCGTCCCTAGCCCTGCTTCTTGTTCCCCTGTGAGAAACAGAACCCCTACGTGGTTCCTCTTTTCAACAAGAGTGAAGGCGAGTGACGGGGATTTATACAAAGAGAATCCCGGGTTAGGGAGCGGGATCTCATTTGTATATCCCGGAAAGAAAAATACAAGGTTCCCCACATCATCATATTTTAAATGGTGCCCTTGCATCAAGTAGTGCTCATCAATATCAATGCGTGGAGTAGAGATGCATGTCACATCTTGTCCATCCAACGCACCAATATTGGTGGCAATATGAGTTACAAGGGACGTGCAAGAGATAGATGTAGAAGCCTTGAATGTTTCTAACCAATGTTTAAATATTTCTTTCACAGGAGCAATTTTAATCTTTTTAAGCATGGCATAGAGAATTTGCAATTTGGCATGATAAACAAATCTTATGTCTTGCATAGCAAACAAAGTCATGGTAATCCAATGATGCATAAACCTCAAAGTAGGATGATGAATATTCATATTTTGATGTTGAAACTTGCCAACTACGTTTTTACTAGAAATCATTCTCCAAAATTCGTGACGATTAAAACCTCTAAGAGCATAATCCAAGTCAATTGAGTATTTTGTACTAAAGTCTAAGTGAGAGCTGAGATTTTTCCATGTAAGATAATATTCTTTCTCAAAAAGATGGAAAGTAATCCCACCCTCAACTTCTTGCAAAGAGCATAAGAATTGAATTGATAAAAGGCGAGAACCAAGCTCGTCCACGGGAGCAACATTCTCCCATCCGACGGCTTTCCAGATGGTGGCGAATTCGGTGTCCATACCTATCTTTTGGAGGAGGTCGGGGTCATATGCCAGCATGTGGAAAAACTCACGATTCTTGGTGAGGTTGTACGCCTATGTCTCTCGGTCTCCCTCCAAATCAAGGTGTGGATCATTGTCACCCTCCTCCATCGGTTGTTTTTGCTCTTGCTCTTCTTCTTCTTTCGTTGGCACCGTTTTTTTGTCTTCATGCATCGTGCTCTCTTCGGGCTCGGTGTAGCGCGCACTTGAGCTTCCGCGGGAGCGACTTGAGCTCGCTCCCACGGCCTTCTTGAAAGCGTCGACGAGCTTCCTTCCAAACTTGTCCATGACGGAAAAAAGACAACAACAAAACTTGCAAACGGGGTTACGTTTGTGAAAACAAATCGAACAACCTACGAGCTTGGCTTAGTGGTGATGAGCTTAGGAATTTTCTACAGAGTTTCCTTGCTCTTGAGCTTTGTGGAAAAATATTTTTGCAAGTGATGGAGTAAGAGAGAGTGAGAGGGAGTGAAAATGGAGAGTGTGGGAGTGAGGAGAGCCTCAACCCCGGGCTCTCGGCTTTTATAGAGCGAAGCACCAGCTGAAGGCGAGAGAGGGTAACGGCTAGGAGCCATTGGAGGAGCGGGGCCACAGCGACATCGGGCAGCCACACTAGAGGTGGGCTCGCTCGGTCCCCCCTTTGGTTGGCTGCTTCCAACATCCGTTTTGAACTCAAGACCGTTGGTGCTCTCCTCTGCTTCAAAATTCTTGCTCCAAAATTGATTTTCCACAAAACTTTTATTATATTTTGAATTTTTCATAAATATTTTTAAAAATGAGAAATGATAACAGAAAATCTATACTATCGAAAATGATTTTTATTTTATTTTTCTAAAAAGTTTATTTTGAAGCAAATTTTAAATTTTGAATTTTAAAAATTTTGAAATTTTGAATTTTTGAATTTTTAAAAGATAACTACCAATTTACCTTCGGCAAGGGCTCGATATTTATAGTCCGTTGGCAAGACTTCTCCTCCTTTATTTCTCTACAGCTACATGAGCAAATTTGAGAGAATTCTTGGGTTGCCCCAGGATTTTTCCCGAATGGTTGACAATTATAGCGGCAACAATTTGAGCAATTTGTGTTTTAATTATTTTATTAAAATTTAATTGATTTTTGATGGAGGAGGATAAACTTTCAAGTTTTGAATTTATATTTTCGAACATTTTATCATTATATGAATGCTTTTTAGAGATATTTTCATTTATTTTGGCCTGGCCTAATACTAGGTCTTTCAAGGTAGGTTGATTTGAATTGAAATTTGAATTAGCTCCTTATGGGCGGGACTGATTGTTCCACCCATTATTATTACCTTGTCAGAACCCGTTGTTGATATACGATGCTTCTTCACGGGTCTCGGGGCAGTTGTTGTCTGAATGTTCAACCTCACCATAGACTTCGCAAGTCATTTGAGATTCTGTGGCCTGAACAGTGGCCTTCATAGCTTCTTTTTCGTGGCCCCTTTCGTTCAGTCTTGAGAGTAGCAGATCTATTTTTGTGGCAAGCATATCCGTCTCCTTCACGGTATGCATGCCTTTTTATTGTTTTCGTTCTCTCCCCTAGCTCTGGTTTGCCACCATCTTCTCGATGAGTGCCGTGGCATTGGCGACAGTGAGGGAAAGGAACGCCCCTCCAGCAGCGGCATCTACGTGCCCCTTCGACATAGGCATGAGCCCCTCATAGAAGTTCTAGAGCATGAGCTAGTCCTCCATTCCGTGGTGCGGGTAGGCTTGGATGTAATCCTAGAGCCTCTCCCACGCCTCGGGGATGGATTCGAGTGAAGATTGCTGGAAGTTTAAAAATTTCCCCCCTCAGGGCATTGGTTTTGTCCATGGGGAAAAATTTTGTGAGGAACACCATTGAACATTTGTTCCACATACTAACAGCTTCCTTCTCTTTGTACAACAACTGTTTCACCTTCCCCGCGAGGGAGTAGGGAAACAGACGGAGCCTGATGCTAGCTTGTGCGGCGTCTTTGATGACTATGGTGTCGCACCGCTTCAGGAAGTGTTGCAAGTGTGCACTTGCATCCTCGCTTGGCAAACCACAGAACTAGTTTGCCTGCACCATCGTAATGAGGCTAGTCCAGAGCTCAAAGTTTCTGGTGCCCATGTTGACATCGGGCCCAATAGGCACGTTGGCAACAATGGGGGTGGAGTAGTCACGGAGTGACTTGGCCATTTTGACAGGGATGACTGGTTTGATTGCCGATGGAGTAGCAGAAGAAGAAGCGGTGCGAGACCTATTCTTTCTTAGGAGTGCCTCTAGATTATAGGTGTAGTTGTTCGGCATATCAAAACCACTCATACACTATCCTGTTTTCATCCACAACAGGAAGAAAACAAGCAGAATTAGCTTGCATAAAATATGGCTACCCTTACATGCATGTGATCATTGTTCATATTATGCTAGATTCTTTTAACCTATGCCCTCCCCGGCAACAGCGCCAGGAATGCTTGTTGGCATTTCTTAGCGCAATCACCAAGTGAGGAGGTTTTAAGTCCATCACCGACAATGGCGCTAGAAATGCCTATTGGTATTTCTTAACACCATTACTAAGATTGAGTTAATCTTAGCAACGTCGGCAAGGAACACCAACTATGATAGTTCTTAACGATTATAGAGAATATCCGCAAGCGCACGGATCTATCGTTGTAACATTTCACCCGAAAGTATTTAGGGTATCGTTATTTATATTTTTTTCCAAAGGAGGGCAAGGTATTAAGAGTCTAGCATGAGCATAAACATGATTATATACTTGCATAGTAAACCATAGTACATGATAGGGGTAAAAACGGTATTTCATGGATAGTGGACACACATCTGGGTCAACCTCAAGGATAAAAGAAAAACAAAGAATAAAAGAATGTTCCTAAGTAGAGCCGGCATATTCTAATATAGCCGTGCAAAGAATAGTTTGAAAGGATCAAGATGCCCAAGAGGGGGGGTGAATTGGGCTAATTCTAAATTTTTGCAATAATTAAGCCATACACTTAGTCCATTTCACCCCTTGTGTCAAAAATGTGTTTCTATTATTCTCTTGTACAAAAGTTTTGCACCTGAGGTTCCAATCCTACTCTAGCATGGTAATTCTAGGATTGTAAAGACATAAAATGAATTGCTCAAATGTAAATGCTCAAAGTAAAGAGAGGGAAACGAACACGACGATGTTTTCCCGAGGTATCGGAGAGTCACCACTCCCCACTAGTTCTCGTTGAAGCACCCGCTCAAGGGTGTAGCTCCCCCTTGATTTGCGCAAGGATCAAGTACTCTCTACGGGCTGATTCTTTGACACTCTGTCGTGATGAATCGCCTACAACCGCTCACAAAGTGACTTGGGTCATTCACACGCTCCGCCGGATGATCACCAAGCTCCCAATCACCATCGAGTCGTCTAGGTGATGGTGATCATCTAGAGTAACAAGCACAAACTCTCACTTGACTAAGACAAGCCTAATGAGTAAGGTGGATGCACACTTGCTACTCTCTATGCACTAATGAGGTCCTTAATCTTGGATTATCAAATCTTAATCACCCCACTAGGCTCTTGCTCTTCCTTGCACTCTAAAGGTGTTTCTCAGCTGAACAAATGGACAAGAGACCTCAAATGGACGAGTGAGATATGTATTTATACCCCTCCATTCAAAGCATAACGGTTGAGGTCCAACTTAGCAAGTATCGGGATGACCGAACGCTCTGGTCAAGGTGACCAGACGCACCGGTCAGTATAATACATTAGCGTGTCAGAAAGAGCCGTTTGCTCTAACCATACTCTGGCCTGCGTCCGGTGAGCACACACTGGACACGCTCGGTCATCAAAAACCCTCTCTAGAACCTTACTGATGTTGACCGGACGCTGGCATCCATAGTCTAGTCACTTCTCTATACAACGTCTAGTCCATGGTCAACAGCCAGTCCACGCTGCTACAGATATAGCTAGCGTCTCGTTCGGTGAGCACTGGTGTCCAGCATTTGGTCGCACTCTAACTGCTGCTGCCGATCAAATGAACTGACCGGACTCTCCAAACTGCGTCAGGTCACAACCAGATCAACGTCCGGTCAGTCATTTGTCTCTCCATTTACTTTCAATTCGAAATTCTTTATGAATGAAGTTGACTTCTATCGATCTTAGGGCTATTCCTGAGCTACCTAGTGCTAAGTTTGATAAGTGTGCACCACACCTAATCCATTAGACTCACCTAGGTAAAGCTACTAGCCCATATCCCCCTTAATAGTATGGTCAAAGGAAAAACAAAGTCCTAAACTACTCTAAGTATCTCTCCAACACCAAACGACACTCAGACCTAGTCCGTTCTTAACCTTGTCGTCCATCCTTTGAAAACCAAAACGATTTCCATCGACAGGGGCAAGACAACCATGATTGCCCAATCAATTTCCATTACCATGACCTAACTCAAACTGCCTCTGCAAATCACATGTTAGTCATAGTAATCTCGTGTCGTCATTAATCACCAAAACCCAACTGGGGGCCTAGATGCTTTCACAGTTAATGATCATACAAGTTATATGACTAGAGTTAGAACTAAGTGTGAGATAGACGGAGAGATCCCTAGGCACTGGTCTGCCAACAAGCCATAGAGACTTTAAGACTCCTATATAGTACCCAAACATGGGGGATTACGAAGGACGGACATGGCTGTCACCGCCTGCCGCCTACCATTCAACCGTGGGATACCATCATATCCGAAGGTTCCCGTGTACCCAAGCACCACGCTCGTATACAAGGAAAGTACCCATATCTCTCCGGGACTCTGACCCTACGGATCGAGAAGCAAGAATATGGGCTAACCCGAAGGAATGATAAACCGTCACCCCAACCCTAGCTCTACTTCTACTCATACAAATCATATGAATGATTAAGCATAAAGTTGAACATGTTAGGATCGTGACACACAAACTATATGCTAGTTCATATATCATGATTATAACAAGACAACTGTACTCTAGTTTTATAGCACAACTATATAAATGATATGAGAGCATGACTATGGAAGAAATTCTCTTTATATTCATACCAAGTGTTGCTCTTCTTCCAAGGAGACAAGCTCTCCAAGTAGCTCTTGTCTTGCTCATAATACTACTACTAAGAACTTAAAGAGTACAAGAGATTAATGAGGTAGAGGCTTCAAATGAGGTGTGTTGAATCATGAACTCTAGCCCTTCTTTTATACTGAAGCATGGTCGGTTTGGTGTAGAAAAATTAGGAAACATCCACGAACCACCTATGCATGCCGCCATGCATCAGTCGGTGGAAGCTGGGCCTAGGTGGCACAGCAGGGGTGCGGCCGCACCCCTGGTGGGGCCAGCTCGTGACCGCCTTCGTGTGGTCGGTTCTTAGGTGGACCTGGGCCCCTCCCACATCGGTGATCGGCCTAGATTTTTCATTGGAGTGGGCCTTTGCTTGCTTCTTTGATATAGAATCTGTATTACGCTTTCTCTTTTGCGTATTTTGATCATTTTCCACTGTATTCCGATATAAGTCCTGCAAAATAGTAATCTTGCAATACAAGTGGAACTATATGAATAGTAAAGGCATATGTGCCAAAAGTATGTTTATTTCTCATATTTTGGACTATAATTAGCGGTCGAATTTGGTCGTTAATGACCGCCAACAGCCACTACGCCAACGACACAGGCTGACTGGCTGTAGCTGGTGACACTGCATGCGCGTGCTACCGTGGCCTTGTGTCGCTGGTTTAAGCCACCTTGAAGTGGCCATCGTGCCGCCACACGCTGCTCTATCATGCTACCACTCTCATCGTCGACAGTGCAATGAATTATAGTCCCGTTGAAAAGCACGGCCATTTTTGCTAGTAGTATTAATAATAGAGAAAAGTTACTTCTATAATATTACTATTAAAACTTTTAAAATAATACTAAAATTAGAAGTCAATTTTAATAGAGAGAACTTTTAATACTATCGGAATTTTAATATTATTTTATACTATTAATGATACATAAATACTAAACCAATTTTAGTATTTTTCTATTTTAGTTTAAACCTTATATTTGTTGTTGTAAATTATTTTAATACTTTAATTTATTTTTTGCTGATGTAAATTATTTTATATAATTTATATTTTCATGATAAATATTATATAAATAATGATTGATTAATTGACACATGTTGGATTCACGTCTAACGTACAGTTAGCGTGCCACGCCAGCTTATAGAGTAGGTTAGACCATATTTTAACAGGAATGATACCGCTTGCCAAGTTTAGGGATCTGCGGTGATCACGTTGAAAGTTCAAGGACCGGAATGACACCGCCGGCCAAGTTTAGGGACATGGGGTGATCACCCTAAAAGTTCAGGGACCTGGATGACATCGTCTGCCAAGTTTAAGGACCCACAGATATTACTTTAGAAGTTTAGGGACTTAGATGACACCGTCGGCCAAGTGCAGGTACCGGCGGTGAATTTTGCTCCTTTTTCTTGGGGTTCTCAGTCTGTCGTCCCTCCTTCATTCTTACCCTTGTTGCTCGGAGTTTATAATGTCATAGCTTAGTCACTCAAGCCTGTACATGTCCTGACCAATGTGTGGGCACGTTTGTCAGTCCACCTTTTAAACTCACAACAAGTATATATAATAGTTATCTATTTAAGTTGAGTCAATTTCTTATACGAGATTAATCCTTTATTATAAATGTCTTTCTTTCGACCCCCTCCCCAATACAACCATCCCTCAACCCATTGTCCCTCACTCTCATCCTTCTCGTTTTGAGTTTGGAGCTATGAAACCTTCGTTGGCACCGCACTACCATGTCATAACCTAACCACATGAGCCCATGCGTGCCGTGTTTTTAAACTCACAACAGGTATACACAATAGTCACTCTACTAAGTTGAGTTAATTTCCGTCTCTCACTCTCCCCCATCCGTCCATCCCTTGATCTGTCATCCCTCACTCTCATCCTTCTCGCTTTAAGTGTGGAGCTACAAAAGTATTTTGTCAATCTCCTGTCATTTTCCCATACAAATTTAATCATTTATTGCATTAATATTTATTGCGGGCGTTGAAAATGGTTTGATTTAAGGTTGGGCCAAGCAGAGTCAAATTTAACAAAAATGGCTAGTTCATTATCGTTCACACGAGCACCATGCAAAAATGACAAATGCGTGACACTGTTACTATTTCTGGTGGCAAATATATGTAGGTTTCTAAATAAAACTGACAAATGGAGATGTGACATCATAAGGATAGCATTAAGTTAAATATCCCAAACGCGATGGGTACAACGACCGCATATGCAATTGAGATTTTCACTCTGCAATATTGTCATCTAGGGCTTGGTTTGCTCAAGTACATAAGAATCAACATTGTTCATAGCACAAGTACGGGTTCGTTCTGACGAATCAGAGGTCACTGAACTTCGCCTTAATTACAATATATCCCCGGCTCCCCTGTTTCCTAATTTGATCGATGTCAATAGACTACAATTTAAGAGAACGTATTTGCCTTCAAACTTACTTATAAATAAATAGAGAAACCCCAAAGACTAGAAACATGTTGGTTTGGGTCCTAGCCTTTCAATGAGATGTATCCGTTTTTAATCATCCACTCGAGATCCCAATGGTTGTTGGCATTCTTGGCAGTCCAATAGGACCATCCAAACGTGGCCTGTCCATACACATTCATCTGCGCTGCTGCGTACTTCTGGTACTCTTCCTTGGTTGCGTTTGGCACCTTCCACTCCGCAACCCACTCTCCTGCACAAAAGCAAAGGCACGAGATTTTCTTTTTTTTTTTAAAAAAAAACAAGGCACGATGATAATACAGTGTGCTTCACATATTTATGCAGTTCTGTTTTGGTAAGGAAAAAAAGTACTCCCTCCGTTCCATATAAGTCGCTTTTACTTTTTTTTTACTACGTCTATTTTGATAACAGATGAACAAAAAGTCAAAGCGACTTGTAATTTAAAATCGAGAGAGTATGAAAGTCGTCGGAGCCCATTTTTGCTGTTTAATTTGACTTACCAACAAAGGTGAGCGGGCCATTCTGGGTGGTGACGGAGGTGAGCTCGCCGGAGAAGTTGGTCCTGATGAAGTCGATGTTCTGCTGCACGGTGAAGTTGTTGAACATCCCGTTGAACACGGTGTAGTAATGCACGTCGATGACCGCGCCTTGGAACCCGCCGGCGAACTGGAGAAGCTCCGTGGAGTTCCCCGACGACAGGCGGTTGGACATGACCACGTAGGCCGTCGACGAGTGCTTCCGGACGGCGTCGTAGCCGTCGCGGTAGTACTTGGTGAGGCTGCCCAAGGTCGCTCGAGGCGCCAGCGGCTCGTTCATCAGCTCCACTGCGAACAGGCTCGGGCTCGTCGCGTATCTGTACGTAAAAATTACAGTAGGTGCCAAGGGATCAGTATCTTGTACATATGCGTGTAACTTAACTTGTTGGATGAATGAATTCAGAAGGCTGAATGAAGTGAAGTGAATGTGGTGTGGTGTGACGACCTGGATGCGAGGAAATCTATGACTTGCACCGTCTGCGCAATGTTGGCGTCTGTTGTTCCCCACTCCTGCGTGCCGTCTCTGGAGGAGCTGTGCTCCCAGGGGTTCTGTGATCCGGGAGCTGCGTGCAAGTCAATGATGACACCCAGCTTGTACTTCCTGTCCAAAGCAGATTAGCAGAAGCAGTGACGAACAACTCATCGTAGGTATATATAAACTGAACATTTGAAGGCTAACTCTGAAGGCTTACGTACTCTGCCCATTTGAAGGCGTTATCCAGGGCTTGGAGGGAACCTCCGACGTACGGAGCCGGAGGGTTGGGGTCACTGGCGATCCACCATCCTACTGGGATCCTCACTGCGGTCAGCCCGCTTGATGCGAAGAACTTGAAATCATCCTCAACTATGTAGGTGCTCCAATGGTCCTGAGGCAAGCCAAACCAATATAAATTAAAATCTTAGGCCTATTACTATTATTGGTGAACTTCAAACTTCAGATAATTATGCTACTCCGTGACTCCTAGGTCCAGTATATACAAGACTCCGTCCTTTTTCTTCAGGAGAAGGGCAAGGTCACAAGACTGCATTTCCTTCCAATATTTAGTCTACCTATAGGCAAGGCTAGTGGGGCCTGAAACTTAATGACCAAGGACAAGGAGTTACATTATGATGTTTGTGCCGCCACGTACAAGTACGAAAGGGATTTGAAGAATTTGTAACCACGTTTTTTATTTGATAATACTCTACGGTTGCAGATTTGAAGAATTTCTAGTAACAAAGTTTACATTTGCATATTTAATTTTACTACGGACAGAAGACAAGCTTCCCTGTTTACTTGAGCTTATTCAGCATTACTTTTCAGTCATGGAATAGTATTTTCATCTCACAATATTTAAGCATAAGCATCAGCATAAGCCAAATTTCAACATAAGCTGAAATGTTGTGAGATGAAAACACACTCACAATATTTCAACATAAGTATCAGTATAAGCCAAATTTCAACATAAGCTAAAATGTTGTGGGATGAAAACACTGTTTCATGACTTTAGAACGGGTATTCATTTGGGACATAAGAGAAGCTGTAAACATGTCAGATGGATTTTATTATACACAAAACTAAAATTGATAGCTGTCCTGTTTTAGTCTACTGCGTTATTGTCACCAAAATGCTGCTACGTACGTAGTCGCAACAGACGGCAGAGCTACATGGCAAAGACATGTGATTGCATGCCTCAGCCTCACAAGCGCGGCCACGGTCACATGTCTGGTGTTGCTTGGGTTGCATCCAAACTGACCAGGCAGTCCAATAGTCGCCGAAATTCTTTGTTCCCACATCTCCCGATGGACACAGATGGATGCAGACATGAGAGGACGGTACACCGAAACAAAACACAGGCGACGACATGGACCTTTTCTAATAAACAAACTAAAGCCGGTAGGATCGTAGTCTGTGTGCATCAATCAGAGTTCAGACCGTAAGTCCGTAACGCACTAGTCGTCATCTTTTAGTGCTATCCTACACTAATCAGTGTGTCTATCTAGACAGTGGGCCCCACCTGTCAACGGGAGAGTCTGTTTTTTTATCTTACCCTGAGCAGTGGCGTGGCCTTGTCGGTGCCGTAGCCGTTGCAGAGCTGGTACTCCCCTTGCAGCTGCTCCCCAACCTTGGTCATGAGGAACACCGACGCGTCGAAGTCGGACCACCGTGTGGGTTCACCGTAGTCCGCTATCACCTCGCCGGTTGCTACTGCCTGCATACAGTAACAGCAAAAATGATGTTTTTTCTCGATCGATGCTCTAGGCCAGTCCACGATCTCGATCACAATTTGTGCACGAGAAGGTTAAGCATGCATGCGACCAGTACAGTCTACAGGCCAACAGAAACCCCAGTGGTCACGCCACATCACCCGTGGCGGTCAATTATAATTGACCTGTTCGTTTGGCTAATAAGTTATGGCTAAACGTACCGTTGACTGATTTATTTGAGAGAAAAATATTATTTGTTAGCTGAAAAAATACGACTTATAAGCCAAGCGAATATGACGATTATCCACCACTGTATGGATGAGACTTTTCGGCAGCTGGCCCCAGCAGTGACGACTCGACTAAAAAAAAACCTGGTTTCTGCTGATTCTAAAAAAAAAAACCCTGGTTTCTGCTGGGTTTTCTTTTTCGTGGCACAGGCGCATGATGAGTTGATGACACACTCGACACAGGATGTATGTGTACTCGTATGTATTTACCTGGACGAAGTAGCCGTTGGCCGCCTTGATCCGGACCCTGTTCTTGTCGAAGGGGCAGCGCACTATCTGGAACGTCTCCTGCAGGGTCGGCGTGGTGGCCGTCGCGACGATGATGCCGTCGCTGGCGCCGATGCCCACGAACTGGTTGCCGGCCGTCCGGAAGTTGAACGTCGTGTCGTTCGTCCTCCACAGCTGCATTATATTGGTTCATGTTTTCATGCATTAAAAAAAAAAGACGCGCGCGCACACACACGCACAGAAAACAGCGACGACGCAGCGTACGTAGCTAGAATATCAACTGCGGCGGAATTCAAGTGCCACAGCAGCGTCGTCGGACGGACCTTGAACGTCTCCCAGTCGGAGGCCTGCGTCCGGTTGGCCACCACGGCGCCGCCGCCGCCCTGGTCCGCGGTCAGGTACGTCTTCCGCAGCGTTGACTTGAACTGCACCTGCGTGCCATCCTACATATAGGATAGGATAGGATAGGGTGACCAAGACGTACGCAAAGAGCGAGCCACAGAGGAAGGAAGGCGCTAGGCATACGCACTGAGACTGTACGTACCAGGAGATCTTTGTTGGGGATGCCGTCGAAGAGGGAGGGCAGTATCCAGCCCTCGGTGACGAGCCAACCGCCGAGGCACACCGCCCGGACGGGGAGAGCTGGATACGAGGCCGCCGCCGCAGCCGGGCTCTGCTGGGACGACGCTGGCGGTGGCTTCTTGGTTGTAGGCGTAGGCCGCGGCGTCCTCTTGGCATCGGACAAGGAGCAGAGGCACGAGGCGCACAGGCACAGGAGGACGAAGCAGAGGCGCGTCACGGGCGGCCTCAAACCACCGCGGAAACCCATTGGCCTCTCCTCGGCTCTGGCTGCCTGGCAGGCCTTACTTTTGTCGTCCCAGCAGGCTGGGCAATCGCAGCTAGTACCTTATATGAGCTGCAGCTAGGATAGCACTAGTAGCAAGCAGTGATGGTGCCAGCCGCCCAGCCTCAAGTGAGGACTAGTGCGTCTTGGGATGGCGACGGGCGCTTCCGATCCTCCACTCCACTCCATGGACACGCTACCATGCTTGCCGTGCCGGTGGACTGATGGCTCGATGCATGCATGCACAGTCCAGTGATTGATCCGATCCATTCGAGTCGAGTCGGCCTCGATTCGTTCCTTTTGTTTGAATATAAAAAACCCTTTTCCCTTTGAGATGCGGTTCTGAGCCTGCCAGTGCCAAGGCCCAAGAACAAGCACAATTCTGTTTTCTGAATGTTACTGCAGCAAACGACATTCGGCCACGGCCCTACCAACGACCTTTACAGGCTAGCAAACATATATACGATCCGCGTGTTACATACTCCAAGGTACATGCGACGACGGCTCTAGAGAGTCAGGACACAGGACGGCATGCATCGGCGTCCTCACCGGGCTCACGGCGGAACGGAGGCAGGTGGGAGGACGACCCGATTGGCGACGAGCGCTTGGCCGCAGCGTCCGGCAATGGCCATGCGCTTGGATGCTTCCAGCTTTACCGCGGCGCCCGTGACCGGTGACCGTGAGCGAGAGGCGCCGGCACTAAAGTCGATCGGGCCCGCGGGGCGGCATCCCCCACGCCCCCGGAAATGCATCGGGTGGTCGTGGTCCACCCGCGCGTCTGTCCGTGTCTGTCTCTGCCTGCCAACGAGTGCGGCGGCCGTGCGGGTGCGGTAATCAATAATCATCTCTCGCCGTCACGGAGCATGATGGCTGCTGTGCTGGGCACAGTGCACGCGCCCGGGTCTCAAGGTTTTGTTTGTCCAGAGTGAACTCGTCACATGAGCAACAAACCGCGGTGTGCAGCTGCTATTTTATTTTCCATGGGATATTCCATTCCGTTTCCCACTTATTAAGTTCACTAATGTAGACCAATTAATCGTCGTCTCTGTGACTCTATTGTAACACACAGTAAACACACACTACTACTGCTAGTAGTTCTCAGGAACATCAGATTGATTCTTCTAGATATGCCAGCCAAAAGGCAAGAAATGGCTGTGACTGTGAACATGTGATAGGAGTCAATGAGCAATATTTGGGACTAAAACTGATATTAATCCCTGTCGATGTCATCCTTGAGTGCCCCCGAGACGACAGCTAATTTGTTCAGCCTGTTGGGGTCACGCGTAAACCAAGCCTAATAAACTGAATACAAAGGAAGCCCAGTTACCATCAGCGACGGATCCAGAATTTTTTTTATGAGGCTGAACAAAAGTGCGACAGCAACATATCTTCGACTGTTTACTCGATCTTAAGTCTCAACCCCACCTACACGATATAATTTTACCTAAAAATTCATAGGAGCTCCAGGGCTCCGGTATCGGTAGGGGGACTCGAGCCCCCCAGGTTGAATCCGCCGCTGGGTACCATTAGGAAGAGAAAATATTGAGCATAGGAATTGATCGTGTCGCTTAAGCCTGTTCGGCTTCCCCTCTTCTACAGTAACTGCAGTTGCAGCTCCTGATTTCCATTAGGAAGAGAAAATATTGAGCATAGGAATTGATCGTGTCGCTTAAGCCTGTTCGGCTTCCCCTCTTCTACAGTAACTGCAGTTGCAGCTCCTGATTTCCTTCATATAGAAACAGTAGATGTTCCTTCACATAGAAAAAGATGATGTAGGAGTGGTAGCAACCACTTCAGAGCAGCATGGACGAAAACACAGATATCAATTCTGTTCCCACTAATCTCTTCTGCTCCAGAAGTTTCGATCTTATTCGGTATTAAAAAATGAAAACGAAACAAAAACAGCAGAAAAGTGCAATTTTGTCCTTGAAGAAATCATGGACTCGAAAAGGCAGTAATATAATACAGCCCCGTCTGTATACTTATTTTCTTTTAAGGCTCTCATCTGAGTACAAATGTAGAATATACACACATCCACACCACACACCACTTATGCGATATTAGACCCCATCTATGGTTTCACGTCCTCGTCACAATCCCACTCCCACTGTGGCTCCACAGGAAAGAACCTGCAGACATTTATTTTGAAAGAAAACCCCGGTGGAAAACCACGCTTCGAGCAGGTCTCGAACACGCGACAGGTAGCCTCCACACCCGGAGTGCTCACCAACCGAGCTACGGCTCGGTCCCCTTATTATTGATTGAAGTGTATACTGAAACCCCTGATATTCTTTCTTCGTCTACTAGAAGTGTATAATCATCGTCTCTCGTCAACTGTAAGGAACGGGAATCCTATCTGGACCAGACTTGATGTCGTCCCGGAGCATATCAGACAGGGCAAGACTAATTCTCCCAACTCTTCCTGCATCATCAAGAAACAAGAGATTAATGGATAGGTGGATCTCTGTTGCATCACGAAACAACTGTATCCACCAATGTCAAACTGTAAGTGCATTCTATCTAGCAGAAACATTTACCATCCCCAACTGGTTGGCCGTCCCATTCGACGACGGGCAGCAACGGCAGCCCGCTCCCAAGAAACATCATCTCGGCGCATTGCCTCGCCTCATCGGCAGAAATCCTTGCGTCCCGGACACTCCTCAGAAGGCCGGCTCCAACCAGCTCGGGCGCCAACGCGAGGATCCGCTTCGCCGTGCACCCGCTGAGGATCCTGTCGAACGCCGGCAGCACCAGGTCCCCGCCCGTGGTGACGAACGCGACGTTCATCGTCGGGCCCTCAGCGACGTACCCGTCCTCGTCGACCCAGACCGAGGCGAACGCGCCTCGCTCTTCGGCTTCCGCAATGGCCAGTGCGTTCGGGAGGTAGTTGACGCTCTTTATGCCCGCGAAAAATGGATGCTTCATGGGCACGGTGGCCGTGATGGCCTTGACGCCATCCTTGTGCCGAGAGCCGGTGGCGGTGGCGGGCCTGGCGGCGGCGGTGGCGACGATGGCGTAGAACGTGGACCCCGTGCAGCCCTTTGGCGACAGCAGGAAGTCGCCGGGGCCGGCACTCAGCCAGTACTTGATTGAGCCGTTCTTGCATCCGGAGGCTGCCGTCATCTGGAGCAGTATGTCGCGCAGTGTCTTGCGGGGGAATGGCGGATCGATCTTTGCTTTCGATGCAGAAACGAGGAGCCGGTCCAGGTGAGAATCCAGTTCGTACAAGTAGCTGCTCACAGAGTCACAGTAACCAATGTCACTTTCAGAATTCAGACAGGATATCGTATCACTGTATATCATCACAAGATTCAGAAATGAGATAAAATGGATGAGCAGAGCAGAGAGGACAGTCAACCCATCAGAAATGGTAGCAGTGTCGAAAACGCCATGTCCTCTGTGAACCATGTGATCGTCAATCGGGATCACCATCATCGATGGATCAAGTATGATGCCGCCAACGACACTGGAGTACATTGCTGGGTAACCTTGTTTGGTGGATTCCGATTTCTCTTGTAGCTTTCGGAGAACCTGTATATACATACATATTCAGAGTGATAAATTAAGGATGCAACATGATGTTTCACTTCATATATTTCCTGTTTATGAATTACAGGCACCTCCCAAGAATCCGTATACTAATTTCTAATCTAGTACTAGTACATGAATTGCCCAACAGAATCTTTCACGAACGGTACATAAGTAAATTAATCTCCTGCTCCTTGCATCACAGAATCTGTCACGAATGGTACAGAGGCAAATACACCAAAACAAGAAGATATATACTGACCTGAGTGCCCGACGCGTACACCGGTACCACGCGATCCTCCCCTGAAACCAAGGAAAACACAAGCAGAGATGGCTAATTCAGCAACCAATTCTCTCGAGAAAAGCCATACTCCGGAGATGCGAACCTTGCATCCTGTCGCCCGCGGAGGTAAGGAGACGGGGGAGTGATGGGGATGCAGAGCACGAGTCCGACTTTGGTTTTGTAAGCTCCCATCAGAGATCAGAGTCAGAAATTCAGAATCCAAGGGAGTTCCGCCGCTGATCGCCACCTGGAGTTGACGGCGTTTTTTTTATATTACAAATATGTTTTTGCCCATAGGGTGAGTTCGATTGACGATTTCCAACGTGAAACTCTTTTATACTAAAAAAACGTGAAACTCTTTTATAAAACCCAAAATCTCTAATATGCCAAAACGGTTCATATTTAGTTGTTTGTACGAATTTCAATACGTTTGGTTTATGACTTAACGTTGATATTTTTTAGCAACGTTTTAACTTTTTTTTTAAATTACACAGTACAACGTAGACGCTCTCAATACGTACAGACACTCACCTCTACGAACACACGTACGCAAACCCTACCCTTATTAGCACCTTCGAATGACTGAACTAGCATAAACGATGATGACATGTGGTAGTACAACCATTGGTGGACCAAAAGCCCGGTGACCCTGATGTATGCCCGAGCTCCGACGGCGCCGATGTATAATAAGGTACTTTTCACAACACTCTTTGTCCGAAACTCAAGAGATGTGATCTAAGGGTACTCACAGTGCAGAAATCACAATAGTTTCTATAGTTATTAATTGCACAACCAAGTAAGCAATTTGTTAATGTGGCAAGTAATTTATTAAAGAAAGAGAAATAATTGAAGAAACCGTTGATAGTTGATCTCCACCAATTGACCTGGGCCTTTGGATTCGTGCCCTGATCGAGGGCGCCCAACCATAATAAGGTTGGTGGGCCCCCGTCGCACAGCGCCATAAATAGGAGGTGGGGCCGGGGCGTCAAGCACGAGGTTCGCCTGAGCCGCCTAGCACCCCACCTATAGTCCTAAACCCTAACCGATCACAAAGGGGGCGTTGCCAGCGACGGGAAGCGCCACCACCGCCTCTGCATCTACACCGAAGGGCTGCTACGACGCTGGGCTGCCCTGCGACCTCTACACCGACCCCTGGGCGACGCCGCTACTAGACCACCGCCCTTCGACTCAGCTCCGCCATTGGGTTATCGCCAAGCACTGCGATGGCGAGCCCATCTTCCTCCAAGGCGGCCGATGGTTTGCATCTCTTCACCCCTCTCTCTCTCACTCTATCTCTTATCATGTACTAGTAGATATCTTAGGACTCGCTGTTTATTCCAAAAGCAAGTAGACACACTAGATCTATGGCTAGTGATCCTGTTTTAGGTTTGACAATGGTGTCAGACACTTAACTAGGTGTAGATCTAGCCTATCGGATGAGAAAACCGAGTAGCAGCTAGAAGGAGGTGATAGATTCGTTTTCGGATCTAAAAAGAGGGTCACTGAACCCTAACCCTAATCAGGTGAAGCACAGAGAAGAGAAAGGGGTCTCGACACGTGAAGCCGAACCCTAACCCGTGAATCAGACTTGGGGAAGAAGAACAGTGAGTGAAACCCTAACCCTAACCAAACCCTAATCCCCAAATCGGACAAATCCGAGAAGAACAAAGCAAGATCCAAACGGAGAAGAAGAAGGGGAAAGGGGGAAGAGGCCTACCTCGTCGTGCACCGCGCTGCCGCCTCGCCGGCGCGCGAGAAGAAGGCCGAGCGGGGTGGTCTTGTGCGGGCTCTGGCCAAGGGCGCCGCGGCTAGGCCCCTCGACGGCGGCGCGCTCACCCGTTGGGGAGCGCGCACGCCGGTGAGGGGGCCTGCGACGGCGCCATGCTCCACCGCGTCTCTCCTTTCGCTCGATCATTGCTGCTGCTCGCTGCGCTGAGGAGAGAAAGGAGTGAGGCGAAGAGAGAGAAAGGAAGAATGCAAATGAGCTTAGGGTTTCGGTGCCGCGGTCGGCCGGGGGGTTTTGATCAACCGAAATCATCGCCTGGCCGTTGGATCTGGAAGAACGGACGAGAGCGATCGACCAAAAATCGCCCCGGCGGTGAAGCGCCAATGAACGACTTTGCTAGCCTAGGCCTAGGTTGCGGCTTTGGGCGCGAGAGAGTGCCGCGAGTGCTGCGTGCGGGGGGGTCTTCTTTGTAAGAGGTCGGCAACAAGATCTGCTGTTCTTCTTTGGGCGATTCTTTATCTTGTCGCAAGCCGGGCCAGAATGAACAGTAAATAAAGTTTGAAGTTTATTTAATTTTTAGAAGCAGATTTCGATGAATTTTGTCTAGTTTAATATCTCTGTTAAAATTTGAACCAATGGGATAATTTTTCAGAGAATAGCTGTGTCGACAGAATATCGTCGGTAGTTCTCCGCGGGGTATCCCACGAAGGTAGATTGATCGGTGGGGGTGCGCGTAATCAGGAACCGGATGGTGACACAAGGCACAGAGATAGCGATTTAGACAGGTTCGGGCCGTCTGATCGACGTAATACCCTACGTCCTGTGTCTTTGGTGTATTGTATTGAGATGTATTCTGTGGATCTTGTCCGCTAGGGGACCCCTGCCTCTCCTTATATACTCTGGAGGGGTAGGGTTACAAGTGCAGTATCCTATTTGGTACTATACAATAGCTTGCGGTGCACGCCGAGTAGCGCCGTGCACGCCTTGATCTTACGGGCTGGACCACCTCTGATGGTGCGGCCCATGTCATATCTTGTGGGTACGGAGGGGCATACCCCCACAGCTAGTCCCCGAGCCTGACAGTAGGTGACGTAGTCACGTGGTGCCATGGTCAGAAAGTAGAAAGACCAGCTGAGCAGATAGCCAGTCCCCGGGCGTAGCCTCGAGATGAGAAAAGCGCACATTCACCGCAACGTGAAGTGTACCCACTTAGTCCCCGAGCCTGCTGGAAGATGAAGAATGAATCTTGTAGCAGGGTCAAAGAAAAAGAAGTCTGAAAGCTTGCCGACGTCGTTTGACATGCGCGTATCAAGACCCCAGACATGCTGCCCACGATCAGCACCCTAATCCGAACAGCATGGAGCAGCTTGATAGCACACCGATGAGACGTAGCAAGATCCGACCACCAAGGGCGATGTTCGAGCGCCGAGGAGTCCCCGATGTAGGCGGCGATGTTTGAGCACCAAGGAGTACCCAGCGTAGCTGGTGATGTCCGAGCACCGAGGAGTCCTCGGCGTAGCTGGCGATGTCCGAGCACCGAGGAGTGCCCGACGTAGCTGGCGATGTTCGAGCACCAAGGAGTCCCCGGCGCAGCTGGCGATGTCCGAGCACCGAAGAGTCCCTAGCGTAGCTGACGACGTCCATGTGGTGAAGTGTGCTCACTTAGTCCTCGAGCACGAAGAATCCAAGCGCGGAGGAGTCCCCGACGTAGCTGGCGATGAAGCACGAGCGACGAATTGTCTGGTCAACTGGTCGGCGGTGAAGTGAGCATTGAGTAGAAGCGACCAACAAACAGTTCGATCAACTGGTCGGTGACGAAGTTGATGAACCTAGCGGTCTGACCAGTTGATCAGTGGAGAAGTTTGAGCACCAGGTGATTCGATCACCTGGACGATGATCCTGCAATACAAATATGTAGAACGGGTAGTACATGATGTAAAAATATATGAACTCCGAAGAAAAATCAGCAATGGTGATGAAACGGCGTGTGCAGTTCGGCGATCAGTTGGCGTGAAGATATATTTATATTTAATATAAACCGCCTGAATAGTTAGTGTGTAGCTGAGTCTCGAGCCCTAGCTAGCCCGTTAACCATAACGCGGAGCGCGGAGCTCGTGCACGTGTAGGAGGAACATGCATGACCAAGGAGCCCGCTGCCGACCACACATAACGCAGAGCGTGGAGCCCGTAGCACGTGTAGGGAGGAGCCGGAGATAGGGCCGTCTCTTGAGGCGTCCGAGCATCAACATGACTGTTCGAGGGTTCAAAAAATCATTTGGAGAGCAAATATGGAGAAAATAGCTCGGAGAAACATTATGACGATATACGGAGATTGGAGAATATTTAGAAGAATATTAAAATATGACTTAGCTTTAGACAGAAAGTCTGGTCGGCGACGTATGGCATTATCTGGTCGGCGTTGACGGCGAGCACCTGGCGGGTGGTGAGTTGATGGCGAAGATGACCTCGGAGGTGGTTTCAAGATCGGATCTGCTATCGCGGGGGCTGGTGCAGCCAGTGATGAATCATCATCATGGATCGACATGGATCTCCACGAGATTGACGACAAAAACACGTTGTTGATTTGAGGTCCATCTGGCTCACCATGGGATCAAGCGCACACCCCTACCTGGTGTGCCAACTGTCAACAGAATATCGTCGGCAGTCCTCCGAGGGATATCCCACGAAGATAGATTGATCGGCAGAGGAGCATGAGATCAAGAACAAGAAGGCAACAGAGGCACACGAGTTAGACAGGTTTATGCCGTTAGTATGACGTAATACCCTACTCCTGTGGTCTGTTGGTTTGTATTAGCTATCATATAATATTGTGTGAGTTTGGAGGGGGTCCCTGCCCACCTTATATAGTCCGAGGAGCAGGGTTACAAGTCGGTTAGATCTGAGAGATAATCGGAAAGTAATAACTGATTATAGGAATCTTGGGATCATACATATCCTAACAGATCTCGTAGTATCTTTAGGATATCTTCCAGATGTCTTGTGGAAGGCGTCGAGCAGAGTCGTGCCCCGCAAGGCTTCGTCTTGTGGGCCGGACCGCCTCTGAGGGAGCAGCCCATGTGGTCTGCCGTGAGTATCCGGGGTCATACCCCCCACAAGCTGAGAAAAGTTTAATGCTTCTGAAAAATAGATAATGAATTTTTTTCATGTTTCCGCTGCAATATTAAAGTTAATAATCTTCTAATTAAATTCGAACCAATGGGAGAATTTAATTTGAAGAGTAGTCAATTTTAATCAGTAAATTATAATATTGTTATTTTTCTAACCAACGTTGGTAATAACAATGTTATAATATTTATTCATAAGTTTTCCATGGATTAATTCTATTTCTGCCCAACGGTGATGTAGAATTAGTGTATAAGAATATTGTATGTTTTAATTTTTACCAACGTTAAATTAAAGCATGCAATTATAATGATATATTTTCTCACTATCTCTGACGATATTTTTTCATGACTCAACCCAATGGCATTCATCTTGCACATACCACCTTTAGAAGGGGGCAATTACAGAGTATGGCGAGAGAAGTATGAGCTCGCACTTGCGCTGTCCAAGAATGACTTAGTGCTCACCTCCCCGTGTCCTACTGAGCCAGTGGACCCGGCGAGGGAAAAAACATGTCTGATGCTAATTTCACTGCTCGACAGTAAGATCATGCAGAAGTGTGCATGAAGAATGATCTTGAGTGCAAGAAATGGGACATATCAAACCACAAGTGCTTGATGGTGGCTAAGTCCATAATCTCAGATGCTATAAGGGGGTCTATCCTAGACTGTGATACCGCCACTGAGTACCTTAAGAATATGGAGAGTCAGTTCACTAGCTCTTCAAAGGCTTATGCTAGTACATTTATCAAGAAATTATTCAATGAAAAATATACTGGTGGCAGTATCAGAGAGCACATATTGAAGATGAGCAGCACGGCTTCGAAGTTGAAGCCAATGAATTTGGGGCTCAAGGATGAGTTCCTGATTCATTTGGTTTTTGCTTCCTTGCCAAAGGAATATGAAACCTTTGTTGTTAACTACAATATGCAGCCCGACAAGTGGGACATAGAAAAGCTCATCGCAATGTATGTTCAAGAAGAGGAAAGGCTGAAGTCCTTACAGGGTGACTCTGCTAACCTTGTCAAGGACAAGAAAAAGAACTTCAATAAGAATGCCAAACCTCAACGGAAAGCCCCTCAGACTGAGCACCATCAGAAGAACAACAATGCTCAAGTTGAAAAGGATCAGTGCAAATGGTGCAAGAAGTATGGACACTACTAGAGGGACTGTCCAGACTTCCTAAAGAACCTGTTGAAGAGAGATGATGATTTCATTACATTCATAAATGAATCCCTGTATTTAAGTTATGCAAAATCTACTTGGTGGATTGATTCAGGTGCAACTGTTTATGTTGCAAATTTATTGCAGGGATTCCGTATGAGGAGGACCCCTGCAAAGAGGAGAAAGAAGAATTAAAGTAGCAAATGGAGTTGAAGCTCAAGTTGAAGCCATCGGAGATCTTTCTCTAGAATTAGTTGATGGTTTTCTACTTAAGCTTTTAGATGTTCTATTTGTACCCTCTTTGTGAAGAAACTTAATAAGTGTTTCACGTTTAGATGATGATGGATATGATTGCCATTTTAGTAATGGCAAATGTCAGATTGTTTATAATAATAAATATGTTAGTCTTGCCTTCCGACAAGACAATCTTTATTTATTATCACTTTCTAAGAATATCAATGATGTAAGCACTGAGAATGAGAATGCTTCCTCATCTATGAATGCAACAAAAAAGTGGAAGAGAGTGCATGATGTATCTTCAAAATTATGGCACTATCGTTTAGGCCATATTTTGAGGGGGAGAATACAATGATTGATTAAGAAATCAATTCTTCCGCCTTTAGAATTATCAGATTTAGAACAATGCATAGATGGCATAAAAGAAAAGTATGTTAAGAAAATAAAGAAATAAAGAAAAATGCCAAACGAAGCGTAGGAATTTTAGAAATAATCCACACAGACATCTGTGGATCTTTTTCTATGAAGAGTGTGGATGGTTATGATTCATTTATAACATTCACAGATGACTATTCTCGTTTTGGCTATATTTATCTAATTAAAGAAAGATCAAAAGCATTGGATAAATTTAAAATATTTAAGGCTAAAGTAGAAAATCAGCATAACTTAAAGATTAAGGTAGTAAGATCCGACCGTGTGGGAGCGTACTACGGTGGACACACCCCATATGACCAAGTTCCTGGACCCTTTGTAAGGTACTTACTAGAAAATGGCATAGTAGGCCAGGCCAGTATTCTATACCGGGCGAGCCTCAGCAGAATGGAGTAGCTAAAATACGTAACCGTACCTTAATAGATATGGTGAGAAGTATGATAAGTTACTCTACTTTACCAATAAGTTTATGAATGGAGGCATTAAAAACCGCCATTCATATTCTTAACCGAGTACCAAGTAAGTCGGTGCCCAAAACTCCGTATGAGTTGTGGACAGGAAATGAACTCTTACTAAACTATTTATGTGTGTGGGGTTGTCCTGCTGAGGCAAAGGCATTTAACCCAAACATAGGGAAGCTGGACTCCAATACAGTCAGCTGCCATTTCATTGGCTATCTAGAAAAGTCAAAAGGTTATCGCTTCTATTGTCCTAACAGACAAACAAAGTTTGTAGAAGCAAGACATGCTATCTTCTTGGAGGATGATATGATCAGAGAGAGCATGGTAGCGCGAGAAATAAGTTCTGAAGAGAAGCAGGTATATGTGCCCACTCCTATGGTTCAGGAGCCATTCTTCACGCTACCTGTTGTTGCAGTACCAATAGTGCAAGACACTGTAGTAACAACACCTGTTGTTAGTTCTCCTGTGGCAGCAATGAATGAACATGGGGAACCTATCCTTCAGGATCCCTAAGAACCAGTTGTCACACATGAGGAAGAGCAATAACAGCCTCATATAGAACAAGCGTCATCAAACAAGGCCCCTAGAAGGTCTCAAAGAGTCAGGAGATCAGCCATTCCTAATGATTATGAAGTTTATGAAAGTGAGGAATTTCAAATGGAGGGTGATTCCACCTCATTTGAAGAAGCCATGAGAAACGCTCACTCATCCAAGTGGCTTGAAGCCATGGAAGATGAAATGAAATCAATGAAAACCAACGAGTTTGGAAATTAGAAACAATTCCTAAAGGAGTCAAGACAGTAGGCTGTAAATGGGTCTACAAAACCAAACATGACTCCAACGGGAATATAGAAAGATTCAAGACATGTCTTGTGGCGAAAGGCTTCACGTAAAGAGAAGGTATAGATTACAATGAGACATTTTCTCCAGTCTCATATAAGGATTCTTTTAGAATCATTATGGCGCTTGTAGCACATTACGATTTAGAATTACATCAGATGGATGTAAAGACGACGTTCCTAAACAGGGATCTGGAGGGAAATGTTTACATGGCACAACCAAAAGGTTTTATTGTGGAAGAAAAAGAACGTATGGGATGCCGCCTAAAGAATCTATTTACGGATTAAAGCAAGCTTCAAGACAGTGGTATTTGAAGTTTGATAGTACAATAAGAAAGTTTGGGTTTCAAGAAAATATAGAGGACAATTGTGTTTATGCAAAGTTCAAGAATGAGAAATACATTTTCCTAGTCTTGTATGTGGATGACATCTTGTTCGCTAGCAGTGATGTTAATCTACTACTAAAAACAAAGAAGTTATTGTCCTCAAAGTTTGATATAAATGATCTCGGTGAAGCTTCGTTCGTCTTAGGAATAGAGATTCACCGAGATAGAGAAAATAGGGTTTTAGGATTATCACAAAAGGCATACTTAGAAAAAGTTCTAAATAAATATAGTATGCAAAATTGTAAGTCTTCACCTGCTCCCATAGTCAAGGGCGACAGATATGGGGAATTTCAATGTCCTAGAAACCAATATGAGATCGATCAAATGAAAGCGGTTTCATATAGTTCAGCTATCGAAAGTTTACAGTATGCTTAAGTGTGTACTCGCCCTGACTTAGCTTTTGTTACCGGGTTGCTTGGCATATATCAGAGTAATCCAGAAATAGAACACTAGAAATTAGTAAAGAAAGTTTTGCGTTACCTGCAAGGTACGAAGGGTCTCATGCTAACGTACAGAAGATCTGATTCCCTGCACATAGAGGGGTATACAGATTCTGATTATGCGGGAGATGAAAGAAAGTCCACGTCAGGATACATATTCACTCTCACAGGAGGAGCTATATCGTGGAAAAGCTCAAAGCAAACTATCACTACATCGTCCACAATATATGTCGGGTTTGTAACATGTTATGAGGCCACATGGCAAGTGAATTGGCTAAAGAAATTCATACCCGGGTTGAAAGTGGTAGACGACATACATAAACCACTCAAATTATACTATGATAATAATCCAGCAGTATGTTATGCTCACAACAATAAGTCAAGTGGTGTTGCCAAACACATTGACATAAAGTATTATGTTGTGAAAGATAAAGTCTAGGATCATACAATTAGTCTTGAGCATATAAGAACAGAAAAGATGCTCGCGGATCCGCTTACAAAAGGCTTACCACCCAGCGTGTTCAAAGAACACTTAGCCGGCATGGATTTAAAGGAAAGCCTATGATTCTTGGACAATAAGGGCCTAGTTAAGAATCTATTTCAAAACAGAGAGGTGCATTGTAGCTGCTTAATCTAATGGCAAGAGACCGTGACGATGATGCACGCTCTATGCACTAATCTGTGATGGAATAGGAACAAGAGAAAGTAAGTTAAGTTTAAGTTATAAGTGAGATCAACGGAGGCCAATTGGGCCCTTAGATCTGTGCCCTGATCGGGGGCGCCCAACCCTAATATGGTTGGTGGGCCCCCGTCGCATAGCGCCATAAATAGGAGGTGGGGGCCGGGGCGTCAATCATGAGGTTCGCCTGAGCCGCCTAGCACCCCACCTACAGTCCTAAACCCTAGCCGATCACAGAGGGGGCGCTGCCAGCGATGGGAAGCGCCGCCACCGCCTCTGCATCTACACCGAAGGGCTTCTACGACACCAGGCTGCCCTGCGACCTCTACACCAACCCCTGGGCGACGCCGCTACTGGACCACTGCCCTTTGACTCAGCACCGCCACCGGGTTATCACCGAGCACTGCGATGGCGAGCCCATCTTCCTCTAAGGTGGCCGATGGTTTGCACCCCTTCACCCCTCTCTCTCACTCTATCTCTTATCATATACTAGTAGATATCCTAGGACTCACTGTTTATTCCAAAAGCAAGTAGACACGCTAGATCTATGGCTAGTGATCCTGTTTTAGGTTTGACAACCGTTTCTTCACAAGAAACCGAGTCTACGAGTATATCGAGTGTGGAAGAAACTACGCGTGACGTGCTGAAGGACTCTATCATCGTTTACATAATTTTTAGTGGATCCCTATGCCTACGACCTCGCCCACTGCTGCGGCAAAATTTCTCCACCGCCTGCCATGTGAGCGTCGGACCCTGCCCTCTCCCACACTTGTGATTTGTATATTAAATTTCTTCTCTATAGAAACTGTTATTAGAAGCATTGCATTTGGAACAATGATTTCTAGTGGTGAGATTTTGGAGCTATGGAAGCTATGGATGGTTTCTGCATTGGGAGTACCCTAATTGACCATCTTAATCTTGGTCCGAACTCTATTAAAGTGTTGAGTTCACTGGTACTACCTCCATCCACAGAAGAATGCAATTATCAAATTTCGAGAAGTCAAACAGTCTGAACTTTGACTAAATTTATATAAAAAAGTCAAATATTTTTGATACAAAAATAAGTATTATTAGATTAGTTATAGAATATATTTTTATAATAAATTTATTTAGAGACATAAATGCTAATACTATTTACTATAAAGTTGATCAAACTTTAGCTCAATTGATCGATACGAATACCATAATTATATTCGTTTATAGGCGGAGGGAGTACGTCCTACTCGCTAGGCTCCTGCCTTCTATCTCTGCTCTCCCCGTGCCATCACTCTCCATATTTAACTCTCTCATGTTTCTCTCCCTTATGCGGCACTATCTCTTGATTATAATTTTTTTTTGAGTAGAAACAAGCCTTTATTAATCTTCATAAGAAGTACAAACGCTATCAGACGGAGAAATAAACCAAACATGTCTATCATAATCAGCATAAATACTACTTCAAGCTAAATTATGGGCATGAACATTTGATTGCCTCCCTTCATGGACAAAATCAACAAAATTAAACTTGGGTGATCTAGCTTTGATCTCCTGGACTACATATCCATATGAGCCCATGCTCCCTTCCTGGATGCTCCTGATAACTCCGGCCACATGCTAATCTGAAATCACGCAGAACCAAATTGCTAGCAAGCGCATGACTTTCTTTGCATGCCATGGCCTCTACCGTGTCTAGTTCCATTTGGCCATCTAGAATCAGAGCTGAGGCACCTACAAATTTCCCATTGAAATCACAAGTAGGTCAGGTCGACTATTGGGGAGTTGGCCTGGCCCGATTTATTCTCTACCCAATCCGTGTTTAAGACCTATAACAAAAGGTATTTGGGCTAATCCCTGTTTCACATTGAGCTATGTTCGCTTCTCTTATAATCCGTACTTTTCAGCTTGTTTTTTTCAGCCGGAACAATATTTTTCTCTCACAACAAATCAGCCGGAACATTGTTTCGGCTTGTTTTTTCAGCGAAGCGAACGGGTCCAATAAGGCCATAACTTGTGAAATGGGTCGGCCTATTTCATATCAACTAAATATGCACATAATTTTTTCCCCATATTTCAGAATATAAGAAACCTAATTTCGTTTAACAAAAAAATGATATTGCTTAGTGTCATTCACCCAAAGAATAGCACATGTCACACGCAAATCATTTGATTTTTTTCACAATTTTGGTCAAAGTCGTCCCATGGTAGAACTTCTAATATCATTAGGGGAAACAATTTTCAAAAGTGGTTGTTTTCTTGGATGCGACAGTGCATTAATTTTGATATTTTGTGAATTCATGATATATTTACAAAAAATATATTGAAAAGTAGAAAATTTTGGGCACACAGCAAGAGAAATTTGCTGTTTATACGTTATATATATACAGATTTGTTGGGAAAAACAATTGACATATTTTTAGCTATCGAACAATTTTGCTTTAAGATCTGTCCAATGGGCAATGGTTGTTGTGCCTGTGGTGTTGCCAAAATTCGAAAGTTACGGGAGGCAGATCATATATATCAAGGTAAAATGCAGAGCTTTCATCTTGCTATTAACTTTTGCGATTTGCGATTGGGCTCTGGAGCTCGTATACGATTCCGCTTCAGCTAGTGACATACGAGTAAGCTGTCATTGTGAGTTGATCGTGACAACATGCCGAGCAAAAGTTTATTAGTACGAAGCGGTATTCTAAGAGATTGTTTAGGTGAAGGTAGATATATATTTGCTCACCAAACTGGTGTGACAAAGCATGCAAATTGGCGTTGATAACGAGTTAAGGTGATACTGAGCACAACTGAGGACGTGGTATGAGTAAGGTGATACTGATGTACCAAATCCTTGACTTCAACACTAAGCGGGCAGTGGGTCAATCCCCAAAAATTTATCCTCTTCGAACATTTTCTCTTCACAATTTAAAGTTCCAATGCAATAAAGAGTATGACAAAGAAGCATTTTGGCGCATGCATGCAGCTGAATTGCCTGAATATAATTTCAGGGGGAACAAATAATAAACGATCACTTAGGAAATAAATGAGAAGATATAATCAAACGGCAAATAACGTATAACTGTGGCAGATCTCGATCGGCATACAGTGATACAGGGCTCGTCGGATAGTTGGTTAATCGACCGATCGATGAGCAAGTTGTGAACGCGAACAGGAAGAACTGCTTCTAATGGCAGGAGCAGAGGGGTTCGGCCACCGCGTGGAGGGAGTACAAGATGATGAGGAAGTAGAGGAGCAGCGAGACGAAGCCAGCGATGAGCGCCCCCATCACGTGGCTGCAGTAGGCCTGCACCTGCGCGCAGATGGGCAGCCACCCGGCGTGCTCGTTGCCGCTCTTCCCGACTTGAGAGATCGCGCCGGTGGCCGCCACAGCGCCCGTCAGCAGCATCCCTACCATCTGCATGGAATGGAGGAGGATCGGAGTCACATTCATGCATCATCTGCAAGGTAATAAGGTTAATTTGCGCTTAATTAATACTATATAATTACCACGTCGCTTAGGAGCAGTAATCTGGAGGCGGTGCTCCCCGGGCGCACGAGGAGGGCGAGCAGGCTGTAGGCGAAAGCCACAGCGAATGCCACCACAAAGAAGCTGTGTGTGAGAACGAGCATCGTCATGACCAACATTAGTACTGTAATTTAATTAGTTGACCGATCTATGCATGATATGATGGAGAAGAATGAGATTGTTACTTACACGAATGATGGGGTGTACGAGTACTTGGCCTCCATCTCTATGCCGAAGAAGCTGGTTGTCTCGTGGCTGGTCACCATGATTATGGCTGCGGCCGCCGCGGCTCCCGCTGCAGCCAGCCTCAGCACGGCGGAGATGAGCCGGTGCAGCTTCGCCATTTCTTCGATCCTCTGCCAGGCCACCACTCTCTCTGAGTATGCTTGCTAAGTGAGAGTTACCAATACGCAATAGGGGACGAGCCTCCTCAGTCCTCAGCAAGTTTTGTGTGGCCATGTTAAATATATAGCTGCACCGGTCGCTTCCAGTAGTTTTGGTGGTTCAGCTCTGTGTGGAAAACATGCACACCAAGAGGCAAGAGCAGGAAACCTATGCATCCGGGAGCAGGTTTGCTGGTAAGCGACTTTGCCTTAACTTCTGAGAGTATGCCTTCTTCTTTTCTGTCTAACATATATGTGTAGGTACCATGATAGTTGGGCAACGTGAGAAAAATTCTATGACTTGGTCTGCTCTGCTCTCTTGGCACTGGTGATGATACAAAAGAATTATTCTCCTGTCGTTTGGTATACATATTGTTTCTCATCATCTGAATTCGGTGTTGCGTGCATAGCAGGATGTAGGAACAAAATACTTAATTAAAGGGACTAGCGAGCAGAGCTACTGGTTTCCTTTTGGCAAACCCAGGTAACCACGAAAAAGTTTCTCCGCCTGACTGAAGCCTGTAGCACACCTACTAGTTGTGATCCCGCTAACACGGTTTTTTTTTTGCCGTTCGTGCGGCTGATTTTCGTCAATTGGCGGCCGTCTATTTTAAAACAATAAATATATTTAAGCATTGTTTGGATGTTGTCCAATTTACATCAATCCACATGTATTAAGGTGAATTATGATGGAATTTAGTTTAAGTTCCACTAAATTCACCCCAACACATGTGGATTGATGCAAATTCAACTATGTCCAAACAAAGACCTTAATGTTTTAGGCAGGGCTGTGGCCTGGCCTATACGTTAAAAAAAAAATGAACTCGTCTGCAAACCAGAATAATGTTCCATTTTTTACTCGTTGCAGTTTTAGCTGTGCTTATGGAAACACTAAGACCTATTTGTTTGTCTCGATCTAGGTGGTCCGTGTGGGCGACTTGGGCCAGGGCAGCACCAGGCTGGCCCAGATGGTGCAAGGTGCCATGTTTGGTTGTAATGTTCCACTTTGGTCTCACTGGGCCAGGAACATGTGTTGTTTGTCTGGATGCATTGTTAGGTTTTTCTAACACCAACTACTCATTTGAGATGGCGTTTGGTTGCCAGCATAGGTGAAATGTGCCCATTGCCCTGAGCACATTGTATAGATCACATATAACAACACACATTGATCAAGTTCAAACTACATAATTCCAGAAAACAGGTCCAGCTAAAGCAGCTCTAAGCATTACACTTAAAAGAGTTACACTGGCTCAAAATATTCCATAGGACACACACATAGATTGAAATGATAATGTCGGATATATGGACTAGGGGTATCTACACTGCCCGTATATTCGACCACATCCGGCTATCAGGCCAGAGGCCGTTAAGGAGGAGGCCCACGAGGGCAGAGGAGGTCGACCAACGTGAAGACCGAGTCGTGCCAAGAATATCTGAGATAGGTGTATTTGGACGATAGCGTAGGATCAATCTGTTGCGCATTCTGTGTAACAAACTAGGAAACACACCTTTTAGCCGATCGCACTCATTGTAACCCTACCCTCTCTGCCTATATAAAGGAGGGTAGGGACCTCACAATCGAGATGAATCTCATTCCATCCCATCTACTACGTAGTTAGGAGCAACAACCACTATAACCGAGCATACGAATACGTAGGGGTCTTTCGCGTACATATTTTGATGAGAACATCCCAGCTCAACATGTGTTGATACATGAAGAAAGCTCACTATCTAGCATTCATGGGCCACCTACACAAAGTCATGCCAAAAAGAAACAAGAGCAGGTGAATTTATTCATAGCTGAAATTAACTTTGACATATTTGAGAACGTTATACTACCTAAGTGTTCTACTTTGGTTGTACTTAGGTATACAAATAAAGAGGAGGATATTACTCTACATCGGACTAGCTCAGTGAAAAATGGACCAATAGTTCGAACCAGCACAATGAAAAACAGACCATCAGTTCGTACTAGCACAGTGGAAAACGGACCAGCTGTAAGAAATATTCATAACTATCGATTCCCTGAAGATTTCGAGGTCCATGCGGACATTTTGGAAAGCTTATCAAGTCTAGTTTCCAATGGCGCCAGTTCTAAGTCTTTCGGACTTTCTGAAAGCTCTAGTTTGGTTTTGGTGAATTGATGAAACTCTAAGTGCTAACCTAGTTTATCAAGTGATCATGAGATAGGTAGCACACTCCAAGTGGTGAAGCAAATGAAGATCATAGCATGATGATGATGATGGCATGGTAATGATCAAGTGCTTTGACTTGGAAAGAAGAAAGAGAAAAACAAAAAGCTCAAGGCAAATGTATAATTTGTAGGAGCTATTTTGTTTTGGTGATCAAGACACTTAGAGAGTGTTATCACATTTAGGTTTGATAGCCGTACTATTAAGAGGGGTGAAACTCGTATTGAAATGCGGTTATCAAAGTGCCACTAGATGCTCTAACTCATTGCATATGAATTTAGGATCTAGTGGAATGCTAACACCCTTGAAAATGATTGTGAAAATACGCTAACACATGTGCACAAGGTGATACATTTGGTGGTTGGCACATTTGAGCAAGGGTGAAGAAGATAGACGTGAAGATGAGTTGGTCTCGTTGGTCACAAAGTGACCGAACGCTGGTCTCAGTGGAACCAGCGCGTCCGGTCAGTTGTAACAGCGAAGACGCTGGCGTCGGTCAAATGGTCGGACACTGGGTCGCTCAGCGACCGAACGCTAGAGGGATGTGTCCAGTCGTGTTGACCAACGGCGTAGTATGAAGTCAACAAGTGATCGGACGCTAGTTGTGTCCGGTCAAGCATGATCGGACGTGTTCGGTCGAAGAAATTTGTTTCTGGAACCTTACTGGAAACGATCGGACGTTGGAGGCTGAGCGTCCGGTCAGTTTGTGCGCTGTGTCCGGTCAGCAGATGATCGTTGAAATCTGATGAACTATATTTGAAGTCGGGGGCACGTGGCGTGAATCACGTGACCGGACGCTGAGGGCCAGCATCCGGTCGATCGGACCGGAGTGTCCGGTCACCCCGCGTTTTACCTAGTGAAGGGGTACAACGGCTCTATTTCGTGGGAGCTTCTATTTAAGCCCCATGGCCGGCTCAAGCTCACTCTCTTGGCGATTTGCATTGACATAACAACCTTGTGAGCTTAGCCAAAGCCCTCCCACTCATCTCCATCATTGATTCATCATCTTTGTGGGATTGGGAGAGAATCCAAGTGCATTGCTTGAGTGTTTGTATCTAGAGGCACTTGGTGTTCGTGTTTCGCTGCGGGATTCGCTTGTTACTCTTAGTGGTTGCCGCCACCTAGATGGCTTGGAGCAGTGAGGATCGTCGAGCGGAGGGTGGTGATTGTCTCCGGCTCCGATCGTGGTGATTGTGAGGGGTTCTTGACCTTTCCCCGGTGGAGCGCCAAAAGGTACTCTAGTGGATTGCTCATGGCTTGTGTGATACTCATCTTGTATTGGTTGTGCAGCACCCTATTAAGGGTTTGGTGTGTGAAGCCAATTAGCGCGTGAACCTCCAAGTGAGTGAATCGCCACAACGAGGACTAGCTTGCCGGCAAGCAAGTGAACCTCGGTAAAAAAATCATTGTGTTCATCATTGATTCCGAGGTGATTGATCTTCATTGTTATCCACACTTGTGATTGATTGGTTCATACTTCTACACGGCGGTATAACCTTCTTGCCTACTCTTTACATTACCGCAAACTAGTTGTCAAGCTCTTTAGTGTAATTAGTTGTGAGAGCTTATTAGTTTGGTTAGTGTGGCTCTTTAGTTAGCATTTGAGAGCACACTAACTAAGTGTAGTGATATAGCTATTGTGTGGATACACTCCATCTAAACTAGAATTGTGGTAGGTGGCTTGCATTTTGGTAGGCTAGTGCAAAACTCGCTTTGCCTCATAATTGTCTAATCCTTTTGTTAAGTGTTGTTGTAGAAATTTTATTAGGCTATTCACCCCCTCTAGCCATTAGGACCTTTCAAGTGGTATCGGAGCTGAGGTCACCGTGATTTGAGGCTTAACAACCTTCGGTGTAAAAATGACTCAAATCAACAACACAAAGAAGCCACCCCAATTTGATGGCACAAATTATCCATATTGGAAATCAAAGATGACCACACATATCAAGTCAATCAATAGAAGAGTGTGGAAGGTAGTTGAAACCAAAATTGAGATTGAAGATCCGAAGAATCCCACCATGGCCGAAGAAGTGCTTCTCCAAAACAATGACATTGCTCTAAGTGCCATTCATGGTGCAATTGATGAAAGAACATTTGAGCAAATCAAGAATATTGAGATGGCTCATGAGGCTTGGAAGAAGTTGAAAGAATCATTTGAGGGCACTGAAGCCATGAAGGGTGCAAAGGCATATATTCTCAAAGAGAAGTTTGCAAGCTTCAAGATGAAGGAGGATGAGATTGTGCCAGAGATGTTCCATAGGCTTCAAGTGCTTGTCAATGATCTCAAAGCACTTGGAGAAGAGGTGAAGGACAAGGACTTATCCCACAAGTTCTTGAGATGTTTGCCTTCAAGATTTGGTACATTGGTCACTATTCTAGTGAGAAGTGGTTTGGACACCATGACACCAAACCAAGTGTTGGGAGACATAATGACCGATGATACATATAGAGATGATGATGAGAAGGAAGAAAAGAGGGAGAAGAAAGATGAGAAGAAGGATGACAAGAATAAGAGCGTGGCATTCAAGGCCACATCATCTAAGGGCAAAGCCAAGCAAGAAACATCAAGTGAAGAAGATGATTCATGGGATGATGATGATGATGAGAAGATGGCTCTCTTTATCAAGAGATTTGGCAAGTTCATAGTGAAGAAGGGCTATCGTGCTAGAAGAAAGAAGTCTTCATCCAAGAACAAGGAAGAGTCAAGAAGACGTTTCAAGTGTGGAAGCAAAGATCATCTTGTTGCTCAATGTCCATACAATAGCGACAATGATGATGACAACAAGAAGAACAAGAAGAAGGACAAGAAGGAAAAGAAAGAGAAGAAGGACAACATGGCCTTCAAGAAGAAGAAGGGTGGTTCATATGTGGTCACTTGGGATAGTGATGCTTCCTCAAGTGATGATGATGATGATAGTGATGATCACAAGACCACCAAGAAGAAGGTTCTAGCAAGCATTGCCATCAATGAAAAGCCTTCTCTCTTCGACTCTTTATCATGCTTCATGGCTAAGGCCACTAAGGTACAAACTTGTGATGATGAAAGTGATGAAGAACATGATGATGATAATGAAAATGAAAATAAAAATGATAGTGATAGTGATGATGATGAACCTACTAAGGATGAATTAATTGACATGCTAGAAGATGCTAGAGAACACTTTGACATCAAGAGAAGGGAATGCAAAAGCTTGTGTAAGGAACTAAAAGCCCTTAAGCGAGCCTTTGATGAGCTCAATGCATCTAATGAGAGGCTAGAGGAAGCCAATGAGAAGCTTGGTAAATCTCACAAAAAGCTTGAAAAGGCTCATTCCTCTTTGCTTGATGAACAAAATAAAAAAGAAACATGTTGATACTTGTGATGTAGTTTTAACTTGTGATATAATTGATGAATCACTATCTATGCCTATCATTGCTCCTTCTACTAACTCTTCTTGTAGTACTTCCACTTCCACCTCATCTAGTGGTGATGGTCTCACTTGTGATGCCTCACTAGTGGTTGAGAATGAGAATCTCAAGGAGGTTAACAAGCTCACTCACACTTTGGCTAAGGCCTATGGTGGTGAGGACCGCTTGCTTATGTGCTTGGGTAGCCAAAGAGCTTCTCTCTACAAAGAGGTATTGGGCTATACCCCCAAGAAAGGCAAGGTGGCTTTTGCTCCTCACAAGACTAGTTTTGTAAAGAACAATTGTCGGTTTTGCATTAGTTGCAAGCAAGTGGGTCATAAAGAGCATGAATGCACCAATAAGAGCAAAAATTCTAATATATCCTCCCTTAAGCTTGATTCATGCTATATGCTTACGAAGGGTACAAATGGTGTGAAGGCTAAGTTCATTGGTAAACCATGGATGAGCTCAAAGAAGAAAGTCATTTGGGTACCAAAGAGCTTAGTGACTAACCTTCAAGGACCCAAGCAAGTTTGGGTACCTAAAAAGAATTGATCTTCTTTTGTAGGTAAATTACAAAGCCGGAGGAAGGCATTGGGTTCTTGATAGTGGGTGCACTCAACACATGACCGGTGAGGTAAGAATGTTCAACTCAATCAACACCAATGGCAATGATGGTTATGATAGTATCACATTTGGTGACAATGGCAAAGGCAAGGTCAAAGGGCTTGGTAAGATTGCAATATCCAATGACATGAGCATATCCAATGTATTGCTAGTAGAGAGCTTAAACTTCAATTTGCTATCCGTGGCTCAATTATGTGATCTTGGATTCAAATGCATATTTAGGGTAGATGATGTAGAGATCATAAGTGTAGATGGCTCTAATTTGATCTTCAAAGGTTTTAGATATGAGAATCTATACTTGGTTGATTTCAATGCTAGTGAAGCTAGATTATCTACATGTTTGTTCACTAAGTCTAGTATGGGTTGGTTATGGCATAGAAGGCTTGGTCATGTTGGAATGAAACAATTGAATAGATTGGTTAAGCATGACTTGGTTAGAGGCTTGAAAGATGTTGTGTTTGAAAAGGATAAGATGATGAGCAATTTGAAAAGGGTATAAGCTTTGTAGAGATCTTGTCAAGCAAATCGAGACGTGATTCAACCTCGCAACAAATTAAATCAACACACATCCTAAGAAAAGCTTTTCATGATGAGCACTAGCAAGAAGGTAAAGCATTTGAGTTTCATTGAATGACGCACATGGATTTGTTTGGGAGATCCCCCGAACACAATTTGTCACCACTGAGCATTGGTGGTAAAACAAATAAACAAAACCCAATTGTGTGATAGTGGATGATTACACTAGATACACTTGGGTATTCTTTCTAGTGGACAAAATAGTGATGTGTTTGCAACATTCAAAACATTTGTCAAGGGCATTCATCAATGTGTTTAAAACAACCATCAAGAGAGTGGCAAAATTGAGTTAGAAGTGACAATGGTAGTGAGTTCAAGAACACTAGAATTGATGAGTTGGATTTGTTTGATAAATTTGGTGGTAAGACATCAATTCTGATTACACTAGATACACTCTTTCAGTGGACAAAAAATGTGTTTGCAACATTCAAAACATTTGTCAAGGGCATTCACAATGTGTTTAAAACAACCATCAAGAGAGTTAGAAGTGACAATGGTAGTGAGTTCAAGAACACTAGAATTGATGAGTTATGTGATAAATTTGGAATTAGACATCAATTCTCGGCCAAGTACACTCCATAATCAAATGTCCTTGTTGAGAGGAAGAATAGAACACTCATTGATATGGCAAGGTATATGCTTAGTGAGTATAATGTGAGTCAATCCTTTTGGGCCAAAGCTATCAACACGGCTTGCTATTGTAGCAACCGCCTCTATTGTCACCGATTGAAAGAGAAGACACCATATGCGTTCTTGAATGGTAGAAAGCCAAATATTGCATATTTTCAGGTCTTTGGTTGCAAATGCTATATCTTGAAGAAAGGCACTAGATTGGGCAAATTTAACAAGAAATGTGATGAAGGATTCCTACTTGATTATTCCACTACAAGCAAAGCATATAGAGTTTGGAATTTGGCTAGTGGTACTCTTGAGGAAGTTTATGATGTTGAATTTGATGAAACCAAGGGTTCACAAGTAGAGAATGAAAACTTGAAAGATGTTAGAGGCATTCAACTTTCAAATGCCATGAAGAACATGGATATTGGTGAATTGAGGCCTAGGCAAGTGAATGATGATGAAGATGATTAAGTGCAAGTGCTCTCTAACTCAAATGTGCAAGATGATACAAATCAAGCTAGTACAAGTGACTCTCATGACAATGAACAAGATCAAATGGCTAGTATATATCATCTCAACCGAATGATCAAGCAAGTGCAAGCAATCAAGTTCCTATCCTCCAACCAACCAATATTGCAAGGGATCATCCATTGGACACTATAATTGGTGATATTTCAAGAGGTATGCAAACAAGATCAAGATTGGTATAATTTTGTGAGCATTTCTCATTTGTGTCATCCATTGAAACAAAGAAGATAGATGAAGCTTCGAAGGATGTTGATTGGGTGAATGCTATGCATGAAGAGTTGAATAACTTCACAAGAAATCAAGTATGGGAATTGGTAGAAAGACCAAAGGGACACAATGTGATTGGAACCAAATGGGTCTTTAGAAACAAGCAAGATCAAGATGGGATAGTAGTAAGGAACAAAGCAAGTTTGGTAGCACAAGGCTATAAACAAGTTAAAGGTCTTGACTTTGGAGAAACATATGCCCCGGTTGCTAGATTGGAAGCAATTAGAATCTTGCTAACCTATGCTTGTGCCCACAACATCAAGCTCTATCAAATGGATGTTAAGAGTGCATTTCTCAATGGTTACATCAATGAAGAAGTATATGTTGAGCAACCTCCCGGCTTTGAAGATGATAAGAAGCCCAACCATGTGTACAAGTTGAAGAAGGCATTGTATGGTTTGAAAGCAAGCACCTAGAGCATGGTATGAGAGATTGAGGGACTTCCTACTCTCTAAAGGGTTCACAATGGGCAAGGTTGACACCACTCTTTTCATCAAGATTGTAAAAGATCTATTTGTATTGCAAATCTATGTTGATGACATTATATTTGGATCAACCAATCAAGATTTTTGTGATGAGTTTGGTAAGATGATGGCTAATGAGTTTGAGATGTCCATGTTTGGAGAGTTGAGTTACTTCCGTGGTCTTCAAATCAAGCAATTGAAGAATGGTACTTTTGTGAGTCAAGGCAAGTATATCAAGGACATGATCAAGAAGTTTGGCATGAGTGATAGCAAAGTCATTAGCACACCAATGGGAACCAATGGCAACTTGGATAGTGATGCAAGTGGAAATATGGTGGATCAAAAGTTGTATCGGTCTATGATTGGAAGCCTACTCTATGTGACCGCATCAAGGCCGGATGTCATGTTTAGTATATGCATGTGTGCAAGATTTCAAGCCTCACCAAGAGAAATTCATTTAAAGGCTACAAAGAGAATATTGAGGTACTTATAGCATACACCAAATGTTGGTTTGTGGTATCCCAAAGGAGCAAAGTTTGAGCTAGTTGGTTACTCTGACTCGGATTATGCGGGATGCAAGTTTGAAAGGAAGAGCACTTTGGGCACATGTCAATTATTGGGAAGATCACTTGTTTCATGGTCATCAAAGAAGCAAAATAGTATTGCATTATCAACCGCCGAAGCCGAATACATATCCGCCGGTAGTTGTTGTGCACAAATACTTTGGATGAAGGCCACCTTGAATGACTTTGGAATCAAGTTCAAGAAAGTGCCATTGCTATGTGACAATGAGAGTGCAATCAAGTTGACCAACAATCCGGTTCAACATGCAAGAACAAAGCATATTGATGTCCGTCACCATTTCATAAGAGATCACCAACAAAAAGGGGACAGTTGCATTGAGAGTGTAGGCACCAAAGATTAACTTGCCAATATATTCACCAAGCCATTGGATGAGAAAAGGTTTTGCAAGCTAAGGAATAAGTTGAACATATTGGATTTCTCTAATATGTGTTGATGCACCCCCCACTTATATGACATGCCTCTCCTTCGAGCAATCCAAGGTAAAAGTTGATTGGCATGACATACATCCTTGCTAAGGACATGTTTAGTGCATCTAGTCATCTCTTTATTTTATTAGGCTCATTCATGACAATCAAATGAATTTGATGTTCATATGGTATCACTATTGCTTCTATGCTTGACTTGATCTAGTGATAGCATATGACATGTTTGTGGGCTTGTAAACCTAGTGTTTAACCTAGAAAATGAGCTCTAAGTGTTTAACTCAACATGGTACAAGATAACCCTTATTAGGAGGTGTGAAGAAGTTTGTCCTTAGATCAAACCGAGTTAAATATCTTTGGCAAATGATCTAGATTGGACCAATTTAGGACAATGATCCTCACCCCATTGATTGACTTTGATAATCTCGACCCTATAAATGGTATTATCTACCTATTTGAACCTTTGTGGTCATTGATGACAAAGGAGGAGAAATAGTGTACAAAGATAGAGTGAAAAGACAATAAAGGGGGAGAGAAATAAAGATATAAGATATAAGTGATAGGGGGAGAACATGAAATAAGGAAGAGATATGACAAAGGATATGGATCAATTAAAATAAGGATCAATTAAAATCTTAAGCATACAAGTAGGGGGAGCAAGCTCATAAACTTGTATGGTGCATTTGAATGTGCATTTCATATGTTTGCTTGCATAGCACAAGTTTTATTTTAAATATCCATGATTGTGTGATGAATGATAATTGTAAACTTGAATGATGAAATGAAAATCTAGCATGCATAGGTTTATTCACAAGTAATATCATTTTCAAGTATTATCAAGTTATATCTATTCCAAATAGATTTTCAAGTAGTATCTTTTACAAAGTTTTTACAAGTGGTATCTAGCTATCCTTTCGAAGTATTTTTCAAGTGGTATCTAGCTAACCATGGTGCTAAGGATGGTATAATGGTGCACTCCTATTGGTATCACGCTTCAAAGGTCTATCTTTTATACCTTAGCATCGCTTGGTAGACATTGTCTCCTATATTTCCTATCTAAGCATATGTGTAAGCTACAATCCAAACTCTTAGCACATATGTAGGGGGAGCAATTGCTACCATATGGAGTTCATGAAACTTGTCCATATCCTTTTACACATGGTAAATATGCTTGGACAAGCAACATGGATTCAATTGAATTTCAATTCATATCTTTGTGTAAGGGTTGTCATCAATTACAAAAAAGGGGAGATTGAAAGCTCTAGTTTGGTTTTGGTGAATTGATGAAAGCTCTTCCCTAAAGTTTGGTTTTGGTGAATTTCCAATGAAACCCTCTAGTTTGATTTTGGTGAACCCCTAGTTTTTATCAAGTGATCATGAGATAGGTAGCACACTCCAAGTGGTGAAGCAAATGGTAATGATCAAGTGCTTCGACTTGGAAAGAAGAAAGAGAAAAACAAAAAGCTCAAGGAAAAGGTATAATTTGTAGCAGCTATTTTGTTTTGGTGATCAAGACACTTAGAGAGTGTGATCACATTTAGGTTTCATAGCCGTACTATTAAGAGGGGTGAAACTCATATTGGAATGCGGTTATCAAAGTGCCACTAGATGCTCTAACTCATTGCATATGCATTTAGGATCTAGTGGAATGCTAACACCCTTTAAAATGTTTGTGAAAATACGCTAACACATGTGCATAAGGTGATACACTTAGTGGATGGCATATTTGAGCAAGGGTGAAGAAGATAGACGTGAAGAGGAGTTGGTCTCGCTGGTCACAAAGTGACCGTATCGCCTGTCTCGATGGAACCAAATAGCGTCCGGTTAGTTATAACAAATGAAGACGTCAAGGTCGGTCAAACGAGTAGATCTTTGGTCGCTCAAATGACCGAACAACTGGAGGATGTTTCCGGTCATGTTGACCAATGGCTCAGTGTGAAGTCAACAAGTGATCGGACGCTAGCTGTGTCCGGTCAAGCATGATCGGACGTGTCCGGTCGAAGAAATTTGTTTCTAGAACATTACTAGAAACGACCGGACGCTGGAGGCTGAGCGTCCGGTCAGTTTGTGCACTGTGTCCGGTCAGCAGATGACCGTTGAAATCTGACGAACTGTATTTGAAGCCAAGGGCACGTGGCATGAATCACATGACCGGACGCTGAGGGCCAGCGTCCGGTCGATCGGACCGGAGCGTCTGGTCACCCCGCGTTTTACCCAGTGAAGGGGTACAATGACTCTATTTCATGGGGGCTTCTATTTAAGCCCCATGGTCGGCTCAAGCTCACTCTCTTGAAGATTTGCATTGACATAGGAACCTTGTGAGCTTAGCCAAAGCCCTCCCACTCATCTCCATCATTGATTCATCATCTTTGTGGGATTGGGAGAGAATCCAAGTGCATTGCTTGAGTGTTTGCATCTAGAGGCACTTGGTGTTCGTGTTTCGCTGCTGGATTCGCTTGTTACTCTTAGTGGTTGCCGCCACCTAGATGGCTTGGAGCAGCGAGGATCGTCGAGTGGAGGGTGGTGATTGTCTCCGGCTCCGATCGTTGTGATTGTGAGGGGTTCTTGACCTTTCCTCGGTGGAGCACCAAAAGGTACTCTAGTGGATTGCTCGTGGCTTGTGTGATCCTCATCTTGTGTTGGTTGTGCGGCACCCTATTGAGGGTTTGGTGTGTGAAGCCAATTAGCGTGTGAACCTCCAAGTGAATGAATCGCCATAACGAGGACTAGCTTGCCGGCAAGCAAGTGAACCTCGGTAAAAAATCATTGTGTTCATCATTGATTCCGAGGTGATTGGTCTTCATTGTTATCCACACTTGTGATTGATTGGTTTATACATCTACACGGCGGTATAACCTTCTTGCCTACTCTTTACATTACCGCAAACTAGTTGTCAAGCTCTTTAGTGTAATTAGTTGTGAGAGCTTGTTAGTTTGGTTAGTGTGGCTCTTTAGTTAGCATTTGAGAGCACACTAACTTAGTGTAGTGATATAGCTATTGTGTGGATATACTCCATCTAAACTAGAATTGTGGTAGGTGGCTTGCATTTTGGTAGGCTAGTGCAAAACTCACTTCGCCTCATAATTGTCTAATCCTTTTGTTAAGTGTTGTTGTAGAAATTTTATTAGGCTATTCACCCCCCGTCTAGCCATTAGGACCTTTCACTTTCCAATGTTGAGATATGAACATAGTGAAGATTGCTAAGAAGGTCAACAGTCTTTCCAGGATAGAATGTTGGTATAACTTCCCATGCAAAATGGTATCATTCTACTATGTTTCATGATGCAGCTACACATGTCTAGAAAGCTTATCGAGTCTACTTTCACACCCAATAAATGGATCATCGTTTTGACTTCCCAATAAAGATATTAGTAGATACTGTCAGGAGGCCAACAGTCATGCAAGACCACTTCAAGAATCCATCTCGTGGTGACCTTTCACATAGCATATCTTCAGAAACTCCATTTCCTTTTCACACCTAACTAGGTGGGTTGTTTCTAGTATAAATATCCCTTGCCTCTAATCTATTACAAACCTTTTGATGATTTGATAAACTATATGATATTGCAGCTGAGCTACCGAGTGTCTTACTCAAACCTATGTTCTTCCTTGTTCTTCTTAGACTTGTGAAGAGATCCCTATGGGTTCCGCTAGTTCGTGCTCTACGGTTTCCAGTACGGCTGCACCGTTTGTGTGGATTAGTTTTGAATTGTGGTTCTGTGGTCGTTCGGAGATCGAGTCAAAGTCTTCACGGTTTGGGTGCCTCTCTCCCTGTTACTTGGTCTCATCCAACCTTTGTTAGGTATAAAGCTAGTTACCCCGCTGTTCGTAGCAAGTTATCTTTAATTCTTCGACCTACTATCATGAAGATCGGCCACCCTCAAGGAGGTTACTTATCATCTGGTATCAAAGCCTTTGCTTTCACGATAGGTCTCACCATCATCCACATATTTACCTTTGATTTATCCATCATTTGTTACCATTTTTGTTGATCTCCACTAAAAAAGCCACAAAAAATCCTGTAGCCTTTTCACAGTACTATTATCTTGTGGCTTTGTGTTCATCAAGTTGATGGTCACCATAGTTACTTATATCATGTTGTATTTCATTTGTTATCCGCGCCCCTATTACTATAAAAAAATTCAAAGAAAATGAGAAGAAAGAATAGAGTAAAAAAAGAAAAAAAGAGACGAGAAAAGAAGTGAAAAGAAGGGGTGAAAGTGCATCTAGCCCTTTACTGGGTTTTTGATGGTTGAATGACAACATGATTAAAGGTCTAACCTATTTGCTAAGTGTTGGACAGGAAAATTGGTTATCTCATAGGTATTTAATTTAATTGTATAAAGCCAAAATAATGTGTTGTTGTATAAATAATCCAGTTCAAACACAAGACAACAATGCAAATGTATTTCATGCAAGGCTTACTTATTGTGGGATTTCTATGATTCATTATAAAAAGGTATGTTGAGAATTAATTAATGAGACATGAGGGATTGCCTATGGAATGGTCTCACATTTGAAGCTTGCTACCATAAAAGACAACTATACAAATGAAAGGATGGATGATTCAACACAAGGTGTGAGTTGATGGCTTGAGTTGGTGAAAATAGCAAGGAAAGACTTTGAGGTACTAAGCAAGGGTGAAGGGCAAGCGATGGCTTGGCGACCAAGGAACCTAGCTAGGGTGAAGAAAAAGTACTTGCATTTAGTTGAGGCACCAATCAAACTTTAATGGTCACATTGAAGTGGAGGATCAAATGTAGTGAAGAAATCGTTGGAAGTGACTTGATACATTTGAAGTTAATTGTCATCTATTGAATGGAATCAAGTCACATGCTCAATATGGCTATGCTCAAGGAGAAAAATCAAAGTTGACATGATTGACACCCTCACTTGATGAAGATTGAGAGTTATGGCATTCGGCTTGAAGGAAATCAACTCAAGCGATTCAAAATCGGTTTTCATTTTATCTTGAGTCAATAGGTATGCTGTACTATTAAGAGGGATGCATCATGTTGATAGATGATTATTCATAGGTGCTCAAGCCAACCCATGTGAGGTTTGAGTGAGAGATACACCAGTGCTGACTTAACCTGCTATGGCAAGAAATATCGGACGTGTTCGGTATTGGCCTGGCCATAACTACTATTTTAGTGTTCTCTGTTTGGTTCGTCGGAAGTTCTAACAAGAGTCAGGAGTTTCAGGAGTCAGAAGTACCAACAAGCATCAAGAGTTCCAATGTCTCACGCGTGCTTCTAACTTGCTAACTTTGGCGCTATGCTAATGATACCGGACGTGTCCGGTATTCCAACGGCTAGAAAACGACTAGTTTTTCAAAGGGGCTATAAATACCCTCAAGCCTCCACCTTTGGAGGCTACTGATTCTGCTGGTTTCCATACACGTTTTGAGCCTTGAGAACACTCTCCAACCCTCTCTTAGTGAGTGTGTGATCCAATTTTCAAAATCATATTTGTTGATTGAGAGAAATTCAAAATTGAGAGCAAGCCACCCTTGAGCACTTGTGCATATTTGTCGATCTTGTGATTTGCATTTGTTACTCTTGGACTCTTCCTAGATGGCTAGGGGTCACCGGAGAGCACCCAAAAGATTGTGGTATGCCATAGGAAGTTTGTAACGGTCGATTCTAACCCCGCATGGGAAGGAATCAACTAGTGGAAGGAGGAAGAGAAGTTGGAAAAGACTCTAGCTAGAGTGACCTTCGTGGGTCCTCTAGAGCTAACCTTTGCTGGGTCACTCGTAGCCCCCTCAATGGAGAGTAGGACTCGACGGAGTCTGAACTTCGGTAAAACAAATATTGTGTCTTAATTCCCTTTTGATTTGGTATTTGTGATCTATTTGTGTTGCTTGAGCTTGTATATAGGTTACTGGTGTGTGGCACAAGCTCTAGTAGGTCACTATCACTTGGATCGAAAGGCAAAACTAAAATGAGCAAGTTTGGAGCAAATTTGCCGAAGTCGTGAATACCCGACGTGTCTGGTATTACCCACCAGCGTTGATTTGTTTATTCTCTGCCTTAATCTTTGAGTTGCAGGGTTGTAGCTCATAGATATATTCTATATACCTTGTATACTCTGTGGCCAACTCTTGAGGGGTCTAATTCTTTGATTTGGAGTTTCTGATTCACCAGAAACTCTCATACTAATCGTTTTCGCATTTGAAGGTGTTAATTTTTAGAAACGCCTATTCACCCCCCTCTAGGCGACATCATGCCTCCCTCTAGGCAACATCCTCGGTCCTTTCAAGGGAGTTGTGTTGCGGTTTGGTTTGTTGCAAATTTTAGTTTTGGCAACTCAAAATTGTGGTGTTCCTAACAGCAACATTTACTTATCATTTGAACATTTTACACCACGTGGTTACAGTACCATAGCCTCCTTGAATTGCCACCTATAGCTCCACAAAAATCTAAAACCAGGACATTCAGTTCGTAATCCTTTCGACCTCTCAATCACTTCCTTAGAACTGCTACACTAAACGTGATTTTGCCGAAAGCCCCTACCTTGCGTGCCAGCTATCGGTGTTTCATGACTGGCAACATGTTATGTCACACCCGATTTTGAAGTAGCAAACCAGGTGCATATTACATGTGTGCTAGGATCAAATTACACACATGCAACGACATCATCAATGGTCCAATACACAGTGTTCTTACATAAACGTGTAAACGAGTACAAGTAGCATTATTACAAGTCTTTCATCAAAGTCTAGCGGAAACATAAACGATAGCATTTGAAGGAAACATAAAGACAACGATGTCGACACATAGCGGATCCACCTCGTCCCAGTCTTGAGCATAAGAGCAGCCTTTATTTGTGATTATAGCAAGGGTGAGTCCATGTCAAACTCAGCAAGTACAAGCGGAAAGTAAATGAAATGCAAGGCTTAATAAAAAGAAGGCTGACTCAGGCTTACTGCAGATTAGCATTTTAGTTGGCAAACTTTTATTAAATGCAACCTATTTACTAAGGTGAGTGAAAGATCCCAACCATTAATTAATGAGTGAGGTATATCATTAGATCATCATCATAACCAAGGTAGCAACCTCAAACTGGGGAAACCATCATCGCTGTCCATCTGAGTCAATTTCTAATCATGTGAGGGTCTAGGCCGCTCCTATCCATGAGCATGACTGATATATCAGTTTCAACTCTGTAGAGGTGCACAATTTCACTTCAAGTTGTGATTCCCATATGCCCGGGGTGATCAGTCCCAAAAACACTACTGAGGTGAGCAGGTAGAGTTTCACTACGAGACTATTCGTAGGTTCCAGCTTATAGAATGCAACCTGCAAGGTTTTGCCTAGGTGCACGTCAGCCATCCCCATAGCCATGAGACCTGGACAACCGTAATTTAATCTTCATTACCTAGGTTACTCCCTTATGCCTACCTGATAAGCCACATCCTACAAGTAGAGGCCCTGTTAATACGTCAAGCCAGATCCATATAGCTTGAAGCTGTATGATAAGTCCCAAGAGGCCGCTCCATGACCTGGTCCTTAGGGAGAGCAGACACGAGTACCCCCAAAGAACGAGAAGGGCTCCAATACTCATTGCCCCTTTTTCCTTAAACCATGTTGCTATAAAAGCATCTTTTTACCATAGTTGCAATAAGCCATTAGTCAATATTACTTTCATCATCATGTATTAAATGTGGGTGGAGCAGCTAAGCATAACTACACTACCCATAATATGAAAACCCCAGGGATACAAGGATGGTAGAAAAAGGGTTAGTCGTGTCCTTAGGGTTTGCAATATTAACACACATGCAATTAAAGTAAAGGTGAATTATATAATGAATAGGTAATCAAAATGATCAAACGGTGCTTGCACTTGCCTTGTCCAAGCTCGGGCAACTCAAACTCCCCAGGAACCTGCTCCTTCCCATGAATGGATCATCCACTATACGCATCAAACATCACACGAGATATCAATACATGCAAGCAATAATGCAATTAATTAGCAACAATACACCAACACATATAACGAGAGGCAAACAAGTTAATAAAACTAATCTACGCGTCGAGACAAAATCGTAGGAACAAGAACCACCTAATTCGGAGCTAAAACGGACAAGTTATGGCCTAAACAAGTTACTGATGGCATTATTATAATTAACCTGAACTATTTTCGCATTTAAAATAATTAAAAATGAAATAGAAAAGGCTTTTGGACTTTGGGTGCAAAAATCAACTGCTGCAGGGGCCTAACTACTAAGATCTAGGCTTAGATCTAAATACTTTTGAATACAGTAGGACCGTAGGATGATTAGTGAAAATGGCAAGGGCCTTTTTGCAAAAAGACCTAGGCTGACTGGCGGTGGCTGGGTTTGACCGCCACACGGCGGGCTGGGGTTGGGCACGGGCTCTGGGGCGGCAATGGACCGCGTCTATTGAGGATAGTTAACATTCATCATAAACCGTCAATATACTTTGTATAAATGAATAAAATGGATCACCAACATAGACCTAAGGGTTTAAACTGACAATTTTCATGAGTTTTGGTGAATCTGTGTTTTTAGCAGGATTTAATCAGAAAACCATCAACGAGGACCTATTAGTTAAAGGAAATTACGTTAATCCACGACGGTACTGACATAGGAAGACTCTAGAATACTTCAGAGGGTACTCCACCAAAGTTGTGCCTCTGCCTCTAACATGTGGGGCCGGTCGGCCCCACCTGCAGGCCGGCCGGCCTTGGGGCCCTCGCTGTCATGCTCTCCTCACTACGTCGGTTCTCCACCACCTCAAGGATCACATCTACGCCGTTCTTTTCAGTCGGTTTGATATGAGGTTCTAGGATACTTGAAGGCCCCTATATATACCTGCCAGTATCCCCTCCTCCAAGCAGATCCTAAAACCCTAGAAATGAGAAGCTACATTCATATCCTCTCCATCAGGATCAGACCTAGCAATCAAGAGAAGATTAGTTCTCCAAGTTAGGATCTAGTCTTGTATTAGAAACAGAGAGATAGAGTGTGAGGGAAGAGTTTGGAGGAGTTCTGGCCTTTCGGTGCTCTCTCTATGACTTGTACCCTGGCGAAATCAAGTTTATCTTGAGCTTGCTTCTGACATTTCTCTGGTAATCAACTTCTAATTCAAGTAAGTATCATTGTTTATATTGTTCTTTAGGTTTGTGACTCTTTTGAGTACTTTAATCCTTGTCACTCCTGGATTAAAGTAGTATTCGTAGTGTAAGCGTGGTGCTTAGACTCGATTACTCGTGGATGTACCCTACATTCCGGATCATTGGTAGCTCGCGAGGGTGACTCTTATAGTCTTGTTGAATCCTTTGTAGTCCACCTTCTATTTGTAGGCCGACCAGGACCTGTTTACTATAGGAATCATACTCTGCCTATGTTTTCCTTAGTAATATCCCTAGAATTGAACAATAGAAGACATAGCTTACCGAAGTTAGAACTAGAAGACCTTAGTGATCACCCCTACACTCATGTTATCTTAAGTCTTGTTGCTACTCCGGGTTAAGTTAAACTTATTTATTCTCACACATGTTTCCTTGAGTTTGATATTCTAGAATACTTTCTGGTGAAGTGCTACATTGGTATCCATGCTCTTGCGGATTATTCTATGTGCGTTAATATATACCAACTGTGGTTGTGGACCATGTCCATGGGTCCACGGTGGACCGGGAGGGGGCCGATGGCATGGTGTGTAGTGGCGCACCATGGTCGCGATGGCCGAGCTCGTGGTGACAGCACTGCGGGGCACGACAAGTGCGACAGAACCACCTAATTTATACAAGATCAAGTATGGCTGTCCCCATTTAACACATTGACGCACGCATACTTTCACTTATATAAACTCGTTAGTCCACCGAGTGTCATGAAGGACCTCGGTAAATCAACATCATAACCAAGATCACATGATTAAGCAAATACACATCACATACATAGAGTTACAGCGGAAATAATATTACAAATGGGTTCACAAATAATAGTACAAGTTTGGGTTTCAAAACCGGTTAAAGGAAAACAACATAGCTTTCAAATGATTACATTTATATAAGTTCCAAATACATTGCTAGCATAAGTGACCTCCTATGATAAAAGCATATAGATGAGAAATAAATATAGAGTCACCAAGCCCATCGGCGGTTAGCCACCATCTTCCTCAGGCTGAGGATTTCACCTGCAACATGGTGGGATAAACCCTGAGTACTCGAATGTACTCAGCTAGACTTACCCGTCATAAACCAGAAATAAAGTGACTCCTAGGATCATGCAAGGCTTTATAAGTGGAGCTAGCTTGACAACATTTTGCATAAAAAGCCACTAATTATGCTATACATTTTATAATTCGGTCCTCAAGTTAATTATAGCTATTCATCTCTAAATTTGCAACTAACCTGTGCCAAACATGTGGTATATCATTTAGTAGCATAATAATAATAACCATAGCCGGTGTAGTAATTCCATGTTCTTCATAACCATCATTCCATAATACACTTACTATGATGTTGGAGCTAGCCAAGTTCCTCACTGTCCGGGAGAGACGGCGATTCGAATCGATTTCAACCAGCTAGGAATTTATTCCTAACACAAACCCAGAAAGACCAGATCAACGGTCACCTTTGGTACAACTCAGGTCCACATTTCACGGGTTGGACCAGTGCCGCACAATCAGGGACAACCAGCTACCAGGATGCTCAGGCCCAACCTACCCTTAGGCTCACGTTTGGCTCCCTGCACATCCTTACTACCATCCAGAGTGTACACTTTTATAGAATGGGGCCTGGCCTGAGTTGAGCTACTCAGCTTCATGGTCAGAACGAGTTATCCGGCCAACTAAGTGAGAGGCGTGCGTTCAATCTCAACAAAAGTTCCAACAATGGTACGGTCCTTAATCGGCATAGACGGAATCACATGAGTCAACGTACGCATAGACTCTATCCGACCTCCAGTTACATTACCCCATGGTTCTTTTCCACGATAACAAATATAGCCAGCCATGCTCTGGTATCCACCTATATCTCATAGGTGACAGGAAATCACCCAACTTCTGTCGGTCTAAGCATGGCTAAGCATATATTCAATCTTGGACCTACACAGGGTTAAAGGTATATTTATCTGGACAAGGTAGTTCTCTGCATCAAGTGTTTCCAATTCAACTCTTATAACCTAATGCATCAAACATAAAGGACTCAAGTGATATTTTGTAAAACATGGGAGGCTTAAAATGCTCTAGGGCTTGTCTAGGATCCAACACTAGGTTAGTGTTTGTTAGACGACACTCGCTTGGTGAGCATCTCCTATCTCGGCACTTGCTTAGTCCTTCCATCTTCTGGATGGATTCACCAAACTCCATCTTTGGGTTCGGCTCCAACATCACGTCCTTTACATGGTGCATCTAGCGTGCCTACATGAGATGAAAAATGTAGATGTATGAATGCATGGAAAACAACTCATGATGCACTACAACAGGCATACAAAGGCAAGGACAAGGTAACATCATATTGACTTAAGCACTAGAGAGCAAGCCATTTAACTAATTATTGCACAGGCTTATCATAGTAAAGTAGCAAGAAAATAACACCAAGCATTCAACAATGAGGCACTCAAATTAAGCTACTTTAATAAATCATATAGAACGAGCTAATCCTAGTAATCATACAATCAAGATCAAGCATAAGCAATCAACTTTAAGTATATGCACAAAATCTGGACAACAACATAGTAGCCATTTAATTTAACCATAACTAGAGTTATAAGCCTCCAACATGGGTGATCCTAGACTTTCTAGAAATATAATAAAATTATCTAAAACTTTGTTATAAACATCAAAAGCTGATTCAACAAATATCTAGGTCAAAATCCATCATGAAGCAGAGCTTATACAACTAAGGACAGAAAACTGATAGTAATTTCAGAAATGCATATCTCAAGTTATATTCATCCAACAAGCATGATCCTTAACTTTATAGAAATATTATTAAGTTATATATAACTTTATTATTATCATCTTAAGATGATTCTACAGTTAACAAGGTTAAACAACACCAAGAATGCATCTCCATCCAGATTTGGACAGAACCTACCATTCCACTTTGAATAGCTATAACTAGAGTTCTAGACCACCAAAAGCAGTGATCTTAGATATTTTGGAAAGCTTAACAAAATTAATACAACTATCCTATTATCACCAATACATGATTCCATGTTTAAATAAGCCAAACAATACAATCATTCAGATCTGTTCAAAGCACATGCAAAAGCTGATAGCAAACTTATAAAATCTATAACTCCTAAATCATGAGGCCTAAAATTATGAAATTTTAGGAAAAGAAAGATAAGTAATTTATCTACAACTTGGGTATTCAACACATTCATAGAAAACATCATTATCACCACAAAATTAATTTCTTAACCAAAACTCTATATGCAGCTATAACAGCAGAGGCATGTTGAATTCATCTATCATTTAGTTACTACAAACCAACATATTCTTGACATATATGCTACCCCAAACATCTTGGAATCATATTCAAACAATCATAGCATGTAGGAATAGCTACTAGAAGCATCACATGACAATAAATACATGTATATGTTCACAACATTCATTCTCTACTTTAATAATGCAACATATGTATTATTTTTAGTACTATATGAGAACAACTAGTTTAGGGCTGAGACTTTTATGAGTGGTAGATATTATCAAAATATGGCTACTGCACAAATTTTATATGCTTAGATTTTATAATTTAATTGCTATGAAAAAGACAAATCATAATTATTAATAAACATGTGAGAACAAGATAAATCTAAAGATAATTATTTTCAATAAACATATAGCCCTATTAGGGTTCCTCAGGTCCCAATATCACCATGCAAGGGCAAAGGAACCACATTTCACATTTTTGCATACATAAATTATTTATAAATCATTTAAAACCATCTATTAAGCACTAAACAAGTTAAATCAATAAATCAATCATACTGCATCCGATGAACCTGAAATGTTTACCACAACACACATATAGCATCAGTAGCCTACCATAAAAATTTCATAGCAATTGGAACACCACAACTTTAGATATGAATTTATTCCTAGAAAACCCTAATTAACATAGATAAATAAAAATAGCAAAAACCTTCTACTAACACATATCATATTATGACTTTACTGCATAGATCTACTCTCAACGATTCCAAAAAGTCTAAATTTGCTATTTTGCAATTTTTCTATGATTTATTATGATTTTCTAAAGTTTTAGCCATAAAAGAAAAACAAACACTTGCACCGAGGACCCCGAACTTTCACGAAAACAGATTCTAGCGAACAGGTCCTTCTAGGCACTATTCAACTGAGTCATAGACTTTGTAGTTAGGCCCTTCCCTTTTCTCTAATTGCTGCACGAGGCCCTTCACGCGAGTTGGAGCAAAGGACGCGCGGGAGCTCGCCGTTTCTGGCCGGAGGAGGCTTGTCGGCGGCGGTGGAGTGACAGCGGAGCATCAGGGGACCGGCGCACACCCATGGGTGGCCTCAGCTCGGAGACGACCGAAGGCGGCCCGGCCACGCACGTGCGTGGGCCACCCACAGCGACATCGTCGGCGGTGTCGCTACGGTGGTGGAGAGAGTTGGGGAAGGGGCGCTGCGAGCTCGGCATGGCATGGCGAAGGTGGTGGTGCACGCGGCCATGGCTGTGGTGGGGAGTAGAGGTGGGAATGGCAATGGCGGTCGGAGCTCTGCAGGCTGTCCATGGTGTCCGCGTGCTGCGCGCGTGCAGGGGCGAGGGAGAGCACGGAGGGAGTGGAGAGAGTGAGGGAGAGACTGAGAGGGGGCTCAGACGTCCGCTCATAGAGGAGCAGGGGTGCGACCACACGACGCGGAGGTGGGGCGTTGCTGCCCTACATGGTGGCCATGCGCCTAGACACGTAGTGTCGTCTAGGGCATTTCCCCCAGCAGGTGGTGGGCAACGATGTGGCCAGCTTGGGATCCATTTTTGGGCTGGCTCCGGTTGGATTTGGGCCATGGGCCTTGAAACAAAGTTGTTCCTTTTCTGATGCTCTCCAACTTATATTTAGGGTGCTTGGCCATTAGAGCAATAAATTAGTGGGTAATTAGTGCCCAACATGATAATGTTAATGCGTTGACAGCGATGAGCAAAAATCCAAATTGATGGTCAAAACAAAGTTAAACTGGTGCCATCTTTTTGCATGCTCTTCCCCAAAACATATAGTTCAACTTTTATATTTGGCTCAACTTGAGTTGCTTAACAAAAATCTAAGAACGTGAGATGCCAATCATCATCCACATTTTAATCTCAGACTTGGCCAAATTTTCAAGATCCATAACAGCACTGGGTTCAGTTTTGAGGCCTCAGTTTGACTAAGTTAGGGACCAAACTAGCTCTTGACCCTTAAACAAAGTTTGTTGTACACCTCTTGTTCTAAAACTTTGCTTAAAGGATTATGGACTGGTTTAGCTTGGTTAGGAGGGTACAATTCTCCAAAGTGGGGTACACAAACTGAAATTGAGATTTAGTTAACTCCTGGAAACAGTTAGTCTTTGCTGATTTTGAAACTAACTTCGAAGATCCAAATGAACTCCAAACTTGATGAGACTTGCTTCATTGTTTCTAGCACAAAGTGTACTTCAACTCATATTAAGAAATTTAGTTGAGTTACCATATGAATTTGGAAGATAAAAATGTCTCAACATGTCAACTCGCTGTTGTCAATCAGGGACAAGATTTAGAGGGGCCAAAATAGCGCTGCATTCAAACTTGAGAGCACTGTTTGAGCCACTTAGGAATTGAATCAGGGCTTGGTCCAAAAATAAAGTTTGTTGTACTCCACTAAAACTTCAACTTTATTTAAGGTCAAACTTCATAACTTGTTTCTACATGGTTATTTGACCTTGGTCAATGTAGCACTATGATAAACCCTAAATTAAAGTTTTAGACCAATTGAAGCATTTCCTTGACATTTGCTCAATACGAACCCTTCATGACTTTGTTGTAGAGTTCAATTAGAGTCATTTGGGTAAGGTAGCAAGGTTTGGTCGACATCCCATGTTATAGCTCACTTAATAAAGCGATTCAAGCAAGGATATGATTCATCATTCCAGGTGACTTCTTGATTCCAAACTTCATGAAACTTTTCCACTGGTCAAGATGGATGCATGTTGATGTAATGTACATGAAATAATCATGTTTAACATTACTCTTGCATAATCTTAACAAGGGTCCGCATGTAAGCAAAGTGTATTGTCCGAGTCCAAGTTGGGGCTCATTTTCATAGGTTTGACCTCAATACCTTCATCATTACTTCCACATTATGAACTAGAGATAATAATCATTGCTTAACATATCCTACTTAAGTCCAAATTCACTTTTTAACTTGTGACTAACACCTGGGGTGTTACAACAGGGCTAGGCGAGGGCATGGACGTGCTGCGCGTGCGATGGCGAGCACGATACGTTCCTTGGCCGCGACAGAGAGCGTCTGGAGGCATGGGTCCACGTGGCGGCGTGGCTAAGCGACGGAGGTGGCCCTTTGGCGTGGCGGCGTGGCGTGCAGAGAGGAAGAGAGAGCATGCTGAGGGCACCGATGCGCTCCTCAGTTCCTCGCGAAGCTTGTGCAGGTGCTCACCTCGATGGAAAATGGTGGCAAGGCGAAGAACGATGGCGTGCTAGTGTTGAGAAAGGCAGCACGAAGGGCTAGCACGTCCGCTTTATAGCGTGCGGGGCCAAGATGAACCTTGGTTGGTGTATGCGTGCGGCGTGGCGGTGGAATCGGACTCAACCTCGAGTCTAGCTTGGGGTCAGGGTTAACCCTTTAGCGTGGGCCCTATGGGCTGGCGGGCCTCGCTGGTCAGCGGGAGCGGCGCGGGAGACAATGTGGGTGCGTGGGCATGGCCGGGTGAAGCGGCTGCGGCTGGCTATGGCGCGAGGGAGGCCTGATCGTGGTGCGGGTGTGGGTGGCTGGGCTGCTACTCGGCCGGCCGGGTGCGCAGTGGACTGGCGATGGTTGGCTGGCCGCTACGGTCGTTGCCTTCTGTGAGGGAGGCCGTGGTGGCTAAGGCTAGGGATGGCCGGTTGGGGCTGGCTGTGGTTAGCTAGGGGTAGGCTAGGGCTTGCTAGGGTGAGCTAGGTGCTGGCCAAGGCTGGCTAGGCTAGGCTAGGGGCTAGCTAGGTTAGGTTGAAGCCCAACAACAACACAAAAGGAGATTTTGAATAGGGGTTTTCTCAAAATGATTTTATAAAGAGCCTACTCACACATGAGCAAGCAAGAAAACAATGCAGCAGCATGAATGCAACAATTCATGGTTTCTACCTTATATTTCATTTTAGGATTTTTTTATAAATCATTAAACAATTGCCTATAAATGTAGAACAACTATTGGAATTAAATCAATTTAAACTCTACTTTTGAAAAAACAAATTTTAGGGTGTTACACGTTACGGGGCTACCTAGAACCATGATTGGTGGGATTCGACATATGCAGAACTCAATGGTGAATGCAAAGACAATGATTTATACTGGTTCAGGCTGCTAAATAACATAATGCCCTAGTCTAGTTAGGCATTATGCCTTGCATTGGGTTGTTGTATATGATTGATTGTACAAGGGGGTGTGCTCCTACCTCTCTAGTCTAGAGGGCAGGGCACATTGGTCTAGTCCTAATTGGTTATGATTGAATAGTTCTAGTTCTATTATAGAAGCTTATTTTCCTAGTAGTTTGACTAGGTCGGTCCTTCATGTCTTGGAGTACATGCCACCTTGCTTCTTGTCCTCAAGTTGACCGTGAGCCACCCCAAGCCCATAGCGGGTGGTCGGCCCTATGGGGAACCCTTAGGATCCTGGTCTATCACCTAGCTACCGCTTTCCCTTGAGATAAATAAATAATGACACCCTAGAATACTCTCAGATGAACTGCTACAATGATATATTTTGTGTGCTTGCAGAATTCTCTACTTGAGCATAAGAAATACCAACATATATCTAGAAAGCCAGTACCCCAGACCATCTCAAACAGTTCATACATGACTCAGACTCACTTGAGAAAGGTTGGAATCATGAACCAACCCTTCAGGCATGGTTATGGAGGTTTGATCTTGTGCTTCATGTGGATAAAGTTGTACCCCTCTTTAAAGTTTTGAGTTATGTTGATCATCTGAATGTCACGCTCTCAGTTATGATTTTTTGACTTCTAGATTCCGAGTAGCTTTTTTGCCAAGGACTTGTGGAAGATCGAACTCCACCTTATGCTTAATGTTCATACTTGTTGAACTTTGTTATGCTTAGACATAGTTGATTGAAAATTTTACTTTATGCATAAAAAGTTGTTTATGCAACCCAACCTTTATACCTTGCTAATGCTAATTAAATGCATAATAGTTTGTATATTATTTGGGTATGACTTGCGGAGTACAATCCTGTACACATGGTGATGCCATTAAGTTGTTTTGTGGGTATCTAAGGACATAGTGTCCATGTCATCTAGCCTATCTAAGCTATGGTGGTGATTCCCATAAGCAAAGGCAACTAGAAGTTATTAAGTTTGAACTTACTCATTGTTGGTATATTTAACGCACATAGATAAATCCACAAGCACACGGATACCACTGTAGCTTTCACTTAAAATTATTCCAAGTATCGTATCCATAGGGAAACGTGTGAGACTAACTACGATCTAACTCAACTAGGGGTATCAACAAGGTTAAGATAAATAGGAGCGTAGTGAGAAAAACTAAGGTTCTCTAGTTCTAACTTGGGTAAGCTATGTCTTCTACTATTTAACTAGAGACATTACTAAAGGAAAGACACCAGCAGAGGATGCTTTTCATAGTAATCACGTCCTAGTTGCCCAATAAACAGGAGGTGCACTACAGAGGATTCAACGATGCTATAAGAGTCACCCTCGTGAGCTACCACCGATCCAAAATGCAGGATGCATCCACAAGTAACCAGAGTCTAAGCACCACGCTTACACTACAATTACTACTTTACTCTTCCCAAAAAAAGAATAAAATACTCAAACAAGTTGTGAACCTGATGAATAATATAAACAAGAAGCTTACTTGAATCAAAAGTTGATTACCAGAGAAATCTCAGAGGCAAGCTCAAATAGAACTTGGATCCACCAAGGTACAAGCCATAGAGAGAGCACCGTCAGGCCAACATCTCCTCCAAACTCTTTCCTCACTCTCTATCTCACTATTTCTATTTATAAGACTAGATCCTATGGAGGACTAATCTTCTCTTGATAGCTGGCTCTGATCCAGACGAGGAGAATATGAATTAGGCTTTTAGGATGGCCTCTAGGGAGGGGGTAGGGGCTGCTATATATAGGCCGAGGTGGAGTAGGGGGCAAGGAATTGTCACGTCATCGATCTACGTCAATTCCCTCGACCATCATTGGATAAACCGACCTAAAACCGTCTTAAAATCAATGGTGTAGATCGTAGGAAGGAGTACGAGGCGACAGAGGGCGAGCAGGCTCCATGGCTTGTCAGGCAGCCTCCCTAGTGGGTTGGCTAGCCCACTATTGTGGCCATTTAGCCCAAGCTTCGGGTGGTGTCTTCTGGAACCTTCTAGAGTTGTATTTCATAGTTTTCATGGGTTGAATCACTTGTTGTCGTTGGTTTGCTTGTTTGGAGTGTATGACAGTGGTTCTGGGAGCTGTTTTCTGGATAAATTCTCCTACAATCTTGAAATCACCAAAGCTCGTGGAATTCATTAGTTTAAACCCCTATACCTATGTTTGGTGATGGAATTAAATATAAATGCAAGTTATGTTGACGGTTTATAATTGGTGTTAGTGACTATCAACACTCATAAGTAGGACTTCCAAGCTATGGTAGGATAGGCATTCTATTCACAAATAACATAAAGCTTAAGTAAGACTCTAAAACTGGTGTTGTTTAATCAAGCTCATTAGTTTGTTAATAACTTTCATGTATACTTTTGCTAATTTGTGTAACCTCATGTTAATTTTAGACCTTGAGTTGTGGTGGCTATATGTGTATATTACACAACGAAGATCCTACATCTCACATATCATGCTACTAGATTATGCGGATGGCATCTCTAGGGATTACCAGAGTTAATTTACTTAACATGAGTTGGTCAAGAGGATGACACTCGGTTTAGGTACATTAAATTGGCAGGTCCTAGCAATTAAATTCTCTAGTGGTTGACCATATGGTTGAATCCTTCATCACTAGATCACTAGTTCAATTAATGAGGCTTTGACTAGACTTTGTTTGGATACTTCTGAGAATAAGAGCAAATGATGGGCACACGTAATGCATGACCTTGGATCAAGTGCCATCAATGTGTTTGGTGGTGGATAGAACCAACTCGAGTTTGAAAGAAGGATAGTTGACCATTGTGGTTGGCTAAGTCAATGGAAAAATCTCAGGTTATAGAGAGGGATATGGACCAAGTAATATGATGTGTAAATACTAAACCATCTAAGGCAAAGGATGGGTACACCTATATGATGTCTATAGATGTACCCCATCAATGTGTTTGGTTGGTGGGTGGAACCAACTCAAGTTGGAAGAAGGATATGGACCAATATGTTGGGTTGGGTGAACAAACCAACTCGAGTTAGAAACATGGATACATACCCAATATGCTCTATAAATAATACCTATTGTGTCATTACTAATTCATGTTTTACTCTCTCCTAGCATTTTCTACTCAATGGGGGCAAGGTATGGCTAGGTGAATTTTCATAGGTGATTCACCCTTACTCAGAGGCTCTTGGCTGAACCATTCATCAACAACTAGTTAGAGGATCTTCATTGCAAAGTGAGTTTCTGACACTCAAATCTTGTATTTGTCATTATTTAGAGTAGCAAAGGGGGTTGTTGGTATAAATTAATGCACATAGATAAATCCACAAGCACACAGATACCGCTGTAGCTTTCACCCAAAGTAGTCCAACTATCGTATCCACAGGGAAACATGTGAGACTAACTACGGTCTAACTTAACTAAGGGTAAGTTAGGATAAGATATATATGATAAGTACATGATAATTGAGCATTAATAATGAATAGTTAACCACCCAGTACTACTTTTCTAAGACATTAGCATGACCAGGTAGAAATTAGAGAAATAATTCCAAAGTCATTCTTAGTTACTAGTCAAAGCATACGATGATTAGTGCAATTACACTTAGTAGTCATGGCTAAGATCATCTTTATATCTACACATAAGGGATATTACTAAGGAAGATTAAGAACATAGCTTGTTCTTTCTTCGTAACCGGACCCTACGTGCGCCTAGATTCAGGGAGTGGACTACAAAGGACTCAATGGGAGTGCCACATCCATGATCTACCACATGACCCAGAATATAGGGTGTATCCGCAAAGCACCACGCTTACACAATGTCAACCACTCACCTCATGCGTAGCAGAGCGAGCGCTATACGAACTTATGCATGGATATAATGATAAACTAGCCATACTAAGCATATAATCAAAGTAGACGATGAACATTATAACAAAAAACATGAATAAGATGAATACTAATATTTTCATAACAATTGTAGCAAGCACATAAAAGTAATGGAGATACAAAAGAGAGGGGGTACAAAGATTATACCAAACCATGCTCTTGACAAGATCGGGAATCCAAGCGAAGCCTGCTTGCCTCTCTCTAGATCTAACCTAGCTAGCTATTCTCTAGAATGGAGCACTGAGGATTAGGGTTTTGTCTTTGTCTTCTACTCTGACTTATGCCTCAAAGAGGGGGTAGGGGCTGCTATATATAGGCTGAGGTGGAGTAGGGGGCAAGAAATCACCATGTCATCGATCCGCGTCAACTCCCTCGATCATCGTTGGATGAACTGACTTAATACCACCTTAGAATCAATGGTGTAGATCATAGGAAGGAGTACGAGGTGGCGGAGGGCGATTGGTGGGACCAGGGGGTCGACCAGCCCGGCCCCACCCGGCAGCCTCTCGGGCCTCACCTCGGTGTATTGCCTTCTAGTGTCTTCTAGATCCTTCCCAAGTTGTTTACGCGGTGAAATTTCGTAATTTCCTTTGACGAATAGGTTCTCCTTGGTGGTTTTCTAATTAAATCCTCCCACAGTCACATATTCACCAAAACTCATGGAATTTATTAGTTTAAACCCCTATACCTATGTTTGATGATGTAATTAAGAATATATGCAGGTTATGTTGACGGTTTATAATTGGTGTTAATGACCATCAACAAGCTCCCCCATGCTTAACCTTTGCCAGTCCTTGAGCAAAGCTTAAACTTAGTAATGGATCAGGAGTTGCTACAATGTTTTCATGCCTCAAAAGTACACATGCATTCAATCAAAAGTTCTCCTTCGGATTAGAATAAACTGATCTGACTTTCAAACTTACCCATATTACCTTCAACCATGGGGCTTCTCAACCTTCACTTAGGGTCTTGAGTAATTGAAAGATAGAGCAATCAAGTCAAGCACTATGTCTCAAGTTCTTTGTTCCACCATTGTTCTAGAGTTTTTTATAAGTTTTCAAAATAAAACCCAGAGATTCCATTGTATGACACCCTCAAGTCTCTCAATATATGTGGTATTTGTGGATCCTCACCAAAGGCAGTAATGATGTTATGCCTTTTCCTCTTCTTACTACTAAGGCTTATGTGGAGTTCATAGGTAGGGAGAAAACTAGGGCATACTTGCGATGCATGTATTGTAAAGTCAAACAACGGATCCAAAGAGAGATGAGTCATATAATCAAATCAAGATGTGCATGTGTGTGGAATATATGGTGGATATATATGGTGGCTAACCTAATTCTATTTTGCTCCTTGAAAATATATCTCTCTTTTGAAATTTGGAAACACTTGCTAGAGAGCAGGGGCTATCTTATTTATCTCTTTTTTAGGCGAGCATCTGAGTACCCATTGTTTTCACTATCTTGGACACTTGTCCATTTTTTTCAACTCTTTTTTTCTTTTCTTTCTTTTTTTATGAATAACTTTTGCATAGCCCCATGTCCCTTTTCTGCAACAAAACTTTTGAGAGAGAGTAACAAGAACTTGGAGCATTTATTTGGTGGATGGAAAACCTAACAAGTATGTTTTTGTGTTCACTCCCAGTGTAGGAGTAGAACATTTTTGTGTGGATCTAGATGGAAAGCATGTTTTTACGTCTACCCCAGTGTAGGAGTAGTGCATATATGGGTGGTGTGTACGTGATCTTGATTTTAAGAGCATGACAAACCTCTAATAAGGGTCAACAAAGCTTGACAAAACTCAATGCAATTATAAGCAACACATATGTGGAAGTTTTCCTAGCCTAAATAACATGTATAGCTCTGGTGGGAATTCAAGCTTTGTCATACAAGAACTCATCATGTAGTATTTTTTTGAGTTTTTCAAAAAATAAATCTCTAGAACTTTTGTGTCACTTGGAACAAGATAAACAGCAGCTCAGACGTTCTCATATCATATCCGTCAATTATCTAGACTTAGATCAAGCATATGCTACCCACGAGTTTCAAGTTTAGAGTAAATCCTTATATCAAAACAATCTTATCCAAAACTCAGGAGAATTCAAGGCTAAAAACTAGGTACTTGAAAGGAATTACAACAGAACAACTATTCATTATTTCTATTTAAGAGATTATTCTAAGTCCTCTTTATTTGCTAACCAACTCTTAAAAATAAATTAAAGCAAACTAGTCGCACCTTTTTATTTTGTTTCTATTTTTAGATTACATACTATTACTATAAATGACTAATGCAAAAATAATTTTTTATTTTCTTTTTTAATTCATCATATATATATTTAACTATTGAAAAGAAACTAAAATTAAAACAAAAAGGGAACCCACTCGTCAGTGAGAGTAGCGCGATGGTGAGCCTCTGACCGGCGTGTTCTCGCCGGCGGCGAGGTCTCCGACAGCGGGACTCGGACCAACATGATCTCCTTGACATTGCGCACACACCGGTGGCACGGGTTGAAGCTCTAGGTCATTGGAGCGACCTTGCCGACGACAATGGCGGCTCAGCGGAGCATGGCCGACGTGTGCCCAGCGATCTACGACTTCACTGGCGATACAAAGGTCGCCGGCGTACTCAGTACCTCCTAACGAACCTAACCGAGCAGTTAATTGAGCCAACAGCACTCCCTAACGCAAGCAACGACGCGCAGTGGCACGGCGGAGCAAGACTCGCCGGCGTCCTGTGGTCCCATGGCTACGGCGTGGTAGAGGTAAAATAGATCACTCGAACATGATCAGTGGCTCACGTTGAAGCTGATGTGCGCGAAAACGACGGCTAAGGCGAGGCGGAGCTAGGGCGTCGACGTTGGAGACGATGGCGGCGGCGTGTACTCACGGTGAAGCTCCGTTCTGAGGAAAGTAGCTGACCAAATGATCAACAATCAAGCTCATGGGCACCACGAGATAATGAAGATTAAGAAACAGCAAAAGCTGAAGCAACAAGCCCACCCGAACTCCCTATCCTCGGAGGAACTGATCTCGGTGGAGCCTTGACGGGGTTGGAGAAGACGGGGTTACGTCAGGCAAAGCAAAAGGCTAGAAGCTAGGCAAGTGGGTGCTATGGAGTCACTAGGTGATGGCGATCATGGCGACGTGCTTTGCTGAGACTAGGAGGGCGAGACGGGTCCGACACGAGCTCAACGGAGCAAGGCGGCGCTAACGGGGAAAAACAGAGGAAGGAGAGAGCGACGATGAGAGCACTTCCAGTCTTAACGGCGAGTGAAGAGCGGCGGTGAAAGGTGTGCGCTTGACACGCAAAGGCGACGCGAACATGCCGAAGCCGGAGGTGGCGCTCGCGGGCGTGAGTAGAAGCCGGTGGAAGCTTGCCGTCGATGAGGTGTCTGCCTGCTTGCACTGTTCCCACTATTTACCGAATTGCCACTCGCTTTAATTCTCAAATTACTCCCAAATTTGTATGGTAACTCAAAAATATCCAAAAAAAAGTTGCTCCAAATTCAAAGTTCTCCAACTTTGCTTTAATAACCATACTCAAATTATGTCTACATTTTAAAATGCAAGTTTAAAATCAAAAGGGGACACTTTAAGAATTTATCCCTTTTCAAATTACTTCAAATTTTATATAACAACTTTGAAAACTCTAAAAACCAACTTTGTACACATTGACAAGCTCTACACTTTCTCTATTAGGCTCAACCCCAAAATGTGCTTAGATTTTGAATTAGGTTTTCCAGGGTAGAATTAAATGCTGGAAATTAGGGTTTTAGAAATCCAATTCAAAACAAATGTTTTGAACTTGATTCATCCATACAAGTCAACACATATAAGCATAAAAATAAACTTGTTTTAGTGAATGTATATCAAAATTTTCACTAACACAAAAATGATGTGCAATGCATATGATGACATGGCATATTTTAGGGTTTAAAACACCAGAGGTGTTACATCCTTCCACTCCACTCATTGTTTTATGCCTGCAAAGAATTAGTGGACAACACATACCTGAAGGAATATACAATTTTGAAACATGGGTTGTTTGTCTAGAATTTTTTAGTTTCCCTCTATGCTAATGAAAAGATGGTGTTAGAATTATTCTAGCATAATTTTTGTTTATCATGTTCTATATAAGCATGGTTTCAAGGCAAATGTAACTTGCAGCAAAAGACAAAGTGAGTGACCTTTGATACTTATAGTTCTTCCATCCATCATGAATGAGCTGTCTTCTTTTTTTTGCAATGTTATTGGAGTTTATCATGTGCCTTGCTTCATCTCTGATTTGAATTCATCTTGTGACTTACCAATATTGATTTAAGAGTTTCCTGTATGGGGTTAGTCTAACAAAATGACCAGTTTCTACTATAGCATATTCTTGGTTCAAAAATCCACCTAGACACCACGTCTAATTTGATTTAGGAAGGCACTAAAACCTTTGGAAGTAAGATCAACACTTCTAAACTAAGCACGATGCTTAATTTAAAAAGATGTAGGAACATACTCCAAACCATAAGCATACTATAGTAAATGAAGGTAGCATGAAAGCATTATAGAGATTTATTCAATTGGAGATGAAAGAGCATGATTGTTATTGAGCATAATTTAAAGGTAGAAACAACCAAGATGAATTAGCAACATGGCATAAGGTTTTTTAGAGAAGCCCATCCCCTAGGCTTGAATTTTGCAAGGTAAAGTCAAGTTTGGATGGATGTGATTTAATGTTGCATGATAATTGGTTGGACATACCCTGATTCATCATCGTTCATCCTTTTTGCTTTAAACCTAGAATGGTTAGTGACAAAAATACCCGAAGGAATATTTTCACAATTATGTTTCTATGCTTATTTCACAAGGGTATCACAACAGAAGGTGAAAACTCATATTATCTCCCGAAAGTGCTTGTTTTAGGACAGAAGCTTGTCCTTAGGAAACCTTCGAATTGCGCTTCTAATTGGTGAAGTGGTTTCCCCTCCAACACCAACCTTTGTGTACTTATCTCAAGATTCATGCCAACAAGATTTGCAATATGATAAACATATGCATCTACAATCATCCTTTCAAAGTCTTTATGAACAGGAAGCATGAGGGGGTTGAAGATCTCATGTGTGGCAATGTTAGAGAGACCAATTGATTTAGGAGATTTCTCATGCAAGCATAGATTTGATGATGTGCCCATGAAATAACTTCTATGCTCGTCTATGTCATCTTCCCTTTCAAGCTCCAAGGGTGTTTCTTTATGAATGTCTATAGGCGGAAACATTATCTCCATCATTCCATGCCTATGACATTCATTGGTCATTTTATTGTCCAAGATTTCCCTTGGATTGGTGATTCTCAGAGTGATCTTATCTAAGGCCTTCTCCAAACTTGGATGAGTCATGTTTATTAAAGAGATTGATTTAATCTCACCGTTTGGATCTAAACCAAGTTTGGATTCTACCCGTAAGGCTTAGTCCTTGTCCATCCATTCTTTAGCAACGGCATATGAGTTCTTGATAGATTCCAGCCATTGTCGTTGCTCTTCTTGGTCATCCTTGTGGTCTTCATGACTTCTATGCTTCGGTTGTCTTAATGGATTTCTAGGGTCATCATGAGACTTAGGAGAAAGAGCATAAGAGGGATCTTCAGGGTCAAGTATGGGTTGACAGATGGGTTCCGATAAGACATCAAATGTGGGCATAGAAGGGGAGAAGATAGAATTAACTAAATGACTCAGCTCTCCTTCTATAACATCATTTGACATGCCACCCTTGAGTTCTTCCCAAAGCCCTATATGGGAATATGGACGCTTTATAAGAGATTCCTTCTTGAGAGGATATAAATTATATTCACTCGAAAGTCTCTTGTGGAAGTAGAAGTTTAAGTTTTTTTCAAAATCAGCATAAAAAGATCATCCTCACAAGAAATTTCAAAAGGTTGAATTTCTTCTTCTTTTGGAGGATTTGGATTCTAGGGTATTGATGGTTCGAATTGATAGCTAAATCTTGGGATTGGAGTGGTTGTGATTTGGATATCAAAACTTCCCCTTCTTGATCGGGAGATGATTTCTTCTCTTCCTAGGGGAGTTCATAATGAATGCTAGTGCAAGGAGTCTTTTGACTAATTCTATCAAGCATAGACCTTGCTTCACTAGCAGATAAATGAAGAAAAGCTCCTCTAAAGGTTAGAACTTTTATTCAAAGGCTGACTACTCTAAAGATGGGAAAGAAACATAGACAAAATTTAGAGCATAACATTTCCCAATCTCCTTCCATACTTCCTACGGTTTGACTATACCATTGCTTAACTCTTCCCGTTAAAGAGAACAAAAATAACTTCCATCATAAGGTCTTGTTAGACATGCCAGCGATACGCAAGCATGCACAAGTCTATGCGAATTCCCATAGGTGTAAGTATGGGTTTTCGTCGCCTTCTCCCGAGAAGGATTGATCCCAAATCAGTTTTAAACACGACGCAGCGCAGGCTCTGAAGATTTTGGTGGCCCTAGGCTTGCGCTCGTGGGTTTAGCATATTAATATATAGGAGTGTTATCCATGCTAAAATAAAAAGTAAAACAAATAAAAGATAAAATGTTAAGCTAGGCCCAAAGTTAATTCAGCAACCGTTTCCTTGGCAATGGCACCAGAAAGCTTGTTGGTATAAATTAACGCACACAGATAAATCCACAAGCACACGGATACCGCTGTAGCTTTCACCCGAAAGTAGTCCAAGTATCATCTCCATAGGGAAATGTGTGAGACTAACTACGGTCTAACTTAACTAAGGGTAAGTCAGGATAATATATATATGATAAGTACATGATAATTGAGCATTGATAATGAATAGTTAACCACCCAGAGTACTCCTTTCTAAGACATTAGCATGACCAGGTAGAAATTAGAGAGATAATTCCTAAGTCATTCTTAGTTTAAACCCCTATACCTATGTTTGGTAATGGAATTAAGCATAAATGCAAGTTATGTTGACGGTTTATAATTGGTGTTAATGACCGTCAACAGGGGTCAACATTGATCAAGGAGATCAAACCATCAATTAGTGTTTGCTACAATTATTTGTTGGCAATTTTTGTATATATAATTATATGTATCTCTAATTTTTTAGTTTTTTTAAATTATATGTATTTTTAATGGCTAAGCTCATTAGATGGGCAAGAGGAAGCTTGAAAGAAGAAAGTTATTCATTCACATATGGCTATCTAGTTTTGTTTACTTTAAGTAAGAATAGATACAAACCTATTTACCTATTCTTCAAACATGAACTCAAACTCGCAATCATTTGCGCATTAGCGCACTCGTGAGACCCATCAATGCGTCGCTGACAGAGAAGAAGAGCCCAGGTTCTAGTTAGAGTTTTGGGGTTGGAGATCCACTCACCGGTGGATGTAGAAGGGGTTTTGGGGGGTGGTAGCCATGACACCGCGATGGTGACAGTCGAGATGGCTGTAGGGCAGGGTGGCCGGGGCGCCGACCATTGGGGCAGTGGAAGACGACAATTGGGTAGGGTGGTGGGGTCGTTGTTCATCGAGGGAGGTGGGAGGCGGTAGTTGGGTGAGGCTAGCAACAGGGGGTTCATGGAACAAGTAGTTGTGGGACATAGTCTCCAGATACCCCAGAACAAATGGAGGAGATCTAGTCCATTTAGGATTCCCCATATGTAATCCTAGTAGGACTGCTACCTTGTAATTGTACTAGGACTCTAATATTGTATCCGACTAGCAGACTTGCCTCCTACACTATATAATGCAGGGCAGGGCTCCCTATATCAATAGATCTAACACACATCATACAATACAATCCAATGTAAGGCATCATGCCAAATTGGACGTAAGGTATTATGCTCCCTAGCGGCCTAAACCAGTATAAATCATTATCTTTGCATTTACCGTCAAGTTCTGCATACGCCGAAGCCCTTCAATCATCGTCTCAGGTAACCCCGTGATGTGTTGCCGGTCCTCAAACACTGACAGTAGTCTCCTATGACACTATGATTAGGGGAGGGTAGGGTCAAGGGGTAGTGGCAGAAGGGGGGGTGGCTAGAACCATCGGCCTCTAGTGGAGTAGGGGAAGTGCTACCTAGGCAAGATGGCCAAGGCGCATGGGAGGCTCCGAGGTCAGGCAGGGGTGGCGGTAGTACTAGTGGGTGTGATCAGCACCAGTGTAGAGGAAGACATGTCACCCACTCCTCAAATCAGATGATAGGTGGCTTCTTTATGGGGTCCTTCTTCAAAGAGGTGAATATGTCTAAAGAACAACCTTAATAAAAAAATTGTATGTGGTCCTATTGTTAACCCTGATAATGGCAATTTATAAATACATTTTCCCAATTTATATGATGCAAAAAAGGCTATTATATGTTTCCATTCTTTAGTATCCTTTACAAGGCTAGTACTCCCAGGATAGAAACTCCCAAATACAATTTCTTCTTGGTTACGCTACATTAAATGGAAAACTACATAATTCCAATTGCATTGTAACTCTACCCTCCACCATATCTTCTTCTCTTAGATTGATTATGATCCTGCTACTTTCAGGTCTAAACATGGCACATAAACTTATGGATCAATGGGATAACCTAATATGTGAAATATTCTCCAAGGTAAGATATCATTATATGTCTTTCTTGTAAGTAATATGTCTTTATAATTGAAAAAAATACATTGCTTTGCATAGGCTATTTTCATAATACAACACTTGATGTGAGGCTTCATATTTTGGATGATCTAGGGTTTCTTGGATGATCAATTCAAGCATTTAGAGATGCTACAGGACGACACATCACCAAACTTTGTCACTGAGGTTGTTAGCATCTATTGGGAAACTGGAGATACAATCATTGAAGAGCTCAGAACAATGTTGTATGTATGCTTGATCATGTGCATCCTAACAATTTTATTAAGCATATTTTTCAATGATTTTGGATAAGATGTTTACTAGTTGTGTTTGTTTCTATAGTGAACAACCATCTATGGATTGTTGAAATGTTGACGGAGGCATCAATAAACTCATTGGGAGCAGTGCAACATATGTATATCTTGTTTCTTCTTGGTACTTATGTAACAAAGGTAGATAATGTGCTTCTGTTTATTCTTATCATCACCTTACGTATTAGTAGCATGCATTTGATGCTATGTGTATTTGAATCAAGACATGGTCATCTATATTAAGATTTTATTCCTTAGAGAGAGGATATGTTCTATATTTTCAAAACAATGTATAAGATCGACTAAACTTAACTTCCTTCCTAATTGTAGCCACACCATAGTTGAACTGTCCACATCACTACACAAAAACTCATAGTAGATAAATTTATCCAGCTTAGATGAACTGGAACTATGATTTATGAATCATAGATTTCGTAAGCCTTGTTTATAACATTGGTCATGGGAGATAATTTATATGCCATCATTTCTTACTGCCATGTGCACGTTTAACAAAATAGAGACCTTTTCAATTTAATTAGCCATCTCTCCCAATGTAGTACCAACAAAGGGCACCAAGACCATTCGATCAACTTTATTAATCCTTTTCCTTAAGCTAAAACAATATGCATTAGGAAACAAGAGGGAGTATGCATGTTTTACCATTTTCTTTCTTCCTTACCCATCTTAATAAATACTACTACTCTCATGAAATGTCAAATTTCCCAATGCAATATAAATATAGGACACCACGGCCATTTGATCTACTTTTGTCATTGTTGTGTACAAGTCTAATTAAAAACAACTCATGTTTGAAAACAAAAGGGATTATTCCTTTTACCATATTCTTCCCTCTTTGCTTTGATTAATAAATAATGAGTTATCATTCCAATGCAGTATAAGTGAATATCACCAAGTTAATTTCACATTCTTTCTTAGTCGTGTATGTGTTAGTCGCGTGTACGTGTTGGCTCACCATGTGGACCAGCCTAGCCCCTAGCTCAATTTTAGTTTTGTAAAACACTATTTTGCTAGATTTTTTTAAGTGTTCATAGATGTGGGTGCCATAGTATCATCATGGTAGTTTATATGAACCACGACAAATTTACATCCGTGGTAGGAAATGTCTCATTTTTGTGATGCACTTACTTGCATGGCTTCAAAACTATGGCAAACGGGACTTATGAACCATGACATCTAACCATTATGATTAAGTTATAGTTGACCCACCACACTTTAGCAACAACATTGTAATACTCTGGTTCATTAATTTTTAAGTTTTGGCCTATGTGGTCCATATGTTCTTGTACGGTAGAATTAGTACCACCATGGCCTAGATCCTGTGTGGAAATGCTTGCATATGCATAATTATCTTACATTTTGTCCCTACTTTGTGTCTAAAGGTTAAATTGGATCGAGGTGCTATGTTTGGATCACAATGGCTTGTATTGGACCGAATGTACTTAGACTACAAAATAGGACTAATTCCACCATGTTAGAATATAACCCTACATGCTAGAACTAGAACACTAATGGGTTGGGGTATTACACTCCCCTTTCCAAGCTGACAAGGCAACATCATATCCTATTACGTACATAGAAAAAATATTTCCTAGATATATATATCGATGTAGTGTACTAAAATTCCATGTCTTCTCTACAGGGTGGCATGCTTTTTTGTTGAGTGATGTCTTTGAAAACCAACTGTAACTCCCTGTGTCCAAAGTATACTTATGACCTATGTCTCATTTAATTTATAGCAACCTCACATATGCATAGCACCTCTTGTAAGCTTCCATATTTATTTCATGCATAAGGGTTAATGAGAGTGCGTTATGTTTGGATCACAAACATTTATTAGATAGACTGAACCTACATAGACTACTAATATGGGACTAGGACCACAATACCCAAACACATGGGCTATATATACATGCTGAGTTAGAATACTAATCGATCATGGTGTTATAGCATTCATCTACTCTAACCTTCTATACAAGCATGTTGCCACTATATATACACATTAAGTTGCATTTTGATCAAGAAGCACACATCGATGTCACTAAAGAACTAGTGATCACTCAATGGAATAGATCAAAGCACTACTTTGTCCACCTACATCATGATAATAGCACATTTGTCATCTTCTACATGGACGACATATCTGGAAATAGACTAGGCCGAGGTTTGACCTATACCATAGGCCCTTACCTTTGCATTATTGTTGATATTTCTACATTTTTATTGAATATCCAATGTTTGTTTTTGTTAGGATATGATACCTTGCTACTCTCCTTGCACTAATGGTGTTATTAATCACTTAGCATTTGATAAAAAATCCTAAATATTTTTGGATAATGGAGATAATCTTCTGCCTTTGCACTAAGTGGGGATGTGCTTAGCCATATCATGTGCACACCTACAACTCCACGACCACACATCAAAGTGTAGTGGATTGACACTAAATTCATGCTTTGATGAAAAAAGTGATATAAATTGAATAGTTAGTTGTCATACCAATCTATATATGAATTGAAATTTGGTATGTCTTTGGTTGTTTCTGTTAAAGTATTATGGTGGTAACCTCATGATTAACTATATGTTGCAGCATTGGAGCTCGAAGAGTGAAGAATAGTGCTCTGCAACTTTATCGGTCTTGGCAAGAGAGGGACATAGAAGGGTCAGAACACTACTACAGATTTGGACATCACTGCCGGCCTCATCACTGCCGGATTTGTGAGAACTGGCAGTGATGTACCTTCACTGCCGGTTATGAGCTTGAAAATGAGAAAATGATTGGGGCTGGGCTAAAACCGGCAGTGAAGGACCACATCACTGCCGGTTTGTGGCTTGAACCAACAGTGTTTTGGCAGCCACTTATCACTGCTGGTTCAAGCCAAGAGCCGACAGTAATTTGGATCTATCACTATCGGTTCTAGCTAAGAACCAACGGTGATAAGCCTACATCACCAAAAGGCTGCAGCCATCCCCTTCTTCCTCCTCTCTTCCATCCCGAGAACAAAGGTGCGTGTTTGGGCCCTTCCCTCCATTGTTGCGGCTGCTCTTCACTATGAAGCTAGCGCTTGGATTTTGAAGAATGGCTTGATCTTTTTGCTTTAAGGTTAGTAACAAACATCCACTCCTTTGATTTTGTTACTTAATTAGCTTCGTTTTGATGGCTACATTGCTTGATTCTCATTCTAGTTCTTTCTCCATTCTAGAGAGCACTTTTCCAATTGGACATTTGTGCAAGGCTCAAATTGTGGTGAATCCATCATCCAAAAGGTTGGTGTCTATGAACACATTTAAATTCCTAGCTAATTATTCCATGGTGGTCAAGATCATCATTGTTTGTATGTGATGCTATAATTAGTTCTTAGAAGTAGAGTAGAATAGTTGTTCTTCATTATTGTGCAATAATTGTTTTTTTACTACGATTTTCAATTTATAGGGCCGGGGCTACCAATTTCAATTTTCCAATAATTAGTGTACAATAATGTTTTCCAAAAATGGTACTTTCGAGCTACAATTGTTGTTTATGAAGCTCAATTTCTTATTAATTCTTTGTAATTATTGTCTTAGTATTTTTTTTGTGCAGAGATGGATCGAGAGTGGATGCATCTATGTCGAACAGACAAGCGGTACATGCATGGCGTCAACCAGTTTATCACCGATGCCAAAGCCCATGCTAGGAATGGGAACCCTGTCTTCTGCCCATGCAAAAATTGCAAGAATCAAAGGAACTTTTATCAAACTGAGTCTATACGATCGCACTTGATTACCAGGGGGTTCATGCCAAACTATACGATATGGACTATGCATGGCGAGGTTGGTGTGAATGTTCTACAGGAAAACGATGATGATGTGGACATGCCTGATGTATCCATCCACGATGCTGATGAGGAACCCGGTGTCAACATAGAACCTATGGCCACAGTTAATAATGTGTTTAGGAACACGCTAGATGACGACACCGAGGATAACGATGGCATTTCTCAACTACTACGTAATGTAGAGACCAGATGTCTTAGTGAAAGACAACTGAGAAAACTAGAGAAAATGAGACAAGATGGCAAAACAGCATTGTATAGGAATTGTCTAATGAGCAAACTAGAAGCCGACATCATGCTGTTAGAGTTCAAATCAACAAACGGATTGAGTGATAAAGGCTTCGATAAGTTGTTAGGTATAATAAGGAAAATGCTCCCAGAAAAAAATGAGTTGCTAGAAAAGACATACTTGGCCAAGCAAATGATCTGCCCCATCGGCCTCGAGGTTGAAAAAATCCATGCGTGTTCCAATGATTGCACATTGTACCATAGAGAAAAATACAAAGACATGGACAAGTTGTAACACCCCAGGTGTTTGGCTTCCACATTTGCACTTGCATTTCATAAACATGAGCATCATTCATCCATTTATGAGTTCATATTGCATGAAACATGCTCTTGAAACATTGTAACATATGGTCATATATCATGTATGTTTGTTTATGAAATGAATAGGGTGCAACACTCAAGTGCAACATATACAACACACTTTAGTGAAACATGGTTAGTTAGTACTATGCAACAAGATCATGAAACATGTGAAACATGACTATGAAACAATTGTAACATTTCATGTGTTTTTCATTGTTTCAGTACATAACTTGCTTGATTCTTGTGTGACCAATGTATGGTGTGGCTAATTATTCTTCTAAGAACCTTAGTCATACTTAGAATGTCATTAGGAACAATGTTCATGTTGATCATTTTGCCTAATTAGGTTTCCAAGTCATGGTTGACCAAATTGGACCCCTCGAGCTCCTGTGTTTGACTGTTTAAAAAGTGTAGCTTAGGATGTTTGCATGTCTGAGCAACCTAAAGCAAAGGTGTAGAGAATTATATGTGGAACAAAAGTTCTTTTATGACCATCTCATGAAAATGTGCACAACATGTTCAAAAATGGCCCACAAGTCAGGATTGAAAGTTGTTTCAACAATGGAAAATTTTTCTAAGTGTTATACTAGATTTCAGTTTCATGAACTCGACTTTGACATGATTTTACTCTTCATCCTTTGCGAATTAGACGTTGGTCTCTAAATGAGTTTTGTAGCTGGCACATAGGTCTTCAACTTTTGTTTAGGGAGTTTGCGCTAATGATCAAAGGATTCGGAAATCCATCGTCTCCAAATGGCGCTGTCAGTCGGCTTCATCAGGCCTGATGGCCGTTCTGACCAGACCGGTCATGGCCGACTATGGCCAGGAGGTTGCCGCCGCGTGGCCGCCACGCGCCTGGCTAGGCCTGACCATGCCGCGCGCTGGCCGGCTTGAAGTGGACGATGCCCTGCTGCCTCTCCACTCACCCACGCGCGCTCTGCCTTTCCCTTCACTCCTTCTGCTCGCCAGAAGCGCCGAAGCGGAGCCACCGCCACCATTGTCCCGACGAGCTGCTTCGCCGACGCGTAGAGCGCTCGCCATCACCTTCTACCTCGCTCCAGCTAGCCGAAAGCTCCGCATTGCTTAGCTCCATCATCTCCACCGACTTGTAGCATCAATTCGATCTTAGGTGAGGAACCTTGGCCTGTTTCCGATGTCGTAGCCATGGCCAGACCTCACCGGTGTTGTGATTCATCGTGGCCAGAGCATCACCGCGCCACTCCTTCTTCCATAACCCTTGTTCTATCTTCTCTAGCATGCGTAGTGGCTCTAGCGTTGATGTTAACGGTGAAGTCAGTCTGGCCTAGACGGAACACGGCCGCGCACCATCGCGCCATGGTCGTCGCCGGTGACCTCCCGTGGACACGCTCGAGCACTTCACCTCAGACTATAGCGGTAGCACAGATAGGTCCGCCATGGTCCCAGGAAGCCTACGAGCACCTTAACAAGGCATTGGGCGCCGTACTTCGCCAGAGCTCCGCCATGCGCCATGGCTGAGCCGCCGTGCGCCATGGCCGGCGTGATTAGGGGCCGCTAGGGTCTAGGCTTAGGGGATCAATCGACGCAGGGTAGTTTGGGGAGCACGCCGGTGCCGTCAGTTTCGTCGGAGGAGCCGCCGTCGGTGAGCTTCGCCATGTGTCGCGCCGTCGTCGCTGCCTCCCCTGTTTCGTCTCGCTGACCGGTGGGTCCGGCTGACAACCGGGTCCCACACGTCAGTGACTGCCTATTACATAGGATAGTTCAAATTTCTAGTTTTGAATGCTGATTTGATATTTTTGTATCTCCTGCTTTGTAGATCCAAATTGGGTGGTTCCAATTTTGTTAGACTCATAGTTAGGTATAGTATTTAAGAAAAATATGTCTTGAGCACATTATGTAGAAATTTTGGATGAATTAAATAGGAACTTGAAAAGTGTTTTTGAATACATGCAAACTTGTTTAAATCATATCTTAAGTTTCTGTGATCCAAAAATTATGAAATTTTGTGGGTAAGCTAGTCTTGTGTAGTAGAATCTCTGGTTAAAATTTGAGAGTCATTGCATGTGTAGTTTTTGAGTTATAGATTTTCCTTTTATCACTGATTGATACTTAGGTGAATTTTTGTAAATTATCTATGAATCCAATGACCATGAGATTTGTTGGAGAGTGTCCTAGTACATTAAGGATGCTAGGAAAAATATTAAATCTGTTGCTTGACACTTTTCACTAAGGTTTCCTAATTATGCCATTTTAAGCCATTCTGCCTTACCATTTTTGTGTAGGTTGTTATACTTACTCAAATGGTGTGAAATTTTTATGGTAGTCTACTTAGAGCATGTAGTGTCTACTGTAATTTTTGTAGAATTAATGGGGCAGTTTTCATATATGTTTACTATTTCCCCTAATTAATTAAATAAATTAAGAAAGGTATTAAAAGAAATGTTTTGGTGATGGACACCCTACTTTCTGGTGTTCTTGTGATATGTGTGATATGTCAGTAAAATTGGTTTTATCCAATTAAGTGTTTATATCATAAGTTAATAATTATTTGTTTGCATTATGTCCCTCGGGACAGATCTGGGGACTTTGGAAAGTTCCCCATGATAATTTTGTTTTCTGTGATTGTGATGAATACAAAAGTTATAGATAATTTATGTATCTAGCTCCTGTCAAAATTTGAGGGCATTTGGCCCAGTAGTTTAGAAACTACAGCTGTTTAAAGTTAGGTTCCAGTTTTGCTTACTCTCTGCATTGTGAGGACAGAGTTCTGTTGAATTATGAATTCAAGCTAGTAAAGGTTTGAATCATGCTTGGAGGTCTAAAAATGAATTGTAGACAATTTCATAAGCTTTCCAGATTGTCTTGTTGAATGTCATTTGGAATTATAAATCTCTAGTTATGGCTAGTTTACTGCACCGCTACATAGTATTCATTTGCTGAAATACAAATGCTTGCGTGTATGTTGTTGCAAGGTTCTCGTTGATTATTTAGGGGTTAGCCTAACATGAGAATATGCTTAGGTGCAGGTGCTAGGTCATTAACTGAAGATGAGCAATTATACATTAGGTTGTATAAACATGGTAAGTAAAGTGATTTGAATAGGGCTTAAGTTAGAATATGCAAATTACAGCAAACATGTGCATTCCCCGAGCATCCCTGACATTCGTTCATGTGCATCCATGATATTTATCTTGCGCATTCATGCAATAGGTGTGCCGGAGGGAGTGACGTTGCTGGAGTTTGAGGGAGCCAACCAGGAGGAGGAACCCGAGGTGCAGGAAGCCGACGAAGCAGTCGCCGCGGAGGATTTGCCCGAGTGCCCTGACCACCAGCCTTCCTCGTTCCTGAAAGGCAAGCCCCGGAGTATATTAAGCCTCCCATGTTTTTACAAATACTTTGAGTACCTTTTATTGTTGATGATGCATTAAGTTTAGGAATTGGTTGGAACCAATTGCTGCATTATACATCCTTCCTTGTCCAGATATCGCACTGGAATCCTATTTAAGTTCAGAAACGGGTTAAATGCTTAGCCATGCTTAGTGCGGTAGAAGTCAAGTGATTTCCTGTCACCTGCGAGCTTTAGGATGAGGTGGATCACGGTTGGCTATATTTGCTATCGTGGAAAAGAACCATGTGAATAATGAATTAAGACAGGGCGAGGGGGTCTTGTGTAGGTTTGAACATAGTGACTCCGTCTGAAGTCGTTTAAGGACCGAGACGTTGTGCGTCCTCATGTCATGTTGAACGCAGCCCTAACACTTAGCTGGCGGATAAGTCATTCCGACCATGAAGCCTAGTAGCTCGACTCGGTAGGGGGCGCGAGCGGTGGTGGCATTCGGAGGAAGTAAGGATGTGCGGAGAGCCATTGGCATAAGTCCAAGGTGGGTTAGAGTCCCGAACAACCTTAGCAGAGTGGTTCTCACGAGAATGTCGATCCGATCGGACTCACGACTCTGAATCGTACCAAAGGTGACTTGTTTGCGACTCGACGGGGGAGAAGCGGGGTTTGTGTTTAGGAATACCCCTCCAATTGGATAGGAATCGATTCAATCGCCGCCTCTCTCCGGATAGTGAGAACTTGGTGACAAATGACAACGTGGAGATTCAATTAATTTAACGATATGGTTAAATGGATGATGATGATAAGGTTGCCACAATGAATACATGATATGGTTATTAATGTTTGCACCCTAATAAAATGATTGCTTAGTACAAAAGCAATAATATAGTTGACAGAGTTAATGGCTAAAAAGTCACTTTGCTAGTCCGGCTAAGATTTGATCATTATTACTTATTCTTTTACTCGCAAAAAGAAAGTGTCACCAGATCCACTACATTAAGCTATGCATAATCCTTGGTGTCATTTATTTTGGTTTACGGCGGTAAGTCTAGTGGAGTACATTCCCGTACTCAGGGTTTATTCCCTCTTGTTGCAGATGACCTTCTATATCAGGGATTCTATAAGTATTGTCTCCACCCGACGGGTGATGAAGACTAGATCATGGGCATGATCTCTGTTCTCTTATCTGAATGCTTTTGTGGGCTGTGATCAGCGAACCAGTATGTGTATTTGAACTCGAGTGTGTGAGTTAAACTATTTGCTTCCACATGTTTTACAAGACTTGTTTTGTAATAACGATGACTCTGTGATGATGTAATCTATTTGTGAATGTCTACGAAATGTTGTAACGTATGATATGTTATGTTGAATTACTGTGATCTTGGTTGTATGCAAGTTGGTTTGAAATCCTTCGAGATTTCAGTTGACTACCGGGTTTATATGGGCTCAAGTTCGAGAATTTGATCGTTTCGGCGATTGTTTTTGTACTTGTGCTCTTATAAATTGGTCGGTTCTGTGACACAAGTGCCCCAAGTGTGAAGCTCCACGGTATAAGGAAGGGCCGTCAGATGAGGGCACCAAGACCAGAGGAGGTCCCGTAAAGGTCGTTTGGTATTTTCCTATAACTCCCCGGGTGCATAGGTTGTTTGCATGTGCAAAGTCAGCCAATCTATTGTGCTGGCATGACGAAGAGCGTTAGAAAGATACAATGATGAGGCACCCCACCGATGGGCATGACTGGAGGATTGTCAATACTATGTTCTATAAGGACATCGGTGGAGAGGTAAGGTACCTTTGGTTTGCTTTGAGCACAGATGGGATGAATCCTTTCGACCAGGTTAGAAGCAATCGTAGCACCTGGCCAGTGACGCTCTGTATATACAACCTTCCACCTTGGGTCTGTATGAAGCGGTCGTACATCTAGATGCCACTACTGATCCAAGGACCAAGACAACCTAGGAATGACATCGATGTGTTTCTAGAACTAGTGATTGATGAACTAGTGGAGATGTTTGAAAATGGTGTGCTAGATGTTTGGGACGAGTACAAAAAGGAACATGTCATGATCAAGGGAGTACTTATCGCTACAATCACCGACCTGCCAGGTCGAGGTTCATTGTTCGGAGAGAAGACAAAAGACTATATTGGATGTGTTGAGTGCTTGGACGACACCGATGCGGTAAATCTGCCAAATAACTCAAAGATAGTTTATATGGGACATCGTAAGTTCCTACCTAAGGATCACCCTTACCGCAGGAACATAAACACTACTACACAAACTTTACTAGAGGCGGGCGTTTTCGGTTTTCCATGGCGGGCAAAGCCGTCCGCCCGGCCTAGAGGCCACGGTAAATCGTGGCTTAACTGCGGCGGGCGGGGTTGCCCTCCGCGGTTAACCGATTTACCGTGGTGGGCGGTGTAACGTGCCTGCCGCGGTAAATATACTTTTACCATGGCGGGCACGTTAGGATGCCCGTTGCGGTTAATCATTTTAAAAAAAAAAAAAAAACTAGGAGCCCGCCGGTGAGCCCGTTCTCGAGCCCACCGGCGACAGATCCGGGCTTCCCACGGCTGCAGATCTGTGCCGCTCGGGGAGGGAGAAGAGGAGCAGCCGGCCGGGCCCCAGCGTCCCTCGGACCGTGGTGGAGGTCCCGGCGTCGTGGCCGTGGTGGAGGGAGGCCGCTGCGCCGAACCGTCCTCGCTCACCGGATCCGGCCACCGCGCGTCGCCACCGACTAGATCCACCTCGAGATGCCATCACCGGCCGGATCTGGTCACTGCACGCCGCCACCGGCTAGATCCACCTCAAGATGGGCTCGTCGTTGCCGTCCCACGATCCATGGAGGAGGAAGTCACCGCCGCCGGATCTAGAGAGAGGAAGAGGGAGGAGTGAGGGAGATGGAGAGAGGAAGAGGGAGATGGAGAGGAAGAGGGAGATGAACTCACCTACCTTGGATCGACGTCCTCCATGCCGCTGGCCCGCCGGATCCGAAACCCTAGCCCCGCGCCAGGCCAGCCGCCCGCATGCCATCGTCGTCACAAGGCCGCTCCCCATGCGCTAGGATGTCTTGCTGCTTTTCGACGATCCATCTTCCTTGTGAAACCAAGCAACGCCTCTATTGTTCTTGCCACCACTTCGCCGCTTGTGTGGTCGGACCAAATCTTCGTGCTGGATCGATTATAATCGTAACATCGAGACCATTTCACTAGCTTTTGTTTTTAAGTGACTCGAGGCTGCGCAGAACCATACGTCTTTGTTGGGTTGGTGAAGAGGCTATGCTATTGGTCATCTGCTTTCGATGAAGAACTGGGAAGCCCCAAGCGGCGTGCCGATGAGCGATGTCCCGATGGCTGAGGCGAGAACGTCTCCAAGATCTGTGTGGCTCCATCTACAAACCAAACAAGCTGTTTGATTCTTGCAGAGAGAGAGGGAGTCGGGGAGGGGAGGGAGTCACGGAGCAGAGAGTGAGATGAGAGAGGGAGGCGCGGCTACTGGGAGTGCGAGTGAAACCCTAGTCTGTGTATATATATGACGACGGAAATATTGGGCCTCGCTTTGGGCCTATTGGGCCTCCGATTTTCCGTGGCGGACCTTAAACGATGCCCACCGCGGTAAATCGATTTATCATGGCGGGCGCCTTAAGACGCCCGCCACGGTAAATCGGGTATCGTGGCGGGCGCCTTAAGACACCCGCCATGGTAAATAGGGTATTTTCCGTGGCGGACGTCTTTAGGCGCCCGCCGTGGTAAATCTATTTACCGTGGCGGGCGCCTTAAGACGCCCACCACGGTAAATAGGGTATTTTCCGTGGCGGATGTCTTTAGGCGCCCGCCGCGGTAAATAGGGTATTTTCCATGGCGGACGTCTTGACGCGTCCGTCACGGTAAATCGATTTATTGTGGTGGGAAAAAAAAGTTCGTCACGGTAAATAAAAAATGCCCGCCTCGGTAAATCGCTGTATTTACCGTGGCAGGCAAACTCAGTGCCCACCACGGAGGCTAAAAGTGCAACGCTGCGCAAATTCAATCCTGTAGTAGTGAAAAGATTTCAACGGTACTATTGAGAAACGCTTAGCTCCAAAATATCAAGATGGGCCTGCGATACTTTGAGAACTCAACAAACTGGAGGTTGTCCTTGGAAAGGGGGACAATGTAGTAGCAGCGCCTTATGGGAGCATTTGGAAGAAAAAATTGGTTTTTTGGAAACTACCTTACTGGCCATTTCTGAGTGTACGCCACTGTCTTGATCCCATGCACATCACTAAAAACGTGTGCGCTAACACTCTTAACACCTTGATGGACACCCAGGGGACATCGAAGGATTCACTAGCCACACGCCTGGACATGCAACACTTGAGAATCAGGAAGGAGCTACATCCCGTGGAGCTAGAGAATGGCTAGTTCGAACTTCTGGTTGCGTCATGGACATTGAAGAAGGAAGAAAAGCGTGCGCTTATTTCTTTCTTCAATGAACTCAAAGTCCCGACGGGCTACTGTGCGAACCCAAAGAGGCTAGTGAACATGAGAGAACTCAAGTTCAACTATGGCCCTATGAAGGCCCATGACTGTCATGTCATTATGACTTAGCTGCTCACTGTTGCCCTACGTGGTATCCTCCACCCAAAGGTTCGTGCCCCAATCATAAAGCTGTGCTCATTCTTCAATGCAATCTCAAAAAAGGTCATTGATGTGTCCATGCTAGAGCAGCTACAGTGAGACATAGCCAAAACTCTCGTTAGACTTGAGATGCATTTCCCGCCAACTTACTTTGATATCTCATTGCATTTGCTCATTCATCTTGTTGACCAAATTAGAGCCCTTGGCCCAATGTACCTACATCAGATGTTCCCTTTAGAAAGATTGATGAAAGTTTTTAGGAGGTATGTTAGGAACAGATTCAGGACAGAAGGGGGCATGGTTGAAGGATGGTCAATGGAGGAGGCCATTGAGTTCTGCACATATTATCTGGATATCAAAAGGGTCAGAGTTCTAGAATCTCGTCACGAGGGAAGACTACATGGCAAAGGAACGATCTAGGAGAAATCTACTATAGTAGATGACCCTTTTTCTTTCAGACAGACACAGTTCACTGTTCTCCAGCAAGCCGAGGGTGTGATGCCACACATTGACGAGCACCGGCAATTGCTGCAAACTCTGCATCCGAATAGGTCACATGCTTGGCTGGATAAAAAACATAAGGAGGAATTTGTCAACTGGTTGCGACGTCGCTTGCTTGGAATAAAGTTGGGTAATCAACTAGATGCCTTAGCCAAGGGACCTTTGAGTACATATCTTAAGTACCAAGGGTATGATATTACTGGATTCACATTTTACACAAAAAAGCAAGATGGAAAGAGCACAAACCAAAATTGTGGTGTTCGTTTTGATGCTCACGATGAAAACAACAACGTGCATGCGACATACTATGGTTTCATAGAGAAGATATGGGAGCTAGCCTATGGTTTGTTGAAGGCAGCTCTTTTTCGCTGCCAGTGGGTTTGGCTCGAGGAAATCAACACTGACAGCGAAGGGTTTACTACCATTGATCTCACTAAGACCGCATACAGAGACGACCCCTTCGTGGCAAGAGATGTTATGCAAGTCTTCTATGCAAGGGACAACAAGATAAAAGGAAGGCTAAAAGTAGTCCTAGAAGGGAAAAGGAAGATTGTCGGTGTCGATGGAGTGACGGATGAAGAAGACTACAGGGGCTATCAGGAAATGCCTCAATTCGCAGAATTCTTCTCCTCCTCCATCTTCATCAGCCCTGGAAAAACATAATTCTCATCGTCATCGTCCTCCTCCACCTCAGCCCAAAACAAGATCAAAGGCATCCTCGCAGTCGCAGAAAAGGTCCTTGGATTCGGTCGCTAATGCTCCCAAAGTGGACCAACAAAAAAGAAAAAGGCCATTCAGTGGCAGCGTTACAAACTTGATTGAAGAAAAATTTACAGCACACATCTCGAAGGAAGATTGTGTTAGTTTCTTCAATCTCTGTGCCTCACTGCCTCCATGTTTGTTAAAGTCCGAATTCGAAAAGCAAACACAGAATCAGTACGCTACAATAAGAGCCGATGAAATACACAATGAAGATTTAAGGAGGATACAGAAGTACATCGAAGACAACCCTGAATTAACCATGGAAGAGGCCGCGAACATCTATTATGATGTACAAGGGACGAGAATACCGACAATGAAGTATGAAAGGGACAATCTTTTGGTTCCCGATGACGAGTATAAAAATTTGACAACATATATGCGTCAGTTGCATGAATATTACATGGCTCAAGCAACAGAGACGGAGGACTTTGGTTTTGAGGTTATTATCGTTTGCCACATGTTTTTTATTATCCTAAAGAAAAGAAGTTCGATGTCGAGTGGGAATGCTTTTTCCAGCTATACCAGAAACGCTCTTGATTCACAAATGTAGATGCTGTGGACTATGTAAGTACCCTATACGCATGATATTACAATTAACTACTCTCTGGAGACATAAATTGTTAACTTTTGAGCACTTCCCATGATTTTAAGTAGGTGTATAGTAAAATTTTGCATACTAAAAAGCAAATGGGATAATATAGGCTTCTTGGACCTCTTGCGAGTCAATGAGAAGACATGTTTAGGCCTCCATGGATATGACGTGGAAGACCTAAAAGAGAGATTGATTGATGTTTTCGATGAATTCAAGATGAAGAACAAAACCCACATACTTCTAGCTTACAACTGCGAGTATGTGTTCTCGACTTTTAATTTTATGCTTCTTTTTTCGTTAAGATTATTCGATAATTAGGATTCTGTAATTGCAGCAACCATTTCATCTTTATTTGTGTCAATCTTGTTAAAAATCTTATCGAGGTGTGGGACTCGACGAAAAAAACCATTTCATCATCTGGATGCACCGGTGGCAGTGCTAAATTAGTAAGATATCCTAATAACATATTATTTTCTAATCACACATACAACTTTCTAATGTTTCTCCTTTTAATGTTGCACAGTGTCCGAAGAAGACATATCGGTGGGATGTAGGTCCCATTCAAGGTTGTCAAAATGGAGGGGAAGTAACTAAAACAGCCGGCGGAAACAATGAATGCGGGTTTTATGTAATGTGGACAATGCTTCGCTACATCGGCGGAAAATCGGAAGAAGCAGATAAGTTGATGTGTATAATCGCCATTTTATTTATGTCTGTTCATAATTTAACAAAATGATTTACTGATTCCTCTTTGGATATCATCTTTTTTGAACGACAGCACAAGAAATATAGCCACGAAAGCCTGCTAGACATGGAGATCGTCGCACTACAATCGGAGCTGGCAAAATTCATCTTAACCGTAGCTGAGGTATTGGAAAAAAGATAGAGTATTTTCTATTGCACAATCTGTGAAGTTCAAGGACTAGTATGGCCCAGAGCGGCTCGCTAGATTATTGTAAGAAGTCCGAGAAGCATGCTTCATCTTATCGAATAATTTCTTTTTTATTTTGAGGGATTGAGATCTTGATAAGAATATTTGAACTATAACCGTAACATTTGTAATGTTTAATATTGATGGACCTGTCGTCTACGTAGCGTATATAAAACGAAACCGATTCCACAAAAAATATAAATTAAAATAAATTATAAAACAATAAAATGCGAACGGGCCATCACTGCCGGTTAGCAATAAACCGGCAGTGTTATCGTAACCATCACTGCCGGTTAGCAACAAACCGGCAGTGATGGCCAAAATGGCACTGCCGGCTTGAGCCACAAACTGGCAGCGTTGGCTTAGCCATCACTGCCGGTTCTTGTCATAAACCGACAGTGCTGGTTACGACAACACTGCCGGTTAAAACACAAACCGACAGTGATGTTCGAGGTTATACTGTCGGGTGGCCTCATGAACCGGCAGTGTTGGTGGAACTGAACTCTGTCGGGTTGTGTAATGAACCGGCAGTGAAGTTGAAGAACACTGCTGGTTTGTAGGAACCGACAGTGATAACCGACCCTCATCACTGCCGGTATGATTATGCCGGTTCAAAATCCGACAGTGATGGGGTGTTTTGAACCGGCAGTGAAGTGCTATTCTGTAGTAGTGGAATCTGGTCACAATAGTATATATACACATCGCATCGGTTCTTATATACTTCCTACGTCTTGCAATGATAAGCACATTTTGTTACCTCATTGAGATACTCCATATATAAATTAAAAATGATGTCCTGGTCTAGTGTAATGTATTAACATCTAATCGACCTTTGCTGACTAGCATTTTTTGTGAAAGAAAATCTTCAGGTTCTTGTCACCGATATTTTGATGGGAAAATGTCAAGGGGCATTAATGCTTCCCTGGCACAATGACACCTCTGTGTTCTTTTTGAAAAAAAAAGTTTCATTTTATTAGTACTTGTCTCCTTTTACCTCTCCTGAACATATAGCCTGGAAACTTATTACTGTTAGAAAAACATAGTGTTCACTAGAATTTGTAACGTGGCGCCTTGTGTTTTCTTTACCGTTTATTTGATGAAATATTCATTTTAAATAAATACTGAGGTAATTTTCTCATCAGGTGCAGCAAGGAACTGGCTATTGTGAGAACTGAATTCAACGATACACGCGACAAGTTGAAGGATATGTTTGAGGTATTTCCTAATATGGTCTCAAACTTTAGATCATCTTTTTTGTGCCTAAATATTCAGTTCAAGCATCTATCAGTGTAAAACTGCATTTTTTTCCACCACAAATTTGGATGAGAGGATCATAAAAGCAAGGCTAGCTCTTTCGCCCCTCCTTTTCTGAAACCTGCATTTGACACTGACACAAAGGAGTAACAAGCAAGTAACAACAACTATAGACTATAGTGCGACATAGAAGTACGTAGAACAGTAGTTAAGATAGGTGTAAACCTTCTATAAATTGGTCATTATTTTCATCTAAAATATTATCTTAGTGGCCACTGTTTGCATCACAGTTTTGAACGTTAACTGTTCTAAACAGCTGATACTTGTTTCGGTCCTGTGATTGATTTTTGCCTCGCATTGTACCATGCCTCAACATGCTTGCCCTGATTTTGGTCACACTTGTTTCAGTTGTTCAGATCATGAGCATAATCACAAGTTGTACATCCTCACAACTTTGTGGGTCATCAGGTCTTAGAAATATCATGTTATTTCTGGCACTAAAGTTTCTCAGATTGTATGACTGGTATGTCGGCTTCTGTTGCAGCCGAAGCAGAAAATCACTGATCTTTTCAATCCAAAAAAGAAGTGACTGGAGCAACGAAGTGGAGCTGCATGTTCGCACGACAAATTTACATCTTTTGAAGTTGCAGACAAGCATATGGTCGATCTATGAATAAAATTATCATTTCATTTACCTAAAAAAATCTTCAGACGCTTTGCAATAAGCATAATAATCATGTGATGACAACTTTGTAACATCATTGATTGTGATTTGTGACCTGTATGTTCCCAGTCGTGTGGGTCATGATATTGGTGATTGATATACTGGTGACTCATTTTACTGTTCTATCGTTTGTTTTAAGAGGTACTAATTGCACTTAAACTGCATCTTACAACTTCATTGTGGTTATCACGAATCGTCTGCGTTCCAACCAGGGCCCATAGCATCCCCCCATCAGTTTGTTTTTTGTTTTCACCAACAAACTTTCTTCCATCTAGGAAAACAAATAGCATGCCCATGCTAACATTATGGTTTGCAGTTTTTTTCTCTCGAAATTCTAGAAACATCAATTATATTTTGAACTAATAACATAAATAAAAGTTTGATATGCCAATGTATTTTTTAAAACATTATAGATTGTGGCAGTTTTATGGTGCAACAAGTAGTACAAAGAGCAAAAACAAAGCTTATTAATTTTATACTCAAATAAGCCTCCATGACTTTAGGAGCAAAGAAGGCGCTACATGGAATGAGATCGGAACTCGGAAGGTATATCCCTAAAGAAATCTCGGATACAAAAGATGAACTTAACCGGCTACAATGAGGGATATATAAGTGCTTACAGTCTATAAGAAGGATGTGCAGGGCAATTCTAAGGTATGTTTGGTAGGGCTCCTCCACAGCTCTGGTTCTAGCTCCTCCAAAGAAGTCCTACCAAACATTTTGTAGGCGCCATTTTACAATAAAAAACAGAGGAGCAGTACGGTTTTGAGGAGCCCAGCAGAACCGTTTTGAGGAGTCCTCCCAAACACCCTTTATCTATTACTCTATTACACCTAAAAAAAACTTGGGGTTTCATCCACCCTACATTTGGTGCGCGCGCCCGAGCCTTTCCCATCTAAGATCCGGAATTAAGGACAACGTCTTCTTTGTTCCCATATAAGATACGAGTTCCCTTCGTGGTTCTCATCTAAGATACCATTACGGTTTCCGATTCTGGTCCGCAATCAGGCTCCGTATATATCAGTCTCCATCACCGGCTTGCCCGGGTCAAGCTCAAGCAATGATCAAATCTACATCAACGCTGAATCAAGAAACAAGTAATAAGCATGATCACCTCTGCTATAATACATTTTCATAAACATATGTTTGATTTTAAATAATGCAGTAAGCATGATCACTTGTGCTACTATCAACTTTCAGAAACATATGTGTGATTTCAAATCATGCAGTAAGCATGATCACTTCTGCTACTATCAGTTTTCATTTCAAATCATGTACTTAAGGCATTATTGAGATAATGCATCATTAGTATTTCTCATCCAACGAGTAGTGGAGATAAGCGTAGAAGTTCTCTCTTCTACACCTAAAAAAATACGTAGGGATATCATTTGCGTGACAATGATCGCCTCGCTCGCCTGCTTCCGCCAGACGATCGAGCACCTCCCTCCGCAACTTAAATTGAATCGGTACTCTTACTATGCGTGTCCCGATTAGAATCCAAATCAGATTTTTTTTTAAAAAGAATGAACACTCAGAACAGGTGCTCCGACAGAAAAGAGAAGGATGTGAGGAGTAAATAGAAAGAGAATATAGTTTCAGTTGGTAAATAAATAAAGAGAAAAAAATAAAGAAGAATTGATTGGATTTGGAAATAGTTTATGATTCCCAATGCAAAATCATTCATTGGTTTTTTATTATTTTCTGCAATTAGCTTTTCATTATTTTCTGAAAATGATCAAAACACCACAAACTTGTAAAATGCATAATAATAAATTACACAAGTCTTAAAAAGGTGAAACCAATTTTATTAGGTTTCTATAAACTAGATCTACACGATATATATGTGGTAAAAATCATGAAACAGGCTTTATATTTCCTATGTAATTAGATCTATGAATTTATTAATATGTTCGTCTAAGTCGTAAGTCACATGCGTCATTGTAGGCGTGGAAAAAGTTAGTGATCCCGGTGCAACATATGGGTATATATCTAGTAATAGAAAAAAAAAATTAGGCATAGACAGTCTCCAAACTGAAAGCAACACATAAGCGCCCTTATCCGCCGACGCGTGTCCAGGATACACATAGCACGGCAGCCTGGGAGACCGGCTCCGCAGCGCGTCGTCGGCTGCTCAGCTCTCTTCCCAAGCTCGGCACAACAGGTCGGCCCTAAAGCATGCTGATGGTCTGCCCACCTCTTTTTTTAAGGAATTATTAGTTGAGGCTGAGAGCCCATATAGTTTAAATATCTACTCTCTTTGTTCTAAATTATAACTCACTTTGACTTTTTTGGTTCATCCTTTTTGCTATGTATCTAGATAGTTAATGCGACTTATAATTTGGAACGGATGGAGTAAACAAAGGAATTGAAAAATATCCCTTTCGCCTGGAAGTATATCAGATCAGGACCCTTGTATGATTTATTGTCTTTCAATCTCAGCGTGTATATCAATCTGACGGTGGGCCATGCTAAAACATTATTACGATCACCATTCACCTTGAAACAGCTTAAGTGTTCCTACCATTCGTTCTACCGATTGGCGCCCTCCTCTGAACTTTATTTCTCACCAACAGTACCCATTGTTTTTTTTTTCATGTTCGTGACTTTCTGACCCAATTTCCTTTCATCTTTATCCTCTTGTCAACAAAGAAAACAAGCTACCCGGTTTATTTAATGATGATTCTTCTTTGCCACCCCCTCCCCTTCTCACCATAAGGCCTTTTTCTTCGTGCATTCACCCCTTCGGTACAAAAGTAAATCTTTCCTTCCTAAACACATTCCTTGCACTTGCAACACCTGAAAATCACCCCCGTCTCTCATCCAGGTGGGAAAAGCAAGAGAGAGATATATGCAAATATGTTGGTGGAGAAAAGGAAAAAAGGCACATAATAAAAGCAAAAGAATAATACGAGCAAAGGAAGGCTATTCGCATGTAGCCGATTTGCCGGCAAGAGAAATATGTTCTCAACTATGAAATAAGAAGTGATCGCCGTCCTTCCACTGCAGACGGTCTACCTTTCCCAAGCACAATCAAAGTGACTGCAAGCCACAAGCTCGGCCTTTTTCCCCCTCTTTTGCCCCTGTGTGTAACTGGATGGATGCCTGGGTTGTGCTTTCGCACTAGCAATCTTGTGAAGGGATATGGTCCTGTTCGATTCTCTGGTGTGTGTTATGCCCTCGAGACAGTCGATTGCATAGCAGGGATGCCGGAACCAAACTGACCATAAGGTGACGTTTGGTTTGGAGGCGTGACAAATTCACTTTGTCCCGATGTTTGGCTTAGGGACATTGGGGACGATGTCGTCCCGAGAGAGGAACATTTCCTCATGTTTGGGGACAACCCTATTTGTATAAATCGGAGGGACGCGTTCGTCCCCTAGAAACGGAACGCGTTCGTCCCCAAGAAACGCCGTTTCCTTCCTTCTCTCACATGGACAAACATGCATGGCCGAGCAAGAGAAAACAACACGAGCTCTGCCCAGAGCTTTGCCACAAGTTCCAGCACGACGTCTGGTGCGGTTCCCAATGTAGCTCCGGTTCGGTCCCCTTGAAACGGCGTTCGACGTGGCCCTAGCATGGTTTCACCATGGCCCCGACACGAGCTCCTACGCAGCCATTGGCATGAGCTCCAACTCGAAGTTTTGGGTGGATGCGGGCGGATGTTGCTGGAGGAGAGGTTGGTCGATGTGGGTGTCCAAATGTCGCCGTAAGTAAGGTGACCTAAGGTGGCCAGAGGTGGGCAGGTCGACCGAAGGCAGAGCCTAGAACTCTGGCATGGAGACGAGCAATTTAGGAGGAGGAAGAATATGACATAGGAGGCTGACATGTGGGCCCCACTTAATGGCTGCTTAACGGATCTAAAACTATATATCGTGTATCCTTTCTCTGATAGTCCCTACTACCGAACATAAAATAAGAACGTCCCTGTCTCCTCAAGCAAACCTAAACACGGGATGATTCATCCTAGAAAACTAGCATGGACCCGTATCCTTCCTCCTTGTCCCAAACCAAACACAAATTAGAGCTCATTTGGTAGGGATCCAGATTCTTGTAGAAATATTTAAAACTCACATTCTCTCAAGAAATATTTTAGGTGATGAAACGATTCATCACTTTTTGGGGCCATGTGGTTGGTAAGCTGGATTCTATTAAAAACAAAATTTTCCGATAAAAAAAATCAATAAACAAAAAAATATGATTTGTTTATTTGTCACCTGATTTTTTCCCAAAAATATGTCAAATTTCTCACCACACGAATCAGCATAGAGATTCACCTTGAACTTTCTCTTCTTAACCTAAATGGGAAGAACACTAGAAAAACAGGCGTGGCTTTGCCGCACCCTCGTTGGAGCAACCAGCCTGGTGAGAACAACGAAATGGTTAAAGTCCCCCTCCTTTAAGGCTTTAAGTGACTCAGAGATCGGGATATGAGGACATGAGCTATAAAGTTTTTGACATATAGGAACAACAAAAGGATGTGTTTGGTTGGTTGGATTTGGATGGATGGGATGGGACCATCCAGGGATGGGTAGTGTTTGGTTGGAGGATTGGATTGGATTGGATTGAAAAGGGAATATTCCATGGAGATGCTGGATTTCTCAGCCCCAAAAAATCTTGTGTACCAGCTGATCCACTCACTCGCACGTCCGCTTCCGAGCGAGACATCGTGCTTCCTCTCACCCCCCGTTCCTCACCGTTTGCTTTCTGTCGGCCTGGCGGTTCGAGCGTCGAGCGCCTGCACCCTTCCCCGTCGGTCGTCGGCCTTCCCCGCCGATTGCTGGCCTTCCCAGCCGGTTGCTGGCAGCCCTTCCCCGCCAGCAGCCGTCAGCTGCCTCTGCACCGCCCCTTTCCCGACGTTCGCGAATCGTGCCCCTACCCGACCTCTTCCAAGAGACAGGTATGATGCCCTCTTCCCCTTCTCCTTCTCTTCCCTATTCTTTTGCAAAAGGATCTTGATAAATCCAGCACAGATCTTAAAATGTGTTGTGCGATATATTCTCTAGCAGATATGTGCATATGAAAGCCCTAGTTTGGTTTTGGATAATTGATGATACCTATGGACTAATCCTAAGTGCTAAGTGTGTAGACATGAAAGGATGGTCCCATGCCAAGTGGTGGAGCAAGAGGATGATCATGATGGATGGTGATGACCAAAAGATGATCAAGTGCTCAACTTGGAAAAGAAGAAAGAGAAAAACAAAAACCAAAGGAGATCAGGGCAAATGTATAAGATAGGTTTTTGGTTTTGGTGATCAAGACACTATAGAGAGTGTGATCACATTTAGGATTGATAGCCGTACTATAAATAGGGGAAATCTTTAGCTAAACAGTTTATCGAGTGCCACTAGGTGACATTGTTCTTGCATATGCATTTAAGAACCTAGTGTGCTAACTTTGACCTTTGTAAAATGCTTTGAAAAATGCTAACACACATGCACACAAGTTCTACACTTTGTGGTTAGCAAGTTGGAAGCAAGGGTGAAGCGGTTGTAGTCTTAGAAAAAGAAAAGGAGGGGAAGGATGAGGACCGAACACTACCCATATTCTGACCGGACGCTGGTTGCTGAGTCTTGGTCGTTGAGTCTGATCCATTATAGGCGGTGGTGCGCTGTTGGCCAAGAGGGCCGAGGAGCGACCGGACGCTGGACCTGATTCCAGCATCGCGTTTGGTCACTTTTTCAGAGGAGGCGAGTTGGCATGATCAGACACGTAGGGGCCACGTCCGGTTGGCGATGACATACGCTGACGTAGCTGTGTTGTTCGCATGAAGTGAAGACCGGACTCACCGGCGCGTCGGGTCAGCTTGGACCTGACGTGTCTGATCAAGAAAAACACGCTCTGGACCCTTATTGGATCTAACCTGACTCTCGGGCGTGTTGCGTCCGGTTGAGTGGAGAGACGTGCCCGGTTGTTAGCTGGTGCAATCACAAAGAGGCGGCAATGGTCAAATTTAATTGGAGGTGACATGGCAGGCGTGAAGTGGCTCGGGCTGCGACCGGACTCAGCCGATCGAACGTAGGGTGGCGTCCGGTTAGTGCGTCCGGTGCCCCTTTGATAGCCCAATGGCTCTTTGAGACTTAGGGGGGGTCTATAAATAGATTGTGGCCGGATTGGGGCTCTCTCTCTTGGCACTTTGATATACTTGACATCCTTGTGAGCCTAAGCAAACACCTCCCACTCATCTCCATCATTAATTCATCATCCTAGTGAGATTGGGAGTGATTCCAAGTGCATTTGCTTGAGTGATTGCATTTAGTGGCACTTGGGGATCGTTGTGGCAGCGGATTTCTTGTTTCTCTTGGTGGTTGCCGCCACCTAGATGGCTTGGAGCAGCGGAGGAGCTTCAACACGTGTTTGTGATATTTCATGGCCGGCTTCGATGATTGTGAGGGGTCTTGCACCTTCCCCGGCGAAGAGATGCAAGGTAGCTCTAGTAAATTGCTTGTGTCATTGAGTTACCTCACTTGTGGGTATGTTCTTGTAGTGTCCAATTGTTGGACGAGGTTCATGAAACACCTCTTAGCCGCTGAACCACTAAGTGTTGGTCGACACAACGGGGATTAGCGTGTCGGCAAGCACTTGAATCTCAGGAGAAAAATCTTGTCTCTTGTATGATTGGATTTCTCCCGGTGATTGGTTGTCATCATATTTTCATTGGTTCATTCCTTGACAAGGTAGTATAATCACCTCACTCACCCCTTTACATTCCTTGCAAACTAGTTGTAGCAAGCTCTTTAGTGTAACTAGAATTGAGAGCTTGCTTGGTAGTTTAGGTCCATCTAGTGGAGCTCTTTAGTGTAGCCTTGTTGAGAGCTCTTAGTGAGTAGCGACTTAGCCTCTTGTGTGACTAGTGATCATAGCAACTAGAATTGTTGGGTAGGTGGCTTGCAACCCTTGTAGAGCTAGAGCAATTTTGCATTTCGCTGTTTGTCTTACTAATTGAATTACTCTAGTGTATTTATAGAATTTCAAATAGGCTATTCACCCCCCCTCTAGCATATTAGAACCTTTCAAGTGGTATCGGAGCTGTGGTCACCATTTGATTGAAGGCTTAACAACCTTAGTGTCAAATTATGACTCAAGTTGTGTTCAACCATGTGGGGGGCAAACCACCATTCTTTGATGGCACAAGCTATGATTATTGGAAGAGAAAGATGAAGATGTATCTTGGTTTGATCAATGATCAAGTGTGGGAAGTGACCAAGAATGACTATGCAATTATTGATCCCACCAATCTCACCAACCAAGATAAGGCAAACAAGCAATTTAATACAATGGCTCTCAACACCATCTACAATACCATTGATTCAAAGGTGGTTGAGCAAATCAAGGATCTTGATAGAGCTAGTGAGGTGTGAAAGAGATTGGAGGAGACCTATGAGGGCACACCGGCGGTGAAGAATGCTAAGCTATACATTCTCAAGGACAAGTTGACAAGCTTCAAGATGAAGGAGGATGAGAGCATTCTAGAGATGTTCCATTGATTGCAAGTGATTGTCAATGTGTTGGTGTTTTGTAAATTGGACTAGTAAACCTATACGATTGCCGCGTTGCTCTAGGAAGATGATGGTAGCATCCAATAGACACGAGGATTTATACTGGTTCAGGCCGGAGCCCTACATTCAGTCTCAGAGATGATCGAGTGCGTATTTCTTGCTTGAATGCTATGAAGTTCTTATAATGAGGGTGCAAGAATGGTGGAACAGGTGGAAGGACCTATGCTAGGCGAAGGGCTGCTTGACGCGAAGCTCCAGGAGCCCTACTCAATGATGAATGAATGGAATGGTAGAGGATGTCTCATCCCCGAGATGGGTGCCCTGACTGCCCTTATATAGAGTTTGGGACCAGGACTTATACAAATAGGAGGCTCTCTCGACCGAAGGGTCGAGAGCCTAAGGGAGGGCCTAGCTAACTTGGCTTGCAAGCTACGCCATCTTCTGGTGCATGTCCGGTCGTGGCTATCGTCATGGCCTTCTGGCTGCGTTGCGGTAGGATGTGACGTGGCACTACTGCGTCGAAGTGGCGGCACGGTAGCCTCAATGACGGTACGTCAGCTATCCTGTGCAACATGGTGTCCGTTGTGGCTTTTGTCATCGTCTCCTGGTTCTTAGGGGTGTCGTACCCAAAGTTGTAGCTGCCCTAGATTATCGATCACTCGGTTGCTTTGCGGGGCCGAGGACCACGACCTTGATCATCGGGGTTGGGGCATTCTGCTAGTCTAGATGCCCTTTTTGTTGAGCCCCATGTTGTGGATCGTACAAGCGTCTAGTCGGTCCGTATTTGGATGGTGGGTGTCATACCCGTTGCCACCGTAGTGCTATGTTGTCTCGTCGGTGCGGCATGGCACAAGGAGGATGTCTAACCGGGCCGAGGTGACTGCTGTCCCCTCGGTCCTTGCAGGGTCAGTGTGGCATGATTGCTTTTGTCAGAGCAGGTGCGCCTAGTTGCGCTCGACCTCCCCCATCCCTTCTAGGGGTCGTGATGGGGAGAGGTCACGTGTCTTTCGCTCGCCGTGTGACTACGGCGGGTGGAAGGGGTCAGGGCTGACCCCATCTTTAGCGCCTAGCCTGCTCTGCTCGGCTCCTGCTTGACCTCGGTCATTTGGGCCCTTGCTGACTATTGCTTTGCAAGCCACTCAGCCTGCTAACTAATCGATGCCTTGAGACATCCTGGGGTTATAACCCCGACAGTAGCCCCCGAGCGTTTTTGCGATCACGAAGTGATCATGAAAGCACTAAGATGCGGGTGTATTCATGCACGGGTTCGTAGTCGTGGCCTATTCGAGCTCGTCGCTCGACCCTACGTAGATCGGTGTGTTCAATGCGGTAGGTGGCTGTTACGTTTGGCCTTGTCAACATGTCCTGACGACATGGTATGTGACTACTGAGCCTTGCTGTTCCAGTGTGCCATGTTTCAGGGTTCATGACCTAGGCGGGACCAAGTGGTCTCGTCAACGCTGTACCAGTCCCGCCTTTGGGAGGGTGAAGAATCGAGAGAGGAAAGTTTGAGGGGAACCACACAGTTCCCGTTACGCGTCCCACTAGGGGTCACCTGGATGGCCTGAGCCAATGTTGCCCCTTCCAACAGCTGGCGCTAAAAGGGGATTTGTGAGTTCAACCTGAGGTCATTGGCAGGTCCTTCTCGCACTGATAATGTGAGGAAATGCTTCCTTGACCTCCGTGCATGTAGTCATGAGGTTTTTGTGAACGTGCATTGGTCCATAGGTCTTGGACCTTTTGTTTCTTCCACGTGACTGAGCCATGATCACGCTTTGGGCTCTGTGTTGTGCGTCACCCTGGCCATTTGCTTTGTCGATCTCTCCCGAAGAGGTCATAGACCTATGATGGTTTATGAGTCTCTGGAGCTAGCCTTAGGTATGAGACCTGGGACGCAGGGAGGAGTTAGTCAGAGCTTGGCCCTAACTTCTTTTGGGGTCCCGGGGGACCCAACTCCATTTTTCCTCGACATCTTTGCCAACCTCGAGAGACCGTGTTGCCTTGTTATAGGCAGGATTGGTTTCACCCCACGCGGGGAGAGGCATGTCCACCATAACCACGCGCGCGGAGTGGTGCGCCTCATCGGGGTCGATGGGTAATTCGAGCAGGACCTGATATCCTCCCCAATCGATGTGGAGTTTGGTTGTGCCTCATCGAGAGATGTCCCATAAATCATCGGCCGTCAATCCCGCCGGTCCCCAACCGCCTCCATAGCGGCCAGGGGGCAAGATGCCTCCCCCAAGAGGGGGTTAACCCAGGAGACTTCGAAGAGGGTGACTCGAACGTAGGGAGAGATGGTCGTGTGGCTTCGCACCACCGATTAGAGCCACAGGGGCCCATCTCCTCCCCGCACCTATCCCTTTTGTGGCCTCGAGCCCTTCTAAGGACTGGCCTAAGAGAGGTTTTCCAAGGTACAATGCAGGGTCATGGTTGCAGCGGGTCATTCTACGCATGATCTCAGGGGAGCGGTCAGACTCTCTGGTCACATCGTGGCGTAATGGTGCTCACTCACAAGCAATCATGCACCACGGAACGTGGGCATGGAAGTTGAAATCATATGGAATGAGTGGGGATGTGTGCATCTTACTTGGTTCACGTTGCCGCTTGGGCGATCGTCGCTCCGCCTTCCCTCCAATCACTTCACCTGCCCTAATCGTTATGTCTTGACGTTCGAGGAATTTTCCCCAGCCTCTTTTTGCGTGGTCGCGAGGGTTTTCACGATCGTGTGTTGGCTCATAGGTCTTGGACCTTTTATTTTTTCTGGATGATAGAGCTGTGATCACTCTTGCTTCGTTGATCTCTCCCGGAGAGGTCGCGGACCCCTGACGGTTTATGAGTCTAAAGCTAGCCTTAGGTCAGAGATGTAGGTCACAGGGCGAAGTTGGTTGGGGCTTGGCCCTAACCTTCTTTTGGGGTCGTGGGGGACCCAACTCCATTTTCCCCCACATCTTTGCCAACCTTGAGGGGTCGCGATGCCTTGTTACAGGCGGGTTTGGTTTTGCCCCACGCAGGGAGAGACATGTCCACCGTAACCACATGGCCGGAGCGGTGCACCTCATCGGGGTCTATGGGTAATTCGAGTGGGACCTGATATCCTCCTCAATCAACGTGGAGTTCGGTTTTGCCTCACGTGAGACGTCGTATAAATCATCGGACATCAATCCCGTAGGTCCCCAACAGCCTCCGCAGCGGTTAGAAGGCAAAATGCCTCCCGCCAGAGGCGGTCAACCCAGGAGACTTCGAAGCGGATGACTCGAACATAGTGAGAGATGGTCATGTGGCTCCGCACCACCGATTAGAGTCACGGGGGCCCATCTCCTTCCTGCCCCTATCCCTTTTGTGGCCTTGAGCCCTTATAAGGACCGGCCAAAGAGTGGGTTTCCTAAGTGCAACTCGGGGTCATGTCCGCGGCAGGTCACTCTTATGCGCAGATTCAGGGGTGTGTGGCCTCCTCGATCGTGTTGCATTAATGGTGCCCATTCGCGAGTAGTGAAGCGTCTTCTGAATGAAGGCACGTAAACCGAAACGATATGAAAAAATGAAAACACGCATGGCCTACCTAGCCTAGATTATTGTGTGGGAGGCTGCCACTCCGCTTTCCAACCAGTCGTCGCCCCTGCTCTACGGGATTATCAAAGTGGTTAGTAATGCTTCTGGGCCTAGTTTGCTTTTTGAGGTTTTCTTTGCGGCTATAAATCCGCTAAGGTGATGTGTAGTGGGAGGTATCGTTCTCCCGTCCTCCACATCGCCTTCTTTTCCTTCTTGCTCATGCGCTTGTGGTTGTTCCTTCTGATGATGGATTGTGGGAAGTGCCTTCTAGAGGATTCATCTGAGGTCGACAGGCCGCCATCGCTCCTTCTATCTTCCCTGCAAGAACAAGGGTAGGTGATTTCGCGTTGCTCTTTAGTTTTGACTATGCTTGTCGTCAATTGTGGATGTGTTCAGGATCATTTCTCTAGCAATGGCATAGGAGACCAAAGGTCCTTTTGGCACCACCCATCCTTGGCCTGTTCTGGCTCCAGAGCCAGCGAGCCCCAGTCCCCTGTCCCTTACCATTGGGTGGCAAGGGATATGGAACTTCATGCTCGAAAGGGACAAGGCTCACCGATTGCACTCAAGCTCTGTCCATGAGGTGGCCTAACTGAAGGCCACATGGACTATCTCCAGGCGGCTCTCTAGGTGGTGGAGGAATAGGTCACCGAGGCGTGAGCGCTGGCTATCGCGAGCGTACGGTGAGTTCTTATTATCACTAGTTCCTATTCGCTAGGTCTTTGTTCTTAGGTTTTGACGAGACTCTCTGGATTGTAGTGATGGAAGAATAGCTTGTGATGTCCCACCATGAGGTGGAGGGGGCTCATCCTAGGGAAGGTCCATCAGGCGAGGACTGTCGCCAGGGCGTGGCCCTCGGAGCCCGGCGGGGGGTAGGTTTTGTTGGGTGACTCGGTCGTCGCTGCGGCAATCATGAAGATGAGGGGTAGTCTTCGCGGACGTAGCTAGGTTTCCTAAGTGGCGCCGGGTGTTCCTAGTTTGCCCATGTGCTTCGCTGGCGAGCAATGTTGTAACACTCAAACTATCTGTGCATGCGATTTATCAATGGTTTTTACTTCTTGTTCGCTATTGCTGTCGCCCTACCCTTGTTGTTTTTACATTATTTTTGTCTTAGCTCAGCGTAAGAGGGTCCATGTTCTCTACCTACGGATGACTACTCACAGCGTGTAGACTCCGGTTGGGGGTAGTGTGGTGTAGGCATCGAGAGTGTGCACTGGCGGGGGGCATCACGCAAGCTCCCCCCATGAGCCATGATATTTGACCGCTCATGAGAAGTGGGTCAGGGCGTCTTGAAGGTGGAATGCCTTTGAGATGAAAAGCGTGGATTCTGTGTCCTTAAGTTTATCCTATGCTTCACTTTAGCTAGTCGGGTTTGTTATTGCATCTACACGCGTATGTGAATGTGATCAAATAACGAAGAAAGGGACAGGATTGATATCACCGATGCTTGTTCAGGGAGCGGATGCTTGCCCTATTGCTACTGCTCATGCTGAGGCAAACTCCCAAGCGCTCGCTTGTGGTAGGGTTGTCATGGTTCCTAGGCTTTGGGCTGGTGATGACACTTCTTCGCCGCTCGGAGGGGTTGTAGCTGGTGCGGATCATCCTCCTAGGCTTCCGGAGCTGGCCCTTGCCAGTTCGACACCCTCAGCAAGTTTGTGAGCCTTCGGGGATGGCTTCTTTGAGTTTGGACCGCTGTAGCTTTTGGCCAGGAGGGCTCGTGTGTTCTGGCACCCGAGCCTTCATGGCGCAACGACGTCATAGTCATCGCGTCCCCTCCTCTAGGTGCAGCTGCTGCTCTTGACAAAGAGCTTGCACGTCCTATTGCTGTGGAAGTGGGTTCTGAGTGTGATGTGGTTTGGTCTGCTTGGCACGGTGCACGGTGCGCTCAGGGAGCCCGCTTCCTCGGATGCACGTGCCTCCAAGTGACAACTGATAGTTTCCTGAGGCATGATGGGCAGTTTGCCCATCATATAGGATTGGATCTAGGTTCTAGGCATGGCCTTGTGAGGCGTGGGGCTGGGTTGCCACCTAACCACTAATGACGTCGCCGTGTGGCGGTGGGTAATTTCATCATTTGTGCGTGCCCTGACACATGACATCCCACTAGTTACGGAGACGTTGTTCGGGGCATGGTTCTACCACTGGATCTAGGCTTCCCATGAAGTTGACCTAGACAGGGTACAAGCTGGTGATGGGTACTAACCCATTAATATGGATAACCTCGTGGTTCCTCAGAAGGATGTGGTCAGTTGAGGCCACTCCCTGGGTGAGTTCATCACGAGCCATAGACTTTTGGCCTCTTGGGCGGAGGACTTGGCCATGACTGGTGACGAGAGAGCGTATTGGCCCCCTTATGTTGGTGAACTTCAAGATACTACCATCGGGGATAACTCTGAGAGTGTGTCCACCATAGGCCATGGGACCCAAATCTCCATGGCGGAGGTTTGGGTCATGGCTATAGATGGACATGGGCGTTGTCCCTCTGACACCGGTGAACTCATAGTTTGCACGATAGATGTGGCCACCATGGGCCATTCCACCAACAAGTCCACCAACTATGCGAGGAGCCATCGCTTCCTGCTCAATAATCGAGAGTGCACGACTATCCCCTACATGTCGCGCCAACTGTCGGTGTTTTGTAAACCGGACTAGTAAACCTATACAATTGCCATGTTGCTCTAGGAAGACGAGATAGCATCCAATAGACACAAGGATTTATACTGGTTCAGGTCAAAGCCCTACGTCTAGTCTTAGAGATGATCAAGTGAGTGTTCCTCGCTTGAATGCTCTGAAGTTCTTACAATGGGGGGTGCAAGAATGGTGGAAGAGGTGGAAGGACCTATGCTAGGCGAAGGGCTACCCAAAGAGAAGCTCTAGAAGCCCTACTACAATGGTGAATGAATGGAATGGTAGAGGATCTCTCATCCCTGAGATGGGTGCCCTGACTGCCCTTATATACAGTTTGGGACCAGGGCTTATACAAAGAGGAGGTTCTCCCGACCGAAGGGTCGAGAGCCTGAGGGAGGGCCTAGCTAACTTGGTTTGCAAGCTACGCCGTCTTCTGGTGCACGTCTAGTCCTAGCTATTGACATGGCCTTCTAGCCACGTTGCGGCAGGATGTGATATGGCGCTACTATGCCAGCCATGGTGGCACTATAGCCTTAATGGTAGTTCGTCAGCCGTCTTGTGCAACGCGGTGTCCGTCGTGGCCTTTGTCATTGTCTACTAGTTCCCAGGGGCGTCGTACCCGAAGTAGGTAGCTTCCCTAGGTCATCGATCACTCGGTTGCGTTGCGGGGCCGAGGACCATGACCACGATCATCGGGGTCGGGGCACTCTATCGGTCTGGATGGCCTTTTCGTTGAGTCCCTTAGATTGGATCATACAAGCGTCTAGTCAGTCCGTATTTAGACGGTGAGTGTCGTACCCATTGCCACCATGGTGCAGTGTTGTCTCATGGGTGTGGCATGGCACAGGGAGGATGCCTGACCGGGCCGAGGTGATTGTTGTCCCCTTGGTCCTTGCAGGGTTAGTGCGACATGCATGTTCTTATCAGAGCAGGCACACCTAACTGTGCTCGACCTCCTCTATCCCTTTCGAGGGTCACGATGGGGAGAGGTCGTGCATCTTTTGGGCGCCATGTGACTAAGGTGGGTGGAAGGGGTCGGGGCGAACCCCATCTTTAGTGCCTAGCCTAGCCAGCCCCGCTCAGCTCCTGCTTGACCTCGGTCGTTTGGGCCCTTACTAACTATTGTGTTGCAGGTCGCTCGGTCTGCTAACTAATCGATGCCTTGAGACACCTGGGGTTATAACCCCGACACAATGACTTAAATGCCTTGATGTGCTTACCTCTAAGATTTGAGATGTTGGGATTGCTCACATAAGAGGTGGATTCAAGCAATTATCCCCTAACCAAGTACTAGGTAATGTCATGACTTAAGAGACATACCGTGTGGAAAGGGAGGGGGTTGATAAGGATGAGAAGAAGGAAGATGAAGACAAAAAGAAGAAGAGTGTAGCATTCAATGCTAGCTCATCATCCAAGAACAAGAGCAAGTCCAAGAAAGAATCAAGTGATGATGAAGATGCTAGTGACATTGATGATGAAGCTATGGCTCTCCTTGTGCGCAAGATGGGCAAATTCATGAAGAAGGGCTATGGTGCAAGAAAGAGAAGAGATCACAACAAGGAGTATGTGAGGAGATGCTACAAGTGCAAGAGCCCGGATCACATTGTAGCGGATTGTCCCTACAATAGTGACAATGATGAGGATGAGAAGAAGTATAAGAAGGAGATGGAAAAGAAGGAGAAGAAGGAGAAGAAAATGACTTTCACAAAGAAGAAGATGGGAAGTGGCTATGTAGTCACTTGGGATAGTGATGGCACCCCCGATGATGATGATAGCTCTAGTGATGATGACAAGAAATCCATCAAGAAGGCACTAGCAAGCATAGCCATCAACAACAAGCCTTCCATCTTTGGCACTCCATCGACTTGCCTCATGGCAAAGCTCACCATGGTAAAATATGATGTGAGTGATGATAATTGTGAAAGTGATGATTGTAGGAGTGATGATGAGGAGGAGTACACCAAGGAGGAGCTCTTGGACATGTGTGAGCAAGTACACACTTGCTTTGAGATAAAGAGAAAGGAGTGCAAAGAATTGTGCAAGAAGATCAAATCTCTTGAGCAATCGTTGATGAGCTCAATGCTTCTCATGAGAGTCTAATGGAAGACCATGAGAAACTTGACAAAGGCTCACTGCTCTCTCCTTGAGCAAGTCAAAAAGGAGAAAGTCAAGAAGGAGCAAGTGATTGTGTCTTGTGATGTGGGACTAACATGTGATATTCTTGATGAATCCTTTTATGAGCCCATTGTTGTTGCTCCCACTAACCCTTCTTGTAGCACTACCACTTTAACTTCACCTTTGACTGATGGTTTCACTAGTGATGCCTCACTAATGGTGGAAAATGAGACCCTCAAGAAGGAGGTGAATGAGCTTACTCGAGCCTTAGGCAATGCCTATGGTGGAGATGTCCAATTGCTAAAGTGCTTGGGTAGCCAAAGGTTTTCTCTCAACAAAGAGGGATTAGGCTATACCCTCAAGAAAGGCAAGGCGGCCTTTGTCACTCACAAGACTAGTTTTGTGAAGGGCAATGGCCAGTTTTACAATAGATGCAAGCAAGTGGAGCATATAGAACAATATTGCAAAAACAAGAACAAGAATGCTAATGTATCCTTTATTAAGTTTGATTCTTGTTATTTGCCTACCAAGGGTGCCAATAGTGTGAAGGCTAAGTTTATTGGTGCACCAATTGTGGGCTCAAAGAAGAAAGCCATTTGGATGCCAAAGAGCTTAGTAACTAACCTTTAAGGACCCAAGCAAGTTTGGGTACCAAAAAATAGTCTTCTTTTGTAGGTCAATTATAAAGCTAGAGGAAGGCATTGGGTGCTTTGATAGTGGGTGCACACAACACATGACCGGTGATTCAAGAATGTTCAATTCAATCAATGAAAATGATAGCAATGGGATTGATAGTATCACATTTGGTGACAATGGCAAAGGCAAGGTCCAGGGTCTTGGTAAGATTGCAATATCCAATGATTTGAGCATTTCCAATGTGCTACTAGTAGAGAGCTTAAACTTCAACCTATTGTTGGTAGCTTAATTATGTGATCTTGGTTTCAAGTGCATTTTTGCTATGGATGATGTAGAGATCATAAGTGTAGATGGCTCTAACTTAATATTTAAAGGATTTAGATATGAGAATCTATACTTGGTTGATTTCAATGTTAGAGAAGCTCAATTGTCAACATGTTTGCTCACTAAGTCTAGCATGGGTTGGTTATGGCATCGAAGGCTTGGTCATGTTGGAATGAAACAATTGAATAAATTGGTGAAGTATGATCTAGTTAGAGGCTTGAAAGATGTAACATTTGAGAAGGATAAGCTATGTAGTGCATGTCAAGCTGGAAAGCAAGTTGGTAACACACATCCTAAGAAGAGCATGATGAGCAAATCTAAGGCTTTTGAGTTGTTGCACATGGACTTGTTTGGACCAACCACATACACTAGCATTGGTGGCAACAAATATGGATTTGTGATTATGGATGATTTCACTAGATATACATGGGTGTTCTTTCTTGTTGATAAGAGTGATGTGTTTGTAACCTTCAAGACATTCATCAAGAGAATCCACAATGAGTTTGAAACAACCATCAAGAAAGTGAGAAGTGACAATGGAAGTGAATTCAAGAACACAAGAGTTGATGATTTGTGTGATGAGTTTGGGATTAGACATCAATTCTCGGTCAAGTATACTCCACAATCAAATGGCCTAGTTGAGAGGAAGAATAGAACTTTGATTGACATGGCAAGATCAATGTTGAGTGAATACAATGTTAGTCATTATTTTTGGACCAAAGCAATCAACACGGCTTGCTACTATAGCAACCGACTCTATTGTCACCCATTGAAGGAGAAGACCCCATATAAACTCTTGAATGATAGAAAGCCCAACATTGAATACTTTTGGGTTTTCAGTTGCAAATGCTACATCTTGAAGAAAGGCAATAGATTGAGCAAGTTTGAGAAGAAATGTCATGAAGGTTTCTTGCTTGGTTACTCCACTACTAGCAAGGCTTATAGAGTTTGGAATTTAGCTAGTGGTACTCTTGAGGAAGTTCATGATGTGGAGTTTGATGAAACCAATGGTTCCCAAGAGGAAGATGAGAATCTAGATGATGTGAGAGGCACTCAATTGGTCAATGCAATGAAGAACATGGACATTGGTGATATAAGGCCTAGAGAAGTGATTGAAGTTGAAGATGACAAGAATCAAGTGCTCTCTAACTCAAATGTAAAAGCTAGTGGTTCTCATAATCAAAATCAAGCTAGTACAAGTGATGACAAAGAGCAAGATCAACAACAAGTGGCTAGCTCATCATCTCAACCAAATGATAAACAAAGTGCAAGCAATCAAGTACAAGTGCTTCAACCAACCAATGTTGCAAGAGATCATCCATTGGACTCCATAATTGATGATATCTCAAGAGGTGTGTAAACAAGATCAAGATTGGCATCATTTTGTGAACACTTTTGATTTGCGTCATCCATTGAACCGAAGAAGATAGATGAAGCTTTATTGGATGTTGATTGGGTGAATGCTATGCATGAAGAGCTAAACAACTTCACTAGAAATCAAGTATGGGAGTTAGTTGAGCGGCCTAGGAATGATTGGAACCAAATGGGTCTTTTGGAACAAGCAAAATCAAGATGGGATAGTTGTAAGGAACTGTTTACACCAGAATTTGGGAAGAAGAATGCGGAACTAGAAGCTCCCAAGATCGTGTCATCAAGGAATCAATTGCATAAATGTCGATATCAGCTGATTCAAATGCAGCACTAGAATCGACTCTCTTCAGATGACGCCGACAGATAACGATGAAAAGCTACGGTTGGCGTCGGGAAAAATAGGTTGGACTCTACAAAAAGGGAAAGATTAGGGTCCAAGTTATCTTAAATTAGGAATGTTTTCTCTTATGGCAAAGATTGTAATGAGTCATACTTAAGTAAGATTCATGCTTAGGTTTCAGGTACAAATATTGGACCCCGGCTATTGTAAAGGACATCCAATCAATCAAATACAATTTACTTTTTTTGGCTCTGTGCCAACCCTTAGGAGTAGGAGTAGTGTAGATCTCGACGAGTTCTTCAACAAGCAGGGCTGCAACGGTCCAGCCGACCTCCGGCTTGTCTGTAAATACCATCATGGCTTATACTTCCGTTTGTATGGCTGCATCGGTTAAGTTTGATCTCCACTGCTAACTCTAGTATAAACTAGTTATCGACTCTTGTCTAGTTCAAATATGGTTGCATCGATCCGGTCGACCTCCACTGCTCGAATTAGATTAAGGTCAAGTTATCGGCTCTACCTAAGGGTGGTGTCCTTCGGGGTAGATTCATTAAGTTACCGATCTTGCTGATGTTCTTATTGCCATTAATTTTAGCAACATCAACCTGCCCGGTCGACATCGATCTAGATCGGCCTCATACCCTTTTAGCCCGTCGATTGCCTTGCTATAGCATGATATTACTTACTTTGAGCGACGGTCTATGTTTAATCGGCTATTCTATTTCGATCTTGATCGTGCATAGTACGCAGTTAAGGCACGTATGATCTTGAAAAGGTTTGCTGACTAGTTAAATCTGGTATACGGTTCGCTATTATGGCTATAACGATCTGGTCGATCCCCACTGATAGCACTTTAGATTGGAGGATGCTAGCTAGTAGATTTGTTCTCGATCAGGTGTGACCTTAACTGTTTGTTATGCCTGCATCGGCTAAATAGCCTATCGCCTATGCTTTAACGCCTACAGAGTGTTCTCATGATTCTGTTGAATGTGAATAGATCTGTGTACTTTAAATGTTTGATTTGTTGTCTTTATCATGGCTGCCATCGATCCGGTCGAACCCCACTGTTAGAGATAGCAGGTTAAGTCTGATGACTTCATAGGTTTGTCCACGTGAAATAGTCGATTGTTCACACGCTGTAGTGCCTTTTCACCCGAATTGGCTATTTTAGCCGATTCACTCGAGCTTTCACACATATAGCGTGTCTTTCGGAAAGCCTATCGATGTATAGATGGTTTAACGAATTCTAAGGTTTTAGTTTGTTATTATCATCATAGCTGCCATCGATCCGATCGAACCTCACTATTGATGATAACAGATTAGATTCAGAGCGTTTGTAGGACCATTTGTATTAGACAGTCGATTTGTTCACATGTTATACCCTTTCTCGTTAGATTCACCGGCTCAATAATTCACATTGGTAATATCCACCTAGCTGATGATTTCACTTACATCTGCGAGCATTGCACTTATCAACATAAAATCAATCGCGATCCATAAGCTTTACTGTCCGTAACAGCCAATTTCTTCGCGTGTCGGCTATTTAGTCGATTTTCCCGTCTAGCTGCTCCCGAAGCGGCACACTTGGAACTGTCTGAGAAAAGACCAGCATGTTCCACCTTAAATTACTGATAAACTTTTTCTCCTTGTCAATTGTAGGTCAAATTGACTGGCACACCTTAGGAGGAATTCATAGGATCGGTTAACCCTGCGTTGTAGCCAAGCGGATCTCCAGGCTCATCCTAAGCAGATCCTTTCAGGTTGTTGTGTGTCGACATTTTGGTGCCGACAAGAATAAAGCAAGATTAGTGACTCAAGGTTACACTCAAGTTGAAGATCATGACTTTAGAGAAACATATGCCCTGGTTGCAAGATTGGAAGCAACTTGGATCTTGTTAGCCTATGCTTGTGCCCAAAACAACAAGTTATCCCAAATGGATGTCAAGAGTGCATTTCTCAATGGGTACATCAATGAGCTTGTGTATGTTGAGCAACCTCCTAGTTTTGAAGATAAGAAGAAACCCAACCATGTCTACAAGTGGAAGAAGGCTTTGTATGGATTGAAAAAAAGCACCAAGAGCATGGTATGAGAGATTGAGGGACTTCCTACTCTCTAAGGGATTCAAGATGGGCAAGGTTGACACCACTCTCTTCACCAAGAAGCTTGGCAATGACTTGTTTGTGTCACAAATCTATGTTGATGATATCATATTTGTATTAACCAATCAAGATTTTTGTGAGGAGTTTGAAAAGATGATGGCAAGTGAGTTTGAGATGTCTATGATTGGAGAGCTTAGTTACTTCCTTGGTCTTCAAATTAAGCAAATGAAGAACAGCACATTTGTGAGTCAAGGCAAGTACATCAAGGACATGCTCAAGAAGTTTGGCATGGATGAGAGCAAAGCTATTAGTACGCCAATGGGGACAAATGGAAGCTTGCTAGTGATGCTAGTGGCAACATGGTGGATCAAAAGATGTATCGATCTATGATTGGAAGCCTACTCTATGTGACTGCATCAAGGCAGGATGTGATGTTTAGTGTATGTATGTGTGCTAGATTTCAAGCCTCACCAAGAGAAAGTGATTTGAAGGCAACCAAGAGAATATTGAGGTACCTTAAGAATACACAAAATATTGGATTGTTGTATCCCAAAGGAGCAAGATTTGAGTTGATTGGATATTCGGACTCCGATTATATGGGATGTAAAGTTGAGAGAAAGAGCACATCGGGCACATGTCAATTATTGGGAAGATCACTTGTGTCTTGGTCATCAAAAAAGCAAAATAGTGTAGCACTTTCAACCGCCGAAGCGAAGTACATTTTGGCCGGTAGTTGTTATGCTCAACTACTTTGGATGAAGGTTACTTTGAGTGACTTTGGAATCAAATTCAAACAAGTGCCATTGCTATGTGACAATGAGAGTGCCGTCAAGCTCATCAACAACCCGGTTCAACATTCAAGGACAAAGCATATAGATATCCGCCATCATTTCATAAGAGATCAACAAAAAGGGGACATTTTAAATTGAAAGTGTGGGCACCAATGATTAACTTGTCGATATCTTCACCAAACCACTTGATGAGAAGAGATTTTGCAAGCTAAGGAATGAATTAAACATACTTGACTTCTCAAATATGTGTTGATGCACCCCATTATATGACATGCCTCTCCTTCGAGCAAAGCAAGGTAAAATGGATTGACATGTCATTCATCCATTGCTAAGGACTTGTTTAATGCATCTAGTCATTCCTCACATGTCTTAGCCTCATTCATGAAAATCAAATGAATTTGATGCTTGTATGGTACCACTATTGTTTTCATGCTTGAATTGATCTAGTGGTAGCATATGACATGTTTGTGGGCTTGTGGACCTAGTGTTTAATCTAGAAAATGAGCTATAAGTGTTTAACTCAACATGGTACAAGATAACCCTTATTTGGAGGTGTGAAGAAGCTTGTCCTTGGATCAAACTGAGTTAAATATCTTTTGCAAATGATCTAGATTGAACCTCACAGTTGATCGTAACAGATTAGATTCAGAGCATTTGTAGGACCATTTGTATTGGACAGTCGATTTGTTCGTATGTTATATGCTTTCTCATTAGATTCACCGGCTCACTGATTCATATTGGTAATATCCACCTAGCTAACGATTTCACTTACATCTATGGGCATTGCACTTATCAACATAAAATCAATCATGATCCATAAGCTTTACTGTCCGTAACAGCCGATTTCTTCGCGTGTCGACTATTTAGTCGATTTTCTCGTCTAGCTGCTCCCGAAGTGGCAGACTTGGAACTATCTGGGCAAAGACTAGCATGTTCCACCTTAAATTACTGATAAACTTTCTCTCCTTGTCAATTGCAGGTCAAATTGACTGGCACGCCTTAGGAGGAATTCATAGGATCGGTTAACCTTGCGTTGAAGCCAAGCGGATCTTTGGGCTCATCCTAAGCAGATCCTTCCGGCTTGCTGTGTGTCAACATTTTTGTGCTGACACACGTTGTGGCATGCCTGGTGGGACACCACAATCGTCATGACAACTCACAACAACAATAACATCCTTATGGTGCCTTATGAAGACCTACCTGATGGAGATAAATATGTCATCAGCAAAGCTATAGAAGAATTTCAGAACAAGTGTTTGTTGTCCTACACCAAGACACGTGACAATAAAATTGTTTAGAAATATCCACTACCAAGAGTTCTGTTGCATGGGCAGATAGATGCAGATGAAGCTGAAGATAGGCCTTTCTTCATAGAGGTTGTAAACAAATCTGTTCATGACGCCATATTGAACCATAATGAAGTTTTCTTGAACATGACACCATGAAAGAGGTGTTTCATGGGTTTCCAGTTGATCAGGTTGGGCCGGCTTATTACAACATTCCACATCCGTCGACTCAGGAGACTAATCAAGCTGGTACTAGCCATCAAGAAGCAGCACCAGCTGGTAATGATGATGTCCAGGTGGTTCAGAGCTCATCTGAGCAGATTCAAGGTGCCACCACCAATCAGATACAGTATAATCCTAGATCATCAGCACAGCATGTGCAACAGCCGACGGGGCAAGTTCAGAATCAAATGGTCAATTTTGGCACATCATGCCAAATACCATCGTCGGCTCAAAGGATAGCGCCATCAGTTCAAAGGATTTGTAGAGTATAGATCCTAACGTCTATAACCAGAGACTTCAAGCAGCAAACCAGCAAAGGACCCAGCAGATAGAGATTCCACAGGGGTATCATTATGGCATAGATTACAACACCCTTCACATGATTCCAAATTCGGGGTATCAAGGTACTCGAAATTTTAATCCACAGATGGGTCAGCAATTGCAGAGAAATCCAAATTCAAATGCTGATGAGTTGTTGCTTAGAGTGACCGAGATGATGAAGAATTAGTTCGGTTTGAAGCCAAAAGGGCAGACCTTCTCGTACAAATGCCCATATTCAGAGTGGTATGATTTGGTTGCTCTCCCTATAAATTACAGGCTCCCAGAGTTTGCTAAGTTCACTAGCCAAGATAGCACAAGCACAATAGAACATGTCAGTCAGTATCTTACATAGTTAGGCGAAGCATCCACTGAAGAGGCCCATCGAGTTCATTTCTTCTCCTTGTCTCTGTCTGGACCAGCCTTCACTTGGTTTTCATCACTGCCAGTTAAATCCATTACCAATTGGGCTGACTTAGAGAAGAAGTTTCATACATATTTTTACACTAGGACAGGAGAAAAGAAAATTACCGATCTGACGACCACAAGGCAGAGAACTAATGAATCGGCCACTGACTTTCTTCAGAGGTTCCGAGAGACTAGAATTTTGTGCTTCTCATTAAACTTGACTGATGATCAGCTAGCTGCTTTGGCCATTCAAGGAATGTTGCCAACATGGAGAGAGAAGCTGCTAGGACAAGAATTTGACAACTTGGGTCAGTTGGCTCAACGAGTGGCAGCGCTCAATAGTCAATTCCAAAATATGCGCAGAGATACCCGATTCCAAAAAAGTACCACAATAGTCGAAGCCTATAATCCATATTCAGTCGATGATGACTATGAGGACAACGAAGAAGAAGAGGTTGCTGTGGCCGAATGGAATTGGGGTAAGAAGACAGTAATGGTGCCAAATCCTTGGGGAAGAGGAGTCGAAGAGGGCTATGATTTCGATGTCACAAAATCAGATAAGCTCTTCGATTTCTTGCTTGAGAAGGGACAGATCAAGTTGCTCGATAATCATGTTATGTTGCCTCCCGATCAGTTGAAGAATAAAAAGTTATACAAATTTCACAACGCCACTTCTCATTCTACTAATGAGTGCAGAGTTTTCCGGCAACATATACAGAGGGCTATTCAGCAAGGAAGGCTCAAATTTGATACGCCTCGAAGGATGAAAGTTGATGATAATCCTTTCCCAAGAGATCAGAACATGGTTGATGCTAAGCTTCTCAAAGGGAAGACTAAAGTCCTAACATCAATTAGATCAAAAGAAACTAGAACAGTCGATCCCGAGATGCAAATATCGGCTGATGAATATAGAGAGATTAGAAGGCAACATGACCAACAAAAGAGCCGATATGAGCAAGGAGAGATGTCAAGGGATGGGGAGACAAGGCCGCGTGTTACATCTCAAATTTTGTTAAATAACTGGCAACGGCAGAAGGAAAAGGATTATCAACGTTGGTTAGAAGAGCAAGAATACCAGCGTCAACAGGAAAAAGAGAGGTATGAAAGAAAGCAAGCTGAATCACATTGGAATTGTCCTTTCTTCAGACATTGCTAGAACAAAGGTTTGAAATTGCCTACCAAAAATAACTATCCGGAGTGCAGTGAGCAATATTGGGAGTTTAGGCAATATCAAGCCAACTGCCGATCTATCCATGCTCGAGATAAGTATCATTATAATAACATGGATCAGCGTTTAAAAAATAGAAGTGTTCATGATCGGCTTGGAAAGCGAGTTGTTGATCAGAACTAGGCTGATTATGAAGAAGAAAGTAATGAAGAAGAATATGTTTGGCAGGAAGGGCAATGGTGTCCAGGAGTCTTGACAAAAAGCCAAAAAAGAAGGGTGCAACGCTTAAGGAATAGAGAACTGGAACATGCTTAGGCATCTGATAAACCTTAGGTGTGGCGTGCTAAACAAACAGCCGATAGGGGGCAACCATTGGCTAATATTCAAATGGCTTTTCTGTTGCCATCAGAATTCAGGGCTCCAGTAGATCAAGAAGTTTATTTAGATTTTGATGAATCAGAGTATAAGGAAATAGTTGCTAAGTTGACAGTTATACAACAGGCTATATTCGATAAGCTAGTCAAGCATCGGCACTTAAAGGCTTTATATGTAAAAGGTTTTGTTGATGGGAAGCTTATGAGCAAGATGTTGGTGGATGGAGGTGCTTCTGTCAATCTTATGCCTTACACCAATTTTTGCAAGCTTGGCAAGGGGCCAGGAGATTTGATTGAAACTGATATGATGCTTAAGGATTTTGGAGATAATGCATCTAAGACTAGGGGGCAATGAACGTTGAATCGACAATTGGAAGTAAAACTTTGCTCACCACATTCTTTGTCATTGATGGAAAAGGGTCATATAGTTTACTCATTGGTCGTGATTGGATTCATGAAAACTATTGTGTGCCATCAACCATGCATCAATGTTTGATTCAATGGCATGGAGATGACGTCGAGCTGGTTCGCACTAATGAATCTGTGAGTATCGCAACAGCCGATCCAGTATATTGGGAGCTAGAAGACTTCGAGTGTTTTTCTAGCAAGCTACGAGAAGGAGGCTTCATTAAGATCAGTAATGAAAGCCAACAGTCGATCCAAGCATTCGACTTCGAGAGTTTGTTTTAATGGATAATCCAATAGATGGTACAGACGGTAAACTAGGACATGGCTTTACATCGGCTGATGAATTAGAAGAGATAGATATTGGTTCTGGAGATAGGCCTAGGCTGACGTATATAAGTGCCAAGTTAGATCCTAAGTATAAGCAAGATTTAGTAGATATATTAAAGGAGTTTAAATATTGTTTTGCTTGGGAATACTATGAGATGCCTGATCTAGACCGATCGATTGTCGAACATCGATTGCCAATCAAACCTGGATATCGACCGTTTAAACAAGCTCCGAGGAGATTCAACCCAAATGTTCTTGATGATATCAAAAAGGAGATTGAAAGGTTTCTAGAAGCGAAATTTATCCGACCGTGCCGATATGCAGAATGGATATTGAATGTTGTTCCTGTGTATAAGAAAAATGGGAAGTTAAGAGTTTGTATCGATTTCTGATATCTGAACAAAACTACACCCATGTATAGTTATCCGATGCATATAGCCGATATGTTGGTAGATGCAGCAGCCAGGCACACGGTTATTAGTTTCATGGACGACAATGCAGGATATAACCAAATTTTTATGGCTGAGCAAGACATAGCAAAAACAGCTTTCAGATGCCCTGGCGCAATTAGTTTGTTCGAATGGGTTGTGATGACCTTTGGTTTGAAGAATGTCGATGCAACTTATCAGAGAGCAATGAATTATATTTTTCATAAGTTGATCGGTAGGATTGTTGAAATCTATATTGACGATATGATGGTAAAATCCAAGGGGTACAAGAAGCATCTAGTTGATTTGTGGGAGACTTTGGAGTGCACAAGAAAATATGGTCTAAAGATGAACCCTAATAAGTGTGCTTTTGGAGTATCAGCTAGACAATTTTTGGGTTTCATGGTCCACGAGAGAGGAATCGAAATTGGTCAAAAAAGTATCAAAGCAATTGATGAGATAGTACCCCCAACTACTAAAACAGAGTTACAATCTTTGCTTGGTAAGATTAAGTTTATCAGGAGGTTTATTTCAAATTTGTCAAAAAAAGTTCTGTCATTTTCTCCCTTGTTGAAGTTGGAAAATGATCAAGAGTTTAAGTGGGTGATGTACAACAAAAGGCGTTCGAGGAGATAAAAGAATATATGAAATGTCCACCTGTGCTGGTCCCTCCTCAGCAAGGTAAGCCTTTTAAGTTGTACATATCGACCGATAACCAAACAATTGGATCGGCCTTGATGCAAGAGTTTGAAGGAAAAGAACGAGTTGTTTTCTATCTAAGTAAAAGACTTTTGGATCTAGGAACAAAATATTCTCCCATCGAAAAGTTATGCTTGTGCTTATATTTCTCTTACACTAAGTTGCGACATTACTTGTTACCGGATGAGTGTATAGTTGTTTCCAAAGCTGATGTGATCAAGCACATGCTATCAATGCCAATATTAAATGGAAGAATGGGGAAGTGGATTCTTGCATTGTAGGAATTTGACTTGAGGTATGAATCCGCTCAAGCAGTCAAAAGGCAAGTAATATTCGATTTTGTCTCCCAACATCATAAGCCAAGTGTTGGCTACATAGAGCCGGTACCTTGGGCGTTGTTCTTTGATGGGTCATCATGCAAGCAAGGTGGTGGCATTGGTATTGTTATTATTTCACCTAGGGGGGCAAGTTTTGAGTTTGCTTTTCCAACTGAGCCAATGATTACCAACAACCAAGCAGAATATGAAGCTATTCTTAAGGGGCTTCAACTTCTTCATGAAGTAAATGCTGAGGCAATTGAACTATTTGGAGATTCATAGTTAATTATTAATCAGTTGATCGGCCTATATGAGTGTAAAGAAGATACTCTGAGGGGATATTATGATGAGTGCCAAGGGTTGCTCAAGGAATTTTCTCATGTCTCTCTTCAACATATTCCAAGAGCACAGAATCAAGAGGCTAATCATTTAGCTCAAGGTGCGTCAGGTTATCGAGTGTCTCAATAGGCCTTAAGTAGTGAAACCTAGAATAATGATTGGAGAGTTGAAATAGCCGATTACCTTAGGAATCCATCACAGAAGGTTACCAGGAAGCTAAGGTATAAATCGACTAAGTTTGTTTTACTAGATGATCAGCTATATTATAAAACAATCGATGGGGTGTTGCTTAAATGCTTAAATCAAGAAGAAGCTAAGGTGTTGATGGGTGAAGTACATGAAGGGATATGTGGAGCTCATCAATTGGCTTATAAGATGAAATGGATTATTCGCAGGACTGGATATTTCTGGCCAACAATACTGGAAGACTGTTTTGAATATTATAAGGGGTGCCTGGACTGTCAACGTTTTGGTAATGTTCAAAAATCACCCGCATGGGCTATGAATCCAATAATCAAACCATGGCCGTTTCGAGGTTGGGGAATTGATCTAATTGGACAGATTTTTCTGCCTTCAAGTAAAGGACATAAGTTCATATTGGTAGCAACGAATTACTTCACTAAGTGGGTTGAGGCAATTCCTTTGAAGACGGTAACCTCAAAAAACATGGTTGACTTTGTCAAGGAGCATATTGTGTATCGTTTTGGGATTCCTCAAACTATCACTTCCGATCAAGGGACAATGTTCACATCAGAAGAGTTTGGAGATTTTGCTGCCAGTATGGGAATAAAGTTGCTAAATTCTTCTCCTTACTATGCTTAGGCTAATGGCCAGGCAGAGGCGTCCAATCAGATTATGATTAAGCTGATCAAGAAAAAGATTGAGGAGCAGCCAAGGAAGTGGCATTCAACGCAAGATTGAGGAGCAGCCAAGGAAGTGGCATTCAACGCTTAATGAGGCACTATGAGCATATAGGATGACATATCATGGATCGATTAAAAAATCACTTTATGAACTTGTGTATGGTCATAATGCAGTCCTTACTTGGGAAATTCAAACTGGATCAAGGCGTGTCACATTGCAAAATGATTTATCAGCCGAAGTCTACAAGAATCTTATGATAGACAACCTAGAGGACTTGAGTTGCCATCAGCTGCGTGCTCTTGAGAATATCAAGGCCAATAAACTGAGGGTTGCAAAGTATTACAATAAAAAGGTCAAGAGCAAATAATTTTCTGAAGAACACTTAGTCTGGAAAGTGAAATTGCTGATCGGGTCAAAGGACAACAAGTTTGGCAAATGGTCACCTAATTGGGAATGACCTTATCGGATTAAACATTGCGCGCCTGGCAGTGCTTATATTTTGGAAACACTGGGAGGGGAAGAAAAGTTTGACAAAGCAATTAATAGAAAATATCTAAAGAAATATTATCCTAGCATTTGGATTAATACTTGATAACCAATTTGTTCGGTCATCGGCTCTAATAGTCGATACCAGAAGGGCATCGCCTCTCGTTCAAAAATAAACCCGAAGGGGTAAAAGCCGGTACAATATGTATTGCCTATAGAGCGAGAACAAACACAGATTGGTGCATGGAATATAAGTACAAGAAACCAATTAAAACAAAGAAATTGTTTGCTAGTTTCTCCTATTACAAGCTAAAGGCCGAGGAACACTTTATTCGCTATGTCATCGGCCTAGGAAGCAAGGGCTACAAAGTTGGCGACATCAAAGAAATCCTCAACCAGGCGCTCATGATCCCCAGGGTGTTTGATGGCTGGAAAACCATGGGGAAGAAGTCTAAGCTCGTGGCCAGAGCGATCCTGCGCAGCAGCCAAAGCCATGGCAGCACCATGAAGAGCAACCTCTCTGACACGGTTCGGGATGTCATGCAAGTGAACCACTGGCATGGCACCCCTAGCATTGACGAATCCTACCGCGTGCTCCGCAGCTGATCGAAGGCTTTCCAGCAGAGCCGATAGATCTAAAAAGATTTGAGGAAGGGATGATCAAGATATTGAAGACAAAAATTAAGAAGAGACAGAAAATTGTGGTAGGCATCTCACCCATGATTCTAGCCTCAACCTTGGCCAACCTCTCCTCCACCTGGTTGGCCTCGAAGGGTGATCGGCGATGAGCCATGGCCAGAGCCGATTCCACGATGGAGAGGCAGTCGGCGAGCTTCTGGCTAGCCTGATCAATGGAGGCAATCAGATCGTCGTTGTCGATCCACCTCCTCGGGTAGCAGGGGAGCTGGCGGTGAATTGTTGATGAGGACGACCCTAGAAGTTGAGCGAAGTTGGCCCTATGCTCTAGGATGATGGGAGCATCCTGGGTTGCACCCTCCTGATGATGAAGACGCTGGCGTGGTGACATAGACCCGTTAAAGGCCTCCTCAGCAGACCTCTTGATGTTCTCCATGACTTCAAACCTATGGGAAAGCAGAATCAGACTAAAGACATGGAAGGTTTGGGGTGAAGCAGGTTATTTTTCGATCCACAACCATGGCCCGTATATATAGCCCAGGAGGTGAGAAGATAGGCTTCGTCAGGGTTATGGAATTAAAGTCAGATATGGAAACGGATCGACACTCTAGAAATTCAGGGGACGAATCACAAAGAGATAACAGATTCGGACTTATTGCTTCCCATAATTACAAGATATTATGAGATTGATACGAAAGGTTTACATTGATTGATGATCAACCCACTAAGGTTTCTTTGGATAGAAGGGAGTCCAGATCCCCACAAGGCCGAAGGTCATCATGGACCAAGTTATATCGGCCTGTTGATAAAATTGCATCAGGAGAAGAGGAAAGGCCACCTGCTTAAAAGATGCCCATATACCCAACTGATTTCTTGGTGACTATAAAACAATTGGAAAGAAAGCCGCCTACTAAAAGATGCCCATTTCTCGGTGGCTGGGAAACCATGGGAAAGAAGTATGTGGTTTTCCCAATGGGCATTTGATGAAGCGAACAAGGGGAAGGTGTCCACACATTTTAGCCCTTGCAAACACTAGAACAGCTCTGCAATCATGGTGAGAAAACTCAGGTGATGTCACAAGAATTCTTCTAACCGTAGTAGCTGATCCTCTTTGAAACATCCTCAATTTTCCTTGAAGGGAAAATCCACAGAATGAATTTTAATATGATAAAACCAAGAACTGATTCCATCATATTATCATATTTTAGTCGATGTCACAGTCATACATCGTAAGATTACAAGAATACAAGATATTACATCACTAGGGAACACACCTATTATAGAGTTAATCTAGCGGAAGACTATCAAGTGAAGGCTCCTCCTTCACGGGCATCATCAGAGTTGGCGTAGTGCAGCGTAGATTCCATCTCCGAACCAAACTTGAGCGTTGGCACGAGACCTCCTAATCCTTCTCTGAGAAGCAGGAAATCTGCACACCGCCAGATGTGTGGAGGCCATGGTCAGCACCGATGAGCTTTAGTGGAAAAGATAAACAAGGGATCTGGCGATCCTAATATTTGGCTGTGGTTTGCATTCTTAGCGCATGAGAAGTAAATAACATTAGTAATATAATAATAATATCCAATTTTTCACACATTCACCACCACACCATCCATATCCATCCACCAACCATCCATCCCAAACCATCTCCACACCACCACACCATATCTCATCTCACACACTCAGGTCGACAGGCCAACTCTCTCTCGGCCTTGTCTCAATGGCCCGCTGCCCCCAAGGTTCATGACCGGAAAATACCCCAACCCTGGAGGGAGGAAAGAAGGACTCATCTCCTATCTAGTTTAAGTGAAACCCAGGAAAGGTCCATAGCCGACAAGTCGGCATATGTATCGATCGATCAACCAAACACTCTGCAGAGGTTTTACATACCCACAAGATTAGCCATCCTTAGAGTCTAGAATCTCCTAGGCAGAATTCCGGTCGCTTGCTAGCCTAGAATGATGCCACCCTACCTCTCATCCCTAGAACATCCCAAGTCTAGTCTGGGATGGTTGATACTGTGAGTCGTAGACAGAGCCGGGGCCCTCCGGATGTCAAGAGCTGGGTCCACAAGGCCTCCTGAAGTCTCGGAAGGGTGTGGGGGGAAAAACCTTGCGCCCTGTGCCTCCTTGCACACGTTTGCCTAGCAGTAGTGGCATCACTCTACCAAGTAGTCCGACCGTCCCGTGCCATATAGGGCAAGTGGGATGTAAAGGATTCCCGATGAGTCTGAGTACTAGTAAGTCCTTAGGGATTGACCAAGCCAGAATGTCTTCATTAGGGTTTCCATTTTATGTGCCACCACAGCACCTCCACCCTGGGCTCCTCCCATCACAAGTTCACACCCAAGGCCACCTCCAATTACCATTTACCCGCGACAGGTATTCCATATCCAAGTGCCCAAGTAGCACCACATGGCAAGACTCACCCCAGGCTCATTGTTATTCCAGCTCGGTCGACGCAACCCTCACTCTCCATGCACCCAAGGCACACACGCAGCACGCTCATACACCATCGAGTCCGGCTTCCCAAGCCAAACCATTCCCAGGGGTTCACCACCAGCATCACATCCCCGATATAATGCGAAGTGGAGTTAATAATAAGTATAGTGGTGTAATATGCAAGCAAGCAAGCAAGTTAGCATGTATAAGTGAGCGAATGCGCGAAGCAGGGTGACGTGGTAGAGTGGGTTGCATCAGGGTGATAATGGCTCAGGTAGTAGCATGCATCAATATACTAGCAAATGATTAATTATAAAGCGCTAGCAGTTCTAGATATTATGCAATGTCTAATAGGATTCTCTAAAAGAGGGTACTACCATGACACCTGCGATGTCGAGGTAGTAGTGGTACAAATCTTCATTAGTTGATGTAGTCGATCAGTAAGGTCTCCTCTTTCTAGGGTCCTGTCGTCGATCATGTTCTCCTTCTCCATCGGGTTCCGATCCAACGTTGTCCTCGAGGCAATTACCTCCAAAACACACTCAATGCAAGAGAACAAACAATATTCCAAAAAGGCGACAAGACCTAGAAGGAACACAAAGAGGAAATGACTTGGCCCTCTCGGCTGATGTCCGATCCATGGGCCAAAGAAACAGGAGTGGTTGTTCACTAAGCACGGCCTTAAGTCAAGGCCTAGCCTGTACTTCCCGGGCCAACTGTGGTCGACCTGTACAACTTCAAGATAAATGGCCAAGACCTCAGCTCATCCTAAGCAAACACCATGGCTTGCGGTCTTTTGATCCGGGCGTCATAGAGATTGACGTGAATTGAGAGGAGCGGCTATACAATCCCGGTCTCTCTCAATCCGTACACCATTGTAATTGACGAGGACCAAGAAAGGGTGGGGCAAGAGAGAAAGGTATGGCAAAGGTCTACTCCTTCCTATACACACGCCATGGCAGAGGACGAGGCATCGGAAAGGAGCGACACACAAAAGGACACGAGTGCTCAATCCACTGGTAGGGTACCAAGACCTAGGTGCACTAAATGCACTAAGACACCCTAGGGTTCTTAGCGGTGCGGTTGTCACTGCAAGAACCACAGAAATGCTATGGTCCAATTGGGTACAAACATACAAGGGCTTAAGCACGAAAGAACCAAAAGAGAAGATCACGAGATTTGCCTTCCTTTGATCCACTCGCCCTAGAAGCCAACGAGAATCAAAGGAATGGAATCAAGAGCGCAATAAACCCCAAACAAGCAAGGGGCTCAATCCACATCTTACTGGATTGACGAGGATTGAGAACCAAAGAGAGAGAAGAATGGAATCTGTACTCTTTCGACCAACTTGTCATGGAATGGATGAAGGTTGGAGAGCAGAGATACAGTCCCACGATCCAAACCAACTCATAGGGCATCACGGCCGTGCAACTAATGGCACAATGCTATTCCCTTAGTTCGCAGCAGTGCGGTTGTCACCGCTTAGATCCAAAGGAATGCTATGGTCAAGGTGGTGCATTCATATAAGGTGGCTAGGATAAACACAGGTGAAAAGAGGTAGAGCCCGATGGTCATGGCGAGGGAACTTGCGGCCATGAGCCTATCCTACACGAGTTGGCAACCGTCTTCTACAATCATCATATCCCGACTCGTCCACTAAGTTAGGCCACAAAGGGCTCATTGTGTGTGGGTGATATCGGCACCAATGTTCAGTCCACAATGGCCAGGTCCTAGGGTCGAATCGGATTACTAATAATTGTAGTATGTCGGAGACAACTAAAAGCGAGGGAGCGAGTTATGCTCGCCATTATGGCCACGGTGGGGCGAACCCACGACCGAAATGGTCGAACGAGGTACTATCCTTTGACCGGCTTGAAGGCACAGTCCTTAGGCAAACAAACACAACATAAGAACAAGAATCCCGACAACCCAATATAAGAGCTAAGACACGACCACACGAATGGAGTAGCACATCTCCGTAGCAACGAGGGAACCTGCATAAGGGCATGGCATATGTGGATTTAGATAGGCATAGATCGTGAATGACAGGTGTAAGATCGAGTGTATTAAAGAGCGAAGGGAGGGCTTTCATCGACATCGGGAATGGCGTCCAACTAGGATTCGTCCTTGCGGCAAAGGTGAGGATGGCCAGGGGCGGTTGTAACTTATCCCAGAGGGTTGTGGCTTCTTCTGGCCAGCTGTGGCTTGCTACGGCTTGTTGTGGCTAGCTGCGGCCGGCTACAAGTGGCTATGGTTGGCCAAAGGCTGGCTATGGATGGCCGGGCATGGCAGCGACTGACTAAGATGTGCCTACTACTGACAAACACAGCTAGGGTTGGCGACGAAGGCGTTTCGCAAGACGGTAGGTCCAGACCGCAGGTCCAAAAGAGAGGCGAGTATCGGTCTCGCATTGTGCGGCGTAAAATGGGTAGACAATGACATGTCCATGGCGTAGAGCTTGATTTTAGAAAAATGTGGAAACTGGTTTCACATTTTTCTGAGGTCGTATGAATTTTCTATGAATTTCCAAAGTTTGGATCATTTTTCGGAAAAAGAAAAAGGATGGAATTTGCTGGGATTGATACGTGGCAGCCTGTGATTGGGCGAGGCTGTCTCTATCACTGACATGTGGGGTCGGTCAACAGTCAACATTGACCTGGTCAACGGTCAACAGTGACGGGCTCATATCGGGCACGGGTCCACCAGCTTGGTTCACGGTGGACTAATAGTCTACGGGTCCATGGACCGAGGGCTTGGTTCATGGTGGTCCAGGTCCAACTCCATCTCTCTCTGACTTTGGCTCAAGTGGATTCAGTGCAGGGTGGCGCTGCCTTCTTCCTCTTCTCCCTTATTTCTGCTCGTGGCGGTGCTGTCGCCATCGATGAGCTCGTGCTTCTGTGCGTTGCGGTGAGTCTGAGGGAAAGCTAGGGGTACCTAGGGTGTAGAAAGGCCATGGTGAAGGTGACCGTGGGGTCACGACGAGGCCGTGGGGTTGCGGGCGGCCGGCGTACGTGATGCGGCGACGCGATACAGTGGTGCGGGGTGGCGAGGTGACGGCGGTGAGGTACCAGGGTGCCTCCGAGGTCCTGGTGATGCTCAACAGCCTCTCTTCGCGTCGCGAGGCGGCTGGAGGCGACTAGCGTGGCCTCGACACGGCGGTGGCGTGGCCTCGATGGCGGCGAGGTGGGCTCGGCCCAAATTGGGACCAGAGGTGGCCCATTTTCATCGATTGAGAGCACGGCGGAATCGGGGATGGCTTCCCTGGTGACAAGGTCTCACGACGAAGCCCGCAGCAGCACAAGGGCAACGGCGGAGCTCCGGCGAGGTCACGGCTGCAGCGATCGGAGGCAAGGAGGGGGCTAGGGCCTCATCTTCTTCATGGCTAGGTGCATGGGATCAAGGCGAATCTCGACGGCCAGATCCCATATCACAGGGTGGCCAGAGACGGGGGGGAGGTCCACGGCACGACGGCGCTCTAGAGCGCGTCCGCGCCGGCGAGGTGGAGGGTAGTCAGGGTACTTGGGCTCCCCTTCGGCCAGGGGCTAGAGCGGAGTGTGTCCCTCATCAGGGCTTGGATGAAGAGACCGTTCCTAACGCCTAGGTCTTCGTGGTAGGGCTGGAACAGAGCAGCGCCATGGCTGGGCTCGGCCATGGCGAGCGCGACTATGAGGCGTGGCGGCTCTGGCGTTCTCGAGCCACCAGGGCTCGGCAAGGCCGCACGAGGGATCTTGAAGGTCTATGTGCGTGCGTAGTGTGCAGTGGAGCCTAGGGCTTGGCTTCTGGTCCTCCCAGGTTGGGAGAATGCGTCGGCGTTCATGGCGAGTCCACGACGGTGAGGATGGCATAAGGTAGGGGAAGCCCACCGTGGGGCTTAGGGTGGTAGGCTAGTGGCGCAGAGGAGAGTCGTGGCCGTGACGAAATAGTGTAGTGTCATGCTGACCCGCAGTGTCGACGTGGTCGATTGGGGCGATGTCACCTACTCTGGTGGGCACGGGCGGCGCTGGTGTCATCAAGACGGCTCTGGTTCCTCTTCTTCTTGCGGTCCAGGCAGGCGCGAGTGGAGGGTCAAGGCCACGGTGTGGGGACGCGGTGATGACAGGGCCGCGACGTCGTCGTGGGCGATCGGCGTCGTCCTCGCCTCTGGCGGTCTCGAGCGGCACCGGCAAGCTCCCGTTCTCCTTCTTCCTCGCTTCTCCTCCTTCTCTCCTCCTTAGGCTCGGGCAGGTGGGTGGTGATGGTGTGGTTTGCCACAGAAGCGGCGGGGCGGATGGAAGTGGTCGAGGCTTCAGGGTGTCCTACTTATAGGACGACACGCCCATGGTGCCATGGGGGTCTTGGCCAATGGCGCGAGATGGGGTTCGGGCGATCGGAGGGACGCGAGGTGCTGAGGCTAGGGTTCCAGGGTCGTGACACGATTGCGATCGTGTCGGTGCTCTCCAAGCTGAAATCCATGGTCCAAGAAGCAGGGGACAGGGAGGGGGTAGGTTCATAGCTGGGGCATGGTCACGGCAGAGCTGGAGCCCATGCGTTGAACACGCACGGTGCATGACCCCATCGGGCCTGTGGGTGCTCGTGTGGCGCCCATCGAACGGGGCACCAAGGTGGTTCGGGCATGGACGGTCTGTGATGCGAGGCGAGGCCTCAGATCCTTACCATGGCGGTGCTCTACTTTGCCAAAACAGAGAGGGGAAGGGGACCATGGGAAGGGATGACAGGTGGGCTCTACTGTCAGCGGCGCGAGGGGGATGACGCGGTGCGGCGGCGGCCTTGGTGTGTCATGGTGCGGGGGCGATGTGGGCCGGCTGCGTGGGAGGCCTGCGAGCGCTACTGAGCTTATGGCCATGTTGGGCCGGCCGGTTGACAGTTGGGCCGCATGGCCAGGAGAAGAGGATGGCGCATGAGCTGGGCCAGCTCGGGGAGGTAGGCCAAGCAGGTTGTTGTGCTCCATCTAGGCCAAAGGCAAGTGCGAGGCCAGGAGGAGGGTTGGGCCGGTCATGCATCTTGGGCTGGCTGGTCATGTGCTTGGGCCAGATTGGCTTTCCTATTTTCTATATAAACCAAGGCTCCTATATTGTATACATGTGTCGCTAACTTGTACACCTCCTAGTGGGGTCCACTAGAGGTCAACTAGGGGTAGTGGGGTCCATGTCAAGGGTTGGCAATTCACGGGCATTGAGTTGATAAATATAGTTGGTTGATTATATAATTTAGGTCAAAGGGTTCATGAGAGGTTCTAGAAGGAGTCAAAAGGATTCGCTACAGACTTGTGCTCTCCAACACAAAACCCTAAACCAAATAAGGAACTCTGGCAAGCTTCTACAAGCAACACTATATGTATGCAACAATTTATTTATAAATTGTTCTTTGTTTGACCTAGCATCTACATGCTTCACACATTGCAGGAAAAATTTTAAAAAGTTCGTATTTTTGGCTTCTCCAAAAACCCGGGTTGTTACACTCTTGCTCGACAAGGCACTGAAATGAGCGACACAATCACCCTATGCACAAGAATTCTTCTAACCACTCAAGATCCTCATAGCAAGGAATTAGACCATGGAGGGTCTGGCAGAGCCGGGGCACTCGAAGAAGCAAGCAGAAGAGAAACATAACTGAGTTGTTAAGTTGCTCTCGCCAGAGTTGGACAGACATTTATAGTCAGTCTGGAAAAATTTATCCAAGCGCCCGTGAAGCAATGATGCTCTCATAAAACTTTGAAGCATGGGCTCATAAGCTGGCAAAGATGGTGACAGATAGTAGACCCTAGATCAAGATTCTCTACCCATGACTACGGACCTATCAGAGGTACAGGCATGGTAATTTTGGGATAAAATTACTTTTATCCTAAAATTAGGGGGCATGTGTTTACACCAAAATTTGGGAAGAAGAATGCGGAACTTGAAGCTCCTAAGATCATGTCATCAAGAAATCGATTGCATAAAGGTCAATATCAGCTGATTCAAATGCAGCACTAGAATCGGCTCTCTTTAGATGACGCCAGCAGATAATGATGAATAGCTACGGTTGGCGTCGGGAAAAATAGGTCAAACTCTACAAAAAGGGAAAGATTAGGCTCCAAGTTATCTTAAATTAGGAATGTTTTGTCTTATGCCAAAGATTGTAATGAGTCGTACTTAAGTAAGATTCATGCTTAGGTTCTGGGTATAAATATTGGACCCCGGCTATTGCAAAGGACATCCAATCAATCAAATACAATTTACTTTTTTTGGCTCCGTGCCAGCCCTTAGGAGTAGGAGTAGTGTAGATCTCAGCGAGTTCTTCAACAAGCAGGGCTGCATCAGTCCGGCCGACCTCCGGCTTGTCTGTAAGTACCGTCATGGCTTATACTTCCATTTGTATGGCTGCATCGGTTAAGTTCGACCTCCATTGTGAACTCTAGTATAAGCTAGTTATCGACTCTTGTCTTGTTCAAGTACGGCTGCATCGATCCGATCGACCTCCACTGCTCGAATTAGATTAAGGTCAAGTTATCGGCTCTACCTAAGGGTGGCGTCCTTCGGGTAGATTCATTAAGTTATCGATCTTGCTGATGTTCTTATTGCCGTTAATTTTAGCAACATCTACCTGCTCAGTCGAGATCAATCTAGATCGGCCTCATACCCTTTTAGCCCGTCGTTTGCGTTGCTACAGCACGATATTACTTACTTTGAGCGACGGTCTATGTTTCATCGGTTGTTCTATTTCGATCTTGATCATGCATAGTACGTAGTTAAGGCACGTATAATCTTAAAAAGGTTTGCTGACTAGTTAAATCTGGTCTACGGTTCGCTATTATGGCTATAACGATCTGGTCGATCCCCACTGATAGCACTTTAGATTGGAGGATGCTAGCTGGTAGATTTGTTCTCGATCAGGTGTGACCTTAACTGTTTGTTATGCCTGCATCGGCTAAATAGCCTATCGCCTATGCTTTAACACCTACAGAGTGTTCTCATGATTCTGTTGAATGTGAATAGATCTGTGTACTTTAAAGGTTTGATTTGTTGTCTTTATTATGGCTGCCATCGATCCGGTCGAACCCCACTGTTAGAGATAGCAGGTTAAGTCTGATGACTTCATAGGTTTGTCCACGTGAAATAATCGATTGTTCACACGTTGTAGTGCCTTTTCACCCGAATGGGCTATTTTAGCCGATTCACTCGAGCTTTCACACATATAGCGTGTCTTTCGGAAAGACTATCGATGTATAGATGGTTTAATGAATTCTAAGGTTTTAGTTTGTTATTATCATCATAGCTGCCATTGATCCGGTCGAACCTCACTATTGATGGTAACAGATTAGATTCAGAGCGTTTGTAGGACCATTTGTATTAGACAGTCAATTTGTTCACATGTTATACCCTTTCTCGTTAGATTCACCGGCTCAATAATTCACATTGGTAATATCCACCTAGCCGATGATTTCACTTACATCTGCGAGAATTGCACTTATCAACATAAAATCAATCGCGATCCATAAGCTTTACTGTCCATAACAGTCGATTTCTTCGCATGTCGGCTATTTAGTCGATTTTCCCGTCTGGCTGCTCCCGAAGCGGCACACTTGGAACTGTCTGAGAAAAGACCAGCATGTTCCACCTTAAATTACTGATAAACTTTCTCTCCTTATCAATTGTAGGTCAAATTGACTAGCACACCTTAGGAGGAATTCGTATGATCGATTAACCCTACATTGTAGCCAAGCGGATCTCCAGGCTCATCCTAAGCAGATCCTTCCGGGTTGTTGTGTGTCGACATTTTGGTGCCGACAAGAATAAAGCAAGATTAGTGACTCAAGGTTACACTCAAGTTGAAGATCATGACTTTAGAGAAACATATGCCCTGGTTGCAAGATTGGAAGCAACTTGGATCTCGTTAGCCTATGCTTGTGCCCAAAACAACAAGTTATCCCAAATGGATGTCAAGAGTGCATTTCTCAATGGGTACATCAATGAGCTTGTGTATGTTGAGCAACCTCCTAGTTTTGAAGATGAGAACAAACCCAACCATGTCTACAAGTTGAAGAAGGCTTTGTATGGATTGAAACAAGCACCAAGAGCATGGTATGAGAGATTGAGGGACTTTCTACTCTCTAAGGGATTCAAGATGGGCAAGGTTGACATTACTCTCTTCACCAAGAAGCTTGGCAATGACTTGTTTGTGTTACAAATCTATGTTGGTGATATCATATTTGGATTAACCAATCAAGATTTTTGTGAGGAGTTTGAAAAGATGATGGCAAGTGAGTTTGAGATGTCTATGATTGGAGAGCTTAGTTACTTCCTTGGTCTTCAAATTAAGCAAATGAAGAATGGCACATTTGTGAATCATGGCAAGTACATCAAAGACATGGTCAAGAAGTTTGGCATGGATGAGAGCAAAGCTATTAGTACGCCAATGGGGACAAATGGAAGCTTGATAGTGATGCTAGTGGCAACATGGTGGATCAAAAGATGTATCGGTCTATGATTAGAAGCCTACTCTACGTGACTGCATCAAGGCAGGATGTGATGTTTAGTGTATGTATATGTGCTAGATTTCAAGCCTCACCAAGAGAAAGTGATTTGAAGGCAACCAAGAGAATATTGAGGTACCTTAAGCATACTCAAAATATTGGATTGTCGTATCCCAAAGGAGCAAGATTTGAGTTGATTGGATATTCGGACTCCGATTATGCGGGATGTAAAGTTGAGAGAAAGAGCACATCGGGCACATGTCAATTATTGGGAAGATCACTTGTGTCTTGGTCATAAAAAAACTAAAATAGTGTAGCACTTTCAACCACCGAAGCGAAGTACATTTTGGTCGGTAGTTGTTATGCTCAACTACTTTGGATGAAGGCTACTTTGAGTGACTTTGGAATCAAATTCAAACAAGTGCCATTGCTATGTGATAATGAGAGTGCCGTCAAGCTCACTAACAACCCGGTTCAACATTCAAGAACAAAGCATATAGATATCCGCCATCATTTCATAAGAGATCAACAAAAAGGGGACATTTACATTGAAAGTGTGGGCACCGATGATTAACTTGCCGATATCTTCACCAAGCCACTTGATAAGAAGAGATTTTGCAAGCTAAGGAATGAATTGAACATACTTGACTTCTCAAATATGTGTTGATGCACCCCCATTATATGACCTACCTCTCCTTCGAGCAAAGCAAGGTAAAATTGATTGACATGTCATTCATCCATTGCTAAGGACTTATTTAGTGCATCTAGTCATTCCTCACATGTCTTAGCCTCATTCATGAAAATCAAATGAATTTGATGCTTGTATGGTACCACTATTGTTTTCATGCTTGAATTGATCTAGTGGTAGCATATGACATGTTTGTGGGCTTGTGGACCTAGTGTTTAATCTAGAAAATGAGCTATAAGTGTTTAACTCAACATGGTACAAGATAACCCTTATTTGTCTTTTGCAAATGATCTAGATTGAACCAAATTGGGAAAATGATCCTCACCTCACATGGTTTCACCCCAACCTTTCTAAAATTTGAGCTCACCTTTTGTGCTAATTGTTGACAAAGGGGGAGAGAAATTCACAAAGATAGTAAGATAGGGAGAGCAAACAAATGAAATGACAGTGTAAGGGGATCAATTAAAATTTGAAGCACACAAGTAGGGGGAGCAAGCTCATGAACTTGTATGTTGCATTTATATGTGCATTACATATGTTTGCTTGCATAGCACAAATTTTTAGTTCCATATCCATGCTTGTGTGGTGTATGCTAGTTTGTAGAATATGGTTGATGTAATGAAAACTAGCATGCATAGGATAGTTAGACACTTGAATTGGTTTTACAAGTGGTACTAGAGTCTTGTTTCTAATGTTGATCTCACAAGGTATCTAGTGTCTTTTGTTCTCAAGTGGTATCTTGCAAATCATGGTGCTAAGAATGGTGTTCAAAAGGCAACTCCGTTTGGTATCACGCTTCAAAGGTCTGTTCTTTACACCTTAGCATCATTTGGTAGACATTACAGTAACAACCTAGGTTTTCCAATAACCAAAAATCCCAACTTAAAAATTGTTCTAACAAAACCCATGTATGGTGAGTGTGCATACTAGGAAACCACCCTTGTAGTTGCACAAGTAGATCCCAAGTTAGCATGGTTAAGCATTTGCATATTTAAACAACATGTGAGTTGCATCTTCTTATTTTATGTGATGTAATAAACTCAACTAAACCTTTTCACCAAACTTGTTGTGTGTGTGTTGCGAACCCTTGGCTTTGACCCTAATACCCTAGTTGACCCCTAGTGGACCCATAGGGATGTGTACATGCTTGGCAACACATGTATACATGCATAGGTGCCTGAGGTGTAAATAGAAATAGGAAATAGAAATAGAAAAGGGACTAGAAAAGGGGAGAAAAAAGAAAGGCCAAAGCAGCCAAAGTTGCCTGAGCCAGCCTAGCTCGTGGCCTGGCTACCCGCGCCCATAGCTCGCCGCTCTTGGCCCAGCTATCGGCCTAGCTCCATGCTCACCCGCACCCATGCCCGTGCGTGGCTGAGCCAGCCCAACAAGCGCCCCACGTCGTGCCTGCCTACATCGTGACAAGCCACCATCGCCTTCTCCCCTGCCGCTGATAGCTCGGCCCCGCCTGTCATCCCCAACCCATGCCCTTCCTCTACTTTTCCAAAAGTAGAGCATCGGCGATCGGGGGAATCTCGCTGTCGCCCGTACACCCTAGCCGTCCGTGCCCCTGACCGTTGTGCTTCAATGCATAGATGCACGCCACATCCGCAGCCCCAGCGCACCTCGCCTCCCCAGCCAGCATCACGACGTGCATGATGTCGTCGTGGACCCGCGCCCCCTAAAACCGCCCGTCCTTGCCTTGACCGCTGGGGATTCAAAATTGCAGGCGCCTACGCCCGGGCAACCACCCTACGCTCCCAAAACCCTAGGCCAAAGCCCTTGATCACCCTCCATGTACCCCTTCCCCTCCATCCGCCATTCACCCCACCGCCACTGGTGGCTTCACCAACCACACGCCAAGCTAGAGAAGAAAAGAGAGAAGGAAGAAGAAGGAAGGAGAAGGAGGGAGGAAGGAGCCTCGAGTCGTTACAGAGCCACCGGAGCAGAGGACATCGCCCTGATCGGCTACACTGACATCGTAGTTCTCCCTACACTATCTCGACTCGCCACCGCACCCTCAGCCTATCTACCCCACCACCGCCGATGAGCACCCGAAGCCCCCGTGCTCGCCACCATGGACACACCAAGCCGCGACGTCGTGTACTTCCCCTTGGGAGGGCCAAAGGCAAGCCTTTTTCGCCATTGTGTTGCTCTACACACATGCACACGAGCCAAGGCCTGGCCTTGCCGAGCCATTGGTGCTCAGGAACACCAGTGCCAACACAATGCATCCGCTGAGGTCACCATGGCCGGTGTCCGCCGCGTCACCACCTCGTTCCATCCACCTCGCGTCGGTAGAGTCAAGAGGGATGCCTCGGCAAGCTTTGCCTCGCCGAGGGACACATCATGCGCTAGATAGAAGAAGAAGAGAAGCCGCGAGGGCCGCTGGTTATGTCTGCATCACCGGACCACCGCGCGCCCATGTCACCGCCTTGTCGGGGATGATCTGGCCAACTTCGGCCACCTCACAAGACGAGGGCTGGCCGTCGAGCTTTGACGAGACCCCGCAGACCTCACCGCGTAGCTAGTTGAATGGAAAGCCCCCGCCTTGCCTAGTTTGGTCATAGCCGCAAGCTTGCCGGAGCTTCGCCGCGCACCGCGCCATGGTGCGGACTTTGCTGCGCTTTTTGGTCACCGCCGGTAGGCCGATCAGCCTCCCCACGACCCTAATTGAAGGAAAAGAGACACTTTTTGCTCTGATCATGGCCATAGCCACCTCGTCGTAGCCCGTCGTCACCACCGAGCCATTGCCGCCGTGGCCAGCCTCACCGGAGCCCCTAGAGCTTCTAGTGCCATAGCCGTGCTCACTGGAGCACCAGGAAGCTGAAGGACCCCTGCCAGAGCCTTGCCAAGCCCCAGATGCCCTCACCGCCATTCCCATGCAGCCATCCGCTACACGGTGCCCTTGCCGGCCACCTAGGACCCCAAGCCGCCGCCTTTAGCCCCTTGGTGAGTTCGTCGTCAGCCCGCAAAGCCGTAGAGCCTTCTAGTAGCCCTGCCGAGTCACCCTAGCACGAGAACGTGTGAGCTCACCACCGGCAAGGAGCGCCACTGCGAGACAGAGAGAGAGGGAGCCACTGCCACCCCGTGCACCTGGCGCACCATGAGCTAGAGAGAGGAAAGGGAGGAGTGGACGCGGTCCACCATGGACCGTGCCTGTGGTCCATGGACCCGCACCGCGTTGCACACCGTGGACTGGTCCACGTGGACCCAAGCTCAGCAGTAGCCCACTTGCGCCATGTGGCCGCCTGCCTGTGTGACACGTGTCCAGGCCGGGCCGGCCCAACTCGGCCCGTTATCCGGCCCACTAAGCCCAGTCCGAGCCCGATCAACGTTGACCGTTGACCCGTCATGCTGACCATTGACCTGGTCTCACCTATCAGTGGCCACGCCACTTCAACCAATCCCGTGCTACCACGTGTCAAGCCCTGGATTTTCCATTTCTTTTTTTTTCAAAATAAGATTTAAACTTGGAAAATTCATAGAAAATTCATACGACTTCAGAAAAATATGAAAGTAGAGTCTAAATTTTTCTAAAAATGAGCTCTACATCATAGGCTTATGTTTGAGTGCATTTGGATCTTTTGAATTTCTATTGCTTCTTTGTGATCATCTATAGGAGTCGCTTATTGAGGCTATATGTCTCATTTGATAGACCTGGAGGAGCCACAAACTGAGGAGCATGACCTTGACTACACTGAGGAGCTTGGAGACGACCTGCCAGGTGCCACATCCCACCCAACCTTGTAGAATCCTATTAGACATGCTATAATGTAGATGCTAGTGCTTTATTTTATGTAAATGATCTGTAATAGGTTGCATGGTAGAATTGCTTGTGAGCCATTACCTTGTCGCAACCTATACCCTTGCACACCCGCTGTTAGGCTAGATGCTCGCTTACTTACTTGCTACTGCTTCAACTACGTATTATATTTGTGATGTGATGCTTGGTGGAGGGTTGTTTATGAGTGGCTAAGGCACTTGGTGCCGATAATGTGGTAACAACTGGGGAGATCATGGCGTACGCCTTGGGTGTGTGTTGAGGGTTGAGTTGATCAGGTAGGATCTTACGACGAGTCGTTGGACTAGTCTTGCTGGGGGTGACCTGGGCATCCCCTACAAGAGGTACCTGTGGCGGGTGCATGTGAGATGAGGAGATCCTAGGGTGGAGTGTCTTTGTGGGATGAAGCCCCAAGATAGAGGTGTCATAGAGGCACGAGGCATTGGTTGGCCCCTTGTGAAGATATCATGTCTGGTCCCCCGAAGGACAGGTATGTCGAGATAACCGGATTATAGGACCCTACGTGCACGCCACTCATTCCTGAATGGGCGAGGATGGATGCTGACCAGCTAGGACGGTGCCACTACTACTAGGTTGGAAGTGGATAGTGTAGGGTGGTATGGGCGTGTGACCCACACCCTCCTAAGACAGTGTAGTGACCTCTGGGGCCCAGTACTACGTCTCATAGTCTCAGCATTTTGGTGGACTCCAGGGTGGACTAGGGCTGAGTGGTAGGGTGGCATCGCACTGGTTGGAAGGTAGCCCGGTATCAGCCTAGGTGAGGCACCGTTGATGATGGTGATCTTGTGGTTCTAGGTGTACACGCTCTGCAGAGTCGATCGATCTATCCATATAGCCGCGTCCTTGGATATGAACATTCCTATGGTCTATGTAACACCCCAGGTGTTTGGCTTCCACATTTGCACTTGCATTTCATGAACATGAGCATCATGCATCCATTCGTGAACTTATATCACATGAAACATGATTTTGAAACATTGCAACATGTTGTATCTTTCATGTGTATTGTTTCTTTTATGAAATGTAAAGTGTGCAACACTTAAGTGCAACATGTGCCACTCACTTAGTGAAACAAGGTTAGTTAGTTAGCTATGCAACAAGATCATGAAACATGTGAAACAGGACTATGAAACATTTGTAACATTTCATGTGTTTTTCATTGTTTCAGTACATACCTTGCTTGATTCTTGTGTGACCAGTGTTTGGTGTGGCTAAAAATTCTTTTAAGTAACTTAGTTACATTTAGAATGTCATTTGGGACATTGTTCATGTTGATCACTTTGACTAATTAGGTTCCCAAGTCATGGTTTGACCCATTTTGACCCCTTAACACTTTGGTTTGACTGTTTAAAAAGTGTAGCTTAGGATGTTTGCATGTCTGCGCAACCTAAAACAAAGTTGTAGCAAATTTGATAAGGAATAAATTTTGTTTAGAAGCCAAGTCATGAAAATGTGCACAACATGTTCAAAAATGGCCCACAAGTCAGGATTGAAAGCTGTTTCAACAATTGAAAAATTTTCTAAGTGTTATACTGGATTTCAGTTTCATGAACTCGACTTTGGCTTGTTATAACTTGTAATCCTTTGAGAATTAGAGATTGATCCTTTAATAGATATTGTAGATGGTATGAAGGGCCATAACTTTGGTTCAGATTGTATACGCTTAGGATCTACGGATTAAGAGTTTTATCGCCTTCAAGTTGCGTCGTCAGGTCGGCCTGTCGTTCTCTGATGGCTTAACTGATGGAGTCTACAGTGCCAACCCGTTTCAGAGCTCGGCCGCCGCGTGGCGCCACACGTCGCCGGCGTCCTGATCGCTCAGGCCACGTCGAGCTGCAGCACGGCATTTCACGCCCCGCACTCGCCGCTCCCTCCCGCGATCTCATTCAGTTTCCTGCCTTCTCCCTCGCCTCCGCGCTCGCCCGCAGCAAGCAACGCAGCAGCCGCCGCAGTGCCGCCGTCGCCATTGCCTGCTGGGTGGTTCCAATTTTGTTAGATTCACAGTTAGGTCTAGTATTTAAGAAAAATATGTCTTGAGCACATTATGTAGAAATTTTGGATGAATTAAATAGGAACTTGAAAAGTGTTTTTGAATGCATGCAAACTTGTTTAAATCATATCTTGAGTTTTTGTGATCCAAAAATTATGAAATTTTGTGGCTAAGCTAGTCTTGTATAGTAGAAGCTCTGGTTAAAATTTAAGAGTCATTGCATGTGTAGTTTTTGAGTTATAGATTTTCCTTTTATCATTAGTAGATACTTGGGTGAATTTTTGTAAATTATCTATGAATCCAATGACCATGAAATTTGTTGGAGAATGTCCTAGTGCCTTAAGGATGCTAGGAAAAATATGTAATCTGTTGCTCAACACTTTTCAATAAGGTTTCCTAATTATGCCATTTTAAGCCATTCTGCCTTACCATTTTTGTGTAGGCTGTTATACTTACTCAAATGGTGTGAAATTTTTATGGTAGTCTACTTAGGGAATGTAGTGTCTACTGTAATTTTTGTAGAATTAATGGTGTAGTTTTCATATATGTTTACTATTTCCATTAATTAATTAAATAAATTAAGAAATGTATTAAAAGAAATGTTTTGGTGATGGACACCCTACTTTCTGGTGTTCTTGTGATATGTGTGATATGTCAGTAAAATTGGTTTTGTCCAATTAAGTGTTTATATCATAAGTTAATAATTATTTGTTTGCATTATGTCCCTCGGGACAGATCTGGGGACTTTGGAAAGTTCCCCATGATAATTTTGTTTTCTGTGATTGTGATGAATACAAAAGTTATAGATAATTTATGTATCTAGCTCCTGTCAAAATTTGAGGGCATTTGGCGAAGTAGTTTAGAAACTACAGCTATTTAAAGTTAGGTTCCAGTTTTGCTTACTCTCTGCCTTGTGAGGACAGAGTTCTGTTGAATTATGAATTCGAGCTAGTAAAGGTTTGAATCATGCTTGGAGGTCTAAAAATGAATTGTAGACAATTTCATAAGCTTTCCAGATTGTCTTGTTGCATGTCATTTGGAATTATAAATCTCTAGTTATGGCTAGTTTACTGCACCGCTACATAGTATTCATTTGCCTGAAATACAAATGCTTGAGTGTATGTTGTTGCAAGGTTCTCGTTGATTATTTAGGGTTAGCCTAACATGAGAATATGCTTAGGTGCAGGTGCTAGGTCATTAACTGAAGATGAGCAATTATACATTAGGTTGTATAAACATGGTAAGTAAAGTGATTTGAATAGGGCTTAAGTTGGAATATGCAAACTACAGCGAACATGTGCATTCCCCGAGCATCCCTGACATTCGTTCATGTGCATCCATGATATTTATCTTGCGCATTCATGCAATAGGTGTGCCGGAGGGAGTGACGTTGCTGGAGTTCAAGGGAGCCAACCAGGAGGAGGAACCCGAGGTGCAGGAAGCCGACGAAGCAGTCGCCACAGAGGAATTGCCCGAGTGCCCTGACCACCAGCCTTCCTCGTTCCTGAAAGGCAAGCCCCGGAGCATATTAAGCCTCCCATGTTTTTACAAATACTTTTATTGTTGATGATGCATTAAGTATAGGAATTGGTTGGAACCAATTGCTGCATTATATATCATTCCTTGTCCAGATATCACACTGGAATCCTATTTAAGTTCAGGAACGGGTTAAATGCTTAGCCATGCTTAGTGCGGTAGAAGTCAGGTGATTTCCTATCACCTGTGAGCTTTAGGATGAGGTGGATCACGGTTGGCTATATTTGCTATCGTGGAAAAGAACCATGTGAATAATGAATTAAGACCGGGTAGGGTCTTGTGTAGGTTTGAACATAGTGACTCCGTCTGCGTCGTTTAAGGACCGATACGCTGTACGTCCTCATGTCATGTTGAACGCAGCCTAACACTTAGCTGGCTGGATAAGTCGTTCCGACCATGAAGCCTAGTAGCTCGACTTCGGCCGGGGACGCGAGCGAAGGGTGGCATTCTCGAGGTAGTAAGGATGTGCGGAGAGCCATTGGCATAAGTCCAAAGGCGGGTTAGAGTCCCGAACAACCTTGGCGAGTGGTTCTCTCGAGAATGTCGATCCGATCGACTCATGACTCTGAATCGTACCAAAGGTGACTTGTTTGCGACTCGATGGGGAAGTAGGGTTTGTGTTTAGGAATACCCCTCCAGCTGGATAGGAATCAATTTGAATCACCGTCTCTCCCGGATAGTGAGAACTTGACTGAGCAGCGGTAACGTAGATTCAATTAATTTAACGATATGGTTAAATGGATGGTGATGATAAGGTTGCCACAATGAATACCTGATATGGTTATTAATGTTTGCACCCTAATAAAATGATTGCTTAGTACAAAAGCTAATATAGTTGATGTGTTAATGGCTAAAAGTCACTATTAGTTCAAAGCTAAGAGTTGATCATTATTATTTATGCTTTTCTGCAAAAAGAAAGTGTTAGCCAGATCCACTACATTAAGCTATGCATAATCCTTGGTGTCATTTATTTTGGTTTTCGTCGGGTAAGTCTAGCTGAGTACATTCCCGTACTCAGGGTTTATTTCCCTCTTGTTGCAGATGACCTTCTATATCAGGGATTCTGTAAGTATTGTCTCCACCCGGTGGGTGATGAAGACTAGATCATGGGCATGATCTCCGTTCTCTTATCTGAATGCTTTTGCGGGCTGTGATCAGCGAACCAGTATGTGTATTTGAACTCGGGTGTGTGAGTTAAACTATTTGCTTCCACATGTTTTACAAGACTTGTTTTGTAATAACGATGACTCTGTGATGATGTAATCTATTTGCGAACGTCTACGAAATGTTGTAACGTACGATATGTTATGTTGAATTACTGTGAACTTGGTTGTATGCTAGTTGGTTTGAAATCCTTCGAGATTTCAGTTGACTACCGGGTTTATATGGGCTCAAGTTCGAGAATTTGATCGTTTCGGCAATTGTTTTTGTACTTGTGCTCTTATAAATTGGTCGGTTCTGTGATAGCTAGAATCAGAGCTAGATTCAACATTAAACATGTCTTACGGCTTTTTAAAACAAAAGCTTTTGTTGTAAAAATGGTTTTCCAACTTATAGTTATATAAGTGTTCAAAAATCAAAAATTTTATGGTATACTGGTGATCACATCCTTTATAGCCCACTTAAGAACTTCTAGGTGGCTTATATATAATTACTAACTTGGGGGGAATTGATTGTTTCTATTTCGTCGTCCATGCGGCGTGATATTGCATGGATGTCATTCGTTTGAATGGTAATGTATGGATCAATTGCCTCTACGCTAAGGTAAGTGTGAGTTGTGAGAGCATGACCGTCCAACCGTCGGTCTAGGGGAGAGCTAGTTGTGGTTACTGGAGTATTTGCATGTTTCATACATGTATATATGAAGGTACTTAATTGTGGGTACATTTGTCGGGTAGCTTGGATATCGAAGTATATATATCGGGGGATGTATATATGAGTTACTGCTTGTGTAATTAGCATTATATCTTGTTGGGTTGGGCTGCAATGAAGTTTTCTGCAGGTACGCTAACAACGCACCGTGTAGATCGACTAGTTACCGCTATTTGAGAGAACATATGTTTGCCATCGTATATTCCGCTAAAGCTTAAATTTTCATAGGTTTGTGAGGACGTACGGAATGCGCATGCATCATATTCACTCATGTCATTCATATTGCATTACCCTCCCTTATAATTGCTTATCCCAAGTGTAAAGTGCAATCTCTCAGCAAAATAATCCTCTCACGTGAATTGCATCCCTTTTTGATACAGATGGCCGCGCCCGTGTTTCCTACTAGTAGCAGTACCTTTCTGAACCAGTTCGGTACTCCCACTTTGCTCTGGAGGGTGCTCAGTTCAGTTGGGTACCCGTAAGCACCCAGCTACTTGTGGAGGCAGGCGGTACCATTGGGAGATGTACCATGGTACGTCGTGACCTTCATCGTGCCGCAAAACCCCACAAGACCGTTGTGGCATGGGTGGAGCATTGAGACTGATGGGCAAAGCCCATGGGAAGCCGCTCAGGTTGCTACCCTGGATGTGCTGATGGATATAGCATAGAGCTTCGGGGATGAGTTAGTGGGTGGACCTGCTTCATCCATTCCCCGAGTGTCTCCTACTAAGGCTGAGTGGACTCAGGACGTTGGTCAGGCCTTGGTTCGAGGCCGTGGTGAACGGGTGCAGAGCGACAACACTGGAATGAGTGCTATGATGGCAGTCCTAAAGCTTTGTTGAGTCAGGCAAAACACCCTTTCGAGTGTGCTTGATGAAGCCGGCAAGGCAATGGAAGCTCAGCACAAGTTCAGGTTGCGTGCCCGCAAGTATTGTCGTAAGGCGAATGCATGTGGGAGAGCTCAGCGAGAAGTTGATGAGATTCGTGGTATAGCAAATTATCATCTGCAACAGTGGGGTCAAACCGCACGCGAGAGAGACGAGCTTCATAACCAGCTGATGAACCTCACTATTGAGAGAGATGAGGCTACACAAGAGTTGGATTGTGTGACACGTCACCGGGATGCAGCTTTAGAGTTAGCAGAAGAAAGACATCAGGGTTGGATTTTGGCCAACCACAACACCTTTCAAAGGGAGCAAGCACTACAAGAACAGCTTGAAGAGCTTCAGGTTGAGCACCATCAACTGCACAACCGTCTGTTTCCTATTCCTCACCCCATACCAAGGTATCTAATTGTGGGTGGACCTCAAGTGATTGAGGCCAATGAGGAAGAAGAGGACATGCAGATGGTTGACAATGCAGCTGAGCTGGCAGAAGAAGAAGAAGAAGAAGAGGAAGACCCAGAAGAAGTCCAAGGTGTCTCCGATGTGGACAGCGATCACTTCGACGAGTAGTTCGTTAGCAAGTCTCGCTAGTTTAAGCTTTTGCAGTCATTGATGTAATGGACTTAATTACGATAACTGATGTGGGATGTACTCTTTTAATTCGAACTCGGCATATAATGTACTTTAATTCGCTCCCTTCGGGATGCGTATCGTAATGGTTAAGTTTAAAACTTGTCATGTTGGAATGCACTGCGTATGGTGCTAGTAATCTACTTGATGATGTGGTGATTGGAGAATGAATTATTGCCTCTATTTATTGTATGAAGTTTTCATTCTCGTCAGTAAATTCAGTTTGGCACAATTATATTGTTCCTCTCCAATGTGCTGACATCATCAATAATTACTGGTTACGCATTGTTGCAGATGCCTCACACTCGTTCCAATGGTGCGGCTGGTGATGATGATGATCTTCCACCACCACCACCACCCACACCAACAGAATTGATAGCAATGCTTGCGGAAGGACAGCGCACTATGGCCGAGGCCCTCCGTACGATTGCGAATCGGGATGGTCGTGGTCCACGCCAAGGACCGGAACCAAATCAATACAGTGATTTCAAGGATTTCCTTGACACGAAACCCCCGATCTTCAAGGAGGCTGAGGAGCCTCTACAAGCTGATGAGTGGTTGAATACTCTCGAGCAGAAGTTCCGTCTGCTCCGCTTGACTGAGGTGCTGAAGACTGAGTACGCATCTCACCAACTGCATGGGCCAGCTGGCATTTGGTGGAGTCATCATCGGTCCACTATGCCCGCTAATGCCCAAATCACCTGGGATCAGTTCAAGTCTGCTTTCAGGGGAAATTATATTCCTCCTGGTCTCATGGCGATCAAGCATACAGAGTTCATGAAGTTAACCCAGGGGAACAAGAGCTTGAATGAATACCTGCAGGCTTTCAATAACCTTGCAAGGTATGCTACTGAGTTTGTTGACACTGATGCCAAAAAGATCGCAAGTTTCAAGCAGGGACTTAGCCCCAAACTTATGAAGACCATGGGAAATTGCAATTGTGCTCATTTTAATGAGTTTGTGAGTGATGCTTTATCGCAAGAGAACAACAATGCTGTGTATGCTGCTTCAAAAAGTCATAAGAGAGCCTATGAGGCGGGTGCCTCACAATCCAAGGCTCCCGTCACACAGAGGGCTCCATTCTGTCCTCCAGCGACAGCCGCTAAGTTTTGCCCACCGCAGAAGAAGAATCCCGCCAAGACTGGGTTTCGCAAGGCATTTACAATTGTTCTTCCCAAGGGCACTACCAGTCAGGGCAGTTCTAGGGCTCCTCCAAGCAACATGCCGTGCTGGAACTGCAACAAGACAGGCCACTGGGCAAGGGAGTGTCCTTACCCTAAGAAGAATAACTACCAAGGTGGTCGTCAGGGGCAGGTGAACCACACTAATATTAATGAGATTCCTTCAGAGAGGTAGTAATCTTGGTAAGTTTCGATTGATCAACACCCCAGCAGCTTGTACTATTTGATTCAGTGCTTCGCATTCCTTTATTAGTCCAAAGATTTGCATCCAAGTTTATGCGAAAAACATATACTTGTTGAGGGTGAGGGTTATTGTATTAGGGCTGCCAGTGGCATTATCCCAACCAAGCTGGTAGTTGGGGACGTACAATTTGAGATAGAGGGGCGAAGTTATCAGGCTGATCTGGTAGTTTTACCGGGGCTGGGTATCGATGTGATATTGGGAATGAATTGGTTGAGCAGGCACGGGGTGCTTATTGATACATCAACTAGAGTAGTCATGCTCAGAGATCCTAGTAATCAGAAAGGTTTTCTGGTGCAACTACCCAGGGACATCAATCTTTCTTGTGCGGCTAATGCGGTGCAAGCAAAGGTGATTGTAGATATCCCTGTAGTGTGTGACTTTCCGAATGTTTTTCCTGATGATTTGCCTGGATTACCCCCGGATCGGGAAGTGGAGTTCAAGATAGAGTGGAGTTCAAGATAGAGTTGCTTCCTGGCACAACTCCTATCTCTAGAAGGCCATATAGAATGCCTCCCAATGAACTAGCCGAACTTAAGACCCAGTTGAATGAACTTCTAAAGAAAGGCCTTATCCGTCCTAGTTCATCTCCGTGGGGGTGCCCAGCTATCTTTGTGAAGAAGAAGGATCAATCCCTACGCATGTGTGTAGATTATAGACCCTTGAATGCAGTTACAATCAAGAATAAGTACCCTCTGCCATGGATAGATATCTTATTTGATCAGTTGTCTAAAGCAAAAGTCTTTTCCAAGATTGATTTGAGATCTGGGTATCATCAAATCAAGATTTGGCCTGAGGATGTCCCAAAACCGCATTCTCTACGAGATATGGTCTGTATGAGTACCTGGTTGTGTCATTTGGATTGACCAATGCCCCCGCACATTTTATGTATCTGATGAATTCAGTGTTTATGCCCGAGTTGGACAAATTTGTGGTGGTATTTATAGATGATATCCTAGTCTATTCTGAGAATGAAGAAGATCATGTTGAACATTTGCGGGTGGTTCTCACTAGATTATGAGAACACCAGCTGTATGCAAAGTTCAGCAAATGTGAATTTTGGCTTCGTGAGGTACCTTTTCTTGGACATGTATTTTCGGATGGTGGAATTATGGTTGATCCCACCAAGGTGCAAGAAGTGTTGAACTGGAAGGCTCCCATCTCGGTGCATGAGGTTCAGAGTTTTCTGGGGTTGGCTGGCTATTATTGTCGCTTCATTCCAGATTTCTCTAAAATAGCCAAGCCTATGACTCGATTGCTGCAAAAAGACATGAAGTTTGTCTGGACTCCTGAGTGTGATGCGGCTTTCCACACCCTGCGAACTCTTCTAACTTCGGCTCCGGTTTTGGCACAACCGAATATCGAGAAACCTTTTGATGTGTTCTGCGATGCATAAGGTATTGGGCTAGGAGGTGTTCTTATGCAAGAGGGTAGAGTCATTGCTTATACCTCTCACCAACTTCGGAAGCATGAAGTGAATTATCCAACGCATGACTTAGAACTCGCTGCAGTTGTTCATGCCTTGAAGGCCTGGAGACATTATTTACTTGGCAATGTGTGCAACATCTACACTGATCATAAAAGTCTCAAGTACATCTTCACTCAACCTGAGTTGAATATGCGTCAGAGAAGATGGCTCGAGTTGATCAAGGATTATAACCTCCAAGTGCACTATCACCCTGGCAAGGCAAACGTCGTAGCAGATGCCTTAAGTAGGAAGCCTCATTGCCACTCTTTGATTGAGAGTGATGTCCATTTGTCGAAGCTCCTTCATCCTGCAGTCCTTCACAACATCACTATCAGTTGTACTCTACAGAGTCGAATTATCGAGCTACAGAAGACAGATGCAGGTGTGTTTCACATCAAGCGTAAGATAAAAGAGCAAGAGACCAAACATTTTCGAGTAGATGAGGACGGCATGTTATGGTTCAAGGATAGGTTGGTAGTTCCGAATGATAGAGAGCTTAGAAACCAAATCATATCCGAAGTTCAATCCTCTAAATTATCTATTCATTCTGGTAGTAGCAAAATGTATCATGATTTGAAGCCTCGATTTTGGTGGACCAAAATGAAGAAAGAGATAGCCGCTTATGTGGCTAGGAGTGACACTTGTTGTCGAGTCAAGGCTGTGCACATGAAAGCTAGATTACTTCAGCCACTCTCTATTCCAGGTTGGAAATGGGAGGAGATAAGTATGGATTTTATTGTTGGACTCCCTACTACTCAGAGGAACTTTAACTCTATTTGGGTGATTGTTGACCGTTTGACCAAGTCAGCACACTTCATTCCTGTCCGCATAGACTTTTGTCCAATCGACTATGCGGAGTTGTACTTCAACCAGATAGTCCGACTTCATAGGATCCCTCATACTATTGTCTCGGATAGAGGACCACAGTTCACTGCTCGCTTTTGGGAGCACTTACACGGATTATTAGGAACTAAGCTAGTAAAAAGTTCTGCTTATCATCCGCAAACCAATGGGCAAACTGAACGAGTGAATCAAATCTTAGAAGATATGTTGAGAGCATGTGTCATCTCAGCTAAGGGCTCATGGGAAAAATAGTTGCCCCTAGCTGAATTCTCGTACAACAATAGTTATCAAGAGAGTAACAAGATGGCACCGTTTGAAGCTTTGTATGGCCGGAAGTGTAGAACCCCGTTGAACTGGGTAGAAGCCGGTGAAAGGAGATATTATGGAATTGATTTTGTTCAAGAAGCCGAAGAACAAGTCCGTACTATCCAAACTCACATGGCCGCAGCTCAAGCTAGGCAGAAAAGTTATGCTGATCGACGTAGAAAACCTATTTAGTTTGAAGTTGGAGACTTCGTTTATCTGAAGGTCTCACCTATGAAAAGTGTCCAACGCTTCGGTGTGAAGCGAAAGCTTGCGCCGAGATATGTTGGTCCATTTGAAATCATTGGACAAAGTGGTAAGGTGGCGTACAAGATTCAATTACATCCAGAGATGAGTGCTATCTTCAATGTCTTTCATGTATCCCAATTGAAGAAATGTCTTCGCGTTCCTGAAGAGAGAGTTCCACTAGGGGATATCGAGTTAAAATCTAACTTGACCTTTGAAGAAAAACCGGTTCGAGTGATTGACACTCGTGAGCGAGTGACTCGGAGTTGGGTGGTCAAGTTCTATAAAGTCATGTGGAGTAATCAGGGTAGTGAACGCGATGCAACGTGGGAAAGGGAAGATTATTTGAGGGATGGTTATAAGGAATTCTATCAACAATGGTACGCTTTTCAAATCTCGGAACGAGATTTTTATAAGGGGGGAGGGTTGTAACACCCCAGGTGTTTGGCTTCCACATTTGCACTTGCATTTCATGAACATGAGCATCATGCATCCATTCGTGAACTTATATCACATGAAACATGATTTTGAAACATTGCAACATGTTGTATCTTTCATGTGTATTGTTTCTTTTATGAAATGTAAAGTGTGCAACACTGAAGTGCAACATGTGCCACTCACTTAGTGAAACAAGGTTAGTTAGTTAGCTATGCAACAAGATCATGAAACATGTGAAACAGGACTATGAAACATTTGTAACATTTCATGTGTTTTTCATTGTTTCAGTACATACCTTGCTTGATTCTTGTGTGACCAGTGTTTGGTGTGGCTAAAAATTCTTTTAAGTAACTTAGTTACATTTAGAATGTCATTTGGGACATTGTTCATGTTGATCACTTTGACTAATTAGGTTCCCAAGTCATGGTTTGACCCATTTTGACCCCTTAACACTTTGGTTTGACTGTTTAAAAAGTGTAGCTTAGGATGTTTGCATGTCTACGCAACCTAAAACAAAGTTGTAGCAAATTTGATAAGGAACAAATTTTGTTTAGAAGCCAAGTCATGAAAATGTGCACAACATGTTCAAAAATGGCCCACAAGTCAGGATTGAAAGCTGTTTCAACAATTGAAAATTTTTCTAAGTGTTATACTGGATTTCAGTTTCATGAACTCGACTTTGGCTTGTTATAACTTGTAATCCTTTGAGAATTAGAGATTGATCCTTTAATAGATATTGTAGATGGTATGAAGGGCCATAACTTTGGTTCAGATTGTATACGCTTAGGATCTACGGATTAAGAGTTTTATCGCCTTCAAGTTGCGTCGTCAGGTCGGCCTCTCGTTCTCTGATGGCTTAACTGATGGAGTCTACAGTGCCAACCCGTTTCAGAGCTCGGCCGCCGCGTGGCGCCACACGTCGCCGGCGTCCTGATCGCTCAGGCCACGTCGAGCTGCAGCACGGCATTTCACGCCCTGCACTAGCCGCTCCCTCCCGTGATCTCATTCAGTTTCCTGCCTTCTCCCTCGGCTCCGCGCTCGCCCGCAGCAAGCAACGCAGCAGCCGCCGCGGTGCCGCCGCCGCCATTGCCGGCCAGAACGCACCGCGTCCCTCCTCCATATCCGCCATAGCTTCACCGTGGTCCCACCGCACCACCGCGTCCACGTTGGCTAGCTAGGAGCGCTCGGTAAGCTGTAGCACCGCGCACGGACCTCACCGGTGTACGCCGCCTCGCTCCGTCACCATGGCTGCATCGCCTCCGACCACCTCCAGTCACGCTAGTTGGTGCTATTGAACCACCATGTCCTCCTCTACCTTCTACACCTCCTAGCTGTGCCGTTCGTGCTTTGGTAAGGTCACAGTGACCATTTCCACCGTCACCGCCATGGGCGTGACCTCGCGGGAGATGAGGCCGCCGTGGCTGGGGTAGCTAGGAATCGTCCCGTCCCCTTTTCTTTGCCGTGTTAGCACCGTGGCGACCTCAGGTAGCTCACACTGTGCTCGGTTGAGCCAGCCATGGGTTGCCATCGCCGGCATCTCGCACCGGAGCTCTGCCGTGCCGCCATCACCGCGACGAGCCACCTCCGTTAGGTCGTAGCTCGAGCTAGTAGCACCAATCGATTCACCGCATCACGTAGATCGCGTAGGTGTCCTCGGTGTCGCCGGAGGAGTCACCGTCGGCGAGTTCCACCGTCGCCGCGCCATCGAAGCCGCCTCCTCTGTTTTCGCAGTCACTGACCGGTGGGGTCGGCTGACACCCGGGTCCCACACGGCAGTGGCTGTGCATTCATAGGGCTAGTTCAAAAATGCAGTTTTGAATGCTAATTTGATATTTTTATATCTCCTGTTTTGTAGATCCAAATTGGGTGGTTCCAATTTTGTTAGATTCACAGTTAGGTATAGTATTTAAGAAAAATATGTCTTGAGCATATTATATAGAAATTTTGGATGAATTAAATAGGAACTTGAAAAGGTTTTTGAATGCATGCAAACTTGTTTAAATCATATCTTGAGTTTCTGTGATCCAAAAATTATGAAATTTTGTGGGTAAGCCAATCTTGTATAGTAGAAGCTCTGGTTAAAATTTGAGAGTCATTGCATGTGTAGTTTTTGAGTTATAGATTTTCCTTTTATCATTGGTAGATAATTGGGTGAATTTTTGTAAATTATCTATGAATCCAATGACCATGAAATTTGTTGGAGAATTTCCTAGTGCCTTAAGGATGCTAGAAAAAATATGTAATCTATTGCTCGACACTTTTCACTAAGGTTTCCTAATTATGCCATTTTAAGCCATTCTGCCTTACCATTTTTGGGTAGGTTGTTATACTTACTCAAATGGTGTGAAATGTTTATGGTAGTCTACTTAGGGCATGTAGTTTCTACTGTAATTTTTGTAGAATTAATGGTGTAGTTTTCATATATGTTTACCATTTCCACTAATTAATTAAATAAATTAAGAAAGGTATTAAAAGAAATGTTTTGGTGATGGACACCCTACTTTCTGGTGTTCTTGTGATATGTGTGATATGTCAGTAAAGTTGGTTTTGTCCAATTAAGTGTTTATATCATAAGTTAATAATTATTTGTTTGCATTATGTCCCTCTAGATAGATCTGGGGACTTTGGAAAGTTTCCCATGATAATTTAGTTTTCTGTGATTGTGATGAATACAAGAGTTGTAGATAATTTATGTATCTAGCTCCTGTCAAAATTTGAGGGCATTTGGCCCAGTAGTTTAGAAACTACAGCTGTTTAAAGTTAGGTTCCAGTTTTGCTTACTCTCTGCCTTGTGAGGATAGAGTTCTGTTGATTTATGAATTCGACTTGGTAAAGTGTTGAATCATGCTTTGAGGTCTAAAAATGAATTATAGACAATTTCATAAGCTTTTCAGATTGTCTTGTTGCATATCATTTGGAATTATAAATCTCTAGTTATGGCTAGTTTACTGTACCGCTACATAGTCTTCATTTTGCTGAAATGCAAATGCTTGAGTGTATGTTGTTGCAATGTTCCCGTTGATTGTTTAGGGGTTAGCCTAACTTGAGAATATGCTTAGGTGCAGGTGCTAGGTCATTAACTGAAGATGAGCAATTATACATTAGGTTGTATAAACTTGGTAAGTAAAGTGATTTGAATAGGGCTTAAGTTGGAATATGCAAACTACAGCAGAACATGTGTATTCCCCGAGCATCCCTGACATTCGTTCATGTGCATCCATGATATTTATCTTGCGCATTCATACAATAGGTGTGCCGGAGGGAGTGACGTTGCTGGAGTTCGAGGGAGCCAACCAGGAGGAGGAACCCGAGGTGCAGGAAGCTGACGAAGCAGTCGTCGCGGAGGAATTGCCCGAGTGCCCTGACCACCAGCCTTCCTCGTTCCTGAAAGGCAAGCCCCGGAGCATATTAAGCCTCCCATGTTTTTACAAATACTTTTATTGTTGATGATGCATGAAGTATAGGAATTTGTTGCAACCAATTGGTGCATTATATATCATTCCTTGTCCAGATATCGCACTAGAATCCTATTTAAGTTCAGGAACGAGTTAAATGCTTAGCCATGCTTAGTGCGGTAGAAGTCAGGTGATTTCCTGTCACCTGCGAGCTTTAGGATGAGGTGGATCACGGTTGGCTATATTTGCTATCGTGGAAAAGAACCATGTGAATAATGAAATAAGACCGGGCGGGGTCTTGTGTAGGTTTGAACATAGTGACTCCGTCTGAGTTGTTTAAGGACCGATACGCTGTACGTCCTCATGTCATGTTGAATGCAGCCTAACACTTAGCTGGCCAGATAAGTCGTTCCGACCGCGAAGCCTAGTAGCTCGACTCAGGGCGGGGACGCGAGAAGTGGCGGCATTCTGGAGGTAGTAAGGATATGCAGAGAGCCATTGGCATAAGTCCAAGGCGGGTTAGAGTCCCGAACAACCTTGGCAGAGTGGTTCTCTAAGAATGTCGATCTGATCGGACTCGCGACTCCTGAATCATACCAAAGGTGACTTGTTTGCGACTCCGACGGGGGAAGCAGGGTTTGTGTTTAGGAATACCCCTCCAGCTGGATAGGAATCAATTCGAATCGCCGTCTCTCCCGGATAGTGAGAACTTGACTGAGCAGCGGCAACGTAGATTCAATTAATTTAATGATATGGTTAAATGGATGATGATGATAAGGTTGCCACAATGAATACCTGATATGGTTATTAATGTTTGCACCCTAATAAAATGATTGCTTAGTACAGGTGCTAATATAGTTGACAGGTTAATGGCTAAAAAGTCACTGCTAGTTCAGGCTAAGAGTTGATCATTATTACTTATGCTTTTCTGCAAAAAGAAAGTGTCAGCCAGATCCACTACATTAAGCTATGCATAATCCTTGGTGTCATTTATTTTGGTTTTCATCGGGTAAGTCTAGCTGAGTACATTCCCGTACTCAGGGTTTATTTCCCTCTTGTTGCAGATGACCTTCTATATTAGGGATTCTATAAGTATTGTCTCCACCCGGCGGGTGATGAAGACTAGATCATGGGCATAATCTCCGTTCTCTTATCTGAATGCTTTTGCGGGCTGTGATCAGCGAACCAGTATGTGTATTTAAACTCGGGTGTGTGAGTTAAACTATTTGCTTCCGCATGTTTTACAAGACTTGTTTTGTAATAATGATGACTCTGTGATGATGTAATCTATTTGCGAACGTCTGCAAAATGTTGTAACGTACGATATGTTATGTTGAATTACTGTGATCTTGGTTGTATGCAAGTTGGTTTGAAATCCTTCGAGATTTTAGTTGACTACCGGGTTTATATGGGCTCAAGTTCGAGAATTTGATCGTTTCGGCGATTGTTTTTGTACTTGTGCTCTTATAAATTGGTCGGTTCTGTGACAGTCTACGCTTCCCTTGATTAGTGAGCAGAGTCCTTTCTTCTCTTCCCCTGGGTTCTTGTGTTGGATTTTGGCTTTGGACGATGAGGCAAGGCACTAGAGGGAGTTGTCCTTGTCGCCTAGAGAGTGTGAGAGTGGTGAGATGTGTGTGATGGGGATGGGAGAACATGTGGATGAGATGGGTTAAAACTTGATGTATTATTATTAAAACTTGACATACTCACATAGGACACTACAGCAACAAATAGGTCTTCTACTCTACCCTTGCATTCCACTACCACAAAGCAAGCGCAAAGCATAGGGTGGGAGCCAGTGGCCAGCACAAATCATACTGATAATTGTTTGGTAGGTTCCAAGTCTGAGTATGACTTACAGGGAGACGGTTGGGAGGATTAGAGGTCTTGTTCCTGCACTCAAGTTTGGTTCATGAAGATGGAGTCGACGCTTGCTACCGTTCTACTTGATGCTATTCTAGTTGCTGCATGCCCTGAGTGATTCCGCCAAGGGGCGATGTAATAATGAGTAAACCTTGCTATTTGTACTCTCTTTACGACAGGTATTCAATGTATGACTGTGATATCAACTGTTATTTAATAATGTGATGGGATGATCGCCTGGGACTATCACGTTATACTTTGAATCTGTGGATTTCCCTTCGAGGAAATCGGGATCATTTCAATTACTCTCCCACACTTCCTAATCCATGCATATGTGCAAGCTTTCAAATCCAAACTCTTAGCACATATGTAGGGGGAGCTAATGCTACCAATTTGGGTTTTTGAAACTTGTCCATAACCTTTACACATGGTAATATGCTTGGGCAAGCAACATGAATCCAAGAAAATTTTATTGAATATCTTTGTGAAAGGGTTGTCATCAATTACCAAAAAGGGGGAGATTGAATGCCCTAGTTTGGTTTTGGATAATTGATGAAACCTATGGACTAATCCTAAGTGCTAAGTGTGTAGACATGAAAGGATGGTCCCATGCCAAGTGGTGGAGCAAGAGGATGATCATGATGGATGGTGATGACCAAAAGATGATCAAGTGCTCAACTTAGAAAAGATGAAAGAGAAAAATAAAAACCAAAGGAGATCAAGGCAAAGGTATACGATAGGTTTTTGGTTTTGGTGATCAAGACACTATAGAGAGTGTGATCACGTTTAGGATCGATAGCCATACTATAAAGAGGGAAAATCTTTGGCTAAACGGTTTATCGAGTGCCACTAGGTGACATTGTTCTTGTATATGCATTTAGGAACCTAGTGTGCTAACTTTGACCCTTGTAAAATACTTTGAAAATGCTAACACATGTGCACACAAGTTCTACACTTTGTGGTTAGCAAGTTGGAAGCAAGGGTGAAGCGGTTGTGGACTTAGAAAAAGAAAAGGAGGGGAAGGATGAGGACCGGACGTTGCCATGTTCTGACCAAACACTGGTTGCTGAGTCCGGTCAATTATAGATGCTGGCACGCTGTTGGCCAAGAGGGCCGAGGAGCGACCAGACGCTGGACCAGACTCAACGTCGCATCCGGTCACTTTTTTAGACGATGCGAGTTGGCGCGATCGGACGCGTAGGGGCCACATTAGGTTGACGATGATGTACACTGACGTAGCTGTGTTGTTCATGCGAAGTGAAGATCAAACTCCCCAGCGCGTCTGGTCAGCTTGGACCTGACGCGTTCGGTCGAGAAAAACACACTCTGGACCCTTATTGGATCTAACCTGACTCTCGAGCATGTTGCATTCGATTGAGTGGAGAGATGCGTCCGGTCGTTGGCTGGTGCATGTGCAAAGAGGCGGCAACGGTTGAATTTAAATGAAGGCGACATGGCAGGCGCGGAGTGGCTCAGGGTGCGACCGGACTCAGCCGATCAGACGTAGGGAGACGTCCGGTTAGTGCGTCCAGTGCCCCTTTGGTAGCCCAATGGCTTTTTGAGACTTGGGGGTCTATAAATAGATTGTGGCCGGCTTGGGGCAGTCTCTCTTAGCACTTTGACATACTTGGCATCCTTGTGAGCCTAAGCAAACATCTCCCACTCATCTCCGTCAATGATTCATCATTCTAGTGAGATTGGGAGTGATTCCAAGTGCATTTGCTTGAGTGATTGCATTTAGTGACACTTGGGGATCGTTGTGGCTTCGGATTTCTTGTTTCTCTTGGTGGTTGCTGCCACCTAGATGCCTTGGCGTAGTGGAGGAGCTTCGACACGTGTTGGTGATTGTTCGTGGCCGGCTCCGGTGATTGTGAGGGGTCTTGCACCTTTCTCGGCGAAGAGCCGCAAAGTAGCTCTAGTAAATTGCTCGTGTCATTGGGTTACCTCACTTGTGGGTAGGTTCTTGCGGTGTCCAATTGTTGGATGAGGTTCGTGCAACACCTCTTAGCCGCCGAACCACCAAGTGTTGGTCGACACAATGGGGACTAGCGTGCTGGTAAGCACGTGAACCTTGGGAGAAAAATCTTGTGTCTCTTGTGTGATTGGATTTCTCCCGATGATTGGTTGTCATCATATTATGATTGGTTCATTCCTCAACACAGCGGTATAATCATCTTACTCACCCCTTTACATTCCTTGCAAACTAGTTATAGCAAGCTCTTTAGTGTAACTAGAATTGAGAGCTTGCTTGGTAGTTTAGTTTCATCTAGTGGAGCTCTTTAGTGTAGCCTAGTTGAGAGCTCTTAGTGAGTAGCGACTTAGCCTCTTGTGTGACTAGTGATCATAGCAACAAGAATTGTTGGGTAGGTGGCTTTCAACCCTTGTAGAGCTAGAGCAATTTTGTATTTCGCCGTTTGTCTTACTAATCAAATTGCTTTAGTGTATTTGTAGAATTTCAAATAGGATATTCACCCCCTCCCCCCTCTAGCCATATTAGAACCTTTCAGCATGTTTGAGGCATAAGGGGTAACCTCACCAGTTTTGGCAAGAGGTCACCATATCAGTTTGTCCATCTCCATTCATCCAACCAAACAGAAATATGGCTCATCCCATCCATCAGATATCCCTCCAACCAAACAGAAAAATGACTCATCCCATTCATCCAACCAAACATGCATCATGGATATCCTTATCCCAATATTGATGGATCGTCATATCCCATCCAACTTCGTCCTCCAACCAAACGCATCCAAAGTAAATATGGTGCATGCTAATGTAGCAATGTGATATATTTTTAGCAATTGCAAGAATGACTACTAACAAGCTGAGAGAAGGCATAAACGATCAATTTAATTGGAGGTTGCACCGACATTGTTTGATCTGTGGACGATGTTTCAGAAATAATCTTGGTGAAAGGGTGTTCACTTAGATCACTTATTATACAGTTAAATTGGTCTGTCTTCAAAATAGTATAAAGCAAATGATGATAAAACAGGCTTCATGTAATTATAGCTAAAAACTGAATATTTTCTGTAGCTAAATTTATAGTTGAGCGTATGAAGATAGCGCCAACCATCCCTACCAGAGTGTGACATTTCTTTATCACTATCTTTAGTTATCAATAGGGATGAAAACGGATCCGATACGGACGGATGTCAGTGATATTACATTTGTTTTCACATTTCTGTCCGGATTCAGATTCGAATACGGATAATGTCAACCATGCCGGATAGGATACGATTAGATATCGATATCATAAATATGCGATTTGAGTATTCGGATACGGTATCGGATATTGAATATCCGGACTCGTATACGGACAGATCTGAACCCCATTAAACGGATTCGGTCTCGAATACAGTCGGAAAATATCCGTACCGTTTTCAACTTTTCATCCCTAGTTATCAAACATAGAAGCAGCAAAATTTCTATGGGAAGAACATCAAAGATTGAGCAACTAATAAAAAGCTATAATCTAATGTCTTTTTATTACCTCCGTATCAGAGTTTTGAAACTTAATGGTATTCAGGTGGTTGCTATGTAAGCTTCACAGATGCTTAAGGGCAGATTTCAAGAGTGCAGCCCCTATGTAACACCCCAAAGTTTGCCACTTTTGAAAATAGAGTTAAAATGATTTATTTGTGAATTTTTGTGCACATGAAAACATAGAAAAATAAAAATTTTCATTAAATTAAAATTTAACATAAGGCATAGCAACATGTTTGTGCATTCATGCCGGTACATTTGATTTGTTGATTGAGTGATTTTGAAGAAAATTCAAAATGGCTTGAGTTGCTTTGAAATAAAAGAAAAGAGAATTAGAAAATAAAAGAATTTAAAAAGTTGTAAAAATATATTTTTGAAAACTTATCAAAATTTCTCATTTTTATTTGAATTGAAAAAGTATATTTGAAATAATATTTAAATTTAGTTTTGATTCAAGGTTCAGATGAATTCAAAACCCAATTGAAAAAGTATTAGGAAAAAAAACAATTTGGAAAAAAAATGAGCAAGCCTTGCCTTCTGACCATGGATTGCTACAGCCGAGGCCGTGCTGCACTCTCTCATACCACCGGCCCAGCAGCCGCGTTCCCTCTCTCCGTGCTGTCTCTCTGTCATCCTGACCCCGCTTCCTGAGTCGCTGACGAACTGGGCCGCTTGTTAGTCGCTTCTTCTACCCAAAGTTTTAAATAGCCGGCTATAAGCTATAGCTATAGCCGAGATAGGTGCTAGACAAGGTAGAAGCTAAGATATACAATTTTTAGCGCTATGAAACCAAATCAACTAATAGCCGGAGATATCCGGAGATAGCCGCTATAGCGGGGCACATTTTAGCGGCAGCCCAGCAGTTTCTACCACGCGAGAGCCCAAGATTTTCGCCGGCCCAGCAGCAGCCCCCACACCCCCACTGTAAGGACCCGGCAAGCAGCAAGCAGCAACCCTAGCTCCAAGTCCCATCCCTCTCGGTCTCTCTGTCGCGCAAAAGGAGGCGGTGGCTGCTTCTTCTGGGCTTCAGCGGGCGCGGCGGCAAGGGTTCCCCTAGCGGCGCGGTAGCCGGTGCCTGGTGCGACCATCTCCGCTCAAACTCGAAGCCATCTCTTCTCCTCACGGCTTGGTAATCCACATACAAGAAGGCCGCACGAGAGATCACCGCAGCATGGGCACCGCTTCCCCGTCCGACGAGCTCGGGCGCACCGGCATCCGTGTCGAGCTCTCCTGGTCCCCGGCGGCATCCCTCTAGGAGCACGCGTAGTTGGTGCTGGACCAAGGCGTCGCCGCTGCCGCAGGCGTGGGGCGCGCCATCCTCTTCGACCATTACAACCTGATGGGCTCGAGGTCGGGCGCCAATCGTCGCCTTACCACGGCGGCTTCTGTGTGCCCTCGCCGCAGGACCCCGACCTCACCGTCGTTGCCTCCGTCGACCTCAGCCACACCGACCTCGGCGGCCGCACCACCGTGGAGTTCCTCCAGACTGAGGACCACCTTCCGCACCTCAGCGCCCCCTACCTCCTCGCTGAGCTCGCTGCCATGACGCAGCGCCTACTCTCCTACCACCACCACCACCACGGGATGCGGCTACGGCTTCACCAATCTCTACTCCACCACGAGATGCATCCTCGCTGGTCCTGGCTGCTACTTTGAGCAAGCCAGGTGCTCACTCCGTTCATGCATCTAGGGTGTTCGACGAAATGTGGAGCTACCACTTAGTGCAGGTGCTACATTGACCTGGCAATTCTCTGGGTGGTTGCTGTGCTTTGGGGTTCCTCAATTTCATGGGTAGCCAGTGAATCGATATTCATAGTCTCTGCATATGCACTTTGATATTGCCTGTATAGAGTTTGCAGTCTTGATGTCAATGAGGCCACCACCAAATCAAATGATTAGTCAGTTTGTGAAGCCTGGACCAGCAGAGTGCAATCAAGATTTAATTCAACTGATCGAGCAGACAACATTGTATTGCAAATCAACTGCTCAGTTCCTTATACTGTTGCTGTCACTAGATGATGTTCACTGTTCAGCTTATGTCCATAGTACTTGGCTTTCACCTTGGTGCCACTGTTTTGCGCCTCGTGGGTCTGTGGTGTTGCTACTGCCATGGCCACCTGGTCTCCAAATTCTAAGCTGTTAGTTGCAGCAGTTTTAGCACCTTGGGATCTTGGATGTTCTGTGCTGCAATTAGCATGGTGTAAAGTCTTCCAGCTAAGTTGTCCCTTCGTTTTTGTGCTTTTGGAAGAATTCTAGAACCCAGTGTGGTTAGCCGCATATACTTTCAAAGTGCTATGCAATGAAGCCAATGTGCAGTTCCGCCATCTGGAAGTGTTTTGGTGCTTCAACAGAGGCCTGCTTCCCTTGGCAATGGAAATGAACTTTTCACTTCAGCTTTGTCAATGTGGTCATAATGGTAAGTCGTTCATCCACCAGGCCTGCATCAATCGACTCCAGTAGGAAACGGTGATTCAGACTTTCAGAGAGCCATCTGTTCCTCCAGATCTAAGCGGCGGCGGTGGCGGCGAGGGGGCCCCAAGCGGCAGCTGCTTCGGCTTCGGCTTCACCATGGCAGATCAACAAAGTAAGTGCTGGACTCTCTGAATTCAGTTCTTGACAAATCCATTTAGAGCAGTCTTGTATGAGCAATGTGTTGTAGCGGCTGTTATCATTGTCATAAATCTATTTAGTGCTGGAATCATAGTTCAATGTGTTTCAGTATTCTGTTCCACTTAGCCTGTGATGTAATGTACTCCTATGAACCTGTAATGTACTTCTTTGAACTGGTTATGTATCAATTGGTAATGGTTATGAAGTTATGCCAAGGTCATATCTTTTTTCTATTTTTTTTTTAAAACAGCTAAATGGCATAGCTGCAGCTATCTCCCGCTATAGCTGCGCTTAGCTGTTCAGAAGGCCAGCAGCTAAGAGGCATAGCCGACGATTTAAAACATTGCTTCTACCTCGTGAACCGCCCGGACTCCGCCGCCGCCGCCAAGGAGTCCGCGTTGCCCCCGCCGCCGCGTCGTCTTGCCGTGTGCTCCAAGTTCCCTGCCTCCCATAAATACCGACGTCCGGCTTTGGAAGCAAGCCATACCCGACGTACATAGCGTTGTCTCTGTTGCCTCCATGCTTCGTTGCCGCGACGTACGTACACGTCTTCCTGGTCGCCGGTGCTCGTCGACTCATCATCTTCTGAAGCCATCATTGTTCTGACGGGAGAGGCTCGGCTGCTGCCATCTGCAAGTGCTAAGTCGGTCGCCTTGGCCGCCGGCAGATGCGGAACCACTAATGGAGGCGCACGACCGCGTGCATGAAATTCCAGCTGCTGCCTTCTTCTCGTCCTGCATGATCTTCACGTCCAGCCATGCAGGGCCATCAACGATGCTGTCTGTGTTCGATGGTGAGCATCTCCATGCCTTCCTCTCTGCGTTGACTACTCTGCTGCATGCTGCTTTTGCATGTATGATATACGTCCACATGCCTTGTCTACATATACTTAATCATGCGTCAGCTATTTCTTCATTCAAAATTCTACTCCGTCTCTTCTAGATCAATGCGAGCTATCTTCTTTATCCATTCATCATATGTTTTACCGAGCTCCGGCGAGCTCTGGTCGACGCTGTACATGGTGCCACCGCCGTCAGCCATGCATGCGATGCGTCGCCGTGATTAAATTTGGTTGTTAGCTTGATGACATCATCTTCCACGTCATGCTCAATTTGTGGTCGTTTTCCTTTAAAAAACAAATCTAGAAATACAATAGAAATACGTATCATCCTGAGTCGTCCGTTTTTAGATCGATGGCCCAGATTAAAGCATACCCCATCGCTGTTCTTTTTGCTAAAGAGACCCTGTATTTTTGGAAAATAAACCCGCAGTCCAAAACATGTTTACATATTTTGTTTTCTTCATTTGAAAGTGTCTTATGTTTCGGTTAAGATTAAAATACATTTTAGCTATTTACAGAATTGCCACTGATTTTGTTTTAGCCATAACTTCTCCGTTTTAATTCCGATTTGACCCGTTCAACTTGCGTTAGGTTCATAATTTCATAACCTACATGTTCATACTACTATTATATATGTTTTCAACTTTTAAAATTCGTGATTAGATTTAATCTATTATTTTATCAAAGGAAATCTTGTTTAAATCATATCTTTTGCGTCTTAGATCCGTTTTAGCCCATTCAAGTTGTGTTAGATTCATTGCAACAAGATCTACGCGTTAGTAACAGTGGTTACCATATTACTATTTCTGAAATTTCATGGTTTAAATCATATCTTGATTAATAATTATGCAACTGGGTTTTATAAATAAAATATGATTTGTTTTACTTTAGTTTTATAATTCAAATCTAAATTTGATTTAATCCGATTTATATAAGATTTTATGTAGTTAAAATAAATGAAGCCTATAGTTTTCTTTTCCATGTATAAAGCAAATCTCTCGGTAGTTGTATCTTTTCGACCGTAGCTTCGATTAGAGTGCCTCTCGCGACTGTGTGTTCGTAGCGATGCGTAGGATCGTGTTTCAAACTCTTTGACTTATTTTTCTATGATTGGTGTACTGTTCTAATTTAGATCTATTGTTTGCTTCGTGTATGATTGTATGGATGCTTGTGTGGTGCTATATGATCATGTCCAGTCGGTGAGATATACGTGGTGATCAAGAAGAAAAAGAAGAACGTTGAAGATTAAAGCTTACCGAAGGATCGGTGCTTTAAGGCAAGTATAGCATGGGATCTTCCTTGTCGTCCTATACACCTTTAATCATTTAATTCATACCCCATGTGTATACCTTGACTACCACTAAGGATTTTCTAGTCTTTTGTACTTATACCTTGTTACCTTTGGGTTATTGCATTGGGTAGCTTTGCTAGTGCTCAACTAAAGCCATGATCTTGTAACTTGACTAATGGAATATGCAATAAACATTAAAAGATGCTTTTTAGCAACATGGAATAAGGGGCTAGAGCATTGGGCTACTTTATGGTGCTTTAGATTCCTCTCCCTAAGGACTTATCTGTAAGTGATCATCCAGGACTTACAGTACAGCTGTGAGGGCTATATGGCTCTGGCTTTAGCTCAGTATGAGGACCTTTTCTAGCTTGTTAGTGGTTACCTTTATGGCGCAAGAGGGGTGTGTTCCGGGTTGGATATAGTGCGGCCTCTATCCGTCAGTGTATAGGCTGCGCGTCATTGTGCCTGCCGGAAGGGGAGCTCTACATTCGCAAGCCACATAAACCTAGCGGTCCTAACTTGTTAGACGAACCTTTGAAAGGCTTCATAGTGAACCCTGCCAACCTTCCTTAGTAGTGGGTCAAGAGGCTGATCACCTCGGCGAAAGGATAAATCACGACTCACAGTGAAAGTGTATAACCTCTACAGAGTGTAAAACTGGTATATCAGCCGTGCTCACGGTCACGAGCGGCCTTGGAACCCTTACGAAATAGATGATCAACACTGATGATATGATAAAGATGCTCACTAATGATTACTGTTTATGCTATTCATTACTCATGTTTACCTGATCATATGTTTATGGGTTTGTGATGAACTTGTTGCCACTCAATTGCTAAAATTTTGACAATTAAAAGCTAATTGTAGTTAAACCAGTGTCAGCCTTTTGAGCCTCATGAACCCCATGTTATATTTGTTGAGTACGACATGTACTTACACTTGTTTTATTTTACACATATTTGGATAAAAATCCCGGATGGGTACCAGATTGCTAGACTTTGGAGGAATTAGGCTTGTGATCAACCAGTCAGTTATCCCTATGGATTTGGAGTACTCGCCGGAAGATCGGAGTTGTCTTTCCATTATCTATACTCTGAGGTTATATTCTTTATACTGATTACGTTATATATTGAGCATTGTCTATTGATATTATCCTTATTTGTAGCTATATGTGAGATTTGTTTTCCTGGGCTCACGTATAGTGTGTATCTGGTTTTGTTCTTAAAACCGGGTGTTACACCCTAACTTTATTTAATAATTTCAGAAAGAACAATACATACATATATCTTCAGTGCAAGGAAGATAAAGTGTTAAGGTGTAAATGACACCATGCCTTGAGAAGAAGAGAGTACAATAATTTTCTGAAAGAGCAACATTTATTCTGTTCTTTTCTTATTCTCTTCCCTTACTGTATTTTTTGCTATCTTAATTATCTTATTATTTTGGAATCTGGTTGGATATTTCTATGTTTCAAGAGCAAAAGATACATTATATATACAGAGTATAACCACATTTAACTGTTCCTTTTAATTTTAAGTACCTGGTTTAACATGTTAAGCGATAATAAAATTTGAATATATATGTTCACTACAGAACAAAAAGGACACATTAGGTATACAGAGTATTACCAAGTTCAACTGGTCCTTTGAATTTCATACGAGTTTGTGTGTGTGCGCGCGTGTGTTGAAATTTTTCAGTTGAAGGACACAGGAAGGGAGTAATAACCCCCTACTATAACAGAGCTGCATTGGTACCAATGTCCAATGAAAAAATACAAAAAAGATGACCATGAAAAATGATAAGTGCTCCAGAACCATAGAGTTCTTGTTTTGCAAAGTCTAGAGCCTTTTATAATTAATTGAACCTGCTTAACAAAATAACATGTTCCACATTTTAAGGATAATTATTCTATTTGGATGTTTTGACATACTGTAAACTTCAAAAAGTTATCAATGGATGTTTCATTAATCATCGAAGCTTCCACCTAATTTGTCGCACTGTATACAAAAGGTGAAATGAGATTTGCTCTATTGAGTAAGGTAGCATTCAGAGAGAAGAATAGGAAGACATATACCTTTATGCTAGCAGCATGTTCTTGTTGGGTCTACCTTCTTACTACCACACAAGGTACAGATCAAAGGAGAATGGCCAATGAGGGCTTTGGCATGGCAAGCAACGCTGTGTCTTTCTGAATCAAGCAACAGAGGGGTCCACCTTGGTCATTATTAATCAGTAATTTCTTGTCTGAAGCAGAAACCGGTGGACCTTATGTGTCATCAAAATGGTGCTGAGTAATCTCCTGAGGTGATCCTCTATGAGATGAAGTTATCCAGGAGGTTCACCAGATCATTAGTCGACATCGGTAGTCTAAGCCCATGCACCTTCAATTAACTCCGCCAGTGGGAGATATTGAATTCCGGTGCGGTATGATTCACATTCCAGCTCCTATAAAAATGACTGGGCTTAGAAAGATTAATCAAAATATATATTAAGATCTATATTGTGATTATGTGAGTGGCACTAAATGTTTGATTCATTGACAGGAGAGGATTAGCAAGCAAGCATGTTCGAGGCGAAGCGGCATTTCGTCGAGCAGGTAGCGCACATCCAGAAAGCAGCGGCGAGGGACCCCACGGAGAGGGCTACGGGGGATGAAAGGGCAGGTCAGCACGTGTGATCCTTGCCAGCGGACGGACGTGGCTGCACATCAATTGGTTCCTACCCTTATCATCCAGTGATCACCGGAGGAGGAGCCTAGATGCGACGACGGAGATCGCATGTTCGTGCTGCTGCTGCTGTGCTTGATGGAGTGCTGCTACTACTAGTGCTGCCCGGGCGAAGGGAGGAATGGAGCTCCCCGGCTGCCTCGTCGCTTGGCCGCAGTGGCATTCGCCGTGGGAACGCCTGCGCCGGTGGACTGCCGCCACCGCAGCACCCGCGCTGCCGCCCTCTACCCGAGCGGACAAGTCGACGTGCCATGATTCCGTGAGGCTTGAGAGATTTCAGGTCGGAGTCTTGGCAATTGAACTAGCGGCAGCGTACGTGCGGCTGGATGCCTTCGCGTTTCCTCGCCGATCGCCGCGCCTTTGCTGCCGCCCGCTCTCCGTCCAAGGGAGCACGACGGGCCAACGGGCCGAGAAGATTTGCGAGCGTCGGATGGGCGCAGAAGCTTTTAGAGACCCAAACCGCTCCACCATCGGACGGACCACCAGTCTGTTCGTTTGGCTTGTGACTGTGATATTAGATTATAAATTTTCAGTCAGAATAGTATTTTTCTCTTATATAAACCAGTCAGCAGTACTTCTTCATAAACTAGCAACGAAATAAACCAGCCAACCAAACAGGCTGCACGTTGCTTGTTTGCATGATCGGACGGCTAATGGGCTAACGGGCGAGGTGGCCCAATCCACTGCCCTTCTTTTAGAAGCAGGATTCCTATATAGAGATAATAAGGATTGGGAGAAGATAGAGATCTGGACCGTAGATCTTGCATCCAATGGATAAGAATCTGATAGATTTTCTCAATGAAAATTTGTTCGTAAATAAAATAAAAATATGTTTATAAAATTTAGATTTTTTTTGTCAGCGAAGTATAACTTAAATAAAACTTATTTAGGCCATGTTTGGTTTCCCATGACTAAAATTTAGTTATTAAAACTAACGACTAAACTTTAGTCACTCATGTTTGGTTCTAATAACTAAAAGTAACTAAAGGCCATTAAACCAGTTCAACAAAGACCAAACTACCTCTAATTAATGTACAAATCAGGGTGGAGGACCAGCAATAATGAGGGGCGGCCCCTGTCCACTAGGCACTTTAGCCCACTTTAGCACCTCCTTGGATACTAATGTGACCAAACTACTGTAGTTCATTTTTAGTCAGTTTGTTTGGTAGTTTAGTAGCTAAAATAACTAAAGTTTAGTAGCTAAACTTTAGTAGGGGAAACCAAATAGACCCTTAGCTTGTTGCACTTAAAAGATAACTAGAAAACATATGTTTGCTAGTGTATAGGAGTGGCTAGAAATAAAATCTAGTGAAATCAATCTGGAGCCATTGCGCTTGCTCACATGGAGAAAGCAAGGAACCATACGATGGGGTGCGTTTGGTAGCAAGAAACTTTTCAAATCCTCAATGGGATCACTGTAAACGCTGCCAAACGCCATAAAGCGAGAAATGTTCAAGTAAGTCACTTAGAACCAAAATTTGATGTCTCTTGATTCTGGTTTCATTTCAAGAATTGACCGAGCTAGTCAAATAGTTCTACAAAATAATCCTGGTTCATTACAAAATCATTTCTGATGAAAATCTAGATCCAAAATGGTTTTACAAAAATCCTAAAACCCTTCCTGATGGGGATTGGGATCCCGATCTTCCGTCAGGATTGAGATAACTATCGATGTAGTCGGAGAGCGAGACATCGATCCAGCTTTAGATCATAAAGACCCAAACCCTGCAACCTTAGCACCACGTCTCCTCTGGTTATCAACCGTGTCACAGTCCGGTTGACCTCGCCGAGAAGGCTAATCTCTACTGCGAATCGAAGAACACAAGCAAGAACAAGATAACACGCAACTCAAGTATAGTGACAATTGTAGATATATGATTAAGATCTCGAATGTGGGGTTTCACAAATCGATAACGGCGACTGTTCAATGACAGATTGATCTAAAGCAAAACTCAAACCCTAACGTAGGTTATGGCTACTAATTATATAGCCTAAGGGGCATCCAAGGACCCCAATTCATGTCACTAAGGAGTCCCGACACGTTACAAGGCCCAAACGGCTCAAAAGATGGCGACGCAGCACCTTGACAGATTTTGGATGTCAAATTGTTTCGACGATTCCCATTAATTCTGATGGAATTTTGATGTGGGGACCACTTCCATTGGTTGACTTATCAAATTATGTTTCCATCCATATGTGGATCGTCAAAAGTGGAGTCTGTCTGTGACATGGGCGTCCATTTTACTACAGAATGCTCCTGGAGCCCGAGATGGACTCGAACTTGACTTGAATTGGGCCGCCAACTTGACTTAGACGCCCTTGCTTGCCTCCTAAGGTTGTGGCTAAGGGGGAGGACGTCCAAGGGCTTCCTTTATGTGTTCTCTATCTTCTTGGGCATGCTCCAACTAGGGCCAGGGTCCCAAGGGTGAATAACAAGCCCATGATGACAATGTAGCTCCCAGCAGAAACAACAACAACATGTCTTGATGGTTTAGTGGCCTTGCCAATGTGATACTAAGATGGGACCAGATCTATTTGAAAGCTTATCAAACAAACTTTCCATCAAGTACTCATTGACCGCAATCGCACTCCTAATGGATGAGTTATGACCTTCCCAATGAAGCATTGTCGGGCCGCCGATGAACTAAAAGTTCAACTTTGATGAACTTGCACTTTGAAACACATTTGTACCTACAAGTAAATAATGTACATGTGGAACCAAGTGAATTGTACCAAAAATCACTATAGAATTGTAGGAACAAGCTCACCTTATAATCAATAGTCATATCAGATGGTGTCATATCCTCATCATCCTCCCCTTCTTGACAACAAACCGTCCTTGGTTTTAATTTAGTTGGAGGACAGGTTGTAGGTAGTTGCAAATATTGCTCCCCTTCTTAAAATTTAACATGTTTCTTTATAACAAAACTTGGGGATCTCGACATGACATGATTATATCTATTGCAGCCCTCTAATTGATCATATTGTTGAACAACAAAAGGAGATTTCAGATTTGAACAAATATAAACTCGGTGTACCAAATACTCCCTTTATAATTATATTTGCCAATAAAGTGATGTGTACGTCTAGATAACCATGGCAATTCGGCACATTTAAATTTCTCTTGCAAAGTACTAAGAGCACGTAGAGTATCAAACTCAATATAACCCAAAGTATTTAAAGAAGGTAATAATTTTAGCTCATCTTTTTCAGTGGCAATTGGAAGCAAATGTTTATTTTTAACACAAGTATTTGGTTCCAGAACAAAAGCATCAGGCTCATTCACTAGTTGTGGCATAGGTATAATAAAATTATTGTCACACAACTCTTCTTTATCACTAGCATTATTAGAATAATTGTTTTGTGACAAAGGCAATTCAGATTTAGTGTTCACTAAATGTTGCTCTATTATAGCATGAGTGGTGGACAAATTCAGCACATCATCACTAATTTCAACAATATCAGATTTTGTAGCAAGCATAAAAGAACCTTTCAATTCGGATACTTGCTTATTTTCATATTTAACATCTAATTCTTTCTTTCCATTGGCAGCTCTATCTCTATTAGTTTGTACAATTTTAGCATGGTTTAAAGTTTTACCAGACTCCAAAGTGTATGTGGGAGGTGGTGGTGGTGAAGATTGTTGACGGTCATTAACATCAATTATAAATCATCAACATAACATGTATTTATATTTAATTCTATCACCAAACATTGGTATACAGGTTTAAACTAATGAATTCCACGAGCTTTGGTAAATATTTATATGCAAGAGGATTTATCTAGAAAATAGCTTTCGACCACTGTCATACACTCCAAACAAGCAAACCGACGACAAGAAGTGATTCAACCCGCGAAAACTGCGAAAGACAACTCTAGAAGGTTCCAGAAGATACCACGCCGAAGCTTGGGCCAAACGGCCACGAAAGTGGGCTGGCCAACCCAGCCCAGCCCATAGGTCGGTAGGCTTGCTCTAGAGTCCGCTCACCATCTGCCGCCTCATATGCGTTTCTAAGATCTATACCGTTGATTTTAAGGCGGTTATAGGTCGGTTTATCCAACGATGATCGGAGGAGTTAACGTGGATTGATGACATGGCGATTCCTTGCCCATTACTCCACCATGATTCCTTGCCCCCTACTCCACCTCGTCATGTATATAGCAGCCCCTACCCCCTCCCTGGATCCATCCTAAAACCCTAATTCATATTCTCCTCATCAAGATCAGAGCCAGCTATCAAGAGAAGATTAGTCCTCTATAGGATCTACTCTTGTATTAGAAATAGAGAGATAGAGTATGAGAGAAGAGTTGAAGGAAGTGTCGGCCTATTGGTGCTCTCTCTATGACTGATACCGTGGCAGAGTCAAGTTCTACTTGAGCTTGCTTCTGAGGATTCTCCGGTAATCAACTTCTAATTCAAGTATCGTGTTTATATTGCTCATCAGGTTCACAACTCTTCGAGTGCTTTAATCTATATGACACTCTAAGTTAAAGCAGTAATTGTAGGTGTAAGCGTGATGATTAGATCAGGTTACTTATGGATGTACCCTACATTTCGGATCGGTGGTAGCTCACGAGGGTGACTCTTTAGCCTCGTTAAATCATCTATAGTCCACCTCCCGTTTATAGGCCTAGCAGGATTTAGTTACTATAGAAAACATACTCTGCTTGTGCTTCCCTTAGTAATATCCCCAGTTGAACAATAGAAGGCATAGCTTACCGAAGTTAGAGCTAGAATACCTTTGTGATCTCCTCTATACTCTTATTATCTTAAGTCTTGTTGCTACTCCGGGTTAAGTTAGACGCAGTTACTCTCACACGTTTCTCTATGGATACGATACTTGGAATACTTCTGGGTAAAAGCTACATCGGTATCCGTGTGCTTGTGGATTTATCTTTGTGCATTAAATATATCAACAAGCTTTCTAGTTCCGTTGCTGGGGAAACGGTCGCTGAGTTAACTTCGAACCTAGCTTAACCTTGTACATTATATCTTTTATTTTCTTTTATTCTTTTATTCTTTTTATCATGGATTTAGAATCCATTCCTATCTATCAATATGCTAAACCCATGAGCGCAAGCCTAAAGCAACCAAAATCTTCAGAGCCTATCATAACACCTGGTTATGAGTTGCGCCCGTGTTTAATAAAATTGATTTGAGAACAATCCTTCTCAGGAGAAGGCAATGAAAACACATACTCACACCTACAAGAGTTTGAACAGACCTATGTATGCTTGCGTATCACTGACATGTCTGACAAAATCTTAAGATAGAAGTTGTTTCTGTTCTCTTTGAAGTGAAGAGCTAAACATTGGTATAGTAAGACCGTAGGAAGTATGCAAGGAGATTGGGAAATGTTATGCTCAAAATTTTGTTTACATTTCTTTCCTATCTCTAAGGTGGTTAGTCTTTGTAACACCCCAGTGTTAAGCATTGCATTTGGCATTTGCATTTCATGAGCACAAGCATCATCCATTCATTCATGAGCATGAGCATATGAAATTTCATTTCATTCTTTATACATTATCACATGTGATGTTGATTATATATATGCATATGCTTGTAATCATGTATGACCAATGTATGAAAATGGTTGTGAGATCATAAAACACCTTAGACATATCTATGATGGTAAATGGAACAATTTTTGTATTCATGACATGAACCAATTTTGCTTCTAAGTGTTGGATTACCTTGGAATGCTATTTTCATGATGCTAGTTTGACCAAAGTTGAACAGTAGCTTAGAGTGTTTGCATGGCTGTATGACCTAAATAAAAGTTGTAGCTCACATCATGGGTAACAAACTTTATTTAAGGGTCATGAGCTAACTCAGTGTCCCACATGGTGAAATAGCGCTCACAATTTCCAACAAAATGCTGTTTTGTGACTTAAAATTTTCTAAGTGTAGAATGCTGATTTCAGTTTCAAAGTAGCTCACTTTAGAGCTTTGTAGTTTGAAAACCATTGTGAATTAGACAAAACTCCTTTAATCAATCTTGTAGTACTCACGTAGCTCTACAATTTTTATTATGGAAGTTTTTCCTAAATCGCCATGGATTAGGAGGACTGATCACTTGAATTTGCTTCTTCAGTGGGGTTCAGTGGTATCTGAACCGGCGCCGTGCGCGCGTCGTGGCCAACCGGTGTCAGGTCGTGGCCGCCGCGTGGAGGCCATCTACCGGTGTTGGGCCGAGGCTGGCAGCAAAACCCCACGACACCACTGCTCTCTCTCACTCGCACTCACTATGGATGGTAGTCAGGATGTGTGGGGAGCCAAATGTGAGACCAAGGGTAGGCCGGGCCTGAATGTCCTGGCAGCTAGTCGTCCCTGATTGTGCGGCGCTGATCGAACCCGTGAAATATGTACCTAAGTTGTACCAAAGGTGACCTAAGGTGACCATTGATCTGCTCTGCCCGCGTTTATGTTAGGAATAAATTATCAGCTGGTTAAATTCGATTCAAATCACCATCTCTCCCGGACAGTGAGAAACTTGGCTAGCTCCAACATCGTAGTAAGTGTATTATGGAATGATGGTTATGAAGAACATGGAATTACTACACTGGCTATGGTTATTATTGTAGTGCTACTAAATGATATACCACATGTTTGGCATAGGTTAGATGCTAATCTAGAGATTAATAGCTATAATTAACTTGATGACCGAATTATAACTATATACTTGAATTGCTAAGCTTTTTATACAAAATGTTGTCAAGCTAGCTCCACTTATACAGCCTTGCATAATCCTTGGAGTCACTTTATTTTTGGTTTATGACGGGTAAGTCTAGCTGAGTACCTTCTTGTACTCAGGGTTTATTTTCCATTGTTGCAGATAATACGATGTATCATGGCTACTGTAACAACTACTTCTATCCCACCGTGGACGAGGAGTAGGGCCCTGGGCAAGGCGTTTCTCGTTAATCCCTCTCTTATGCTTTTGTGGAATTATGATTATGAGCTGGCACAGTATTTGAACAACGATGGAGATGTTGGTTTCAAACTTTAATTGCTTCCACTACTATTTTACCTGAACTTGGTTTGTAATAACTTTTAATCATACTCTGATGTATGAAACTGTATTTGTGAACTTTATGTAACGTGTGACATGTATGTTGAATTATGTACGATCTTGGTTGTATGTTGGTTGAATCGAGACGCTTCGTGGTACTCAACGGACTACCGGGTTTATATGGGCTCAACTATGATAGTGCGACCGCTTGTGGGCTGTCGTTGTACTTGTGCTCTTATAAATTGGATGGTTCTGCTATAGTCTTCGAAAAGAGGTTCTAAATTTTAGACAATTAGAAGAAGAATCTCTTGGCACATTGTGGGATCATATTAATGACCTTATTACCACTAGCTTAGACCTTGCTATTTCAGACCCGATGCTCCTTCAATATTTTTATATGGGTCTTAGCAAGGATTCCATTAAATCCCTTGATGCAGCCTCTAGAGGAGATTTCCTTCATCTGTCTGCTAGTGAAGCAAAGTCTATGCTTGATAAGATTAGTGGGAAGACACCCTGCACTAGCATTCATAATGAACTCCCTGAGAAAGAGAAGAAATCATCTCACGAACAACAAGAGAAAGTTTTGATAGCCAAACCACAACTAGTCCAATCCCAAGATTTAGCTATCAATCTTGAACCATCAATACCCCAAAATCCAAATCCTCCAAAGAAAGTATAAATTCAACCTTTGGAAATCCCTTTTAAGGATGATCCTTTTGTTACTGATTTTGGTAAAAGCTTATTTCTACATAAGAGGCCTTCGAGCGGATATAATTCAAATCCTCTTAAGAAGAGATCTCTTAGAAAGTATCCTTATTCCCATGTAGGACATTGGGAAGAACTCAAGGGTGACATGTCAAGTGATGCTATAGAAGGAGAGCTGAGTCATTTAGTCAATCCTATGTTTTCCCCTTCTATGCCCACATTAGATGTCTCATATGAACCCATCTTTAAACCCATCCTTGATCCTAATGAGTCCCTTTATGATCTTTCTCCCAAGTCTCATGATGATACTAGAAATCCATTAAGACAACTGAAGCATAAGAGTCATGAAGACCACAAGGATGATCAAGAAGAGCAACGATAATGGCTAGAATATATTAAGAACTCATATGCCATTGCTAAAAATGGATGAACAAGGACGAAACCTTATAGGTAGAATCCAAACTTAATTTAGATCCAAACGATGAGCTTAAGTCAATCTCCTTAATAAACATGACCCATCCAAGTTTGGAGGAGACCTTAGACAAGGTCAACCCGAGAGTCACCAATCCATGGGAAATCTTGGACAATAAAACATTCAATCAAAGTCATAGGCATGAAATGATGGAGACAATGTTTTCACCTATGGACATTCATGAAGAATCACCCTTGGAGTTTAAAAAGGAAGATTACATCATCAAGCATGGAAGCCATTTCATTAATACCTCATCGAATCCATGCTCGCATAAGAAATCCCCTGAATCATTTGGTCTCTCTAACATTGCCACACACAAGATCTTCAATCTCCTCATACTCCCTATTCATAAAGACTTTGAAAGGATGGCTGTAGATGCATATGTTTATCATAAATATTACAAATCTCATTGGCATAAATCTTGAGATAGGCACCCAAAGATTGGTGTTGGAGGGGAAACCACTTCACCAATTAGAAACAATTCGAAGATTTCCCAAGGACAAGCTTCTGTCCTAAAACAAGCACTTTCAGGAGATAACATGAGCCTTCACCTTTTGCTATAATGCCCTTATGAAATGAGCATATAAATATAATTGTGAAAATATTCCTTTAGGTATTTTTGTAACTAACCATTTCAGGTTTGAAGCAAAAAGGATGAAGGATGACGATGCAAGGTATGTCCAACCAATTATCATGCAACATTGAATCATATTCACATATAAGAGTTCTATAATCCAAACTTGATTTTGTGGATGAATTAAAAAATCTTATGCCATATTGCTAATTTTGTGTTGTCTCTACCTTTAATCCATGCTTAATTTGCTAAATAACAATCATGCTCTTTCATCTCCAATTGAATAAATCTCTATAATGCTTTCATGATACCCTTGTTTACTATAGTATGTTCAAGGTTTGGAGTTTGTTCATACATCTCATAAATTAAGCATGGTGCTTAGTTTAGGAGTGTTGATCTTACTTTCAAAGGCTTTTTAAATTGAGCATGGTGCTTAGGTTAAAATGCTTTCCTAGATTAAATTAGACATGGTGTCTAGTTTGATTTTTGAACCAAGAATATGCTATAGTAGATACAGGTCATTTTGTTAGACTAACCCCATGCAGGAAACTCTTAATTCAATATTGATAAGTCACGAGATGAATTCAAATCGGAGATGAAGTCAGACACATAATGAACTCTAATAACATTGCACAAAGAAGATAGCTCATTCATCATGATGGAAGAACAATAAGTATCAAAGTTGATTCACTTTGTCTTCTACTACAAGTTACCTTTACCTTGAGCCATGCTTGTATAAAACATGATAAACAAAATCTACGCTAAAGCAATCCTAAAACCATCTTTTCATTAGCATAGATGTAATTCATAAAATTTATGGACAACAATCTATAGTTCAAATTTGTTGTATTCCCTCGGGTATGTCTCCACTAACATTTTGTAGGGATGAATGAATACAAGCTATGCTTGTCCATGGTTTGGCATGAATCTACAAATCCAGCCACCAATGCAGCTATGGAACAAAGAGGATGAGTGCCATAAAACACGATCAGTAATCAAAGCACTCACTCATAGGAAGTGGATGAGCAAATCAATAGATCTAGAGCATACAACAATGAATGTGTGGAGCAGAAGGTCCAATAAGATGTCAAGATCAAAGAGCAAAAAGATGGCATGACAAAAGGATGAGAGAGAAATGGTGCAATCTAGGAAACAAAAAGACCATGAATAGCTTAAGCTACGAGACTAGCCGAACAAGGAAAACTTCAAGCAAAAAGGGAAGGACCATCACGAGCCATCTACTCTTTGTCACATGGTGTCATCACACTCTAATGACAAAGGTAACATCCAAAGGTAAATGGTCATTACTTAAAAAGTTTTTCCTTGATTCCGGTATGCATATAATTAAGAGACAAACATGATTGAGTTACACTTCCTTGATTCGACCTGACTAACTCAACATGTTTAGTTCCTTAAACTTGTTCCTAACACCACTCTCTTGATCTCACAAGTCTAAACCAAACGAGCTAAAAAAGTGCACATCTTATCTCTAGAAGATGGTAGTCATAATCATGTAATGATTAATACCTTATGGACAATCCTCCCATAGGTTAAGAAACTAAACCTTTTTGGCCAAATGAACTCAAATTCTACATTCATGTTCAAACTTCTAATCTTACCACCCATGTTATAATTCAACAAAGCACATAACATCAACTTCATCTTGTTCAATGTGCCTAAGGTTAGAGAAGAATAAGTAAAGTTTTGATTCTGTTGGTGTTTTCCCACCAACAGAGCCCATGCAATTGATCTCTACCTTGTCTTTATGAGCAGGACACACTTCGAGCAAAGAGTGGGAAATTAGTCGATTCCCCAAATTTCTACAAGTGAAAAGTTCTGAACCTGTCAAACCAAAATCAAAACTGAAAACCAAGACGGGTTTGGCGAAAAAAAGTAACATCACTATTACAGGCTTCGTCACAAGAATCTTCGTCTTCAGAGCGAACTGAGATACTTGATCAATGAACTTCACAAGGAGAAGTCTGATTCGAAGGACTTACAACACCAAACCCTCGCCGAAAGAGCTAGTTTGGGGAGAGAAGCACTCCCGTGTATCTAGGTAAGTATTCTTTCCCTTTTGTTTTTAATTTTTTAGTTTCTTTTAAATAGTTAAAAAATGATGAATGAAACAAAATAAAAAGTTATCCTTATAATAAATATATATAGCTATAGTAATAATGTGTGGTCTAAAATGAAAAGGTGTGTATCTAGTTTGCTTTAATTTGTTTTTAAGAGCTGAATAAAATAAAGAGGACTCAGAATAATCTCTTAAATGGAAATGATGAATAGTTGCTCTATTGTAATTCCTTTCAAGTACCTAGTTTTTAGCCTTAAATTCTCTCGAGTTTTGGATAAGATTGTTTTGATATAAAGATTTACTCTGAACTTGAAACTCGTGGATAGCATATGCTTGATCTAAGTATAGGTAATTGATGGATATGATGTGAGAAGGTCTGAGCTGCTATTTATCTTGTTCCAAGTGACACTAAAGTTCTAGAGATTTATCTTTTGAAAAACACAAAAATGTTGCATGATGAGTTCCTGTATGACAAAGCTTGAATTCCCACCAGAGCCCTACATAGGCTAGGAAAACTTCCACATATATGCTGCTTGCTTTTCCATTGAGTTTTATCAAGCTTTGTTGACCCTTATGAGAGATTTCTCATGCTCTCAAAATTAAGATCACGTACACATCACATATATTTGTTGCTCCTACACTAGGAGTATGCAAAAAAACATGCTTTGCATCTAGATCCACCCAAAAATGTTCTACTCCTACACTGGGAGTGAACACCAAAAACATGCTTGATAGGTTTTCCATCCACTCAAAATAAATGCTCTAAAGTTCTTGTTGATATCTCTCTCAAAGTTTTGTTGCAGAAAAGAGACATGGGGCTATGCAAAAGTTATTCATAAAAAAAAGAAGAAAAAAAGAGTTGAGAAAAAATGGACAAGTGTCCGAGATATCTAAAACAATGGGTACTCAGATGCCCACCTAAAAAAAGAGATGAATAAGATAGCCCCTGTTCTCTAGCAAATGTTTCCATGTTTTAAAAGAGAGATCAGTTTTCAAGAAGCAAAGTAGAATTAGGTTTAGCCACAATATATATCCACCATACATCCACACACATGCACATCTTGATTTGATTGTCTGACTCAACTCTCTTTGATCCGTTGTTTGACTTTACAATATATGCATTGCAAGTATGCTCTAGCTTTCTCCCTACCTATGAACTTCACATAAGCCTTAGTGGTAGGAAGAGAAAAAGGCATAACATCTTTATTGCCTTGGTGAGGATCCACAAATACCACATATATTAAGAGACTTGAGAGTGTCATACAATGGAATCTCTAAGTTTTATTTTGAAAACTTATAAAAATTCTGAAACAATGGTGGACAAAGAGCTTGAGACATAGTGCTTGACTTCATCGTTCTATCTTTCAATTGCTCAAGACCCAAGTGAAGGCTAAGAAGCTCCATGGCTGAAGGTAATATGGGTAAATTTGAAAGTCGGATCATTTTGTTCTAATCCGGAGGAGAATTCTTGATTGAACGCATGTGTACTTTTGATGCATGAAAACATTGTAGCAACTCCTGATCTATTGCTCAGTTTAGCTTTGCTCAAGGACTAGCAAAGGTTAAGCTTGGGGGAGCTTGTTGACGGTCATTAACATCAATTATAAACCATCAACATAACCTACATTTATATTTAATTCCATCACCAAACATCGGTATAGGGGTTTAAACTAATGAATTCCATGAGCTTTCGTAAATATTTGTATGCAGCAGGATTTAACTAGAAAATAGCTCCTGGGACCACTATCATACACTCCAAACAAGCAAACCGATGAGAACAAGTGATTCAACCCGCAAAAACTGTGAAAGACAACTCTAGAAGGTTTCAGAAGACACCACGCCGAAGCTTGGGCCAAACAGCCACAAAAGTGGGCCGGTCGGCCTAGCACATAGGCCGGATGGCCTGCTCCAGAGTCTGCTATAAGGAAAATGGACCCTAGGCCCATTTACTTTGGATTTTAGTGTTTGATGAACAACACAACCTAATAGGACTAATGAATTTGCAAGTAATTGTTTTATAGTTTAATAGGGTGCAAAACGTGACTTGGACGAAGGCGACATGATGATCCCATGATCAACACTATAAGCAAGACCCTAGAAGCACAAGAGAAGACCCAAGATATCAGGCAAAGTCCAAGCACGAAGATAGGAACCAAGGCGGACGCAAGATCACAAAGAAATGAGCTTCATAGAGGTGACCGGACACGGTCCTTATAGCGACTGGACGCGTCCGATCAAGATGCTCGGCAACGGCAGGTGTTAGCAGCAGCGACTGAACGCTGAGGATTCAAGTGACCGGACGTGATGATGACACTGTTCACTATCGCGACAATAGCTCAACACTTACCGGATGCTGGAGGGTGATCAACCAGACGCAGAAACTGCAGCGTCTGATCGAGTCCAGAGAGGTTCTAGAGCGGCGCCAGCGTGACCGGATGCGTCCGATCGACAGTGACTGGACTTAGCGCCAAGTCTGATCAACACGCTAGCTTCAATGGTCAAGACGATCGGACATGTTTGTTCAGGACAACAGCAGCATCTGGTGAGTAGTAGAAAGGTGGGTTTTGTCCCCAACAGCTGCTTTCTTAGTGGGGCTTATAAGTAGACCCCCCAATCGACTATTTGAGTAGAGTGGAGCTGAGAAAACATACCAAGGGTGTTGATACACCATTTTAGTGATCTCCACTTGCAGAGTGCTTAGTGATTCATTAGGTGATTAGCATATGTGCTTTACGAAGTGCTTAGGTTGATTAGACCACCGCTTATGCGCTTGCTCTAGGTTTAGGCCTAGTGTTTAATGAGGTTTGCATACCTCTTACCACTCCATGCTTGTGCGCACTATTGTTGTACATTGAAGGGGCTTGTAGTCTTACAAGATCACACCAATAGCGTTGGCCACCACCGTGTACCGGAGGGAATAAGGCCCGTGGCGGTTCGGCCGGAAGCTTGATAGTGAAGACAGCATGGAGCGGTCCGGGAGAGGCTTGCCAAAAGGCACACCGGAGACCTACTTGCGCGTGGGGGAGGCCCGGGGCTATCCATGGAGTTACCCGATCGAGAGCTTGGCCCTTGCGAGGGATTCCTTGAGAGGGGCTCCAACGAGGACTAGGGGAAAGCTTACACGCTTCTCGATACCTCGGTAAAAATACCAAAGTCATCGACGGGAGTTTGCATATCTCTACCTTACTCTTTATCTTCCGTATTTATATTATTTGCATAACTCCTTTTGCGGTAGAGGTAGCAACACACTAGCAAAACCATAGTTACACATTTAGATAGTTTATCTTTTGCATAGGTTTTGCTAAGAATAGAAAAAGAGGCCATAGTTTAGAGTTAGAGTTTTAAGTTGCCTAATTCACCCCCCCCCTAGGCATCACGGTCCTCTTTCAATTGGTATCGGAGCAGGTTGGCTCAATTTGGACCTTTGGCTTCACCGCCGTTGAGCCGATGCTATTTAGAGTGGTTGGGATGGATACCTCTAGGCATCCGCACTTTGACAGCACTAACTTCCCTTACTATAAAGCTAGAATGGCTTGCCACCTTGAGGTGGTACATTTAGGTGTTTGGAGAGTCACTTGTGACAGGATGAAACCCATTAAAAATCCTAATAAAGCCACAAAGAGTGAAGAAAAAGAAATTCATTTCAATGCTAGAGCTAAAAATTGCTTGTTTGAATCTTTTAGCATGGATGTGTTTAACCAAGTGTTCACTTTAAATATGGCACATGAAATTTGGTTAAAACTCCAAGAGCTCCATGATGGCACAACTAATGTACGTGAGCAAAAACATTGTCTAGCTAAATAAAATTATGATTCCTTTAAAATGAATGATGATGAGCTTGTTCATGATATGTATTCTCATTTGAATTTAATTATCAATGAGCTCCATTCAATTGGATTAACAAAGCTAGATGATGTGGATATCATGAGAAAGATCATCTCCGTGCTACCACAAAAGAAATATGCAAGCATCATCACCATCCTTCACAACATGGAGGACTTGAGCACCATGACCCTAGCCATAGTGATTGGCAAGATTGTGGCATTTGAAATATCACACAAGATGGGTCAAGAAGAAGCCTCTTCATCAAGCAAAGGCAAAGCTCTCGCATGTAGTGAGAAAAAGGAGATGAATGGCAAGCAAGTTGAGATAAGCTCAAGATCAAGCTCCTCAAGTGAAGATGAAGAAGATGAGGATGATGATGATGATGATTCAAGTGATGATGATCAATCTTCCTCCTCCACCTCCGACCTTGATGAAGAATCAATCAAACTTATCAACAAGGTGGAGAAGATGATCCAAAGGCTCAATGTCAAGGGCATGCCCATCCAAATTCAAGATTTCATCTTCACCAATCAAAGAAATAAGCAAAGAAAGAAAGGATGCTATGGATGTGACGAGTTAGGGCACTTTGTGGAAGTTTGTCTAGACAAGCCCGCACCCAAGACAAAGAAGAAGGCGTGCAAGGATAAAGCCCTCACATCAATAAGGTCATGGGATGATTCTTCAAGTGAAGAAGAAGACCATCACAAGAGGCGAGGGCACAAGCACTCATCATCAAGCACCTCATGTGTGTGTCTTATGGCACAAGGTAACAAAAAGCCTATCCCTAATGATAGTGACAATAATAGTGATAGTGATGATGAACTACCTTCTTGTGATGAAATTATGCAAGAAAATCTTAACTTTGCTAAAGTTTGCACTAGTCAACAAAAGAAGCTTGAAAAATTAAAAAAAACTAGATAGCTCACAACAAGCTTATGCTACTTTGCTTGAACAATATGAAACTTTTGCCAATCTTAATATGGAGCTATCTACTAAAATTGAGCAACTTGAGACTAGTGCAAACACAAATAATTGCACAATCAATGATGAGCAACTTATAAAGAAAAATAAAAAATTATAGAAAAAGTTAGCTAACTCACAAGATGCTTATAAAAGTTTGCCTGCTAAAATGAAAACTATGTGCAAACATTGTGATGAGCTAACTAATAAAGTTGCTAATCTTGAAGCCGTCGATACTACCCCCATGGAGACACCTAAAAAGAAAAGTTCTATCTTTGACATCCTAAAAAGGATGCCTCTACTTCTTATAATGATTTATGTTTAGACTCATCCTTGTGGAACCAAGTTTGTGTTGAGAAAGTTGTTGTAGATACATGCACACAAGAGATCGCAATGGAGAATGAGCAACTCAAGCAAGAAGTGGCTCGCCTTACCAAGGACTTGACTCAAGTAAAAGGAAAAACGGAGCAAGCCCAACTTCATTAAGATAACACCGTCAAGGGAGTGAAGAAGCTTGATGAAGGACAAACCGTGGTTTGCTACGTATGCCATAAGGAAGCCCACAAGTCCTATGAGTGTAAGGTGAAGAATGGGGGAGGAGCTAAGAAGAAAGAGAAAAACAAAAAGGAAACAAGCAAGCTCTCCAACACCTACACCAACAAGGTGGACAAAAAGGCCTCCACACCTTATCTTTTGAAGAAGAAGAAAAAATAAAGGTGGTGGCCATCAAGGTGAACAAACAAGCCAACAATAGGGTCAAACGCTTTTGGATGCCAAAAGAGATCATTTCAAATATGAAGAGCACCAAGAAAGTTTGGATCCCGAAAGGGAAGTCAGAAATCTGATGGAAGTCGGGGAATTTGGAGACTTGGCAAAGTATGGGTGCATTTCATGGGGTGCATCATTATGGACAAGGTAATTGCCAAGTGGATTAGTGAATACTATGGACCCAAATTCCCCTTCCCATGTTAGGTAACTAGATTTAATTTCTTGCAATTTCAATGAGCATCTAGTTCCTTTTATGCCTAGGTTTGCATTTGCATGTTTAATCTTTTGTCTTGCATACACTAGGTATATCTTATGGTAGGCTTGCTCGGTTTCATTCTTAACCCTTGGAGCAAACCTACATGGTTTAAATTGTTTAGGAGCACGGCACATAGCTTGTTTTACAATTGTTCATCTAATATGTGCCAAAGTCCAAATTGTAGATAATTTCTCCTGAATATTACTTTCGAAAATGATTTTCACATTCATGTGATGTCATCTTTCAAGTGGTATTTTTTATTCTAAAATCAATGTGCATATCTCCTACAAGTATTCCATACTTGTGTGCACAAATTTAGGGGGAGGTTACTCTACAAGTTGGATGCCTTGAGACTAACACCTTTTCAAGTTATCATGTGTGTAGTAGTCTCATTGCAAGAAAAATGGAGTCCCCGGAGTTAAGCATCATACTTCAAATATCCATCACCTATTGCAAGTGGTATAAATCAAATTGGTTTCCACATGTGGTATTTCTAAACCGATATCATCATGTTGATTTCACTTTGGTATTTATATGCTTTCTCCATGCATTATATAGATTAAACTCCCTTGAGCATTAATTTGCTAATTATACATAAACTATATTCTTCATCATATGTATGTATATATTTAGAGGGAGCTTAGTCTATGTAATGTGAGAGTCAAATTTTGTGACCTATTCCACTCCACATACAAAGGATCATAAAGTTTGACCCTCCCTTGTGCTACTAATGTCTTCCTTTTCGGTGTTTGATTCCAAAGGGGGAGAATTTATAGGACCAAAAGCAAGCCCAATCATAATAATTTACAAGTGGTAATGGTCCGAGAAAGGGAGGATAGTGGATTATGGAGTTAAGGGGAGGCTTAAATCCATAATGCCACATGGGGACATTTGCAAGGGCAAGATATGTTTCTAAAGATGTTTACATGTGGTATCTTTTAGCATCATATAACATTGCCCTTTGTATTGCATCCTAGCAAGTAAATAGCTTTTAAATTCTAAAATTTTTATTATTTGCTTGTTTTGGTCGTGTTGTCATCAATCCCCAAAAAGGAGGAGATTGTAAGGAAAATAGACCCTAGGCCCATTTATTTTGTATTTTGGTGTTTGATGACCAACACAACCAAATTAGACTAATAAATTCGAAAGTAATTGTTTTGTAGTACAATAGGGTGCAAGACGTGACTTGGATGAAGGTGACATGATGATCCCATGATCAACACTATAAGTAAGACCCTAAAAGCACAAGAGAAGACCCAAGAAATCAAGCAAAGTCCAAGCACGAAGATAGGAATCAAGCCGGACACAAGATCACGAAGAAACGAGCTTCACAAAGGTAACCGGACATGGTCCTTATAGCGACCGGACGCGTCCGATCAAGATGCTCGGCAATGGCAGGCATTAGCAGCAGCGACCGGGCGCTGAGGATTCAAGTGACTGGACGTGACGACGACACTGTTCACTATCGCGACAATAGCTCAGCACTAACCGGACGCTGGAGGTTGATCGACTGGACACAGGAACTACAGCGTCCGATCAAGTCTAGAGAGGTTCCAGAGTGATGCTAACGCGACCGGACATGTCCGATCGACAATGATTGGACTCACCGTCGAGTTCGATCAACGCGCTAGCTTCAATGGTAGGACGACCGGACGCATCCGGTCAGGACAACAACAACATCCAGTCAGTAGCAGAAAGGTGGATTTCGTCCCCAACGGCTACTTTCTCAGTGGGGCTTATAAATAAACCCCCCAACCGGCCATTTGAGTAGAGTGGAGCTGAGGAAACATACCAAGGGTGTTGATACACCATTTTAGTGATCTCCACTTTAAATAGTGCTTAGTGATTCATTAGGTGATTAGCGTAGGTGCTTTGCGAAGTGCTTAGGTTAATTAGACCACCATTTATGCGCTTGCTCTAGGTTTAGGCCTAGTGTTTAGTGAGGTTTGCATACCTCTTATCACTTGGTGCTTGTGCGCACCATTGTTGCACATCGGAGGGCTTGTAGTCTTATGAGATCACACCAATAGCGTTTGTGATGTGGCCGCCACCGTGTACCGGAGGGAACAAGACCCACGGTGGTTTGTCCGGAAGCTTGATAGTGAAGACGGCAGGAGCGGTCCGGGAGAGGCTTGCCGAAAGGCACATCGGAGACCCACTTGCACGTGGAGAAGTCCTAGGGCTATCCACGGATTTACCCGACCGAGAGCTTGGCCCTTGTGAGGGATTCCTTGCGAGGGGCTCCAACGAGCACTAGAGGAAGCTTGCGCACTTCTCGATACCTCGGTAAAAATACCAAAGTCATCAACGGGAGTTTGCATATCTCTACCTTACTCTTTAGCTTCCGTATTTACATTGTTTGCATAACTCTTTTTACGGTAGAGATAGCAACACACTAGCAAAACCGTAGTTGCACATTTAGATAGTTTATCTTTTGCATAGGTTTTGCTAAGAATAAAAAAAGAGGCCATAGTTTAGAGTTAGAGTTTTAAGTTGCCTAATTCACCCCTCTCTTAGGTGTCATGATCCTCTTTCATCCGCTCACCCTCCGCCGCCTCATATGTGTTTCCAAGATCTACACCATTGATTTTAAGGTGATTATAGGTCGATTTATCCAATGGTGATCAGGGAAGTTGACGCGGATTGATGACATGGTGATTCCTTGCCCCTTACTTCACCTTGATTCTTTGCCCCCTACTCCACCTTGGCTTGTATATAGCAGCCCCTACCCCCTCCCTAGAGCTATCCTAAAACCCTAATTCATATTGTCCTCGTCAAGATCCGAGCTAGCTATCAAGAGAAGATTAGTCCTCCATAGGATCTAGTCTTGTATTAGAAATAGAGAGATAGAGTGTGAGGGAAGAGTTTAAAGGAAGTGTCGGCCTGTCGGTGCTCTCTCTATGGCTTGTACCCTGGCGGGGTCAAGTTCTACTTGAGCTTGCTTATGAGGATTCTCTAGTAATTAACTTCTAATTCAAGTAAGCATCGTGTTTATATTGCTCATCAGGTTCACAACTCTTTGAGTGCTTTAATCTATATGACGCTCTAGGTTAAAGCAGTAATTGTAGGTGTAAGCGTGGTGCTTATACAGGGTTACTTGTGGATGTACCCTACATTCCGGATCGGTGAAGCTCACGAGGGTTACTTTTATAGCCTCATTGAATCCTCTGTAGTCCACCTCCCATTTGTAGGCCTAGCAGGATTTAGTTACTATAGAAAACATACTCTGCTTGTGTTTCCCTTAGTAATATCCCCAGTTGAACAATAGAAGATATAGCTTACCAAAGTTAGAGCTAGAAGACCTTTGTGATCTCCTCTATACTCCTATTATCTTAAGTCTTGTTGCTACTCTAGGTTAAGTTAGACATAGTTACTCTCACATGTTTCCCTATGGATACGATACATGGAATACTTACGGGTGAAAGCTACAGCGGTATCCGTGCGCTTGCAGATTTATCTGTGTGCGTTAAATATACCAACAAAGATGCCACTTGCCTTCTTATCGTTGTCTCGAGCTTCACAAATGCTTGCTCCACCCTTACTAAAATCTAGTTGAGGTTGTCGCCAATGTTGGTCTGGTTCATTTGTTGACATCCCTATAATTCTTTTTCTGCTAGCATAGTAAGCTAGAACAAATGGTTGATAGTACAAAATTTTTTATGATAAACAATATCCTATATTTCATGCCTCAAACCACCATAAAAGTGAACAATTTTATCTTCGATGTCCTCTACTGTCCCACAACGTATTGCACACTTTTGAAACTCTGCATAATATTCCTGGACGGACATATTACCCTACTCTAAGCGCTGCAATTTCTTACACCATTCATGTTTATAAGGAGGAATAAAATTATCACGCATTGCTTCTTTTAGTCTATCCCATGATTCAAGCTGTTGATGCAAATTGCCTAGTTCTTGCTATCACAATTGAGCAAAATATTTGAATTCACTAGTGGCGTGTTTAACTCTATGTATCCCAGGAACTAGGTGGGAATTAAATTGTTATTCTACAGTCATCACCCAATCAAATATATTTTTCTCCATCATAAAATCCAACAAAGGATGGTATGGTAAACTTACCTCTCATACCTTGATGATTATAGTCTATATGTGATGGCTGATTGTTACCATTCGGTCCATCCTTGCAAACTTCTGGTCCATGATTTCCTGCAATTCACTCTTAAACAAAAACTCATTGTTCGATATTGTTAGAAATCAATATAAATCCCCTATCAACTATTTAAAGGTCAGTGGAATCACACTCTCACACATCTTACCAAGCTCTTACAAGGTTCTTACTAATGCAAAGCAGTGGATGGTACACCCGGCGGCTCGTTCGTGATACCTGTGAGGGTGTGTCACCAAGATTGCAAGGTCTTTTTCTATACTGATATGAAGTATACGTGGAGCTTGGGAGGCTCACAAAGAGAAATAATTTATATATGGCACATAAGTTAATAATATATAGCAATATAGAATAAATGTCCAGAGCACTTGTCCTAGTTGTTGGCCTGTACGTGTTCCTAGCAGCAGTTGTGACAAACAAGGGAGTGAAACAAGTATAAAAGGTAGCAACGGAAATATAGACAAGGAAAAAGGCAACACAAACAATAGAGCTTTTGGGTGTTCCTTATGTGCAACTTTTCTCTTCTCTTTTCTTTTCTTTTACTATTATTTTTTCTTTTCTTTTTTTTATCCAAACTTTTTTTGCTTTTGATCTTTTGATATTTTTTTCTCAGCAAGGAGCACACATGAATAAACAACAAAAAATTTGAGCTCAATTGGATAAAAGATGTGGCCTATAGAAAATCAGTACTATGCTCAAAAAGCATACCAAAACTTATGGGTCTGGAAACTCGATTTTTCTGATCGAATTTCGCAAATCTAATTTTTGCGAACCCAGCTAGACTAGGATGAAATGGATCTAAAATTTTCTGGTGTTCTCCTTAGATATAAAATTCACCCCGTTTCGAGTTCGGATGCAAAAGTTATGACTATTTTAAGAAAATCAGTCCAAATCATGGTGATACAGGATGGCGATGGTTGGAGGAACTAACACAAATTAGAAAAGAACATAATCTAAACCAGCAACAAGACCATGACCTAGGACACAAATCAACATGGCAGACTCTAAAACTGAATCATGCAAAGCCTATGGCGCGGATGGTTCTAGACAGGAAACAAATATGGTGGTGGACTATGGGACGAAGGCGAAAACACTCAAACTAAGGGTAAGATGCGAACATGACGGTAATACCTGAAGCTCTGATTACCACTTGATGGGGATTCGGATCCCAATCTTTCGTCAGGTTCGAGATAACTATCGATTTGGTCAGAGAGCGACACACCGATCTGGCTTCAGATCACAAAGACCCGAACCCTACAACCTTAGCACCACGTCTTATCTGTTTATCAATCGTGTCATAATCCGGTTGACCTCACCGAGAAGGTTAATCCTTGCTACGAATCGAAGAACACAAGCCAGAACAAGATAACACGCAACTCAAGTATAGTAACAATTGCAGATATATGATTAAGATATCAAATGTAGGGTTTCACAAACCGATAATGGCGACTGTTCAATGATAGATTGATCTAAACAAAAACCCAAACCCTAATGTAGCCGACGGCTACTGATTATATAGTCTAAGGGGCGTCCAAGGACCCCTATTCGCTTCACTAAGGAGTCCCGACACGTTACATGGCCCAAACGGCCTAAAATATGGCGACGCAACGACCTGTCAAATTTTGGATGTCAACTTGTTTCGACGATTCCCGTTGATTGTGAAGGAATTTTGATGTGGGGCCACTTCCATTGGTTGACTTATTAATTATCTTTTCATCCATATATGGATCGTTGAAAATAGAGTCTATTTGTGACCTGGTGTTCATTTTACTACAGACTGCTCCTGGAGCCTGAAATAGACTTGAACTTGACTTGGATTGGACCTCCAACTTGTCTTGACGCCCTAGCTTGCCTCCTAAGGTGGTGGCCAAGGGGAGGACGTCCAAGGGCTTCCTTTATGTGTTCTTCATCTCCTTTGGGCGTGCTCTAAGTTGGGCCAGGGTCCGAAGGGTGAATAACAAACCCATGATGACAATGTAGCTCCCGGTAGAAACAACGACAGCATGTCTTGATGGTTTGGTGGCCTTGCCGACGTGATATTGAGATGGGACCAGATCTATTTGAAAGCTTATCAAACAAGCTTTCCATCAAGTGCTCATTGACCACAATCGCACTCCGGATGGATGAATTATGACCTTTCCAATAAAGCATTGTTGGACCACCGATGAACTGAAAGTTCAACTTTGATGAATTTGCACTTTGAGACATATTTATACCTACAAGCAAATAATGACATATACATGTGGAACCAAGTGAGTTGTACTAAAAAAATCACTATGCAAATGTAAAAATGAGCTCACCTTATAATCAATGGTCATATCCGAAGGTGTCATGTCCTCGTCACTTCCGACCACGAAAACATTCAGGTTAGAATCATTTCAACCTTATAGCATTTGACATAATTTCTTTAGATTCTAGTAAGAATCTAATAGCAACATATCCTTCCTAATATAGTTATTCTCTATTTCAGATTTTCTCGCTAGCTAAAAATGGACAACGAGGTTAAGTCTCTAGAGTGTAAGAGATATAAACAAAATATAGAGAATAAAAAGTAATTTTTTATTTAAATGGTTCTTCAAATATTAAAATATAGAGAATACCTTCTAGAAAGACTCCGTTCCAGCCCCATCCAAATCGTGGGTCCGTGGCCGAGGAGGAGCTCAGCCCAGCCCACATCACAGCCGCCACAGCACAGCCTTCCAAAGCTCGTTGCAGACTTGTAGCCTCAGTTGCAGCAGGAACAGCCGAAGCAGCAGTTGACTCCACGCCGTTCCAGCCACATCCGTCCCGACCTCCGCGTCCCCTGGTAGCAGGACGCCAGCAACACGGAAGGAGGGAGGTGAGCACCATGGTAAGATACATCCCGACCCTCTGCGTCCCTTGCCTCGGATCTACCGCCACCCAACTCGCTTTCCCGTATCTGATTTTGCAAGTCGGCGCTGTTCAACTTCAACTCCTTCCTGACCGTGGTGTTGCTGGTGATCTGCACCTGCACCTACATCAAGATGCAGTTCCCGGCCATCCTCAACGACCGCACAGGGTAATTTTCTTTCTTCCATTGCTAGCCTACTAAATCACAAAGAATTTGGGGATTCCATCTTGTGCTCTCTGTTATGCCCAATTGTAGAATTTGTTCTTTGGCTATGGTGGCAAATAATTGAAGGTCAAAATCAGTGTGAAGGATATAGCCATCTGGTTGCTGTGAATTGTGTTTAACGGCGTCAGACGCCGTCCATGAGCTGATTCAAAGATAGTTTTTTTTAATAGTTATGATTCAGAGATAATTAAAACCTCTAATAAGGATGAGGATGAACCTTGCCGGGAGAGAACGTAAAGCTAGTTTGTTTTGACCAAGATTACCAGCAAGGTATTGAGGTCAGAGGTTCATAGTACTCCTAAGTTATTTGGCTAGCATAGGATTTAAAGCTGTTCTACTATTTTGGACTACCTTTGGTGAGTCAAATGAATTTAGTGTATTAGATCTGTGCAAGTGTTTCATTTGTCTTCTTTCCTGTTTTTTTGTGAAACCAATTTCTGCACAAGGATTGAGCAGGCAACATCAGTTGATTTGCACTTGTGAGTAAAGGCAGCCGCAGTTTTGACAAAGTTGATAGCTTGAGCTTCATATTTTTTATCCATAACTTTGTAAGGAACAAAACATTGCATGTTGTTTCCTGTTTCTTTGAAACCATTAATGCCCACTGTACTCTTAAACTATTAGTTTAAATTTTTTCTTGGATTTTGAATGGCCTGGATCCCACCAAATTTAGAGCCAACATAGGACTGTGAAGGGACCAACATCTGTACATGGTTAATTGTAGTTATCTGATCTTCTTATATTCTCACTTACCCCCATAATCTCTAATGACAGATTCCGTGGTTTCTTTTGGAAAGCTGCCAGGATAGGTATGCATCTTTTCCTGCTTCCGGCTCATGTAAACTAAAAAAAAGCTGCTTTTCATTTTTCTGATGACCATTGCTTGCCACATAACCCCTTTCATTTATCTACTGCTGTACATTCATCCATACATCACATGTACTTTGGAAGTTTGACTGAGGTTCAAGGTGCTAATAGCGCTATTCAGTGCTTTGCTGCTAGATTTAGTAGCTAGTAGCAGTTCATATTTTTGAAGCATCTCCATTATGTATTGAACAAAAGTTCTTCGATTCCTTGCATTTAATTTATCTTGATAGTTCTTTTATGGGACAAATGTATGGCTGCCCCTACTTTGAATTCTAACTTCTTATTTGCCTTTGTTTTCCCATCTTTGCATGTTTGCTCCTGTTTTGACATGTACCAATGAAAAAAAGGAAGAAACCAGTTAAAAATGGACCCAGAGGGTTAAAGACAGCCCTTGAGCCTTTATCTCCTATCCATGGCATGGCCTTGACCTGACTCTCTCCTAGTGTTATCAAGTAGTCAGACTTATCGGTCCTCTGCCCTTGATTAGGCACTACAACTCGACCAGACTAACCAGGAATCAAGTCGTATGATTAGTCATGTTTAATCGGGTGACTAGGTGTTCGACGACTGGGCTGAGAATGTGAACTGGACTTTATCTGGTCCGACCACTTGGGCTTAGTGTCTTCAGCCCTATATCCTCAAGTCTGCTCTCTGCCCATTGGATTCCCTTTGCTAGTGCAGCGTGGGATGGCAGGAGAACCTCTTACCAGTCACCACATTCTAGTACCTCGCGTGGGGGAAGCCACCGGCTCCCTTCCCTGCATCTCTTCCCTGCATCCGCCGTGCTCTTTTCCCTGTATCTGCCGACGGATTGAGGAGTTCCTGTTCCCACTGTTAGAACTAAATCACAGGTTTGGGGTTGGAATTTCTATTTCATTAGCCTTACCACAACTATGGCAGGTTGGGTATACATATAGGATAGCTTGCTTGCAACTTAAGAAAGCTACAACATATTCTAGAGATGCTAAAGTAGATGCTAAAACAAGATAAGGATAAAGATAAGGGATGACACAGCCACCAACTACTCTAGATAAGTATCCTAGGTAGATAAACACAAGGCTTATGCTTTCATTCTCCCCTAAGTCTTGTATGGCGCCTTCTGGGGAATTTGAACCATCCCAATCCTGGCGCGAAGCTCCTGGAACTTGACCCGCCCAAGGGACTTGGTGAGAAGGTCGGCGAGCTGATCCTAGGCATTGATGTAGCCGGCCTTGATGCTCCCCTCATCCAAGCAGCTCATGATGAAGTGGTACTTGATGCGGATATGCTTGCTGCGCTCATGGAAGACGGGTTTCTTCGCCAAGGCCAAGGCGGACTTGCTGTCCACCCTGAGCTCCACTGCTTCTGCGTTTTTGCCCAAGAGATCGCCCAGCAGCTGAGCCAACCAGAGAGCTTGAGTCGAAGCGGTTGTGGCAGCGATGTACTCCGCCTCGCAACTGGATAGAGCCACCATTTGCTGCTTGATAGCTCCACTTGGTTCAGTCACCCTTGATAGCAGGCGTGGCACATCAGCTGCAGGAAGAGAGCGTGGGGCTCGAGGCACGGGTGGAGGTGGAGCAAAGGCAGCAGCACATTGCCTGCAAGAAGGGAAGGGGGGCACATGCACTGTGGGGCCATGGTGTGGCTAGGCTTTCAGCAGGCGGAGCAGCAAGGCGAGTGTCATGTTCTGTATTGCCACTGTCATCATCGTGCCCGACTATTTCAACATGCTCAAAGCCCTTGTGGCTTGCCAGCTTTGCATCTGGAGCTACTGGGCTGTTCATCAGTTCTGTTGTTCTTGCTGGCCAGGCAGGAATCCAATTAATAATGAGTAGCTCGTCAAGATATTTACCACCAAGCTATTTATTATGGTAGGTATTCATCCATTCCATGGCACCCGATGACCCAAGGACCTTCACATCTTCAATACATTGAATTGAACTATGTCTGCCACCTTGTGTCAGCTTCATCAGATTGTGCATCGATAGATCATGGGGTAAGGTATCCAATGTGCTTCTGGGGATGGCCTCATCCTGGTTGTGGAAGAGTGTGACGTTCCTTGCCTCAGCCGGCAAGATCCCGATGAGGTTGGAAGGAGTAGTCGCCCACGGCGGAGAAGAAAGCAAGTCAGGGTCAGAATTGAGTTCGAGTAATAATTATCTCATGTCTGATAGATCAACCCGTGCAGCACAATTGCCTTTAAGCCAGTTACATGGGCTTAGCCCAATGCTTAATGGGACGCAACCCAGCATGCATACTTGCTATCCTATTACAGGGCCCATTTGGTCCATCGGTATTCTGAGTCCCTCCAGCCGTGACAAGGAGTAGCAGTGGCAGCAGTTTGGTTACAGCTGATCTGGATTGAAGAGGAAATTTCTTTCTGGTGAATGACATGTGAGGAGAGAAATTGTTTGTTTGTCTTCGCTGTTTTTAACCATTCAGGGTAAATTTTTATCCCATTTTCATATAAATTTGCTGTCAAGATGCTCTAAAGAAATTCATAGATGTGCAAATACTAGAGGGTAAATTTCAAAATTGACCCATATATGCAAATTTCATTGAAAAAGTTGGGTCCATGGTCCAAGACAGAAATGTCTTTTAAGCACTAAACAATGTGTAGTGACCTAAATGGAGTAGGCCAAAGAAATTTTGAAAAACTAGGAGCAATGGTTCAAAGTAGAGTTCAAACTAGGAGACCAAATCAGCAGTTAGAGTTCAAACTAGAGGTGGTCATGCAGTTGCTCCTCTTTTAATAATTCCAATGGTTAAATTGTTTCTGGATTTTGCATATTTTAACAGTAAGTATGGAGATTTTAGCAGGATTGTAGATAATATTAAATTAGTGATTATGGAAGTTCTTGCTGAACACTGAAAATTATCTTGGAGTGCCATGTTGCTTTGTGCCTTTGTCTATATTTCTTTCATGGTTGGCACATGACTTGGCAATGTTATATGCTGCTGTATTTCTTGTTTAACTAAAATAAATACTCATGGTTCTGGTGGTGGTGGTAATTATTATGCTAACTTAAGTTGACCTTTCCAAGTCAGATGACAGAATAAGCAATTTCGAAAATTAAGGGGAAAACATATCTAATACAAGGAACTGGACAACTAGGAACATTATATTACAGAATAGCTAACTAGAAATCCCATACCACTGGTGGGGTCAGCAGTGGCATTTTTGTCCTCTCGAGAGTGCAGGATAACTATGTATTATTTCACTAATAGGAGTAAAAGGTACAAAACACAAAATTCGTCCTCATGGACACAAATTCAGATGCACAATGAGTCAAAACATAAACAATCAACAAACACCTGGGGCTGGAACCCTGACTACCCGGACCACTACGGTGCTTCCAAATCATTTATTTTCTGTTTGTGAACACTCTTGAGGGCACAGTACCATCACTTCAAGAGATGATAACAGGTGCTGGATGGTTTCCTTGTCCTATCACATAGCAGACAGCAAGCTGGGTGAGGAAGGTGCTGTTGGCTAACCTGTCTGCTGTATCGAAGCACACAGAAATTCTGCACCATTAGGGTGCCCCAGATTTCCACACTTGCATTCACCGCACAAATGTGATGTATTCAATCAAGGGACTGTAGGTTTACTTGCTAGAGTAAACTCCTGAACTTGAATGTTCCAAACATGCTGATCAACCTTGCTGTATGTGGAGATATTCTACCAAGTCTATTCAACCAAAGTGCCAATCTATTCAACCAAAGTGTTGACCGATGAACCACTATTGAAGCCCGTCAGCGCTTGTGATGGAGACGGAGACTTGGCCTGATCTTTCAATAGGTAGGGTAAATTTGATTGGTGGAGAACTTGCGTTCATGATCCATGCTTCTAATCAAGTATGATTCAGACCCCTACAACCGCTACACCACTGCTCCGTTGGCCTAGAAGGCCTTTTGAATCGAGAACACAAGCAACAATGTAAAAGACACAATCTGATATTGCAAATAGAGATGAAGTTTATCAAACTGATAGGTCCAAGTCTTGAATTGAAAGGACTAATCGACAAAGTTGAATAAGTAGTCGAACTCAGCGTTACAAGTGCTATGAAGAATGTTTGTTTCATGAGGAAAACTAGAACTCAACAAAACCCAAACCCTAATGAAGTGGCGGCCATGGATTAATAGGTCTTAGGGCGCACATAACCATGAACGCGCCCCTAATGGGCTCCAACATGATACACGGGCCTATGGCCCAAAATATGGTGACGTAGCACCCTAACACCCACTTGTTTCAACGATTCCCGTTTACTTGGGAGTTTTGACATGAGACCGGTGGCATTGAAAAGGTTATCTCCTTAGCTTTCCGTGCATAGGTAGAATGTCAAAAACAGAGTATATATGTGTCCTGGGTGACGTTTTTAACCGGGACTGCTCCTGGAGTCCGAGGTGAACTCCAGCTTTAGTTGGACTAGGCCTCCACCATAACTTGGAGGCCCACACTAGTCCTATTCACCTCCAAGCCTTGTATCCGAAGGAGTGATGTCCTCATTAGCTTGTCTAACAGTCTGTAAATAGATCAGAAAGGCACCAATATATCTAGTTGTGGCGCCAATTCGGAGAATTTTAACTGTGAAAACCATTGCGAACCAGCAATTCCGTAGCTACAGTAAACAATGACATGGCATCCTGAAGCATTTGTATTTGCAGCCCAGCCAAAGGTCTAGATGGTTCTATTTTTTTTGCAGACATAACCATTATGAACCAAGGGTTGACTGAGAAACAAAGCAGTTACCACCACTGGTTTGCTCTTGACCCTTCCAAAGGTAACTTATATTAGTAGCAATAATTCAATGGCCTTAAGCAATCATACATGACAATCATTTGATCTATCGGGGTCTCTGGGAGACCAACCTTCACCCAATAGCTAACTGCATGGGATAACAATGACTCCTAACTAGCAGGTGATCAGCCACTGCATGGACAAGTGGCTGCAGCTTTGCTTTAGAAGGCTTCTTGATCAGCAGCAGGAGCCCGAGATAAGAGCAAGGAACATTCTTCACCTCACACTGTAGCAGACTGTCGATAATAGACATCTTCCTCTGAGTCCTGATGGGAGTCACTGAGCATCTAATAATCTCTTGAGCCTAGCATTACCAATGAATAGTTGTCTGCATCATTGCCATTTAGTTTAGGTGTGACAGTGGCATGATTTATGTACTGGCATGTGATTCCTGTTGCCTATTTTGACAAACACTGCGGACATGTTCTCATATCACGGGTTCGTTGGTGAATCTGGTGCTCATTATTTGATATTTTGCCCGTAGATCCAAATTTAAAATGGTAGTATGAGGTTACCGGCGAATTGATGGTATGGCTGAGCAATTTGTGATTGTTTTGGATTAAACACATTACACATGGTTGAACCATTTTGTTCTACAAACTCCAAATCCTGCATGGATCCTCAAGCTGAAGCTGGTCCATAGTACAAGGGGGTGAATATCTGTTTGATGGAGGTCTTACAAGTAGTTGAGGTAGAAATATAGAATTAGACTTGTTGACCAAGAAGATGAATTCATTTAGAAATTTGAGAAACTGGGCAAATACTAAATTTATCTTACCTTAAATTTAGAATATCTAATGCTCTGTATTGCTGTTTAATGCTAAATTAGATACATGTAAAAATATTTGGATTTATCTTGCCGAGAAGTATTTCTTAAAGTTTGTAACCATAGTTACTCTTTCCAATTTGTTTTCTTGAATAGAAAAACTAATGAGCAAAGGTATGTATTTATGACTTTCCACACCAAGACAGCAAGTAAAGGACAGTAGTTTGTACTTTTTTATAGCACAAAATGTTTGTTTATGGTTGCACCATAACATATAGTTGATTGTTAATTAATCCATTTGTTTGTTAAGAATGTAGAATTGACATTTCGCATGTCTTTCTTTCTCAGGTGAGCGATTGAGCCCTTGGGTATCAGTAGGGTGCTTGGCTATGGGAATATCCACTATTTTCTTCTAAGGCCGAAGTGTCGCCACAAATTTTAGTCTAGGATGCAGAACCTTGTTTCACTTGTAGGAAAAAAAAACTGTTGTATTCAGTTTAGCCCATGTCACTAGTCAAGCATTTTACTTCTGTTTTTACTGGGATGCAGGCAATCACTGGTCTTTGTGAGAGCTAGCATGTTATCACACTAGTACTCGGTACTCAGCCGTGATCTGTCTACGCTGGCCATGCTGAATGAGAGACCGAAGATGAATTATGGTGTACCATCTACCATTTGATTTGTTATTGTGATATAAACATTTTCATTCGTTAGGGTTTCATATACTGTGCCAAACAAAATACTTCATCCGTCCCCCCCAAAAAAATAATCTTGCAGTTCAAATATTTGTCTCAAAAAAGAATGTAATCATAGTTTGATATCAGTTTTTCAGTAGGGCCTATGTATTAAAAAAACCAGTGCATCCATCAATCCGTGATTCTCATCCACGGCGTAGACTGTAGAGGTGGCCGTTAACCCTCCAGATGCAAACAATTTTTTTTGAGTTTCTAGGGGCATACATGTAATTTTACATCTACATTAATCTAACCTTGAAAACTGAGAATCACCGTCCTGTTCGCTTGGCTTATAAACCGTACTTTTTTAGTCAACAAATAGTATTTTTCTTTTACAATAAATTAGCCAATATTACTTTTAGTTATGGCTTATGAGCCCAGCGAACAGGCACACATCCTTTACGAGATTGAGGGAGTAGTACTACAAAGATATTAGTTGACCCTTGCCAAGTGTTGGTAGGTACTGTGACCCAATGTCAGGTGACAATATAGTAGGTGGGTCATATGCTAGGGATGGTAGATCTAGAAGAAGCATGGGATGAACGCGCACGCGTCCAAACAATGACACCAGCTCCCGTCAAAGTCAAATCAAATTAATTAAAGGAAGGTATCCCTTGGGTTGGGCAGCTAAGGCTGTATTTAGTTCACGAAATTTAGAAATTTGGTTATTGTAGCACTTTCGTTTTTATTTGATAATTAGTGTTTAATTATGGACTAATTAGGTTTAAAACGTTCGTCTCGTGATTTTTCAACCAAACTGTGTAATTAGTTTTTTTTCCGTCTACATTTAATACTCCATGGACGTATCGTAAGATTCGATGTGATAGCTACTGCAGCACTTTTTGGTAAACTTTTTGGAAACAAGACAGCCTAACCAGCTAGATGCTCAGGCTCCGTTTGAATCGGAACGAGTACAGTATTTGCTCTGTCCCAAAAAAAATATAATCTTGCAGTTCAACTATGCCTTGAAATGAATGTAATAGTAGGTTTGAGATCAGCATTTTCAGTAGGGCTCATGTATCAATAAAACCAGCGCATACATCAACCGGTGATTCACATCCACTGTAGAGGTGGTCGCCAACCCTCCAGGCACAAACAATTGCTTTTGAAATGAGAAAACTGGAGGGGCACATACATAATTTTATACCTACACTAATCTAACCTCGAAAATTGAGAATCACATACTTTATGGGATGGATGGGAGAAAAACATTTATGAATGAGAATATTTTTAAGAAACCTGGAGGGACTGAAAGCCCCTACTGAAGATAAATTATAAAAAAAGCAAAGGTCTTACAAGTTAAAGAAAATGTTACAGGCAACATAATACAGAAAAAATTAAACTCAAGCTCAAGAGACAAAGAAAGAAACAAGAAAATGAGGTAAACTAAAGAAGATTTTCTATCCACTGTTTTAAAAGGGGAGGTGAAGAGGCTTTTGTTGTGTGCAACAGCAGAAGCAATTTTGTGACCAGCAGAGATTTACAACTGCTTAAACTTGCATGAGATCCATTGAAATGAGATTGTTCCTGGAAGACCAAATGCACCACCACATGAATGATGAAAATTTCCATGAAAAAAAGAAATTTGCTGCTGTTGTCTTTGTGGCCTTGTGGGTACCCCAAATTGATTAAATTCCAACACTCTTTTTGCAAAGGTGCAATCCAATAACAAATGCTCTACTGTTTCTTCACTGGACTGTGAGCAAAGCATACAATTGTACTCTTGAAGAGCCATACCTTTCGTTCTGAGTATGAGTATGTTCCTTGTGCTTATCCTGTCTTTAGTAGCAACTAGAAGAAGACTTTATGGTTGCATTGACATGAAGATTTCCAAAGCCACTTGAAAGCTTCATGAGCATCAGAATGAGTGGTTAGAGCTCTGTATGCCTTAGAGGAACTCACATATTTAGAGTTCCAGATATATATCCGGGTGTCATGCACGCAACTTATAACTCCAAAATTTGCAGCTTCTCATTCAAAAATTGAAGCTGAGAAAAGGCTTCTTTAGACAAGGCAGATTGAAGAGATCATTCATTGATGCTTATTCATTAACTATACTCGAAGAGCATCTTCAACTAAGATCCTCAAACCAGAGCCTCTATTTTTCACCTTTTTTTCAAATGTTCTATTTCTAGGGCCCAACTCTAGCAATGACTCTTAAGTCACAACCATCTTTTACAAATGACATGTGGGCCCACTCTGTCAGTGACTTAGCCAATATGTTTCATTTTCTCTTTCCCTGACTTTTTCGCATGTATCGCAAGTCCAACGTTTCCACCGATTTTGCTTGTGTAGCTAGCCACCTCATTCACCCGCTTGTCCTTCGGTAGGCGGTGGCTGCCCTCGCACCTTGCCCTCGTTTTTGTGATTAAGCTATGGTGGATTCGGCCAATCGAGCAAGAGTTGATGCAGCGGATCTTGTAGGGCACGACTACAAGGCCTAACACTGCGCAGGAGGCTTGCCATTCCTAAAGGAGAGAGTTGAGTTCCACCAGCTCTTGACCCTCCCTCTCCCCCTCCGGCATCCTCGCCAGTAGCATGAGGGGGCGGGCTGGCCCTCCGGATCTGTGTAGTCCATAGACGTAGTTTTTTTTTCAGTTTCACTAGCAGTTCTTTTGAATAAAGCTCTCGCCAATTTCACCCATGGTGGTGGGTGGTGCGAGGCTCCAATTGTCGTGTTCTTAGAGATCACTGCCTTTGGTTCTTTTTCTCATCTGCTCTTCTGTGTCGTTTGTGATGGGTGGTGGCCTGACATCGTTGACACTGTCGGGATCTAGGAAGCCAATGTCCTTGTCATTTTAGACACGCAGGTCACTAGGAGAATGCTGTTGCTGCCGCCGCTCAAGCAAGTGTGGTTGCGCCCCTTTGAAAGGATCTAGATGGCTAGAGGGGTGAGGGGGTTGAGTAGTCTATTAAAAATTTCTATAAAAAATCACAACACTAGAGCAAAGTGGTTAGAACAATAAACAATTTTGCCTAGCCTAATCCACCCAATGCAAACCGCCTCAACAATTTTAATAGCAAGTTAACACTACTACAAGTTTACTCAAACAAGCAAGGAGGCTAGCACTGCTATAGTTGAGCTAAACTAGTGAAGCAACAAAACTACTTCTACTAACTAAAACTAATCTACAACTAGAGAGATACTACTGCAAGCAACTAACATACAAGCAAGGTATACAAATGTAAAGCACAAATGTGAGTAGCAAACCATCGGGGCAAGAGATGACAAGAGATTTATCCCTGACATCCTCGTCGAGGCGAGTCTCTAGGTGATCGATTCGCATGCTAACAAGCCTCTCAAGCTTGACCACAAGCTCGGTAAAGGGGGTGGCATGGCTCCTAGCGAAGCTCCGGCGCAAGCTCACGACGTTCCCTCTTAGGGTGCGGGTGGCATGGTTCCGTGTGAAGCTCTAGCATGTGAGCTGAGGGCACGGGCAACACCTGCTTTGGGCACGGGCAGCACGGATCCGAGTGGCACAGCGTGGCTTTGATCATGGGCGGGCACGACGTAGCTTTGATTGGGGGGGAGGTGGCAAACGAGATGTTGGGGGCTGGGGAGGGAGCAGTTGGTAATAAAGAAGATGAGAGAGAGAGAGAGATGACATGCGGGTCCCACTTATTTGGATGTTAACAAATCAGAAACAGTCATGTATTCCTTTGTCCTCATCCCTCCAACCAAACACCAAGTAGGGATATCCCTTTCCCCAAAAACCAAACGCAGAGACAGAACCATTCAATCACAGAAAAACTGGAATGGATACATCCTCTCCCTGTTATCCTAGAACCCCTTCTTTATGGAAACATCATAGATGAGCAACTACCTGTGGACTCTCATCATATCATTAGGCACACATCACACAAAAGTGGCAGCATATATAATCTACTCCACAAGATACTTGGTGGGAGAATAATTTAAATAGGAATAGAAGGGAAGGTCCACCCATGTGCTTTCAGTGTACCAGCTAAGCATTAAAATCTATGGTTTCTTCCTTGGTTTACAAAGGATAAAATCTTAGTTAAAGAACAAACCGAGTAGCTGTTCAATTGATAGGACACATCAGATTGAATTTAGCATCATAGAATCATTCAAGCTTCCTGCAGGGAAAAGTGGTGGTACACATAGACTGGTGATATGTCTCTACAACAAATTGGGCAATGGCCATACTGATATCAACAGATTACCATATTTATATACGTCGTCTATTCAGCTGTGAATCAACCTATATTCAAGATATGCTGCTATGTATGACGAATAAAATTCTAATGAATGAATTGTGGCAATTGGCTCCTATATGCTTGCTTATAATACTGTGTTGTACAGTATCAGCTGTGCCGGCCCTTCAGTTTCTAGGCACCTTCCTATTGGGCTCAAAGACATACTTGATCAACGAGTCTTTGATCGATAGCAGCTCGGGGAACTCCTTCTTCAGCTTGGTTGCATCCATCTCATTGTTGCTTCGTGGCGCGACAATAACCTTGGCCTGCTCCTCAAGGGTGAAGTTTGTCCACTTGAAGCTAGGGTCGATGTACTGCTTGTGCATCTCTAGGATCTCGTTGTGGCTGACAACGCCGGGGTTGGTGAAGTTATAGATGCCCCGCAGGTTCCTCTTTGCCATCTCCACTGAGATAGGCAGGAGCTCGTCCAACATCGTCATGCTGTTGGGGATGTTCACCACCTTGTTGTAACGGCTGATCTTTGTCACAAAGTTTCGGGGGTTGCTGAGGTCAGAGGATATTGGCATTCGAACTCGCAGAGTGCAGACGTTCTCATACTCCCTCAATAGCTCCTCGACCTGCATTTTCAAGAGAGTAACCACATGTTTGTTTCTATATTTGAAACATGAAAATGTCAACTTAGGAGTTTAGACAAAAACAATGTTAGAAGTACTGAAGATAGCAAAGCCATCCATTGCAGGGGTAACAAGCATTTACTGACTTACCATTGCCTTCGTCTTCGAGTAGAATGAACCTTTAAAATTTGGTGTATCTTCCTCTTTGAAGCCGATACCTGACCCTTCGGGATGATGTGCATCATACTCAAATATGCACCCAGTGGCATAGTTCATCATCAATAAGCCATGCTCCCTACATATGTCTGCTAGATTTAAGGTGCCCACAACATTGGTACGAATGGTGTCTGGCTTGTGTGACTCACACCAGTCAACATTGGGCCTTCCAGTAACACCAGCGGCATTGAAGACATGTGTTGGCTTAATAGTTTGGATATCCAGGATGAGTGAAGAACGTTCTTGCAAGCGGCCTTTTCCATACTCATATGGAATTCCTTTCTTCTCACATATTTTTCCAAGAAGTCCACCGATCCATCCTGTCCTGCCATATATCAGGAACTTGAAGGCATGCGTTTCTAGAGCATTATCTGATGTTGAAGTGACCTTTGTTTGAATGTTATTAAACTGACTGAGAATTCCTTTAATCTCCTCAGAGCCCTCGTACCCTGGCATCATCAGTGTCCTCGGATGAGGCAGTAAGGCCCCAGAAACATCACCCCAATAATCAGAATTTGCTACATACCATTCCATTGTCTTTTTTAAGCCTTCCTCCCATTGGGTGCGCTCAGCCCATCCAAGGCTCTTGAGCTTCTCATCGTCCAAGAAATACCTCTGGTCATTGAAAGGTCTGTTCTCGACAAACATGATGACTTTGTCAGCTTCAAGATTGAAAAGCTTACAAACATCTTTTGCTACATCAATTACTGTCCTCTCTCTCTTTGTTCCAATATTATAAACATGTCCAACTTCTCCATGATGAAGAATGACCTCAAATGCCTCTGCAACATCCTCACAATAGATGTAGCTACGGACATTGCCTCCATCACCATGGATAGGGAGGGGCTCCCCTCTCATTGCCAAGAGAATGAACTTTGGGATAAGCTTCTCAGGAAACTGATTTGGGCCATAGACATTGTTTCCTCGAGTGGTGATAACCGGCAGTCCATAGGATCTCCCATATGCCATGACAAGCATCTCTGCTCCCGCTTTGGTGGCTGCATATGGGTTTGTAGGAAGCAGCTGTGATGCTTCATGGTTCCCAACAACTGCATCCTCATCAGTCTCCCCATAGACCTCATCAGTGCTGACGTGGATGAACCTCTTGATCTGGCCAGTAATCCTGCAGGCCTCAAGAAGAACATGTGTACCATAAATATTGTTCTTGGTAAATTCGAAAGAATTCCCAAATGAATTGTCGACATGTGTCTGGGCTGCGAAGTGCATTATGGTGTCAATGTTCTCTGTGACAAGAAGGAAGTTGACAAGATCAGCGCTTGCAATATCACCCTTGACAAACTTGAAGTTTGGTGATGAGCTCACAGGGAGCAGGTTTTTCAGATTAGAGCAGTAGTCAAGTTTGTCAAGGACGACGATCTTGTAATCGGGGTACTTCTTGGTAACACGGATCGCGACATGGGATGCGATAAAGCCAGCAGCTCCTGTAATGAGGATATTCTTAGGTTTGTAAGGCCTCGCCATATCCCCTGTATAACTTTTAGAATCCTGCTGTAAGAGCAAAGTAACTAGTTAGGATCAGACCTGACAACATGATGAAAGATCAAATTAATGCTGCAGATATGAATTGCATTCAAACAGGGGAAAGATAATAAATTATCACAGTTAATGATGAAGATTTACATGTCACAGCATTCAGACAGGGCGAACATGACACAAAAGTTCTAACTATAAGAAGTTGAAATTACAGCTGCAAAAAGAAGAAAAAAGAAACATTGCTAGCAGGAAGCAGGAATACAAATGTTTGATGTTCCAAAGAAACATGAAAACAATTCCATGTGCATGTGGGAGCAGAGCAATTGGATGCCAGTCCATAAATATTTTTGTGAGTCCATATATACATGAGAAAATATATCATGTTAAACAATTAAAGCACACAAACTGAAAGTGTGTTGAAAAATGACACCGTGCGTGTACAAATACAACTGAGAACTAAGATCAGCTTAGCACGTGGTAGTATTAGTTAAGCACTTCCTTGCAATCAAGAGAGAAGGAATGCTGCATTGAATCTACTGGTAACTGATCTGTTGCCACTATATATCTCAATCATCCCAACGCAAAACAGGAGAGAACACATTCCTGTAGGAAAAACAGGATACTATTTCACTAATGAAATCACCGAACGCGGTAAATAGATAAAACATAGAGGTCGGCAAATATCCACCAAGATCCCACTCGCAGAGGATATTGTCCTTTTGCAAGAAGATGACCAGAATCTGCTGGAGCATAATGTCCGTTTTTCATTTGCACATCAGGGAGCAAACATGCCAAATTTTCTCAGTGAAAGCTCAATTAACCTACTAAATTAAATATACTGTCACGCTAATTAGACCAACTTCGTGTCACCGTGGGATGGCAATGAAAATTGATAATAATCGATGAAAAGAAAAACAGCACGACAATATTCTTTGGCGTTCTCGCCTTTAGACCCGACCTGTTGTCAGAGAAAGAAGCGAACACCAAGCATGCAAATACGCAATGCAGGAGGCTGGGCGGTGAAGTCCAGCAACCATGACAACGAGAAGTCTATGCGCGTCGCCTCAGGGGACGCGGCGGACCGGCATCGATTAGAGAGAGAGAGAGGGGGCGGTTTGTACCGTACGCAATGCGCGCCTCAGCCGGGACAGGAGCGGATGGCGTCGGATGAGGAGGGAGAGACCTGAGAGATCGCGGAGGAGAGGTGGTTAATAAATGCAGGCGGTGGTGGTGGAAGGGAGGAGGGGAGGGCGGAATGCACGGCACAACGGTGTTGGGTTTGATTTGTGCTTTTTTGGCTTTTGGTTTTGGGGAGGAAGGACAAGTGTGTAGTGGTGGAGAAGGCGTCCACGCATTAGTATCTATATATGTCGGGGCATTCTACTAAAAAGATGTTGTGTGCTACTGATTAAAATAGATAATATATATACACTTAGTTTTATTCTTATCCTTATAAGGAATATTTATGATGGATAGATAAGTATTAACCTATTATTATTATTTTTCAAATGATGTTCAACAACAAAAGACCATCGAATAGCGTAACAAACATCAAAGCAAGCAATCAAATTACTCAAGAAAAATAAACGCTCAAAGCGAATCAAGAAACCAAAGAAAAAAAATCATGTAGCTGGCAAGCGGCACACATGGTTCGCTGAGTCACCGCAGAGCTTGCTTGCCCAAGCCGTCAGGAAACTATTGCCACCTCCTTTGCCGGATTTGAGAAGGAAGTCCCAAGAAATCAGTGGCACTGACCCATGGAGGAATAAGGAAAGATGGAGGTGGAAAACGAGGTTGATGCTCCGCGGCACTTCCATTGCCTGATGCCGCTCCGATGGTCCTCGCTTGGCATCTCCTTGATGAACTGGATGTTCTTGGGTTCTCCGGAAATCAATTTTAATTATTGACGGACGGTCTGTGGATCTCACAGACGATCCGTGAATCCGTTAATAGTGAACACTAAGTGCTTGGTTAGGATTTTCGGCTAAGTGCTGGTGTTGACGGCCGGTCCATGAAATGTGGCGAACACTCCGTCAATGTGTCAATAGAACCTATGGTCTTCATTGTTTATATTGCTTGTTTGTGACTCAAGCCTAGATTGGGGGTGACGTTTACCATGCATGTGCAAGGAGTTCTAGGGATAGTTTAGGAGGCATGTTGGGCAGGTGATAGCTAGGTTTTGAGCTCTAGATAACATGTGCAACCATTGATTTGAGAAATCAATTTAATCATGAGAAAATGAGTGATTAATTCATGAGATTGGGCATGGCTACTTATCTTTGAGATTTGGTGACTCCTAGGCCACCAAGATCAGAGATGAATGCTTGCACAACCTTGCTTCCAAGCACAAGAGAGGAATTTGACCATTTATGAGGTTTCTTGCAAAAATCCATAGATATGCATTAGAGAGGAATTAGAGAGATGCATGAGAGGATTGAACGAGGGATGGGTTTGAACTTACTCTTGAGATGATGGAGCAATCACCAAGCCTCATACTCCATTCATGCATGAAGAGAATCATGATTTAGGGCTTGAGGATTGACTTCAAGAAATGGAATGAGAGCTTTTGAGCTAACCATGGATTGAGGGAGATGGAGATGCTCATGAGCTTGAGGTAGTGCTGATCCTTCTTGCTCTTCCTCTTTTATTTCTCTTCCTTCTCTTCTTCTTCTTCATCATCTTCTCTCTCTAGTTCATCCTTGTTCTTGCTTTCTAGAGAGATAGAGAGGGAGAGAGTGGGGAATGGAATGGGTGAGAGAATGAGATAGGCAAAGCTGAGTCTGCTGAGGACAAATTCTGATTCATGTTGACAGGTGGGGCCATCCTGGAGTGGAATTGAGCACAACTCATTCCCATTTAACTTTGTTGACTAGTGAACTAAAGGACGATATGTCGATAAGGTCGGACGGTCCGTTGATTCTCTGATTTTGAGAGATTTGATTTGGAGAAAAGGATCTTATCATTCGCCCACCTCTCATGTCTGAGAGATTGATAAATACTCATAAAGGGTTTTAGAGAGGTTGATTAGCATCTTGCTCTGCGTATTTTCTTGACATTGACCAACATTTTCCGATTGTTGACTCTGGGTTGACTTCAGGTAATTTGAGAGTCGATAAGATCGATTAGCGAATTTGGAGTCCTTATCCTAGTAGAGAGCACTAGAAATCCTTTAGAAGGACGATAAGTTGATTCTTGGGTGTTTGAGGTGCTGTGGAAGGTTATCAGGGAGGTTCTACTAAAAGTTTTAGTTGGAATGACTTTAGGTCGTGAAAGATGTAGTCCAGACTCCCGAAGCTGAGAAGGCACTATTGGTGGAGATGATTTCGCTGGAGAAGCGTATGTCGCCTCTAGGGGCGATGCCTCCGGCATCGGCGGTGAAGACGCTAGCTCTGGCCACCGAAGGGTTGCGATCATACACGACATGCTTCCCCTACCTGGCGCGCTAGCTGCCATGTGTTCGTAACCATGACAGGCATCATGTTGTTCGTCAAGGGGTCAATGTGTGGACCTCCAGTGGCTTAAGAACTCAAAACACTCAGGGACATGGGAGATTTATCCTGGTTTGGGCCTCTGAGTCTACATCAAATATTTGGTGTTCTTTGTGTTAGGAGTGCTGAAACGAGAGTTCTTACAGTGGAGGAATCGAGAGAGAGAGAGAGAGAGAGAGAGTGTTGTGCTATGCTGATCTAGGGTTTGGTCGAAGTGCAGGCCCTGTTCTAAGTCATGGTCCTCTGATTTGGTGATCTATTCTTCTGTTTCCTGATCTCTTCTATAAGAACCCATGCCTCTCCTTATATACTAAGGTGGGCATGGGGTACAAAGCAAATGGTTCTTCACATAGGGCTTCTCTCCTTGGGCTTCGGTCTTCTTCTTCATGGCGCCAGTGGTCCTTTTTCTTCTAGCTGGGGGCTAACATAGCCACAACCACTCCCTGATGCCCCTGCTCTATCCTGGCATTGACTGCCAAGTGTTGTTTGCTGCAACTGTTCCTTCCCTGGGTGTGCCTTTTCCTAGTTTCCTGATACACTAGACTCCTCCTTCTGCCAAGAGGGGCTGTCAAGCGGGCTCAAAGTCCCCCACTTCATGGGCTTTGGGAGTTCCTTGTCCCTGACGAATCATGCCTCAGGCGTGACCCTACCGAGAGAGGGGCCACAACGCCTCGTGGCTGCAAAGCGGGATATCAATGTAGTGCTTCTATGCCTGTTAGGCTTTAAGCGTCTGACAAATTCTAGAGCTAGCTTCTGGCTTGGCCCATGGTGATTGTTTGCCCCGAGCCAAGGTTGGGGTTCCCTTTAGTCTGAGAATCCCCGTGTCCTCAGGCTTGGTCTTCTGATATTGAAGACTCCCTTGGGGAAGGGCTATATGTGGGCTGCTGAGCCATCCTTTCTCTGTCAGATGGTGCATGCGAGCGCACTCGATGGGTGTAACCCTAGAGCCCCTGGCTGATTCGGAGAGTTAGTCGGGTGGTTAGCCAGACTATCGTGCCCTTAATCTGAGAACTTAACATACCCCTATTTTAGATTCTCATCAAATAATTGCTCAATTAATGTTTCTCTAGTCCCTAGTATTCAAGTTGGTATTCTTCTAAGTTTGGACTTTTTGGCTCATATGAAACCATCATGAACCTAAAACTTTGTTGGATGCAAGTGTTGTAACTAAGTCTAATTTGTGAGATATGGGATAACAAGATAAGAGCTGCTATAATGCTGTTCCAAATAAGTATGACTATTAGAGTTTTATTTTTGATGAAAAATATAATGAAAACCTTACTATTCTAAAAAAGTGATAATTTGCTACCAAAACCATACATGATCTTACATGATATAAGCTTTCTGAAAACTGCTTGTTTAGTGTTGAGTTTTGTCAAGTCTTGTTGACCCTTGTGAGAAATTTATCGTGCTCCTAAGATCAAGATCATTTACACACAATATATATGTGCTACTTCTACACAAGAAGTACACAAAAACATGTCTTTCATTTCCACCAAATAAATGTTATATGTCCTAAAAGTGTGATATCTCTGTAAATATGTTTTTAGTAGAAGAGACATAAGCTATGAAAAAAAAAAAAAATAAACAAATATATGTGGACATATGAAGGTCGAAAGTACAAAAAATATGAGCACACGAAGGCTCATGCTTGAGAAAAAATAGAAAAAGAAAGATAGGTATCTCAAAATAGTTAGTTAGAGAGATAGATCATATCTACAAAAGGATTATATCATGTTCCGCACACATACACATCTTGATAAGAGTATGGCACTTCTCTCCTTGGATCTAAGCTTTGAGTTTATTATATATGCAATGCAAGTATGCTACATTTTTTATCCTACCCAAAGCTCCACATATGCCATTAGAAGTAAGATGGGAAGGCAACTTAAAAAATGTGCCGGTGAGGAATCAAACACCATATGAGCAACATGAGAGTACCATAGGAGGAACTTAAGATTTCTTTTGAAAAATATTGCAAAAACCACCGATATGAAATTTCGGCGGAACGAGAAAACTAGTGCTCAAGTCTAGCCATTCTGTCTCTCAACTGCCCAAGATAAAGAAAAATGTCATATGCCCCATGAAGGACTAAGGTAATATGGGTGTGTTTTCAACATTGCTATTTTTCCACTCAAGGAGGAATATGTTTGTTGTACACATGGTACTATTGAAATGTGAAGCATAGTAGAAACTCTTGGTCCACCGAGGCTAAGTTTTAATCTTTTGCTCGGAACGAGCAAAGGTTTATCTTGGGGATCTTGTTGATGCTAAAAATGTCACATTTTCATATATCCAAAATACCATCAATGGCCTTAGAATAAAATGAAGACGAGCGCATCATGAGCATATTTTATTAAATAACAAAGTTTAACATGTATATGGAGTATTACTCATCAGGGTATAAGATAATGGAGAAAATGGAGCTAAGTGGGCCCACACTAGGGGGTCGACCAGACACCCTAGTGGGTCCCACTACCCCTCAATCCATCTGAGAGCCAAGAATTGAAGGGCCCACAAACCAAGAAACCAATGTGATCAGTGGCCCTATAGGGTGCAAACCCACTCAAGATGGAGCCAAGAGGCACCCCACCAGAGGTTGTGGTCCCACTTGTCAGTGGGAAGTCGGCTGACCCCGTGTGGTCACCCGACTTGCCATTCGCCTCCACCACCTTCCAGTACCCTCCATGCAAACAAGAACACTTGTGGGAGATCTCCACAATGGATAATACGGCGGTTTCATCAAGTGGTTGAAAGGGAAAGCACACGGATTCATGGGTCCACCTCTAAACCAGTATAAATAGAGGTCACACCCACTACGCCAGAACAGGCAATCACTGCCGGAGCATCAATACCAGGTGTTCTGGAGCCAACAGTGACTATTAATCACTGTCAGGTGGTAAGGTCAGGATCAAGAAAATTGGCGGGAAGCAACGAACAAGAACTTAGCAAAACATCTAACCAACGGCTAAGCTAAAAAATAGTAGAATAGAAAAAACAGAAAGTCATATTCAAGCTGAGTCTATGGGTGTTACAGAGGAACAGTTGCGGGACATGCAGGAAGTAAGACTTGAATTTCCAAAGGGAGGTACTATATACCAGTTCTCACTAGGGGAAGATCTATTGGAGAATAGGATGACATCGAAAAATTTCCGACAAGTATGAATTATCTGCATAAACATTAAAAAATAGTAACCGCTACCGAGGAGGAAGTTTCATTTCGGAGTTAAGATCCCACCAGAGATATTTCAAGAAGACAAACAAGACAATATAATGGTTGAATGGGAGGGCCTATTTAATCTTTACCAGAGGCGCCAACTCAACCGTAAAATCCTTTGCCTGTGGACTATGTAATTACCCTATACTCATGATATGTCACAATGTTTCTTATACGAACCTGAAAAAATTACACTTCAATGATTTCTTGCTTATGCAGGATGGAGGCACATATTTGCCTGGAGAGAGGGATCACAAAATTAGCCTTCTTGACCATGTCCGAGTAAACCAGAACACATGCACAACCAAGCCAGATGAGGTCGTCTCAAAACTGACTGAGAAATTCTTAAAGTGCCAACATGTGCAAAGCATATTTCTGGCCTGCAATAGCTAGTACGTGATTCTTGGCTCGCTCAATCTATTATTTTAATAGAAATTTGGTGTTTCTACCCTTACTATAGACTCCAATGGTGATTTTGCTTTCACTTTTTTAATTTTATGATTTTGTCCTTTTTATTTTTAAAACGAAGCACCCATTTACCCCTACTCTATAACACCGTCTAAGCTGGGTGAATTAAACGGCAAAAAAAAAATACACATGAAAAGACAACCATACCCCTCAGTTATTTTCCTCCCACACACGTGCCTCTTCGCTCGGCCGTGCACCGTGTCTCGGGCGGTACTCGCACGGCGGTGCTTAGGGTTCAGTCGGCGGTGTCTGCACGGCGGCAAGCCTCCCGAAGGTCGGTCCCGGCGCCTCCTCTCCTTCCCCGCCCCTCCCCTGCGACCACACCACCCAGGCGGCAGGGGCACCGCGCGGGCATGTGCGGTCCCGGCCCGGGTGGGCGGCGGCCGGCGGCTAGGCCCCGCCACGGCGTCCCCGGCTAGCGGTGCCGGCGGCCCTCCCTGGCCAGCGGCTCCCCCACCCAACAGCAGTGCGTGCAGCATTACAGATCAAGATTTGCAGTAAGGTACCAAAGGGTGCTATGGTAGCAGGTGCCCCCATGAGATCAGGAGTCCCAGTCCGACTCGCCAGTTTCCTTCTAGTCACATCTTGATTCTAGTGAAGAAAGTGATAGCAAGGTAAAATATACTCGACTCTAGCATTCAAAGCTTCATTGCAAATTATACTGGTGAAGGGATAAATTATCATTTTCAGTAAACGAACTTTACTTCACTTTTTCTTGTACCACATTTATCAGCAGTACAGTTTTACACCATTCATCCTTGTGAATTATCGTCACCAAAGCTGAAAGTCGGAATGATTAGAGATACATGCCTACAGAGACCAAAGCTTTGTGTTAATGGAGAACTAAAAACTGGATATGTTGTTTATAATTTTTGATGAAATCGTTGCCTGGACTTTGTATTTGTGGGCTTTAACCCTTAGATTTAAATGGCATTTAATATTTTAATCGTCTGAAGCAGGCAGCTCCATATGACAAAGGAAGGTCAGCAAACTTCATGCCCATAGATGCAGATTTCTTGGCAGCTAAACTCCATGAAAGGTACTCCATTTGACATTGTCTTGGCTCATGTCCATAGATGAAACCAAACTGCTTGCGATCAAACAGATCTCATGGCTCACTGAATAATCTATCAAATTCGGTCATGGAGCTGAAGAATGCTGATTGCTGACTCATACTCCACATCCAACTATTCCGCCAAGGATGCCATGTTTCTGCAGTGCTCACCGAGGTTCGAGAAGGCAGTATCAAAACTATTGATTTCAGATGGACTAGAAAACTGCCTAGATGCTGGCTCTGAGGTCACAACTATATGGCAATTACTGAACAACACTTCTGAGGCGAGACGCAGGTCGACAGGAAGGCAAGATATCCTTGACCAGATGCTTGACAACATTTCCATTATGTTGGTGTTCAATGATTTCAAGTCGTCCGATTAATCGCGATTAATCGCGATTAATCGCGATTAATCGTCCTAATCGGTCCTGGGTGCTCGATTAGGGACCTCGACCCGATTAGCTCGATTAGGGGCCTGGTCGTCCGACTAATCGTCGCCTAATCGCGATTAGTCGTCCGATTAGGGGTGGGACGACTAGTTTTGGCTGTTTTTTTTGCTGCCGCGCGCGGGCCACTGGGCGAGCGCGCCAGAGCGCGAAAACGCAGCTGCGTGAGCGCGCGCGCGCGGGGTCGCGGGCGCGCGGGTCACGGGCGCGCGCGAGCGTGGGAGGGATAAGGGGTTTTGGCTGGTAGCGACAAAAATTTCACGGGAAATTAACAGCCGCCGCCGGCCCTGTGCTCGCGACTCGCGAGTCGCGCCCGCCCTCTGCTCCGCCGGTGGCCGGCGCCCCTGCAGCCTGCTCCTGCCGGCGGCCCTCTGCTCCGGCGGTCCCGCCCGCCCTCTGCTCCCGCGGTGGCCAGCCACCCAGCCCTCTGCTCCCGCGGTGGCTGGCACCACCCTCCCAGCCCTCTCGCATCTGCTCCTCCGTCCATGCCATCCATCTGCGCCATCCTCCCCCTCCTCCTCATGGTGGTCACGGCCATCTGCGCGCTCTGTGCCCGCCCGCCCTCTGCTCTCGCAGTGCTCAGTCGCTCAGCCCTCTGCTCAGTGTGTGTCTGCCCCGCCACCGCCATCTCCTCCCGCCCCTTCCTGCTCCAAAGCAGGGTCCGCCCCTCTCGCGATCTATTCCCGCCGCACCGCCTCCCCGCCGCTCAGTCCTTCCCTCATCCCCGCTCCTCTACCCTCTCATCTCTACTCCTCTCGATTTGGATGCTTCATGTTCTCTCAGGGTCAGGGGCTCGAGTTAGAGCTGCATTCCTCTCGATTTGAAGGCTGAAGGTGCCGCCCCTCTGCTTTCGTTGGTGATGAGCTGCTCGATGATCAGATGTCCATTTTCCTCCCCATCTGCTTCTCTCCGACCTGCATGGTCAGCATCCTCTCTGGCTCTGCTAGTAATGCTTGCTAACTATCGCCTTGTGCTTGTACAACCGTGGAGCGACGACGACGCAAACGTGGAAGTGATAATGCCGATGCCCGACCTTGACGGAGGTGTTCTACATTCATCATCCGGGTCAGTGCAATGTACGCCACGGCTTCCTCAAATAGTCCAGATGTTGCAACACTAGTTGAGAGGGCTATTGCAAAGCTACCTCCGAGAGCTTGTCGCCCAAGTCGTTGACACCAAGAGGAAGGCAAAATCACAAGATCCAGGATGGAAGTATGGGTGGTGGCGAGATGCTTGAAGAAGGATTTTGTGCAAAGGTGCATATTTTGCAAAAAGATTGTCCCTTTGGAATAAAAAGATTCAAGCAAAGACCTTGCCGGGGTATGGAGATGCAGTTGGATGTCCTAGTGCTCCGTAAGTTAAGAAGGAGATGGTGATTACCGAAAAAGAACTCAAGAACTATTCTAGCTTTGAATCCTACATTAGGTGAAGATGAAGAGCAACAAGATGATGCTACTACTGCAGAAGAACCAAGCAATGTGCTGTAACCAAGCTCGAACAAAAGTCAAGCAAAAGAAGAGGATTGCTCAGTCGCCATCTCTTCTTTCATCACACCGCCGCACCAAAACCAGCCACTCAAAAAATGTCCAGATCAAGAGCTCAATGCTTTGCAAGTCACCGGAAGAAGTAGTTGAAGAGAGGCACGAGATCCAAGCATAGTCAACCTACACTTGAGCATTGCACAAAGAAAAGTAAGGAGGCCAAAGTAGTAGTTGATGATCATGTTGCAAATTTCTTCTATGAGAATCACATTCCATTGAAAGTCATTAATTCTAGAAGTCGGGAAGTTTTGATTGAGTCAATTGGACAATACGGCCCTGGTACCGCTCACCATCATATCATGATATAAGGGTACCACCGCTTGAAAAGGCCGTGAACAGGACATCGAGTTGAGGAAGAAGCATGAGGAGGCTTGGAAGGAATATGGCTGCACCATAATGTCCGATGGGTGGATCGACACAAGCCATCGCCATCTCATCAATTTCCTTGCTAACAAATCCAAAGAGGACTTTCTTTCTAGGGTCTGTGATGCTTCAAGTGAGATAGCAAATGGACCATTGTTGGCTGATTTGTTGGAGAAGCAAATAGATAAGGTTGGGAAGGAACATGTGGTACAGATTGTCACCGACAATGGAGCCAACTTCAAGGCTCAGGGAGGCTTTTAATGGAGAGGATCCCACATCTATTTTGGACACCATGTGCTGCCCATTGCTTGGATTTGTTATTAGAGGACATTGGGAAGATCAAGGAATTCAACACTTGCATCAACATGGCAAAGAAGGTGTGTAGGTTCATGTACAAGCATGGGAGGATTCTAGATCTCATGCGAGATAAGATTGGAGATCTTGTGAGGCCAGCTATAACTCGCTTTGCCACTTCATTTCTCACATTGGCAAGCATGCATAAGAACAAGACTGGATTGAGGAATTTAGTGGTTAGTGAGGAATGGCAAGCTACCAATTTCTCTAGCACTACGTAAGGCCGGCAAGTTGAGAACATTATCCTTTCAATGCCATTTTGGAATAAAGTGGAATTATGCATAAGAGCTACACAGCCCACTTCTTGTTGCTCTTAGGATTGCAGATGGAGATGAGACACCATGCTCCTCGAGATTATGGCAGCCATGGATCATGCAAAGGCTGCAATCAAGGATTCTTTGAAAGACAAACCAAATTTACTCAAAGAGGTACTAGAATATTTTGACAAGAGATGGGAAACCAAATGGAGCAACAGAAGTTGTATGGAGCAGCCCTATACTTGAATCCAAGCAAGTACTTTGCCATAAGGGAAAAAGATAGGAGACAAGCCACAAAGCTGAGAATTATGTTTAATCAAGTTATGTGGAAGATGGTGAGTGATGATGAGGACCAAAACAAGATAAGCAAGCAAGCAGATGACTATGAGAGGTCTGAAGGCCAATCCTTCTCAAAGCCGTGAGCAATAAGAGACAGAGATAGAAAAAATCCTAGTAAGTTCTCCAATCTGAAATTTTGTATAATTATTTCCTTACCTTTTCCGAAAGATATCAACAATGAACTAATAATGGATTTCTATACTTTGGAATGGAATTTGCAGTTCTTTGGTGGGGTGCATATGGTGGCCTCGACATATGAACTTCAATGTTTAGCAAAAAGGATTGTTAGCCTTTGTTGTTCTCATCCGGATGCGAGCGTAATTGGAGTGAATTTTCTACTGTAAGTGCTATGCTACAGCTATTGTTGTGCTAAGTAATTGAGTATGGTATCTAATTCTGCAATCTTTTGTGTAGATCCATACAAAAAAGAGAAACCGGTTAGAGCACAAAAGGTTAAATAAGTTGGTATATGTCAGCTACAACCGCAAGATGGAAAACAGATTTAAAAACATTAGAGAGTCGGGTTCCAAAGGAAAGCGATCAAATCCACTCTTGCTTGATGAATTTCATTGGGAAAATGAATGGGTCAATGACAATTGTGAACCAGGTCATGAAGGTGCTGCCAATGCTATTACTTGGGCTAATGTGGATGATGCTATTGGTGCAACTCAGGGTCTAGAGGGTCAGTAACTTGTCTAGGGCTGCTGCTGCTCAGTCTCGCTATTCCCGCCTCGTGAGGCGATTTTTATGCTAGGAAGCGTCCAAGGAACACAAGGGCTCAAGATCTTGATGAAATAGATGATGAAGAATAAGATCGCAAGTAGAATCTGATTCAAAGAACACCTATGGATGAGGATGAAGAATCGCACCACCACCAACAAAGAATCGCAGATGGGACATGGAGGCTTCCATTTCAATGATGATTTGCTTTATTAGATGGCTACTAGTTGCCTACTTTTGTTGGACTATTGTGTGTTGATGTTTGCGACTTTGTGTTGAACACTTTTGCTTATCTCAGCACTAAACTAATTTGCTTATCTGTACTAAACTAATTTGGTTATGTAATATGTCGCCTGTGTGGTCGCCATGGTCTGCTAAATGCTAGATATTTGTTATTGCTATTGCAGCAGTCTTTGCTGCTATTGATATGTGTCAATAACTCAAGATCAAGACTACATTAGTGTTGCTAATTATGGTGTTCTTTGGTATTGCAGCTTCCAAAGAACAAGTCAAAGAAAGGAATGGAGTTTGGGACAGTTGGACAATGAAGAAAAGGCAAGAAAACAACTCCCACAAGTAAGTCACTTGCTAAACACTAATGTAGTCTTGATGCTTGCTATATTTGTACACTATATAGTACATATAGGTATATATATAGTATGTATATGTCCTGATGCATAGGACGATTATATGGACGACCAGGGTCGACTAGGCTCGACTAATCGACCTGGTCGACGACTAATCACGATTAGTCGCCTGGTCGGTCCAATAGCGACTAGGTTCGACTAGACGACCTGAAAACATTGTTGGTGTTTGACATGTAATTTGGACCTGTATGTCTAATATGGTACTGCACGATGACACGTTATATGGTCCTGGTTTGTTGCCATTAATGCAATATGTGTGATATTAATTTGTTGTGTGTTAATTTCTGTTTATATGGATTGTTAGCTGAAATGCTATTGATTTTTTCTACAAATTGTTGAGCTTTGCATTGATTTAATTGTATAATTATGTATCGAAATTGCCAAATTGTTGATATGAAAATAGGGGTAAAGACACAAATATCAAAATAAAACAGGGGTAAAAACGCATGGGCAAAGTTGTTTTTTTGTCTAAAAGTTAACACCATTAGGTGGACTTCACAGAATAGGGGTAAAGTCTCTCTTCGTTTTGAAATCGGTGAGTAAAATCACAAAGTTAAAAAAACAAGGGCAAAATCACCATTTGACTTCAAAACATGAGTAGAACCGTTCAATAGGACTAATTAATTTGCATTGGACTTTCGTGATTGCAGGACGTGAGCATTACGTCCTCATAGATAGAGAGATCATGATATAACAAAGCAAGTTCGGAGTGTACGACTCACTGCGGAGGCCACTAAGTATATCGAAGACCTCCTAATCGTAGTTAATAGGTAACTCAAGCTTGGAACATTTTCATCTCAACGACAGTGACTGGAAGGTTCTACCTTTCGTATGAAAACTAATTGCAATTATAATTTGGTATGTATACATATGTGTAGGGTGTATATCGGGAGTGCTGTGTCACTTGAGGGGCAGTGGCGGATCTACACGGCATACCCTGCAGCCGCAGCAAGTTAGTATATACGTATTTGTATTTTTGTAAAGAAAAACAAGAAAAACTTACCTGCTTGCAGAAGCCAGCCAAACGGCCTCTGCGACTCACGACAGGCCTTCCAGGCCCACGCGGCCACACGACCGCGCAAGTGGGCGAAGCCACGAGGGTCCACAGCCCACGCGTGAGGCTTCGATAGGTTAACTCCTCGATGAAGCCCTCGTTTATCCGTCCGGGCTCCGTTCGCTGATCTGAAACTTGGCTGAAAAACACTGTTTTGGTTGGTTCGTTGTGAGAGAAAAACACTATTCGGCTGGTTTGGTGAACAATAAATTGATAGGGGGAGCCGCTGGCTGGCTGGTCTGAACCAGACCAGCAAACGGCCCAAGTCGGAGTGGTGAACAGTAAATTGAGAGGGGGAGCAGCCGGCTGGCTGGTCTGAACCAGACCAGCGAACGGCCCAAGTCGGAGTCGTCATCTACGCGGACGGCGGAACACCCTGATCCCTCAAACAAAAATCTACGCGGAAAACACCCTGGATCGGAGACACGGAGTGACCGCCTGACCGCATCGCCGCACCGGTGACGGAGTCTCACCGACTCACTACTGTCTTGATGATGATCCGCTTAGGTTGTGAGTACGCGACAAATCGATCGTGACCGAGACTGAGGATCCACCCTGACTGCTGGCTGCGCATAACGCGCCGAGCCTGAGTGCCTGATTGCTTGAGCAAAGGTGAGAATGTGAGATTCAACTTTTGCTATTGTGCCTCTTCATCTTCCTGTACAAAAATCCTATCTACTTTCATTGTTATTTGCTAACATCATCTAGTCGTCTCTCGTGCCATGATATTCAGGGTTCGTCCAAAATCAAAGACAATCGAGATTGATCAGCAATTCAAAAAATTCCTTAACATTTTTCTTAAAAATGGATGAAGATGATATAGTCGACGCATGTCCCATAGAAAGTGTGGGCTACGAAATTCAGATAGTGTTGTAAGTCTCTTACTCTCTTTTATGTGTCTATTTTGAGCATTTAGTATGGCATTATACATATGTGTATGTGGTGCATTACAATTGTCTGTTGCGTTATATGTACGTATCTGGTGTAATAATAAGTGCCGGGTGTAACGCCAAGCCGGCAGTGACAGTAACAAACTCACTGCCGGGTACGTTACCAAGCCGTTAGTGAAACTTAAGGTATCACTGCCGGTTGAACGCTAAACCCACCAGAGATGCTCACAACTTCTCTGCCAGGTGCGTTACCAAGTCGCCAGTGAAACTTAAGCTATCACTTCCAGTTGAACACTCAACCCACCGGAGATGTACCTAACTTCACCGCCGTCGTCGGTTGATAATACAAACCGGCAATGCTAGCTAGTCATATCACTGCTAGATAATTCGTCTAACCGGCAGTGTTGTGCTATCAGCACTGCCAATTTACAGAACCGACAATGATAGACTACCCCCATCACTGCCGATTAGCCTCTACCGGCATGGATTCCGGTAGTGATGGGGGCTTCTAACTCGACACTGATTATCAGATCTGGTGTAATGACCCACTCTCCATTCATGACTCAAGGGAACATACACTCCAACAAGTAGAGAGGCACAACACTGCCAATTTACAGAACCGACAATGATAGACTACCCCCATCACCGCCGATTAGCCTCTGCCGGCATGGATTCCGGTAGTGACGGGGGCTTCTAACTCAATACTTATTATCAGATCTGGCGTAATGACCCACTCTCCATTCATGACTCAAGGGAACATACACTCCAACAAGTAGAGAGGGCTCCATTGTATCTTTAGTCTAGCAGGCACTACTAAGTTTTTTATTCCAAAAATCGAAACAATCAGGACTTTTCGGAGATTGGCTGCAGTTACTAATTCATGATCTATCATGTACAGAATGAAAACTTCATTCTCGATTCGACGAGAACTTTTATGAAAGCATTTCATTTGTTCCGTAAATATCCCATTCCAAAAATAGAAACAATAGGGACTTTTCGGAGATTTGCTGCAGTTACTAATTCATGATCTGGCATGTATAGAATGAAAACTTCATTCTTGATTCTACCAGGTATCCTTATTTGCCTTGGTCCCCACAACGAAGTTCCTCCATAGAGGGTAACATAGCTACCCCGGAGGGCAGGAGGGAAGGTGTAATATTTACTGGTTGTTCCGGAGATCGAGTTCCCTGGGTGGAGGGGACTCAATCGGATCCCTAGATGGGGTACGGGATGGCACCAGAAAACAGTCCCAGACCGCGCATGCGCGAGATAAAGAACTCGTGGGCATGTGCGTGTATATAGACCGCACACGCACCCCTACGTATGCGTGTACGCGTACACCCGTGCATTTCACCGTAGGTGAAATCATGCGTATATGCGTATTGATAAACACGCGCCAGGACCCTACCCTATTCTCAAACCCTCTGCCGAGCTCTACCCTGCCCGCATTTATTTGGAAGGGGGCCAAAGAAATGTCTCCACCTGCTACCAACAGTCTTTCTTCAGCTTCGTATGCTTTGGTTTTGGAACCTACGTCAAAGGCACTGAATGGACACTGGAAGACTAATTTGGACTCAATTTTGCCCTGATTGACCAATTTCCATAATTTATACTGATGCAAGCAACTTCGAAGTATTTTTATACAAATAGTTGAAGTGAATTTCAATGGCACCATTTGGTTGCAAGGGCGTGTTATCGCAACCGTTTGCACACTTTTGGTTGCGATAGGTGGGATTTTTGCCACACAAATTGTTCTGTGGCCCTAAGTGTGAAGATCGTTCCAATAAGTAAGTATTATCTAAACTTTTTGTAAAACGGTTGCAGTAAGTTACAACTGTTGCCACGATCTGAGTTGCGTTGCGAACGGTTTTATTGGCGTTGCAATACTTAGATGATATTACAACTCTTTAGTTGATGGTTGTGATAGTGTCGCTTGCGTTGCAGTAGGGTTGTACATATAGCAACAAAAAACTAAAACATTGCAATAGCTCTGATTGTACGCTTAGTAAAAATATAACAAAAAAGAATTATAACTAAAAATAGACAGGACTTGAACATAAGACCCTGCAACCTCGAGGGAGTAGACTTACCACTGTGTTATAGTCATTTTTGTGTTAGTTAATGCATAGTAAACTCTTTGTATTATAAATTACCTATTTTTTTTTTGCGAGACTCAGTCACAGACGCAGACGCTCATACACACGAGTGCACACTCACCCCTATGAACGCACGCACGCACACCCTACCCCTATGAGCACATCGAAGAACTGATTTGGATCGACAAATCTCGAGATTGACGAAGTCACCACAGACGCCTCGTTGTCGACGGGCACGTCGCCTACCACTGAAAGAATAGCACCGTTAAATTCTAGAATAAATCCATAAAATACGAGCACCCGTGTCAACAGCCCGAAAATGATAAAAATAAAACAAAATAGTCATTACGGAATTCAGACCTGAGACCAAATCCCACTCACACCAAGCATGCCCACTAGTAGACTACGAAGGTGTTTGTGCTTGCTTTTGCGTAGTAAATACTTTGTATAATAAGTTAACATGGCATTTGAATAAAATAACCATAATAAATATATATTTGGTTAAATAATTCTAGAAACTTGCATGACAACATATTTTTGGTGTATAATCATTTCAAAAAAATTCAATGTTGTTAACAAATTGGTACTACACTGTTCTGTAACTCTCTGAGTTTGTGAACAATGTATAGTTTCACTTCATTAGAATAAATTGAAATTTTTATGGGAAGTAACAAAAAAGGTGCACCACGGGCACTTGAACTTGTGACTTGCTACTCGAAGGAGAAGCCACCATACCATTGAGCTAGATAACTATTTGCTCGTGTCGTCTAGTGTGGCAGTTATAGTAGAGTTGAGCTTGCTTAGGTTTACAGATCTGGTCTTCTAGAATGAGCGTTTAGTATAGCTCTTGTACCTTTCCCTTTTTAGTAAGATTCTATTTTATTCAATATATTATCTTTTTCTACTTTACTTAGTTCTTACTTTGTGCAATATTTATCTTGTGATAGTGTTGTTGTGGTTTATCTTAGTATATAGTTATATGCATATGAGATTGATGTCCAAGCGCACACTTATACATTGATCACCACCTTCATAGGTACTCTAATTGATCTGTGTACACAATTAGAGTAGTGAGAGATAGTGTAAACGTGGTGTTTATACTATATCTTACATGTGGTTGCTGCTTGTCGCACGTACTGTTTGTAGATGCTAGTAGGTGGTGACAACCCTATCTAGTATTTATATTCCACCACATGTTTTTAGGAAAGTTATTAAAATAGTAGGGTTCCCGTTACAAGTTAGACGGTTCGGGCAAGGATTTTGTCCTCTTGCTGTGGCATCTTTTGCCCCATGTACCCATTGTGTGGACTCAATCTACTTGCTATAATTGTATACCTAAGATACAGTCACATAAGTAGAGATAGATGATCGGAACCTTATACTCTCTTATTATCCTCCAACCTGCTATACATGTCTATTTATCTTTTTGAGTTATCTCTATCTTCGTGTCTTGGACTTGTGTGATGACCCTTCATATCCAAATTCGTTTACCCCCAATACATTATCGATACCTAAGTTGTGGTAACACTAAGATCTCTCATTTATTATCATTCCTAGCTATCGCTTTCCCTGTGGATTAAATAAATAACGATATTTGGAATACTCCTTGGTGAAGTGAAACAACGATATTCTGTGTGCTTGCAGAATTCTCTACTTGAGCATGAGAAATACAAACAACTATTTGTGTAGTTGAAGAAGAGTCCCATGCGGTGACGTTTTGCCAGCTCCTTGACAATGAGGCGCTTGAAGGCGCAAGACACGTAGTAGATGATGTCAAGGCAGTTGATGCCAGTGTGGATGCTAGGACTAGTGTAAAGGGTGTCGCCTTGGAAGGTACTTGAGGGTGAGATGTACTACATACTGACATTGTTAAGGTTTCCGTGAGGTCAGTGATGACAGAGGCACGCCGATCATAGGCCCTAGTGAGTGTTCTCCATGTCCCATTGATTTTGGAGTTCCACGTCCATCTTTAGTGGCTCAAGCAATCTTGATGTATAGATGCTAACTTGCCGCTGCTCGTCAAGGGCTCCCACGCCCTCCACATGCGCCAAGAACCTCTTGGTATACTCGTCGATAGTGCTCATCTTGCGCACAGAGACCAACTTGCCATGTGGGTTGTGACAAGTTAGGGGACCGAATACCTCGTTGACACAATGAGAGAAGTAGTCCCAATTAGTCACCGCCTTGTCCTGGGTTAGGCACATGTAGCACTATTGTGCACCTCTCATAAGATGGAATGAGGGGTTGAAAGGTCCTAAATGGCTAGAGGGGGGGGGTGAATAGCCTATTCTCTACAAAGCCACCTATACCACAATTATAGTTCTTTATAATCTCTATGTCAATCAATGGCTAAGTCTCTAGTCTAGAGAGCTAGCTAGACTAATTACTTCTAACAAGAACACTAGCCAACTAACTAATTATATACTACACAAGAGAGCTACTTACTAACAACTACAACTACCACTACACAAATAAAGATGAATGTAATACAAGTGATAGAGATAGTTACCGATGCCGGCAAGAGACAATCAATCACAATATGAATACCGGGAGAAATGAATGGACAAGAGACACTCATTTTTTCTCCCGAGGTTCACGTGCTTGCCGGCACGCTAGTTCCTGTTGTGTCGACCTACACTTTGTGGTTCGGCGGCTAATAGGTGTTTCACAAACCTAGCCCAACACTTGGGCGCCGCAAGAACCTACCCGCAAGTTCGCCAGGGAAGGTATAAGACCCTTCACAAATCACCGGGAGATGGCCACAAACAATCACCAACTCGTGCCAATGCTCCTCCGCTGCTCCAAGCCGTCTATGTGGCGGCAACCACCAAGAGTAACAAGAAAACCGCTGCCACAATGATCCCCAAGTGCCACTACATGCAATCACTTAAGCAAATGCACTAGGAATCACTCCCAAACTCACTTTGATGATGAATCAATAGAGGAGATGAGTGGGAGGTGTTTGCTTAAGCTCACAAGGATGTATCACTTATGAAAATGTGCAAGAGAGTGAGCTAGAGCTGCCCTAAGCTATTTATAGAGCCCCCTTGGCTCATAGAGCCGTTGGGCTCGCGCAGACACGGCCGAGTCTGGTCGGCAGGGTCTGGTCACCCGATGCCTGCCACGCATCCTCACTTTGAACTTCGGCTGTCAATCTCCAACGGTCATCTCCCGCTCAGGTGCCAGGTTAAGTTGTCACCAGACGCGCAGCACGTCGAACAGACGCACTAGGCTAGAGTCCGGTCACGCACGCTCGTGCACACCGCGTCCTCGCACCTGACGCGCCGATCAACGATTGTACTCTGCCCTAGGCAGAGTCTGGTGCAGAACGAGAGCTCCCAGAGCCTCCATTTCACGACCGGACGCGTCCGAAGGACTCTGACCGGACTCGCCATAGAGTCCGATCCTCGCAGTCAACCAGCCGAGCACCACGTCGCCATGACCAGATGAGGGAATAGTGTTCCACCAGCGTCTGGCTGTGCCCTGCTGCCTGAGTTTGATCACGGACTCAGAACCGTGCGCCCTCTGTGCTAAGTGACCGGACTCGGCTAGGGAGGGTCCGGTCCCTCCGAGCCTAGAGTCTGATCGCTGCAGACCGCCTCCTTTCCTTTTTCTATCTTCTTAAACACTTCACCCTTGCTTCCAAGTTGCTAACCACAATGTGTATAACCCATGTGCACATGTGTTAGCATTTTTCCAAGAATTTTCAAGGGTTAATTTGTTAGCACACTAGGTCCTAATGCATATGCAATTATGACTTCACCTAGTGGCACTCGATAACCGCTTAGCCAAGATTTTCCCCTCTTAATAGTATGACTATCGATCCTAAACACTCACACCCTCTATGGTGTCTTGAGTGCCAAAACAAAAACCTATTTGATACCTTTGCCTTGATCTCGTTGGTTTTATTTTTCTCTTTCTTCTTTTCCAAGTTGGAGCTTGATCATCATCATCACATGTCCATCTTCACCTCCATGGACTTCATCACCATGCTCCATCACTTGGTATGTACCAACCTTGTGAAAGGTCCTAATATGGCTAGAGGGGGGGTGAATAGCCTATTTAAAAACTACAAATCAACTAGAGCAATTTGATTAGTAAGACAAATAGCGAAATGCAAACTTGCTCTAGCTCTACAAGGGTTGCAAGCCACTTATCCAACAATTCTAGTTGCAATGATCTATTGGCACACAATCTACTTGACCACTACTCACTAAGAGCTCTCACAAATGCTACACTAAAGAGCTCCACTAGATATGTTTAAAGCACAAGGCAAGCTCTCAATTCTAATTACACTAAAGAGCTTGCTATATCTAGTTTGCGGAAATGTAAATGAGTAAGTGAGACGATTATACCGCCGGGTTGTGGAGTGAACCAATTACACGATGAATATATAGCCAATCACCGGAGAATGCAAATGACAAGAGACAACCGATTTTTCTCCCGAGGTTCACGTGCTTGCCAACACGCTTAGTCCCCGTTGTGTCGACCAACACTTGGTGGTTCGGGCGGCTAAGAGGTGTTTCACAAACCTCGTCCACACGATTGATTGGACACCGCAAGAACCGACCCACAAGTGAGGTAACTCAATGACACGAGCAATTTACTAGAGTTACCTTTCGGCGCTCCGCCGGAAGGTACAACTCCCCTCACAATCACCGGCGGCCACGAACAATCACCAACTCGTGCCGATCCTTCACCGCTGCTCCAACTGGCTAGGTGGTGGCAACCACCAAGAGAAACAAGCGAAATCCACAGCAAGAACACGAATACCAAGTGCCACTAGATGCAATCACTCAAGCAATGTACTTGGATTCTCTCCCAATCTCACAATGATGATGGATCAATGATGGAGATGAGTGGAAGGGCTTTGGCTAAGCTCACAAGGTTGCTATGTCAATGAAAATGTGCAAGAGATTTCCCTTGAGCCGCCATGGGGCTATAAATAGAGCCCCCATCAAATAGAGCCGTTGTACCCCTTCATCGGGCAAAACACGCCCGACCGGACGCTCGGTCACATACCGACCGGACGCTCGGTCATATACCGACGACGCTGCCCTCGCCGTCCGGTCGCCTGATGGACGCCACGCGCGTCACCAGCTTCAAACGTTGTTCGCCGATTTCAACGGCTACGAAGTTGACCGGACGCTCGGTCAAAAAAGCGACCGACGCTGAAGCCCCAGCGTCCGGTCGTTTCGAAGAAGCTCCTGAGGCATGTTTTTTTCGACGGACGCGTCCGTCCACCTTGACCGGACGCAGACCAGCCGTCCGGTGCTCAACTCCTACCCATCAGGTTGCGTCGATACCGACCGGACGTAGCCTTTCAGCGTCCGGTCATTGAGTGACTCAAATATATCCGGTCAAGAGACCGACGCCAACATCATTTCGACCAACTCCATTTCAACTCTAACTTCTTCACCCTTTCTCAAATGTGCCAACCACTAAGAATTTTGCATCCGCGCAATAGAAAATAGACATTTCATTTTTCCAAAAGCGCTAATGTGATCTCAACCACCGCAAACACCTTGTGCACATGTGTTAGCATATTTTCACAAATATTTTCAAGGGTGTTATCACTCCACTAGATCCTAAATGCATATGCAATGAGTTAGAGCATCTAGTGGCACTTTGATAACCGATTTTAATACGAGAGTTACACTCCTCTTAATAGTACGGCTATCTATCCTAAATGTGATCACACTCACTAAGTGTCTTGATCACTAAAATAAAATGGCTCCTACATTTTATACCTTTGCCTTGAGCCTTTTGTTTTTCTCTTTCTTCTTTTCCAAGTTCAAGCATTTGATCATCACCATGCTATCACCATTGTCATGATCTTCGTCATTGCTTCATCACTTGGAGTAGTGCTACCTATCTCATAATCATCTTGATAAACTAGGTTAGCACTTAGGGTTTCATCAATTAACCAAAACCAAACTAGAGCTTTCACCTTGCTCACATGACACTCATGACAAATGTTAGTACTTAGGTTTCATCAATTAGCCAAAACCAAACTAGGGCTTTCAGGGGTACCAAACCTTCTCATTCTTCGTGGTGCACTAGCCTCTGAAGAATTACTCACAATGATTAAGCCATGGCAGTGGTTCTTCCTTGCCATTGTTGTGATAGTAGGGTTGGATGATCGGAAGGATCCTAGTTTTGTGGTGGGATGAGGAAGTGGTGGTTGGTAGTGGCATCTTTGGAGGCACCTCTGGCCCTGGCTTGGTAATGAATAGATTGTTCATCACATGCTCCACGATCTTCGAAATTACCAAAGACTTGGAGCTCTCCATCTTATCCTTGAGGAATGTGCGTCTTGTAGCATCCATAGCATATTTGGTGTTGTCCTCGAGGGCCTTGGCTATGTCATTGTGGTTGGGCTTCGCCTTTGCTGGAGCTGCAACGTCGGCATCCTCCTTGGTGGTTGAATAGCCACTGTGCTCCATGGCAATTAGGTAGTTGTTGATGTTGATGAGGCACTCTTGCACCTTGTCCATGCGCTTGGTGAGGTCGGTGGAGAAGGCCTCAAGCCAAGCTTTCATTTCAGCGTCGAGGTCCTTATTGTCATCATCCATTAATACCTGGTCCCTAGATACTAGATGTAATGGGTGTAGATTCGTTTGGTGGTGTTGGACTAGTGGAGAGGATGAGGGAGAGGAAGGAGGGACGACTAGGGCAACAAGAGGCTACGGCTAGGGAGAGGGAGGTGCAGGAAGCTAGGGGCAGGAGAATAGGAGGATGAATCCTCTATTTTCTTGTTAATTATAATAAGTACATGACCCTTATATTTATAGTCGTTAAATGACATGACCTCCAAGCAATTTATAGATAGAGTCATTATAGATTTGCACTCTCCTTTCCTAAACAATCTCTGTTTCCATTTATTCTTGTCCTTATCTTGCATATGAAGAACTTATCGGCATTATTCGACAGCTAGATGCACCCTATAGACGGATGGATGGCAGAGGCCTCCATTCGGCTTGAGTTTGCTCTTCATTGGATGTCTGCGCATGGAGGCCCTTGGGGCATGCCATTTCATTGCACGATGAAGAAGTAGTAATTCCTGATTCTTCTCTATACTTTGGACTCCTCCAAGGGGGAGGAGGCCAGCCAACGGTTCTAGGGGAGCCGTCGCACCCCTCTTGTGTGGGTGGCTAGGCCGCTTTGGTCCATGCTTTAGCCGGTTAGGGCCCTCCTTTGGGTCTCGCTTTGCCCAGCACTTAGGGCCCAGGATAGACTCATGGCAGGGCCTTATCCAAACAAAAAATGAACTGCATGATAGAATATATATGCATCCTTTACAATAAATTCCTAAAGTATCTATAATTTTACATTTGCAGTTTTATCATGTCCTTCCATGTGTTTCTAAAGTATTTATGAACGAGTCCACAGTATCCACTTGTTTTCCACTCGAAAGAAATTTCATGCAGATTGGTGGATACACATTGAAGATGCTGAGTATTGATGATGGCAAAACCCACAATCCATCTCCACATATTAAGCCTGCTGCAACTGCTGACGTCAATAACTCTGCACCTTGTCTATTTCTTTTAGTCCATATGATTAACAGGATACTGCCTAGGCACATATCAATGGTGAAGTAAGGTCCAGTAAGGAATGGTAGAGCTATTGCTATCATGCATGGGATGAAATTTTGCAGTTTCCAATTTTTTCTTTGGGACACTAATCTAATTGTTTCAATAGCTAGTGTTATGAAGAAAGTAACCAAACAGAGAGTGATGCAGTGATCTGGGAGCTCCTTCACTCCTCCCTTCCCAAGTAGCCCAATGGCACGATAGACTGCTGCAGAGGGACATGAGTACTCTGAATCCTTTGATCCAATGGGTGCAGTACTTTTGGCATTTGCCTCAAATGCAAGAAAAATGCATGGATTAATAATAGAACCAATTAGTATACCATATATATGCCCAGCCACTACAGCTCTTGGGGAAGTCAAAGTCATATAACCAGTCTTAAGGTCTTGCATGGCTTGTGAAGAAACATTAAGAGCTGCCACAGACACCCCACAAGCTGCAAGGCTAGCGATAACTGCACCAGGTTTGGCAACCCATGCTGCTATGACGAATTGTATGAACCTGCCATAAGATTGTGCAACTGACCAATCTGTGAGTCCTGTTCCATACGTGTTGCAGAAGGTAAAAACAGGAAGAATGATGAACAATAGGGCCATGTGATAGAATTTAATATGATGGAAGATCCAAGGTATAACAACTGAACATACTATTGCACATCCAATATATCCAGCAACTGGAACATAAAGTGGGATTCTATGACCAAGAAACACCTCGAGCCTTTTACGATTATCATAATTAAGGCTGGGGCTTGTCAACCTGTATTTAATCTTCCCTGAATCTTTTTCTTGCCTCTTCTTGTAGAAGTCAATTGAGCTCACGGTAAGCAGTTTAATGAAGTTAAACATTCCTTCAGTGATAATCATTGTTACGGCAATGAAAATCTGCCACATAACATAGAGGAGTTAGCCTTCTTTGTATGTGGAGCATAAGAATTATAAAATTGGATATAACATCAACAAGAGCATGTTTAGAATTCTATAAATGGTGGTGAATATCACAACATATTCTACATGCTAACATAAAGCGAACTTGAATGGTTGGATATCTAGCAAGGGTATAAAAATCAGGAACAGAGTGTGTGTAGAACTACAGTACAACCTTGGAGAAACTAGTGACTTTATATTAAAAAGAAAATAGGAACCTTAATTTGCTACCATGTGAACTTGAATCAAGGTGGTCGAGGCATACATCCACACCCTTGACCCACTGATATAGGTTTGCGCACGCGCGCGCGCGCGCACACACACACGTAGAGAGAGAGAGAGAGAGAACCAGCCATACAGTAGACATGTACGGTAGAAAGAAACATGTATTTTTTCTCTTATCTTACACCCTTATTACAACACTGAACAACCAAAGCTGATGGACAAGTAGGTGGCATTGTGCCACACTTGGTGGATGGCGGTCTCCCAATTCTGCAATGAAGGCATGCAAACCGAAGGTCTGCTTTGTGCCATACATTGAACAACTCTTTTTATGGAGCACAAACTGGAGAAGGCATGCAAAATGAAGGTACTGCTTTGTGCATTTGGAGTTTTGAAATATTCTTGGGCATTAAGATTAATTTTCCATAAGTGCTTTCGTGATGCCTGGAATGCAGGAGGAATACGCCGGATGTAAATCATGTGACTTTCCTCTATGTTTCTCGGCATCCTCATCCAATAGGATGTTGAGAAATCTGATTGGAAAAACTGGAAAGTCTTGAAACATCATTTACAGATGGACAACTTACATTGATAAAATCAGTGGTTAGTAGTCTACTTTTGTTTATGATATCCTTTGCTATTTCCACACATAAGTACATAAGAAGCTAAGTCACTTTGGATCTAGATTCTACTGGTTAAGTGAAAAACATGAAAAAAATATTGTCTCACAAAATGTTGTGTACCATGTCATCCACTTGTCACTACGCCAGAAAATGCAATCACTGTCGATTGTGCTAGAGCCGACAATTTTTTCTTATCACTACTAGTTCGTAAGCCTAGGATGCACAAAATTTGGGGGAAACTATTCATTTGGCATTGAAAGCACCTATCACTGCCAACTCAAACCACCACACGACAGCGACACATCACTACTGGTTCAAGCCACAAAACAACAGTGATAGGTGTCAAATCACTGCCGGCTAAGGCTACAACCTAGTAGTGATATACAAGGTTTTAAATCTTCTGCTATAACTGCCGCTATCTTCGGCTATAGCTATTTGAGAATGATATAACTATTTTTTAATGTATAATTTAGTTGTAAGCTGCCGCTATAGCTAGCTGTAGCCAATACTATTTGCTGTTTCAGGAGATAGATTGCTAAATTCCTTAGCCGTCAATTTAAAACACTACTGATATATCACTACCGAGTCGTCAAACCCGATAGGGGTCGTCAAACAAGCAGTGATAGGCCACCTCCATATCACTGCCGATTATCCTGTTCTGGAAGGAATTCCAGCAGTGATTAGGGTTCTGACTCGGAGTTATCTCGTGTTCTCACATAGTGTATCCCAAAGGACAGGTAGGTAGAGACATTGGTTTGCTCATTAAATGGGTATTTAAGTTACTCATGCCTGATGAGATTTTGCAATAGTAGATTTGATGTACTCGTGCTCAAAGCCTTTGTCATAGGTAGAGTGGACAATTAGGGACACATATTTTTGGGCTAGTATTATGAAGGTAAAATGGGATTTCTTCTACTTTGGGTGCTTTATAATCAAAGATGGCTCAACGATAAGGTTATGGAGGACAAATGGTTAGGAAATGTAATGTTACACTCGCAGAATTGTCTTCTGTATATATATATATATATATATATATATATATATATATATATATATATATATATATATATATATATATATATATATATATATATATATATATATATATACACACACACAGAAATAGAAGTTCTCAGTTATTCCATCATCTACTAATTGGCGTAGTGACCTTATAGGTTAAAAACTAGTTGGAGTGTGTTGCTTCCATGCATCATTAACTTTGTGCTGACTAAGGAGCAAGATAAGTGTCACTCTAATTTACAACCAAATGGGTTGTTGTCGTTGAAATATCATTATCTTGCGATGACTCAATGTGTTCTGCATATATCAATAAACACAAGCTAAATAGTTTTCAAAGAATCAATCTCAATTATCCCATAACTTTACTTTGGAAACTCAATAAACATAAGTATATGTGACTTAAAAAAAATAGTTTCTTTCAGCCATAAGGAACCAAGACTTGCTCAAGGACTCAAATATTTGAGAATCTGTAACACGCCTGATGATCCCAACTGCTGCTGGGTCGGCTGGGAGCCGATCTGAGAGAACAGTGGCGGCGGCAGCGGCATGCTGTTTGGCCGTCTGGCTGGTGGTGGTGGCGGTAACATCACCGTACCGGTAACATCGTCGTCGAGCTCGGAGAATGATTCCTTGGAGCCTGTCATGTGGTTACTGGAACCAGAGTCCAGATACCACCGCTGCTCCTGGTCAGCGCCCACACATCCGAGGTGGACTTGGGCGTGTGGTTCGTCGAGGTTGACGGTCTTCAAGGCCTTCCCAGGTCCTTCCACCGTCGTCACCTCTTCCCTCTCCTCAACCTCGATGTCGTGCAGTGTACAGAACATCGCCATCAGGATAGTGACCTCATCCTCATCATCGGCTTGCGCCAAGTGAGTCTGAGCCTTCTTCTCCTGCTTGCGGTTTGGGCACTCCCGTGCCCAATGGCCCATCTTCCCGCAATGTCGGCAGGCGTTGGGGTCGACCTGCTTCTTCTTCAAATAGAAGCCTTGCTGCGGCGCTTGCCATCGCCACCGCGGCTGGAGAAGGCTGCCTTCCCGGAGTTCCTCCGAGCAGCTCACTCCTCTTCCGTCAGCAGGAGTTTCCCGCTGTCCTTCGTTGTTGTCACCTGCTCTAGGCGCTCGTCCACCGCCCGTAGACGACCTATCACATCCTCAATGGTGAGGGTGGACAAGTCCAGCATCGTCTCTATGGAGAGAGCTATCTGGATGTACTTTGCCGGCATAGAGTGGAGGTACTTGGAGACCGCCTCCTCTTCGTCGATGGTGACACCGTGGCTCTTCAGCTTGCTGATGAGCGTCTGCAGGCGGAGGGAGAAGTCCTCCACCGTTTCACCATCCTTGAACTTGAGGTTGCCGTACTCCTGCTTCAGAAGCTGGGCCGTTGCCTTCTTTGTGCAGTCGGAACCGACGTGCATCGCCGCAATGGCCTCCCACACCTCCTTAGCCGAGCTCTTTGCCCCCAATGGCTCCCTATACTCCGCCAGTACAGCAGCGAGGATAGCCTCCAACGCTGACATGTCATCCTCCTCATTTTCGGTGCCCTTGTCAACAACATTCTAGAGCCGTCGAGCTCTGAGCTTGACCTTCATGGTCACCGACCACTTTGCATAGTTGGTGCGAGTCAGCGACGGCCAACTGGTGCCGCTGACATCCTGCACCGTGCGAACAATGATCTCCGATCATGGCTAGGCAGCCACAGCAGTGCCACTGCTGTCGCCCATCTCCGAACCGCCCGTCATCACCAGTGGTTAGTCTGGCGACGACGCTTGTATGGCTCTGATACCATTTGTTGGCCCATAGGATCACCGGCTCAGGTGAGTGAACCACTCACCAGTCTTGCCGAGCACCCGCTAGTGTTGCCAAGCACTCACTAGTCGTGCTGACCACGAACAAGCGTTGTCCGTCCCCACACACTATGGCTAGAGCTAGAAGAAGAAGAAGAAGAGAACAGAGCATGTAGACACAGTATAAGACACCAGCATTGGCCGAAGCCCTGTTTGAGAGATGGCAAATCTGAACTCTCTTTACTGAGTTATCGTGGTAGTCTATTTATACAGCTCTATCCATCTAGTCCTAATACAGCGATATGTTTAATAAAGAATTAGATAACATACAAGGTCGACTCTCTTTACGCTGCCACTTGCATGTGCCTCTGAGGTTGTAGGTGAGCCGTCTGGCGCCTCGCACCAGAAGCGGCTACATATATCACAAATAGGGGCCTTTCGGCGCCGCCTTCCCTTGCTGTGTTCACACAAGGTAGTAGTAGATTATCTAACAGTCATCAACTGATTGTATTATATCATCACCGGGCCAGATAGTTTTTTGAATGTGGTGGATCCCTTCCATAAACCAGTTTGAATGGTGTTGCTTTGATGGATTGGTGGTATGCCGTGTTATAACAGGACTCCGCCCAAGGAAGCCATCTTATCCAATCTTTGGGTTTGTCACCGGTTAGGCATCTAAGGTACATAGTAATAATTGTATTGACTGCCTTCAATTGACCATCAGATTGTGGGTGGTGATATCATCTGCCATTTCACTCCTGACAACCGAAAGAGTTATGTCCAAAACCTGCTAGTGAATACCACATCTATGTCGCTGACAATCGAGTGAGGTAGTCCATGGAGCCAAACTATGTCTGAGAAGAAGGTGTGAGCCACTGTGGTTGATGAGTACGGGTGTGCCAAAGGGATGAAGTGAGCGTATTTGGATAAATGATCCACCATTGTTAGAAAGACTGATTTACCTCCCACCTTTGGTAAGGCCTCAATAAAGTCCATGGATATATCTTCCCAAATATGATGTGGTATGGGCAGGGGTTGTAATAATCCAGCTAGATGGAGATGTTCAGTCTTGTTGCGCTGGCATATTATGCAATTACTGATGAATTGTTGAATTGTCTGCTTAGCTTTGGGAGTGTGAAAAGCCAGTCGGAATCTATGGAGTGTTTTTTCTGATCCTTCATGAGTAGCATCATGAATAGCATGAAGTATATCGTGAAGAATCGGGAGGATGCAGGAACATGTACCCGCCTTTTATAAAGTATGAGGCCGTCCTCCAATTTCCAAGATGGTGAAAGGAGCCCCTTGATGATAGCAGCAACAATTTTGGTGGCCTCCTCATTGGTGGACACTTCTTCTTTGAGCTGGTTGAATATCGGGAATTGGATCTCTGATAATGCCATTAGTGATGGTTCTGTGGTCTCCTTCCGGGACAAAGCGTCGGGCACTATATTGTGTCTGCCTAGTTTACACTCAACTGAGAAGTAATATCCTAATAATTTACTCACCTATTGATGTTGTGGAATTGTTGATAGTCGTTGGTCCAGGATGTACTTCAAGCTGTAATGATCTGACCTGATTATAAATGTACGGCCCCATAGGTATGGTCTCCAATGCTTAACTGCAGTCACTAGACTGATTAACTCTCGTTCATAAGTGGGTAATTTAGCATGTCGTGGAGCAATCATGCGACTGAAGAAAGCTGTTGGTCCTGCTCCCTGATGCAGCACAGCGCCAAATCCAACAGAAGAGGCATCACACTCCACAATAAAAGGTTTATTAAAGTCGGGTAGTTGGAGTACTAGTGCTGTAGAGAGAACATCTTTCAGTTGCTTGAATGTTGTTGTTGCCAATTCTGTCCACATGAAACAATCCTTTCGTAATAGCTGCGTGAGAGGTCTGGCCATGGTTCCAAAATCTTTGATGAATTTTCTGTAGTATCCTGCCAATCCTAAAAACTCTTTGAGTTGTTTTACTGTTGTCGGTTAGGGCCAAGAGGCGATAGCCTGTATTTTTTCTAGGTCGACTGCCATTCCCTGATCTGATATAATGTGGCCTAAATATCCCACTATGGTTTGGCCAAATGAACATTTAGATTTTTTGAGAAATACTGCATTTTTTGAGAAATACCGGTATTGGGAATTTATCCTTGAGAGTGTTGTCATTGAGCGCTCGGTAGTCCACGCAAAAATGCCATGATCCATCCTGTTTTTTGACAAGTAGTACTGGTGATGAAAATGGGGAGGTGCTGTACCTTATGATGCCCTGTGTCAGCATGTCATGGCACTATCTCTCCAATTCAGCTTTTTGGAGTTGCGGGTAATGGTAAGGTCTAATAGCTGTTGGTTTGCTCGGGTCCTTGAGATGAATTCGGTGATCGTATCGGCGTTGAGGTGGCAGCCCTTGAGAATCCCGAAAGAGATGTGAAAAACTAGTCAGTACTGCCTCCAGTGTTGTTGTAGGGCTGAGTGTGTGAATTCGTGGTTGATCAGGGCGCGGTTTGCCCAAGCTGGTCCAAATGATTTAACGTCCATGGCGCTAGAATTTCATTGTGAGGTTGTTGAAATCCCAGATGATTGGACCAAGAGAGCTCAGCCAATTGACGCCTAGCACAAAGTCATACCCTCCCAATTTGATGTTGTAACCGTTAATATTGAAGATTTTAGTGTCAATCTATACTCTGAGATTATTGTATATGCCCACATTAGAAATTTGATCTCTGTTTGCTACTGTCACTGATAGGGAATTTGGTGCATTTGTCCGTAACAGCTGGAGGTCATCTGCTGTGTCTGAGTCGATGAAGTTGTGTGTAGACCCGGAATCCAATAATGCTAGGAAGTCACGACCGTTGATGGAAATTTGTACCTGCATGGTTTGGCTGGTGGTGATCCCTATGACGGCGTGGAATGATATCTGAATGTCCCTGGCTCCATGCTGAAAGGGGTGTGAGAGTTCTTTCTGTTTGTCTGATATATAAAATTTACGAGCCATTGCTATCGCTGATTCTAGATCTGTTGGTTGCTGAAGCTGTATGTCTATTTGCAGCGTTGATGCCAGTCCTGCTGTATAAAGCATGACTTGTTGAGCGGTAGACAACCTTGTTACCTTGGTCACTATGAGGAGGAATTGATTTGTGTAGTCATCCAATTCTCCTGTCTGGTAGGTGGAAGTAAGGTCACCGAGGTGGTTGTGGTGTATCGGTGGACCAAAGCGCCTGTCGATAGCCTGAAAAAATCGAGGCCATGTTGGATGCCCTATTTCCTACTCCCATCTAATGAACCAAGTTAGGGCGTTGCCTTGCAGATGAAACACCGCTAGCTGTATTCGTTCCTCCTCTTTGGTATTCTAGGCAGCGAAAAAATTGTTGCATTTGTACAGCCACTGTGACGGTTCATCGTTCCCGTTGTATTCAGGGAATGATAATTTGTGGGAGTTTGATGATCGCCTCGATTGTTGTTGGTCTCCTTTCCGGGGGTCCTTGATGAACTGCGGTTGGGGAAATGCCTCCAATGAAGTTGTCTGCAGTAAGTTGATCGGTTCTGGATGGGGAGGCAGATTTTGGTCCGGTGGAGGAGTTGGTAGTATGGACCATTTTGAAGGTGGCACATACTTCTGTTCTTCCTCCTGATTGGAGAAATTTTTTTGAATATCTTTGCCCAACGATCGGTGACATCGCGGATGCTCTCCATAGAGTTGATCACGATGTGGCTCCGGATACCAAATGTAACACGCCTGATGATCCCAACTGTTGTTGGGTCGGCTGGGAGCCAATATGAGAGAACAGGGGAGGCGGCAGCGGCGTGTTGTTTGGCCACCTGGCTGGTGGTGGCGGCGGCGGCTGGGAAGATAGGAGAGGAGAGGGGGCGGCGCAGAGAAGAGAGGAAGGGGGAAGGGATAAAGGGATTAACCCTAAACTTGCTTAGTTTCTCATTAAGCGTCTCCCTCATATATATAAGGGGGTTTACAATCACTAATGGGCCTGGCCCAATAACCTAACCATCTATTAAAGCTAAAATATAATAATTCGGCCTATTGCCATTTACTAGCCACTAATTGTAGACTTACGGCGTTGCTTCCTCCTAGTGTAGGTCTTGCCGATCATGACATAATCACTTTGGGGGTATCAAAATGTTTTGGTCCATTCATCTAACTAAACCAATGACAAAATACATTTTTGAACTTAAGGCTCAGCTATAACATGGAAGTGCCCAAGAGAATCTTGCTCGAGAAAACAAAACCCTGAGGATAACATGTTTAGTTCAGACATGAGATATTTATCAACTTGAGGGGCTAGCTGGGCGATAATGTTTTGGTTCTGATATTTTATTAAAAGCCGATGCTAAATCATCCCTATAGTTGTGCAGGGAAGGCAAGAAGTGGACTTATATCCGTGGAGATTAATGTGCAAGCAAATATGAAATGGTTCATCTTCTATAGCCTCTTGAAAAACATAATTGGATAAACATTGAACATAGAAGAAATATACAATGGTATCTGATGTATCACATTGCTATTGCAATGAAACTTAAGGTTTATTTGTTCTTTGAATAATTAAGTCTATCAGAAATTGCTTTTGGTTTGTTTAGATGTTGCCCCACATTAGTAGTTTGACCAGGCAGTGTTGTAACTCAAGATTTTATTTTTGCCTTTGCTTACGTAAGATTAAGTTGTTTCATAAAATGCTAGTAAAATTCCAAAGTAAGGAGGGCCTGGCATAGTTTAATAAACAAAATGTTATAGGAAATGATTTATCCTATTAGCACAAAGTTGCGTAGTAGACATCATCTGCATTTGGGAAGCAAAACAGAAATGATAAAGTAAATATGCATAACCATTATTCAAGTGTACCTTATATCCATTCATTCCATTTAAACTTGTAGGACTGTCAGTGTGATACCATTGTCCTCTTTTACTTTGAAGGAAAGGATATAATAATCCCCAAGAGGTGATGGCCCCAAAAAGCAACCCAAAGTTTACAACATGCGGGACAATCATACCCAGACCGACAAATGATGCAGAGAAATCAAAATAGAACCTGTAAGTATAAAAACATATATTAGGACTGAACAAATAGATAATTATGCAAATATATAGAAGAAATGGTTTTGGCTTGTTTTGCAAGAGTTATTCTATATTCCATCGAAAGGTGTCATGAGGTAAAAGGATTATAATTTATGTTCTTGTCATAGAACATATTTATTCTTGAGATTATTACTCATTAGTACTTGTTTCAAATTAAGCATATGAATATCCATGCTGGTAGGTATATAAACTATTGAGGACTGTGATCCTTATATATATATATATATATATATATATATAGATAGATAGATAGATAGATAGATAGATAGATAGATAGATAGATAGATAGATAGATAGATAGATTTTTGTTTTGAGGTTCCTGTACAGTGGTCTTCATGTTCCTCCAATTCAACGCTAAGAACAAAACCAACAACCTTGATTAACTTTTAATAATTATCTTGGTTCGTGTTTTATGACTTTAGTTCTGGCTTCTGGGTACTTTTAGAACTTGAAAAGTACCAAATGTTAGATCAAAATGCCTCATGTCCAATTAGCACTTAGTATGGCATGTATTTGTTAAAAACAATTTTGCTATTCAAGTTCAGATCTTATGCTTTTCAGTAGTTTAAACTGTTTTTAGCAACTCTGATCTATTGTGTTTTAATAATTAAGATGTACTGCTGAAAAAGAGATTTTGTAATTAAATGGTGAATTGGTCGCTACCATGTTTCATGTGTTGCAAGTCATTTATATTTTTTTTAGTACAGAGGGAGCGCGGATGAAGCTAGAAGGGCTAGTAGTGCCTTCTTAGACTTTGGGGGTATTTGATTTGCGGTCCTCATCTCACTCTTTTGTTTTTGTTTGGTTTGGGGCAATGGAACGAGTTGATGTATCACCATCTCAATTCGTAAATGTACGAGGAATGAAGTCATTCCAGTAAATTTGAGGAATAGACTTATGATGAATCATCCCATCTAAAATGAGTTTATTTATCTGTCCATTCTATTGATTTTTATAATAATCTTAAGTTTGGATTTTAGTTCTACACCGATGGCTAGAGCCCTAGTTGCCATAGGCCTGGCTCCGCCCCTGATTAGGGAGTGTTGACTGTATAGAAAAGATATTTATTTTATGATCTTGGTAGCAATATCACAAGTAAACTTGTGTCAAGCATAATCTAGAAAAGATTTCCCACCTATTACGCTTATATAGCTCTAGTCCAAACATTGGGAAGGCCTGAAATCCACAATTATCGCCTCCAGCGAAGAACCACTGGAACATAGACCAAGAAAAGCTTCCTAGAAATGTTTTGAATATAGCGGCAACCTGCAACCTGAAAAGATGACGAACGTTACCGCAAGGCCAAAAAGGAAGATAAAAAGATCCTGTGACTTCCATTTTACATTCAGAAAAAGGACAGAACTTTGCTGTATAGGCTCCTTGCTGCGTGTGAAAACTATTGATAAGATGAGCCACAACCGAGCCTGTTGGAAACAACAATCTGTAGTCGACAATCATAACCTATATATAGATAGAAGAAAAGCCTTCAGTGAGTTATGTTTTTACTAAAGGTAAACAAAACCAGCTCGCAATGTTTTTACTGGAGACAAACATAAAGTAGAGTCCTTAGTAGTTCTTTATATCATTCCTTCCAACAAAACCGGCTCGCAATGTTTTTACTAGATGGAGAAATAAGTGTATTTGTATGCATTTTATGTTTCCTAAGTCAAGTCATGTTAAGTTTGACTAAGGTCATATATATAAATAAATCTACATTATGAATCCAAATAAGTATCATTAGTTTTATCATGAAATGTATTTTAATTATAGTATATCCAGTTGATGTCATAAATGTTGATATTTTCTACAGATTTGGCCAAACTAAGTTGATCTGATTTTGGACAAAGTTAGAATAAACTTCTTTTTGGAACGAATATAGTAATAGTTTTATTTTTTTCATGATTTAAAAAACCCAGTTTCTGAGAAATTCTAGTGTAACATATAAGGATACAAATTTTTTTGCACCCTTTGCTCCTTATTTGCCAATTTGATATGGGCAGTAGCCCTATGTTAATGGGATATCCAAATATAGCAGAGAATGGATTGCAGATTTTGCAACTGCAAATAAGGAACTTCCTTTATACTGAATAAAAAAGGTATACTATGAATGACACATGGAGCTAGCCTGCACCTGCATTGCTAAGGCCCTGTTTGATCCTTTAGACTAACAACTAGTTGGCTAAACTTTAGCCCTTGAGGATCCAAACAGAAGGACTAATAGGTGGGCTAAAGTTTAGCTAAAGCCCCGACTAGTTGTTAATTCACTAGTCCATAAAACCCAACTATCAAGGGTTAACATATAGTTCTAGTCTATAAAATCCAACAATTAGTTCAGGGTCCAAACTGTTAGAGTATGCGCCTATAGGGCCGGCCACATGGGCCTTGGCGCCCACGCCTGGTGGTTGGGCTGCCTCTAGGGAATAGTGGTAGATGATTACAGATTAGGCAAGGATCTCCGTTGATTGGGTGTGTTCTATAACTCTACTTGATCCTTGCCTATATATTGTACCTCCCTATACTCTATCAATCAATCTACTATTTCCCTATGCCATATTCACTTTTATGGTAGCCGCCTAGATCCTATTCTTCCGCTGCCTACTCGCACGCTAGCCCTCGCCATGCAATGCTCGCACGCCGGCCCTCGTCGTGCAACGCCGCCATGCCTAGCTCCTCTGCTCCCACCCCCAAGCCCGCAGATGACGATGCCCTGGCTGCTTCCGCCAACGCCTTCCTCACCACCGTCTAGGCCGACGAGCTCACCCTGCGCCTTGCCCAGGAGAAGGCCAACACGGAGGCCGCCGCCGCCCAGTGCCACGATGCCGCTCTATTGCGTGCACTCTAGGCTGAGGAGGAGGCCGCGGCCGCCACCAAGGAGCGCGACACCGCTGCCCAGCACGCCAGCGAAGCCGTGGCACGTGCCGCCAAGGAGCGCACGACCGCCAAACCATCTACCAATGCAGAATCTTCTGGAGTCGCCTTGGCTTCCCTGACCGACCTCCACTCCGCCATGCTCCTTCACGAAGCTACTGTGCTTCTGAACCTACATGCCTAGGCGGTCGCCGTCAACAACATCCGGAACCTCGTCAGCATCATCCTCGACGTCGACTCCGTTAACTTCAACCACTGGCGCAATCAGTTCATGCTAACCCTCGGCAAGTTCTCTCTTTAGGATCACGTATGCCATGAGCCTCCGGTCCCTATCTCCCCGGACTAGGGATGGACTGCGTTGTCGAGTCTTGGATTATGGGAACCCTCACCGACGACCTTGCCGAAGTCATCTCCACCTAGGGTCCCACCGCTCTGCACGCCTAGCTCACTGTCGAGTCCTAGTTTCTCGGCAATCTGGAGGCACGATCCATCCACCTAGAGACAAGGTTTCGCAACTTTGTTCAAGGCGACCTTTGTATCACCGACTACTGTTGGCGCCTCAAGAAGATGGCTGACGACCTCACTACCCTTGGAGAGGTCATCATCGACCACACCCTCGTCATCAACGTGATCCGCAGCCTCAACGAGCGCTTCAACCATGTCGGGGCCCTTCTTTGTTGCAGTTGTCCCTTGTCCTCCTTCCTAGAGGCGCGTGACGACCTCAGACTTGAGGAACTCACCCTAGAGAACCGCAAGGACACCCTTGCCATTGCACTCACTGCCTCCACCATGTCAAGCCCTCCAACCTTAGGCCCACCGTCATCTGGCACGAGCTCGGGGGTGCTGCTGCCTCCAAGCCCTCCAACAATCATCACAGCAAGCGCGGCGGTGGTGGCAAGGGTGGTAATGGTGGTGGCGGTGCTGGAGGACAGGCTCAGCACCCCACTGCCAGTACACAGCAGCCGGCTGACGCCATCCAGTCTGCAACCGGGGCCAGGAACTGGCCCTCCATCTACAACCCCTGGATGGGGTCCATCCAGATGTGGCCGGGGGTTCCTCGTCCTCTGCTAGCACCCCTCCCGCTTCATCCACATCAGTAGGCCCTCCTCGCCCAGCAGCAGCAAGCCCTTGTTTCCCAGCAGCAGCCTGCTGCTGCCCCTGACGGGACTGGCCAGTGGGTTGCACCAGGGTACTACAACCCTATGGCCAGCCTCCCTTCCTGGGATTCGACGGCCCTTGCCTCCGCCTTTAGCACCACATCACTGACTTTGCCATAGGCCAATGAGTGGTATTTCAACTCAGGTGCTACTTCACACATGACTTCTCAGTCGACCTCTCTTTTAAATGTTCTTTTCCCGCGGTATCCTACTCCTTCATCTATTATTGTCGGTAATGGCTCTATTCTTCCTATCACAGCCACTAGCTCCAAAGAGTTACCCCATGCTTTACGCCTTAATAATGTTCTTGTGTCTCCACAAATTATTAAGAATCTCATCTCTGTTGGCCAATTTACTACCGACAATAATTGCTCTGTTGAGTTTGACCTTGCTGGTTGTTCTGTGAAGGCTCTTCCGTCTCGGACCGAGATCGTCAGGTGGAATAGCTCTGGACCGCTATATCCTCTTCACCTCCCTCCAGCACAATCCCTTGTCGGGCTGCCTCTCCGCTGTGGCATCAGCGTCTCAGCCACCCTAGTCATGAGGCGTTGTCGAAGCTTGCGTCTAGTGTCTCTTGTCAGATAGTGGATTGTTCTGATTTATATCATGCTTGTCAGTTAGGGCTAGCCTAGGGCAAAATACCCGTTACCCATTACCCGAATCCGAAATACCTGGACTCGAACCTGAACTACCCAAACTCGCATTACCCGATCTAAAATTCTGATAGTGATTCCTATTACCCGATATTACTTTGGGTAATTCGGGTAATAACTTCTGGTACCCGAAGTACCTGCAGTAGGCCAAGCGCCGAGCAATCCTCCGTAGGCCGAGCTTAGCAGACCAACAATCCTATACGCCAACAATCCTCTGCACTTCCGTGGGCCCATAACCTCACCTCCTACCCTTTCCCTGTCTCATGAGTCGCATCTCAGCGTGGGCGCAACCATGACTAGCCCCCGCGACTAAGGCTGAAGGGGCATGTGGCCTGGGGTGATGCACGAAATCGCCACGCGCGGAGGCGAAGGCGGAGGCAGAGTTGTCGCCGTCTCGTGAACTCGCAGACTGCGCCACCGCGCCACGGCGGACCTCACCCACACTAGGCATCCCGCATCCTCGCCACCAGCCTATCGGCCGCCGCCCTAACTCCCTCGCCCTCCTCTACGCCAGGCGGTCGGGCCACCGCACGCCGCCCTCTCATTCTCCGACATGCGTCCACGCCGGTCCCGAGCCGCAACGCCGCCTCACTAGCCGCTGCCGCACGTCGATTTCGGGTATATCGGGCATACCCGAACCCGAACCCGAAATTACGGGCACCCGAAATTGCCCGTAACTTTTTCCTCACCCAGGGCATCCATCTTAGTATGTCTTGCCCCTACACTTCACCTCAAATCGGTACAGCCGAACGCATCATTCGCTCCCTGAATAATGTCATTTGCTCCCTGCTCTTTCAGGCGTCCATGCCTCCCTCCTAGTGGGTCGAGGCCCCCCACAGCGACTTTCGTTTTGACGAGATCTACGTGTAATCACAATCTCTTATCATTCATATGACTTATGGATCAAAAAGTCAAAATTTGTCCTCTCTTTAGTCAGCCCAGTCAACACATTCACTTTAAAAAAATTAAATCGTTACGAGAGGTTCATATGTGGTGTCTGCTATAGTGAACTTGCCGGCTACTATTAGAGAAATAACTACATGCAAGTGATAAGAGTATGCTTACCGATAAATGGGCTTTAGTGAATTGATGTTCATGCTATATTTGAATACTAGGAGTATATCTTGATATAAATAGTTTACCTAACAGAACAAAATAATGGTACCTTCGCAAAAAAAGAATAAAATAATGGTAGGGGAAAGGCAAAACTGTTTTTCGATGAATCACGAAGTTGTCATGTGGCAATAGTTTTGCCCTTCCCCTACCATAACGGAGGCCGCAACTTAAAAATGACCGCCTCCGTTAATCACCTATTTACGGAGGCGGTTTAGTTAAAACAACCGCCTCGGTTAATCAATTAACAGAGGCAGTCGCCTTAATGTGATCGTCTCGGTTAATCACCTATTAACCGAGGCGGTTGCGTTACAGTGTCTGCCTCAGTTAATCCAGGGTTAACCGTGATGGGCGCCTTATGCGGCCTGCCTCCGTTAAATATTAACCGAGGTGTTCGCTTGGCAGCCGGCTTGGCCACGGCTTAATCGCGGCGGCCCCCAGGCTGTCTGCCTCCGTGTAACACCACGCAAAATCAAACGTGTAGTAGTGATACCTTTTTTAAGATAATGCAGAATTTTGCTTAGCCCTGATACACATGAAATATTTATGTGATGATTACAAACTCCCATTAATTGAGTTCTCGCAATAATTATAAATACAGTGGTGGGAAAAAAGAATGCTTTCTATGTTTTTTACCATATTGTAGTGATTTTTGGACAAGTTCATATCTAAAATGTATGTATTGTGTTGACAACCAGTATTGTCAAAAAGGAGGTGATCCAAGGCTGGCCTCCAGAAACTTGCTAGGGCCAATTTTATAACTTTCTCAAAATTCAAAATGGACTCCACCGTTGCATTCCTCTAATCGAGACGATGGAAAATATATATAGAACGTCCAGTTTGGAGTTTGGCCGAAGAAATCACCCTTTTGGGAAGACTGTCCAGCAGTAACTGTACAAACCGGCCGAAGCTAGTTTTTTAAGTTTCTCAAAATGCAAATTAGACTTCTCTATTGGATTTCTCAAATCAAGACAATAGAAATGAATAAATAAAATGTCTATTTTGATTTCAGATGAAGAAATCATGTTCCTGGGAAGTTTCAGACTGCCTTTTGCCTGGTGAAAACTGGCCTAGGCCACTTTTTGGGCTGTCAAAACTGGCCCAAGACACTTTTTGGGCTGTCAAAACTAGCCCAATCTGAGTTTTGTTGTCTAGTCCGGATTAGAGTTGTGTTTGACCAGATACGCATGAGATTTTGACCTGCCACATGATAAATCAAGTCACGACAGATCGAGCGGAGTACAATCCATCCAAATCAATCTACAATATACTTTTGCTCCTTTTCCCCCTAAACTCTCTTCCAACGCCATTATGCCTCTCCTCACTTGATTCGATGACCAAGGATAGCGCCCTAGGCTTGCTGGCCGACCTAGGGCAGCCCACCAACGTCCTCGCTCCGACGAGGTCTCTCCGGTTAGAGCTTTGACAACTCCTTTGCTAGTTTGCTCAAAACTAGACATTCTTCGTCACGTAAGCGTGATCGGGGTCATTTGCTTGTTTGCCCATGAACCTTGACTCTCTTCACCGTGAAAGCGTCCCTACTGTGTTCTTCGGTAAGTTTGCGACTTTTGCCTTAGAGTACTTTGGGTGTGAGACCGATATTCACATTAACATATTGCCTCTGATTGTAATATTTTTGTTGAATTCATCAATAGTTTTGAAGATTTTCAATAATGGGTTGATGTTTATGTTCTTAGTTAAATCTCCAACTATTGTGTTGTCCACATGTAGGTGTATAACTAACGTGTCCATATACATTTTTTAATATGTTGAAAAACTCCTTGAGAAACAATGACAGTTTATTTTGGTGCATGAAGCTAAGACTGACTCAGTTTGCTAAAGATGTCGATGCATGCCTAGACTACTCAACTTCAAGTTCTAAACGAAATGAATACGGGTTCCATATTTTTTCTTAATATATAATGCAACCTAGTTTCTACTAGGTTTCGCCATTTTTAAAATAGACACTCGCTTGCTAGGTCTAGGCATCTGAGGGTATTCTTTAAGGTTCCTGAATTGGACCTACATTCATTTCTATAAGCCTTGTGGCATAGCGAGGACATGGAGGCCACAATTTCCATTTTGGTGGTTGTTGGACATAAATTACTTTGACTAATGTGTGTTTTATAGGAGCCATTCACTTTGGTAAGTCACATTGAGGGCCCCATGGTATTCTTGACCTTCGATTTCAGATTTAAGTATGAATGCAAAGGGTATTCGCGAATCCTAAATATTCTATAGATATAGGGAGCAACTTGGTTGGGGTGTACTTACAAATATAATGAGTATTTGTTTTCTTTTGGACATAATATGAAGGGGGGCTAAGGTTAGTAGCTTAACTTATTTTTAACCAGAGAGAGTGTTAGAGAGATGCACACATGTCAAACTTGAGCTAGGTAGCTCAAAAATGGCCTTGAAGGTTAATAATACATTAATGAACTCAACTAAAGATGTTGAATTCCATGAGTTGGGTGTTCAAACATATTTATAATTTGAATCAGTGATCACTGAATCTTTTGGTCAATGGTAGCAGACCATCCAATGATATTGTGCATGGCTATATGTTCGGTACTAAGTTGCACGAGATGATTTGGTCTTAGGCTAGTTGCACAAAGGTTATGTATCTAGAAAATCTAAAACTACTTAGGGCTTTGTTGTGGTACACCCCTAAATGACTGTGAGCCCTTCATTTAATTAGATCGGATGGTTAGAATCTTCTACTACTTCATAAGAAGAGGTAATATGTAAACTATATATTTATTTAATTTTTAAATTTAGAAAATAGGATAGCTAAGGAAAGTTTTAGATATAAAAAACTTTTTTTAATCTAATTGATGCATGTGTGATCGTGGTAAATCTTTTTATTTGGCAATATATTTCTATAGCGTGTGTAAGCTTTCTCGCCTTATTAACAAACAGTGTCGTGTTAGCTAACTTTTTTTAATATATATTTGATGCACAGGAACGTGTAACTTTTTTTAATATATATTTGATGCACAGGATCGTGTACCTCCTGTTAGCTAGCGTGTTCTTATGCAGAGAGTTTTCTGCTGTATTCATGTGCGTGATTTTTTCCAACTGTACCAATTTTTCTTATGCATGTAAAACATTTTTTAATTGCACACGTAACTTTTTTATTACATGTTGCACCCGGCCAGCTAAAAAAAATCACTCGGCCACCGTGTCTTTCATGAACGATGTTTTGACGAGGGACAACAAAAAAATTCTATACAGGTGTGCTGTATAGCGCAAGCCCGTGCAGCACCGATTGCATGCTAGCGATGTGTGTCCGTCCCACCAGGCCAGCGGCTTGATGGAGTTTGTTACGCGAAACAGCCAGATCAGACAGTTCTATGGACTACACAGCTATGCGCTGCTTGCACATCTAACCGAAAGATCGGAGCATGCATTAGCATGATTGGACGGCATCTAAGTGGTGCTGCACGGGCTGCGCTATACAGCACGCCTGCATAGAATATTTAGACTCTGCTTCCCGTGGTGTGAGTTGCTGCACCAGTTGGTGCGCACAAACAAAGAAGGGCCTGCCAACTTGTTTATTCTCCTGTGATTATGGGATTTGGGAATATTTTTTCTCTTTTCCTAAATTATATTTATTTATTTAACTAATTTATAAAATAAAAAAAAATCAATTGCTTAGATTCATTTGAGTTATACCTCCTAGCAGCAAGTAATGGAGGTACCGTAGCATTATCCAACTACTTATAATTTAGAATGGATGCAGTATTTTTGATAAATGGAAGATAAATTACCTGTGCCAGTGGTAGCATCAATGTTATCGCGACCAGACCAGTAAGGAAAAGGAATAACGTGTATTTTCCAGTTGGTATGCGGTCAATAATGTCCGCTTTATCTGGATCATCTCTAAGAGATTTTGCCACCTGAGTGTTCATTGCAATAATGTAATTTGGCAAACCACCTATATATAGAATAGAGTCGAGAACTTGATCAAATTCCAATGGCTACAATAATTGTTACGCGCTGCAGAGCAAGCAGGTAAATTAAGAAGAGTAGACACCTATATAACCTTTACTCCATTGTTGACGATTGACTTACACCAGAAACACAGGTAGAGAGGAAAAGTTGTGTTCAGCATTACCTGAGATTGCAGTGTTAACGCAGGTGATCACACAGGTCTGCAGGAAGATATTCTCCTGGCGCGTGAAGGGAGCTGCAGCAATGCCGTAGCGCCGCTGCAGGGAGACGAGGCTCTTCACGGAGAAGAAGCTGAGGACGTTTGTAGGCATATTGAGTGCTCCTACCACCCCAATGGTCATGTAGATCCGCAGTGTGACCAAAGAGAAGATGGCCGCGAGCAGCACCGCGATGGCCATGGAACGCAATGTCACCTGCTCCCAGAACCCAGGATATGGCAGCCCATCGAATCCCCGCTCCACACACGGTGAAGCCTCTTCTGTTGTAGAATCCATGATGATCCACGCCTGCTCGCCTAAGCTAGATCGATCTTGATCACTCCTGGTCTCCTTGTGATCTGATTCTTGATGGACAAAGTTTCTTTTAGGAGGGTTGCATGGGGTTTGGATTGTTGAGAGGTCGGGAGTGTGTATAGACGGAGAAAGAGTAAAAATAGAATGTGTAATGTGTAGCAGATGTTAGGTTCTCTCTCTCTCTCTCTCTTTCTCTATATATATAGGACCACGCTATTTAGAGCCTATTTAGAGCGCTGCCCGCCCGACGCAACAGCGATTGCTCCGTAACCGTAAGTTACGGTGGTTTTTGATCCGCAACCGTAAAAGTGCCCCGCCCGTGATCTCGCAACAGCGATTCCGCAACCGTAACCGTGAAGTCGGACGAGATCTCCCGCGATCGTAAAGTCAGCTGGACCAGCTGCCGCAACCGTAAAGGCGTAATTTCTGGCTGCATGCCGACACTCAGTTTCCCTTCCTCCAACCGTAATTTCTTTCCCTTACTCCACCCGTAATTTTTGGCTGGCTGCATGGCGAACCTCAGTTTCCCTTTCGTCCAACCGTAATTTCCGTGCATGCATGTCTCTACTACCGCAAAGAAGCACAGATTTTCCTCCTGAATTAACCGTAAATGAGTATAATAAGGAAGTTAATGATTTGTTTATTTCTAACTTTGAATGGATACGGAAGGAGCAAATTTTCCTCCCCAATTAAACGTAAATGCCTATACAATTAAGGAAGTTAATGATTTGTTTCTATGGATACGCAAAGAGTTACGTGGAATGGTTCTTAGTGAACTATTAATAAAATTCAGTAAACAATGGAACTTCTGAACCTTTGCAATAGTACTAGTAGCATGCCCGTGCGTTGCTACGGGACAACAAAGTTTTTTTAATAAAAACACACAGATCACACGATAAGATAACAATATTATGAAATTAAATACCGATGTTAAAATGATATTTAATCCCAAAAGCAAAGTTTATAAAATTAACAGTCTCAGAGAGCGCGGCGTCACAGGCTCACCAACTCTACTATATAGACCTTTTCATGCGTTGCAACGGGAACAAATGATGCCCTGGTAATTTGTGCATGAACATGTCACCGTAACAAGATTAATTCATTCCTCAACCATTTAGAACTAACCGTCTCTTTGAATTGTCAGTTTGCTTTATACAGACTGATATACCAAGGCCACCCTTCTTCATATTTTAGATCATCTGCAACATCTTGAGCGTGGGGTACAGAACCAGGACAAGAGGCACATTGGCTGCACATCTGAACAGCTATATAAAACTACATGAAACTCAATAAGGCAAACTTTCAGCATAAAACCAAATTAAGTTGCACGTGCAGGGGAATAAAAAGACTAAGGTAATCCAAGTTTGCAGTATGTAGTACCTTGACAAAAAGAATAATGTTTTGATTTGTTCTTCACAACAGGCTGTTTGCACCCAATCATCACCTTGAGTAATAATAATCAAAGCAACGAACTTCAGACTATAATAATCGTGTTCACTGTGCTCTCTATTCTACCACGTTCTCTAGATGATGCATTTAAGATCGTCTTTTACGACCATATGAATTAAGTCTCCAGGAATTCCTCTCATATCCAACTACAACAATCTAAATTCGCATCATGAAACCAATAGATTTTCACTTCTATTTTCCAAAATGCTGGGATGTATCCAATCTATACGACCATAGGAATTAAAAATCTCCAGGAACTCCTCTCATATCTAGCTACAACAATCTAAATTCGCATCAGTGAATAAACCAATAGATTTTCTGACTTTTATTTTTCCAGAACTGGGAAGTAACCAATCTGAACTTCCATTAGACCCTGCACTACACAAACCCTGATGGAACGTACAATGTAACCAGCACAAACCCATAGGGAAAAATAATCACAACCAAAACCACAAATATAACTCTGCACAAAGTCTCGTTGTTTATTATCATTGGACTTCCATGCATTTTTTATACAAACAAGATCAAAACCAGTAAATCATTAGGCACATATCAGAAACTCAAAAGTAAAAAAAAATAATGCTAATTATCCACCGGTCACAGAATTTACCTACAAATGGAGTGCCAATATCTATAGGACTGCAACAAACACCTTGATGGCACGCGACAACCTTGATGTGCCTATCAGAGGTGTATTAAACTGTGGTTAACAATTAAAACAAAATGCAAGCCATGCACGGGTCAGATCTATCGCGTTCATAATATACATGGACTATTTGTGATGGTACAAGAGAGATAGTGAAAACATCATCACTGTGAAACCCAAATTTCAAAAGTCAGAAATCTAGGTAATGATGATAGTGACATTTCATATTAGGTAACTGGAGAGATTGTGAAGCAACTGAATAACTGACATATTTCATAAAGCAGATAAATATGAAGTTTACGAATTCACATATTAATTGAACTGGATTAGTTTCTGAATGAAAAGGATGATTTAAGTAAGTAGGGGATGATTCAGTCTACTAATGATCAACAAAAAGTTCACTGAGATTGCCCTCTACGTGGACTTCCCAAATCTAATGATACTACCTTGTGCAATCTACAGGTTCTTGGCTTGCGAAGCTGTAGATTCAAAGAGTAACCAAGACACATGAACAAATTTATTAGCCAGCGACAGTTACATGCAGATGCAGATAAAATTGTTCCAATTAATTCGTAGCATTGGAGGTCTAACAAAGCTCCAAGACTTGCACGAATTTCGTGTTGAAGCAAAGGACGGTCACAGAATAGACATGAGGTACATTCAAGGTTCCCTCGTACCTTAGATCTTCAGAATGTTAAAGGTAAAAAGACCGGGTCATGTTTCCCTGCTTCATAAGAATTACAGGTCTTAAATTTGCTTATATGTGCAAGGTAATAATACAGACTTAGCTAACAAAACTACAGCAAGTGGTCCAATCAAAATTACATTAATGATCCAATAATCAAGAAAGATCTGTCACCAGAGCAACCGAAAGCAAAGCAATTCCCTGCAGAAAAACAACCGACAGCAAAGCACAAGAAATGAGAAAGTGCAGTATGCAGACAGCAAACAGAACTGCACCTGGATTCACCAAAAAGAATTAAACAAGACCAGAAAGGTTATACAGAAGAGCATGATCTGCAGCTGATGTTACTGGATAGGAACAACTGTTGTTGAAGCAAAAATAAAGTATGGGTATGCTTCGTCCAGGAAAGCTCTAAATGCTGCATGAATAAATGTAGCAACCCAGATCCCTTATGAGTTAACATCTTCAGTTTTAGGAAAGTAAATATGGGTATGCTTCGTCCAACTGGAAGAAGAAAAAATTGCCCCATAAATATTCACCATTAGAGATTGGTAAAACCAAAGAATTTATTGCAGGCTGCACGCATACAGAATCGACTTCTGGTCCTTGGGTTACCACAACTGCAATCATTTTCTTGGGCCCTGTTATAACCACAACTTAAACTTCTTAATTACCGGCAAATTATGAATGGATGAACTTGCCTGGTCTGCACCATCTTGAAGCAACTTCTAGCAAAAGTCTTACTGCTGATAGCATATTTCAAGCACAAAAGTGCCTCTTTATAGCATATTTCCAAGACATTGGCTCTGATCATAGATGGTATTAGAATTTATAAATGCAAATCAAAGGCATAAAAAATACCATGGCATACCATAATAATTCAAAATCAAAGCTTTATTTAGCTCTCATAATTTGATCTGTGGTCGGCTCTATACAAATTGCAACAAATTTTTTTTATCACTGAGGAATAACATATTTTTTAGTAACTAATAGAATGTGTGGGGTATCTCAATATAGTATATATACAGGCAAAACTACATACATGTTTATAAAAAACAAATAGAGAAGCATGATCAGGACAACACGATTAGGGTGGATACTAATACTATACAGTACTGTACTCATTATCATGGGCCGGCGTAAAGAATGAAAACCAAGGAAAAGAAAAGCAAATAAGATAATGCCGGCCTTTTCACATATGAACCAGAAAACACTACATGCTTAATCACACAATAGCACAATTGCTTAAACACTACATGTTTAATCACGGGACCAATTGGACAGCCTCTTGCAACCTGTGCGGTCCTGCAAGCAACAGAGGCACACAGGCTCCTTTATTGTTTATTTTGCTTCTGCTCTCTCAATTTTTTTGGATGACTAAATTTCTTGCGCTAATGCTTTAACACGTGTGGCCATTCAAAAAGCTATGGCATACTATGGCAAGCAACAGAGGCACACAGGCTCCTTTATTGTTGATTTTGCTTCTGCTCTCTCAATTTTTTTGGATTACTAAATTTCTAGCGCTAATGCTTTAACACGTGTGGCCACTTAAAAAGCTATGGCATACTATGGCAAGCATCCAAGCAACAGAGGCACACAGGCTCCTTTGCTGCTCGCGCACAGTGCATTTCCATTATTATGCTATGGCATACTATATTTTTGAGCTAGAAGCTTGATCATTTCACATGAAAGAAATTTTGTAGTCATGAACATGTTTTTTTCAGTGGAAGGCTGCTCCGTGTGTTGCTGGCCTGGGGAAAACAACGGGATCCCTGCGGGGATTTGGGCTGCCAAAGTAGCCCTAGGTAGGATCTCCATTCTTGATTGTAAACAATAGTTTTGCCAAACACTAAAATGATTTGAAAAAAAATAATTCTCATACGAATCGATCATTTGAAAACGGCAATGGGGACTGACCCAATAAAGAACATGGTAGACATGTGAAAGAACAGATATATTCCCGTAGCATCAGTTTGCACTTGGAAAGGAAAATCTTCTCCTTGAGAAGTGCATTTATTTAATCTGTTATTTTAAGACTGAACGTGTGATTGTTCTTCGGTGTCTTATCAGTCACTGTCTCTGGCTGTGATGTGGCATGTCAAAAAGTCGAAGTTATCTTCATTTTTCCTTCTACATGAATCATATGATGCATTGCTTCTATGACTGAAACACCAGGCTGACGATCAGCTACTTTGAATTTCCATCTTGCAGTACTAAAATTCCATCTGTTAGCGAGAGTACTAAAATTTCATATGATGTCATAAGATGCATCCTCTCTGAATATATCTGTCAAAAAACTTACATATTGGTTGCAGAGAATTTTCAGAACTCTAACCATTAGAGATCAAATTGTTTTCTTTATTAGACACTTCCCTAATACCTAGCGAAGTGAATTAATGTTGAGTTCCAGCTTCTTCAATTCGTCATTCATGCTCAAATTAGTGGCTGTCTATCTCACAGATCTAATGAATTTCTCCCCCATCCTAAGAACTCATTCAACTGAATGAGCACATGCATGGATAAAAATGAGCAAACGGTTCAGGAATTTTAGTGTGGGAAGGGAGAAAGCAAGGACCTTGCACTGCTTCTAGGAGAGGAACTGACAAACTGCGCTGGGGAGATGGGCTGCGCCCTTGCCGTGGTCGCGGGCTCGCCGGCGGCGTGCTGTGGTGGGGGATTACCCTCGGCTTCCGCTCCCATCCAATGCTCGCATCAGACCCAGAGAAGATCGAGGCGGCACATCCTACACTCGAATCAACGAATCAAGTCAAGAAGGGAAGGGAAAGAAGGAGACGATGCAAATGAGGGGATAGAGAAGGGGGTCTCGAGGAGGGGAACCTGGATCTGCCACTCGGGCGCCTAGGTGGCGGGGTGGCGGCGACGGCCGGTTGGAGGCGCTGGGTCATGGAGTAGCAGTGCTCGAGCGCCGGGAGCATGCTCCGGAGCTCGGGGATCTCGTCGCATCTGAAGCCGAAGCCCAGGTCAACGCATCCCTTGAGCTCCTCCAGGTCATCGTCCGTGAGGCTCCTGGACCTCCCCACCGCGTCGTCTCCACCCGCGAGCACGACGGGTTTTGGGTCCCGCCGCCCTGGCCACGCCGCCTCCCACTGCGCTCCGCGCCACACGACCTCCGCCTCGAGCTCGTCGACCGATTCGACGGCCACGGCCACGGCGCCGCGTCAGGGTGGTGGGTGACGGCGGCGGGCGTCACGCAGACAGGTGGGCGGCGGCGGTGGAGGCGGCGTGTGGGTGGGGAGCGGGAGTGAGGTTGGATGAACCAAAACAAACGTCGCACTAAAAATATCCATAATTTATTTTTTTAGTTATAGAAGAATAATCCTTTCGAAAGATGCTCAAATAGTATAATTTGTTTTTACGAACATGGTTAGTGAATCAAATCACTGAATAAAGTAGATTCATGTACACCGTGAACACACACCACGAATAGAATTACATAGGACACAAGCAGAGCTGCGCATTGGCACGACACTACAAATTGCTTGCCGTCGGCGATGGTGGCACCATCCAGCAGCTTCGTTGGCTCCTTGTCGTTGCGTGGCATGACACGGATCTTCTTGTCCCTCGCAGGGTTCACGGCAAACTAGACCTGTTGATGCATTGGGGAGAAACAGACATAAGTTTGCTGAGTTTGCTTCTTCAGTTGTGGTATTTTTTGAGCATACAAGACAAAATTCTAGAAACCTATATGGTGTACAATAGTTAAAGTTCAACATTACTACTTGGTAAATTACAGGATACAAGTATAGGTATTATTCGAGCAATTAATCTGAGAGAGAGGAATTATTCTGAGCATTTTAATCCAGGAGACGACTCATATTCATTTACCTCAGATTTCTATACTAGTTTATGTACAAAATTATTACTAGTTGGTAAGTTACATGATGCAAAGAGGTAATAGTTGAACAACTAATCGAGAGGAGTAATCATGGGCATTTTCAAAATTACAGCACAACTAATCCAGGGGATGACTGGATTCAGATTTAGGAACAGTTGTAATAGTAGTTGTAGTGGTAATAGCATTAGTAGTAGCAGCAGCAACAGTTGTAGTAGCAGCAGAAGTTGTAGTAGGAGTAATTATTTGAATTTGGGCTACACTTGTTTGAATCAGTTACTACTAATTGTTTGTAACAGGGAGCGATTGTACTACTTTATTCTGCAATAGTGTTCATGAAAGCGCAACATGCTGATACCTCGTCGGCGTCTTCTACATCAGATCAGAATCAGCCTACATAATAACAATAAAAAGCCTTCAGAAAAATTAAAAGGCAACTACCTTTATCCAAGAATTAAAAGGCATGCTAAGATGGTACTAATTGGGTTGCATACTACTATAAATAGCGACAGAACAAATGAACGGCTGCACCAACAGACAGACGAGACACAAAATACTACTAATACAGTCTAGAAAAGTAAATTAGTACCAGGAACTGAAATGTGACTTCATCTTAGCTACCCATAATAGCAGAGACTCTACATAGCTGTGCGTGTGTGGTAATCAGTTGGGAGGAAATTACCTCTAGAAAAGTAATTGTCTTACAGGCTGTCCTGCTACAAGAGAGTATTTTTTATATGTATGTATGAAAGAAAGAGAACCAGTCTGAAATTATTTTTATTGAGCTGATTTCTCTAATAGTAGTAATTTTTTTTGTAGAGCTCCTTTCAATACAAGTAATTGTCTTATAATCCGGACAATAGCTAGTAGTAAATCTCTAGTTTAAATTATCAGTACAATGTCTACATTCCCATGCCACATTGCTTGTACCAGCAGATACAAAGATTTGCAATATAAGATAGTTATGTGAATACACAATATTTAAAATTACTATTAACAAATGGTAAATATTACTACTAGACGTAGTGTGCTGCAAAGTAGGTGTGGTGTAAAATGATTATAGTGAAAAGAAAATATTGACAATTACTACTAATGCAGTATCGGCAGTATCAGCAGCCATACTGCTAATACTACTATAATACAAAGTGAAGAGACCGAGGCCCGTTCGCTTCGCTGAAAAATCAAGTCGAAACACTGTTTCGGCTGATTTGTTATGAGTGAAAGATACTATTCTGGCTGAAAAAATAAGTTAAAAAAGACGGATTATAAGAGAAGCGAACAGGGCCCCGAATGGCATGTGTCATACTGTAAGACAAATCCATCAATACTACTAATGCCATGTCTGAATACTACTACCACTATTAATGCCATGCAGCCTGTTCGTTTAGCTGTGGCTTGTCATAAACGATCGTAAATTTTCAGACGAAACAGTATTTTTCTCTCACACAAACCAGCTAGCAGTACTTCTTCACAAACCAGCAACGAAACGAACCAGCCAACCGAACAGGCTGATGATTTCCAATGAAGTATTTGATTACTACTAAAACTACTAATACAAAGTAGTATTCATTATGCGAGAATGTGTCAGAGGTAAGTCTACTATGTTAAAAAAAATACTATACAACCAAAACCACTGCTAACTTAAAAATGGTTTGCAGCTAGTCCAAAATGAATCTGTCGCTCATAAACAAATCATATACATCTATTACTACCAATTTCTACAGCTTTCTTTAGGAAATTCAAGAGGTAATGGGCCGCGCGGGGGAGGTGGGCCGCCGGCATCGCCGTGTCAAGCAGCTCTGGCCTCTGATGTCTTTGGCTGACTGAAATATAGATAATCAAGAAAGACACTAGTCAGTAATCTCATTAAATTAAAATCGAGACTCACATTTCACTAAAAAACACGGAACAGAACTTATGAGCGGACAAACAATTCTGAAATTGAAAAATGACGACGGGGAGTATTGGGGTGTTGGGGAGGGTTGGGTTTTGTTACGGCCCCGGTATTCACAAGGTAAGACATGTGCCATACCATCAGAGGTAGTCTAGCCCACAAGATCAAAACGTGCACGGCGCTGCTCGACGTGCACCGTAAGCTATTGTATAGTACCAAATAAGATATTTTCTTTGTAACCCTACCCCTCCAGAGTATATAAGGAGAGGCGGGGGTCCCCTGGTGGACAGATCGATACAGCTCAATGTAATACATCAGAACACAGGATGTAGGTATTACGTCATACTGACGACCGAACCTGTCTAAATCTTGTGTCTTGGTGATTGTATTACTATCTCGCTCACCTCTACAACAAATCTACCATCGTGGGATACCCCTCAGTGGGCTGCCGAGCATCTTTTATCGACAGTTGGCCCGCCAGATAGGGGTGTGTGCTTGATCCCATGGCGAGCCAGATGAACCTCAAATCAACAGCGCGTTCTTGTCATCAATCTTGTGGAGATCCATGCCGGTCCACGACGACGATTCATCGTTGGCTACATTAGCCCCCGCGACAGCATATCCGATCTCGGAACCATCTTCGAGGTCGCCTTCACCAACAACTCACCGCCCGCCAGGTGCTCGCCGTCAACGCCGACCAGATAACGCCATACGTCGCCGACCAGACTTTCTGTCTAAAGCTAAGTCACGCTTTAATATTCTTCTAAATATTCTCCAATCTCCGTATATCACCATAATGTTTCTCCGAGCTGTTTTATCCATATTTGCTCTCCAAACGATTTTTCGAACCCCCGAACAGTCATGTTGATGCTCGGACGCCTCCAGAGACGACCCTGTCTTTGGCTCCTCCCTACACGTGCTACGGGCTCCGCGCTTTGCGTTATGGGTGGTCGACAGTGGTTCCTTGGTCACGCCTGTTCCTCCTACACATGCACGGGCTCCGCGCTCGACGTTATGGTTAATAGGCTAGCCAGGGCTGGAGACTCAGCTACACACTAACTGGTCGGACGATTTATATTAAATATAAATACATCTTCACACCAACTGATCGTCGAGTTGCATACGCTATTTCATCGCTATTGCTATTTTTTCTCCGGAGTTCATATATTTTTACATCATGTACTACCCGTTCTACATATTTGAATTGCAGGATCATCGTCCAGGTGATCGGACCACCTGGTGCTCGGACTTCTCCACCGATCAACTGGTCGGACCGCTTGGTTCATGGACTCCGTCGTCGACCAGTTGATCGGAGTGTTCGCCGGTCGCTTCTACTCAATGCTCACTTTGACACCGACCAGTTGACCATACTGTTCGTCGCTCGTGCTTCATCGCCAGCTATGCCGGTTACTCCTCGGCGCTCGGATTCTTCGTGCTCGAGGACTAAGTGGGCACACTTCACCGCACGGACATCGCCAGCGATGCCAGGGACTCCTCGGTGCTCGGACATCGCCCGCGACACCAGGGATTCCTCGCTCCTCGGTGCTCGGACATCGCCAGCGACGCCGGGGACTCCTCACTCCTTGGTGCTCGGACATCGCTAGCTACGCCAGAAATTCCTCGGTGCTCGGACATCGCCAGCTACGCCGAGGACTCCTCGGTGTTCAGATATCGCCAGCTACGCGTCAGGGCTCCTCGGTGCTCGGACATTGCCAGCTACGCCGGGGACTCCTCGGTGCTCGGACATCGCCAGCTACGCCGGGGGCTCCCTTGATGGTCGGATCTTGCTACGCCTCATCGGTGTGCTATCAAGCTGCTCCATGATGTTTAGATCAGGGTGCTGATCTTGGGCAGCACGTCTGGGGTCTTGATACGCGCATGTCAGACGACGTCAGCAAGCTTTCAGACTTCTTTTTCTTTGACCCTGCTAGAAGATTCATTCTTCATCTTCCAGCAGGCTCGGAGACTAAGTGGGCACACTTCACCTTACGATGAATGTGCGTTTTTCTCATCTCGAGGCTATGCCTAGGGACTGGCTGCCTGCTCGGCTGGTCTTCTACTTTCTGACCCTAGCACCACGTGACTACGTCATCTACTGTCAGGCTCGGGGACTAGCTGTGGGGGTACGGCCCCCTGTATCCACAAGGCAAGACATGGGCCGCACCATCAGAGGTGGCCCAGCCCACAAGATCGAGGCGTGCACGGCGCTGCTCGGCATGCACCGCAAACTATTGTTTAGTACCAAATAGGATACTTTCCTTGTAACCCTACCCCTCCAGAGTATATAAGAAGAGGTAGGGGTCCCCTAGTGGACAGATCGATACAGCTCAATGCAATACATCAGAACACACGATATAGGTATTACGTCATACTGACGGCCGAACCTGTCTAAATCTTGTGTCTTGGTGCTTGTTTTACCATCTCGCTTCTGATCTCGCTCACCTCTACGACAAATTTACCATCGTGGGATACCACTCGGTGGACTGCCGAGCATCTTTTGTCAATAGGGAGGCAGCAGCAGACTGACAGAAACAAATTTCAATTCAGAAATGAGGGTAGAGGCAGCGGGAGATCGACCGACGGAAACAAATTTTAGATTAAAAAACGAAGGTGCAGACATTGTGTCATTGACGGTGGCGAGCGTGGGGGCTGTCGCCGGATTGACAGCAGGCTTTGGGCGTGGTGGCGAAGATGGTCCATCGTTGTTGGTGGTGGGGAGAGAAAGCCGCTGTCGCCGTTGGGAGGGAAGAGGTCGTCGTTGCCGGTGAGGAAGGGGGCGTCGCACGCCGGGGGAGCACGCCACCTCCAGGACCGTAGCGTCCCCAATTGGATCCGCCGTCGCAGTGGACGGATCCAGAGCCCGAGGGGCGGGTGCCCGCCGCTGCTGGGAGGACGGCTGCCGCCACGAGAGGCAGCTGGCCGTCGTCGCCGGCGCTATGGGAGGCTAGATCCGGTAGGGAAAGGGGCTGCCGCTGGGTGGGATGGATCTCGCTTCGTCATCCATGGATCCACCACTGCTACCGCTGTCGGGGTGGGAGATGGCCGCCGTAGTCATCGTCGTGGTAGGGGAGGACCGATGCAGGCGACATTGCGGTGGGGGAGGACCGCTGTGGGTGACATTGGGGGGGGGAAGAGGGCCACCGCGACCGCCATCGGGGTGGGGGAGGGCCACCGCAATCGCCGTCGGGGTCGGGGAAGCACACCGTCGAGGGGAGGGGGCCGCCGCCGGTCAAGGAGACAGCTGGTAGGGGTCGCAGGAGGGGCGCCGCCGTGGGTTGAGAGGAAGCCGCCGCCGCCGCTCCAGATATTTGGGGGATTTTTAACTTTTCACTCATCCGTTTGACATCTTTATACGCGTCTCTACACATTTGCCATCACAAACAATAACCCTCCTACATTTTTGTCATTTTTGCTAAGGTGACAAGTCAGATAGGCACGCCAGCGTGGTAGGGAGCCTGGGAAGGCCTACAAAGTATGCGAAATGACCTATGTACCCCTGCTGCTTCTCTCCCTCAAATCGTTGGCGCGTGGGCCCCACATGTCAGCTTCGTCTTCAACCTCCCGCCATCACCCACTCAGCATCGGCGGCGACCGCCACGTCGACGACACCGCCTGATGCTAAGCGGGTGATGGCGGGGGTTGAAGACGAAGCTGACATGTGGGGCCCATGCATCAGCGATCGGAGGGAGAGAAGCAGCAGGGGTACATAGGTCATTTCGTATGCTTTATAGGCCTTCTCAGGCTCCCTGCCACGCTGGCATGCCCATTTGGCGTGTCACCTCAGCAAAAATAGCAAAAACGTATGAGGGTTAATGTTTGCGATGACAAATGTGTTGGGGCACATATAAAGATGGCAAACGGAGGAATGCCATCGGTAAGGATGGCAAAAAGTTAAAATTCCCGATATTTGGACGCGAGGAGAGAGAAAAATTGTAATTGAAATGAGAGAAATTAGAGTTTGATATTTATTTATAGGCTAAAAAGTGTTACGGTTAAAACTACCACGTTGCTTCTGACTACGGTTGCGGAAGTCTGATGCCCTGACTACGGTTGCAGACGTTGGTTGGTGGATTTACTGTTATAACTACTGCAGGTTTCATTTACGGCTGAGGGATTTCTGTTGTTGGCCGGAGCTCTAAATATTATTTAGAGCGTGGGACCTAGATATTGTGAGCTCGGGTCTTTTATACCCTGTTCGTTTAATCATTTTTGTGGCTTATAAGCCGGCTAATGTTATTTTGTTGTGAAAAAAAATATTATATCATGGCTGATACGATGAAACTAATCGGTTGTTAGTTTAGTGAAAACCGCAGCCCAAACTGCGTGCGCCTGGTTACAACTAACCAGCTTCCCACCGACCTGAGCCAGCTCCCGTGCGTGGGCCCGACATTGTCGTCGGTGGATGGGCGCAGTTAGCTTTCGCACGCTTAGATATTACTAGTCTATCACGCGCGCCTTTGCGCGCGCAGGCGATTAAACGGAAATCAAACCGTGTAGCTTACGGCGCTTATCTAGATCTCAATACAGACATAGTAAGCACCGAGAAATGCAGTGCAGAGGTAGCAAGTCTACTCCATATATGATTTGCTGTTTTCGGGAGATATGGATTTTTTATCACAGGCTGAAGAATGGGAAAATGGCAAATGGCAAAAGTGTTTAGAGGGGAAAAATTGTTAGAAAACATTAGAATGACAAGCAGACGTGAGTCACATTTAATCACAGCCAGCGGCAACTAAAAATGCACAGGTTCATCACAAACAAAGGCCATGGCAAAGAAAAAAGCACAATACAAAGATGTTTTCCCTATGCAGGTGGAACGTGGATATGTCAGCTATCATTATAGCCACAGAAGACTGCAAGGCAAAGGCCCCACATCATAGGCAAAGAAGACCACAAAGGAAACCTTTAACAGTTTTAGAGGCCTCAGAAATATATGCATATATGTACAAAGGTTGATCAAGGAACCTCGTACTGAAAACAAGGACAAACTTTGCAGGCATTTCATTAAATTAGTAAAATTCAGATACGGATGTTCATGTCACATGATTGCACCTAGTTGTAGAAACAAAAGTTTTAGGTTGTATCATAGTAAAAATTTGCTAAGGTGAAAAAAAGAGTTCCCGACAGATCATGGAATGTATTACTGTACAGATAGAGTTTCAGAGTTTTAGTTCATTTCACTGTCAAAAGATAGATTTGGATATCTGAAATTAAAGGACCGAACTTAACCATATTAAGTCCTACATTTCTGTACCTGGCACTGAACCATATTAAGTCTTGCATTCCTCTACCTGGAACTGAACCTAAGTCTTGCAAACCAACACGTTCTTTTAAAGGTCTGTAAAATTTCTCTTGTGGCAATAAAGAAGATAAGCTTTTTTTAATGAAGACATGATTTTTATAGGCCTAAGAAACATACCAATCATCATCTGTTCATCAACTTGGAGCTTCAAAGCATGCTGACAACTGGGTTACCCAGAAATTGCACAATATAAGTAGCAGGTCATGCCTAGTACCTCACAAGCAAATGAACATCAGTTCATATCCTTGAACAACGGGTATGGAATTTTCATCACAGGCTGAAGGAAAAAATTAATGGCAAATCCTTGAGCAACGGGTATGGAGCTGCAGGCATTAGGCCAAACCCTAGAATAGGAATCCAAATCAACGTAGGGAGAAATCAGAGAGACAAAAGCAAAATCACAAAACAAGAGGAAACAGGAGCACCTGAGACTTCTCCGTGCCAACCGCGGCACCATTGAGGCCCACCTGCACACCATGCGCGGCCAACGCAGGGGCTCAGCCGGTGTGCCGCCGCACGAGGAGAGAGGGAGGTGGCGAAGCAAACGCAGAGAACCCACCGAACCACCTGTCAGCCGGAGAAGAACGGAGGTGGCACGGCGAGGGCCTCAGCAGGGCCCGCCGCCCTTGGAGGACCAGCGGGAGACCCCCTGCCGTACAGAACCGAAGTGAAGGCTCCAATGCAGGCTACACCGGTGGGAGTTGAAGCGCGAAGCACAGGGCGCACTGATGCGACGGACCTAGGGTTTTGGGAACCCAAGGAACAAGGAGGGAGGAAAGGGAAGCTCCATGGTCGCAGCAATGGGGTCAACCATGGCCGGATCCGTCGCAGGGGAGTCAGCACCGGTGGATGCAGAGGGCAGAGTAGATTGGCCGGCGGCGGCGCAACATGGAGGCGGAGGTGGAGCACGAGGAAGGGAAGGCGGAGCCCAGCCACGGAGGGGGGGGAGCAAGTGCTGGAGAGGGCGCACCGCCGGCGTAGGCGATGGGGAGGGGCAGCGCTGTGAGAGGCGGAGGGGCGGCACAAAGGAAGGAAGACGGTGGAGCGATAGTGACGAGGAGAGAGCGGAGGAGACGAGGCCATGCCACGGACAGGAGCTGGAGCGATGGGAGGCGACGAGATATTTTCATGGACAACCATTTACTATGCGACGGGTCCTGGTGGAATAAAACTCAGACATCAAAACAAGATCAAACGGCCAAAATTTATTTTGCTATACCGTGGCCACGCTAGCTGGCCGACAATGCAAACTGGCTTGATATATTACTAGTCCATTATGCGCGCCCTCGCGCGCGCTCGTAAATCACCTGATTAAAGCACAGGTAAAAAATATGTTCAATCTTTGCATGGAAACAATATTAGGAGTTTAATATAGATATTTCATGCACAGAAACTGAAAGATTGGAGCTTTTTTATATGGTGTAGGACACATCTGCTCTGCATACTATTAAAATCATGACATCTTCTATGCGTGGTAATCATAGACACGATATTTCCAGGTCATACACATATCTGAATTTCGCACTGAAATGGAGCCTATTATGAAATTCTAAAATCTTCGAGAGTAACAATGCTCATACATTTTAGCAAATTTGAGTTCCATTCCAAAGGAAAACAAATCATAGCAGCACAAAACATAGAAAATAAAAACTCCACTCCAACCCAAGGGAAAAGAATCTTCGCTCTCACTCTCTTGCTATGCTTGCTCAGATTCCTGTGGCTTCTTCCAACCATTCTAAACATCTCAAAGTATCAATTGTTGTGTTTTAGAATCTATAGTTTTTCACTATCCACTATATCCTATTTTAGTGGTTAAGGAATCTCAAATGATCATCATCTAAACTAGGAGGACAGCCATCTGGCAGTCTTTAGAGTTTCTGAAATATGCCCCCCTTAATCTGTATAACACGTGGATAGTTTATTATTGCTGAGAACTGTGAAATCTTTAAGGAATCTAGGGCATGCTTGAAATGTGACAATGTAACAGAGATTTCATAGGAAAGGTGGCGACAAAACACGTCAATATAGTTTTCTTCATGCAAGGTGACTAAAATATTTAGATAGTTCAATTTTACCTGATCGTTGACGAAACAAGCAGCACAAGAATTGTGGCATAACCCATGAAGCGGGTTAAGTAATCTCAAATGGTCATCATTTCCTGTGTGCTCAAGGAAGATGCGGCACTGCAATAGCATGTTCGAAATGACATACTAAATCAATATATACACTACTGGTTCAAACAGCACCTAAATTCTAAGAATAGATGGGAAAAACGATCAATGAACTTCTTTCCTCATTAAACAGCAGGTAAGGTTCAACAATGTCACCCAAAGTCCTTGCATAAAAATTAATTTAACCAAGCTGAAGCAATTAGACCGCAACAGAACAATACGAAGATCTACCTGAGGTTGTTTCGTCGACAAACATATAGGAGATATGTCCATGTCTGTAATCATCACTGATGACTGGTCCCTCCCTCGTAGTGACCACGTAAAGATTTTGTATCTTTAATTTCGTAGAATCTAGAGATAACATAACAGATCACATAAAAGGACGGTGGTGATATGATAGAGTTGTCAAACATTACATTTTGAGATATATACATCAGTAGTAGGAGGGGAAGGGGAGCGAACAGCACCTTGTAGGTGAGGGTCGGTGGATGTTGAGTGTGACTGGGTTGGCCAGCCTCTGCTGCTTTCCATGAGGCAGCCTTCATCTCCGCCTTCACATGAACCTGCGAGTTTTGTACCAAAGATGAACGACCTGCAGGTATCCCCATAACATACCAAAATTAATTTCTTGTATGCTCAACAAAGATGCGGCAGCATAGCCTACTCCAAATGCATATTAAATCAATATATATCCTACTGGTTCAAACAACACAGCAATTGTAACAATAGATGGAAAAAGATCAGTGAACCTCTGTCCTCATTAAGCAGCAGTTAAGATCCATCAATGCTGACCAAGATGTAGTAATTAGACCACAAGAGAGCATCTGAAGATCTACCTCTGAGGTTGTTTCATTGACAAACATATAGGAGATATCTGTCTGTAATCATTGGTAATCCCTTCTTGTCCGTACTGATCATGTAAAGATCTTTTATCTTGAGTTGACAAAACCTGAAGGAGATAACAGAACAGAAAGGCAAAAAAAAATCAAACAAAAAAAGACTGGGTGACCAGGGCTGTCAGGGAAACCAAATATGCAAGGAGAATAAAAACACAAAAGGACATCAATGTACATGGTTTATTTATTGTTTTCCTGATTGGAAAGTAAGAAAAAGGAAATGTCAAAAGTATTTTAAAGTAGTAGCATGGGATTCTGACGGTTAACAGAACTATTATGAAACCTAGCACGCTGATTAGTGCTTTGACAGCAAGTAGACCTAACAGAGCTGCAGCAGAGTCAAACCTGTAAAAAAGATACAGCTGTAACAAACCACCACAAAAGCTATTTTAAAACGAAATTGGCTACAGATTGTAGGGCTGCGTGGAACGATAAATTTTTAGGATTTCATAATTCTGACAGGAAAGGCGATGTTTAGTAACAATAACATACGTAACTTTAATGGTGGACCTCGCTCTAATATTTCATAAGAATTGTGATGGTCGAAACATAAACGATGGGGCTCCACACGTTCCAATACTTATTTAGCATTAAGTAGGCTGGGAGCAGGGGTTATAGCTAGAATTCTTGAAGGAGAAAAAATGATGCAACTTGAAACCATGAGTACACTTAGAAGAAAATTAGTATCATACGACAGAGAGGCCATGCATGTAGCATGTATTAAACAGGATCCATGGATAACATTGATAATAGAACATGTTACGTGTAGCAGTTTATATTTTTGGATAAGCTAGGATCATTTGTACATATTGTAAAATGGGTGCACCAAGTTCCTTTTACATGTGTATGCATGCGTGGATCATCTAGCTAAGTAATTTGTAGGCTAACCAATTAACTTTTTCCATGTTGCTACACAGCCTAGACTCCGGCAGGCAATTTTGAATATCCTTATCATCATTCTGACTCTATGACTCAAGGAGGCAAAGGCTGAAAAACTGGCACCAATTCAAGTATAGAATTTTATATTTCTTGGCATGACTGACCGACAAAAGGTTAATTGCATGACCCTGCATAGTCTCTGTGGTAAATCTAAAGCCCTGGATAACATAATAATAGGATGGGTACCATAGCACTATGAAAACACACCTTTCCTTTCAAGAAGCTAGAATATGTATAAAATACAGAATCCACTCAGGAGGTACCTGACTATGTTTGAAGGACATAAATAAACCTTAAATTAGCAAAACTTAGATGATATTAGGTAGCAGCCATCTGTACGTTTGTGAAATATAGAATTAGTGCACAACCTTGTAGGCTGGTGGGATGAGGGCATATTTGGCATCCAAAGCAAAACTATTAGATTCAGTTTGTTTTTCATTCTCATGAAAAAAGGAGATATACCATAGAGCTATATGTCAGTAGTAGTTTTGAGTAGATATGATGTGCTGACATGGCATCAGCTAGTATTTGACAGTCCATGACTACTATGTAAATAAAGAATGTAAATGTATGTCCATGTGGTCAGAACACCACCCAAAAATATTCTTGGGTGGAGATGTAAGGCGCAAGGAATACAGATCACAATCAAGGGGAAAGATATGACCAATGTGATTCAACAAAAGGTTGGAAGCCATTAAGATTTAAGGAAATATGGCCAGGGCAGGACAGGGCAATAAAAGAAATCATGAGTTTGAATGACCACTAAGGATATAATACCTCCTCACTGCATTCATTCAGAACATCACCATGTCCATGTGGAATTTGAGGTCATCTTGCAAAATAGAGTAGAAAGTAGCAGTGTAGATTTGTTCCTACACTTGAGCTCTACTTGGAGTAGGAGGTATGTGACCATAGGCCTAAAATGCATCTGTATTGTAAATCTATGCGCGCACCAACTTTTCACAGAAATTTGTACTTGCGTTGTAAACGAAATATCAAAAAAACTATGCTGAAAGAAAGGAAATGATATGACCATTTTAGCTTTATATTTGAGAGTAAAAAATGCATGTTCTTTTCATTTATAAAATAAAGCTGAAATCTACAATAGGAAGTTAAGACCACTCTGCTAATCTGTAGGTGAAAGAAAAGTTTACTCACTGAACACTTTGGCAGTCCCAATATGACATACACAGAAATTTGTACCTGCGTTGTAAGCGAAACATAAAAAAACTATGCTGAAAGAAAGGAAATGATATGACCATTTTACCTTTATATTTGACAGTAAAAAATGCATGTTCTTTTCATTTATAAAATGAAGCTGAAATCTGCAATAAGAAGTTAAGACCACTCTGATAATCTGTAGGTGAAAGAAAAGTTTACTCACTAAACACTTTGGCAGTCCCACTATGACATACATAGAAATTTGTACTTGCGTTGTAAGCGAAATATAAAAAAATTATGCTGAAAGAAAGGAAATGATATGACCATTTTACCTTTATATTTGACAGTCAAAACTGCATGTTCTTTTCATTTATAAAATGAAGCTGAAGTCTGCAATAGGAAGTTAAGACCACTCTGATAATCTGTAGGTGAAAGAAAAGTTTACTCACTGAACACCTTGGCAGTCCCAATATGACATATCGTTTATCCTTTCTCTTGTGTCCATGAGTCAGGCGCAAATATATATTAGCGAACCAAAGTTTAGAGAACATGTAAAAACCTAAAACATATTCAGCAAACGACAAGAGCACCAATTCTACAATTAAACTATGTACCAAAGAGGCAAACAATGGAAAGGTGTACACGTAAGAAACCTGAAATCTATCGAGGCTATAACAAGAGCATCAATTTCTGTACTCGTCATTATGTACTTTATGTCTGCAATTTCAATGTCCTCTAAAATCCTGCAAAGATTCTGTACACGGTTTTAGTAAATGCATGGTCATTAGATTAAGTCGGTAATCGAACAGAAACAATGGCCGAGTAAAAATTATTGCATCATTCTATTAGTATCCGGTCAACTATATATTGCTGAACCAAAATTTAGAGAACACGTAAAAATCGATAAAGACATGCCTGGAGTTAGAGGATTGAGGAACAGGAAGAGGAAGAGGAGAGGTAGAGACGTGCCTGGAGTTGGAGGTGCTAGCAGTGGGATGAGGAGAGGCGATCGATCTACAGATGAGCTCATCTCCTCAGCGTCGGCAGTCCACCTCCTGCTGGCGAGTGGCACCGGCGGCCCAGGTGCTGTGCGCCACCGCCGAGGGGCCCTGAGGCTGCCGACTAGATGGAGACCGTGGAGAAGGCGAAGCAGCGCCGCCGACGACGGGAAGAGGCGGCGCCGGCGATGGAGAGGGGCGGCGCGACGTCGCGGGGAGGAGGTCGCGGTGGGGCCCGTCCGGCGCGTCGCGGTGAGGAGGGATCGAGGAGGGGAGGCCACGGAGGGGGGGAGGGGAGGGGAGGACAGGAGAGGCGAGGAGAGGCCGGTGGTTTTTTTTTGTCAGAGGAATCCAGAAGCAGAAGGGTCGGGAAAGGGAGGAGGCGAGATATTTGTTCACATGCCAATTAAACGATGACACGCTGACGCACACAGTAACAAATGGCGGGGCTAACGCTGACCGTAGAAAGAAGATCGGACGCTGTAATTTTTTTTGACTGACGTGGACAGCCGGAGCGATGGCCGAGGCTCGCCGGCTTAATGACAGTAAATTAGACGCCACCATGTTTTCAAATGAGTCTGTCTACTGCACAACCATGTGTTTTATACAATTCCAACACATGAATTTTTTTACATCTTAAGATTAAGATCCAACAACCTCCATCATTCTTCTATCTCTAGTCTTCTTCTACCTTAAGACAATCACAAGATCACAAGATCACAGATCACAAATCACATATCTCAGAATACAATTTTTTTCTATGGAAGGACAAAATACAGAGAGGTGCACTGCTGCGTCACGCGTCATGTCATGTGTTTTTTTGGTGAATCTGTACCTCATGTCGTGTGCTGGTGCACTATTGCGTCATGTGCTGCTGCGTCACGTGCTGGTGCGTCGCATCGTGTGTTGGTGCACTGCTGCGTCGCGTCACGTGTCCTGCAACGTCATGTGTTTTTTTTTTTGAGTCTGTTCGCAGATCTGACGACGGAGATAAACAGAGGCTAAAATCTGGTGGACTAAAATCCATTTGTTTTTTTTAAAACATATGTGTGTTGTATAGCATTTTTGTTTCAAATTCATTTGAAATCCCACGTTTCTCTCTTCTCTCGTTCTCTCACCTCTCACTCTCAGAGCAGCGGATCCAGCGGTGCTCGCCCGCCACCCTGCGCCGCCGTCGTGCATGACCGGTGCCGGTGACCTCGCGTGCGCCACTGCTGTGCGCGACCTCTGAATCTGACCTCGCCTGGGCGGTGGCTGCATCTGTGGCGAGCTCGTTGCGGGAGTGGGGAGGTGCTCGGGCTTTGCCTGACTCGGGCAGGGGCGGGATCGGCCGCCGTGGCCGAGGTGGGGACTACGAACCTCGAGGTGCTCAAGCAGGCCTGGCGCAACGAGAAGCCCGTACCGGAGATCGTCCGCTTCGACTCGCCCCTCGTCTCCCGCGTCTACGAGCAGATGGGGTCCGCCGTCCGGGCACCTCGCGTGGCCGAACTGCATCCCGGCGCCCCCTCCCTACGACGGCCCGCGGCGGCCCCTCCCCACCACGGTGCCGCGGATCGTGGCCCCGGTGTCGTGCGCTGCCAGCCCCAAGCCCCCCCGTGTTGGTGCGCGCGAGATCGCCCGACCAAAGCGGGTCGGTGGTGGATTCCCCGCCGCGCCCAACGGGCCCGCTTCGGTTGTTGCAGCAAGCGGCGGCGGCGCTGGATGCCGCACAGCAGAGGTCCGCGTGGTCCCGGCCCCAAGCAGCGGGATGGCGCTCCGGGTCACGGCACCCACGACGCGCTGCTGCTGCCTCAAGCGGCGCTCCTTCCCTGGCGGTGGCAAGCCCTTCCCCTTCCCAGGCCGCGGTGAGTCCTTCCCCAGGCCCCAGCAGCTGCAGTGGCGACGCTGCGGCCCTCCCCACGGCGACGGCGCGGCCACCCTGTGCAGAAGGTGTCCACGATGGCGCCTTGCACTTCAAAGTTCCGTGCGTGAGATTTCCAGGTGTCCACGCCGTGCGGAAGGTGTCCACGCCTTGCGGAAGGTGTCAACGCGGCCATCCTGTGCAACGGCAAGCAGCAGCCATTCCTGTGCATGAGATTTCCATTCTATTCGTGCTCTTCAAAGTTCCGTGCAATTAACTAGCTTTATTTGGTGATTCAAAATGCAGGTGCGATGCAATCTTGAAGAGAGAGAGGGAAAATGCATTTGCCCTCTTAGCTGCTGGTGTTCTCTATGAGATTTGGCCTGACATGCACAGATGCCCGAACCTCTGATGTGCATGTGCTTAATGAGATTTCTGTGAGATTTCAATGGCCGATTGCGTGTGTTTGATAAAATGGTTTCTATGCGATTGATTTTTGATTTACATCACAATTGCTTTCCTCCACTGAGCAACCAAGGTTTCTATGCAATTTTAATTCAGAATATTGATGCATCTAGCGAGAGACAATTTTGCTTTTTGCACTTGAATGCATAAGTTTCTATGCATAGGCAATTATTTTGATGCATCTCGGCGGCCAACCCCACTCAGTGGCTAACTCTATACGAGATCTCTGTAAGAGCCGTAGGTGGAGACAAAGACGTCATGGCAAACTATCTACCCGTCATGCTTAACCAGTCTGCGAACAACTAGTTCCTCAGCCTGCGGGAGAATTTCATTCGATCTTGGGATGACCTCAAGAAAGTCTTCACCGACAATTATATGGCTACATGCAAGCAGCCCAGCATCAAGTATGATCTGGAGAAGCTTCATCAATCCTCTAGGGAGTCCCTGCGCGGCTTCATCAGGTGCTTTTCGGAGACAAGAAATTCCGTTCCCAACATCACTGACGCCGAGGCCATCGCCGCTTTCACCAAGGGGCTCCGGCATGAGCAACTCTGTGGCAAGCTGTATAGCAAGTGGCCCACAACCATCAGTGAATTGATACGAACAACAAACGGATATGCCAACGCCGAAGAAGCCAAACGGCCTGCCCGCTCCGCTCACCACCAACGCCGCGATGATGACCCGTCGTGATGACAGGCACTACGACGACTGCGACTGCTGCCGTGACGACCAAGACCGTCGTGACGACCGCGAGCCCCGGTGTGACAACCGCCTAGATATCTTGAGAGGCAGACAAGGCCATCATCGCCGACCGGATAACTCCATCAACACCGTCAATGCTCATGCCAAGCGCACCTACGACGCTGATTTCGGCAAGCTGCTAGATGACCCATGCCCTATCCACAAGGATGCCAAGCACACCATGCGAGAGTGCAGAGGCCTAAAAATAGTGCTTGGTGATGAATCATGAAAGAAGCCACGACACGACGATGATGAGACCGAGGACGGTCAAGGCAGAGAGCGAGGCAAGAACAAGAGCCTAACATACCAGGACCCCACCAAAACCGTCGCCACCATCTTTGGTGGGAGAGCTATCTCTGAAGACAAGTAGGAGTAGAAGCTTGTAGCTCGACGTGTCATGTCGGTCGCTATGTATGATGGCCCCATCGCTGATCCCAAGTACCTCGACTGTTCGAGCACTCGATCACCTTCTCCAGGGCCAACCAGTGGTCGGATATCCCATACCTAGGGCGTTTCCCACTCGTCCTGGATCCCATCATCAAGGACGTGCGCTTCCAGAAGGTCCTCATCGATGGAGGGAGCGCCCTCAACATCCTGTTCGTTGGGTCCCTAGAGGAGCTAGGGATCAAGAAAGAAGACCTTACCCCCATGGACTCTCTAATCTGGGGGATCATTCCTAGAAAAGCCTCCCTGCCTCTAGGATAGATTATACTGCAGGTACAATTCAGCACCGCCAAGCACTTCCGTGTCGACTACGTCAACTTCCTGGTTGCTTACTTCAACATGGCGTACCATGCCATCCTTGGTCGACCAACCCTCGCCAAGTTTATGGGTGTGCCGCACTACACGTACCTAGTGTTGAAGATGCCGATGGAGCAAGGGGTCCTCTCCCTACGCGCCAACCTCAATGTCGCCTACTCCTGTGAGAAGGAAAGCTTCACGCTCACCGAGGCTATTGATATCTCCATTCGCATGTAGAACTGCATCGCGTCTTCACTGCAGGACCACGAGATCCCAACCATGGTGGTCGCTTGAGCGTCAACCAAGTCCAAGGAGGTGAAGGAAGTGGTCCTCATCCCCGGCAACCAGTCTAAGACTGCTCGGATCATCAGCTTCCTAAGGGAGCATGTTGACATGTTCGCATGGAAACTAGCAGACATGCCTAGTGTGCCTCGAGAGCTAATCGAGCACCCTTAAATGTCTCGGCGATCGCCAAGCCGATCAAGTAGAAGCTTTGATGATTCACGCAGGACAAAAAGGAGGCCATTAGGGTAGAAATAACCCAGCTCTTAGCTACCGGTTTTATCAAAGAGGTGCATCATTGGGAGTGGTTAGCCAATCCGGTTCTTGTAAGAAAAAAGAATAAATAATAGAGAATGTGCGTTGATTATAGCAATCTCAACAAACACTGCCCTAAAGACCCCTTCGGCTTACCTCACATTGATGAGATCATAGACTCTACAGTCGGTTGTGAGCTCCTATGCTTTTTAGATTGCTACTCTGGTTATCACCAGATTGTGCTGACGGAAGAAGACTAGATCAAGACATCATTCATTACACCCTTCGGCGCCTAATGCAACTTTTCAAAGAGCCATCCAGTGCTGCCTCAAGGATTAGATCAGGAAGAACGTCGAGGCCTACATTGATGACGTGATGGTTAAGTCTAAGACTGCAGACACTCTCATTGCTGACCTCAGCGAAGTTTTCAAAGCCCTAAAAGTATACCGATGGAAGCGGAATCCCACTAATTGCATTTTTGGTGTTCCATCTGGTATCCTGCTAGGCAACATCATCAGTCACCGTGGCACCGAAGCCAACCCAGAGATGATAGCGGTGGTGACCAACATGAAGCCACCGACCTGTGTCAAGGATGTCCAAAAGCTAACGGGGTGCATGGCGGCTTTAAGTCATTTCATATCCCGTCTAGGCGAAAAGGGACTCCCCTTCTTCAAGCTACTCAAGGCTCAAGAGAAATTTGTCTGGTTGGAGGACGCTAACAAGGCATTCACCGAGCTCAAGCGGTTCCTCACCACACCTCCGATCATGGCTGCCCCCAAAAGGATGAAACCCTGCTAATCTACATCGTAGCGACCAACCGGGTAGTCAGCACCGCCATCGTTGTTGAACGAGAAGAGACCGGACACACATACAAAGTCTAGCTCCCAGTCTACTTCATTAGTGAGGTCCTAAATGAGTCTAAGACTTGCTACCCCAAGTCTAGAAGCTGCTGTACGCCATCCTGATCACATCCTAGAAGCTCCATCACTACTTCGACGCCTACCACATAGCAGTAGTTACTGAGTACCCACTCGACGACATCCTCCGCAATAAGGAAGCCAGCATCTGCATCATTAAATGGGCGGTCGAGCACGACACCTATACCATCAACTTCAGGCCTTGCCACACGATCAAGTCAAAGGCGCTCGCCGACTTCATCGCCGAGTGGATGGATATGCAGACTCCTATCCCGATCGCCCACCTCGAGCACTGGACCATGTACTTCGACGGGTCTCTCAACCTCGACAGTGCTGGGGTAGGCGTATTTTCATCTCGCCGTCGGGGGATAAGCTTCGCTACATTCTCTGCCTATACTTCTGAGCATCCAATAATACCACTACATACGAGGTGGCACTTCATGGTCTCTGTATAGCTGTCGAGCTCGGCGTTAAACGCCTCTAGGTGTATGGTGACTCCGCCCTTGCGATCATCAGCTCAACACGGATTGGAATTGCACCAACGAGAAGATGGACGCTTACTGCGCCGCGATAAGAAAGCTAGAAAACAAGTTCTATGGTATCGAGTACCACCATGGGGTTTGAGTTGACAACCAAGCAGCCAATAAGCTATCAAAGTTAGGGTTGACTCGGGCCAAAGTTCCTACCAGAGTGTTCATCCAGGACCTTGTGACACCATCCATCAAGCAGGGGCAAGAAGGTGTTGAAGAAAAGTCACCTGCCGAGCTGTTAGTCGCAGCGGTCCCTGGCCCGAGCAGTGATTGGAGGGAACCTTTCATCAAATAACTCACACTACAGATGTCCCGGCTGACAACACAGAGAGAGAATGCCTCACCCGCCATAGCATGCATTACGTCCTAGTTGAAGGAAAGTTGTATTGCAAGAACACCAAAGGAGAACTACTCCATAAGTGAGTCTCCGTGGAAGAGGGTGAGAAGATACTCAAGGAGATCCACGCCGGCACTTGCGGCAATCACGCAGCCTCAAAAACACTGGTCAGCAAGGCCTTCTGAGGTAGTTTCTATTGGCCCTCAGCGGTTGCCGACACCAAGACATTCGTTCGCCGGTGTGAGAATTGTCAGTTTTTTGCTAAGCAAATCCACGTCCCGGCCCAGGCCTTGCAAATGATTCCTGCGTCTTGGCTCTTCGTATGCTAGGGACTAGATATGATCAGGCCCTTCAAGCCCATGCTAGGTGGTTTTCGCTGGGTCTACATCTGCATCGACAAATTCTCCAAGTGGATCGAATACAAACCCCTAGTCCAAGCTATAGCGAAGAAGGCAGCCGAGCTGCTCAACGACATCATTCACCGGTTTGGCCTGCCAAATAGCATCATCACTCACTTGGGGTCCACATTCACCGGTGCCAATTTCTGGGACTTCTGTGATGAAAGATGCATCTTAGTTAAGTATGTCTTAGTCGCGCACGTCAGGGCTAATGGCCAAGTTGAGCGCGCCAACGACATGATTCTTGATGCATTGAAGAAAAAGCTCTACAAGAATGAGCAAAAGCACCCCCGCAAGTGGCTCAAGGAATTGCTAGCTATGGTCTAGGGACTGAGGACCCAGCCCAGTCGCAACACCGATGTCTCCCCATACTTCATGGTTTTTGGTTCTGAGGTCGTTATACCAGCTGACGTCGCTTTCCAAGCACCTAGAGTGGAGAACTACAACGAAGAAAATTCTGACCACTGGCAAAGGTGCCCTCCTTGGTTGCGGCCGTGATCAGATAGAGCGTTCGAGCGCCTCTTCCGCCATTGATGCCGCTGCAGACGACGCTTATTCATCAACCGCGGGTGGACCTTACGTTGCACTCGGCTTGCGGCTCATCCCCCGTAGGCTCTGTACCTGCTCTGGCAAGGCCACTCGATGTCACCATAGCATCCCATGCCTCCTCTACACTAGGATCACCCTCGTCATGAAATCTATCGCCAGGTGAGGTCGGTCCAGTTGTTGAGGGCTCCTCCATAGTAGGGGTGGTCGGTTCCGCAACCGTCGGCTGCTCCATAGTGGGGGCGACCGGATCCGCCCTTGCCTATGCTTGCTCGGCTTGGGGAGCTGCCGGCTCCTCCATGTGCCTTCCATCATCAGCAGCCGATGGCTGTAGGACCTCCGTCGACTCCGCACTACAAAAAAATTCATCAAGAAGCATACCACCATGCCAAAGGAATACGACAAATAAATAAAGCACTTACAACTAGGACTCCCGCTGCATAGCTCGAAACCTGCGTCCCCACCTGGAACCGGTCTGCCCAATAGCCAAACTGCCCATTGCCTTTACCCCTACCACTAGAGTCGCTTGCGTGGTCTAGGGACCACGGTGGTTGCCTGTGCTGCTGCCACTGGAGTCATCCACGTGGTCTCAGGGACTGCGGTAGCCATCAGTCTATCGTTGACGGTGCCACTCAAGCTGCTGCTGCTGGTGCCGCCTACGTGCTGTCAGGCGTTGTTGCTATGGCCCCCCATGTCCGCTGCCTCTCCCATGTCTCCACCCTAGTCAACACAGACAGTGGGGGTGTCATGGCCCTCGGTGAAGGAGGCGCCGCTTGTTCATCATCGTCTGATGAGCTCGACATCACCATCTGCCATCTTCGAGGCTGGGTGGGCACGCCAATGGTTATCGGCCTCTCTTCATGGCGAGATGATGCAGCTGTTTTTCTTCTTTTCGGAGATGGCTCCTCGCCAATCGGCCGCTTCCCTCGGAGCTTCTCACGGACATATGGCTTCCGCTCGTCTTCATCTTCATCATCAAGGTCAGTCGAGCTATCCCCACCAGCCTCTAGGCTAGATCGACACTAAGGATGGCTCGGCCAGGTATCAACACCCCTCGGCTAGTCAGCTAACAGCACCGTCGAGAAGTATACCGACCATTCCTGCCCACGAATCTTCAGGCAAACGAATGAGTATATTGCAATTGCAACAAGATAAGGGATCAACCAAAACTAAAAAGAAGGCTCTTACCCATGGTGGGAGGGTCCCTACACTAAAGGCCCTCTGCTGATCGTCGATCTTTCGATGCCCTGTGAGGTTAAACAACACCCCAATTCACCGTATGACTTCATCCCGGTTAATCGGCTCGGACACCTCACAGGTCCCATTAGTATCTCTCTGGAATTCATATCCGGGATGTGCTCTCTCCTTGCTAGGCTGGCATCGCCGAAAAGTGAAGTTTATCGCCACTACGACCCCATCCACCCTTCTCCGATCGATTAATGCCACCATTGGCACCAGGTCTTTCCATCCACTTGGTGTTGCTAATGGGAATCTGATCAATGTCGCATACCACATAGTGTTCCCCCTATGTCATGTAGAACCATAGCTGCGCCCAATACTTTACATTTGTGTTCAATGGGGTGGTGATGCATTGGCCAACCATCTCATCCCAAAGCTGCAAGTACGCGTTGGCTACGATCCTAGATCTAGATCGCCCCGAGCTTTCAAGCAGAAGAAGTGGTGTAAGAGATCAAAATACGAAAGAATGCCAAGATAAGCCTCACAGAAATGGATGAAGACAGAGACATGAAGGATGGAATTCGGACCCAAATTGCAAAGACTAATCTCGTAATAGTCAATCAATCCATAGAGAAACGGATGGATTGGAACAACAAATCCACGATAGAAATAATCTTCAAAAACTACTAATTCATCACAGCGAGGAGTCGGAAAGCTCTCACCGCGAGCCGGACGCCATCCTGCCATCACCCTATCGGGCAACACGCCATCTTCTACCAACCGATTGAGCGCCACATCGTTGCTGATGGACCCCACCCATTCCTCGGTGCGATTGAGCTCGCGTGATGCTCTACTCGAACCGCCATGGTTTCTTTTGGGCGCCATCCAGTAGATCTATCGCCTGGAGGAGGCTACGTGCTTGCGGTTTCTATAATGGCAGAGCAGTTGCTAGGCGAAGCGGTGTGGGAACGAGGAAGAAGATGAAGTGGTGGAGAGAAAGTGGGGAATGTGCGCTAGGGTCACGGTTCTCTTATAACGGTTCAACCCCTGACCCTCTACCTTCTAGGGTTTTGGGGAAACCGCGCCTGTCGCGCCGCATTCTCTTCCACAGTCTCTGGATGCCGCTGGGTCACTGAGTGGGTGTTGACATTCCTTAGCATCACTACTAAGAACAGAGTTTTAATTCTATCCCTGGCAACGGCGCCGGAAATGCTTGTTGGTACTTATTAACTTGTCACTTGTTTTAATAGCCACCTATTATAAACCTATATCTCCTGACATTACTTTACTAGGTTGTCATCCCTAGTGATGATGCCAGAGATACTTGTGGGTACTACCTAGCATTACTATTAGAATAACTCTAAGTAGTTATTTATTAATTTATGTGACTAGAAAGAATATATATGAATGAAAAGGGATTTGCAAGCGCATAGATAATATACCATTGTAGCACTTCACCCGAGAGTATTTCAGGTATCGTTATTTATATTTTTACCATAGGGAAGGTCTAGCATGGACAAGTATTGATAACTTATGCTATTGGTGGAGAAGTAAACCATAACCAATATTCTACTCATAACAAAGGTAAGTCATAGGATAAGATATATGATAAGTATTGATCAATGATAATGATAAATCACTCAGAGTACTACTTTCTATGGCATTAGCATGGTCAGGTAGAATATTAGAGGAATAATTCCTAAGTCATTCTTAATTATAAGTCAAAGCATACATTGATTAGTGCAATTACACCTAATAGTCATTGCTAAGATCATCTTCATATCCACACATAAGGGATATTACTAAGGGAGATTAAGAATAGAGCTTGTCCCCCTTCGTAACCAGATCCTATGTGCTACCTACATCGGGGAGTGGACTACAAAGGGCTCAATAGGGGTGTCATGTCTACGATCTATCACATGACCCAGAATATAGGGTGTATCCATAGGGTTATGCCTAGAGGGGGTGGTAGGGGCTGATATATATAGCCCAGGAGCATCCAACATGAGCTCTTGGATCAAACCGACTAAAGGAATGACGTAGATGCAAGCTAGGAGGCGGTGGAGAACCAACATTGCAACATGGAGGCTGATAGGTGGGCCCAAGGGCCAGGTGGCCCGTAGTGGGCACCTGGCTGCTCCTCGGGCTTCGCCTTGGTGTGGAGTCCTCTTGAGTCTTCTAGAGTCTTCTGGTGTCCATTTCACCGTGGATAAGTGCAATTAAATCTAACATGTTGGTCCACCTTGATGGTTTTCAGGATAAACCCTGTAGAAATCACAGATTCACCAAAACTCATGGAATTTGTTAGTTTAAACACCTAAACCTTTGTTGGTGATCTCAATTATGCCCTTATGCATGTTTTATTGACGGTTTATAATGGTTGTTAACTATCATCAACAGTGGGCCTGGTGGGCTGCCGTGTCAAACCGTGTCAAACGCGGGTTGATATTCAATGCTGAGTGTTGCTACGACACGATATTTTTTCTCTGACCCTACTAGAAGATTTCTTCGTAATCTTCCTGCAGCATTAGGGACTACGTGTGTACACATCATCTCGCGATGACAGTATTTATTTCTACACTGGTTTCTAGTGACACTGGGGACTAGGCCAGCACCTGAAGACCACTACTTTGGACCCTGGCATCACGTGACTACTTCACCTACTACCAGGCTCAATGACTAAGTGTGCACACTTCACCTCGCGGTGAATGTGCTTATTTTTTGACTTAATCTTCTATAAAATGGCTAAGTTCTTCCGCGCTAACTAAGTCAAGGATGTCATGCAACCAACTTGGACGCCCATAACCTAAGTGGGCACACTTCACCCAAGGTGGAGACTTTGAATTTTTTTACTTGAGCTCCTTAAATCCTTCTGACAAACCCTGGCTTCGAGTGTGCTCGGCTCCAGCAACCGGACGAACAGCTCAGACGCATGCTCGAACAGCTCGGACAGCATGTTCAGCAGCTCGGATGCAAGCTCAATAGCTCGGACAAGTTTAGGACGGTGTTGCTCAATGGATGCAAGGCGCTTGGGGTCTAGCTGTGGGGGTATAACCCCCGATACCAGCAGGGTTGTACATGGGCCGAGCCGCTAGGGGAGGCCCAGCCCATAAGACTGTGCATGGGCCATGCCATTGGTGGAGGCCCAGCCTACGAGACGACACCATGCGAGGCACGACATAGGTCGGCGTGCCTTGTAAGACTACTTGAAGATCTTCGATGATCTAGGAAACCTTGTCGGAAATGCTAGATCCCGTAATATATGTAACTTGTTATCTTGTAAAACCGATTAGGATAGAAACAACCGATCTGTAACCCTACCCCCCAAGCTATATAAGGTGGGTAGGGGCCCCCTCATTTTGATCGGGTCATATGCAATACAATTCACAAAGACACAGGACTTTGGGTACTACATCAAGCTGACGGCCCGAACCTGTCTAATCGCTGTCTCTCGCATTCTGTGTCACCATCCGGCTCCCTCATGCGCACCTCCACCGATTCATCTACTACCGTGGGCATACCCCTCGGTAGACTGCTGGACGTATTTTGTCGACACTAACATGATTACACATATATGCTATTCACATTATCCCATTTCCACATGTATTGGAGAAAAAGTGCTTTGCAGGCAACATACATGAAAAACATAGGAAATGTTAATCAAAATGCGCAACCGGAGAAAGCCCAAATAAGCAAAAGAAGGAAGAAGCCCACTACCCGAAGAACTTGGGCCCAAACCCATGTGGAAGCAGTCCCGGCCCATCAAGCAACACACCACATGAAGGCAATGGTGGGGAGGCACCAGCCAGGGGCGGCCGCACCCCTACTGCTTCCCCTTAGGCCCACCTTGCACTAGGCGATTCCATCAAGACTAAGGAGGACGATGTGGTGGGGATGTCTAGGAATATTCCCCCAAACCACCTCTAGCACTAGTATATGAGGAAGGGGAGGCCCCCTCACTCACACACACCACACTTGAGCTGTCTCTCTCATTCCACACTTGTACTTTTACTTTTAGTAGTATTTTGGAGCAAGGGAAGCTTCATTGGTGAGCTTGGACTTCTATGGCCATTCTTGGTATGAATAATATGAAGAATTCTGCTAAGTCTTTGTTTTCACTTTATCAATATAGCTATGCAATAGAATTAGAGCAAAGTCCTTATGTTATTTGTTTAGCATATAGAACTTTATGCTTAAATGCTCATGCAACTTATATGGTTAGAATTAGATCTAAGTTGAGGTGACATTTTGTCGTGCCTTTGGGTTTGCCCAAGTCCTATGCTTCTCTATCCATAGGGTCGAAGACCCAGGGGATTGGGTAGTTTCCCTATAAATGGGTGTGGTGCTTGGGTTTACGGGGACCTTCGAATATGACGGTGCTCCATGGTTGAGGGGTAGGCGGCAAGTGGTGATAGCCATATTTGTCCCTTGTAATATCCCACGTTCGGTTATTTGTATAGGAGTTCATAAATTGCCTCATGACGTTGTTGCAGACCAGTACGCGGAGGTCTCCCCATCCATTTCATGCTTAGAACTAAGTCTTAACCATGTATCTGTATCATCACCTGCTATTCTTTTGCATAGCTGTGTTAGGATATGCCTGCTCTTGTTAGAAAACATTTTTTATTCTTTATTCTCTTCTATCCCCGATAGATGGCCTATGTTTGTGTCACACTATCTCAAAATCTATCATGGCTTACCCCTGCTATGAACATTGGCCTACTACATAGTCACATTATCTTGTCCATGTTCCCACTAGAGTCTTTTTTAGTATGCCTTCCTTTGGGAAAATATAAATTAACGATACCCTGAATACTTCTGGGTGAAATGCTACAACGGTACTTCTATGCACTTGTGAAATATTTCTGCATACATTAAGAAATACCATCAAGGCATTTCTGGTGTCACTGCCTAGAAATACAAAACCTGGTACTGATGCTAAGAAATGCCAACAAGCATTTCTAGCATCGTTGCCAGGGAATGCACTAGTTAAAAGAATCTAGTAGGACATGTCCATGATAATATGAATGTGTAGAAGCCATTGCTCATGTAGGCTAACTTAGCTTGTTTTCTCCTATTGTGGATGAAAACAGGATAGTGTATGACTAGTTTTGTATTGCCCGAAAACTACCTAGAGAACCCAGAGGCAATCCTAAGGAAGAACTGGTCTCGTACCGCTTCTTCTTCTACCACTCCACCGGCAATCGAACCCGTCATCCCCACACCATCCGCAAACAAGTTGATGGCTCAGAAGACACTCTGTGAGTTCTTCGTGCCCGTTGTTGCCAATGTGCCCATTGGGCCTGCTATTGACAGGCCAACAAGAACTTCAAAATCAAGACATGCCTTATCATGATGGTGTAGACAAACCCATTCTATGGTTTGCCTTGTGAGGACAGAAACGCACATCTTCAGCACTTCCTAGAGCTATGCGACACCATCGTCATGAATGATGTCACACCAGTGATCATCAAACTCCATCTATTTCCCTTCTCCCCTATGGGGAAGGCAAAGCAGTGGTTCTACAAGGACCATGAAGCTATTAACACGTGGGCCAAGTGCTCCATGGTGTTCCTTGCTAAGTTCTTCCCCATGGGCAAAACCAATGCCATGCAGGGAAAAATTTCCAGTTTCCAGTAGAATTCCATGGAGTCCATCCCCAAGGCGTGGGAGAGGCTGCAAGTGTACATCCTTGCCTGCCCCACACCATGGGATGGAAAACTAGCTCATGCTACAAAACATCTACAATGGGTTAACCCCCATTCGAGAGGCCACATAGATGTCGCTGCTGGAGGAGCCTTCCTCTCGCTCACCATAAATGGGGCTACGGCTCTCATAAAAAAGATGGTGTCAAACCAAGGGTGGAACAAAGAGAGGCACCAAAATAAACAAAAAGGCATGCATACCATGAAGGAGATGGATATGCTTGCCGCAAAATTAGACCTCCTAATGAAAAGACTTGATGAGCGTGCCACTAAAAAGGATGCAATGCACGGCACCATCAAGGCTATGGACTCACATATTGTTGGTATTTTTAAACGCACATAGATAAATCTACAAGCGCACTGATACCATTGTAGCTTTCACCCAGAAGTATTCTAGAGTATTGTATTTATCTACAGGGAAACAATGGTTAAAGAAGTTGATAGTTCACCATCATGTAGCTACTAACTAGTATACTAACTAAACTAAAGTGGGGGTAAGTGTTGTTTATGATAAAGTTATGAATAATAACACACATAAGAGAATTCCATGGTATATAAATGAGCCGTCTAGCTAAATTGAGAGGACAACGGTTGAGTTCAAAATTCCTAAATACTTCTTTGTCACTTCAGTTCTATTCTAGTTTAGACTAGAGGGTATAACTAAAGCATGGGTAGATATAGCGATCACACACAATAGCACTTTGGGACATTAGAACACTAGCCACAGAAAGGGATGAGAAAGGGACTAGGAAGCTCTGACTATGGTCCTACAAGCACCAACCCAAATGTGGCGGACTACATCGGCCATCAGGGCTATCACCACCTGGGGCTACCACAACTATCTGCGGGGTTGGGTGCAATCTCAGGTAACTCATAGTCTAGACACCACATCTACACTACTAATTACTACTCTAATCACATATAATAACTAGAGCACTTGATGCGAGCGGAGATACCATGCTAAGGTATGATAACTATACTAACTGTACACATGAAAGGCATAAAGGTGAATAGAGAAGATAACTATATTAAAACATAAGTATGCAAAAGTAAGATACAAAGATATACCCGACCTCCGAAGATTTCTCTAGAACCCGAGCATGGCTCAACTCTCCCTAACTCTCAACTAGGGCTATTCTACTTCTACATCTTGAGAGCTGGCTCTGATCCTGATAAGGAGGATATGAATTAGGGTTTCAGGATGGCCTCCGGGGAGGGGGGTAGGGGTTGTTATATATAGGTCGAGGTGGAGTAGGGGCAAGGAATCACCACATCATCAATCCGCGTCAACTCCCTCGATCACCGTTGGATGAACCGACCTAAAACTACATTAAAATCAACGGTGTAGATCGTAGAAAGGAGTACGAGGCGGTGGAGGGCGAGCGGACTCTGTGACAGACTGGCCAGCCTACTTTCATGGCCGTTTGGCCCAAGCTTCAGCATGGTGTCTTCTGGAACCTTCTAGAGTTGTCTTTCGCAGTTTTCGTGGGTTGAATCACTTGTTGTCGTTGGTTTGCTTGTTTGGAGTGTATGATGGTGGTCTCGAGAGTTGTTTTCTGGATAAATCCTCATGTATAAGAATATTTACCAAAACTCATGGAATTCATTAGTTTAAACCCCTACACCCATGTTTGGTGATGGAATTAAATATAAATGCAAGTTATGTTGATGGTTTATAATTGATGTTAGTGACCGTCAACACATATGACATGCGAGGTCTGTGGTGAAGCCGAACACTCGAGGAATGACTGCCCTGAAACACATGAAGACGTTGCATATATCAACAACGGGTTCCGTCCGAGGAGGTAATAATCAGTCATGCTTCCAAGGAGGTAATAATAATTATAATTCAAACTGTAATTCGAATTTCAATTCAAATTATAACTTGAACCAATCCTCCTTGGAGGATCTAGTTTTAGGTTAGGCCAAAATCAATGAAATCCTAACGAAAAAGATTATGTCAAATGATCAAATGCTTGAAAAAATAAATTCTAAAATAGAAGGTTTAACTTCTTCCGTTGATAATCAACTGAGCTTTAATAAAATGATAGAAACAAAATTAGCTCAGATTGCTGCTGCTATTCCTATGGATAATTCAGGGAAAATCCCGAGGCAACCACGAGGGGTGGTAAGTCCACTCGTGATCCACCAAATCCTAACCATACCATAGGAAAAACAAAAGAGTGCCAGGAGGCCGAACCTTGAACGAAAACACAAAAAGAACAAGAAGAGGAAACGACACCACAAGACTTTGCCGATACAAGCTTCTTGCCGTTTCCCACACGTGCATGGAAGCCCACCGTGGATGAGCAGTTCGCTCATTTTTTTGAGATGTTCAAAAAGACACATGTGAGCGTTCCCTTGATGGACGCCTTGCATATACCCTCCTATGCACGATACATCAAGGACAACATCAACAAGCAACCACTACCAACCACGGAGGTTATCAAGCTTACGGAAGAGTGTAGCGCAGCTATACTCAACCAGCTTCTAAAAAAGAAGAAGGATCCGGGATGTCCCACGATCACTTGCACGAGCAGGACACAATGGTTCAACCATGCCTTGTGTGATGCCCAAGGTCGTCTTTGACAAATTGAACATCACACACCTCGCTCCAATGCCAATGTAGCTCCAGCTGACTGTTGGCGGTCACTAACGACAACATTCGACCACTAATTATTAGCCAGAATAGGAGAAATAAACAATCTTTTGACACATATGCCTTTACTATTGACATAGTTCCACTTGTATTAGATAAAACATGTTTTGCAGGACACACATTCGCATACAAGTGGAAAATAAACAAAACCAAGCTAAAGGCGCAAAATAGAAAGCGTAATGCAGAAATGCGTAAAGGAAATACATGAAGAAGCCCACCTACAGGACAAACCAGGACCGAGTGCCGATGTGGGATGGGCCCAGGCCCACCTACGAACTGACCACACAAAGACGGTCATGAAACAGCCCCACCAGGGTGCGCCACCAAGGCCCGGTCTCCTCTAGCGGTTGCATGCCACTATGCTACGTCGGTTTTGGCCGGTTTCCTAATTTACTGAGGCCAAACCGACCATGCTTCACTATATAAGCAAGGGAGGAGCTCATTCTACAACACACAACATTTGGAACTACACACCTCACCTCTCTACTTGTACTCTCTTAGCTTTAGTAGTAGTATTTGGAGCTAGCAAAACTATCAAGGAGGGCTTGGCACCTTGGAAGAAGAGTGACATCTTGGTATGAATAATACTATGAAGAGTTCTTCTAAAGTCTTGCTCTCATATTATGTATATAGTAGTGCATATGAACTAGAGTATAGTTGCCTTGTTACAATCATGATTTATGAACTAGCATATAGTTTATGTGTCATGATCTTAACATGTTCAACTTCATGCTTAATCATTCATATGATTTGTATGAGTAGAAGTAGAGCTAGGGTTGGGGTGATGGTTCGTTGTTCCTTTGGGTTTAGAGTATCGAGGGGACATGGGTAGTTTCCTCGTACACGGGCGTGGTGCGCGGGTACACGAGAACCTTCGGATATGACGGTATCCCACGATTGAGGGGTAGCCAGTAGGTGGTGATAGCCCTGTCCGTCCCTTGTAACCCCCATGTCTAGGTATTGTGTAGGAGTTTTAAAGTCTCCCATGCGCTAGCAGACCAGTTCCCAGAAATCTCCCCGTCCATCTCACACTTAGTTCTAACTCTAGTCATATAACTTGTATGATCATTAACTATTCTTTGCACTGCTATATTAGAACATGCCGGCTCTATGTAGGAACATTCTTTTATTCTTTGTTTTGCTTTTATCCTTGAGGTTGGCCTAGATGTGTGTCCACTATCAACGAAATACCATTTTTACCCCTATCATGAACTATGGTCCACTATGCAAGTTTGTAACCATGTTTATGCTCATGCTAGACTCTTATACGTTGCCCTCCTTTGGGAAAATATAAATAATGATACTCTAAATATTTTTGGGTGAAATGCTACAATGATAGATCCATGCGCTTGCGGATATTCTCTGTAATCATTAAGAACTATTGTAGCTAGTGCTTCTTGGCGATGTTGCTAAGATTAACTCAATCTTAGTAATGATGTTAAGAAATACCAACAGACATTTTTGGCGCCGTTGTCGGTGATGGACTTATAACCTCCTCACTTGGTGATTGCGCTAAGAAACGCCAACAAGCATTTCTAGCGCCGTTGCTAGGGAGGGCATAGGTTAAAGAATCTAGTCGAACATGAACAATGATCACATGCTTGTAATGGTAGCCATAGTTTATGTAGGCTAATTCTACTTGTTTTCTTCCTGTTGTGGATGAAAATAGGATAGTGTATGAGTGGTTTTGATCTGCCGAACAACTACACCGATAATCTGGGAGCCACTCCTAAGGAAGAGACGGTCTCATACCACTTCTTCTTCTGCTACTTTGCCTATAGTCGAACCAGTCACCCCCGTACCATCCGCTACTACCATCATGGCCAAGTCACTCCACGACTACTCCACCTTGCTATTGCCAACGTGCTCGTTGGGCCCACTGTCAACACAAGCACCAGAAACTTTGAGCTCTGGACTGGCCTCATTACGATGGTGCAGGCGAACCAATTCTGTGGTTTGGCAAGCGAGGATGCAAATGCACACTTGCAACACTTCCTTGAGCTGTGCAACACAATCATCATCAAAGATGTCACACCAGCTAGCATCAGGCTCTGTCTGTTTCCCTTCTCTCTCCCGGGGAAGGTGAAATAGTGGTTCTACAAAGAGAAGGAAGCTATCAACATGTGGGACAAAAGTTTCACGACATTCCTCATGAAATTTTTCCCCATGGGCAAAACCAATGCCCTGAGGGGGAAAATTTCAAACTTCTAGCAGACTTCACTCAAATCCATCCCCAACGCATGGGAAAGGCTCTAGGATTACATCCAGGCCTACCCGCACCATGGAATGGAGGTATGGCTCATGCTCCAGAATTTCTATGAGGGGCTCACACCCATGTCGAAGGGGCACGTAGATGCCGCTGCTGGAGGGGCGTTCCTTTCCCTCACTGTCACTAATGCCACGCCACTCATCGAGAAGACGGTGGCAAACCAGAGCTGGGGAGAGGAGTGCAAAGAACAAAAAGGCATGCATACCGTCGAGGAGATGGATATGCTTGCCATAAAAATAGACTTATTACTCTCAAGACTGAACAAACGGGCCCATGAAAAAAAAGCTATGAAGGCCATCATTCAGGCCATGGACTCGCAAATGACTTGCGAAGTCTGTGGTGAGGTCGGACATTCGGGGAACAACTGCCCCAAAACCCATGAAGATGCCGCCTACATCAACAATGGGTTTCGACAAGGTAACAACAACGGGTGGAAAATCAGTCCCACCCGCAAGGAGGTAATTCGAACTTCAACTCCAATTATAATTCGAATCAACCTTCCTTAAAAGACCTGGTATTAGGCCAGGCAAAAATTAATGAAAATCTCACTAAAAAGTTAATATATAATGATAAAATGATTGAAAGTATTAATTCAAAACTTGAAAATTTATCCTCCTTAGTGAAAAACTAATTAAGTTTTAATAAAATGATAGAAACACAAATTGCTCAAATAGCTGCTGCCATTCCTGTCAACCATTCGGGGAAAATCCCGGGGCAACCCGAGAATTTCCCCAAATTTGTTCATGCAGCCGCAGAGCAATGAAGGAGGAGGAGTCATGCCAACAGACTATAAATGTCGAGCCTTTGCCGAAGGTAAATCGGTAGTTATCTTTTAAAAATTCAAAAAATTAAAAATTCAAAATTTTTAAAATTCAAAATTTAAAACTTGCTTTAAAATAAACTTTTTAGAAAAATAAAATAAAAATCATTTTTTGATAGTATAGATTTTTCCGTTATCATTTCTCATTTTTAAAATATTTATGAAAATTCAAAATATAATAAAATTTTTGTGGGAAATCAATTTTGGGAGCAACTTTTCAAAACCGAGCGAAGCACCAACGACTACATTTCAAAAATGGCCATTGGGAGCTACTAGCCAAAGGGGGGTAGCAGTGGGCCCACCGCAGGTGCGGGTGCACCAGGGGTGCGGCCGCACTCTACAGGTGGCCGTTGGCCCCGCGCCTTCGCCAATGGCTCCTAGCTGTTGCCCTCTACCTTCTTCAGCCGGTGCTCAGCTCTATAAATCCCGAGAGCTCGTGTGTGAGCCTTCACTCACTCTCTACTCTCCATTTTCACTCCCTCTCAGACTCTCTTTCTCCATCACTTGCAAAAATAATTTTCCACAAAGCTCAAGTGCAAGGAAACTCTATAGAAAAATCCTACACTCATCACCACCAAGCTAAGCTCGTGGGTTGTTCGATTTGTTTTCACTAACATACCTCCGTTTATGAGTTTTATTGTTGTCTTTTTCACCATGTGCAAGTTTAGGAGAAAGCTCACCGACGCTTTCAAGAAGGCCATGGAAGCGAGCTGAAGTCACTCCCGCAGAAGCTCAAGCACAGGCTACACTAAGCCCGAAGAGAGCCCGATGCATGAAGATGAAGAAACGGTGCCAACAGAAGAAGAAGAGCAAGAGCAAGAACATCCGATGGAGAAAGGGGACAATGATCCACACCTTGATTTGGAGGGAGCCCGGGAGACGCAAGCATACAACCTCATCAAGAACTACGAGTTCGTCCACACACGGGCGTACGACTCCGACCTCCTCCAAAAGATAGGTATGGACATCGAATTTGCCACCATCTTGAAAGCCGTTGGATGGGAGAATGTTGATCCCATCAACGAGCTTGGTTCTCGCCTCTTAACAATTCAATTCTTATGCTCTTTGCAAGAAGTTGAGGGTGGGATTACTTTCCGTCTTTTTGAGAAAGAATACTATCTTACATGGAGAAATCTTAGCTCTCACTTAGGTTTTAGCACAAAATGTTCAATTGACTTAGATCATGCTCTTAAAGGTTTTAATCGCCATGAATTTTGGAGAATGATTTCTAGTCAAAACATAGTTGGCAAGTTTGAACCTAAAAAATATGAATATTCATCATCCTATTTTGAGGTTCATGCATCAGTGGAGTGCCATGACTTTGTTTGCTAGGCAAGACATAAGATTTGTTTATCGTGTCGAATTTCAAATTCTCTATGCCATGCTTAAAAAGACTAAAATTGCTCCTATGAAAGAAATGTTTAAACATTGGTTAGAAACATTCAAGGCTTCTACATCTATCTTTTGCACATCCCTTGTGACTTGTATTGCCGCTGATATTGGTGCATTAGATGGATAAGATGTGACATACATCTCTACTCCACGCATTGATATTGAGAGCACTACTTGATGCAAGGGCATCATTTGAAGTATGATGATACAGGAAACCTTGTATTTTTCTTTTTAGGATATACAAATGAGATTCCACTTCCTAACCTAGAACTCTCTTTGTATAAATCCTCATCACTCACCTTCACTCTTGTCGAACAAGTGGAAGCACACATGAGTTCTGTTTCTCATAGGGGAACAAGGAGCAGGGCTAGAGACGAAGCTGGCAGCTCTCAACAGCCACCACCGACACCACTTGTGCCTCAGGCGTTCCATATAGAGTGGTTCACGGCCATGCAGACACTTGGGTTCACCCCTGGTGTCAGCCGAGGCTGGGCACACCCTGCAACCACACGAGGCCAGTGGATCGGGATGGCACGAGGCCAATGATGTGGCATGGGCGCATCACTCATCCGACTCCATGGGGCTACCATGACCCGTCCATCCACGACAGTCTGCTTTGGTCCGTCGGGAGTTGGATGGCATCAACACTCGCCTCGGAGGATTGGAAATCCGCATAGATAAAATTCAAAATACACTTAACACTCATGTGTAGGATATGAGATAGTGGCACCTACAGCAGCAACAATAGTTCACGGACATCAACATGCTACTGAGGCAACAACAAGAAGCACAGGCGGCCTACTGGCGGTCCATGGGATACAATCCTAGACCATAGGCCTAGAGCTAGCTTGGGGGAGAACCCCCGCAGAGGTACCTTGTATCTTTTTCATATTTTTAATTTTCGCATTTATTTTCTACATTTATTTATTAGCATCTAAAAAATTATGAAAAAATTAAAAATACCAAAAAAATGAAATATGATAAAACACCAAAAAAATTTATTCCACTCTCATATGTTTTTAAGGAATGTGTAGCTTCTCCTATGTTGAAATGATGAATAGTTGCTCTGTCTATAATTTATCTATGACTAGGTTATAACTTAGTATTCCCCAAAATTTAAGTTTGCTGGCTAAAAATGTCTCGTCATAAAACTTGAAAATTTGTGGGTTGCAAATGCACGCTCCTTTTCTAAGTTGTTGCGAGCTATGATATGGTACAAATAGAATTTACTATGATTTTGTTCTTAGAGAAACTTGACATCCGGAGATTTTACTTTCAAAAATGCTAAAATCAAAAGTTCCTCAATGATTATGAATAACTACCAAGGCCATATGACATGATTAAAATTCAAAACCTTAGTCATATGCTACTTGTTTGAGCATTGAGCTTTATCAAATTATTGTGACCCTTGTTGAGATTCTCATCATGCACCCATGATCAAGACACACGTACACCCATAAAATAAACTGCTAACTCTTACACTGAGAGTTACGCAAAAATATGATATTCCCATCCACCAAATAATTACTCCATTCACTTTATCATGTGTCTCTCTCTCAAAAATTTTCTTATGCCAAAAAGAATAGTATGGGCTATGCTAAAAAGGGGAAGGAAAAGAAAAATATCCATGCCAAAAAGCATGAGAGAAAAAAAAGAGAGAGCATGCCAAAGAGCATGAAGAAAAGAAAAAAAAGAAAAGAAAGAAATAAAGATAGCCCATACTTTCAAATAAAAGACATTTATTCAAAAAGAGAGATTCATGATTCAAAGGAGAACCAAAAATATTTAGAATTAGGACTTTATGAAAAAATTCCACACACTTGCACGTCTTGATCAAAGTGTATGACTTGCATCTCCTTGAGGTTTGGTTTTTGACTTAGCAAAATATGTGATGCAAGTATGCCCCACTTTCATACCTACCCAAAACTCTAATCAAAAGCCTTAGTGGTAGGTTATGAAAAAGAAGGCAAAATATCAAATGCCTTGGTGAGGTTTCATACACATAGAACGATTGAGAGAATCATTTGAGGAACTTACATTTGTTTTACAAAACTCATAAAACCTCTGGATAGATGGTTAATTGAAGAATGAATGATTGGTGATTCTGTTATAACCGTTTTATCTTGCAACCGCCCAAGAACTTGGAAAAGCAATACGCCCCACAAGAATCAAGGTAAAGGGTGGATAAAATGCCAACTTATTTGAATTACGGAAGAATGCTTTGTTATAGACATGGCACTTGTGAATTATAATGACATAGTAGCAACTCCTGATCAATAACCAAGTACTTAGCTATTTGCTCAGGACGAGCAAAGGTTAAGCTTGGGGGATTTGTTGGCAGTCACTAACGACAACATTCGACCGCAAATTATTATCCAAAATAGGAGAAATAAACAATCTTTTCACACATATGCCTTTACTATTGACATAGTTCCACTTGTATTGGAGAAAACCTATTTTGCAGGACACACATTCGAATACAAGTGGAAAATAAACAAAACCTAGCAAAAGGCTCAAAGTAGAAATCGTAATGCAGAAATGCGCAAAAAAAACATGAAGAAGCCCACCTACAGGACAAACTAGGGCCGAGCACTAACATGGGATGGGCCCAGGCCCACCTAGGAACTGACCATGTGAAGGCAATCGCAAGATGGCGCCACCAGGCTACGGGCGCACCAGGGGTGCGGTCGAACCCCTGCCACTGCCGCCTGAGCCCATCTCCTCTAGCGGTTGCATGCCACCATGCTACATCGGTTTTGGCCGGTTTCCTAATTTACTGAGGCCAAACCAACCATGCTTCACTATATAAGCATGGGAGGAGCTCATTCTACAACACACAACATTTGGAGCTACACACCTCACCTCTCTACTTGTACTCTCTTAGGTTTAGTAGTAGTACTTGGAGCTAGCAAAGCTATCAAGGAGGGCTTGGCACCTTGGAAGAAAAGTGACATCTTGGTATGAATAATACTATGAAGAGTTCTTCCAAAGTCTTGCTCCCATATTCTTTATATATTAGTGCATATGAACTAGAGTATAGTTGCCTTGTTATAATCATGTTTTATGAACTAGCATATAGTTTATGTGTCATGATCTTAACATGTTCAACTTCATGCTTAATCATTCATATGATTTGTATGAGTAGAAGTAGATCTAGTGTTGGGGTGACGGTTCATTGTTCCTTCGGGTTTGCCCATATTCTTGCTTGTCGATCCGTGGGGTCAGAGTCCTAGGGGGATATGGGTAGTTTCCTTGTACATGGGCATGGTGCTTGGGTATACGAGAACCTTCGGATACGATGGTATCCCACGGTTGAGGGGTAGGCGGTAGGTGGTGACAGCCCTGTCCATCCCTTGTAATCCCCCATGTCTGGGTATTGTGTAGGAGTTTTAAAGTCTCCCATGCGCTGGCAGACCAATTCCTAGAGATCTCCTCGTCCATCTCACACTTAGTTCTAACTCTAGTCATATAACTTGTATGATCATTAACTGTTCTTTGCACGGCTATATTAGAACATGCCCGCTCCATGTAGGAGCATTCTTTTATTCTTTGTTTTCCTTTTATCCTTGAGGTTGGCCCAGATGTGTGTCCACTATCTATAAAATACCATTTTTACCCCTATCATGAACTATGGTCCACTATGCAAGTATGTAATCATGTTTATGCTCATGCTAGACTCTTATACCTTGCCCTCCTTTAGGAAAATATGAATAACGATACCCTGAATACTTTCAGGTGAAATGCTACAATGATAGATCCGTGTGCTTGCGGATATTCTCTATAATCGTTAAGAACTATCGTAGTTGGTGCTTCTTGGCAGCATTGCTAAGATTACCTCAATCTTAGTAATGGTGTTAAGAAATACAAATAGGCATTTCTGGCGCCTTTGCCGGTGATGGACTTAAAACCTCCTCACTTGGTGATTGTGCTAAGAAATGCTAACACTGGACGATTCATCGGTCCGCTATCCGGCGGGGATCACTGAAGATATTCCAGTGAAATTTTGGGGTTACTTCGTCCCCATTGACTTCATAGTGCTAGACATGGAAATAATGAAAGAATCACCTCTCATAATTGGGCAACCTTTCTTGAGCACTATGGGAGCACAGATTGATGTTGGAGCTGGAGAAATTTGCTTCAATATCACTGGTAAAGAAGAGAAGTTTGATTTCCGGTCCAGATAGGAGCAATGCTCCATGATCAGAATCTAGTACGGGCCTGTCGGTGTTTTGTAAACCGGACTAGTAAATTTATATGATTGCCGCGCTGCTCTAGAAAGATGATGGTAGCATCCAAAAGACACAAGGATTTATACTGGTTTAGGCCAGAGCCCTATGTCTAGTCTCAGAGATGATCGAGTGTGTGTGCCTCGCTTGAATGCTCTAAAGTTCTTACAATGGTGGGTGCAAGAATGGTGGAAGAGGTAGGAGAGCTATAGCTAGGAGATGGACTGCTTGAAGGGAAGCTCTAGGAGCCCTACTACGATGGAGAATGAGTAAAATGGTAGAGGATGAATGGGAAGGATGCCCTGGCTGTCCTTATATAGAGTTAGGGCCAATGCATGTACGAAGAGGAAGGTTCTCCCGACCGAAGGTTCGTGAGCCTGAGGGAGGGCCTAGCTAACTTGGCGTTCTTGTGGTGCACATCTAGGCGTGGTTGCCGTCATGGTCTTGAGGCCACATGATGGCATGGTGTGACATGGCGCTACTGTGCTAGTCGTGGTGCCACTGTAGGAACGGTGGTGGTTAGCCAGCCGTTCTGCGTGACGTGGTCTCCGCTATGGTCTTTGTCATTGCCTCCTAGTTTCCTAGGGCATCATATAGGAGTTGGTAGCCGTCCCTGGGTCATCGATCGCCTTATTAGTTTGAGGAGCTGAGGGCCACGATCGTAATCGTTGGGGTCGTGACTCCTGCCGGTCTAGATGGCCTCTAAGTCAAGGCCTTCATTGCGGATCCCATCCATAGTGGGTAAAATAGTACACGTGTCCTGTTAGACCGTATTTGGGCGGTGGGTCGCCAGACTGGTTGTCACCGTCGTACGGTGTTGTCTTATTTGGACAACATGGCATAGGGATGGCTCTGACCAGATTGAGGTGACCGCTGTCCCCTCGGTCCTGGCAGGGTCAGAGCGGCGTTCTTGTTCTTGCTAGAGCAGGCATGCTTGGTTAGGCTCAATCTCTCCCTATCCCTTCCAAGGGTTGGGACAGTGGAGAGGTCATGTGTCTCTCGCGTGCCGTGCGGCTAAGGCAGAAGGAAGGGGTCGTGGCTGACCCTGGCCTTGGCGTTTGGCCTGGTTCGCTTGGCCTAGCTAGGCCTTGGTTGTTCGGGTTCTTTCTAGCTGATGTATTGTGGGCCGCTTGGCCTGCTAACTAATCGGTGCCTTGAGACACCCCAGGGTTATAACCCCGACAGGGCCAAACCCACAAGGCATAAGAGAAGTTGAGATTCAACCTCAACTAGTGGACAACCTCATCAACAAAAATAAGAACAAAGAGATCAAGAAAAGGCCAGAGCAAAAGAAAGCCAAACAAATCTCAAAAGAAGAAACTCCAAAGCCTATTTCCACACCACCAAAGAAAAACAAAATGGAGGGGAAACCAAAGGAAGAAGCTCCAATGTCCACCAACACGCCACCAAGAACAAACAAAATGGTGTGGAAACCCAAAGAAGCACAGTCATCTGCGTCGGCCTCTCCTAGACCAAGTGCATCATCAAGCTAGGAGAAGGGTCCTGCTCAACGGACTTATAATGATGAGCCCTGACCGATGGTAAAACGACAATTATCACAAATTCTTTAAATTGCATATTTAAAACTCAAAATATAAACTACATGTTTAATTTATTACACACATCAATATCCTTAAAAAAATTCCTAAAAAACATATCATTTTCTAGTTACTAGAATACTTCTTATAGAAATAATAATAATTATAATATAATTTTGGGAACTTAAATCCTCCATAAACGATCAAGGTAGTAATTATGCTTACTACTAAAAAACGTAATATAATAAAATTAGCCCCTGAGTTTGCCTCTTATTAATAAAAAGCAACCGGAGGACCGTAGGCCTTGAGCTATCTTGGGGGAGGACCCCCACAGAGGTAACTTGTGTCCCGTATTTCTTTATTTTATTATCTTGCTTAATTGTAAAAAAAATTATATGATAAAAGAACAAAAAAATAATCATTCCACTCCACATATGTGTAGTAGGAATGTTTTGTTTCTCCTTGTTGAAATGATGAATGGCTGCTCTGTCTTATAATTCATCTGTACCTAGTTTATAATTTAGTATTCCCAAGGTTTAAGTTTGTTGGCTAAAAATGTCTCATCCTAAAAACTTAAAACTTGTGGGTTGCGAATGCATGATCCTTTCCTAAGTTGTTGCAAGTTATGATATGGTACAATGAAATTTACTATGAATTTATTCTAAGAGAAACTTAGCATCCAGAGTTTTTAATTTAAAAAAAATGCTAAAATAAAAAGTTCCTCAATGATGATATATCCTACCGAGGCCATATGACATTATACAATGAAAAACCCTTAGTCATATGCTACTTGTTATCATGTTGAGCTTTGTCAAATTGTTGCGACCCTTGTGAGATTCTCGTCATGCACCCATGATCAAGATTCATGTACACTGTTGGTATTTATTAACTTGTCACATGTTTTAATAGCCACCTATTAATTACATACATCTCCTAACATTAGTTTACTAGGTTGTCATCCAAAAGCTTAAAACTTGTGGGTTGCGAATGCATGATCCTTTCCTAATAGTCATTGTATTGTTATTTATATTTTTACCACAAGGATCATCTTCATATCTACACTATTGATGGATAAACCATAACCAATATTCTACTCATAACCTGGTTAAGGATAAGATATATAATAAATATTGAGCTTTTTTCTATGACATTAGCATGGTCGGGTAGAACATTAGAGGAATAATTCCTAAGTCATCCTTAAATATATTTAAAGCCATGCTACATCCTATTAGTGCAATGCTACCTATATCATATCTACACATAAGGGATATTACTAAGGGAGGTTAAGAACAGAGCTTGTCCCACTTTGTAACCAGATCCTACGTGCTACCTATATCGAGGAGTGGACTACAAAGGACTCAATAGGAGTGTCACATCCGCGATCTACTACATGACCCAGAATATAGGGTGTTTTCACAGGTAAACAATATATAAGCACCACGCTTAGACAATGTCGACCACCCACCCATGGTACCTTAGAGTGGGAGCTATACGAACTTATGCATGAACATGATGATAATCCAACTATACTAAGCATATAAGCAAAGTAGACGATGAACATTATAACGAAGAACATGAATAAGATGAATACTAATATTGTCAATAATTGTAGCAAGCATATAAAAATAATAGAGATACAAAAGAGAGAGGGTACAAAATTATACCAAACCACACTCTTGACATGATCGGGAATCCAAGCGAAGCCTGCTTGCCCTCCTCTAGACCTAGCCTAACTAGCTATGCCCTAGAATATGGTGGAGCTCTAAGGATGATTAGGGTTTCTATCTTCTCCAATGACTTGATACCTTCAGGGGGTAGGGGCTGATATATATAGGCCGAAGCGTCCAACGTGAGCTCTTGGATCAAACCGACTTAAGGAACGGCGTAGATGCAACCTAGGAGGCAGTGGAGAACCGACATTGCAACGCAGAGGCTGATAGGTGGGCCCAGGTGTTGGGCAGCCTGCAGGTGGGGCAGGCGCCCCACCTGGCTCTCTCTACCTCACCATGGAGTCCTCTCGAGTCTTCTAGAGTCTTTTGGTATCCGTTTTGTTGTGGATAAGCGCAATTAAATCTGATATATAGGTCCACCTTGATGATTTTCTGGATAAACCATGTAGAAATTATAGATTCACCAAAACTCATGGAATTTATTAGTTTAAACCCCTAGACCTTTGTTGGTGATCTCAATTGTGCCCTTATGCATGTTTTGTTGAAGGTTTATAATGGTTGTTAACTACCATCAACAAACTCCCCAAGCTTAACCGTTGCTAGTCCCTTAGCAATGCTAAACTCAGTAAATGGATTAGGTGTTGCTTCAATACTTTCCTCAAAAGTGCACATGAGTTCAAACAAGAATTCTACTCCGGATGAAAGTAAACTGATCTGACTTTCAAACTTACCCATAATACCTTCAACTATGGGGCTCCTTAGCCTTCACTTGGGTCTTGAGTAATTGAAAGACAGAATAATCAAGTTAAGCACTATGTCTCAAGTTCTTTGCTCAACCATTATTCTGGAGTTTTTATAGGTTTTCAAAATAAAACTCAGAGCTTCTATTGTATGACACTCTCAAGTCTCTCAATATATGTGGTATTTGTGGATCCTCACCAAGACAATAATAATGTTATGCCTTTCTATTCCTACAACTAAGGTTTATGTGGAGCTTATAGGAGTGGAAAAAGCATGAAAGAGCATACTTATAATACATATATTGTAAAGTCAAACCACGGATCCAAAGAGAGTTATGTCATACAATCAAATCAAGATGTACATGTGTGTGGATGTATATGGACGATATATATGGTGGCTAACCTAATTCTACTTTGTTCCTTGAAAACATATCTCTCTTTTGAAACTTTGAAACAACTTTGCAAGAAAACATGTGCTATCTTATTCATCTCTTCTTTTTTAGGCGGACATTGGAGTACCCATTGTTTTCAATAGCTCGAACACTTGTCCATTTTTTTCTATTTTTTTTTTTTTTTATGAATAACTTTTGCATAGCCCCATGTCTCTTTTCTACAACAAAGCTTTTGAGAGATGGCAACAAGAATTTGGAGCATTTATTTGGTGGATATCCTATAGGGTATATTTTTGGTGTTCACTCCCAGTGTAAGAGTAAAACATTTTTGGGTGGATCTAGATGGAATGGCATGTTGTTCGCCTACCCCCAATGTAGGAGTAGTGCATATGTGGGTGGTGTGTATGTGATCTTGATTTTAAGAGCACGACAAACCTCTCATAAGGGTCAACAAAGCTTGACTAAACTCAATGCAATGCAAGCAGCATATAAGAGTGGAAGTTTTCCTAATCTAAATATCATATATGGTTCGGGTAGAAATTCAAGCTTGTCATACAGGAGCTCATCATGTAGAATTTTTATGTTTTTCAAAAGATAAATCTCCAAAACTCTAGTATCACTTGGAACAAGATAAATATCAGCTCAAACATTCTCATATCATATCCATCAATTACCTAGACTTAGATCAAGCAAATGCTACCCACGAGTTGCAAGTTCAGAGTAAATTCTTATATCAAGACAGTCGTACCCAAAACTCGGGAGAATTCAAGGCTGAAAACTAGGTACTTGAAAGGAATTAGAATAGAGCAACTATTCATCATTTCCATTGCAAGAGATTATCTCAAAGTATTTTATTTATTGAGCTCTTAAAAACAGAAAACTAGACACACACTTTTTATTTTGTTTTCAAGTTTTATGATCACACCTTATATATATAACTGGCTAGGACACATTTTTATTTTGTTTTAGTTTGTTATGCATCTTTTTATATCTTTAGCTAATATAAAACAAACTCAAAAATAGTAAAACTAAAGGAAAGAAATAAAAAGTGTGTGTTGATACACGGGGGATGCTCCTCCCCCAAGCTGGATGTTGCTGTGGTCGATTGTTGAATGTTGAGTGATCCTTCTCGGAGCGGGTTTGCCAGCTGATGTCCTTCTCATTCATTCAGAAGTTGGGTTCCTCATGTGTAGTGAGTACAACAGCGGTTTAGAAAGATGTACTTTGGGTGGATGAAGACAGCCCAGTAAACTTGCTCTTGATGTTATGTGTCATCCTGCAAAATACTCCAACAAGAACACCAAAACTCGTGGCACAGATTAGGATAAGGGGCTAGCGGTCAGCCATTCAAAAATTTGTTGTCCTTGTGGGTTTAAATAGATTTTCATTTCACAAAATTTTAGCAAGATGTCCATTTAATATTATTTTTTTAAAATGCAGAAGAAAAAATATGCACGCTTAATATTTTTATTTTTATGCTACCACAGTGAATACTTCCGTTGGGTTTTACACACCGTAGATTTATTCACATGGGGCTTTAAGATTTTATATGCAGTAATGAAACTTTTTATTTTTCTTTTATTAGTGCAAGGCAAATATAGAAAAGTAAATATGCTAAAGTGAAAAATAATTTATGCAATGCTAGAAAGTAAATATGGATAACTACCGTTGTTACCTCATGGTGAGGGTTTAGATTTTTAAGTCCTCCGAACAGGACTTGATTGGGGAGAAGTCCTTCATTCCTTGGGTGCATCGTCCGATCTCAGCGGTGGAGACTTAGATGAGTGCACTTCTTGTGATGGTGATTCCGATGATGATGTCACCTTTTCATTCCACACCTGCCTAGACTGTGGACTTGTCTTAGGCGGAGTAGGTTCATCTTTCATAGGTGCTTTAGGTTCTTCATCTTTCCATTCATTCCATCGGGGTTGGTTCCTTTGACGTTGGGATGATCAATGTCTCCTCCTAGAGCGGTTTTTCTTCGGCTGTTCATAAGTAGTATAACTATTAAAATAATAGCATACCTTTTCTCCAAGGAATTCAAAGTGGACTTGTCTAGATCTAACGTAGATGATCGCGCTGGTGGTGTTGAGGAACGGTCTTCCAAGGGTGATGGGTGTATCATCATCCTCTTCTCCCATGTCCAAGACCATGAAATTGGCACGGGCATAGTGGTCATGTATTCTTACCATAATGTCCCTCACTATTCCCTCAAGGAATAGGATTGATTGGTCCGCCATCTGCAACTGCATATATGTAGGGAACAAAGGTTCATTACCAAATAAATATTCATACATTACCTTGGACATTATATTGACGCCCGATCCAATGTCGCAGAAGGTCTTGTGGAAGATGCTTTTTCCAATGGTACACTCGATCGTCGGTATGCTAGGATCATCCTTCTTAGCAAGGAATGGTGAAGCGAGGAGGTGGTCGTACTCAGATCGGAGTGTGTTGATCATGTTGACTGTTTCTTCTTGTGGTTGACTGGTCTTATTCTTCCTCCTTCTTCGGTTGTTTTTCTTCTTGGTTACTGTTGTCTCTTCGGGTAGGTATGCCATTTGTGGATGACTAGGAGATTGCAAGATATTGTTCTTGAACGAGAACTTCTCCTTCTTGTCCTTGATTGTAAAACAGATCTTGGCACTATGTGTGTAGATGATGGCTTTTGTGGTGCTAAAAAAGGTCGGCCCAGGATGATGGGTGCCCTTACATCTCCACCTGTTTCCAAAACCACAAAGTCTACGGGAACATATGATTGTCCTACTCAGACAATGGCATCTTCAAGGACTCCCTTGGGGTAGCAGAGTGACTGATCTGCAAGCTACAAACTGCATATTTGTGTACAACAAAGGATCTCCTAAAATTTTCTCATAAATTACCTTAGGCATGATGTTGACATTTGCTCCGAAGTCACAGACTGCTTCCCAAAAGATTTGATCCAATGGCGATAGGGATGACAGGTCTCCTTGGATCACCTTTCTTGTGAGGCAAGGTGTAATCTATCCACCTTCCCATCAATGGCTTCATGTAGTAGTAAGCTGCATTGTGAATATCAACAAGATTTACAGTTTCTAAATCTTCCGGTTGCTCCAAAATCTTACCTTTGTCAGACGGAGGAACAACAACCGCTAGCTGAGCTATTTGTGATTCTATCATTTTATTAAAGCTATGCTAGTTCTTAATGGCAGAAAAAAACTATCCATTCTATTATTTATGTTTTCTAATATTTTATCATTGGTAGCTACCTTCTTAGATAATCCTTCCATAAGTCTAGATTGGCCAGCAATTAATTCTCTCAAGGGTGGTTGATTAAAGTTATTATAATTATTACCTTGAGGGTTACCTTAGTAGTTTGGCCTCTGTTGTTGGTTCCATCCTTGATTACTGAGGGACGATAGTAGTTGTTGTTGACAAAGTTCACAGCCTCTTGGGTTTTAGGACAACTATTCCCTGAATGCCTAGTGTTGCCACATACTTCATATGTCATGCGTGAATCATGAATGTGCCTGACTTCTTGCTTTTCATTAGCTTGGTCTTCAAGCTTCTTCATCAGTAGGTCCATCTTGGCAGATAGCATGTCTACCTCCTTGAGTTGATGCATACCTCCACCTCTCTTGCGGGTCTAAACACGTTCTTCATTCTAGCCTTGGTTGGAGGCCATCTTCTCCATTAGAGTGGTCGCAGCTGGTAGTGTAAGTGACAAGAATGCACCTCCAGCAACAGCATCCATGGTCTCATGGGTACTATTGGTCAACCCATGGTAGAACGTCTGCATGAGTAGCCAATTCTTCATCCCATGATGAGGACATTCTGATATATAGTCTTGAAAGCATTCCCATGCCTCAGAGACAAATTCATCATGTTGCTATTGAAAACTTGAAATTCTCCCACACAGAACATTGGTCTTGCCCGTGGGAAAGAACTTTGCTAGGAAGGTAGTGGAGCAGTTATCCCATGTAGTATTTCCATCTTTGTTGGCGTAGAACAACTGCTTCTCCTTCCCCAAAAGTGAGAATGGGAAGAGGCAAAGTAGTATGGCGTCCTTGGTTACTCCCTTGTTGGTGAAAGTGCTATAGATCTCTAGGAAGTGTTGGAGATGAGCACTAGCATCTTCATGTGCCTTTCCACAAAATTGGCTCACTTGCACCATGTTGATGAGAGTCGGCTTGAGCTCGAATCCATTGTCTCCGACATTGGTTGTCAGTCCAGTACGAATTTTGGCCGTAGTTGGAGCAAAGAATTCATGGAGAGTCTTGTCAGCCATGGCTTCAAAGTCTGGTGTTAAGCTTTGCCTTGTCTGGTTTCTTCTGAATCTAAAGTTGAGACTTTCTTGAGTTTAGCTTTAGTTCTCCTGATTAATGCTTCTAGATTTTCAATGTAGTTTGTCGGAAGATCAAAATCGGTCATACATTACCCTGCATAAGATATAAAAATAGACAAAACAAGGGTTATCCTACTCGAGTTGAGTTAAATGGTTTTCTCGATCACATCAATAAGTATAAGTTTATCAATATTTCCTTTGCTAGCTACTTTCCTCGGCAATGGCACCAGAAATGCTTGTTGGTATTTATTAACTTGTCACTTGATTTAATAGACACCTATTAATTACCTACATCTCCTAACATTACTTTATTAGGTTGTCATCCCTAGTGATGGTGCCAGAGATGCTTGTTGGTGCTACTTAGCATCACTACTAGAATGATACTAAGTAAACCATAACCAATCTTCTACTCATAACAGGGGTAAGTCATAGGATAAGATATATAATATGTATTGATTAATGATAATGATAAATCACTCAGAGTACTCCTTTCTATGGCATTAGCATGGTCAGGTAGAATATTAGAGGAATAATTCCTAAGTCATTCTTAATTATAAGTCAAAGCATACATTGATTAGTGCAATTACACCTAATAGTCATTGCTAAGATCATCTTCATATCTACACATAAGGGATATTACTAAGGGAGATTAAGAACAGAGCTTGTCCCCCTTTGTAACCAGATCCTACGTGCTACCTTCTTCGGGGAGTGGACTACAAAGGACTCAACGGGAGTGTCACGTCCGCGATCTACCACATGACCTGGAATATAGGGGGTATCCATAGGTAAACAACATATAAGCACCACACTTACACAATGTCGACCACCCACCCATGGATCCTTAGGGTGAGCGCTATACGAATATATGCATGAATATGATGATAATCCAACTATACTAGGTATATAATCAAAGTAGACAATGAACATTATAACGAAGAACATGAATAAAATGAATACTAATATTGTCATAACAGTTGTGGCAAGCATATAAAAATAATGCAAATACAAAAGAGAGAGGGGGTATGAAGATTATACCAAACCACGCACGTGACACGATTGGGAATCCAAGCGAAGCCTGCTTGCCTCCCTCTAGACCTAGCCTAACTAGCTATGGCCTAGAATATGGTGGAGCTCTGAGGATGATTAGGGTTTCTATCTTCTCAAATGACTTGATGCCTTTAGGGGGGTAGGGGCTGATATATATAGGCTAGAGCGTCCAACGTGAGCCCTTGGATCAAACCGACTTAAGGAACAGCGTAGATGCAACCTAGGAGGCAGTGGAGATCCGACATTGTAATGCAGAGGCAAACAGGTGGGCCTAGGGGCTGTGCGGCTTGCAGGTGGGGCTAGGCGGCCCCACCTGGTAGCCTCTCGCTCTCTGGCTCGTGGAGTCCTCTTGAGTCTTCTGGAGTTTTCTAGTGTCCGTTTTGCTGTGGATAAGTGCAATTAAATCTGACATGTAGGTCCACCTTGATGGTTTTCTGGATAAACCCTACAAAAATTATAGATTCACCAAAACTCATGGAATTTATTAGTTTAAACCGCTAGACATTTGTTGGTGATCTCAATTGTACCCTTATGCATGTTTTATTGATGGTTTATAATGGTTGTTTACTACCAACAACATACACCCAGAAATAATATGCTGACTCTTATACTAAGAGTTATGCAAAAACATGCTATCCGCCCACCAAATAAAATATTCCATTCACATGTCATGAGTCTCTCTCTAAAAATATTTATTTGCCAAAAGAAAAAATGGGCTGTGTAAAAAACAAAAAAAGAAAAAATCCATGCCAAGGAGCATGAGAAGAGAAAAATTCCATGCTAAAAAGCATGAAGAAAAAGAAAAGAAAGATAGCACATATTTTCAAAACAAAATCAAAAAGAGAGAGAGCCATGCAAAAAGAAGTTCAAAAAAGGTTTAAAATTCACACACTTGCACTTCTTGATCAAAGTGTATGACTTGCATCTCCTTGTATCCAGTTTTTGGATTAACAAAATTATGTGATGCAAGTATGCCTCTCGTTCATACCTACCCAAAACTCCACAAAAAGCCTATTAAAGTAGGATGAAAAAGAAAGGCAACATCAAAAGCCTTCGGTAAGGATCATACACATTTGAGCGATCGAGTGAATCATTCAAAGAACTTACTCTTTATTTGTGATACTATCAAAAACCTCTGAAAAGAAGTTTAATCAAGGAATGAATGACTAGTGGTTCTGTGAAACCGTTCTTATTTAAATCAAGCAAATGAATCAAGACTTGGAAAAGCAACAAGCCCCACAATAATCAAAACAAAAAGGGTGGATAAAAATGCCAACTTATTTAAATTAAGGAAGAATACTTTGTTATAGACATGGTACTTTTGAAATATAATCAACATTGTAGCAACTCCTGATCAACAACCAAAGTCTTAGCTCTTGCTCGTGATGAGCAAGGGGTAAGCTTGGGGGATCTTGTTGGTGGTCCTTATTGACCACATTTGACTGCCAAATAAGGGGAGAAACAAACATGATTACACATATATGTTATTCATACTGATCCATTTCCACATGTATTGGAGAAAAAGTGCTTTGTAAGCAATATACATGAAATACATAGTGTCAGTGTTTTGTCAACCGGCTAGTGAATTTATATGTATGTCACGCTGCTCTTGTAAGATGATGGTAGCATCCAAAGACACAAGGAATTATACTAGTTTAGACCGGTGCCCTACGTCCAGTCTTAGAGAGAGTTTGAGTGCGTGTTCCTTGGTTGAATGCTCTAAAGTTCTTACAATGTGGTGTGGAAGCTATGGGAAAGAGGTAGGAGGCGCTAGGTGGACAAAGCCTGAATGAAGTCTCAAGAGTTCTTCCCCCTAGATTGGAGGCCTAGCCACCCTTATATAGAGTCCGGGGGCTAGGCTACATACAAAGAGAGAGGTTCTCCTAACCGAGTGGTCATGAGCCCGAGGGAGGGGGAAACTAGTAAGCTTGGCTTGCAAGGAAGGCCGTCTTGTCCTGGAGTCAGTGCATGTTCTGGTGTGGTTGTTATCATGGTCTTGTTCCCATGTCGTGGCATGGTGTGGCGTGATGCTACAGTGCCGGTCGTGATGGCATTGTTGGCACAATGGTGGTTCACCAACTATCCTGTGTAATGTGAGTTTGCCTTGGCCTTCATCATCATCTCTCGTTCTCTTAGTGGTGTCATGGTGGCAGTACGAGGGCAGGTAGCCAATCCTGGCTCGTCGGTCGCCTTTGTTGGTAGTGGTGCCAGTGGCCTCGACCATGATCTATGAGGTTGAGGTCCCCAGTGGCTTGGCCAGTCTTGAAAGTTAAGGCTAGGGTTGTGCACCCCATTCCGTAGCTGATGGGGCCGTATGCCCATCTTGTTGGGCCATATTTGTACGGCATGTGTTGGCGGTTCTTAACGACCAAATCCAACCACCAATTAAGACTCAAAAAGAGGAGAAATAAGCAAACTTATACACATATGCCTTTACTACTGACATAGTTCCACATGTATTTGCAAGATTAATGTTTTGTAGGATTTATACACCAATAAAGTGGAAAATAAACCAAAAGGCACAAACAGACACCTTGAAGAAGGCCCACATACCTTGAAGATCTAGGCACCAAACCACCAGGGATGGAGCCCAGGCCTAGCCACCAGACCACCTGTCGAAGGCGTTGGCCAGAGGGGCCAGCCAGGGTGTGGCCGCACCCCTAGCACCGCCTCTCAGCCCCACCTTCGGTCAGGTGGTGCAATCAATGCCCCTAGGACGGTTGCATGCAGGATCTCCATGAAATATGCCTTGCAACTGCCCTTCCCACTAGTATAAGAAGAGTGGGAGAGCTCTCTCTCTCTCACACACCTCATTTGGAGCCAAACACTTCACTACCATCTCTTGTAATTTTCCTTTTAGTAGTCTTTTGGAGCTTGGCAAAGCTTGTAAGAGGTTTGGACATCTTGGAAACACTTGGTATGAGAAATACAAATAGTGCCAATATGTTCTTGTCCTCTACTTATCAATTTAGTCATGCTTGTGAACTAGAGTATAGTTTTCATGTTATGATCTTGACATATGAACTAGCATATAGTTTCTATGTTATGAACTTAGCATGTAGAACACTAAACTTAACCATTCATACAACTTATACGATTAGAATTAGAACTAAGTTGAGGTGGCAGTTCATCGTTCCTTCAGGTTTGCCCATGTCCTATGCTTGTTGATCGGTAGGGTTGGAGTCCCGGGGATATGGGCAGTTTCTTTATACATGGGCGTGGTGCTTGGGTATATGGGAACCTTTAGATGTGATGGTGCTCCATGGTTGAGGGGTAGGCGGCAGGTGGTGACAGCCCTGTCTGTCCCTTGTAATCCCCCACAATCTGGTATTCGTATAGGAGTTCATAAAGTCTCTCGCGCTTGCTGGATACCAGTGCTCGGAGATCTCCTCGTCCATCCTACACTTAGGTCTAGCTCTAACCATGTAATTTGTATGATCATTAACTATTATTTGCATGGCTATATTAGGATAAGCCTACTCCACTCAGGAACATTCTTTTATTCTTTCTTTCTCTTTTATCCTTGAGGTTGGCCCAAGTATGTGTCACACTATCTTAAAATCCATCATGGCTTACCCCTATATTGAGTATTGGTCTAGTATGCAGTCACTTTATCTTTTCCATGTCCCAGCTAGAACCTTTTACACTATGCCATCCTTTGAGAAAATATAAATAATGATACCCTGAATACTTTTGGGTGAAATGCTATAACGATAGATCCGTGCACTTGCTGATATTTTCTATAATTGTTAATAACTATCATCAAGGTATTTCAGGTGCCGTTGCTAATTCTAGTAGTGGCTCTAAGAAATGCCAACAACGGGGTGCTGTACTGGTCATCACCGCCTGGCGGTGTTGTCTTGTCTACGTAGTGTGGCGTAGGGATGGTGCCTATCCCTGAGATGGTCGTCCCCTCTGTCCTGGCAGAGTGAGTGGAGCATGCCTGTCTCTATCAGGGTTGGCGTACTTGTTGGAGCCCAATCCCTTGTTGTCCTTCCTAGGGGTCGAGATGGAGGAGAGGTCATGCGGTGCTGTGTAGCGCATAGCAGAAGGAGAAGGAAGAGGTTGTGATGGACTGTGTGGCTTCGTGCTTGGCCTAGGGCCTTTGTGGTTTAGGTGAGCTATGATTGCTGGGCTCCTGCCAGTTGGGCCAGTGTGGGCCAGTCGAGCGGCTATCTAATCGGTGTGTCAAGATACCCGGGGTAACATAACCCCGATAGTAGCCCTCGAGCGTCTTTGCGATCTCGGAGTGATCATGAAGATGCTGAATCTTGAATGTATCATGGGTAAGCTTGAGGTCATGGCTGATCTGAGCTCGGAGCTCGACCCATTGCGGGTTCGAATGTTCAATGCGGTAGATGGCCATTGTGTGCCATCCCATCTAGCCACCTTGAAGGCCAAGTACATGTCTGTCCCGCTGGGCCCTGCCGTGTTAGGTTACCGTGCATGAGGGGTTTGAGATCCAGACTGAGTTGTTCAACCTTGTCGACACGGTACTGGCCCCATCTTTTGGAGGATCTCGTTTATCCTGTTCCCATGTAGGCTCTTAACAACAGTCATGGCCTCCCGTTTCTTGCAACATGGCTTGGGGGTCATAGGTTGCATAGTGCATCCTTGCGCCTATAAATAGGGACTTCCCTTTCGTTTGAACCATTCTTAGCCATGCCTCTAGGTCACTCTTGGATTTCTTGAGAAGCTAAGTCCAAGTGAGGGTGTGCTTCTCGGTAGATAGTGAAAGGTTTAAGGATGCGACCCGCTAGGGGTTGGTTGCGTTGGTCGGAGGTCAGCGATGCTCCATCTAGCAACTGGTGCTAGAAGGAGGTTTGTGAGCAGGGGGGATGAGATGGTTCAGCTATTGGATCCGTAGCCTTGAGACCTCCTCATTCCCCAGGGCCTGCTGGCTCGGGTGCATGAGGTGGTTGCCAGCTATGGACGGTTTCACTGTGCCGTTTCCATGGAACAGGGTATGATGGTGGTGCAGTCGCGCTCTAGAAGTCAGGTAGCCCATCATATCATGGTTCTTTCCCACCTCCACGACCCTCTATGCATGACCTAGTGGTGCGCTTGAAACCCCACCGGTGCACATTAAGGTGCTTCCAGAGTCATCACACCTCCCTTCTCCCCTTATGTGTTGTCCTCCGGGTGTCGTGATGTTGCAAGAGGGTTTGTGAGGTGTTCATTTCCATCATGCTTGCAAAATGGTGGAAGAGAACATCCCACAAGCCTTCTTCTAGCATCATAGCTTCTGGAGCTTTTAATGACACCACCACGTCAGTGGCATCAACTTTTTTTACGCGGCGTGGCTGTGCTTACTTTGTAATTGTCGATTATGTATTAGAACCTCTTTTTTGTGTGTTGGGACCTCTTTTGAGGTCATGATGAGCCCTCCAGCCATTGGGTCGGGGTCAGGCTTGTTAGTTAAAGGTCATGGATTTTGAGCGGGTCATCGACCTTCTGCCACGCTAGATGGGGAGGCTGACCTTTGACCTTTGCTCAAACGCCTTTTCCCTGACTACACCTTAGCTCGTTAGACCGTGGCTTTCCGACCATTGTCGGGCTGTGACCATGTTCCCGGGTGGTGGCATGGGACGCTTTAACCGAGGAGCGTCAATTGGGCCTAAAGCTGCCCTGACCATGTGTGATTAGGTCATAGTCATGTTCTTTGTAGGATTCAGCATTGCTTCATGAGGAAGGCACTATTGCGAATCCTTAGCTGTTTTGCCCAGTTGTCCTCTCCTGGAGGGGTCGTTGACCTCTATCAGTTTATGAGGTTCTGGAGCTAGCTTCTAGTCGATGACCTAGGACATAGGGAGGAGTTGGTTGAGGCATGGCCTCGACATCTTGCGAGGTCATAGAGACCTAACTCCTTTCTTCCCTAGTGCCTTTGTTGACCCCAAGGAGTCATGTGCCTTGTTATAGGTAGGTTTGGTTTTGTCCCATGTGGAGAGAGACTGTCCACTGTAACCTCGCCGGTCGAGCGCTGCGCCTCATCGAGGTCAATGGGTACTTCGATTGGGACCCGATATCCTCCAACAATCGACGTGGAGTTCGACAATGCCTCATTGAGAGACATCCCATAAATCATCGACCATCAAACCCATCGATCCCCGATAGCTTCTGCAGCAGCTAGTGGGCAAGATGCTTTCCCCGTAGAGGGGGTCAACTTGGGTGACTTCGAAGCCAACGACTCAAACACAAGGAGAGATGGTCAAGATGTTTTGCACCACTGATAAGAGCCACTTGGGGCCCATCTCCTCCCTACCCCTAACTCTTTGGTGGCCTCGAGCCCATCTAAGGACCAGCCCAAAATTAGGTTTCCTATGTGCGATGCATGGTCGTGAAGGCAATGGGGCGCTTTGCACTTGGACCCAGGGGCTTTGTCGCACCTAGTTTTCCAAAGAAGACCAAGCGCTAACTATATGTGCGCCCAGGATGTCCACACGACACAAATAGTGATAAATATGGAGAATATCAAGAACAATGCTTTATTATATATCAAACATAGTTACAACACGACTTACATCTATTACAAAAGCATAGCGAAAACTATGCTTAATCTTCTCTTCGGGACTCCATAATCCATGTTGATACTTCTTAACGACTAGTGGAGGAATTCCACAAGCGCACAGAACTATCACGTAGCACTTCACCCGGTGAGTACCGAGTGTTGAATTTATATTTTTCCCATAGGAAGGAAGAAGGCTAGGTTTATATTTTTACTTAGGATTGCTAAGGTAAAGCCTAAGTGTATCCTAGGTAGGTGAACGATAATGGTGGGTTATGTGTGAGCTACCTACTAAACTACTAATCAAGCTACACTAGCGATAGCTAGGTGGGGGAGCGAGTGATTTATGTTTCAGTAACTAAGGGTAAACTAGTTACTAGGAGAAATGCGCTAGTACTTCGGGGCACAACCCGCCTACCAACTAGGAGAGTTAAATAGACAAGGTCTGCCATGAGCCCTACGATTTTATAACTAGACCTAACGTGGTGGAATATAGAGGATGGACAAGGCTGTCATCACTTGCCACCTACCACAATCTATTTGGAGGCCTAGCCGTATCCTTAGGTAATCTATAACCTAAGCACCTTGCTTAATCTATAGGCTTACTACTTTGATCTGAGCTTTGATGAAATGGGATCAAAGTACCCTAACTAGACGGTGGAACTGGTACTAACAAAAGACTACTAATAATAAGATAACCTATTCTACTAATGCTAAATAATAAGCACCTAAGCTCACTAATGATGAACAATAATGAACAAGTACTTGAGTAAAGCAAAGCAATAATACTAGAATAAAGTACTAGAAATAAAGTATGGAATAAAGTAAATGCTAAATGAAAGAATTATAAAAGAGCTATACTAGACCTAGAAGACTCTTCTAGACTCCGAGAGAAGGTCCACTCTTGCTCTACTTCCACTACTAGACTACTACTCTAAATCTAAGCTAACCTAGAAAGCTAAGCGAAGCTTGGAGAGCTTGGAAATGAATGGGGTACTTCTCCACCGAGCTCCACACCCTCTATTTATAGTGTAGAGTGAGGGGGTGTACTTGTAGGTAGCCAGGAGGTCGGTGGCCATCGAGGGGCACTGGGCGATGGCAAGGGGGCGCCGCCTGGCCCTTGGATGCACCGCCTCTTGATCCTCCGGTGCTAGTACCTCCTCAATGGAGGTTGTGAAGCCAGCACATGCCAAGTTTTGGCCAGTAAGGTGGTTCCAAGGTCAGTTGGAGCCTCCCAAGTCTACGATAGTGGACCTAGGGATCCATGGCCTCTCCATCGTGACCATTGGTGCAAACCGACTTAAATCAACACATGGTCGAGCTTGTGGAGCAGCTCCCATGGATCAGTGATGTGGCTAGTGCCAAGGTGGCACTGGGTGGTGCCCTTGTGGGGCCAGCCGACGTGGCATGTGGGCCCCTAGCCCACCTGCCACGTCCACTTGCTCCCTTGGTCCATATTTGTCACCTTTTTGCACATTTTTGCTATATTTTCCTGCATACAAATAATTCTACAAGCACAAGTGGAACTAGGTGAATTATAAACAAAATGCAACAAGTATGATGATGATTTACCTCACTTTATCATGCTTTTGGGTAAAATGTTGATGGTCAAAATGGGTGTTAGTGACTGTCAACACTCCACAAGGATGGCTGACTGGGGGAGCACTCGCCTAGTACTCTTGGAACTCCTTTGGTAAACTCATCACTTGAACCATCATCTGGTACCCATCTAGGATTTTTGTTGATTGTAAAGCAAGCATAAGTGCACCATGCTTAACAAGTATAACAAACGGGTCTATGAGGCTCAAAAGCTTGATACGGTTTGACAGCGGTTAGCAATTTTAGTTGGTCAAATTTTATTAAACCTATGTCACTACTTTAGTAAATAAACCAACCCAATTTATAGTAATAATTAATCAAGATTAAGTCAATCCTAAACCCACCATAGTAAGCACTAATCATGAAGGATCCAGGCCACTCATGTCCGTGAGCCCGATAGTTATAATAGGTCAAAGAATTCTGCATAATTTGTAAAACTTTACCCACCGATCCATGATTCCTAATGCCAGGGTTTACAAGGCCCACATCACCTCTACTAAGGAAGTGTGGCAGGGTGTCACTACTTAACCTTTCACTAGACACCCTAACAAGTTAGTAACCACTAAGGTTTCAGTCTCCCAAGTGTCATGGACACCTTCCTCCAAGAATGGCACACTTGATCCTAGTCCAGCACTCACCTTGGTAGGACAGGGCCCATAAGCAGCATGGTACCCCCCCTCTTGCGCCTCTCGATAACCACTAACAAGCTAGTGTTGACAAAAAAATGTGACGATTTGATCAACACACAGCAAGCCGGATGATCTTGACAGAGTGAACCCGAAGATCTGCTTAGCTTCAATACAAGAACGGTCGGTTTCGGGACCAAAGGCATGCCAGTCAATTTGACCCTGCAATTGACAAGGAGAGAATAATTAGTAGTTTAAGGTGGAACATGTCGGTGTTGCACTAGACAGTTCCAATATGTAGCCAAATAGCCGATTGATATGGCCATCGACTACAGAGTCGACATCTAGCAATAAAGTAATATAAGAAAACATCATCGGCTAAATAGAACTTGACTGATATAAAGCGTCGAGCCGATAAGTTTGATGAAAAGAGTATAACACACGAACAATCGACTGTTTACCATAAATGAATCCATAAACAATCTGAATCTAATCTATTATCATCAACAGTGAGGTTAGACCGGATCGATGCAGCTATGATAATGATAACAAACTAAAGCCAAAGAATCTATAAAACTATCTATATGTCAACAGATTCATAAAAAACATGCTATATGTGTAAGAGCATAGGCAATCGGCTAAAATAGCCGATACAAGCATAGCAAATAAATAGAGTACATATTTTGATCATGAACAAAACCACTGATCAATAATTTCTAATCTAAAGTCTTATCAGTGAGGTTCGACCAAATCGATGTAGCTATGGTAGTGTCATTATATTATATCTCATTAACTAGTGAGTTTATTCAAGATTGAAACATGTCTTTGGATGCATACTATGTTTGATTGGAATAGAGATAAAACAGCTGATCTAGTGAAATTAAGTCATCAATTATGAGATTTAAAGCGTGACCAGATCAAATGATGACCAATTAAGATAATATGATACCAATCTATCTCTATCTCTATCTCAATCAGGTGATTTGTTATAATTAATAAAACATTAATTATAACAAGATCGATAACTGGTAAATCAACCAAAAATAGCAAAGAAAATCTTACTAATCTTAGCAGATTCGATAACTGGTGATATTGTATTAAACAATAAGTTATTTAACACAAGATTGATAACTTTGATCTATATTATGATTTGTAAGAGATCAATCAGCTGATGCAGCCTTACAAAATATGATACAGATCAATAACTAACTTATATTATGGCTCATAAAAGATCAATCAACTGATGCAGCTTTACAAGTACAATACAAGTCATGATGGTACTCACAAGCAAGTTGGAGGTCGATCAGTCGATGCAGCCCTGTTTACTGAAGAACTCACCGAAAAACTACATTACTCCTATTCCTAAGGGTTGACGTGAAGCTAAAAAAGTAAAGACTGATCTTGATTGATGTGTGTATATTCTTTACAATAGCTAGGGGTACATATTTATATCCTAGACTAAGGACCCTTGATAAGCTCCGTACGTGACTTGCCCGAGAATAATACCTAAATAAAAGGAAATATTAAGATACATGGACTCCAACTTCCTCTTCGATAGAATCCTTGCTAATAAAGGCTCCTTGACCGACGTGTCATAAGTCTTTGTGCGTATACACATCATTTTGCTGAGTACATGTATGACACCTAGCTGGTCTTGTATACACGTATACATGATACGTTTCCTTGCTTCTCTCGTCTTGATGTGCACCTGGACGTCGAGTTTGTCCTAGATAAAATATTCCTTCTCCTCCACAGCCATGTCCACGAAGTCCCATATAGTCACATATACGTATATGTGTATATTTCTTGATTTCTCCCTCTAGTAAATATATACCTGCATGCAAAATCAGATTGACGATTTCTCTTGGACTTGCTTGCCTTGCTTTTGCTCATATATTCCTTCCTTGCCCGATCCTGCGTGCACGTAACTTCTTTTGCCAAAGCAAGCAACCACCGGCCACATGTATATCTTTCTATATTATGGTTTTGCTTTGCCTTAGTGTCTTCATGCACTCACACACATGCAGCCAGCCATCTTATCTTGCAGGTTTGCCTCTCACACCGGACATAATCAAATCAATATTGATCGAGCCCCTTTTACTTTCCTTGCATGGACGTCCTCATCAAATAAAGCTGCTTCCATCTGGACTCTATCTTTGTGTAACAAACGGACTGTGCATCGACGTCGCTCAACCTCCGATGTATCTTTCTTCAATGTATGTAGATCTTGGCTGGCACGCATTTACGAGCAACCTCAAATCGGCCACAAAAGCATTACAAACTTATTATCTTAGCCGATTAACGAAAAACATGTTACTCAAAACACTATTGGCTGATTCCTTCCTTTTCAGGATAAGCGTGCCAAATTTTGGTGTCAACACAGGCCCCCTAGTTTGAAGTATGAATTTTCATGCTTTGAACTATTCTAACCCGATGGCCTTTTTTCCTGAGCCGATGACATTTCATTGCAATCCTGAAAGCTATATTAGCTCCATATCAATTATCCTTCCTTGATCTTTTAGAACTAATTCTCCTCTGCATTTCTCAATCAGCTTCCACGAGTCAAAATCTTCGATGACTTGCTGACCGTTCCTCTGCTCTAGCCGATTAGGAGCTGCCCCCGAGTTTATAATTACAATCGTCTATCTAAAAGCAATAAACATCGGCCTCTTCCTTGCTATTGACCATTAAACACTAGATAATCAGAATTTTGGTCCACCTCTTTAGCATCATGGACGTTATCCTTCCATTATTAGCTCGTACAACTTGATATCTCCAACTGGTTGCCAGCAGCTTGATTGACTTGTTGTGTTGCAGATTCGACGTCAGCAATGGCAGTCTTTACTAGAATAATCGGCTCCCAAATAGCCGATGGAGTCCTTTTTGGCAAAGTTTATTGACTGACCGACATCATATCAGTGTTTAGAATAATCCAATAACTTCTAGCTGATGGTCTTCTTCCAAGAAGCCGACGAATTCATTGGTAGCAACATTATCTTATTCACAGCCGCACCTCATATCTGCATGTAGGTTCCTCCACACTGAGCTTGATCTCCTCAGCGTGCTTTGCGGCCTTCTCAAGCTGGTGGAGATGAAAGAGCAGCCGATGGGGATGATCACACTTGCCCTCTCCCTTCATCATGTAGCCATCAGATAAATAGGATAATGCACTTGTACTCTCTGAGCCGATGGTTGATTCACTTCATAGTTTGATGCTTATACAGTCTTCACGCTTATTTGCTTGCATCTTGCGTCACAACTGATGCATACTATCATGCATACATCATACTTTGGCTAATCAAATTTTAATCACTGGAAACTGCAAAGAACCAACTCCTCTGCTGTCTGTACTCTGCTGGATGCAGAAGTACAGAATCAAACTGTACAGAACCGAACCGATGAGCTATATAGAACATCGTCTCGTGTAGACAGACCAATCGGCTATGCACTTGGAAATATCTTCATACTGCATGAAAGCTCCAAATTATCTTTATCGATTAATTTTGATACATCCAATAGCTAGACCATCTCACATCAAGTAGAATTAAATGGCAGCAGCGATATCTAATAGCCTTTCTTCCCTTGCATCACACCACCGAATCCATAACAATCTATACAGAACTCTCACAGACACTCTTCTTTTGTCTGAATAATCTCAGACCAAACAATTACATGCTTGGCCATATTTTATTGCTTATCATCATCAGGTGGATACGCAATTCTTTTTCTTCGATCTGGCCAAGTAATTAATATCCTTTATATCCCAAATATTTTAACCTTCGTGACCAAGCCAAACAAATAATCTCGCGCATCAGGGATCAGCAGGAATATGATGGAAACTCTGTACATATGCTCAATATTGGCTTCTTACCACAAATACTTCTGGAGTCTCCATCCATGAATTACAAACAGAAAGCCCTCTCTACACACCTTGATATGTGTTGGCCATCTGGCATATTCCTCTTTCTGTGTGAACTCCAACTAGCATGAATTGATCAACCCATCAACTGTACTCTTTTATAGACGACACCTACCATTGGAATATGTTTGTAATAAAATTTTCCAGTTCACCTAGTCCTCCAATAGTTCCTCAATTTTTAGAATAAATCCTAAGCGCTCCTCATCGCTTCCCTCACCAGGTACTCTGTACCGAATCCATTCAAAAATTCCAGATAAGCCTTGAGCCTCAAAGAGTCAGGGTTCACAGCCAATTCTATTTCATGAGAAGCAATCGGCATGTATATGGAACCAATTTGCCGATCAAGTACATGTAACCAGTCTGCCGACAACGTGCACACACATATATCTTTTGTAAGCCAACTTGATCATGATGTCTGGCTGGCTTCCTCTTCGTCTCATTTCCTCATGGTGCACATCTCCTGGTCTCTTTAGCCGATCAATGCAACAGCTTCATCGGCCATTTTGTCCTTGGCAGCAGAGGAATATCCTGCTGATAAAACTATCCATGATGCTCGTATTCCTAAAGAGCAACTTTAAATTCCAGACGTATTCATTCATCACCTTGCATGGCTCCCTCACTATATAGATCTCATTGGCGCAATCCCCAGAGTGTCCAGTGATTTCATGGCGTCATGATCCCGCTCCTTCGTAAGCAGCATTACTGAAGATGAAGATCATGGTTTCCTTCTTGCTTGCTTGTTCCGCTCGCTGACTTTCTACTAGATTCCCATTCGTTGTGGCTGATAACTTCGAGCAGCAATGAAAAGCGGTAAGTCACCGATGATGGTCGTGAGGAACATAGCCAGTTTGGTTATACTAGACGTCAGTTTCTCGACGGAATGTGTTGGTCTTGACTCAAGGGCGTCTAGACAGATGAATCCGTAGCTCTTCTTCCTTTTCTTGTTTCAGTAGCAAATTTTAGCCGAATGTGGCTATATCGGCTTCATATAGCTAGTTGATTGTGCATTCGAAGTTCTCCATGCCGTACACGATTGGCTACTGTTGAGGTAACTGAGCCAGCCATATCACGTCTGCTCGTCTAGATGACCCTACTGCCCGATGCCTCAGCTGAAGTGGTGACCGAGTCAGTACTACCTCCCCAGCCGACCTTTGTATATCTTGTTGTTTGTGGCTATACATGCAAAGCCTTCTATTTTTAGCCGGCAACATCAATAACCAAAATTTTCTTGAAGTCGACAGAAGTGAATAACCGATGGATGTGGGCAACCGATGGAGGTGGAGTAGCTGATGCTTTTGCCTACAAGTCCGAATATAACATTTTCATCCTTATTTACTCGGCCATCAAAGCATGCAAGATTTGTCTGATTCCAGTACAAGGACAATTTCCTTTTTTATTGATCACGATGAGTATCCTTTACTTATTCGCCTCCATCTTGAAATCCACTGTTATAAGCCGATGCTTCTCGTAAGACATGATGATCTAATGAACGATATTTCTTGTGCTTGCCACAATCCTTGTCCTTATCGATCTTTAGCTTCAGCATGCCTCCCAGAATTATTCTATCCTCTGGAGGCTTTTCCAAATAATCCATATTAGCTGCATGTTCTTTGCCCAAATTATTTAATTCGGTCGTAGCCACTTTGCTGATTTTGTCAAGCCAATATCCAAACAGTTATTGTCTTTAGCTTCACACACAGTTGAAAATTGGACTAATATGATCTAGACATTGCAAGGATGTACCCATTTTCGGATCATAAGGTGAATTAGCATTTTTATTGATCATACCATTGCTGCTTGCCAATACCTCTTGTTCTTAGAACAACAGACCCCTCTTTTGATGCTCTACGCTTCTCCATCATTTTCGACTGTACTAGCCGAACTTATACTCTTACCGGCATGAACAGGCTCTTTTTATCAGCAACAATATTCTTTGCTCCTACTTTGCGAAGGCAAAGAAGCAACATTTATCATGCGCGCCTTCTGGATATAAACCCCTCCTTCATGAGTCCTCTGGATTTGATGCCTTATATCCCACAGGAAACGACAAAGTCATATTAATAGGAGCCAATAGATCAACCTTATCGGCTTTCTGCTTAGTTCTTCTTTGGTTTTCTCCTTGTCGAGGATCTAGAACGCCTAAGTGAGCACGCCATCGGGTAGCTCATGGGTGGCTTTGAAGAACGTCATGGCGATGAAGCCAATGTCGAGCATATAGTAGAGGATTAAGATGAGCTCGGCGGTGCATGGGGCGTGCGCAGTGGGTTCAGGCCCCCGGACACGTAGTTGATGCAGGAGCTCGAGACGCCGAGCGTGTTCATCTCAAGGATCTTCTCAGTGTTGGTTCCCGTGATGGGCTGATAATAGTATGACACCTGTAGATGTATGCTGACAGGAATGAACATGCCGAAGCAGATGTCCTTGCAAATTTGGAAGAAGTACTCTGGCTTTTAATAATAATATTTTAGAAAACAAGCTGCTAACATCTCCTTCTGTTGTCTGCTTCATGCTCTGCTTTTATGCTCATAGCTGGCTGATCTGACGTGCTACTCCTTGGTCTTGATATTCCTGAAGGCTATGTTATTTGGCTTATCGGCTGTTCGGTAGCCGATTCAATCTAAATGTGACTCGGTCAATGTACCGGCCACGTTGATGTTCCGAATCCTTTGTTAGCTTCTTCTGTATTGGTAGTTTTATCAATAGTAGCCAATGAAGCTAAGCCAATAGCTGATTCCTCTTCTGAGCATTCCCTGGTGGTCACTTCTGTATCCCCACTAGTGCAGTTTATTTCCTACATAGCTGACTGCATCAGCTGATAGTCTACTTTCTGGTTTTGGAGCCAATAAAGGTGCTAGCTGAATAATTAATGAGTACAAAGTCCTTCTTAAGTACAGAGATATAGCTGCCATTTTCTTTGTTTAGTCGGCTGTTACTCATTTGTCTGATTGGCTGTTGCTTCTTTCTAGCTTGATCAGTTATTGGTGTTATCTCCCTAGTAGTAGACCTCCCGAACGACCATGACATCCTTGATGATGATGACGAGGTGATCAAACTGAACGACCCTGTTCTAACATCTGCGTACTAGAACTCCACCTTTGGAAGCCATCCATTTTGCCAACTGCGGAGCGACAATCTATTATGTCGGCGTTGGACTCCATGCTAAGTTATCTGAGGGACGTGGCAGTGGACACTGGACACCACATGATCAATTTGGCCATGGTGGTCATTGGCTTGAACCACCCGTCGTGGTTGACATCAATACTACTGCACTTCTCTAAGAAGGATGTAGGTACGTTGGACATGACATCACTAATGTTTCCTGTCATGTTGATGAGGCTCCGTGATGATGATGATGAGCAGCGCTCTCTGCACTGCTTGGCTTCTGAACTTCCGTCAAACATCGAGACCGACGAGCTGCTGTCCCTTTCCATGGCTTCACTTGTTTGCTTCGTACCTTCAGCCGCCGCACTTCAGTTGGACATTTTTCATGATGTTGATTTGATTTGACTTTGATTCCTCTGCCAGAAATAAGCAGCTCGGCCCTTGGCAGTTACCGTGACTAGAGATTCGCCAGATTCCCCTTAACGATCATTGCGTACAGAGCCTGCTCCACAGCGGTACAATCGAATCTGTCGTTAAGCCTCCTCGCATGCATCTTCTTGGATCACCAGCAGTGGAAGGTCATCCGAAGCTCGTGCTCTCGAAGGCATAATCCACGATGCTTCGGCTCTTGGTTCCTGGCCACCATACTATTGAAATATGTGTCTGAGCATCTTTTATATTTGGAGCCGATATTTCCTTTTTTTGCTTGAAAGCCTATTTGTTGGAGGATCTATCGGCTACTCTCTTTTGGGCATTTAGTACTTTATAAATTAATGGCCTCCCAGGCAAGATATGGTGGTTAAAGCATCTACTAGATTTGAAGGCAACCAATCCTTTGTTCTTCCACAAAATGTTTCTGATCGATTGGGCATCCTTTACCAATATGCCATCTTCTTGAAATCACTAATTTAGGGTGTATCTTGCGTCTGGGAAGGATCGATAGCTGATGAGAGATTGGGTGAAGTCATCGTCTGATCACCATCCTAAATGATTCTATCAGCAACCTAACGCAGAGCCTAATCAGCGTCGAGGTGGTCTTTATCTCTCGGCCTTCCAACTCATCACTAGCTTCTGATTAACAATAGAATAAAACTGGCCCCACATTTTTGAATCATCACAGTTGATGTACTAATTTCTTTAAATAGTTTGACGCACCATTCAGCCAATGAAATAAAATAGACGATTGATCTTTTCAAATAGCCGATGCACTAATCAGCCGATGTAAGTCGGTTTGTCTTTTCTGGTCTCTTTTCCTCTGACACTGGACTTCTAGAGATATCAATGAATACTCCGACCTTCTCATGTGAGTAAATAATCGTGTGGCGTCTCCACTCATTCTCCTTGCTTCTTCTCACGTAGACAATCTGAACTCCATAATCCATACAGGTTGTGCTCCTTCGAGAAGCATCAGCTCACAGTACAGACAACTCAAGGAACAAGCCAAAAACATGCTGAGCAAATATGGGGCCCTGAAGGCAAAGCCGATTCAGATTGAACCATGTATGACATAATTGCACCAGGAACAAACCGATCTGCAAGCTATGCTTGAAGCCAAACAAAGTAACCGAGCTTGAAGAGACAAAGTAAAAGCTATATTGACATTGGCTGTAGAACAAGCAGGCTGTCCGCGTTCTCTCTACTCCGAGCTGATGAGTGCCTCTGCTGCAACTCTCTCCCAATATGCGTATATCAACTGGACTTCGTCGGCTTTATGATCCCAATCAAACATATGATGCACTTCCAAGATCTGATTTATCCTCTTTGTGCCTATGTGCATCGCGCGCGCGTATATATATATATATATATATATATATATATATATATATATATATATATATATATATATATATATATATATATATATATATATATATATATATATATATATATATACATGAACCTGACTTGTACGCACCATATAAAGGGCTCTATTGGCTTGATGTCTTGATCTTCCTATTCTGAGCCGATGACCAACTACGATATATTATTTGGTCCAGACCGCAACACTTGGTCTCTTGGCCCTTGGTCTCTTGTATATATCTTCGCTTGTGTCGGCGACTCTTGTACTTCCATGATGCAGTTTACTCTGACTTATCAGCCATTGATGTGACCATCGGCTATTCATTGGCAGTAGGATAGCTGACGCTTCTTTTCAACAGTCGGTCGGTGCTTGTTTGCTTGATCGGCTGCCAAGTAAGGCTCAAACCGATGAATGGTGGTTAGCTTCTTTCTTGCTTCTTTACATCACGTACTCACATATACTGCTAGCCATCTTGTCCTTCCTTGCATAGACATTGGTAACTTAAAGAAACAACAATTCCTTTGTTCTCTTGGTTTGCTTTCCAATACTGGTCACTCACGATAAAAGTTGTCCTTCGTTCTAGGCCACCATAATATAAATTCCAAGTGCCGTTTAATTCTCGGAGACCAGTTGATATAATTTTCAGCCGATGGTCTTCTACCGGCTGTCAGGTTGCCAACTTCTTTCGCGTCTCTGATGCAACCTCTCATGGTGATTCCTTCTCTTATTGAAACATACTACTATGTCGCCCTCCGTTTAGAACAAGCTTTCTAAGCCTATCACCTTTCACTTTCATCGTCAAATTGAGCTTTATATTCCTTAGGAAAAGACGAAACCATATTAACATAGGAGCCAATAGACTGGCCTCACCGGCTTTCTGCTTAACCCACTTTTGGTGTTCTCTCCCTAATTTGTCAACTGCTGATTTTTTTTTTGAATCAGCTGGGAAGATCAAGGTCGTGATGACCATGTCGCCTGAGCTCATCAGTATCAGTAGCCACCTGCCGATGCAGTTGAGAGCGATCCCATCCAACAAGATGATGACAGTGGTAGCAATGCTGGCGGCACACTAGATGTGACGATGAGCTGATCATGTGATTCTAGTACTGGACCATGTGCAGGTATTGCCGATGTGCTTGCATAGTACTCCTGCAGTTACCTCCACTGCTGACGCACACGTAGTAGCCTTTACTGTCGATGAGCTTAGTGGTCGGCATTTAACAGATCTTGTATATGCACGTAAATTCTCTCAGAGTAAATATTCTTATTTTGCTTTCCCTTTATGAATACATTGGCTTTTAATATAATATGTCCAAAAATTCCTTTATAGCTGATTCTCCTTCTTTGACCAGCCGATTCTGGAGTATATGTCCTGGATAGCCGATTCTGATCTCCACCAACCCAGAGCTGGTTCTTCTTATCCATAGTAGTTGAAAACAAGTTGCCTGCACGATCCAGACAAAGTCGTCCATAGCCATTAATCGGCCTATGTAGCAGAACCGACCAATTTATAAGAGCACAAGTACAATGGCAACCCACAAGCGGTCGCACTGTCATACTTGAGCCCATATAAACCCATGTAGTCCGTCGAGTACCACGAAGGGTCTTGATTAACCATCAACATATAACCAAGATCGTACATGATTCAACATATATGTCACATGTTACATAAAATTCACAAATACGATTAACCATCAACATATAACCAAGATCGTACATGATTCAACATATATGTCACATGTTACATAAAATTCACAAAAACAGTTCAGCCATCAGAGTACGAATTAAGGTTATTACAAACCCAGTTTAAGTAAAATAGTAGCGGAAGCAAATTAAAATTTAAAACTAACATCTGCCATCATAGTTCAAATACAGTGCTAACTCATGATCACATCCACAAAAGCATATGAGAAGTATTAATAAGAGATGCCTGCCCAGGGCTCACTCCTCGTCCACGGCGGGACATAAGCAGTTCTTGCAATAGCTATGATAAATTGTATCATCTGCAACAATGAAAATAAAACCCTGAGTATGAGAAGATACTCAGTTAGACTTACCCGTCATAAACCAAAAATCAAGTGACTCCAAGGATTATGCAAGGCTTTATAAGTGGAGGTAGCTTGACAACATTTTACATAAAAAGCGACTAATTCAGTTGTACAATTATAATTCGGTCATCAAATTAATTATAGCTATTCATCTCTAGATTAGCAACTAACCTATGCCAAACATGTGGTATATCATTTAATAGCATACAATAGTAACCATAGCCGGTGTAGTAATTCCATGTATATCATAACCATCATTTCATAACACAGTTACTACAATGTTGGGACTAGCCAAGTTTCTCACTGTCCGGGAGAGATATCGATTCAAATCGATTTCAACCAGCTAGAAATTTATTCCTAACACAAACCTAGGCAGACCAGATCAATGGTCACCTTAGGTCACTTTTGGTACAACTCAGGTCCACATTTCGGGGGTTTGCCTAGCGCCGCACAATCAGGGACAACCAGCTACCAGGACATTCAGGCCCGGCCTGCCCTTGGGCTCATGTCTGGCTCCCCGCACATCCTTACTATCATCCAGATTGCGCACTCTAGCAGAACGAGGCCCGACCTAAGTTGAGCTACTCTGCTTCGTGGTCGAATGAATTATCCGGGTAGCTAAGTGAGAGGCATGCGTTCAATCTCAACAAAAGCGCCAACAATGGTACGGTCCTTAATCGGCACAGACGGAATCATATGAGTCAACCTACATGTAGACTCTGCCCGACCTCTATTTACATTACCCCATGGTTCTTTTCCACGATAGCAAATATAGCCAACCGTGCTTCGGTATCCACCTATATCTCGTAGGTGACAGGAAATGACCAGACTTCTACCGGTCTAAGCATGGCTAAGCATATATTCGATCCTAGACCTACACAGGGTTAAATGTATATGTAACTGGACAAGGTAGTTCTATGCATCAAGTGTTTCCAATCAACTCTTATAACCTAATGCATCAAACATAAATGACTTAAGTGATATTTTGTAAAACATGGGAGACTTAGAATGCTTTGGGGCTTGCCTTTGAGGAAAGAGCTCGATGCGGCGCTTTGGCGAGGCAAAGTGAGCGGGAGAAGGCGAGAGCGAGTGAGTGGAGCGAGCGGTGACTGCATGGCGCTTATGTGCCCACTCTAGCCTGCTTGGGCGGGCCAACATCGGTGTATGGTGGCCACATGGTGGCCGTAGCCTATGGTCGGTCGGCCACGACGCCCGCGCGTGGCGCCGAATCAGGTGCCTATGAATCTGTCTAACAGCGTGACTTAGCAATTTTATAACTCCGAATCCGTGGCGAATTAGCAAAAACTTCCTTAATAACAATTGTAGAACTACGTGAGATATCCAACTTTGCTTTAGGAACCATCATCAAATTCTCACTGGTTTACAAACTATATTGCTCCAAAGTGAGATACTTTGAAACTAAAAACCGTTTCAACACTTAGAAAATTTCTTGTCACAAAACAACATTTTGTTGATACTTATGAGCTCTATTTGACCATGCTAGACATTGAATTAGCTCATCACCCTTAAATAAAGTTTGTTACCCATGACAAGAACTACAACTTTTATTTAGGTCACATAGCCATGCAAACAATATAAGCTACTGTTCAACTTTAGTCAAACTAGTATCATGAAAATGGCATTTCAAATGAAACGAACACTTCGAAGCAAATTTGGCCCATGTCATGAATACAAACATTGTTCCATTTACCATCCTAGATGTGTCTAAGGTGTTTTCATAACCTCACAACCATCTCATACATTGGTCATACATGATTGCAAGCATAAGCATATATATAAATCAATATTTCATGTGACAATGTATAAGAATGAGATGAAATTTCATATGCTCATGTTCATGAATGCTTGGATGATGCTTGTGCTCATGAAATGCAGATGCCAAATGCAAAGCTTAACACTGGGGTGTTACTGCCCCTCCCCCTTATAGAAATCTCGTCCCGAGATTTGCAAGACTTATCATTCTTCGTAAAAGGCGGGATAAACCTCATATAAGTAATCCTCCTGTTCCCACGTGGCGTCTTGTTCACTGTGGTTGTTCCACACCACCTTATAGAACTTAATGACCTTGCTCCGTGTTACTCTTTCCGTTTCTTCTAGCACTTGGATCGGTTTCTCTTCATAAGTTAAATCCGATTGGAACTTAATGTTGGTGGGTGCAATGGCTTCCTTAGGTATGCGAAAACATCTTTTCAACTGTGAAACATGGAAGACATCGAATATTGCACTCATCTCTGGTGGAAGTTGTAACTTGTAGGCAATATTTCCTTTCCGTTCAATAATCTTGTATGGCCCTACATATCTAGGTGCAAGCTTTCTTTTTACTCCAAATCTCTGCACTCCTTTCATGGGTGACACTTTTAAGTATACATAGTCTCCCACTTCAAAGGTTAGTGGTCTTCTTCTTTTATCAGCATAACTCTTTTGTCTTGATTGAGCTGCTTTCATATGTTGTTGGATAATGCATACCTGCTCTTCAGCTTCGGTGACAAAGTCAATGCCAAAATATCTTATTTCTCCGAGCTCAATCCAATTTAAGGGAGTTCTACATTTCTGACCAAACAAGGCTTCAAAAGGAGCCATCTTAATGTTCGCTTGATAACTGTTGCTGTAGGAGAACTCGGCTAAAGGTAGCCACTTTTCCCATGAACCCTTGGAAGATATAACATAGGCTCTCAACATATCTTCTAAGATCTGGTTCACTCGCTTGGTCTGTCCCAAAGTTTGTGGATGATATGCTGAACTTCTGATTAGTTTAGTTCCCAAGGCCTGGTGCAAGTGCTCCCAAAAAAGAGCTATAAACTATGGTCCTCGATCTGAGATTATGGTCCTTGGTACTCCATGTTGTCTCATGATCTGATAAACGTACAGCTCGGCGTACTTCCTAGCTAGATACCTTGGTGAGGCGATCTACAATGACCCATATAGAATCATGACCTTGCTGTGTCATCGGAAGGCCTGTAATAAAATTCATACTTATTTCCTCCCATTTCTAGCCTGGAATAGGCAACGACTGAAGTAATCTAGTAGATTTCAAATGAACGGCCTTGACTCTTATGCAATTATCACACCTAGTGACATAGGCGGCGATCTCTTTCTTCATCTTGGTCCACCAAAAATGGGTTTTCAAATCTTGATACATTTTGCTGCTACCCGGATGGATAGACAACTTGGATGAATGAGCTTCATCTAAAATTTGATTTCTAAGATCACGGTCCTTTGGTACCACAAGTCGGCCCTCAAACCATAGCACACCTCGTTCATCCAACCTAAAATGCTTGGTTTCTTGTTCTTTCATCCTTCGCTTGATATGAAATACACCTAAATCTGTCTTCTATAATTCTATGATTTTGCTCTCAAGTGAGCAACTGACAGTGATATTGTGCAGCACAACAGGATGTAACAAATTAAATCCATCTTTCAACATGGCTTCCAAAGTGTTGCAATGAGATTTCTAATTAAGTGCATCCGCTACAACATTGGCCTTTCATAGATGGTAGTGCACTTCCAAATTATAGTCCTTGATCAGCTCTAACCATCTTCGCTGCCTCATGTTCAGCTCAGGTTGAGTGAAGATATATTTGAGACTTTTGTGGTCAGTATATATGTTACATACGTTTCCCAACAAGTAGTGTTTCCATATCTTCAACGCATGAACAACTGCTACAAGCTCTAAATCATGCGTAGGATAATTGACTTCATGCTTTCTCAACTGCCGAGAAGCATAGGTAATAACTCTTCCTTCTTGCATGAGCACACACTCCAAACCTATACCCGATGCATCATAGAACACATCAAAAGGCTTTTCAATGTTGGGTTGTGCTAAAACTGGAGCTGTAGTTAACAAGGTCCTTAGGGTGTGAAAAACAGCTTCACACTCTAGCGTCCAACTAAACTTTTCATCTTTCTGAAGTAGTATGGTCATGGGCTTAGCTATCTTGGAGAAATCAGGAATGAAACGACTATAGTAGCCTGCCAGTCCTAGAAAACTCCGAACTTCATGAACTGAAGTCGGGGCTTTCCAATACATGACTTCCTATACTTTATATGGGTCTACAGAAATTCCATCTTTAGATAAGATGTGACCCAAGAAAGGTACTTTGCTCAACCAAAATTCACACTTGCTAAATTTGGCATATAACTTATGTTCCCTCAATCTAGACAAAACAATTCTCAGATGCTCTACATGGTCTGCCTCATTCTCTGAGTAAATCAAGATATCATCGATAAACACAACCATAAACTTGTTGAGCTCGGGCATGAATATCGAATTCATCAAGTACATGAAGTATGCAGGAGCATTCGTCAGTCCAAAAGACATGACCAAATACTCATACGAGCCATACCTAATGGAGAAAGCTGTTTTAGGTATATCCTCTGGCCTGATCTTAATCTGATGATAGCCTAGCCTCAAGTCAATCTTAGAGAATACCTTTGCTTTTGCCAATTAATCGAACAAGATATCGATACGAGGCAAAGGACAATTGTTCTTAATGGTCACAATATTAAGCGGCCTATAATCCACACACATTCTCAAGGACTTGTCCTTCTTCTTTACAAATAAAGCTGGACATTCCCATGGAGACAAACTAGGTTGAATGAGACCTTTGTCCAATAGTTCTTGTAACTGAATTTTAAGTTCAGCTAACTCATTTGGTGGCATCTTATAGGGTCGTCTTGAGATAGGTGCCGTACCTGGTACTAACTCAATCTTAAATTTCACATCCCTATCAGTCGGTAAACCCAACAACTCATCTGGAAATACATCAGGAAACTCACAAACCACTAGAATATCACAAAGGGTAGTGGCTTGGACAGCACAAGACAAGTTTTGGAGATCAAAACTTTGGGGAAGTGGTACTAGAAAAGCATTACCTCCCTTTGGTTCTCTCAACATAATTGTCCTAGTGCTCATGTCAATGAGAACCCCATGATCGCTCATCCAACTCATGCCTAAGATCACATCTATGGCTAATCTGGGCAATACTATCAGATCCATCGTGTACTCCCTCTCTTGTATAGAGACGAGCACACCTCTGACTATCTGACTTGTAGAGATTGTTGCCCTAGCCGAACTTATACTATAACCACCCTTGTTTATCTCAATTATTTTCTGATCAAAATGCTTGGCTCATAAATGAATGAGAAGCTCCAGAATCAAATAAAACAATGGCGGGATGTTTGTTAAGAAAAAACATACCAACGGTGACAACTTCTCCCGTAGGAACTTCTTCAATAGCTGTGTAATGCACGTATCCAGGACGTGCCATAGGATTGACCTACTTCTAATTACCCTGGTGTTGATTGATGTTCTACTTAGGATGGGGCACACCTTGGCCCAGTGACCCAATTGATTACAGTTGAAGCATGGCTGATTGCTCCTCAGTCCTGCTATACGCTCAAGGCTTGAGTCCTATCTCATTCTGCTTGTGCCATAGCTGCACGATTGTTTGCTAGGATCCGCTAGCGCGTAGCTATGAGCGCCTTAGCATAGGCAGCCTCTAGCTGCTCCCATAGTCCTGCTAGCACAGCCTGATCATTCGCTCTTGCCTCTTGGGCAACAGCTCTCTGCTGATCAACTTTCTCCATTTGGGTGTGGAGATTTCCAAATGCTACATACGCTTGATCAGTTTCCCATCGAGCCTCACTTGCTGCCTTCTTGTGCTTGCGCACATGCGTCTTTAGCTTTCGCTGTGCAGCTTCAGCTCTCATGAGCTTATCCATGCAAATGGTATAGGACTCCTGCCAGAAGTCCTTGGTGTCCTAACGAGTATAGAACATCTTTATCACTACAAACATTGCACTCATAGCGGGACTAGAACTGTCTGCTTGCTCATCCCAGTCTTGGATCAATGCATTGCTGTTGCGCTGTGCCCATATTGCGGTGGATGGATTCACCTGAGGGAAAGTACTAGCGACACTGCTGGTAAGATCATCCCCATGCTACTGACAAATATGACTCAGCACCTCAAAAGCCACTACTTGGGTAGCCTCCCAAGGAGTTCTTCCTTTAGATTCTGCCCTCTATTCCTACCAGAAGGGTGCTTGGTTACGAGCTCATAGGGTTAGCTATACTTCATACCATGGTTGTCCCTCCAGCTATACTTCATTCCAGTAATAGAGGAACGGTTTGTAATACCCCGCATAATGCAAGACTCTCCAAAGTAGGGCAGGAGTATCAAACATCAACAGGAAATTCTCACTTCCAGCCAGTGCTGCCATATGTACCAACAACATGGTGCAACTCTCATGAGACAACATCATAATGGATAAGAGTTACATAATCGAGTAAGAGACTTATAAGGGGAGGAACAATGCAAGTATGTAATAATGATGATTTATCATGATGCATGCATGTTCTGTACGTTCTCACAAACTTAGGAAAATTAAAGCTTCTAACGACATACACGGCGACATACATACGTTTTCTCATATATAACATAGCTAATCGGGCTACTCGTTTTGCTGTTAGTGTACCTGCACAAGAATTTTATTTCTGCCCAACCCCACAATTATATATGCAGAATGTAAATCTAGGCTCTAAGTTGCAAGCTAAATACTTCCATATATATATACTTCCATATCAAAGCTACCAGAGAGTAAATACGGCCTATATATACATATAAATATGCACATATAGCAGTATCAAAGCTAACCCACAATTAAATACTTCCGTATATATATGAGCCACATATACACTTCAGTATCAAAGCTAACTCTCCCCATAGACCGCATGCTCACATCTTGCGATCACGCCACTGTGATGATGAGTGACATCTTACCTTAGGCGTAGAAACATTTAATTCATACATTACCACTCAAGTGAATGGCATTCATACAATAGCATGCCGTATGGACAACAAAATGGAAAACCCCCAAGTTAGTACTTAATTAGCCACATGAAGTCCTTAACTGGGCATAAAGGAAGTGATCACTAGCACACTTTAGATTCAACTCTAGGTTTTAAACACCTATATATATAGCTATAAGTTGCTAAAAACTGGTTTTGGAAAACAAAAACCTTTGTTTTAAATACATATGTGGCAATTAATGTTGAATCTTGCTCTGATGCCCGCTGCAGCAGAACCGACCAATTTGTAAGAGCACAAGTACAATGACAGCCCACAAGTGGTCGCACTATCATACTTGAGCCCATATAAACCCAATAGTCCGTTGAGTACCACGAAGGGCTTACTTAACCATCAACATACAACCAAGATTATACATGATTCAACATACATGTCACATGTTACATAAAGTTCACAAATACAGTTCAGCCATTAGAGTATAAATTAAGGTTATTACAAACCATGTTTAAGTAAAATAGTAGCAGAAGCAAATTAAAGTTTGAAACTAACATCTGTCATCATAGTTAAAATACAGTGCCAGCTCATGATCACATCCACAAAAGCATTTGAGAAGTATTAATAAGAGATGTCTACCCAGGGCTCACTCCTCATCCACGACGGGACAGAAGCAGTTCTTGTAATATCCATGATAAACTGTACCATTTGCAACAATGGGAATGCCAGGACGTTTAGGCCTAGCCTGGCCTTGGGCTCACATTTGGCTCCCCGCATATCCTTACTACCATCCAGAGTGCGCACTCAAACAGAACGTGGCCCGACCTGAGTTGAGCTACTCGGCTTCACGGTCAGAATGAGTTATTCGGCCAGCTAACTGAGAGGCATGCGTTTAATCTCAACAAAAGCGCCAACAATGGTATGGTCTTTAATCAGCATAAACGGAATCACATGAGTCAACCTACACATAGACTCCACCTGGCCTTCATTTACATTACCCCATGGTTCTTTTTCACGATAGCAAATATAGCCAACCGTGCTTCAGTATCCACCTATATCTTGCAGGTGATGTAAAATCATCTGACTTCTACCGGTCTGAGCATGGCTAAGCATATATTCAATCCTAGACCTACACAGGGTTAAAGGTATATGTAACTGGACAAGGTAGTTCTATGCATCAAGTGTTTCCAATCAACTCTTATAACCTAATGCATCAAACATAAATGACTCAAGTGATATTTTGTAAAACATGGGAGACTTAGAATGCTCCAGGGCTTGCCTTTGAGGAAAGAGGTTGGCTGGTGATCCGGGCACTCAGGGAGTTCCTTGAGAGTTTGCTCCTCTTCTAGAGCTGTGGCCTGAGGTGTCTCCTGCTGATCCTCCTCTTCTTCCTTGTTGAACTCCAAAAGAGTTATCTCTTCGGACGATCCTATATGCATGAGCATGAAATAAGATATCACGAATGCATATATGATGACATGTATAATATGATGTGATGTGATGAATACATCCTCATAAGTGTTTTCAACAGCATTGCATTAAAGTGATAACAAGTTGCATCCTATTTTACTTTGTAGGTGCATATCTCTTCTCTAGTAACTTAAGCAAACACTTATGTAAATCATTTTCTGGTATACAAGACAGCAACCACTTGTTTTGACCATAACTGGAGTTATACACATCGAAATAATATGGTTGTGGACATTCTAGAAAGTTTATGGAATTTCTTACAACTTTGTTTTAATCCTCTTAATGTGATTCAGCAGTTATCTCAGTCAAACAATTCAATCATTCACATCTATCCAGAGAGCAAGCATTTCTGACAGTAGACTTCTAACAGCCATAATTCTTAAATCATAAGGCCTATGACTATAAAAGTTTAACACAAGGTATATAAGTAAGTTATCTACAACTTTGTTATTGACAAGTTTTACAGGAAAGACCAGTATTATCATGAAATTATCATCACAACCGAAACTATACATGCAGCCATCTAGTTGAATTATAAAGCAATAATTAACTAGTTGCATACAACCAATTACTTCTAAGCCTAACTAATAATATCAACAGATCATATGCATCACAAGAGCTGCAGAAAATATCATTGTTAAACATAACTAATTTATTTATATCTATTTATTAATTTCCTTAGATAATAAGGTGATTTAAAGGATAAATACTTCTAGTGCTTAATAAATTCTAAGAAAATTGCAGTAACCTACAAATGACCTTAATAGTCTACTGTACAAATTTCATGCCATTTGGATAGCTATAACTACCTCTACAAAAATGACATGTTAGATAGGCTTATCCTAGCAAAAATAGTTTGGCATTGTAAAAAGTGCCAAACAATAGATTCAATATTTTTTTACATTCCTCCAAGCATAAGAATACTATGTAAAAATTTGTATGATCATATGTTATGTATTTTTACCCCAATTAATTTCACTAGAAACTAGCAATTAATTAGGGTTAAATATGAAGACTATATTTCAATTATGCTTACTGTAGGTTTAATATTTTTCCTAACTAGAGCATGTCAACACAAGACCAACAAAATTAGAATCACAATTTTATCACCCTCCTAGCTCAAGTTATGCAATTTACAAGATATAAACTACTTTAAAAGCACTTATCTTGCCCAATTTAATTCTCCCAGAAAAATACCCTAAATAGTATATTTCATATTTTTATCAAATGATACACTTCAAGATGAAACCAATAAAATTTGGTTCACCCCATTTGGACACTCCTAGCTCTAGATATGTATTTTTGAAACATGCATTCAAATCTGTGAAATAAATCCAGCAAATCAAATTCAAAATCCGACTGACAGCTAGGGCCCACGGTCAACGGGACCCACCCATCAGCAATACCAAGACAGGCGACGGCGCTGACTGGCGAGAACTCACCGACGGTGAGGTCTCTGGCGGTAGCGTCTTCACCGTTGTACTCTTCTCACCCCCGCGCATTGACTGGTAGGCTTAGTTGGCTCGATGGCTCACCGGAGCATAATCGACGGCGGCCATGGCGGATGACGGAGGTCGGGCGGTGGTATGCTGGCCATCTTTAGATATGGCACACTTGGGCGAGGACGGCTACTCCATCTTGGTGACCTAGCGAAGCTACACGGTGCAGGTGAGGGCTCGAGGTAGCACTGGTGAGCTTGGTCGCGTGCATGCCCGTGCGGCGGCCACGGAGCACAGCGGTGCTCTCACTGTTCCGGCTAGACGGTGGCAAAAGGTGGGTCTCCATCATGCCACTAGCTAGGTATAGGGTTACTCGACCTAAGACACAAGAGAAAGGAGGGAGACGGTGAACCAACTCAGCGGTAGTGAGCTCGAGTGCCACGGCAGCCATGGCGGCCGCGCGTGAAGTGGCGACTCGTTCTAGCGCAGTCAAGTGGTGGTGTCATTCCTAGATCCATCCTAAGCATCTATACTCTAGCATGGTGCTAGACCAGAAAAGATGGAGGCATGTGGTGCGGTGGAACGGCCGGACCACGGTGAGCCGCGAGCACGGCGGCGCTCCGGTGACGACGGCGGCTACGGCGAGGCTAAATGCCACTATACATGGCGAGGCAGAGCGAGCGGGAGAAGGCGAGAGCGAGTGAGTGGAGCGAGCGGCGAGTGCGCGGCATTTATGTTCCCGCTCTGGCCTGACCGGTTGGGCGAACGCCAGCATATGACCACCACTCGGTGGCCGCGGCCTGTGGCCAGTCGTCCAGGACGCGCACGTGCGGCACCGATTCAGGTGCCTCTGAATCCATCTGATAGCGTGACTTAGCAATTCTATAACTCTAAATTCGTGGCGAATTAGCAAAAACTTCCTTAATAACAATTGTAGAGCTACGTGAGATCTCTAACTTTGCTTTAGGAACCATCATCAAATTCTCATTGGTTTACAAACTACATTGCTCCAAAGTGAGGTACTTTGAAACTAAAAACCGTTTCAACACAGATAATTTCTTAAGTCACAAAACAACATTTTGTTGATACTTGTGAGCTCTATTTGACCATGTTAGACACTAAATTAGCTCATGACCCTTAAATAAAGTTTGTTACCCATGATAAGAACTACAACTTTTATTTAGGTCACATAGCCATGCAAACACTCTAAGCTACTGTTCAACTTTAGTCAAACTAGTATCATGAAAGTGGCATTTCAAATGAAACCAACACTTAGAAGCAAATTTGACCTATGTCATGAATACAAACATTGTTCCATTTACCATCCTAGATGTGTCTAAGGTGTTTTCATGACCTCACAACCATCTCATACATTGGTCATACATGATTGCAAGCATAAGCATATATATAAATCAACATTTCATGTGACAATGTATAAGAATGAGATGAAATTTCATATGCTCATGTTCATGAATGCTTGGATGATGCTTGTGCTCATGAAATGCAGATGCCAAATGCAAAGCTTAACACTAGGGTGTTACAGCCTCCATGCCCCCGCTTCCTCCAGCTGATATTTTTAGGTGAAGTGATCAGCAAAAAAGGCGCCATCAACTTTTGGAATGGGTAACATCGGGAAGGTCTTGACAACATCCTTCATTAGCTTAATACATTGGTTCATGTTTAGCCGACACAACAGTTGTACTCAGTGAATTCCGTCCGCCATAATATTTTTGCTGGCTCATCCTGTTGGCTTGTATATCTAGTCTTGAAAGCGAAGGACCAACCGACAGTGGTGAAGAATCATCCTATGGTAGAGTACAAGTCTAATTTGCTCTCCTAATCCTCCTTGCTTTTGCTTCTTTTAATCTTCATTCACGCGAGGACCAAGGGGCACTAGAACTTTGTATCTCTATATCTCCCTCCAAGTATATTAAACAGTGATTCCTAATCGGCCATGGAGACTCATTTGGTTCTTGATTCATACAGTTGGACTCAATTTCTTGATCCTTTTCTTGTTTGCCTGGCAGCTGCTTTCGAACAAAAGGATGCCCCTCTTGAAAAGCCTCTGAAACTTCTCTTGGCTGAATCTCATTGATGAAGTATAAGTTGACCGACAATTGTTCCACTGTAATCTAGAAACTAATAAAATATTAAGAATGGATCTGACTTCCTATCAAACTATTGTTGTCCCACCGAGCGTGCCAAAAAATGTGTTGACACAAAAATATGGTGATGTGATCAACACATAGCAAGTCGGATGATCTTGACAGAGTGAACCTGAAGATCTGCGTAGCTTCAATACAAGAACGGTTGGTTTCGGGACCAAAGGCATGCTAGTTAATTTGACCCGGCAATTGACAAGGAGAGAATAATCAGTAGTTTAAGGTGGAACATGTCGGTGTTGAACCAGACAGTTCCAATATGTAGCCAAATAGCCGACTGATATGGCCATCGACTACAGAGTCAACATCTAGCAATAAAGCAATATAAGAAAAAATCATCGGCTAAATAGAACATGATTGATATAAAGCGTCGAGCCGATAAGTTTGAAGAAAATAGTATAACACATAAACAATCGATTGTTTACCATAAATGAATCCATAAACAATCTAAATCTAATCTATTATCATCAACAGTGAGGTTCGATAGGATCGATGCAGCTATGATAATGATAACAATCTAAAGCCAAAAAATCGATAAAACCATCTATATGTCAACAGATTCATGAAAAACATGCTATATGTGTGAGAGCATAGGCAATCGGCTAAAATAGCCAATGCAGGCATAACAAACAAATAGAGTACATATCACGATCATGAACAAAACACTAATCAATAATTTCTAATCTACAGTCTTACCAGTGAGGTTTGACCGGATCGATGCAGCTATGGTAGTGTCATTAAATTAGATCTCATTAACTAGTGAGTTTATTTAAGATTGAAACATGTGTTTGGATGCATACTATGTTTGATTGGAATAGAGATAAAACAACCGATCTAGCGAAATTAAGTCATCAATTATGAGATTTAAAGTGTGACCAGATCAAAGGACGACCAATTAAGATAATATGATGCCGATCTATCTCTATCTTAATCAGGTGATTTGTTATAATTAATAAAATATTAATTATAACAAGATCGATAACTGGTGAATCAACCAAAAACAGTAAGGAAAATCTTACTAATCTTAGCAGATTCGATAACTATTGATATTGTATTATACAAGTTATTTAACACAAGATTGATAACTTTGATCTATATTATGATTCGTAAGAGATCAATCAGCTGATGCAGCCTTACAAACTACGATACAGATCGATAACTAACTTATATTATGGCTCATAAAAGGTCAATCAGCTGATGTAGCTTTATAAGCACAATACAAGTCATGACGGTACTCACAAGCAAGGTGGAGGTCGATCAGTCGATGCAGCCCTATATGCTGAAGAACTCATCGAAAAACTACATTAGTCCTGCTCCTAAGGGTTGGCCTGAAGCAAAAAAAGTAAAGACTGATTTTGATTGATGTGTGTATATTCTTTACAATAGCTAGGGGTACATATTTATATCCTAGACTAAGGACCCTTGATAAGCTCCGAATGTGACTTGCCTGAGAATAATATCTAAATAAAAGAAAATATTAAGATACATAGATAATAAAGGCTCCTTGACCGACGTGTCTTAAGTCTTTGCGCGTATACATGTCATTTTTGCTGAGTATGTGTATCACACCTAGCCGGTCTTGTATACACATATACATGTTACGTTTCCTTGCTTCTTTCGTCTTGATGTGCACCTGGACGTCGAGTTTGTCCCAAATAAAATATTCCTTCTCCTCCACAGCACAGCCATTGTCCACGGAGTCCCATATAGTGACATATACGTATATGTGTATATTTCTTGGTTTCTCCCTCTAGTAAATATATACCTGCATGCAAAATCAGATTGATGATTTCTTTTGGACTGCCTTGCTTTTGCTCATATATAACTTCCTTGTCCAATCCTGCGTGCATGTAACTTCTTTTGCCAAAGCAAGCAACCACCGGCCACATGTATATCTTTCTATATTGTGGTTTTGCTTTGCCTTAGTTTCTTCATGTACTCACACACATGCAGCCAGCCATCTTATCTTGCACGTTTGCCTCGCACGTCGGACATAATCAAATCAATATTGATCGAGCCCTTTTTACTTTCCTTGTATGGATGTCCTCGGCAAATAAAGCTGCTTCCGTCTAGACTCTATCTTTGTGTAATAAATGGACTGTGCATCGACGTCGCTCAACCTCTAATGTATCTTTCTTCTATGTCTGTAGATCTTGGCTGGCATGCATTTACAAGCAACCTCAAATCAGCCACAAAAGCATTACAAACTTATTATCTTGGCCGATTAACCAAAAACATGTTACTCAAAACACTATTGGCCAATTCCTTTCTTTCTAGGATAAGCGTGCCAAATTTTGGTGTCAATAGCTAGAGACGTACTAATTATATGATTAAGGTCAGAGCCATTTAACATTCGGAGTTGTACGAAACCTCCTAGGTGGCTGCTTTAGGATTGAGTGCTTATGAAGAAGAATCTAGAGCACTCAAAACCCAGTACTCTAGCCCCCTAAACAGTTGCTAAAAAGCACAATTTTAACATGTTGCATATATCATTAGTCAAGTTTATTATTTATTTTGGTTATGCGCGGCAGCAACTATCCAAACATGCATCCCAAAACATAGGTAACAAGGATATGTGGTACAAGAATAATCTAGGTAATGTCCTTAAAGACAATTCAATATAGACACATGCATATGTTTGAATTATAGAATGTTCATAGATACAAGAGGACTTTGTTACACTTACCTTCCTCAAAGTTGCCTTCATGGTACTGGTCACCACCCTGCTCCTCAGCAAACTCGAACTAATCACCCTCTAAACATAATCCAATTCACCAATCAAGCATCCATACCAATCATCAGATACATACAAATATATTTCTATTAGAACAGTACACCAAATAGCATAACACAGAGACTGAAAAGCTTATAAAACTAATCTACATACTGCTACAAACACATGAGCGAAAGAATCACTCTAATCGGATTTAAAACGTGAAAGTTATGCATAAAACAAGATTCGATGGCATTTCTAGAAATAAACTGAACTCGAATTTGAATTTAAAAGAATTAAATCTGAATTCTAACACAATGTGGATGGTGCGTCCTATTTTCCAAAAATACAGGGGCTAAAACAGAAGAAAACAGGACTAAAAATATACCATTTTGAACTGAGGTAAACTACGGGTTGATTTCGGGAAAATAGAGGGGCTAAAGTGAAAAACGCGCGGCGGGTCACGGTTGACCGCGTCGTCGGCTGACTGGGCGGCCACGCGGCGCACGCTGATTGGTGCAGTGCACCACATGTGCATTGACGCGCTGACGTGGGCACGGGATGGAGCGGGCCGCTCCACTCGGGCTGCCGAGCAGGCCACGAAATGGGCCGAGGCGCTCGACGCCGAGCTGGGCCACGCGTGTGAAAAAGAGGGAAAGGGGAGAGGCGCAGGAGTGGGCCGCCAACTGTCCAAGGCAGAGTTCCAGGCACGGGAAAAGAAAAATAGGCGTAGGCTGGTTCTGGTACTGGGCTAGAACAGAGAAAGAAGAAAGTTTTTAAAAGAAACTCTTTTCTATTTTCCAGAGCTTTGCAACTTGGTCAAAATCAAATGAAATTTGAATTCAACTTCGAACAACCTAGCCCTACCGTCAACCAAAAATAATATGCTTCAGCATGAATGCAACAAACATGTTTCTAAACCTTAGAGTTAATTTTAATTAACCAAAAATTATTATTTGACCTTGGTTAAAATGCACAAAAATTAATCAAATGCTCAAATTTAATTACTAAATTATAAATAAAATTTAGGGTGTTACAAGTTTATAAGCCTCCCCGGTCGCTGCATGACTTAATGGCGCCCAATCGTGTGTGACAGTGTGCTACGCCCTGCGGTCTTGATTGCGGAGGGTCACTCTGCGCGCGGATCTAGGGGCGGTCGACCTCCCCGATTTCCTCGTGACTTAATGCTGCCCTCACTAGGGCTGGATATCAAGCCAGCTTGGCTCAGCTCGGTCTAGCTCGAGCTAGCTCGTTAGGCTAACGAGCCATTCAGCTTGTTAATATTACGAGCTAGAGGCGCAGCTCGGCTCGGCTCGTTATCGAGCTAGAGCTGGCTCGTTTAGCTCATGAGCTACTAAAAAAATATGACACACATGTTTATAATATTTATTTTACATTAATTCCAGAAGGTGACGTCCACCATTATGCAACCATACATGATTAATATATATTAGGTTCATCAAAAGTATCAACCAGGCAACATAGTTGGTCCATCCATGGTCATGCAGTTCCAGCATACTAACTAGTTGCTTGTCACCATAAACTTAGGAAAGTCCATAGATTTAATGTCAGTATCATCATCTTCTCCTTGAAAAATAATCCTTAAAATCAACATTTAAGTATCACAATAATTATAAAATTAAAATTCATATGAAACCGCTGAAAATAAAGATTATATATCAATAGAATAGGTGTACACTTCTAGGTCAGCATCATCATCTTCTGCATTCATGGTCGTAGGCTGATAGGCCTCAGCTCATTTTAGCTCGTGAGCAACTCATGAGCTGGCTCGTTAAAACAGCGAAGCTAGACTTCTAGCTCAAATCATGAAAAAGTTAAAATGAGCTGAGTCGAGCCGAGCTGAGCCTGCCACAAGTCGAGTGAGTTGGCGAGCCACGAGTATTTTGTCCATTCCTACCCTCACGCATGCGATCGTGCATCATGGCATGCTGGCTCATCTCCTGAGGGTCTATGGGCATACTTTAGGGCGGACTCTGCACGTGCATGGTTCACATTCCTAGACACCGCCACATAAATAACCCCTCTGCCTGAGCCCATCGCTTACCTTGTTCTTGCTTCCCATCGCCATCTGCTGCAAATCGAAAGAGAAAAGGAAAGAGATCGACCTCGTGAGACTTACTTCAAACGTGCGCTACCGCCTGCAGTCACTTGGTGTTGCTACCGCTTGCTGCCTGCTCCACTGCCGTGGTGCTGCTCTCTGCCTATGCTGCAAGATGGGTGAGTGGGTACCTTCAACGGTAACGGAGGTGAAGTTGCAGTAGCTCGTGAAGCTGCTAGGTGGAGCGCTGCTGCTAGCGATGCATTCTCGCTCCTGTGGCTCGATGAGGCAGTGATGTTCACCGACTTCCATGAGCGTGGGTTCACGATCCTAGTGTCAAATTTCCTTCGTGGCTTACTCCGTGAGCATGAGATCCAGTTGCAACATCTTCCCCCAACATAGTGTCGCAGCTTGTGTTGGCATTTCTTAACGTCGTTACTAAGATTTGTGTTTCCTAGCAACGCCGCCAAGAAATACCTTGGCAATAGTTCTTAAGGTTATAGAAAGAATCTGTAAGCACACAAAAATATCATTGTAGCATTTCACCCACAAGTATTTCAGGATATCGTTAATATAAATTTTCCCAAAGGAAGGCATAGTGTCAAGATTCTAGCGTGGACATGGACAAGATAATGTGACTATATACTAGACCAATACTCAACATAGGGGTAAGCCATGATGATTTTAAGATAGTGTGACACACACTCAGGCCAAGTGTTAACAGTTCTTAACGTCGCTACCAGGTTTGTGTCTCTGGCAACAGCGCCAGAAATGATTATTGGTACTTTATTGTGACTTAGGAAGAATATATATAAATGAAGAATTCTATATGCACACAGATAATATATTGTTGTAGCACTTCACCCGAGAGTATTCCATGTATTGTTATTTATATTTTTACCTCAGGGAAGGACTGGCAAAGTAAATATATTGATAACTTATAGTTTTGATGGAGAAATAAACCAACCAACCTTCTACTCAAAACAGGGGTAAATCAAGAGATAGGATAATATATATAAGAGATAAATGATCAATGAACACTTAGAATACTCCTTATGATAATAATAGCAAGACTAAGTAGATAAAATAGAGATACTAATTCCTAAGTCATTCTTAATTACAAGTCAAAGCATACATTGATTGTGCAATTATACTTAATAATCATGGCTAAAGATTAACTTCATATCTATACATAAGGGACATTACTAAGGAAGATCAAGAACAAAGCCTGACTCCCATCACAACCACATCCTACTTGGCCTACAAACGGGAGATGGACTAGAAAGGACTCAACGAGGCTGTCAACCCCGTGATCTACCATGCAATCCGAAATGTAGGGTGCAACCGCAGGTAAACAATGTATAAGCACCACGCTTACACAATATCGACCACTCACCCATGTACTTAGGAATGAGTGCTTTGCGAACATATGCATAGGCATAATGATAATTCTAGCTATACTAAGCATATAATCAAAGTAGACGATGAACATGATAACTAGGAACATGAATAATATCAAGAACAATGTCATAGCAAATGTAGCAAACATATGAATAATAGAGGGTACAAAAGAAAGGATACAAAGGGCTTTTCCAAGCCAAGGTCTTTGACAAGATCAGGAATCCAAGCAAGGAGCTTACCTCTCTCTAGATCTAACTTAGCTAGCTATGCCTATGAATATTTATGGAGCTCTGAGGTTCTTCTTGATGGAGAATGATCTCTCTTGATTCAGATGATCTGGGAATTGATGCCTTAGGAGAAGGGTATGGGTGGCCTTATATAGGGGGAACTAGTGGTCCTGTGGGCCCATGAATCCATGGCATCATCAAATCTGAGCCCTCGATATGAACCAACCTTGAGCAAAGGTGTAGGATTGATCATTAGAGGCGGTGGAGAATTGACATTGAAGCGGAGGCTGACAGGGTGGTCCCATAGGTCGGCCGGCCCCACCCTACAGGCTCTCAGGCCAGGTCATGATGGTTTGCCTTCTAGAGTGTTTTGGAGTCTTCTTAAATTGGTTTTGTTGCGGATAAACGTGATTTGATCTGACGATTGGGTCTACCTAGCTCATTTTCTGAGTAAACCTTGCTGAAAACACAGATTCACTAAAACTTTGTTGGTGATCACATTCATGCATTTATATAAGTCATATTGATGGTTTATGATGAGTGTTAACTACCATCAACAAACTCCCCCAATCTTAACCTTTGCTCATTCCTAGGCAATGCTAAAATCAGCAATGGATCAAGAGTTGCTACAATGTTTTCACTCCTCAATAGTACACATGCGTTCAAACAAGGATTCTCCTTCGGATTAGAATAAACCGATCTGACTTTTAAACTTACCCATCTTACCTTCAACCATGGGGCTTCTCGGCCTTCACTTAGCTCTTGAGCATTTGAAAGACAGAACGGTCAAGTCGAGCACTATATCTCAAGTTCTTTGCTCAACCATTGTTCCAGAGTTTTTATAAGTTTTCAAAATAAAACTTAGAGCTTCCATGGTATGACACTTTTAAGTCTCTCAATATATAAGGTATTTGTGGATCCTTACCAAAGGCAATAATGATGTTGTGCCTTTTCTCTTCCTACAACTAAGGCTTATGTGGAGCTCATATGAGTGAAGAAAGCATGAAAGAGCATACTTGTAATACATATATTGTAAAGTCAAAGCTTAGATCCAAAGAGAGTTGAGTCATACAATCAAATCAAGATGTGCATGTGTGTGGATATATGGTTGACATATATGGTGGCTAACCTAATTCTACTTTGCTCCTTGAAACCATACCTCTCTTTTGAAACTATGAAAACATTTGCTAGAGAGCATGGGCTATCTTATTCATCTCTCTTCTCTTTTGTTTAGGTGGGCATCTAAGTACCCATTGTTTTAGATATCTCAAACACTTGTCCATTTTTTAGATAACTTTTGCATAGCCCATGCCTCTTTTCTGCAACAAAACTTTGAGAGATAGCAACAAGAACTTTGGAGCATTTATTTGGTGAATGGAAAACATATCAAGCATGTTTTTGTTGTTCACTCCCAGTGTAGGAGTGAAACATTTTTGGGTGGATCTAGATGGAATGACATGTTTTTGTGCCTACCCCAGTGTAGGAGTAGTGCATATTTGGGTGGTGTGTATGTGATCTTGATTTTAAAAGCATGACAAATCTCTCGTAAGGGTCAACAAAGCTTGACAAAACTCAATGCAATACAAGAAGCATATAAGTGGAAGTTTTCCTAGCCTAAATAACATGTATGGCTCTGGTAGGAATTCAAGCTTTGTCATACAGGAACTCATCATGTAGCATTTTTATGTTTCTCAAAAGATAAGTTTCTAGAACTTTGCTGTCACTTGGAACAAGATAAACAACAACTCAGACCTTTCTCATATCATATCCGTCAATTACCTAGACTTAGATCAAGCATATGCTAGCCACGAGTTTTAAGCTCAGAGTAAATTCTTATATCAAAGCAGTCTTATCCAAAACTCGGGAGAATTCAAGGTTGAAAACTAGGTACTTGAAAGAAATTACAATAGAGCAACTATTCATTATTTCCATTTCAAGAGATTACTTTCAGAGTCCTTTTTATTTATTCTGTTATTAAAAACAAAAAAACTAGACACACACTTTTATTTTGTTTTCATTTTTAGATCACACTTTACTAATATATATATTTAACATAAAGATGAATTTTTATTTTGTTTTTAGTTATGCATTTTTTATAAAGCAAACTTAGAAATAATAAAACAAAAGGTAAAGAAATACTTATCTAGATACATGGGGATGCCCTTCCCCCAAGCTAGTTTTTGTCGTGGCTTTTCTTTGAGCGGTTTCGCCAGTGGATGTCTTTCACTCCTGATGGAGCGAGATGAAGACGACTAGGTGACCATCCTGTAAAAGCTTCAACAAGAACAACAAAACTCATGGAATGGATTAGAATAAAAGGGTTAGCGGTCTGCCGTCTGGAGATTAGTTGTTCTTGGGATTGGAAATATTTTTGAAGTGGCAGAATTCTAGCAGGTTGTCTATCTCATTTTTTTTAATTTTCTGACATAATGCATGCATGGTATTTTTATTTTTACGCTGCCATAGTAAATATTCTTGGGGGTTTTTACACACTGGAGAATTATTCACATGGGGCTTAGGATTTTATAATGCAACAATGATATTTTTATTTTCTAAGTGCAAAGCAAATGCAGGAAAGTAAATGTGCGAAAGTAAAAATAGTTCATGCAATGCTATTGATAACTACCGATTTACCTCCCAGCGAGGGTTCAAAATTTTAAGTCTTGCTTATTCTTTGGTCGCATCTATTGGCCCTAGAGATGGAGACCTTGATGGTTACACCTCTTGTGTTGGTGACTCTAATGATGACGCCACCTTTTCCTTCCACACCCGCTTGGTCTGTGGACTTGATTTTTGCAGAATAGGTTCATTCTTCTCAACTTCTCCTTCCTCTTCATTCTTTGGGGATTGATTCCTCCGGCGTTGGGATTCTCGGCGTCTTCTCTTGGATCGGGTCTTCTTTGGCTGTTCATAAGTTGTATAACTATTGAAATAGCAACGTACCTTTTGTCCAGGGAATTGGAAGTGGACTTGTCCAGATCCAACATAGTGATCGCATTGGTGGTGCTAAGGAACGGTCTTCCAAGGATGATAGGTACGTCTTCTTCTTCTCCTCCCATGTCAAGAACCATGATGTCGGTAGGGACATAGTGATCTTGTATTCTTACCATGATGTCTTTCGCTATTCCCTCTAAAAATTGGATTGATTGGTCCTCCATCTGCAACTGCATATATGTAGGGAACAAAGGTTCATCACCGAATAAGTAGTCATACGTTACCTTGGACATTATGTTGACACCTGATCTGATGTCACAGAAGGTGTTGTGGAAAATTCTTTGTCCAATGGTACACTCGATCGTTGGCACACCAGGGTCTTCCTTCTTGGTAAGGAATGGTGAAGCGAGGAGGTGGTCGTACTCTGACCAGAGTGTGTTGATCATCTTGGCTGATTCTTCTTGTGACTGCCTAGCCTTGTTTTTCCTTCTTCTCCAATTGTTTCTCTTCTTGCTCACTGTTGTCTCTTCGGGCAAATATGCCATCTATGGATGACTAGGAGAGCGGTGTATATGATTCTTGAAAGTAAACTTCTCGTTTCTATCCTTTATTGTAAAGCAAATCCTAGCACTATTCGCGTAGATGATGGATTTTGTGGTGCTCAGGAAAGGTTGGCCCAAAATAATGGGTACCCTTACATCTCCACCTATTTCTAAAACCACAAAGTCTATGCGCACATAGGATTGTCCCACTCATACATAGATGTCTTCAAGAATTCCCTTGGGGTAGCAGAGTGATTGATCTACAAGATGTTCATAGTTGCTCCAAAGTCACAGATAGCTTCTTGGAAGATGTGAGGTCCAATAGCTATAGGAATGATAGGTCTTCCTAGATCACCTTTCTTGATGGGTAGAGACTCATCTTTCCAAGCCGCTGTCAATGGCTCTATGTAGTAGTATCCTGCATTGTGAATATCAACAAGATTTGTAGTTTCAACATCTTCCGGTTGCCTCGAAATCTTACCTTTATTGGTCGGAGGAACAGCAGCCGCCTGCTGAGCTATTTACGATTCTATCATTTTATTAAAGCTATGCTGGTTCTTAATAGTAGAGGAGAAGCTATCCATTCTATTGTTTATGTTTTCTAAGATTTTATCAATAGAAGCTAGTTTTCTAGATAAGCCCTCCATAATTTTAGCTTGGCTAGAAATTAACTCTCTCAAAGGTGGTTGATTATTGAAATTATTACCTTGATAGTTACCTTGGTGATTACCTTGGTAGTTGGGCCTTTATTGCTGATTCCATTCTTGATTCTGTTGAGGACGATAATTGTTGTTGTTGATGAAGTTCACATCCTCAAGGGTTTCAGGACAGTTGTTCCCTGAATGCCCAATGTTGCCACAGTCTTCACACATTGTTGACATTTCTTAGCATCACTTTTAACTAAGTTGTCATCCCTAGCATGATGCCAGAAATGCATTGTTGGTAATTATGAGAACATTTGTAAACTATATATATAAGGTATCCGTAAGCGCATAGATAATTTACTATTGTAGCATTTCACCCGGGAGTATACCAAGTATCGTTATTTATATTTTATCCACAGGGAGGAGCTATGGGGTTGTGTTGGCATAGAGATATTGACAAATATGTGTACTTATGATAAAACCACTCTAACGCTATGTCAGGGGTAAGTCAAGTGATAAATAAATGACAAGTGTAAGGTAATAATGGTATTCCAGAGATAGAAATAGATACTCATAAAATATAGTAAGGCTAAGCAGGAGATTAGTTAAGAGCAAAAGATTTCTAAGTTATTACTTATCTACTAAGTCTTTTGTACACCCAAGTATATCTACTCTCATCTATAGTATAACTAACTTTGGATCTATGCATAAGGAACATTACTAAGGAAGATTAAGAACAGAGCTTGTCTTCCTTCGCAATCACATTCTACATGCTCTACAAATGGGGAGTGGACTACAAAGGACTCAATAGGAGTGTCACATCTGCGATCTACCACATGACCCAGAGTGCAGAAGGCATCTGCAGGCAAACAATATCTAAGCACCATGCTTACATAATGTCGACCACTTAACTCACTCGAGTACTGAGCTAAGAGCTTTGCGAACATATGCATATATTCATCATCAATCATAACTATATCAAGCATATTACTAGAGCAAACTAGGAACATAATAAATAGCAACATAATATTGAAGTAGCACAAAGTCATAAATAAAGAGATACAATGGCTATTCCAGTCTCCAGATGGAAGATCCGAAATCTTGAGCAATAGCCCAAACTCTACTTGAACCTTTCTAGCTAGCCTATACTAGAAACATGAAGAATTGGAGCTCGATTCTCTTATCTCTGGAAACCCTAATTTCTGGTCTGATCTTGACTTATGGCAGCGTGCTCTTGAGGGAATGCCAGGGGTAGGTTATATAGGCCGGAGCATCCAACATGAGCCCTTGGATCAAACTGACTTAAAGGACGGCATAGATGCATCCTAGGAGGCAGTGAGAAACCGACATATGAAGGAGGCTAATAGATGGGTCCCCTAGGGGCCAAGCGGCCTCTAGGCGGGGCCGGCTGGCCCCACCTGGCAGTGGCTTGGCCCCCACTATCGATGAAATATGGTCGGTAGTCTACCGAGGGGTATGCCCACGGTAGTAGATGAATCAGTGGAGGTGCGCGTAATAGGAGCCGGATGGTGACACAAGCACAGAGACAAGCGATTTAGACAGGTTCAGGCCGTCTAATCGACGTAATACCCTACGTTCTGTGTCTTTGGTGGATTGTATTGAATATAAGATGCCTTCGAGGGGGGTCCCTACCCACCTTATATAGTCTGGAGGGTAGGGTTACAGGTCGGTTTAGATCTTGATCTATTTGGCTATATGGTTAGTATTTACAAGGAATACGATATCTATCATATCCGAACAGATCTCCCTTCATCGCTAAGATGTCTTTTGATTGCCTTGCGGTGCACGCCGACCAGAACCGAGCACCGTAGGCCTTGATCTTATGGGCTGGACCTCCCCTGGTGGTGCGGCCCATGTCCATTGCCATGGATACCTAGGGTTATACCCCCCATAGCTAGTCCCCGAGCGCCTTGTATGCGCTGAGCAACGCCATCTTGAGCAAATCTGAGCAATTTAACTTGGAGCCAGACAGTTAATCTGGTAATCCGACCAGTTTAATTGGTAATCCAAACAACAAAATGTAGTGCTGACTAGTTTAACTGGTAATCTGACCAGTTTAACTGGTAATCCTATCAATAAATGAGGTGCCGACCAGTTTAACTGGTGATCCGAGCGGTGGAAGTTGAAGCCAACTAGTTTAATTGGTATGCAGATCTTGGACTTAGCCAAGTAAGGCTTGCCAGAAGGATGTAAGGAGCTCAAGTTTAAAATTTAAAAAATTCTCCACCTTTGGTGAAGTGTACACACTTAGGCTTCGTTAGCGAAGTCAGATGATCATCATCCATGACTTAGTCAAAGAGGATGTTAGTATCGATACATGTGCCGCTAGGTGCAATGTATACATTATAGTCCCCGAGCCTGATAGTAGGTGAAGAAGACACCTGGTGTCAGGATCAAATAATATCAACGATCACTTAGTTAGAATAACCAACTCCCAGCTTAGCCGAGCACACAGCTAGTCCCCAGCTTAGCTGAAATCAATGAGGAGAAAAAACAATACACTCACCACAAGGTGAAGTGGACACACTTAGTCCCCGAGCTTGCTGTAAGATAGAGAAACATCTTGTAGCAGGATCAAAGAACATTATTAATATTGAGATCAAATAATATATTCTCAGCTTAGCTTTGGAAATTACACTCACCACTAGGTGAAGTGTACACACTTAGTCCCCGAGCCTGCTTTAAGATAAAGTTACATCTTGTAGCAGGATCAAAGAATTAACTGTAGAGGATAAAGTCCCCGTGCTTAGCATTAGGCATGTGGAGTAAAACTTGATAATATCGAGCAGTAAAACATGGAGAAAACGGAGAGTGCTTAACACTAGATTGCTGCGATAGATATACTTATCAAGGCCCCTGACGTGCCGCCCAGGATTAGCACCCTGATCTGGACAGCATGGACCACCTTGATAGCACATATGACATGCAGCGTCGGCAAAACATAATAAGCCGGCAGACGAATCGACAGACGAGACATAGCAAAATCTGACCACCAAGGGAGTCCCTAGCTTAGCTGGCGATGCTTGCACAAATAATCCAAACACCAAGGAGTCCCCAGTGTAGCTGACGATGAAGCAAAGAACAATCAAAATGCCGAGAAGTCCCCAGCTTAGCTGGCGAGCCCTTGTCGTAGCTGACGATGAAGCGACGGACAATCTAACGCGTTGGTTGATGGAGAATCGAGCACCGAGCAGCCCAACCAACTGGTCGGCGGTGAAGTGAGCACCGAGTAGAAGTGAACACCGAATAGTTCGACCAACTGGTCGGCGATGAAGTCATGAACCTAGCGGTCTGACCAGTTGATTAGCGGAGACACCCAAAAGCCAGGTGGTGCGACCACCTAGACGATGATCCTACAATACAGATATGTAGAACGGGTAGTACATGATTTAAAGATAAAATATGTGAACTCGGTGATGAAAAAAATAGAGCGGAGTTGATCAGGAACAATGTATCGATGAATTTTATATCCTGTAGAGCAGTTTATGTTTATTTGGAGTTTGTTCATATTTGTAAAAAGGACAAAATCCCCATGCTTAGCACAGGATATTAGAGTAAAATTTGGAGAAATTGGAGTGCCTTGGACTTTACCATGGCGAAATTGGAGTGCTTAGCACTATATCATGGAGAACATGGAGAGTGCTTAGCACTACACCGTTGGAGAACATGGAGAGTGCTTAGCACTTTACCGTTGGAGAACATGGAGAGTGCTTAGCACTTTACTATTGGAGAAGATGGAGAGTGCTTAGCAGTTTACCATTGGAAACATGGAGAGTGCTTAGCACTTTACTGTTGGAGAACATGGAGAGTGCTTAGCACTATTCCATGGCGAACATGGAGAGTGCTTAGCACTATACCATTGGAGAACATGGAGAGTGCTTAGCACTTTACCGTTGGGGAACATGGAGAGTGCTTAGCACTTTACCGTTGGAGAACATGGAGAGTGCTTAGCACTTTACCATTGGAGATCATGGAGAGTGCTTAGCACTTTACCGTTGGAGAACATGGAGAGTGCTTAGCACTTTTCCGTTGGAGAACATGGAGAGTGCTTAGCACAATATCATGGCAAACATGGAGAGTACTTAGCACTATACCGTTGGAGAACATGGAGAGTGCTTAGCACTTTACCATTGGAGAACATGGAGAGTGCTTAGCACTAGCACTTTACCATTAGAGAACATGGAGAGTGCTTAACACTTTACCATTGGAGAACATGGAGAGTGCTTAGCACTTGACCGTTGGAGAACATGGAGAGTGCTTAACACTATACCATGGTGAACATGGAGAATGCTTAGCACTTTACTGTTGGAGAACATAGAGAGTGCTTAGCACTATACCATGGCGAACATGGAGAGTGCTTAGCACTTAAACGTGGCAAAATTTGGAGAGTGCTTAGCACTTCACCATGGCAAACATGGAGAGTGCTTAGCACTTAACCATGGCAAAATTTGGAGAGCATGGAGAGTGCTTAGCACTATACCGATGAGACGTGTGGGGAATTCTATCCCAAGATTCTTGTGCACGCTTAGGAATATGGACATCATCGAGGAGCCACTACCACCTACTCATGACTTAGGGCACTACTGCTCATGCATGTTTAGGTGCTAAGTCAATGATAGGGCTACTTCTAGATAACACGAATGGAAACATGACTGGTCGGCGCGGCGTGGCTTGCATACGACTCAGGTGGTGTGGGGGGTATGACCCTAGATACCCATGGCAGACCACATGGGCTGCCCCAGGGGTGGCCCAACCCACCAGACGAAGCCTTGCGGGGCACAACACTGCTCGGCGCCTCCCGCAAGACACCAGGAAGATATCCTAAAGATACTACGAGATCTGTTAGGATACATATGATCCCATGATTCCTGTAATCTATTATTACTTTCTGGTTATCTCCCAGATCTAACCGACTTGTAACCCTGCCTCTCGGACTATATAAGGTGGGCAGGGACCCCCTCCAAACTCACGCAATATCATACGATAGCCAATACAATCCAACAGACCATAGGAGTAGGGTATTACGTCATACTGACGGCCTAAACCTATCTATCGCGTGTCTCTATTGCCTTCTTGTTCTTGATTACACGCATCTCTACCGATTAATCTACCTTCGTGGGATACCCCTCGGAGGACTACCGACGATATTCTATCGACAGTTGGCGTGCCAGGTAGGGGTGTGCGTGCTGTTTCCATGTCGAACAAGATGGTATGTTCCGCAGGCTCTTCATCCCTCCCACAGCCCGGCCAGATCTTCACAGTCGGATCAATCTCGTGGATCATCAACACTGATGGAGTCGGAGAGCTCATCGAGCCAGTGTAGATCGATTCTACTCCGATAACCCCAACACCTACGACTATAGATCCGATCTCAGAACCACCTCTGAGGTCGCCTTCATCGACAACTTGCCACCCGCTTCCTCGCTACCAGAGGAGGCAGATCAACAACGACAATCTGATCGCATCCATCGATTAGGTTAGTCAGAAGCTCGCCGATTGCCTCTCCATTGCCGAATCAGCTCTGGACATGTTGGTTCAGCATCGACCACCCTCAGATCTAGATCTATCGGAGGCTACTTAGAAAACTCTAGGGGTTGCGGCTCTGCCCTTCGGGCTCACCAACGTCGCCACTACCTACCAAGATGCCCTAAGGGGCAAGTTCGCCGACTAGGTTGGAGATGTCCAACCTCCCATCGACCAGATCGCTGACCAGCCTTCGCCGTATGTCAACTTCCCCCACCTTGGCCGATGCCCTGGAACGTCCCTCCAAACCATCTTGGAGGAGAATCTAGACTTCGAGTCCCAGGGCTCTATGGAGACTGTCATCGAGACCACCGCCAAACAAATCCCACTCCGTCCTTTCCGTGGTGGCGCAATCTTCAATGTCAGCGTCGATATCCCCCCCACGGGAAGGGGAAATCAAGGAGGACCGCGCCGCTCACATCAACATGAATGTCAACTATGCGCAGCGCTGAGCAAACGAGGCTACCCTTGTGATGGCCGAGGCTCAACTTGACTCGCAAGGAAGGCCACGCCAACTGCACCGCAACCTCGACGACAAATTCGTCCGTGTTGATGGCCACGACGTCTACAAGACCCCAAGTGCCAACCTGGCCGTGGCCGCCAATGAGCTCGCTAGGCTCCCACAGACACCAGAGGTCGCCAAGGTCACCGCCGTGCTTAAAGCGGCGCACTACTAGGTCAACGAGATCCACCAGGATTAGAGACCTTCATAGTCCACAAGCTCGTTTCGCCGATCAGCCATGCCAAGATCCGATCACCGCCCAAGCCGCTTCACTGACCAACATCGCGACGATTGGCAACCCCTCTAAGGCCAACCGCATCGAGCATCTTCACCAACACGACCAGAAGGTCGACCAGGATGTTTGAGTGCACCTCAATAATCTCCGAGATGCACGATGATGTATCGACGGGCGCTGCTTCGATCACCATGAAGAAGAAGTACGCCGCCTCCAAGAGTACGAGCAAGAGTACGGTAACCTAGACTCAGCTCTCAAGCCGCTACATGCCGGGAATGCTGCAGATCATGGTGTCGACAACCTCGAAGGGCCCCCAGCATTCACAAGGGCACTCCGAACACTCCAGTGGCCCCATGGTTTCAAAATCACTGGGGTCGAGCCCTACAAGGGAAAGATGAACCCCACAAAGTGGCTATAGGCTTACACCACTGCTATGTGCGCTGCCGAAGGAGATACTAGTGACATGGTGAATTATCTTCCCGTCACGCTCACGCCAACCGCCATGAACTGGTTCACAAGCCTTGCCTCGGACTCCATTGAATCCTAGGAGGAGCTGAAAAAGGTCTTCACCGACAACTACATGGCTACGTGCACTCGGCCGGGCACCAAACATGATCAGAACCGCATCTACCAGAAGCCCTCCGAGCTCCTCCATAGCTACATTAGATGCTTTTTTGAGATGAGGAATTCTATTCCTAACATCACGGAAGCTGAGGTCATCACCGCCTTCATTCGAGGACTCCATCACCGCGAACTCCGCTCCAAGTTCAACTACAAGCCACCCACGGGGATTGGTGAGATGATTACGACCGCCAACCAGTACATCGACACCGAAGAAGCCGAAGCGCGCTTCAACGAGGATGTGGGCATTCATCGCCCAACTCACCGCAGCGACGATCGCCCCGACGACTGACGCCACAACGACCGCCGCTACGACGAACGCAGTCACCATCGGGACAGTGGCCGTGATCAGCCAGAAGGCTCCAAGTCTGGTCAATATCGCCGCCGCTGACCAGACCATATCATCATCGCTGTTGACAAGCCTCGAGCCAAGCAACAACTACGATGAGTAGTACAAGAAGATCCTCGATGGCCCGTGCCCTCTCCACAAGAACGCCAAGCATAAGATGAAGGATTGCCTCGGATTGGCTAAGGATTTCTAGGCCAAAAAGCCGGACGACAACAACAACGATGGCGCCGAAGGCCGCCGACCACCTCGAGGCAATAACAATGCCTTCTAGGATCACGACAAGGTGGTCACCACCATCTTCGAGGGCCTCGCCTCCACCGAGAGCAGAAGAGAACGGAAGCTCGCCACCCGCCGGGTGCTCGCCGTCAACGCAGAAGACACCGCCGCCAACCCTAGCTATCACCCCTGGTCTGAGGTCCCCATCACTAGTGGGTGGATATCCCTTACACAGGGCATTTCCCCCTCGTCCTCGATGCAACCATCTAGAAAGTGCTTTTTAGAAAAGTGCTCATCGACAGTGGGAGCGCTCTGAACCTCCTCTTCGCCGGAGCCCTAAAGGAGTTGGGCCTTGGGATAACAGATCTCACACCCTCAGACTCCTCCTTTTGGGGTGTGGTACCTGGCAGGGCATCCAAACCGCTTGGAGAGATCACCCTACCAGTACAGTTCAGCATGGCAAGCAACTACTGCATTGAGCACATCAACTTCTACATCGCTGACTTCAACACCGCCTATCACACCATACTTGGTCAGCTAGCTCTAGCCAAGTTCATGGTTGTACCGCACTATGCTTATTTGGTGCTGAAGATGCCTTCACCTGTAGGAGTTCTGGCCCTGCAGGCCAACCTCTCCATCGCCTACGCCTGTGAGACAGAGAGTCTTGCCCTCATCGAAGCCACCGACCTCTCCATCCAGATGGCCAGTGTGGTCACCAATGCTAATATGGTGCCTACCGATGACCTAGAGATCCCATCGTTGGAACCTCCTCGCTCCTCCGTCAAGTCCAAAGAAACCAAGGAAGTTAGCCTCGGCCTCGATGACCCCTCCAAGACCATGAAGATTGGGGCTCACCTCGACCCCAAATAGGAAAGCGCGCTCATCTCCTTCCTACATGCCAACGCTGATGTGTTTGCTTGGAAACATGCAGACATGCTGGGGGTACCATGGGAGAAGATCGAGCATGCCTTGATTGTCTCGCCGACCACCAAACCGATCAAGCAGAAACTCTGATGATTCGCACTAGACAAGAAGGAGGCTATTAGGGTAGAAATAAAATGGCTCCTAGCTGCCCGATTCATAAAAGAAGTGTATCATCCTGAGTGGTTAGCAAACCCTATTCTTGTTCAAATAAAGAATAAAGAATGGAGAATGTGCGTTGATTACACTGATCTTAACAAACACTGCCCTAAAGACCCCTTCGGTCTGCCTCAGATAGATGAGGTTGTAGACTCCACCACTGGCTGTGAACTGCTCTCCTTCCTCAACTATTACTCCGGCTATCACCAGATTTCCCTCAAGGAAGAAGACTAGATAAAGACGTCATTCATCACGCCTTTCGGTGCGTACTGCTATACCACCATGTCCTTCGGACTCAAAAACACTAGGGCAACCTACCAAAGGGCAATCTAGATGTGCCTCGATCAATAGATCGGACGCAACATCGAAGCTTACATCGACGATGTGGTCATTAAGTCCAAGACCACCGATAATGTCATCACCGACCTTGAAGAAATGTTCGCCAACCTAAAAAGGTACCGATGGAAGCTGACCCCTTCAAAGTGCATCTTTGGAGTTCCGTTCGGTATACTCCTGGGCTACATCATCAGCGCATGTAGCATCGAACCCAACCCCGACAAGGTCTCCGCCATCACCAACATGAAACGGCCAACATGTGTCAAGGATATACAGAAGCTTATAGGTTGCATGGCTGCTCTAAGCCGCTTCATATCGCGCCTCGGCAAAAAGGGACTACCATTCTTCAAACTCCTCAATGCCTCCGAGTGCTTTTCCTGGTCGAAGGAGGCAAATACAACTTTTGAGCAGCTCAAGTTGGTTTTAACAAAGCCTCCAACCATGATGGCGCCTCGACCAGATGAAACTCTACTGATCTACATCACCGCCACTTCTCACGTCATTAGCACAGCTATTGTCGTTGAATGCGTGGAGGCCGAGCACACCTATAAGGTGCAACGTCTGGTCCACTTCATCAGTGAGGTCCTTAATGAGCCCAAAACTCGTTATCCTCAAGTTTAGAAACTACTATATGCTCCGATACGTTCTCCGGATACATTTTTCGGCCTCCAACAACGCCGCCGAATGCGAAGCATGTCTCCACAGACTCCTTATAGCCGTTGAGCACGGCGTTAAATGCCTCATGGTATATGGGGACTCCGCGCTGGTCATCAACTAGCTTAACAAAGATTGGTCCTACTCTAGTGAAAAGATGGATGCATATTGCGCTAAAATTAGGAAGCTTGAAGGAAAATTCTTCGATATCGAGTACCACCACGTGGTACGAGATCAAAATCAGCTCGCCGACCACCTATCCAAGATAGGCTCTTCTCGCACCGCGATTCTGCCTAGGGTCTTCGTTCAAGATCTTTTGGCGCCATCCATTAAGGAGGAGAAGGAAGTTCAAGAAGTTCCTCTAGCCAAGCAGCTGGTACTTACAGTACCTTCACCGGCTACCGATTGGAGGCAACAGTTCATCAAGTACCTCACCAGCACTAAAGTACCCGCTGATAAGACTAAAACCGAACGCCTAATCCGTCGAAGCAAGCATTACGTGCTGGTGGACGGCAACTTGATGAGGAAAAGTGCCAAGGAAGGGATACTACAGAAATGCTTCACCCAAGAAGAGGGAGTGAAACTACTTCTCGAAATTCACTCTAGTTCCTGTGACAACAACATGGCCTCGAGAAACCTAGTCAGCAAAGCTTTCTGAGCTAGTTTTTACTGGCCCATGGCCATCTCTGATGCAGAAGACCTCGTCCGACGTTGTGAAGGATGTCAATTTTTTGCCAAGCAAATACATGTGCCGGCACAAGAACTATAGACCATCCTAGCTTCCTGGCCTTTTGCATGCTGGGGACTGGATATGATCGGGCCTTTCAAGCCAGCGCCAGGTGGTTTCCGGTATGTGTATGTCGCCATCGACAAGTTCTCCAAGTGGATCGAGTATAAACTGCTTGTCTCGGCTACTGCAAAGAAAGCAGTCAAGCTCTTCGAAGATATCATCCACAGATTCGGTCTCCCGAATAGCATTATCATCGACCTCGAAACCACATTCACCGATCATCATTTTTGGGACTTCTGCGAAGACCGTTGCATCTCCATTAAATACATCTCTGTTGCCCATCCCAGAGCCAACGGCCAGGTCGAACGGGTGAATGGCATGATCCTTGATGCCCTAAAAAAGAGGCTATATCAGAAAGAAGAAAAGCATCCGGGTAGATGGCTCAAAGAGCTACCAGCTGTGGTCTGGGGACTGGGCACTCAAGCTAGTCGCAGCACCGGTGTGTCTCCATATTTCTTGGTCTTTGGCTCATAAGCCATACTACCAGCGGACGTTGCCTTCTAAGCACCTAGGGTGGAAAATTATGATGAAGAGCAAGCCACAGTTGTTCGAACAGAGGATGTCGATAGGGCCGAGGAAGAATGCCTGATCACCTGCGTCCACATAGCCAAATATCTAGAAGGCTTGCGGAGTTACTACAATAGCAACATCAAAGGTCATTCATTTGCTGTCGGCGACCTCGTTCTCTGTAGAAAACATAAAACCAAAGGGATGCACAAGCTCTCCTCCCCCTGGGAAGGGCCTTACGTTGTCAAAGAGGTTACCCAACTAAGGTCCTATTGGCTATGTGACTTGGACAAAATTGATATCCCCAATTCATGGCACATTGAGCACCTCATGCATTTCTATCCTTGAAATGCTCTAGATATGTATTCTCCACTCCATGATGAATAAAGTTTTGGTCACCATAATTTGTCTCCATTATTTCTCCTTTACGATTTAATCTCCATTTACGGTCGCCGAGCTCTAAGCTACTCCTTAACAAACTCCAATACAAGATTGCCATAAATGCTCCGCCACATTTCTCCATATCTCTAACATGTGATCGCCATAAACACTATGCCGTGTTTCTCCATATCTCTGAAATATTTCACCGACAACCGAGCAGCACAATCTCTGTTCTGTTCTCTGTGGAGAAGACCTAGTCTCCAATCTCTCCCTACACGTGCTATGGGCTCCGTGCTCTGCGTTATGGGTGGTCGGCTGTGGTTCCTTGGTCACGCCTGTTCCTCCTACATGGGCACGGGCTCCGTGCTCGACATTATGGACTATGGGCTAGCCAAGGCCGAGAGCTCAGTAAAAGAACTAACTGCTCGGACGCCACTTATACTACATATATCTCCAAGTTATTTTGCCAACCGCCAAGCAGCACATGTTTCTCTCTGTTCTCTATGGAGAAGACCCAGTCTCCGACCTCTCCCTACACGTGCTATGGGCTCCGCACTCTGCGTTATGGGTGGTCGGCTATGGTTCCTTGGTCATGCCTGTTCATCCTACACATGCACGGGCTCCACGCTGGATGTTATGGACTATGGGCTAGCCAAGGCCAAAGAGTTCAGTAACGAACTAACTGCTCGGACGCTACTTATACTATGTATAATTGCGTTAGGGTTAACACTACAACGATTTTTCACCGCAATACTAGCAAACTGCATTAACATGCACATGTTACTTTACAACATTTATACATATGCATAAATGTTTGTTTGCGCCCTTGCACGTTCTAACTACTCTCTCCAGTTAATACAACATAACTCTCCAAGTAGATCACCGAGCTTCGCCATCACCGTCCATCTCGCCGAAAAGGTCGATGTCGCCGGCCAGCTTCTTCGCCGTGTCTTCCACCTCATCTTCCAGCTGCTGGTGCTCTGTCGTGCCCGTCCCTCCGGTGAACCTAGCCCCTATTGCCTGAAGATTAGTGGCTGGGTAGTGGGACCGGACCACCACAAGGGCGTGGGTAACGACGGTAACAATGGCGTCACGGTTGAAGCTCTTGAAGTTTTCCCACGCCGCCTTGCACCTCTCGATGATGGTGTCTAGACGCGGCGGCCGGCCATCGGGCTGAGTAGACACCTCCAGGTGGACGCAGTCAAGCACCGGTTTGATTCCAGCAACCACGGTGTCGAGCTTGTTCTGTTCGGTTCTGGCATCCTGCTCCAGCACATCAAACTGCGCCTTGGCCCTTCGATAGTAATCTATAGGTATTACAAGGGTCCATCAAGCAAAAGAAATTACTCCACCAGTAACTCTGACCATGAAGTACTCACCATTTAGCTCCTTGGCCAGTTTGTCCACTCGCCTTGACTCCTTCGCCTTCTCCTCTTGGAGTTGCTCAACGGTTTGGCACAGCTGGTCGAGCTCCGCTTCTTGCTCTACAAGCACAGCGGTCGTCAGCACCAATAATAATTCAGCAATGCAAAGCAAGTTCACCGATACGCCATACCTTTTCTCTGCTCGGAGACACTTTTGAGCTGCTCGAACTTGCATTCCAGCTGATTGCAAAGACTCGTCACCTGCTTGGAGCTCCATTCTACCTGCTCAAACCTGCCATGCAGCTGCTCGGATAGGACGCCCTTCTGGTACTCTAGGTCCCGAGCATTGGATTTGGCAAGATCACGCTAACACTGGGCCCTCTAGATGTTTTTCTCCATTATCTTCACCACCTCCTTAAGTTTTTCATTCTCCTTGGTGAGGGGCTCCATCCTCTTTATCACCTGGCGCCACTGCTCAGTAGTCCGAGTTATCCCCTGCAAAAATGCCAAGATTATGACCAAGAACAATCTCCAATGTCAAAGATGATCATTATAGATCAAGTACCGACCTTGATCTGCTTCATCACTACGGACAGGTAGACTCCAGCCTCCTGAGCTCCCGGGTGGTGTCCTCCTCCTCAACAACCACCACTTCATTGCCCCGCTTGCGGAGGATGGGGACGGCTTGAGGTCATGATTCCTCGTGCTCAATTTCTTCTACCTCATCCTCTTCCTCCGTAGCTAGATGCACCACCAGGGGGCTCCATGGCTGGATAGCGTGTCCGACCATGCCCTTGGACGCTTTGGGGAGCGCCGTCTGCTCCTCTAGCAGCGTAGGTTTCTCTGCTCTGGATTCCAACGCAACGCTAACAACTCCAGCCTCTGCTCCCAAGGACCAGGCCATTCCCGTCGTTGCCTCGGGTACTACCACCGACCCGTCCATCACCGACACCCACCATTCGTCACCACCAAGTCCACCAACAGGGGCGGTTGACTCCTCCGCCGGCTGCCGAGCACCCGAGGACTCTGGGATAGGAGCCACCGGCATTGCCTCTGCCTCGGGACCAGCCCTTAGCTGCTCGTCAGTTTGGATGGGCGGGGTCTGATCCTCCGCACGCCTCGCGCTGCATCAGATCAGCTTGTTAGTCACCAAAAGAGATAAGGATACGACAACAAAATAACTCCAAGCCAAGGATACTTACATGTCGGCCTGCTGGTACACTTTTCTGAACCGGCGCTGCCTTCCTGAGCCCCCAGCCATGGCCTTAGGGTTGATTCCTGCACCTTGGGGTGGAGGTCTCGTGGTCTCCGCCATCGGCCTGTCCTACGCCCACCGCTCTAGGACTCCCCTCGCTTGCTACTCGGGGACTCCCTTCACCTACTGCATGGTGACTCCCGTCGCCTGCTGCTCGGGGACTCCCTCCCCTCCCTTCAATTGCTCCTTCGCGTGCATGTTGCGTGGAGGCGCCTTAGTGCTCGGTGGTGGAGCCACTGGCACTTTGTCGTCATCCGAACACTCGGACATTGCAGCGCTCCACGTCCAAGTGGTCTCGTCGCCGTCAAGCAAGATGCCACCCGGCTTGAGGGGAGAGCGGCTTGAGGGGAGAGGCACCTGCTGTCTTTTTCTTCTTTCGGGCTAGCTCGTCTACCGCTGCCCTCTTCACCTAGACTTTCTCCGACACCCGGGATGGACTCTCCGTCCGACCAGCATCCGCACCTCTAGACTCTGATGAGACGCTGATGGCACCTTCCTTAGGCTGTGTTGGTGGCCGGGCATCCACTGCCTGCGGCCAATCACCTCTCAGCATGCCCGAGAAGTACACCGCTCTTTCCTGTGAATGGATCTTTGCATAAGTGAATCAGTTCGCTGCTCGGCAACAATCATGGATACAAAGCATCACGAACAAAACAATTGGGATGGTTACCTAAGGAGGCGGATTCTTGCAGTTAAAGGGTCTCGTCATCCTTGACAAGATGAATGAGGCAAATGGAGCGAATAGCTCTGCAGCTCGCTCTTGCACATCGTCCCTCGACAGCATCTCTGTCCACTCTCGGGTGCCGTCGGTGTCGCCGTTGAAGTCAAAGCCTGCGTGGGCCCTCTCCTTGCAGGGCTAGACACGGTGCACTATGAAGCTCACCACCACCAGTCCACCGTTGGTCTACATGCCCTTTATTAGGTCAAGGAGCTCCCTCACCTGCTCCATATCAGCACTGCTTGGCCTCTCTGACCAGCTTTTCTGGCTCTCTAGGATGTGGTCGATGTCATAGTGGATGGCAGGGTGGCTCTGCTTCATGTAGAACCACCTAGCATTCCACCTATTCAGCGACATGTTCAGCGGCACAGTAAGGTACTCACCCGCCATTCCATCATGCAGCTGAAGGTACACACCGCCGACCACCTTGGAACCATCGCCGCCCTTCTTCTTCAGCTAGAATAGGTGATGGAAGAGGTTGAAGTGGGGAAGGATTCCGAGATACGCCTCATAGAAATGGATGAAGATAGATATGTTCAATATGGTGTTTGGGTGCAGGTTACACAGACCAACTCTCTAGAACTCCAACAAATCCCTTAAGAACAGATAAATAGGAAAACCTAATCCGCGCCAAAAGTAGTCCTTAAATACTATAGCTTTGTCGGTATGAGGCATTGGATAGGGCTCACCGAGGGCCAGCCGCCATTCGGCGGTGACACGGTAAGGGAGAATGCCCGCCTCCACCAATCTGTTGAGCTCCGCCTCTCCCATGCGCGACGGCACCCACTCTTCATCATGGCTAGCTCCAGCACTCGCCTTCTTTGGGCTCGCCTTCTTTGGGTTCACAGCTCCCCTCTTTGGCGCCATCTCTCAGATCCGGATTGGGGCTGGCGATAGAAATGCGTGCGGCTTTGAATCTAGAAGCATGAGGGTTGAGGAGGAAGATGAAATGGCAAAGTGGCAAAGGTGGGAGCGCCGGGTACGACGGTGTAGTTATAAAGCACTCCCCCACCTTTTCGCATTCAAGGGTTTTTGGGAAACCGCTCCCACGATTTGTGCCTCTTTGAATTCTCCACAACAGCAAGGTGGGCCGTTACCTAGGCTTTCACGCAACCGCGGCCCATATCGCCCATTTATCTCCGCAATATGTTATGGTTCGCCGAATATTCGCTGACTTCTCAGCCAACCGTTACGTCTCAGTAATTACTACTGTACAGCCATTACTCCGGTATTTTCTTAGTGATTTGTTTTCTCCAAGTTTTCCTCTTATGGCTCAGGAACTGCATCAGCATTATGTCTCAGTTCCTCACCACATTGGGGATTTTCTTCTGTTAACTGTTGTTTCTGACCCTGACACCACATGACCATGTCACCTACTATCAAGCTCGGGGACTAAGTGGGCACACTTTACCTTGCGGTGAATGTGCATTTTCTCATTTTAGGGCTATGCCGGGGGACTGGCTGCCTGCTCGGCTGGTCTTCTACTGTTCTTCTACTTTGGACCCTGGCACTACATGACTACGTCATCTACTGTCAAGCTTGGGGACTAAGTGGGCACACTTCACCTGCGATGAATGTGCTTTTTCTCATTTCAGGGCTATACCCGGGGACTGGCTGCCTGCTCGGCTGGTCTTCTACTATTCTTCTACTTTGGACCCTGGCACCACATGACTACGTCATCTACTGTCAGGCTCGGGGACTAAGTGGGCACACTTCACCTCACGGTGAATGTGTTTGCTTTATTCTAGAAGACTCCATGCCTCTTGAAGTTGAAGAAGACTATCTCCCTTTCTCATGGTCGGACTCTAAGTGGGCACACTTGGTCCATTGTGAAGAAATTTTTGATTCTGAACTTGAGCTCCTTACACCCTTATAGCAAGCCGTACTTGGGTTACACTGCTCGGTGACGGTTCACGCTGCTTGGCAACTGCTCACAACTACTCAGCAACTCATCACGGTGGTCGGACCATTGAGTTTGACTGCTTGGCTTTGTTCGTACCTACTCGGACAAGCTCAAGATGGCGTTGCACAATGGGTATAAGGTGCTCGGGGACTAGCTGTGGGGGGTACGACCCTGGATACCCATGGCAGACCACATGGGCTGCGCCCCTAGGGGCGGCCAAGCCCACCAGACAGAGCCTTGCAGGGCACGACACTGCTCAGCACCTCCCGCAAGACACCGGGAAGATATCCTAAAGATACTACGAGATCTGTTAGGATACGTATGAAACCATGATTCCTGTAATCTATTATTACTTTTCGGTTATCTCCCAGGCCTAACCGACTTGTAGCTGTAACAGAACCGCCCAATTTATACAAGATCAAGTACGGCTGTCCCCGCTAACACGTTGACACACACATACTTTCACTTATATAAACCCGGTAGTCCGCCGAGTGCCCCGAAAGACCTCGGTAAATCAACATCACAACCAAGATCGCGTGATTAAGCAAATACACATCACATACACAGGGTTGCAGCGGAAATAATATTACATATGGGTTCACAAATAAAAGTACAAGTTTGGGTTTCAAAACTGCTTAGTGAAAACAACATAGCTTTCAAATGATTACATTAATATAAGTTCCAAATATATTGCTAGCATAAGTGACATCATCTGACAAAAGCATATAGATGAGAAGTAACTATAGAATCACCGAGCCCACCGGCGGTTAGCCGCCATCTTCAACAGGCCGAGAACTCCACCTGCAACATGGCGGGATAAACCCTGAGTACTCGAATGTACTCAGCCAGACTTACCCGTCGGAAACCAAAACAAATGACACCAAGGATCATGCATAGCTTAATTTAGTGGATCTAGCTGGATGACCTTTTTGCATAAAAGCTTGAGTAACCATTAGCATTATTCACCTGTACTAGCAGTGACTTTTAGCCATTACCTACCATCTATATTAGCACCTATACAAATCAATCACTTGATTAAGTTGTAAACAATAATAACCATATCGGGTATTTCATGGCTCATTGTCATCATCATCATCATCATCATCATCATTTAACCATATCTTTATATTTAGTGAATCTACATTGCCGCTGCTCAGTCAAGTTCTCACTATCCGGGAGAGATGGCGATTCGAATCGATTCCTATCTAGCTGGAGCGGTATTCCTAAACACAAACCCTGCTTCCCCCGTCAGGGTCGCAAACAAGTCACCTTTGGTACAATTCAGGAGTCACGAGTCCGAATAGATCGACATTCTCAGAGAACCACTCTGCCAAGGTTGTTCGGGACTCTAACCCACCTTGGACTTATGCCAATAGCTCTCTGCACATCCTTACTACCTCCAGAATGCACGCCACTGCTCGCGTCCCCGGCCTGAGTCGATGTACTAGGCTTCGCGGTCGGAACGACTTATCTAGCCAGCTAAGTGTTAGGCTGCGTTCAACATGACATGAGGACGTACAGCGTATCGGTCCTTAAACGACACAGACAGGGATAGATTCACACCCAAGACCTCCATGCCTTGTTGCTGCACTACCATCATCCCGTCCGGTCTCCTTTCATTATTAACACATGGTTCTTTTTCATGATAGCAAATATAGCCAACCGTGACCAAAGCTCATCCTACATCTCGCAGGTGACAGGAAATCACCCGACTTCTACCGGTCTATGCATAGCTAAGCATCATTCGATCCTACACTTAATTAGGATTCACAGGATTTTATCTGGACAAGGTAGGGATATAATGCAACAATTGGTTCCAACCAATTCCTATACTTAATGCATCATCAACAATAAGAGAAACTCAATATATTTGTAAAAACATGGGAGGCTTATAATGCTCTGGGGCTTGCCTGGGATCCGACACAAGTCAGTCCAGTTAGATGACACTCGCAAGTGAGCATCTCCTGTCCTAGCACTTGTCCAGTCCTTCCACCTTCGGGATAGGCCCACCATGCACCTTCCTCGGGTTCGGCTCCAACATCCCATCTAGCATGTGGTTCATCTAGTGTACCTAGATGAGATGCAATATGCAAGTGCATAAATATGAAGAATAGTACCATGAGACGCATCACAAAATAGCAAGCAAGACAAGCATAGTTTACACTAACACACTTAAGTACTTTGCGATGCTTAACTTAAACATCACACAATCTATCATGCTAAGATGGCAAAGAAGACGACAACACCAAGCATGACACAAGTTTCCCAAGATCTCAGGTGCTCTAACTCAGTCATCATTCAAGGCATAAGTCACACTTAACAATATACAAGCAAACACTATAATTGGAATCTGCCAATTTCTGGACATGCAAACAGTAGCTACAAGATTTAGCTATAACTGGAGTTACACAAATCAAAATGACTTGCAAGAAGACATTTTGGAAATCTTATAAAATTATCTACATTTCATCTATAACCATCGCAGCATGATTCCCAAGTTAAGTAGGTCGAAATGATACCTTTACAGAAACTGGTTCGTACAAAATAGAGAGCAACAAATCCTGTATTCTAACTTTAAACAATTGTAACTCAAATACTACTCAGCCAAATGATACCAAATTTTAACAGCAGCTAGATACATAAATTATCTACAACTTTTGTATAAACAAGTTTCACAACAAAGCAAATTATCATGAAGAACTTTGCTAAGTTCCCAGATCTGTCCATAAACCCCATCGGCAAGAAAATAATTATTAACTTATGCTGCAAATTCATAATTGGGCAAAACCAACTTTACCAACATTTCACACATGACTAAAGAACACCAGAAAACCTAGTGTCCATGACCAAATAAATTCTTTTAATGCATTTCTTAATTTATTTTAGATAACAAGGTGACTTAATGAACATATACCAAAAGTATACAATAAATTCTACAAAAATTACAGTGGCTCACATATCCTCTCAATAGTCTACTGTACAAATTTGCATAAGTATAGCTACCTCTATGAAAAAGACAATTTGCTATTGCAAGAAATCATGTGAGAGCGAGATAAACCAATAACTCACTCATACTTCATCCAATACTCATGAAATTTTTACCACACATCAACTATCAGATTAGTAGCATGACACAAAAATTTCACTTCATTTGGAGCCCTAGATCTACAGTTATGGAAAATAACAAATTCAACTAGCATTAAAACCCTAACTGCACAAATCCATTTTTACAGCTAAAACATGTCATATTATAGATCTACTGCATAGATAATTTCACAAGGATTCCAAAAAGTCCTCATTTGCTATTTTTGGATTTTTCTTCAATTTACTACGATTTTCCAAAGTTTAGCTGATTTCCTGCAAAAAGGTCCTCAACGGCACTATTCATATATATGAGTCATAGGTTCTGCAGAAAGGCCCTTCCCTTGTCTCAATTGTTACCCGAGGTCCTCGGTCGTGATTTACAGAGGGGTCTGGGTAGGAGCTCGCTGGAGGAGGCGCGTCGGCGGCGGGAAAGAGGCGGGGAAGCATCCAGGCATCCGCGCGCACCCGCTGGTGGCCGTGGTTGAGCGAGAGGTGGCCCGTACGGGAGCCGGCGGCGGATGCAGCTCCGGCGGCTCTGTTCGTACGTACGGCGGCAGCATTAGGGCTCGGCGATGGCTGCACTTGCCGGCGGCAAGCCGCGCAGGCCACAGCGGTCCAAGGCGACCATGGAATGAGAGGGATACAGAGCAGGGAGGGACGCAAACCATGCACGAGCTCCAGCTCGGTGGCAGCCATGGCAGCGGCGGCGCCATGGCCCAAAAGGGCCCTTACCTTGCGACGACGGACGATGCCGCTATGTTGGTGAGCGAGAGGGCGTCATGGTACTGCTACTAGTGAAGTGGTGCGTGGAATCGAATAGAGGTGTGTTGGCAGGGATGGATTTTTACGATGGCGGCGGCAATGGCGAGTTCGCCTCTTTCTACGTTGGAGAGGGAAAGAACGAGAGAGACACAGCGAACAGGAGAGAGGGAGCGTGAGGGAGAGCGGGCGCTCGGCCTTATGCAGCTGGGCGCGGCGATACGGGCCCAAGGCCGACGCTCGGACGACACGCGGCACTTGGCTCCTGCATATGGTCGGCCATGGACAAGCGCTGCTGCAGCAGTTCAAAATCTGAGAGAACTACTAATACCACCGCAAACAAACGACTGAAACTTGATTTTCTCCCCTTCATAACTCTCCATCTGATCAATGATTTGATCAACCAATTGCACTGTTTATTAGAGCTAAGTGTGTACTACAATATTTCTTAAAGGAGTCTCGTCTAATTCTCAACGGTTTCCAAACGATAATTCGCTAAAGATAGGTACCCGAAAACTGAAATGCGAAAATTCAGTCATCCAGACTTAGCCGATTTTCGAACCCTGAAAACAGCACTGGATTTGATATTGTGAGCGGCATTTGACTAAACTAGGCACTAATTTAGCTCTTGAGCATTAAACAAAGTTTGTTCCTCATGAGATGAACTACAACTTTAATTTAAGGTGCAACTCCATGCAAGCAATGTAAGCGATTGGTCAACATAGGTCAAAGTAGCATCACGGTAAAGCTTAAATCTGAGTTTTAGACCGATTGATGCATTTTCTTGATATTTGCTCAACACGAATCCTTCATGACTTTTGTTGTAGAGTTCGATTAGAGTCACTTGGGAAAAGTAGCAAGGTTTGGTTGATGACCTATAATTCCATTCACTTAATAGTGCAATTCAACAAAGATATAACTTATCATTTCATGTGACTTCTTGATTCCAAACTTCATGAAACTTTTCCATGGATCAATATAGATGGATATTGATGTGAGACACATGAAAGAAGTACATCCAACATTACTCAAGCATACCTTTTAGAAAGGGCAGAATGTAAGCAATGGTGCATGGTCCAAGTTTAAGTTGGAGCTCACTCTTGTAGATTTGATCTTGACACCTTCATCATCACTTAACATGCCATGTTTGAGCTCAAACCCATTGCTTAACTGGTGACAAACACCTGGGGTGTTACAGCCCTCCCCCCTTAAAGGAATCACGTCCCGAGATTCGGTGCGAAAGACTTTTAAGGGAAGAGAAACTTGTCATCCAGTTTCCAACATCAGTGATAGCATTAGGCTACTTAACTTCGAAGTATCAGAGAGGCTAATTTGGTCATGACACTTTCTGATACTTGCTCTTTGTCGTAAGCTGTTGTCCGAAGAATTTCCTTCGTTGGCGTCCATAAAGCATTGTTACATTGGAGGAGTCCAAGATAGCACTGTCCTACGTACTTCGTCCTCAATGTATGAAGAGTGATTCAAGCGTAGACTAAATACTTGTAACCTTTACTTCCCTAGTGGATATAGCATAGAACTTATGGACTTTGCACTAGATCATAATCTTCGGAAGGATACTCGTTGCAATGGTTCCATGAGTGCAGTTCTCTTTCTCTAATAACAATACTGTATTCTCTGAGTCTGTCGAGTAAAGATGGATGTGATAGCTGACTTTGTCTACCCAGCAATTTCGATGCTCGTTAGCTAAGGGAACCTTAGAATCTAAGTGACAACAAGAATTTGGGTTAAATTTGATGCAACCTCTTGGGTAAAACACATGGAAGACACCAAAGGCATGTCAGCATTGGAGAACCATTGATGCAGAAGGATGTTAGCGAGGCTTCGAGGACAACACAAGTTGCAAGTAATCACAAAACTAGGGACTAGTTCACTACCAAGCAGGTTAAGTACAATTTGCCTTCGTGGTGCAGTTGCACGGCAAGTTGGGTTGACTTGCATCGTAGTAAAACCAGCTTTCTTAAACTATATTTGACGTCGAGGCTTCCATTCTTAGGACAATCAATATCTCAAAAACCATAATCCAAAAATCTATGGTTTGACACCTTTCCAATTACTTTCGAATTGCAAGGGCACAATTTGACTTCTAGAACACCATGACTGCTCACGCATTGCTGATATAAGAGGGCAAAAGCGAGGCACATAGGGGTGCAATTAGTCTTCTCAAGGGTATGGAGGGTTGTCTAACAGCAATACACCTACAAGTTGTAATTTCTTGGCATGAATTACAAACACAACCGCCTAATGCAAAGGATGATCGCAGTCACCGCGAAAATGCAGATTCTGTACCCTTTCGTTTTCTATTCATATCTCACAAACTACTGCTCCAATATGCACAAATTTTGGTGGACATGTAGATCCATGGGTCTTCTAACTACTCACCAAAATTCAACTCAACCGGACACCGTTTGACCATCCAAACAATTCATCTACCAAAACTGCTCTGTTCTGAAATGACAACAAACCGAATTGACAAAACATCTCCCAAATCTGATGTTTCCCTCAACCAATCCTCAAACAAACTTAAGGCATCGACGTATCCTAAGTGAGAAATGAGGTCACCAAAGTTCGAGGCCATTCCAATCAAATCGTTGGCTTGAAGATGTTCGGTTTTGTTCCCTAAAATCTGGACAGATTTCTCGTTCTTCTCTTTCTTTGCTTCACACATTGTGGTGTGTGTTCTATACTCTCGATCTCTTTGTATAGCAGCAGCAGCTCTTTTCTCTAAGGATGTAGACCAAGGTTTTGCATATGTGGTTCTTATGGAACAACTTAAATCGTTTGATTTAGACACTAACTTGACGATGCACAAGCATTGGACTTGTGACTATGTTTTTGGGACACAAAGCATACTCTACATGGCGGGACTGTCCTACAGAGATAAGAAACCATTCCTGTATATCCTTCGGCGCTTCGTCCAATAGAGTCCGAACATATGTGTTAGTGGCACCTAGGGGCACAAAGATGCTGATCGAAACTAGGCACATGCTTTCTCTAGTTCTTCACTTAGCTGATCCAACATCTTGCATTGCTGAATGTCCTTGCTGTTTCTTTGCTTAACATCGTTCTGTGAGACATAGTCTTCATAGCTACCAATAAGTTGCTACCTAGCTGGAGATTACCTTACTATGGGTAACTAATCATTTGTTTCTCAACACTCAAAGTTCCAAATTCTTACTCTTGCCAACAATAGTTGTGATTGACGCATGACAGATGGTCACCATTGGAGTCAGCAAACAAGGGGTCACACTAGAGATAGTTAATCTCGCCGGTGCGATCCGCATGCACATAATGATCAAGACTTGGATAGCCAAGTCATAATCATAATGTGGTGTTCGATTCTTATCCGACAAACTATTTGTCCAACATTAAGTGTTGTATGCCTTTCTGATCCAACAATGAAGACATAAGTTGTTCACTAGGTGATGGACGTTAATACTAGGACAATCAAGTGGAGTCACTTGTCTACCACCTCTTATAGTCTATTAATGTTTATGTCGGTGACCAGTTTCTCAAAGGTTATCTTTTTTGTGACTTCAAAAGGAAGCTCTACTACTTTCGGTCTGATATATGGATCTTCGATAAGATATGGAGAGATAACCAAGGAAGAGCTCATGTGAAAATAACACATCGGTGTAGTTCGGCAATAGATCATGACTAGAAACCTCGATACCAGTGCGCACCCAGCAGCACAACCATGTGTCGGCCGGCCACAAGGTGGCCCTAGGTTCCGTCGTGGCACCATAGTTGCTACTCATAACACCATTACTGATCACACACCCAAAGTGAATTTTCAAGTTGCACAGATGGGTTCATAAGAACAAGCACTATGTAAAGGAGGGATAGCAAACAAAGGTAGTCACAAGGTTAGGAATCAACAAGGAGGTGATCCGAAGATCAAAGCACAGTTCAAGAGAACATAGCCTAATTACCGAAGACAACTGAGCAGGGGACTCTTGCCGAATTTCCATATACGTCTTGTGTCCACCAAGGTGATTACCAGGTAAAGATTAACATGAGATTTGGTCTTGCCAAGCAGCAACATGAGATCAAGACTGATAAACGTCCAGAGACTTGAAAGAGTTGGAGACAAAATACACAAGAATCGAGGGATAGAGCCATTGCACTGACTAGGGACTCAGTTGATAAAGCAATGACATGATCTACGAGGAAAAGGTTCCAAAGCCAGGGTAGATAGCGATTAGCATTGCACTAGCTCATCAGTAGGAGAAAGAGCAATGAAGTCTGACAAGGATTTTTGAGCAAGGTCCTCCCCCATAGGAGTGGGACAACCACGACACATGCAAGCATTCAAGGGAATTAAGCTTGGGCCTAAGGTCAAGCAAAGCCATGGATAAAGTCTTCGTAGCACAACGTTCAAGGCTAGCAACCACATGTACAAGCTTAGGTTCCTAACAGAGAACTTAATTGGAGACGACAACCATGAGATTATCAAAACTTGGACGCTGCTCCAGGATAGCGCTCTTCCACACTCATATGCTTACCGAGGACAAAAGGGTGACAACTATGGCACTACCTAGATAACGAGCATCCACGCCTACATCATGGTCTTAAGCGATCATTTCGAAACACTCAATCTGATTAGCTTAAGCGACTATTACTAAGCACAAAGCTCGTACATAATAAGCAGTCGCCTACAGTAACACCACTACACTTAAACATGCGAACCTAGTGGTAAGGTACTATTATCTTTTATTTCCTTTTTACTGAGTAGGTGGATATCTCTACAAAACAAGTTTTACTTACATTTAGCAATTTAGTTTTCAAAGGGGTGAAGTTTTTGCTAATTAATAACTTGTCATCTATTTCCTTTGGAAGCGAACATACGAGGCAAAGCTAATCACACACTAACTTCAAGCATAGCTATTCAAGCAGCATGGGACAAGGCATTTTGTCTAGCTTCACACAGGGAAGATAGTAACATCACATTGATCACAAGTTACTTATCATTAGAACAAGGTGAGGGAAGCATATTTATGCACAAGCACAATCATGATGCATGCTCGCCCTATTCGTCCTCATAGAATTGCCAGCCTAAGGTGGCAATAACGTTCTATGTCGGTGGCATAACACGTACTCTCTCGATATATAGCTAGTCGTTAGCTACATTCAATCTACGCATTCGTGGTTAGCGTACCTGCAGGCAAATTCATTGCAGCCCATCCCCACAAGAGATAAATAAGCACACAATGAAAGCAGTAAACTAAGATACTCCCCATATATACATCCCCAGATATATATACTTTGGTATCCATAGCTACCCAACAGATATACCCACAATTAAGTACCTTCATATATACATGTGTGTAACATGTAAATATTCCAGTAACCAAAGCTAACTCTCCCCTAGATCGACAGTTGGACGGTCATGCTCTCACAACTCACACTTACCTGGGCATAGAGGCAATTGATCCATACATTACCATTCAACGAATGGCATCCATACAATAGCATGCCGTATGGACGACGAAAGTAAAAATCCCCATGTTAGTACTTAGATAGCCACCTAATAGTCCTTAACTGGGCATAAAGGAGGATGTCGCTAGCATAGTTTTGCAAATTAGTTTTGACAAATTTGCCTATAGCTAAAGTTTTAGTTAAAATAGGCTTTTTAAAACCAAAACTTTGTTTTTAAAACAATGTACATGACCGTATTATGCTTAATCTTGCTCTGATGCCAGCTGGAGCAGAACTGCCCAATTTATACAAGATCAAGTACGGTTGTCCCCGCTAACACGTTGACACACACATATTTTCACTTATATAAACCCGGTAGTCCGCCGAGTGTCCCGAAAGACCTCAGTAAATCAACATCACAACCAAGATCGCGTGATTAAGCAAATACACATCACATACACAGGGTTGCAGCGGAAATAATATTACATATGGGTTCACAAATAAAAGTACAAGTTTGGGTTTCAAAACCGCTTAGTGAAAACAACATAGCTTTCAAATGATTACATTAATATAAGTTCCAAATATATTGCTAGCATAAGTGACATCATCCGACAAAAGCATATAGATGAGAAGTAACTATAGAATCACCGAGCCCACCTTTGGTACGATTTAGGAGTCACGAGTCCGAACAGATCGACATTCTCAGAGAACCACTCTGCCAAGGTTGTTCGGGACTCTAACCCGCCTTGGACTTATGCCAATGGCTCTCTGCACATCCTTACTACCTCCAGAATGCACGCCACTGCTCGCGTCCCTGGCCTGAGTCGAGCTACTAGGCTTCGCGGTCAGAACGACTTATCCGGCCAGCTAAGTGTTAGGCTACGTTCAACATGACATGAGGACGTACAGCGTATCGGTCCTTAAACGACATAGATGGGGATAGATTCACACCCAAGACCTCCATGCCTTGTTGCTGCACTACCATCATCCCGTCCGGTCTCCTTTCATTATTAACCCATGGTTCTTTTTCATGATAGCAAATATAGCCAACCGTGACCAGAGCTCATGCTACATCTCGCAGGTGACAGGAAATCACCCGACTTCTACCAGTCTATGCATAGCTAAGCATCATTCGATCCTACACTTAATTAGGATTCATAGGATTTTATCTGGACAAGGTAGGGATATAATGCAACAATTGGTTCCAACCAATTCCTATACTTAATGCATCATCAAAAATAAGAGATACTCAATATATTTGAAAAAACATGGGAGGCTTATAATGCTTCGGGGCTTGCCTGGGATCCAACACAAGTCAGTTTAGTTAGACGACACTCGCAAGTGAGCATCTCCCGTCCTAGCACTTGTCTAGTCCTTCCACCTTCGGGATAGGCCCACCATGCACCTTCCTCGGGTTCGGCTCCAACATCCCATCCGGCACGTGGTTCATCTAACGTACCTAGATGAGATGCAATATGCAAGTGCATAAATATGAAGAATAGTACCATGAGACGCATCACAAAATAGCAAGCAAGACAAGCATAGTTTACACTAACACACTTAAGTACTTTGCGATGCTTAACTTAAACATCACACAATCTATCATGCTAAGATGGCAAAGAAGACGACAACACCAAGCATGACACAAGTTTCCCAAGATCTCAGGTGCTCTAACTCAGTCATCATTCAAGGCATATGTCACACTTAACAATATACAAGCAAACACTATAATTGGAATATGCCAATTTCTGGACATGCAAATAGCAGCTACAAGATTTAGCTATAACTGGAGTTACACAAATCCAAATGACTTGCAAGAAGACATTTTGGAAAGCTTATGAAATTATCTACATTTCATCTATAACCATGACAGCATGATTCCCAAGTTAAGTAGGTCGAAATTATACCTTTACAGAAACTGGTTCATACAAAACAGAGAGCAACAAATCCTGTATTCCAACTTTAAATAGTTGTAACTCAAACACTACTCAGACAAATAATACCAAATTTTAACAGCAGATAGATACATAAATTATCTACAACTTTTGTATAAACAAGTTTCACAACAAAGCAAATTATCATGAAGAACTTTGCTAAGTTCCCAGATCTGTCCATAAACCCCATCGACAATATAATAATTATTAACTTATGTTGCAAATTCATAATTGGGCAAAACCAACTTTACCAACATTTCACACATGACTAAAGAACACCAGAAAACCTAGTATCCATGACCAAATAAATTCTTTTAATGCATTTCTTAATTTATTTTAGATAACAAGGTGACTTAATGAACATATACCAAAAGTATACAATAAATTCTACAAAAATTACAGTGGCTCACATATCCTCTCAATAGTCTACTGTACAAATTTCATACCATTTGCATAAGTATAGCTACCTCTATGAAAAAGACAATTTGCTATTGCAAGAAATCATATGAGAGCGAGATAAACCAATAACTCACTCATACTTCATCCAATACTCATGAAATTTTTACCACACATCAACTATTAGATTAGTAGCATGACACAAAAATTTCACTTCATTTTGAGCCCTAGATCTACAGTTATGGAAAATAACAAATTCAACTAGCATTAAAACCCTAACTGCACAAATCCATTTTTACAGCTAAAACTTTAAACTAAAACATGTCATATTTTAGATCCACTACATAGATAATTTCACAAGGATTCCAAAAAGTCCTCATTTGCTATTTTTGGATTTTTCTTCAATTTACTACGATTTCCAAAGTTCAGCTGATTTCGTACAAAAAGGTCCTCAATGGCACTATTCATATGAGTCATAGGTTCTGCAGAAAGGCCCTTCCCTTGTCTCAATTGTTACCCGAGGTCCTCGATCACGATTTAGAGAGGGGTCTGGGCAGGAGCTCGCCGGAGGAGGCGCGTCGGCGGCGGGAAAGAGGCGGGGAAGCATCCAGGTGTCCGCGCGCACCCGCTGGTGGCCGTGGTTGAGCGGGAGGTGGCCCGTACGGGAGCCGGCGGCGGATGCAGCTCCGGTGGCTTTATTCATACGTACGGCGGCAGCATTAGGGCTCGGCGATGGCTGCACTTGCCGGCGGCAAGCCGCGCAGGCCACAGCGGTCCAAGGCGACCATGGAATGAGAGGGATACAGAGTAGGGAGGGACGCAAACCATGCACAAGCTCCAGCTCGGTGGCAGCCATGGCAGCAGCGGCGCCGTGGCCCAAAAGGGCCCTTACCTTGCGACGACGACGACGCCGCTATGTTGGCGAGCGAGAGGGCGTCATGGTACTGCTACTGGTGAAGTGGTGAGTGGAATCGAACAGAGGTGTGGTGGCAGGGATGGATTTTTACGACAGCGGCGGCAATGGCGAGTTCGCCTCTTTCTGCGTTGGAGAGGGAAAGAACGAGAGAGACACAGCAAATAGGAGAGAGGGAGCGTGAGGGAGAGCGGGCGCTTGGCCTTATGCAGCTGGGCGCGGCGATACGGGCCCAAGGCCGACGCACGAACGACACGCGGCACTTGGCTCCTACCTGTGGTCGACCACGGACGAGCGCTGCTGCAGCAGTTCAAAATCTGAGAGAACTACTAATACCACCGCAAACAAATGACTGAAACTCGATTTTCTCCCCTTCATAACTCTCCATCTGATCAATGATTTGATCAACCGATTGCACTGTTTATTAGAGCTAAGTGTGTACTACAATATTTCTTAAAGGAGTCTCGTCTAATTCTCAACGGGTTCCAAACGATAATTCGCTAAAGATAGGTACCCGAAAACTGAAATGCGAAAATTCAGTCATCCAGACTTAGCCGATTTTCGAACCCTGAAAACAGCACTGGATTTGATATTGTGAGCGGCATTTGACTAAACTAGGCACTAATTTAGCTCTTGAGCATTAAACAAAGTTTGTTCCTCATGAGATGAACTACAACTTTAATTTAAGGTGCAACTCCATGCAAGCACTGTAAGCGATTGGTCAACATAGGTCAAAGTAGCATCACTGTAAAGCTTAAATCTGAGTTTTAGACCAATTGATGCATTTTCTTGATCTCTGCTCAACACGAACCCTTCATGACTTTTGTTGTAGAGTTCGATTAGAGTCACTTGGGCAAAGTAGCAAGGTTTGGTTGATGACCTATAATTCCATTCACTTAATAGTGCAATTCAACAAAGATATAACTTATCATTTCATGTGACTTCTTGATTCCAAACTTCATGAAACTTTTCCATGGATCAATATAGATGGATATTGATGTGAGACACATGAAAGAAGTACATCCAACATTACTCAAGCATACCTTTTAGAAAGGGCAGAATGTAAGCAATGGTGCATGGTCCAAGTTTAAGTTGGAGCTCACTCTTGTAGATTTGATCTTGACACCTTCATCATCACTTAACATGCCATGTTTGAGCTCAAACCCATTGCTTAACTGGTGACAAACACCTGGGGTGTTACAGTAACCCTACCTCTTGGACTATATAAGGCGGGCAAGGACCCTCTCCAAACTCACGCAGTATCATACGATAGCCAATACAATCCAAAAGACCACAGGAGTAGGGTATTACGTCATACTGACGGCCTGAACCTGTCAAACTTGTGTGTCTCTGTTGCCTTCTTGTTCTTGATTACACGCATCTCTACCGATCAATTTACCTTCGTGGGATACACCTCGGAGGACTGCCGATGATATTCTATCAACAGGTGGCTCGCTTGGTGGCTCGAGAAGCTCGATGGCTCGACCAGCTCGACGGCTCGGTGGTTCAGTGGCTCAAGCGGCTATGTGGAGTCATAGGCAAACGGGCGTAAACAGAGCCTGATGGAGTCAATTCGCGTCGGGAGGAGAAACCCTCGAGCGTGTCCGACTGTGGTGAGGGTGTAGTCTGATTTGAATGGCGATAGTATGCATCATCTTAAAAGATGTTTAGCATGGAGAAAAGTCATTTGGAGAAAAATTATGGAAAACAAATGGAGAAAACATCACGAATAAAATCATTATTGAAATGCATATATACATAAAAAGGTACATATCTTTTGTAGAACATCTCAAAGATAGAACCGCCTAAGGTGTTCGATGTGGCAGGAATTAGGAATGTCAATGTCGTTTTGATCATAGAGCCTATATGACCCTGGTCGGGTCATAGCCTTGACCATGTATGGACCTTCTTAGAGTCGGTGATGCAAGCTTCCATTCTGGCTGGGATGTCGATTGCTTTAGTGGTGGCGAGTCTTTCTCTTTCGCAGTCGTAGGCGGTGGAGACATTGGCACGTAGGGTGAGAATGCCCTACTCCATCGGGATCTTCAACACCATGTAGACATAATGGGGCACGGCCATGAACTTGGCGAGAGCGGGTCAGCCAAGAATGGTGTTGTAAGTGGTGTCGAAGTCTGCCATGAAGAAGTTCACATACTCAGTACGGAAGTGGTTGGCGGTGCCAAATTGGACTGGCAAGGTGATCTGCTCCAAAGGTTGGGACGCTCTGCCAGGTACAATACCCTAGAATGGAGAATCAATAGGAACGAGATCCTCCCTCATGAGTCCTAACTTAGTTTGGGCTCCGATGAAGAGGATGTTGAGGGCACTCCCGCCGTCAATGAGGACCTTCTTAAACCGCACGTTGCTGATGATTGGATCCAACACGAGTGGGAAACGCCCTGGGTACAGGATATCTACCCACTAGTCGGCCCTATGGAATGTGATAGGATGCTCCGACCAATCTAGATATTTGGGATCGGTGACCATGTTGTACTTGGTGATCGACATGACTTGCCGAGCGGTGAGCTTCTGCTGGTGTTTGCTCATGGAGGCGGTGTACCCTCTGAAGATTGTGGTGACGGTCTTGTTGGCATCTTGGAAAGCGGGTCATGCATCCTTAGGATGCTCCTCCCTCTTGTCGTCATCTGACTCATCATCCTTACGCGTCTACCATTTCTGTTCCTCATCGCAAAAAGCTTTGGTCATGCCATAGCATTGCCGCATGGTGTGCTTGCTGTTTTTATGAATTGGGCACGGACCGTCAAGGAGCTTTTCTTAAGCAGTGTTAAAATTGCGCTTTGCGCGTGGCTGCTCTACATTGTTGATGAAGTTTTCTGGTCAGCGGTGACGTGGTTGTGCAGCCCTCGATCCCTCTGGCCAATCATTAAGACAGCGTTTGCGATCATCGTAGCGCCTGTCGTAATCTTTATAATGCCGTTCTTCGTAGCGATCACCACCACGATGTGGGTGGCGATCCGAGCAGGAAGCACGAGCAACGTCATCCTTGAACTGCTGATTAGCTTCTTTGGAGTCTGCGTATGAGTTTGCAACCTTGAGGAGTTCGCCGATGGTCTGGGGCCTCTTATGGTAAAGTTTGGAGCGCAGCTCCTGATGGTGATGGAGTCCTCTAGTGAAAGCAGAGATGGCCTTGTTGTCCCTGATGTTGGGGATGGTGTTCCATGTTTCGGAGAAACACCTAATGTAGCTTCATAGAGGTTCCCTAGAGGTCTGATGGAGCTTCTCTAAATCATATTTCATGCCAGGCTGTTGGCACATTGACATGTAATTCTTGACGATGACTTTCTTGATATCATCCCAAGATTCGATGGAGTCCTTCCTGAGGCCCATAAGCCAATTGTTTTCCATTACGTTACTATTTCCCTCGGTGGCATGCACGATGATCTCATAGAGCTGCATCCACTACTCAGGATTTGCCTTGCCATCATAGGGATCGACCCCAAAGATCTTTAAGACTGCAGACCACTGTATAGCTCGTAGTCTTGCTATGAAGGGGCCGGGTCCCATCGGCTCGATAGCAGGGAGTGGTCGAAAGCCAACGGGGTCGCTGTGTTGGTCACCGTACTCTAGTCGGCGTTGGAGTTCTACCTGATGTCGCTGGGCATGACTGTTCTCGATGCGATTGCGGGCATCGAGATTGGTGTTGATGCAGTCGTGAGGGTCACCGCGCAGGGGTTGATTGACCTCCTGGTTGGCGTTACGAGCTGGTTGGCCACACTGATTTCATGGTCCTTGTGATCTGGGATTGATGGCAACATTACCCCTGGACTCCCCTTCGATGATTTGGCCACTTTGGTAGCGACTCCCCCATCATGGCGAGAGCCATGGGGGTTACGACTGCTTACAGACGCTGTCGAAAAAGATAGAGCTGGGTTTCGGATGTTGTTGACCTAGACCTGAGCTGCTTTAAGCAGTGCTTGAATCTTGAGTACCTCCGGCATTGGTGGGAGTCTAGCCAACTCATGGGTAGACACAGCTAGATTAGCGCTCGGTGTCTGCTCCACTTGCTAGTTGTCCACCATGAGGAACTCTTGTTGGAGATTATGAGCGAGAGGTGGTGGGTCACCTCTAGCAGCTTCAATGGTGTTTTCTACTTCTTCGTTGCGACATCATTGGTGATCAGCGTTCCTTGCTTCATGCTCACGACATTGGACACTAGTTTCTCCATCAATAGCAACACTACCGTGGCTAACCATAAAAAGCTCTGTCCCAAAGCCTAGAGGGAAAGGTGGGCAGTTGCTGGTAGAGCCCTCAAAGTATGGCTCGGGGCTTCCCTCCAGGATGGTATGGAACGTGTCATCCGAAAGATCTGTTCAGATTTGCACCATTTTTACCATTGACGCAGGCTGGTTGGCCTCAGAGAAGTCGATCTGATAGAGGTCGTTGATGTGGCTGTGCTCGGCATGGGCGGCGAAAAGATGGTGCACAGTGTCCTGATAGATTGGACCTGCACCCACTAGCCCAAAAGAATAGGTCTTCGGCATGCTCTCCATCGGGGCGGGGAGTGGTCGGCGTTGAACAGTACGCCCTTCCAGAGTTGTAGTGATCACAAAATCATCATCTTGCCACCTCAAACGACATGCACGACTAGGGTGCTCAGCATTTGTGGCATGGTGACCTTGGAGTGTAGGAATTTCATCACTCGCTCTAGATTGATCTAAGACCGAATCCACGAGGAGCTGGCATTCCACTAAGCAGTCTATGACCCGATCGATGGATGCGATCAGATCGTCATTGCTGATGGATCTCCTAACCCAGTGGCGAGGCGCCAAGATCAGAGATCTCATTGTAGATGTTGGCACATTCAGCGCAGGGTGATTCTAGACCACCTCCATGATTTCCTCGACGCTGTCGGCGCTGATGACCCAGGTCATACATCCGACCGTGAAGGTCTGACCTAGCTCAGCAAGGATCGTGGAGCTCAGGAAGCGGACCATCTGGCTCGCCATGGAATCAGCACGCACAACCCCTACCTGGCGTGCCCCTATCGATGAAATATGGTCGGCAGTCTATCGAGGGGTATGCCCATGGTAGTAGATAAATCGGTGGAGGTGCGCATAAGCGTGTTTTTATTTGATGATTTGATCCTCCTTAATGGTTTTCTGAAATAACCCTGCTAAAAACACAGATTCACCAAAACTCGTGGAAATTGTCAGTTTAAACCCCTAAGTCTATGTTGGTGATCCTTTTTATGCATGATTTCAAGTTATATTGACAATTCATGATGGATGGTAACTACTGTCAACAAACTCCCCCAAGCTTAACCTTTGCTCGTCCCTAAGCAATGCCAAACTTAGCAATGGATCAAAAAGTTAGGATTTTTGAAAACATTGAAACAACTCCTCAAAAGTACACATGCGTTCAAACAAGAATTCTCCTCCAGATTAAAATTCATCGATCTGACTTTCAAACTTATCCATATTACCTTCAACCGTGGGCCTTTTGAGCTTTCACTTGGATCTTGAGCAATTGAAAGACAGAACAATCAAGTCAAGCTCTATGTCTCAAGTTCTTTGTTCAACCATTATTTCAGAGTTTTATAAATTTTCAAAAATAAAAACTCAAAGATTCCTTTGTATGACACTCTGAAGTCTCTCATATATGTGGTATTTGTGGATCCTCACCAAGACAATGATAATGTTATGCCTTTTTCTTCTCCTATAACTAATGCTTATGTGGAGCTCATAGGAGTGGTAATTGCATGAAGAGAGCGTATTTGCAATACATATTTTGTAAACTCAAACCTCAGATCCAAAGAGAGTTAAGTCATATAATCAAATCAAGATGTGCATGTATATGGAATATGGTGGATATATATGGTGGATATATGTATGATGGATATATATGATGGCTAGCCTAATTCTACTATGCTCCTCGAAAACATATCTCTCATTTAAAACTTGGAAACAATTGCAAGAAAACATGGGATATCTTATTCATCTCTTTTTTTTAGGCGGCCACTGTTTTAATACTTTGGACACTTGTCCATTTTTTCAATTCTTCTTTCTTCTTCACTTTTTTTTATGAATAACTCTTGCATAGCCCATGCCTCTTTTCTGCAATAAACTTTTGAGACATAGCAACAAGAACTTGGAGCATTTATTTGGTGGAAACCTATGAAGCGTATTTTTGGTGTTTTCTCCCAATGTAGGGAAAAACATTTTTATGTGGATCTAGATGGAAGGCATGTTTTTACGCCTACCCCCAGTGTAGGAGTAGTGCATATGTGGGTGTTGTGTACGTGATCTTGATTTTAAGTGTATGACAAACCTCTCATAAGGCATCAACAAAGCTTCACTCAACTCAATGCAAAATAAGTAGCATATAAGTGAAAGTTTTCCTAGCCTAGATAAACATGTTTAGCTCTGGTAGAAATTTATGCTTTGTCATATAGGATCTCAACATGTGATTTTTTTATGTTTTTCAAAAGAAATCTCCAGAATTCAGTATCACTTAGAACAAGATAAATAGCAGCTCAGACCTTCTCATATCATATCCATCAATTATTTAAACTTAGATCAAGCATATGCTACCCACGAGTTCCAAGTTCAGAGCAAATTCTCATGTCAAATTAATCTCATCCAAAACTCTAGAGAATTCAAGGCTGAAAACTAGGTACTTAAAAGGAATTATAGCAAAGCAACAATTCATCATTTCTAACACGTGAGATCATCTTCAAGTTTTATTTATTTATCGACTCTTAAAAACAAACTAAAGCACACCTTAAGCAAACTATATACACACTCTTTTTATTTGGTTTCCATCATTTTTTTAACTAATACAAATTTGAAAATTAAATAAACTAAAGAAAATAATAAAATACTAGAAAGAAAACTTACCTTAGGTAAATGGGGGCTCCTCCCCCAAGCTGGGTGTTGCTATGGTCCTTCAGCGAGGCGGGTGGTCTATGTGGAGATGGCCAAACAAGTAGTTCAAGTTGTCATTCTCCTGTTGCTGTTGTTGCTGGATGGTGACAAGGCATTGTCCTGCTTCTTCTTACCACTAGGAATGTTGGTGAAGAGTGTTCTGGATCTCCCGCTAGTTCTCCTCGATGGTGGTGAGCCTTGTGTCAAAACGAGCATACTCCATCTGCTGCTCATGATAACCTATGGGATGGTCATGGTAGCCACGGGTAGAGAAGGACATGCGTCCTCCCTAGTGACCACTGGAGACCTTCTCGTAAGACTGCTACTGGTATTAGTCAAAATTGTCATCTTGCCATTGCCCACTTGGGCCCTATTCCTAGGAACTCTCTGAATGATGCGGAGAAGGCTACTCCCACCCAGCATGCTCAGGTTGGTGCATATGGGAAGATCCTGGCTGGTCCCAGCCTACATGCATAGGATGGTGCACATGGGAAGATCCTGCTTCATCAAATCCTATGTAGCCAGTGAAGGCAGGGCCTTCTGGAATGGGGTCATCTCCATGGTACTGAGGTTGTGGGTTGCGAGTGATCCTTGTAGAGGCACTCCTGCGAGGTGCTTGCTCTATTTTCTGCAAATCAAATACAAACGAATCTACCACATACAGACTATGGTTCCAGTCTGGTAACGGAAATTCATTTATGTAGTCCACATACATCATGACTATTTTCCCATCCTTGCCCTTTTTTAACAAGTGTGCATGATTAAAATAGCCATAATCAATGATCCATCAGGGATAGTCAATGTATGTAATAGAAGCGTTTGCTAGTAAACCCAAATTTCTAGCTATGTGGGTGACCAAAGAAGTGCACCCGACATCTCCCTTTAGTCTAGGAATTTTTGCCCATTGTGCCATCATGAATTTTATAGGTGAAACCTTCTTTCTTTTAACCCTAGCTTATAATAACTTTAGTTCATCATTCCTAACTGTGTGGAAGTCATTTCTTGGAAAAACATAAAATCCTAGCCATTTGTGCATGAAACGCAAAGTAGGGTGGTGAATGTCATTGGTGCGAAGGCGGTAGCAAACAATTTCTTTCGATATCTCCCTCCAAAACTTATTCCTATCAAAGTCTTGTATAGCTGAGTCTACATCAATTGTGCACTGAGCAGGGAATCCTATAAGCTCACTAAATTTCTTCCAAGGAAAAGAAAATTCTTTCCCAAAGATCCTAAATGAGACTTCCGAGTCGGTGATTTGTAAAGTGCATAAAATCTCAATAGTCAAAAGCTTGCACCTTTACTCATCTATTTCCCATGCATCCTCCCATCCTATGGCCTTGAAAATGATTCAAATTCGGAGTCCATAACTATGGACTGAAGCTAGGGGTGAGGATGAAATCCCGGTCCTTCTACTTCTTGTAGATGTTCTCCCTATCATCCCGGAGCTTGAGCTGCTTTTCTTGTAGAAGAACATTCCTCTCCATGGGGGCTGATTGGTCTGGTGCTCCAATAGCGGGAGATGGAGGATCAACCTCCATGTCAGTGCTTGCTCGGGACGAAGAACTTCTTGTTGAACGGAACGATATCGCTCGCTTGAACTTGCCGGCGATCTTGCTCATTTTCCTGCAAAATAAACACAAGACAACACAACTCGTGGAATGGGATTATGAATAAAAATGTTAGTGCTTAGCCATCCAAAAGTTAATCGTCCATAGGTTAGTCATCCGAGATTGCCTAGTGAATATTCTAATCAAAATTTTGGCATGTCTTCCACCCTAATTCTTTTTAATTTCCTCTCTTGATTTGGACAGCACTACCACTCTTAAACTCTATTTTTCTTGCTTAAATTTCAGCAGCAGCACCTCCTCTCCTCAGACTCAAACTTCCTCACACTCTTTCTTTCTCCAACACTACTTCTACAAAAGGAAATTGAACTACAAAATTTTGAACTAGAATTTCAAGCTCATGAGCTGATTTTGTGTTGTGTTGGAGGCCGAGAGTAGCAAGGAAGGAGTGGGGTTTATAGAGGGGGAGGTAGTAGGCCGGCCAGCCTAGTGGTGGGGCCGGCTGGCCCCACATCATGGCCAAATGGCCTCTCCATTTTCCTGGTGGATCTTTTTCTTCGTGGTTAAGTGAGTGAAGTGCTCCTTTCGGTGGGAATGTGCTCTGGACGGTGCAGAGTGAAAATGACTGGGAAAGGAGGTGATGGAAATGATGTATGGTGGTTATGGAGGTAATGGTGGTGGGTCCTAGGTGTCTGTGGGTCCCAGTGCCTGTATTTCTACCATATACTTATATAAAAATGCAATGCAAAATTACTTTTGTGAAACTATGAAATATGAGAAGATGAATGATGACTTTTTTTATATTTTACACCTCCACAATAAATATTTCTTACGGGGTTTTTATGCTCCGTAAAAATTATTTACATGGGGCTTGAATTTTTAGTATGCCATGATGAGAATTGTTTATTTCATTTTTCTAATGCAAGTTTTAAGAAGTAAATATGCCAAAGTAAAAATATAATGTGAAATGTAAATATGGATAACTACCGAGTTACCTCACGGCCAGGGTCCGGAATTTTGAGTCTACTGAACCGGACTTCTCCGTTCAGGTTCATTCTTTAGGTGTATCCTTCGGTCCCGGAGATGGAGACCTTGATACTTGCTTCTCATGCCATTCCAAATTGGAGCATTGTTCCAAACTTGGCTTGAAAACAAACCGCTCTTCCTTTTCCGTTAATATGGAATTTGATTTCTCCGGCTCCAACATCAATGTGCGCATTTGTAGTGCTCACGAAGGGTCTCCCAATAATGAGTGGTGTCTTCATGTCCTCCTGCATGTCAAGTACCACAAAATCTATAGGAACAAAGAAATTTCGTATTTTTACCAGAATATTCTCAATGGTTCCTATAGGGTAGCGGACCGATTGGTCGGCTAATTGCAAACACATCGATGTTGGTGTGAGTGTTGAATGGTTGAGCTTGTCGAAGACTTTCTTGAGCATGACACTGACACTTGCTCCAAGGTCACATAATGCATTCTCAAAGTTTTGGCTCTCGATCGAATAGTCAATAGTGGGACATCCTGGATCCTTTTTCTTGACTGGTGAAGTGTTTAGGATGGCTGCACTTCACTCCTCCGTTAGCTTGATTACCTTAGTGGAGGGAAGTGGTCTTTTGTTGCTGAGGTTGTCTCTAAGATACTTCGCATAGGTAGGCACCTGTATGGCATCTAGCAATGGAATATTGATATATAACTTTTGAATTACCTCTACAAACTTACCAAACTACTCATCCATTTTGGCTTTTCTATTTCTGCGTTGAAACGGTAGGAGGGTCATGTCATGAAAATCTTGTTGTAACTCTTGCTCTTGTGGCCAATTTTCTTCATCATCCTTCTTCTCCTCTTCCTGCACTTCCACTGCTGCCTTACCTATCCTTGTCAGATATGGCGGATCATGAGTAGACTTACCACCTCCTATGGTTATGGCATTGACCTTCTCAAGCTTAGTGGCAAAAGGCAGAGTAGCGGCCAACTAGGCTAATTGAGATTCTATCTTTTTATTATAGTTAAGTTGGTTTTGTATGGCAGAAGAAAAACTATCCATTTTAGTATTTATATTTCTAGGACCTTGTCATTAAAAGCAAGCTTTTTTGAAATACTCTCATTAATCCAAGCTTGTTCTAAGATTAAGTCTTTTAAGGATGGTTGCTTGGGATTAGAAGAATTGTAGTGATTACCTAGATACTTACCTTGGTAAATTGACCATTGTTGTTGTTTCCATCCTTGTCTCTGTTGTTGTGAACCTGAATTGTTGCCAATGATGTTTATATCCTCTTGCGATTCAAGGAATTCAATCCCCAAATACTCTCCACATGCATTTTGAGCATTAAAAGTATCTTGAATGGCCTGACGATCGTTCTTGTAATTGTCTTGCAGTTCGAGCCAATTCAATAGTATGTCCATCTTGGTTGACAGTGCACACACCTCTTCTGATACTTCTTCACTCTTATTGCATGATGACCAGCCTTGATTAGAGGATATCTTTTCCATAACAGTTGTTCATGGGCTTTCTGAATTAATCCTTGGTAGAGACTTTGCATGAGCAACCAATCTTCCATTCCATGATGAGGGCAATCTGAAACATATTCTTGAAAATGTTCCCACGCTTCTGGAATGATCTCTCCTTTTTGCTGTTGGAAGTTTGAAATCTTTCCTCTTAAGGAATTGGTCTTGCCTACAGGGAAAAACTTTTCTAGGAAGGCCTTTGAACACTTTGCCCATGTATTGATGTTGGTGTAGAACCACTACTTTGCTCTTCCCACATGTGAGAATGGGAACAAAGAAAGTAGTATGATGTCTTGAGCAACGTCCTTGATGACGACCGTGCTACTTATCTCTAGGAAATTCTGAAGATGAGCACTAGCATTTTCATGTGCCTTTCCGTTGAATGGGGTAGCTTGCACCATGTTGATGAGGCTTGGCTTGAGCTCGAACTCAAGATTATCGGTTTTGAGTGTTGGTCCAGTGCGAATGTTCTCGATGCTTGGAGCAGAGAACTCACGTAGGGTCTTGTCAGCCATAGCTTCAGAAACTGGTGTTGAGCTTCCTCTTACTGTGGTCGATTCCATTTGGAAGTTGTTGGTGAATCACAACCAATCCTACAATACCCTGTATAAGATATGAACAAAGATAAAACAAGGGTAAGCCTACTACAGTAGAGGTTATGATTTTATCAATAAGTATTTATTTGGTCAATTCTCATAGCCATATGCCCCTCCGTGGCAATGGCGCCAGAAATGCTTGTTGACATTTCTTAGCATCAGTCTTAACTAAGTTGTCATCCCTAGCATGATGCTAGAAATGCGTTGTTGGTAATTATGAGAACACTTGTAAACTATATGTATAAGGTATCTGCAAGCGCATAAATAATTTTCCATCGTAGCATTTCACCCAAGAGTATACTAAGTATCGTTAGTTATATTTTATCCATAGGGAGGAGCTATGGGGTTGTGTTGGCATCGAGATATTAACAAATATGTATACTTATAATAAAACCACTCTCATGCTATGGTAGGGGTAACTCAAGTGATAAATAAATGATAAGTATAAGGTAATAATGGTATTCCAGAGATAGAAATAGATACTCATAAAATGTAGTAAGGCTAAGCAGGAGATTCGTTAAGACCAAAAGATTCCTATGTTATTACTTATCTACTAAGTCTTTTGTACACACAAGTATATACACTCTCATCTATAGTATAACTAACTTTGGATTTATGCATAAGGAACATTACTAAGGAAGATTAAGAATAGAGCTTGTCTTCCTTTGCAATCACGTTCTACGTGCTCTACAAATGGGGAGTGGACTACAAAGGACTCAACGGGAGTGTCACATCCACGATCTACCACATGACCTAGAGTGCAAAAGGCATCCACAGGCAAACAATATCTAAGCACCATGCTTACATAATGTCGACCACTTAACCCACTCGAGTACTGAGCTAAGAGCTTTGCGAACTTATGCATATATTCATCATCAATCATAACTATATCAAGCATATTACTAGAGCAAACTAGGAACATAATAAATAACAACATAATATTAAAGTAGCACAAAGTCATAAATAAAGAGATACAATGGCTATACCAGTCTCTAGACGGTAGATCTGGATTCCTGAGTGATAGCCCAAACTCTACTTGAACCTTGCCAGCTAGCCTATACTAGAAACTTGAAGAATTGGAGCTCTATTCTCTTCTCTCTGGAAACCCTAATTTCTGGTCTGATCTTGACTTATGGCAACATGCTCTAGAGGGGGACAGGGGCTGGTTATATAGGCCGGAGCATCCAACATGAGCTCTTGGATCAAACCGACTTAAAGGACGACATAGATGCATCCTAGGAGGCGGTGGGAAACTAACATATGAAGGAGGCTGATAGGTGGGTCCCCACCTGGTAGTGGCTTGGCCCCCACTTCGGTATGGAGTCCTCTCGAGTCTTCTGGAACCTTCTAGGGTAGTTTTTGCTACGGATAAGCATGATTTTATTTGACGATTTGATCCTCCTTGATGGTTTTCTAAAATAACCCTGCTAAAAACACAAATTCACCAAAACTCGTGGAAATTGTCAGTTTAAACCCCTAAGTCTATGTTGGTGATCCTTGTTATGCATGATTTCAAGTCATATTGACAATTCATGATGGATGGTAACTACCGTCCACACACGTCATGTGGGAATCATGAATGTGCATGACTTCTTTCTTCTCATTGGCTCGATCTTCAAGCTTTTTCATCAGCAGGTCCATCTTGGCAGACAACATGTCTACCTCCTTGAGTTGATGCATACCTCCACCTCTCTTGCGGGTCTAAAGACGTTCTTCATTCCAACCTTGGTTGGAGACCATCTTCTCCATGAGAGTTGTTGCTTGTGCAATTGTGAGTGAAAAGAATGCACCTCCAGCAACGACATCCATATTCTCACGGGTGCTGTTTGGCAACCTATGGTAGAAAGTCAGCATGAGTAGCCAATCCTCCATCCCATGATGAGGACATTCTAATATTTAATCTTGAAAGCGTTCCCATGCCTCAGGGACAGATTCATCATGTTGCTGCTGAAAACTTGAAATTCTTCCACGCAGAGCATTGGTCTTGCCTGTGGGAAAGAACTTTGCTAGGAAGGTAGTGGAGCAGTTATCCTAGATAGTATTTCTATCTTTGTTAGCATAAAACCATTGCTTCGCCTTCCCCAAAAGTGAGAATGGGAAGAGGCAAAGTAATATGGTGTCTCTGGTAACTCCTTTGATGGTGAAAGTGCTGCAGATCTCCAGGAAGTGTTGGAGACGAGCACTCGCATCTTCATGTGCCTTTCCACAAAACTGGCTAGCTTGCACCATGTTGATGAGAGCTGGCTTGAGCTCAAAAGCATTATCTTCGATGTTGATCGCCGGTCCAGTACGAATGTTGGCCATAGTTGGAGTAGAGAATTCATAGAGAGTCTTGTTGGCCATGGCTACAAAAACTGGTGTCAAGCTTCGCCTTGTCTGGTTGTCTTTCGATTCTAAAGCTTGAACTTTCTTGAGTTTAGCTCTAGTCCTCCTGATTAATGCTTCTAGATCTTTAACGTAGTTTGTTGGAAGGTCAAAACCGATCATACATTACCCTACATAAGATACAAAAGTAGATAGGACAAGGGTAAGCCTGTTTGAGCATAGGTCAATGGTTTCCTCGATCACATCAATAAGTACAAGTTTATCAATATTCCTTTTTGCCAAGCTACCTCCCCCAGCAATGGTGCTAGAAATACTTGTTGGAATTTATTAACTTGTCAATTGTTTGAGTAGCCACCTAATGTTATTGACCTTTCTTAACATCACTTTTGCTAAGTTGTCATCCCTAGCTATGATGCCAGACATGCTTGTTGACATTCCTTAGCGTCACTTCTAGAATGACACTAAGAAGTACTTTAGTATTTCATTGTGACTAGAAAGAATATATAAATGAAAGGGATCTTCAAGCGCACGGATAATTTACCATTGTAGCACTTCGCCCAGGAGTATTCTAGGTATCGTTATTTATATTTTTACCACAGGGAAGGACAGGCAGTTGGAATATATTGATAACTTATACATATGATGGAGAGATAAACCATAACCAAACTTCTACTCACAACAGGGGTAAGTCAAGAGATAAATATGATAAGTAATGATAAAGGATAAATGATCACTTAGAGTACTCCTTTCTATGGCATTAGCATTGCTAAGTAGAAATTAGAGGAATAATTCCTAAGTCATTCTTAATTACATGTCAAAGCATACATTGATTAGTGCAATTACACTTAGTAGTCATGGCTAAGATCAACTTCATATCTACACATAAGGGATATTACGAAGGAAGATCAAGAACAGAGCATGTCTTCCTTCATAACTAGATCCTACTTGTCCTATATTCGGGGATAGGACTACAAAGGACTCAACGGGAGTATCACATCCGCGATCTATCACATGACTCGAAATATAGGGTGCATCCACAGGTAAACAACGTATAAGCACCATGCTTACACAATATCAACTACTCACCCTATGTACATTAGAGTGAGCGCTATACAAACTTATGCTTGAATATAATGATAATCTAGCTATAATAAGCATATAATCAGTAAACGATGAACATGATAGCTAGGAATAGGAATAATATTAAGAACAATGTCAAATCAATTGTTGCAAACATATGAAATATAAAAGATACAAAAGAGGATACAAGGGGCTATACCAAGCCACGCACTTGACAAGATTAGGAATCCAAGCGAAGCTTGCCTACCTCTAGATCTAGCCTAGCTAGCTATTGGTATTTGTTAACGCAAACAGAGAAATCCGCAAGCGCATGGATACTGTTGTAGCTATCTCCCAGGAGTATTCCAGGGTATTGTTTTATCCTCAGGGAAACAATGGTTAAAGAAGTTGATATTTAACAATCATATATCCACTAACTAGTATACTATTGATGGTAGTTACCATCCATCATGAATTATCAATATAACTTGAAATCATGCATAAACAGGATCACCAACATAGACTTAGGGGTTTTGTAACACCCTAAAATTAGCTACTTTCTAAAAAGAGTAAAATGATTTCTGTTAATTGTTTTGTGCTCATAAAAACATATGTAAAAGAAAATTTTCTTTAAATCCAACATAAGGGTAGCAACATGTTTGCGCATACATGTCGTTGCAGTGGTACTTTTGTGATGAGTGGTTTGGAAAATAAATTCAAATCTTAATCTTCAAAATATTATTTTCAAGTAGTGGCTTAAAAAGAATTTGAAAACTTGCAAAAACAAAAGATGCTTTGTTTTCAAAATCTAAAGGCATGGAAAAGGTTTTAAGACGCGTTAGAACGATGGCTCTCTTTCCAGGAATCTTTCCAACCTTTTTCTGGATTAAATTCCTATTTCTTGGATCTTTGTCTTTTTCCTCGATCAATCCAAAAGTCTTTTCTAGGAGCTAAAACCACTTTGGTTGTGTTCCTTATCCTTCCATCTATCCGTAAGAATTTTTATGGAATTTTTCGGAGCTTAGAGATATTTTTCCGAGCCTAAATAGTAATTCTAGATTTTCTAGAATTATTTTAATTCTGAAAATCAATGATTCCTAAAATATCTCGAATTTCCAAAATCTCCCAACCCTAGACCTACATATATGCACTTGTTCGTCTTAACGCAAGGATTCCAGAAGTACGATCCGTTTTCCAAGCCCCACTCCTATCGTCCCAGATCTAAAGCCGAAGTTCTGCATCTCGTTTCTAACGAACTTTTCCGACGAACCTTCGGTGAGCGTTTCCGGCCATCTCCGGCGTCCTCCATGGAAACTGTCACTGCTACGACATTTGCCTCATCGTCCTCTATGTCGGCACGCCTTTCCTTTTGCGAATCCGTGATCCGTTCATCGTTTCCCTAACCGTTCTTTCTATACTCCGGTGAGGAGCTCCATGAACTGGTCGTCTTCCTTCATCTCCGGCCACCCGACGCCACCACAGCATCCTCCCTTATCCCGGCCCCATTCCCACGCCGCCGCCCCTGGCCTGTGGCCCTGCGCCACCCCATCCGGCGCCCTTGCTCATGAGCGGAAGGTGGCCGCCGCCGCCCTGTGTCATGCGGGTGCTGGCGTGCGTGCCTGCTGCCCTGCTCCGGCCCGAGAGGGTCTGTCCCGGCGCTGCGCCGCCACTGGCCGGCCAGCAGGCCCAGCGGCTGAGGCCCCTGCCCCTGCATTGGCCCCCTCCACGAGCTACAGCAGGTCTCTCCATGGCTGCGTTCATGAGGATGAAAGCCCAAGGTAGAAGACGTAGTTAATTACGGTTCTACCATTGATCGTTTAATCTACGCCTTTTACTCGTTTTAAGTCCGATTCAATTAGTTCTTGTCGTGTTGGTTTCGTAGCGTCGCACTCTACGCAATAGTGCTAACGTTTATCACATCACTTAAATATGAATTTATTGATTTAAATGTAATTTATTAATGTTTAATTAATAGCTTTCTAATTAAAAGCAACCTAGGGTTATAATTCCGCTCTTGTTGCGTTACGACCATGTCAACGTAAAGTACATGTTAGCAACGATGTTTACCATGTCATATGTTTATGAATTGAATTATATTAATTTGATTAATGTTTATGCAATGCCTTTCTTTTAGCTAAAAAATAACTTAGATTTATATACATCGATCTTTCATAAATAAATGTTAGTATGATTAATACCAACATTAATGCCTTTTCAAATATGACTTGCTTAGATCAACCTCAAAAATATAATAATTTGATTAGTCGCTGCCACATGTTCTATATTTCTAAACTATAAATGTTTATTAAATGGATTAAATGATATATAATTATTTATAAATAGAATATGACTAAAGTTACACTTTGGCTTTTATATTTCAATATGAATTGGTTAATTTAACTTTGGGATATTTCAAAGAAATATCCATCACCTTATTTCTATAACTAAAATGCCTCAAGCTTGTAGTCCGTCTTCTACGTTATGTTGCAAACATCTCGATAGTTGTGTCCTTTTAACGGTAGCTCCGTTCTCCGTTGTTTCTTCGTTTTAATTCTGTTTTAAGTGGTTCAAGTTGCGTTAGATTCGTGTCATCGAGATCTATGTAGTAGCACTATTAGTTTTCATATCCCATGTTTATGAATTTATCTTGATTAAAATATTAATTAGGTTTATAATTATTTAATCGCTGTTTAATTAAAATCAATTTAGGTTTTTTTATATCGAGCCGTTCTTGTCGCGTTAATTTTGTTTCAGCGTGTTCTACGCAGTGGCGTTAGTGGCTCTCATGTTACTCAAATGTGTTTTGGCAGTTAAAAAGTTAATTGTATTAATACTATCACTTGCATCGTTTTTGGAATATAAAGTCAATATAGGTTTTATACTACACTCTTTCTTAAGCAATGAATCAAGTTGATTAATGAAAATATTTACATGTGTTTCTATAGTTAAAATAAGTTATACGGATAGGTTTTATTTTCCGTTGCACTAAAAATCCTTCGATAGTCGCTTTTTCGTTGAATCGCATATAGCGTATCTTTTACGTTTGTGTGTTCGTAGCAATACGCCGTTTTGCTTATTTTATTGGTTGGTGTACTGTTCTCATATATTCTTGTTTGTATGCCATGTATGGATGTTTGTGTGGTGATATATGCTTCAGTCAAACGGTGAGGTTTACGTGGTGATTAAGAAGTTGTTCTCTGAAGAATAAAAGTTGAGAATTGGAAGCAGAAGATTAAAAGTTGAATACTAAAGGCTTTTGAGCATATTGCTTTGGAGGAAAAGCAAGTTAAGGCAATATAATATGAGGCTCTTTGTTACCTATTCACTTATATGTAATCTCAATTCATATGCATATGTTAATGAACCGCCTGGAGTCTATTTACCTTGATATTGATTATCCTATCCTTGATTTACCTATGGGTTTTGCATGTGGGTAGTATGCTCAGTTTGCTCCAACTAATATTGACTAAAGAATGCAATTAAAGATATATGCAGCATGGTATTAAAAGATGCTTTTTAGCAACATGGATAGAAGGGGGCTAGAGCATTGGGCCTTTTTGGGTGCTCTAGTCTACCCTCCATAAGGACTAAATCTTAAAGCAGCAAACCAGGACTTACCATATAGCCACTAGAACTACATGGCTCTGGCCTTAGCCTAGTATCTTGATCTGTTCTAGTTTGTTAGCAGCCTACCAAAAGGGCAAGAGGGGGGCACTAGTTGGTATGTTTCTTTTCATATCAGGGTGTGTACTATGCCACAATGATAAGTGCCACTCCTGGAGGAGGGCTGCATACGGCTAGACAGCTAAAACCTTAGTGGCTGCTACTTATTAGAATGACTGGTGAAAAGCTTCATAGTGATCCCTGCCGACTTATCTTGGAAGTGAGTCAAGAGCCTAATCACCTCGGGCAAAGGGCAATCATGGCTCATGGTGAAAGTGTACAAACTCTATAGAGTATAAAACTGATATATCAGCCGTGCTCATGGACATGAGCGGCCTAGATCCTTTTCGAGATAGATGATTCTATGGATGGTTTGGTATATGATCAACCTTGATGTTAAATATACTTTCACCTTGGGAGCTTAAGCATAACCTAGCGACATAGGTTTAATAAATAAAATATGACCAACTAAAAGTGCTTACCGTGGTTTAGCCATGTCTAGCCTTTTGAGCCTTCCATCCCCTCGTGTTATACTTGTTGAGTATGGTGGGCTCACACTTGCTTTACAATCAACAAAAATCCCAGATGGGTACCAAATGGTGGATTAAGTGAAGAGTTTCTTTTGGAGTACATAAGTACCAGGTGAGTGTTTCCCATAGTCAACCGTCCCTGTGGAGTATGGAGTCCCAAAGAGAAGATCAAGAATAGTTTCTGCTATGCTTCTATAATAGTTGTAAGTCCTGTTGCAATTATGTTTGATATATAATAAAGCATTGTTCTTGATATTCTCCATATTTGTCGCTATATATGTCGTGTGGACATCCTGGGCACACATATAGTTAGCGCTTGGTATTCTTCGGAAAACCAGGTGCGACAGGTTTAAACTAACAATTTCCATGAGTTTTGGTGAATCTGTATTTTTAGCAGGGTTATTTCAAAAACCCGTCAAGGAGGATCAAATCGTCAAATAAAATCACGCTTATCCACAATGAAATCAACACCAGAAGGTTTCAAAAAACTCGAGAGGACTCCACACCGAAGTGGGGCCAAGCCACTGCCAGGTGGGGCCGGTCGGCCCCACCTAGAGGCCAGCCAGCCCCTGTGGGACCCACCTATCAGCTTCCTTCATACGTCGATTCCCCACCGCCTCCTAGGATGCATCTACGCCATCCTTTAAGTTAGTTTGATCCAAGGGCTCACGTTGGACGCTCTGGATTATATAACCAGCCCCTGCCTGCCCTCCAGGGCATGCTGCCATAAGTCAAGAGTAGACTAGAAATTAGGGTTTCTAGAGACAAGAGAATAGAGCTCCAATTCTTAAAGTTTCTAGTATAGGCTAGCTAGCAAGGTTCAAGTAGAGTTTTGGCTATCGCTTGGGATTCTGGTTCTACCGTCTGGAGACTGGTATAGCCATTGTATCTCTTTTATTTATGACTTTGTGCTACTTCAATATTATGTTGCTATTTATTATGTTCCTAGTTTGTTCTAGTTGTATGCTTGATATAGTTATGATTGATGATGAATTTATGCATATATTCGCAAAGCTCTAAGCTCAGTGCTCAAGTGAGTTAGGTGGTCGACATTATGTAAGTGTGGTGCTTAGATATTGTTTGCCTGTGGATGCCTTCTGCACTCTGGGTCATGTGGTAGATCATAGATGTGACACTCCCATTGAGTCCTTTGTAGTCCACTCCCCATTTGTAGAGCATATAGAATGTGATTGCGAAGGAAGACAAGCTATATTCTTAATCTTCCTTAGTAATGTTCCTTATGCATAGATCCAAAGTTAGTTATACTATAGATGAGAGTGCATATACTTGGGTGTACAAAAGACTTAGTAGATAAGTAATGACTTAGGAATCTTTTGCTCTTAACAAATCTCCTGCTTAGCCTTACTACATTTTATGAGTATCTATTTCTATCTCTGGAATACCATTATTACCTTACACTTATCATTTATGTATCACTTGACTTACCCCTGCCATAGCATGAGAGTGGTTTTATCATAAGTATACATATTTGTCAATATCTCTATGCCAACACAACCCCATAGCTCCTCCATGTGGATAAAATATAAATAACGATACTCGGTATACTCCCGGGTGAAATGCTACAATGGTAAATTATCTATACGCTTGCGGATACCTTATATATAGTTTATAAGTGTTCTCATAATTACCAACAATGCATTTCTCGCATCATGCTAGGGATGACAACTTAGTTAAGAGTGATGCTAAGAAATGTCAACAAGCATTTCTAGCGCCGTTGTCAGCGAGGGGCCCATGGCTAACATAATTGACCAAATAAATACTTATTGATAAAATCATAACCTCTGCTTTAGTAGGCTGACCCTTGTTTGTCTTTGTTAATATCTTATACAGGGTAGTGCAGGATTGGTTGTGATTTACCAATAAATTCCATCATTCAGAATCAACCAAATCAAGAGGAAGCTCAACACCAGTTTCTAAAGCTATGGATGACAAGACTCTACGTGAGTTCTTTGCTCCAAGCACTGAGAACATTCGCACTAGACCAACACTCAAAACCGATAATCTTGAGTTCAAGCTCAAGCCAAGCCTCATCAACATGGTGCAAGCTACCCCATTCAGCGAAAAGGCACATGAAGATGCCAGAGCTCCTCTTCAGAATTCCCTAGAGATAAGTAGCACGGTCATCATCAAGGACGTTGCTCAAGACATCATACTACTCCGCCTCTTTCCATTCTCAGTTGTGGGAAGAGCGAAGCAATGGTTCTACACCAACAAAGATCACATCAATACATGGGCAAAGTGTTCAAAGGCCTTCCTAGAAAAATTTTTCCCTATAGGCAAGGCCAATGCCTTAAGAGGAAAGATTTCAAACTTCCAACAGTAGAAATGAGAGACCATTCCAGAAGCATGGGAATATTTTCAAGAATATGTTTTAGATTGCCCTCATCATGGTATGGAAGATTGGTTGCTCATGCAAAGTTTCTAACATGGATTAACTCAGAAAGCCCATGAACAACTCAATGCCACTGCTGGAGGATAATTTATGTCACTCATCCTTGGAAAAGCCGAAACTCTTATGGAAAAGATAGCCTCTAATCAAGGCCAGTCATCATGCAATATTCAATCATGTAATAAGAGTGAAGAAGTACCAAAAGAGGTGTGTGCACTGTCAACCGTGATGGATGTACTGTTGAATTGTTCTCGAACAGCGAGACAATTACAAGAAAGATCGTCAGGCCATTCAAGATGCATTCAATGCTCAAAATTTATGTGGGGGATATTTGGGGGTTGAATTCCCTAAATATCAAGAGGATGCAAACATCGCCATCAACAACTCTGCTCTACAACAATAGAAATAAGGATGGAGTCAACAACAATGGTTAAATTGCCAAGGTAAGTACCTAGGTAATTACTATAATTCTTCTAATTCTAAACAACCTTCCTTGAGAGACTTGATCTCAGAACAAGCTAGGATTAATAAGAGCATTTCTAAAAAGCTTGCTTTTAATGACAAGGTCCTAGAAAATATAAATACTAAAATGGATAGTTTTTCTTCTACTATAAAAGACAAACTTAACTATAATAAAAGATAGAATCTCAATTAGCCTAGTTGGCCGCTGCTCTGCCTTTTGCCACTAACCTTGAGAGGGTCAATGCCATAACCACAATAGGTGACAAGTCTACTCGTGATCCGCCATATCCGACAAGGATAGGTAAGACACCAGTGGTAGTGGAGGAAGAGGAGAAGGAGAACGACAAAGAAGTTGGGCCATAAGAGCAAGAGTTACAACAAGATTTTCATGACACGACCCTCCTACTTTTTCCACGCAGAAATCGAAAAGCCAAAATGGATGAGCAGTTTGGTAAGTTTGTAGAGGTAATTCAAAAGCTATATATCAATATTCCGTTGCTATATTCCATATAGGTTCCTACCTATGCGAAGTATCTCAGAGACATCCTCAACAACAAAAGACCACTACCCTCCACTGAGGTAATCAAGTTAATGGAGGAGTGTAGTGCGGCCATCCTAAACACAGTACCTATCAAGAAGGATCCAGGATGTCCCACTATTGATTATGCGATCTTGGAGCAAGTGTCAGTGTCATGCCCAAGAAGGTGTTCGACAACCTCAACCATTCAACACTCACACCAACATCAATGTGTTTGCAACTAACCGACCAATCGGTCCGCTACCCTGCAGGAATCATTGAGAATATTCTGGTAAAAATATGAATTTTTTTCGTTCCTATAGATTTTGTGGTACTTGACATGTAGGAGGACATGAAGACACCACTCATTCTTGGGAGAGCCTTCCTGAGCACTACAAATGCGCACATTGATGTCGGAGCCGGAGAGATCAAATTCCATATTAATGGAAAAGGAAGAGCGGTTCGCTTTCAACCCAAGACCGGAACAATGCTCCAATTTGGAATGGCATGAAAAGCAAGTATCAAGGTCTCCATCTCTGGGACCGAAGGATACCCCTAAAGAATGAACCTGAGCGGAGAAGTCTGGTTCGGTGGACTTAAAATTCCGAACCCTCGCCGGGAGGTAACTCGGTAGTTATCCATATTTACTCTTCACATTATATTTTTACTTCGGCATATTTACTACTTAAAACTTTTAGAAAAATGAAATAAACAATTCTCATCATGGCATACTAAAAATTCAAGCCCCATGTAAATAATGTTTACGGAGCGTAAAAACCCCGTAAGAAATATTTACTTTGGAGGCGTAAAAATATAAAAAATATCATATTCATTTTCTCATATTTCATAGTTTCGCAAAAGTAATTTTGCATTGCATTTTTATATATGTATACGGTAGAAATACAGGCACTAGGACCCACGGACACCTGGGACCTACCACCATCACCTCCATAACCACCATACATCACTTCCATCACCACCTTTCCTAGTCATTTTCACTCTGCACCGTCCAGAGCACATTCCCAACGAAAGGAGCACTTCACTTAACCACGTAGCAAATAAGCATCAGGAAATGGAGAGGCCATTTGGCCACCTTGTCTGGCCGAGCGGCCCCACCAGTAGGCCGGGCGGCCTCCCTCTCTCCCCTCTATAAATACCACTTCTCCTGGCTGCTCAACTCACTCACACATACTACATTTCACCATTCCAAGTTCAAAAATCTAGTTTCAAATTTTGTAGTTTAAATTCTCTTGAATAGAGAAGTGTTGGAGTAAGAAAGAGTGTGGGAAAGTTTGAGTGTGAGAGTAGTGTTAAAATCTTGAGAAAGAGAGGAAGAGCTGTTGTTGAAATTTGAGCAAGAAAAATAGAGTTTAAGAGTGGTAGTGCTGTCCAAATCAAGAGAGGAAATTAAAAAGTATTATGGTGGAAGACATGCCAAACTCTTGATTAGAATATTCACTAGGTAATCTCGGACAACTAACCTCTGGACAATTGACTTTTGGATGGCTAACCACTAACATTTTTATCTCGTTCCACGAGTTGTGTTGTTTTTGTCTATTTTGTAGGAAAATGAGCAAGATCGCCAGCAAGCTCAAGTGGGCGATATCGTTCCGTTCAACGAAAAGTTCTTCATCCCAAGCAAGCACCGATATGGAGGTTGATCCTCCATCTCCCACTGTTGGAGTACCACCTCGATCAACCCGCATGGAGAGGAACATTCTTCTATAAGAAAACTAGCTCAAGCTCCGAGATGATAGGGAGATGAACATCTACCAGAAGCTAAAGGATCGGGATTTCGTCCTCACCCCTGCCTTTGATCTAGCCCTACTTCAGTCCACAGGTATGGACTTTGAATTTGAACTTATTTTCAAGGCTGTAGGATGGGAGGATGCATGGGAAATAGATAAGTCAGGGTGCAAGCTTTTGACTATTGAATTTTTATGCACTTTACCAACCACCGACTCAGAAGTCTCATTTAGGTTCTTTGGGAAAGAATTTTCTTTTCCCTAGAAGAACTTTAGTGAGCTTCTAGGATTCCCTGCTCAGTGCACAATTGATGTAGACTCAGCTATACAAGTCTTCGATACAAATAAGTTTTGGAGGGAGATATTGAAAGAAATTGTTTGCTACCACCCTCGCACCAATGACATTCACCACCCTACTTTGCAGTTCATGCACAAATGGCTAGGATTTTCTCTTTTTCTTGGAAATGACTTCCACACAGTTAGGAATGATGAACTAAAGTTATTATATGCCATGATTAAAAGAAAGAAGGTCTCACCTGTAAAATTCATGATGGCACAATGGACAGAAATTCCTGGACTTAAGGGACATGTTGGGTGCACTTCTATGGTCATCCGCATAGCTAGAAATTTGGGTTTGCTAGCAAACATTTCTATTACATACATTGACAGTCCCCGATGGATTATTGATTATGGCTATTTTAATCATCCACACATGTTAAAAAAGGGCAAGGATGGGAAAATAGTCATGATGTATATGGACTACATAAATGAGTTTCCATTACCAAACCGAAACCTCAGTCTGTATGTGGTAGATTCATTTGTCTTTGATTTGTAGAAAATAGAGCAAGCACCTCACAGGAGCGCATCTACAAGGATCACTCGCAACCCGCAACCTCGGTACCGTGGAGACAACCCCATTCTAGAAGGACCTGCCTTCACTAGGTATGTATGGTTTGATAAAGTAGGACCTTCCTAGGTGCACCTTCCTTAGCATGCAGGCTGGGACCAGCCAGGATCCTCCCACATGCACCAACCCAAGCATGCTAGTTGGGAGCAGCCCGCTCCTCAGCACGCTGAGAGCTCTTGGCATCAAGGCTCAAGTGCGCAATGGGAGGACGACAATTTCGACTACTACTAGTAGTAGCAATACGAGGAGATCTCCAGTCGCCACCAGGGAGGATGCATGTCCTTCTCTGCCTGTGGCTACCACGACCATCCCATAGATTATCATGAGCAGCACATGGAGTATGCTCGTTTCGACACTAGGATCACCACCACCGAGGAGAACCAGCAGGAGATCCGGAACACTCTTCACCAACATTCCCAGTGGCAAGAAGAAGCAGGACAATGCCTCATCACCGTCTAACAACAACAGCAACAAGAGAATGACAGCTGGAACTACTTGTTTGGCCATCTACACATTGACCACCCACCTCGCTGAAGGACCATAGCAACACCCAGCTTGGGGGAGGAGCCCCCATTTACCTAAGGTAAGTTTTCTTTCTAGTATTTATTATTTTCTTTAGTTTATTTAATTTTTGAATTTGTATTAGTTAAAAAAGTGCAAAACTAAGAAAATAAAATAAAAATTTGCCTTTATCTTTTTTATATATATTACTATGGTATGATCTAAAAATGATGGAAACCAAATAAAAAGAGTGTGTATATAGTTTGCTCAAGGTGTGTTTTGGTTTGTTAGTTTGTTTTTAAGAGTCAATAAATAAATAGAACTTGAAGATGATTTCACATGATGGAAATGATGAATAGTTGCGCTATTATAATTCCTTTCAAGTACCTAGTTTTCAGCCTTGAATTCTCCTGAGTTTTGGATGAGATTGATTTGCTCTAAACTTGAAACTCGTGGGTAGCATATACTTGATCTAAGTCTAGGTAATTGACGGATATGATATGAGAAAGTCTGAGCTGTTGTTTATCTTGTTCCAAGTGATACTGAATTCTAGAGATTTCTTTTGAAAAAAATCACATGATGAGATCCTGTATGACAAAGCTTGAATTCCAACCAGATCCAAACATGTTTATCTAGGCTTGGAAAACTTCCACTTATATGCTACTTGTTTTGCATTGAGTTTAGTCAAGCTTTGTCGATGCCTTATGAGAGGTTTGTCATACTCTTATAATCAAGATCACGCACACACCACCCACATATGCACTACTCCTACACTAGGGTAGCCATAATAACATGCCTTCCATCTAGATCCACCTAAAAATGTTTTTTCCTACATTGGGAGAAAACACCAAAAATACGCTTCATAGGTTTCCACCAAATAAATGCTCCAAGTTCTTGTTGCTATCTCTCAAAAGTTTATTGCAGAAAAAGAGGCATGGGCTATGCAAAAGTTTTTCATAAAAAAGACAAGAAGAAAAAAGAATTAAAAAATGGACAAGTGTCCAAAGTATTAAAACAGTGGGTACTTAGATGCCCGCCTGAAAAAAGAGATGAATAAGATATCCCATGTTTTCTTGCAATTGTTTCCAAGTTTTAAATGAGAGATATGTTTTTGAGGAGCATAGTAGAATTAGGCTAGCCATCATATATATATCCATCATACATATATCCACCATATATATCCACCATATTCCATACACATGCACATCTTGATTTGATTATATGACTTAACTCTCTTTGGATTTGAGGTTTGACTTTACAAAATATGTATTGCAAGTACGCTCTCTTCATGCAATTACCACTCCTATGAGCTCCACATAAGCATTAGTTGTAGGAGAAGAAAAAGGCATAACATTATCATTGCCTTGGTGAGGATCCACAAATACCACATATATGAGAGACTTGAGAGTGTCATACAAAGGAATCTCTGAGTTTTTATTTTTGAAAACTTATAAAACTCTGGAATAATGGTTGAACAAAGAACTTGAGACATAGTGCTTGACTTGATCGTTCTATCTTTCAATGGCTCAAGATCCAAGTGAAAGCTGAAAAGGCCCATGGTTGAAAGTTTAAAATGAGGGATATGTTTTCAAGGAGCATAGTAGAATCATGCTAGCCACCATATATATCCACTATATTCCATACACATGCACATTTTGATTTGATTATATGACTCAACTCTCTTTGGATCTGTTGTTTGACTTTACAATATATGTATTGCAAGTATGCTCTCTTCATACAATTACCACTCCTATGAACTCCACATAAGCTTTAGTTGTAAGAGAAGAAAAAGCATAACATCATTCATTGCCTTGGTGAGGATCCACAAATACCACATATGTGAGAGACTTGAGAGTGTCATACAATGGAATCTCTGAGTTTTATTTTGAAAGCTTGCAAAAACTCTGGAATAATGGGTTAACAAAAGAACCTAAGACATAGTGCTTGACTTGATTGTTCTATCTTTCAATTACTCAAGATCCAAGTGAAAGTTAGAAAGCCCCATGGTTGAAGGTAATATGAGTGAGTTTGAAAGATCAGTTTGTTCTAATTCGGAGGAGAATTCTTGTTTGAATGCATGTATACTTTTAAGGAGTTGCATCAATGTTTTCAAAAATCCTAAAACTCTTGATTCATTGTTAAGTTTAGCTTTACTCTGGGACGAGCAAAGGTGAAGCTTGGGGGAGTTTGTTGACAGTAGTTACTATCCATCATGAATTATCAATATAACTTGAAATCATGCATAAACAGAATCACCAACATAGACTTAGGGGTTTAAACTAACAATTTCTACAAGTTTTGGTGAATCTGTATTTTTAGCAGGGTTATTTCAGAAAACCATCAAGGAGGATCAAATCGTCAAATAAAATCTCGCTTATCCGCAGCGAAATCAACTCCAGAAGACTCAAGAGGACTCCACACCGAAGCAGGGGCCAAGCCACTGCTAGGTAGGGCCGACCGGCCCCACCTAGATGTTGCTCGGCCCTAGGGGGACCCACCTATCAGCCTCCTTCATACGTTGGTTCCCCAGCACCTCCTAGGATGCATCTACGCAGTCCTTTAAGTCGGTTTGATCCAAAGGCTCATGTTGGACGCTCCAGCCTATATAACCAGCCCCTACCCCCCTCCAGGGCACGCAGCCATAAGTCAAGAGTAGTCCAAAAATTAGGGTTTTTAGAGAGAAAACAATAGAGCTCTAATTCTTCAAGTTTCTAGTATAGGCTAGCTAGCAAGGTTCAAGTAGACTTTGGGCTATCCCTCAGGATTCCGGATCTACCGTCTAGAGACTGGTATAGCCATTGTATCTCTTTTATTTATGACTTTGTGCTACTTCAATATTATGTTGCTATTTATTATGTTCCTAGTTTGCTCAGTACTCGAGTGAGTTAAGTGGTTGACATTATGTAAGCGTGGTGCTTAGATATTGTTTGCCTGCGGATGCCTTCTACACTCTAGGTCATGTGGTAGATCACGGATGTGACACTCCCATTGAGTCCTTTGTAATCCACTCCCCGTTTGTAGAGCACGTAGAACGTGATTAACAAGCTCTGTTCTTAATCTTCCTTAGTAATGTTCCTTACACATAGATCCAAAGTAAGTTATACTATAGATGAGAGTGTATATACTTGGGTGTACAAAAGACTTAGTAGATAAGTAATGATTTAGGAATCTTTTGCTCGTAACGAATCTCCTGCTTAACCTTACTACATTTTATGAGTATCTATTTCTATCTCTAGAATACCATTATTACCTTACACTTATCATTTATGTATCACTTGACTTAACCCTGCCATAGCATGAGAGTGGTTTTATCATAAGTATACATATTTGTTAATATCTCTATGCCAACACAACCCCATAGCTCCTCCCTGTGGATAAAATATAAATAACGATACTCGATATACTCCTGGGTGAAATGCTACAATGGTAATTATCTGTGCGCTTGTGGATACCTTATATATATAGTTTTCAAGTGTTCTCATAATTAGCAACAACGCATTTCTAGCATCATGCTAGGGATGACAACTTAGTTAAGAGTGATGCTAAGAAATGTCAACAAGCATTTTTGGCGCCAGTGCCAGGGAGGGGCACGTGGCTAAGAAAATTGACCAAATAAATACTTATTGACAAAATCATAACATCTGCTTTAGCAGGCTTACCGTTGTTTGTCTTTGTTCATATCTTGTATAGGGTATTGCAGGATTGGTTGTGATTTACCAATAAATTCCATCAATCAGAATCAACCAAATCAAGAGGAAGCTCAACACCAGTTTCTGAAGCTATGGCTGACAAGACTCTATGTGAGTTCTCTGCTCCAAGCACCGAGAACATTCGCACTGGACCAACACTCAAAACTGATAATCTTGATTTCGAGCTCAAACCAAGACTCATCAGCATGGTGCAAGCTACCTCATTCAGTGGAAAGGCACATGAAGATGCTAGTGATCATCTTTAGAATTTCCTAGAGATAAGTAGCATGGTCATCATTGTAACAGAACTGTCCAATTTATAAGAGCACAAGTACAATGGAAGCCTACGAAGCAGTCGCACTATCATACTTGAGCCATATAAACCTGGTAATCCACCGAGTACCATGAAGGGTCTCGATTAATCGCCAACATACAACCAAGATCGTACATGATTCAACATACATGCCACATGTTACATAGAGTTCACAAATACATTGCCATACATCTGAGTATGACTAAAGTTATTACAACTCAAGTTCCAAATAAGGTAGTAGCAAAAGCAAAGTAGTTTTAAAACCAACATCTCACACCATTGTTTAATACAAGCCAGTTTGTGATCACCACCCACAAAAGCATCATAGATAAGATATATAAATAGAAGCGCCTTGCCATGGCTTACTCCTCTTCCACTGCGGGCAAGAAGCAATTCTTACAATACCCATGATACACTGTGTTATCTGCAAAAAGTGGAAAATAAACCATGAGTACAAGAAGGTACTCATCTAGACTTACCCATTATAAACCAAAAATAAAGTGACTCCAAGGATCATGCAAGGCTTTATAAGTGGAGCTAGCTTGACAACATTTTGCATAAAAGACACTAGTTGAGCTATACATTTTGTAATTCGGTAACCAAGTTGATTATAGCTATTCATCTCTAGATTAGCAGCTAACCTATGCTAAACATGTGGGATATCATTAGTAACATACAATAGTAACCATAGTAGGTGTAATATTTTCCATGTTCATCATAACCATCACATTCCATAGTTCAATTACTACGATGAAGGGGCTCCGCCAAGTTGCTCACTATCCGAAGAGACGACAATTCGAATCGATTGCAACCAGCTGGGCAGTTATTCCTAACATAAACCCAGACATACCTGCACCAAGGCAGTCTTAGGTCACCTTTGGTACAACTTAGGTACACATTTCATAGGTTTGATCAGCGCCGCACAACTAGGCACAACCAGCTTCCAGGACAATTAGGACTACCCTATCCTAGGGCCCACATTTGGCTCCCTGCACATCTTACTACCATCTAGAGTGCGCACTTTGAAAGAATGAGGCCCAGCCTAAGTTGAGCTACTCGGCTTCATGGTCAGAACAAGTTATCCGGCCAGCTAAGTGAGAGACATGCGTTCAAAATGACAAGAGGGCCTCCAACGATACGGTCCTTAATCCACATAGACGGAATCACATGAGTCAACCTACACATAGACTCCGCCCGGCCTCTAGTTACATTATCCCATGGTTCTTTTCCATGATAGCAAATATAGCCAACCGTGCTCCGGTATCCACCTATATCTCGCAGGTGACAGCAAATCACTCGACTTCTACTAGTGTAAGCATGGCTAAGCATATATTTGATCCTGGACCTACATAGGGTTTAAAGTATATATCTAGACAAGTTAGTTCTATGCATCAAGTGTTTCCAAATCAACTCTTATAACCTAATGCATCAAACATAAAGGATTCAAGTGATATTTTATAAAACATAGGAGGCTTAATATGATCCAAGGCTTGCCTTTTAGGAAAGAAGTGGGTCAGTGGTGAGGGCACTCTAGAAGTTCTTCTAGAGCCTGCTCCTCGCCTTTGGGAGCTTTGAGCTGGGGTGTCTCCTGATTCTCCTCCTCCTCTACTTCAAACTCCAAGAGGGTGATTCCTTCAGGCGATCCTATATGCATGAGCACGAATAAGATATCATGGATGCATAGGTAATGACCTGGATGATATGATGAAATGCATACTCATGAGTGTTCTTAACAGCAAGGTATTAGGGTGATAACAATATTAACTTCTTTTACTGAGTAAGTGCATATCTCTTCTGTAGTAATTAAACAAATGTCCATTTAAGCATTTTTTGGACTGCAACACAACAACCACTTATTTTGACCATAACTAGAGTTTTACACATCCAAACAATATGGTTGTGGACTTTCTGGAAAGCATATGAAATTTCCTACAACTCTCTTTTAATCATCTTAAGGTGATTCAGTAGCTATATAGGTCAAATAATTCAATCTTTCAGATCTATCCAGAGGACAAGCAAATCTGACAGTAGATTTCTAACAGCTATAACTCTTAAACTATTAGGTTTGTGACTATGAAATTTTAGGACAATCTAGATGAGAAATTTATCTACAACTTTGTTATTAACAAGTTTCACAGAAGAGGTCATAATCATCATGAATTTATCAACACAACAAAAACTACTCATGCAGCCATTTAATTGAATTATAAAGCAATAATTAATTAGCTGCCTATAACCAATTACTTCTAAGCACAACTATTCATCTCAACAAATCACATCCATCACAAGCACCATAGGAAACATCATGGTTAATCCCAAATAATTTACTTATGTGCATTTATTAATATCCTTATATAATAAGGTGATTTAAAGGATAAATATTTCCGGTGCTCAATAAATTCTGAGGAAGTTACAGTAGCTTACATATGATGCCAATAGTCTACTGTACAAATTTCATGCCATTTGGATATGATAGCAACCTCTACAAAAATGACAAGTTACATAGGCTTATTTTAGCAAAAATAGTTTAGCCTAGTGAAAACTGTCAAACAACAGATTTCCTATTTTTCTTACTTTTATCCTAGCATAAGAACACTGGGTAGAAATTTGCATGATCATAAGTTAGGTATTTTTACCCCATTTATTTTCACTAGAAACTAGAAATTATTTAATATTAAATAGGGAGATCATATTCCAAATATTCCTATTGTAGGTTGAACCTTTTCCTAGCTATAGCATGTCAACACAAAACTAGAAAAATTGGAATCACAATTTTTGCACTTCCCTAGCTCAAGATATGCATTTTACAAGATAGAAACAAAATTAAAAGCACTTATCTAGCTCAATTTAATTCTCCCAGAAAAATATCCAAAACAGTAGGTTTCATATTTTTATGAAATAGTATACTTCATGAAGAATCCAACAAAATTTGGATCACCCCATTTGGACACTCCTAACTCAAGATATGATTTTTGCAAGTTTGCTACAAAATTTGGAAAAACAAATAAAGAAAAATCAAATTTCAATTCGGGCCCAGCAGCTAGGTGCACCCGGTCCAGTGCACCCAGGAGGCGCTGAGAGTGGGGTCCCGCATTCAATGCGACCCCACATGTCATACACACAAAAATAGGGCGACGCTTTGACTGGCCGTAGCTCGCCGACGACGAGGTCTCCGGCGGTACGGTCACCACCGTTAGCTTCGCCCTGCCATCTTGTAGCCAGTGACATACACGATTGGACCCAATACGACCTCTATCTAGGGTGGTGGTGTTGCATGGCAGACGGCGGTGTGGAACGGTGGCGCTCTGGCCATGGCAAGCTCAGGGGAGCTTGTCTACTGGTTCAGGGTGACGTAGCAGAGATCTAAGGTTAAGATAGAGCCATGGTGGAGTGGCGGTGAGGTTTGGCCGCGTGCATGGCGTCACGGCGGCGAGAGGCCGTGTCTCGGCGCTGGTGTGTCGGTATTGGCTAAAAGCCAGCAGCGTGAGCTAGACCTAGTCCTAGGCTATCTCTAACGTGAGAAGAGATAAAATGAGAGAGCTCGGAGGAGCATGGCAACATGTGAGCGCGAGCTCGGTGGTGCTCTGGTGATGGCTGCGACGACGACAAACTCATCATGAGTCTTTACCTGGGCTTGATTGACGCAGCTAGTGGCTCAGGAAGGTGGAGTGGCTCACGGCGGAGCTATGGGCGAGGTGGATTGGGTGGTGGTGCTGCGTGGGCGGCAAGCACTGCCGATGGAGCTCGATGGCAACGACGGCGTGGTGCCCTTCTGCTTTGGGGCTTACGAGAGAGCGAAAGAGAGGTAGGAGAGTGAGAGTGGGCACGAGGAAGAGAGCGCGAGATCACTACCTTTAGTGCCACCCTGACCACGGCGTGGGCCTAGCTCTGGTGTACAGTAGCCACATGGCGGCCACGGCCTGTGGTCGGTCGGCCACGATGCCGACCGATTCAAATCGGCTAAGTCCAATGCAGGTCATCTGAAACATGATTTTCAAACCTCTGAATCTCCCAAACCATGATGAATTTTGGCAAACCATCTTCACCACTTTGTAGAGCTACATGAGTACTACAAAAATGCTTAAAGGAGTTTTTCCTAATTCCCAATGGGTTGCAAACTAAAAATCACCAAAGATAGCTACAAGGAAACTGAAAATCAGCTTTAGACAGACAAATTTTTGAGTTTCAAAACAGCATTAAGTTGATTCTTGTGAGCCCTATTTGAACATGTTAGGCACTAAATTAGCTCATGACCCTTAAATAAAGTTTGTTACCCATATCAAGAACTACAACTTTTATTTAGGGTGCACTGCCATGCAAAAAGTCTATGCTATAGTTCAACTTTGGTCAAAGTAGGATCTTGAAAAATGACATTATGAGTAAACTAGGACTTAGAAGAAAAATTGGCCCATGTCATGAATACAAACATTGTTCCATTTACCATCCTAGATGTGTCTAAGGTGTTTTTGAGACCACACAACCATCTCTTGCATTGGTCACACATGATCACAACCATATGCATGTATAAAATCAATATCACATGTGATAATATGTAAAGAATAAGATGAAATTCCATATGCTCATGCTCATGAATGCTTGGATGATGCTTGTGCTCATAAATGCAAGTGCTAAATGCAATGCTTAATACTAGGGTGTTACAGTCATCAAGGACGTTGCTCAAGACATCGTACTACTCCGCCTCTTTCCATTCTCACTTGTGGGAAGAGCGAAGCAATGGTTCTACACCAACAAAGATCACATCAATACATGGGCCAAGGGTTCAAAGGCCTTCCTAGAAAAGTTTTTCCCTATAGGCAAGACCAATGCCTTAAGAGAAAAGACTTCAAGCTTCCAACAGCAGAAAGGAGAGACCATTTCATAAGCATGGGAACGTTTTCAAGAATATGTTTGAGATTGCCCTCATCATGGAATGGAAGATTGGTTGCTCATGCAAAGTTTCTACCATGGATTAACTCAGAAAGCCCATGAACAACTCGATGCCACTGCTAGAGGATCATTTATGTCACTCACCCTTGGAAAAGCTGAAACTCTTATGGAAAATATAGCCTCTAATCAAGACTGGTCATCTTGCAATATTCAATCATGTAATAAGAGGGAAAAAGTACCAGAAGAGGTGTGTGCACTATCAACCAAGATGGACGTACTGTTGAATTGGCTCGAACAGCTAGACAATTACAAGAAAGATCGTCAGGCCATTCAAGATGCATTCAATGCTCAAAATTTATGTGGTGAATATTTGGGGGTTGAATTCTCTGAATATCAAGAGGATGCAAACACCGTCATCAACCACTCTACTCTACAACAACAGAAACAAGGATGGAGTCAACAACAACCGTTAAATTACAAGGTAAGTACCTAGGTAATTACTATAATTCTTCTAATTTTAAACAGCCATCCTTGAGAGACTTGATCTTAGAACAAGCTAGGATTAATGAGAGTATTTCTAAAAAGCTTGCTTTTAATGACAAGGTCCTAGAAAATATAAATACTAAAATGGATAGTTTTTTTCTGCTATAAAAGACCAACTTAGCTATAATAAAAAGATAGAATCTCAATTAGCCCAGTTGGCTACTGCTCTGCCTTTTGCCACTAACCTTGAGAAGGTCAATGCCATAACCACAAGAGGTGGCAAGTCTACTCGTGATCCGTGATATCTAACAAGGATAGGTAAGACACCAGTGGTAGTGCAGGAAGAGGAGAAGGAGAACGATAAAGAAGTTGGGCCACAAGAGTCTTTTATACACCAGTGGTACTTAGGAATCTTTTGCACTTAATGAATCTATGTTCTTAATCTTCCTTACTAATGTTCCTTATGCATAGATCCAAAGTTAGTTATACTATAGATGAGAATGTATATACTTGGGTGTACAAAAGACTTAGTAGATAAGTAATGACTTAGGAATCCTTTGCTCTTAATGAATCTCCTGCTTAGCCTTACTACATTTTATGAGTATCTATTTCTATCTCTGGAATACCATTATTACCTTACACTTATCATTTTATGTATCACTTGACTTACCCCTACCATAGCATGAGAGTGGTTTTATCATAAGTATACATATTTGTCAATATCTCTATGCCAACACAACCCCATAGCTCCTCCCTGTGGATAAAATATAAATAACGATACTCGGTATACTCCCGAGTGAAATGCTACAATGGTAAATTATCTTTGCGCTTGCGGATACCTTATATATTGTGTCGGGGACCAATACTAGGGTACTCGAAGAGGAGGAGCTAATAACCATCAACGTTGGTTCATCCAAGCGGTCAAGAGCACAACTACACCTCTTGCTAAGCCTCTCCTCATCTGACCACCGAGACCATGGGCTCAACCTCGTCCGACCCTAGAGGGTTGGCCCTGCTTCGATGGACAATGAGGTGGCGGGCTCCACCTCACCCAACCCCCGAGGGTTGGCTCCACCTCGGCTGACTTCCAAGGGTTGGCTCCATCTCGTCTAAGCCCCGCGGGTTGGCTCCGTCTCAGCCGACATCTGAGGGCAGGTCCCGCCTCGCCCGACATCTGAGGGCTGGCTCTGCCTCGGCTGACTCCCGAGGGTAGGCTCCACCTCGGCCAACCTTGGAGGGTTGGCTCTACCTCAGCCAATGTCTGAGGGCTGGCTCTGCCTCGCCTGATCCCTCAGACATGGTTCCTAACGAAAGCTCACATCGCCGCCAACCGCTACGGGCCAGAAAGTACTACTTAGGGTCAAACTTCTGGCATCGTACATGGAGCGGTCACATCTCAGCATGACCCGTCACCATGACATCGCATTCTGGGGAACTCACATTGCCCACAGTGATGGACGCATGGTCACTGTGTTGCTAACTCCCTGCCTGACCACCATCCAACGTCAGTCAACCGATGTCAGTTGACTGGTACTGTACCGCTAACCCCCCGCATGGTTTCTGTCAGAAACCCTCTGACCATTCCATCTACTCGGATGAGACGGAAGACAAGAATGGCGCATGATGCCCGCACATAAGCTGTAGCGGCCAACAGGACCCTGGTACAACACCGCTGCCACCACGATCTTCAGAGCCATCGAGACCCATGCAAAGAGGAGAGCAGCGCACCTCCGGGAGCCTTATTTCCCTTTCCTTTTTCCTCTTCCCTTTGGTTGTAACACCTGCTTTCCCTTGGCCTATAAAAGGGAAAGCAGGGCGTCCCACTTAGGGCATCGGTTCACCACACCATATCAGACATCGAGCACCGAGCAACCAAACCTGAGACTTGGGAGCTATCTCCCTCTCTCGCCAGTTTGTAACCCCCTACTACAAACTCAGTGCTATTAACACGAGCAGCTTGAAACTAGATGTAGGGACATTCTGCCCGAACCAGTATAATCCTTGTGTCCTCTTAGCACACCATTTGGGTTAGACATGCAATATACAAATTTACTAGCCAGTGCTTACTCAAAACACCAGCAGTTGGCACACTAGGTAGGGACCTTTTTGCACGTCTTGACATCAACACTAGGCCTCGTATGGCTAATCGCAACATCAGCTTGGTCCCAGGCGCGCGCGTGTGTTTTGGGAACCTGGACTTCATCATTACGATGGAGGGAGAGTTGGTGCGGTCTTCCACTGCCACACAACCCCTCCTCTTCACTAGCCTTGACGCAATCGCTGAGGTTCCCGAGGAGCTGCAGCTACCTACAATGGATGTCCTCACCTCCAGAAGCAGCCAGCTCATCAGCCTCAACTACGGAAGGTCATGCACCACGATTTTGGTGTGCGAGTGCCTCGAGCTCCACCATGACGCGTGTGACACCCTCGACGCTCGTGGACATGAAGCGCCCTCAGAACAACCCGACGAGGACATACTGGTCCATCAGGCCCAACAGGGCGATAGGCCACGCACCACGGTTCCAGTGCATGAGCATCTCGGCCTCCACTGCAACACCTACGACACCCTCGATGCCCATAGGCGTGCCTACGGCAACGCGAAGGAGGGGGCCAGTCATGGATACCATCCATGCCATGGCGGATGCTATGACAGCGGTGAGCACCGAAGCCCATGCCTCAACTTGATGGAACATCAGGCCTTTGGCTGACAGACCCTCAAGGGCAAGGCAAAGCGAGATGAGGACGCCGACGAATGCACCTCCAAGCCTCCCAACAAATGGAAGAACAAGCAGCGGTGCGGCAGCTCGCTAGGGGCCAACACCGACCGCATGGGGGGCTGGAAGCCCACGGAGGGCACCTCATGCCACTTCGAGAAGCTGCTTGAAGGGTCATGCCCAAACCATGCTTTCCCTGTCAAGCACCTATACAAAGACTACATTCTTTTGAAGCGGTTCTTGCCTGAAAGCTCTAACAAGGGGGAGCACAGGACAGAGCCCAGCTAGATGAAGCGCGCGACATCGCCCTCCTTCGCCTGGCCAAGTATGCAAGGACCGCCACAAGCTCTCCCCACCATAGGAAGGACTACGCGTTGCCACGAAGATGTTCTGGCCAGGTGCCCGCAAACTCAATGGCGAGGTCTTCATCAATGCTTGGAACATTGAGCAGCTATGTCACCTTTTACCCTTAATAAACACACATTTTCTCTTATTATTAATTTCGCTGTCGAACTCCTCGATCTTTTATGACACCCGACCCCAGCAAATGGTGGGGGTCGGGCCTCACTCAGGGACTAGTAAGGACATATCTATCTAGCAGATAATCTCTATGTCCAACCCTTTCTCATGATTAAGACCCAAAAGTGAAGTTTGCGGAAATAAACCCTGAGTAAAACTGGTTAGACCGCGAGAAACCTTCACCCCAGCGGCTATGGCGCCTTTGCTCACCAGCATAATCAGAGTTTCTTTTCTGCACCATGGGCCTTTTTGGCCTTAGCCATGCAAAAGGGCCGGTATGCTTTAAAAATCTATCCGCCTAGCAAACATTCTCAGTGCCTAACCCCCTTTCACGTTAAGACCTAGGAGCTAGGTTTGCGGAAATAAGCTCTGAGTGTAACTGGTCAAGCTTCAGGAAACCTATGCCCCAGCAGCTACGGCATCTTTGCTCACCAGCGTTATCAGAATTGGCTCACCCGCATCCCAAGCTTTTATGTCCTTAACATAAAAAAGGGTCAGAATGCACTAAGCTTTTTATACAAAAAGGATAGAAGGGCTAAAGAGCTGTTTTCTATAACAAAATTTAAGAGCTTGTCCATTCATTACAAGTTCCCCAGCTGGCTTTTCTGCCTAACTAAATTCTTGCATAGGATGTCCTCATCCCCTATCTCCATAGGAAAGTCTTGTCTCAGCAGGTAACACAAGTCGATCGGATGCCTTGGCCACCTCAAGGAAATAGATAGGGAGCAGAAGGATGCCCCATGCGGGTCATGCCGACCCCATCATGAACGACGGACCCGAATCCTGCTCAATCATATCTGATAAGAGCCGCTCGAACCCATCATTTTTATCATCAAGGTAAAACCTATGCCCAGGTCAATTGAATGGCTCCAAGAAGTTGCCAGAAGGCTATGGGCCACTGTAGGTAAGTGGGATATGGAGCTAAAAATGCTCCTACGACCCATTAACGCCCAGGAGTTCAAAGGCTAGTCCATCGGTGGGTTCATGGTAGAGTGAGGGGAGGTTAAGGACGGGCCTGCTAGTGGCCAATACCTGAGGCGCGCGGAGCACCATGGGCATCCTAACCCTCATTTCAAGTCTTGGATGATGCAAGGTCCATGGTTTTTCCCCGAAGAAAGGCATCGAGCCCTTGGACCGGTCGAACAGATCCAGGAACTATATGGACCGGCCACTAAGAATCTAGAGTCAGTCACCAACTAACCTTGAACCGAGCCCCCATGAAGGTGATGCTGGGGCTCCACTCGAACAAGCTCGTTAACAACTCACCGAGCATCATGCTTCATCTAGTGAGGAAAGCATGGCATAGCTCAACCCCTACGTTCTAGCGAATGAACGCGTGAGGGACAACAGTCACAAGACGAACTGAACCCCTGACCGAACCACTTGTCACAGAACCAACCAATTTATAAGAGCACAAGTACAAAAACAATCGCCGAAACGATCAAATTCTCGAACTTGAGCCCATATAAACCCGATAGTCAACTGAAATCTCAAAGGATTTCAAACCAACTTGCATACAACCAAGATCACAGTAATTCAACATAACATATCATACGTTACAACATTTCACAGACGTTCGCAAATAGATTACATCATCACAGAGTCATCGTTATTACAAAACCAGTCTTGTAAAACATGCGGAAGCAAATAGTTTAACTTACACACCCGAGTTCAAATACACATACTGGTTCGCTGATCACAGCCCGCAAAAGCATTCAGATAAGAGAACAGAGATCATGCCCATGATCTAGTCTTCATCACCCGTCGGGTGGAGACAATACTTACAGACTCCCTGATATAGAAGGTCATCTGCAACAAGAGGGAATAAACCCTGAGTACGGGAATGTACTCAGCTAGACTTACTCGTCAAAAACCAAAATAAATGACACCAAGGATTATGCATAGCTTAATGTAGTGGATCTGGCTGACACTTTCTTTTTGCAGAAAAGCATAAGTAATAATGATCAACTCTTAGCCTAACTAGCAGTGACTTTTTAGCCATTAACCTATCATCTATATTAGCACCTATACTAAGCAATCATTTTATTAGGGTGCAAACATTAATAACCATATCAGGTATTCATTGTGGCAACCTTATCATCATCATCCATTTAACCATATCGTTAAATTAATTGAATCTACGTTGCCGCTACTCAGTCAAGTTCTCACTATCCGGGAGAAACGACGATTCAAATCGATTCCTATCTAGCTGGAGGGGTATTCCTAAACACAAACCCTGCTTCCCCCGTCAGGGTCGCAAACCAGTCACCTTTGGTACGATTCAGGAGTCGCGAGTCTGAATAGATCGACATTCTCAGAGAACCACTCTGCCAAGGTTGTTCGGGACTATAACCCGCCTTGGACTTATGCTAATGGCCCTCCGCACATCCTTACTACCTCCAGAATACACGCCATTGCTCACGTCCCCAGCCTGAGTCGAGCTACTAGGCTTCGCGGTCGGAACGACTTATCCGGCCAGCTAAGTGTTAGGCTGCGTTCAACATGATATGAGGACGTACAGCGTATCGGTCCTTAAACGACTCAGACGGAGTCACTATGTTCAAACCTACACAAGACCCCGCCCGGTCTTAATTCATTATTCACATGGTTCTTTTCCACGATAGCAAATATAGCCAACCGTGATCCACCTCATCCTAAAGCTCGCAGGTGACAAGAAATCACCTGACTTCTACCGCACTAAGCATGGCTAAGCATTTATCCCGTTCCTGAATTTAAATAGGATTCCAGTGCGATATCTGGACAAGGAAGGATATATATAATGCAGCAATTGGTTCCAACCAATTCCTATACTTAATGCATCATTAACAATAAAAGGTACTCAATGTATTTGTGAAAGCATGGGAGGCTTAATATGCTCTGGGGCTTGCCTTTTAGGAAAGAGGATGGACGGTGGTCAGGGCACTCGGGCAACTCCTCCTCGGTGGCTGCTTCTTCGGTTGCCTGCACCTCGGGCTCCTCCTCCTAGTTGGCTCCCTCGAACTCCAGCAACGTCACTCCCTCCGGCACACCTATTGCATGAATGCGCAAGATAAATATCATGGATGCACATGAACGAATGTCAGGGATGCTCGGGGAATGCGCATGTTCGCTGTAGTTTGCATATTCCAACTTAAGCCCTATTCAAATCACTTTACTTACCAAGTTTATACAACCTAATGTATAATTGCTCATATTCAGTTAATGACCTAGCACCTGCACCTATGCATATCCTTAAGTTAGGCTAACCCCTAAACAATCAACGAGAACATTGCATCAAGCATACACTCAAGCATTTGTATTTCAGCAAAATGAAGACTATGTAGCGGAAGACTATGTAGCGGTACAGTAAACTAGCCATAACCGGAGATTTATAAATCCAATTGACATGCAACAAGACAATTTGGAAAGATTATAAAATTGTCTACAATTCATTTTCAGACCTCAAAGCATGATTCAACAATTTACCAGGTCGAATTCTTTGATCAACAGAACTCTGTCCTCCCAAGATAGAGAGTAAGCAAAACTGGAACCTAACTTTAAACAGCTGTAGTTTCTAAACTACTGGGCCAAATGCCCTCAAATTTTGACAGGAGCTAGATACATAAATTATCTACAACTCTTGTGTTCATCACATTAACAGAAAACCAAAATATCATGGGGAACTTCCTAAAGTCCCCAGATCTGTCCAGAGGGACATAATGCAAACGAAATAATTAATAACTTATGATGTAAACACATAATTGGACAAAACTAACTCTACTCACATATCACTCATATCACAAGAACACCAGAAAGTAGGGTGTTCATCACCAAAACATTTCTTTTAATACCTTTCTTAATTTATTTAATTAATTAGAGGAAATGGTAAACATATATGAAAACTACACCATTAAATCTACAACAATTACAGTAGATACTACATGCCCTAAGTAGACTACCATAAAAATTTCACACCATTTGAGCAAGTATAATAGCCAACACAAAACTGATAAGGCATAATGGCTTAAAATGGCATAATTAGGAAACCCTAATGAAAAGTGTCAAGCGACAAATTTTATATTTTTCTTAGCATCCTTAAGGTACTAAGATACTACATACCAAGTTTCATGGCCATGGAATTCCTAGATAATTTACAAAAATTCACACAAGTACCCACCAATAATAAAAGGAAAATCTATAACTCAAAAACTACACATGAAATGACTCTCAAATTTTAACCAGAGCTTCTACTAAGCAATACTAGCTTACCCACAAAATTTCACAATTTTTGGATGCCAGAAACTCAAGATATGATTTAAACAAGTTTGCATGCATTCAAAAACACATTTCAAGTTCCTATTTAATTCATCCAAAATTTCTACATCATGTGCTAATATTATATTTTTCCTAAGTACTACACTTCACCAAGATCCTAACAAAATTCGAACCACCACATTTGGATCTACCAAACTCCAGATATGGATTTTACAAAATAGCCTCAAAACTAGAATAAATGAGCTAGCTTCTTATAACATAGTGACTGACAGGCGGGACCCAACGGTCAGCCGGGCCCGCATGACAGTGAGACGAAACAGAGCACGGCGGCTTGGGACGGTGTGGAACCAGCGGAGCTCGCCGACGGCGGCATCTCCGGCGACGAGGATGGCCCTAGAGTGACCGCCTAGACCTCCCGAACCTATCAAGCTACATGGATGGACCTATTGCCGGCGATCAAGATGACGGCGACAACCATGGTGGCGCGGGGGTTCGGCTCGACGGCGAGATGTCGACGGTGACCAAAATAGCGCAATCACGGGCTACGCCAAGGTTTCCCCATCCCAATGTGACTCCAGCGCACCCCCAAGCAGGACCCGCGGTGGTCGGAGATGGGCCGGCCACGGTGACGGGCTACGACGGCGAAAGTTCGGTGAGGCTGCACGCGGCATGGGAGCTTACCGAGCGTGGCTAGCAAGCAACTTTGGGCGCGACACAATGGTGGAAACGCGTAGGAGCTAAGGCGGTGGTGAATGGGCGACGGCGGAGCCGCTGCGTTGCTGCTTCAGCGCTGTAGGCGAGTGGAGGAAGCAAAGGAAGCAAGACGGAAAATGTGGCGCTGGTGGGGGCTCACGGATGCGCACGGAGGATTCAATTGCCGAGCTCACGCTCGACGTGGCCTGGCCGGTCAGGCCATCGGCGACGCACGGCGCCACGTGGCGGTGAAACACTGAACCGGTCGGGTCACTGTAGCTGTCTGAATTTTTCGTTTCAGTGCTCAATGGTGCCGACTGACAGGCAAACTTTGACGGTGATTATCTCCTAATCCGTGATGATATAGCTCAAGGTGTAATTAACAAAGTTGAACATCTACATGTGAACTACAATTCTTACAATTGGAGCTCGAGCTGGTTTGGTTTGGTTAGTGCGATACATTGCGCTAAACATCAGTACATGGAACTGAAACTTGCTTAGTGACTTAGAAAATTTTCAGAGTTTGAAAATAGATCTCAAAACTGACTTGTGGGATTCTTTTGAGCATGTTGCGCACATTTTCATGACTTGGCTTCTAAACAAAGTTTGTTCCTTATAAAATTTGCTACAACTTTGTTTTAGGTTGCTCAGACATGCAAACATCCTAAGCTACACTTTTAAAACAGTCAAACAAAAGGGTTTTAGGGGTCAAAACAAGTCAAACCACTATTTGAAATCACAATTAGGCAACATGGTCAACATGAACAATGTTCCAAATGACATTCTAAGTGTCACTAAGTTGTTTAAGAGAATTATTAGTCACACCACACATTGGTCACACAAGAATCAAGCATTGCATGTACTGAAACAATGAAAAACACATGAAATGTTACACTTGTTTCATAGTCATGTTTCACATGTTTCATGATCTTGTTGCATGGTACTAACTAACCATGTTTCACTAAAGTGTGTTGCATATGTTGCACTTGAGTGTTGCACACTATTCATTTCATAAAACAAACACACATGAAATATGACAATATGTTGCAATGTTTCACAAGCATGTTTCATGCAATATAAGCTCATGAATGGATGAATGATGCTCATGTTTATGAAATGCAAGTGCAAATGTGGAAGCCAAATTCCTGGGGTGTTACAGCCCTCCCCCCTTATAAAAATCTTGTCCCGAGATTTGAAAAGCGTACCATTGTTGATAGAATTCCTTATAACCATCCCTCAAATAATCTTCCATTTCCCACGTTGCATCGCGTTCACTACCCTGATTACTCCACATGACTTTGTAAAACTTGACCACCCGACTCCGAGTCACTCGCTCACGAGTGTCAATCACTCAGACTGGCTTTTCTTCAAAGGTCAAATCTGATTTTAACTCGATATCCCCCAATGGAACTCTCTCTTCAGGGACGCGAAGACATTTCTTCAATTAGGATACATGAAAGACATTGAAGATAGCACTCATCTCTGGAGGTAATTGAATCTTGTACGCCACCTTACCACTTTGTCCAATGATTTCAAACAGACCAACATATCTCGGCGCAAGCTTTCGCTTCACACCAAAGCTTTGGACACTCTTCATAGGTGAGACTTTCAGATAAACGAAGTCTCCAACTTCAAACTCAATAGGTTTTCTACGTCGATCAGCATAACTTTTCTGCCTAGCTTGAGCTGCGGCCATGTGGGTTTGGATAGTACGGACTTGTTCTTCAGCTTCTTGAACAAAATCAATTCCATAATATCTCCTTTCACCGGCTTCTACCCAATTTAACGGGGTTCTACACTTTCGACCATACAAAGCTTCGAACGGTGCCATCTTGATACTCTCTTGATAACTGTTATTGTATGAGAATTCAGCTAGGGGCAACCATTTTTCCCATGAGCCCTTAGCCGAGATGACACATGCTCTCAACATATCTTCTAAGATTTGATTCACTCTCTCAGTTTGCCCATTGGTTTGCGGATGATAAGCAGAACTTCTTACTAGCTTAGTTCCTAATAATTTGTGTAAGTGCTCCCAAAAGCGAGCAGTGAACTATGGTCCTCTATCTGAGACAATAGTACGAGGAATCCCATGAAGTCGGACTATCTGATTGAAGTACAACTCCATGTAGTCGGTTGGACGGAAATCTATGTGGACAGGAATGAAGTGTGCAGACTTGGTCAGTCGGTCTACAATCACCCAAATGGAGTTAAACTTCCTCTAAGTGGTAGGGAGTCCAACTATAAAATCCATACTGATCTCCTCCTATTTCCAACCTGGGATAGATAGTGGTTGAAGTAATCTAGCTTTCATGTGCACAGCCTTGACCCGACAACAAGTGTCACACCTAGCCACATAAGCGGCTATCTCTTTCTTCATTTTGGTCCACCAAAATCAAGGCTTTAAATCATGATACATTTTACTACTACCAGGATCAATAGATAATTTAGAGGAATGAGCTTCGGATATGATTTGATTTCTAAGCTCTCTATCCTTCGGAACTACCAACCTATCCTTGAACCATAACACGCCTTCCTCGTCTACTCGAAAATGTTTGGTTTCTTGCTCTTTCATCTTATGCTTGATGTGAAACACACCTGCATCTATCTTCTGTAGCTCGATAATTCGACTCTGTAGAGTACAACTGACAGTGATGTTGTGAAGGACTACAGGATGAAGGAGCTTCAACAAATGGACATCACTCTCAATCAATGAGTGGCAATGAGACTTCCTGCTTAAGGCATCCTCTACGATGTTTGCCTTGCCAGGGTGATAGTGCACTTGGAGGTTATAATCCTTGATTAACTCGAGTCATCTTCTCTGATGCATATTCAACTCTGGCTAAGTGAAGATGTACTTGAGACTTTTATGATCAGTGTAGATGTTGCACACATTGCCAAGTAAATAATGTCTCCAGGCCTTCAAAGCATGAACAACAGCAGCGAGTTCGAAGTCATGCGTTGGATAATTCACTTCATGCTTTCGAAGTTGGCGAGAGGTATAAGCAATGACTCTACCCTCTTGCATAAGAACACCTCCTAACCCAATACCTGATGCATCACAGAACACATCAAACAGTTTCTCGATATCCAGTTGTGCCAAAACCGGAATCGACGTTAGAAGAGTTCGTAGGGTATGGAAAGCCACATCACACTCAGGAGTCCAGACAAACTTCATGTCTTTTTGCAGCAACCGAGTCATAGGCTTAGCTATTTTAGAGAAATCCGGGATGAAGCGATGATAATAGCCAGCCAACCCCAGAAAACTCCGAACCTCATGCACCGAGATGGGAACCTTCCAGTTCAATACTTCTTGCACCTTGGTGGGATCAACCATAATTCCACCATCGGACAACACGTGTCCAAGAAAAGGTACCTCACGAAGACAGAATTCACATTTGCTGAACTTTGCATACAACTGGTGTTCTTGCAATCTAGTGAGAACCACCCGTAAATGTTCAACATGATCTTCTTCATTCTCAGAATAGACCAGGATATCATCTATAAATACCACCACAAATTTGTCCAACTCAGGCATAAACACTAAATTCATCAGATACATAAAATGTGCGGGGGCATTGGTTAATCCAAAAGACATAACCAGGTACTCATATAGACCATATCTTGTAGAGAATGCGGTTTTTGGGACATCCTTAGGCCGAATTTTGATTTGATGATACCCAGATCTCAAATCAATCTTGGAAAAGACTTTTGCTTTAGACAACTGATCAAATAAGATATCTATGCATGGCAGAGGGTACTTATTCTTGATTGTAACTGCATTCAAGGGTCTATAATCTACACACATGCATAGGGATTGATCCTTCTTCTTCACAAAGATAGCTGGGCACCCCCACGGAGATGAACTAGGACGGATAAGGCCTTTCTTTAGAAGTTCATTCAACTAGGTCTTAAGTTTAGCTAGTTCATTGGGAGGCATTCTATATGGCCTTCTAGAGATAGGAGCTGTGCCAGGAAGCAACTCTATCTTGAACTCCACTTCCTGATCCGGGGGCAATCTAGGCAAATCATCGGGAAAAACATCCGGAAAGTCACACACGACAGGGATATCTGCCAGAGACTTTGCTTGCACCGCATTGGTCGTGCAAGAAAGATTAATGTCTCAGGGTAACTGTACTAGAAAACCGTCCTGATTACCAGGATCTCTGAGCATGACTACCCTAGTCGATGTATCAATAAGCACTCCATGATGGCTCATCCAGTTCATTCCCAATATCACATCGATACCTAGCCCCGGTAAAACTACCAGATCAACCTGATAACTTCGCCCCTCTATCTCAAATTGTACGTCCCCAACTACCAGCTTGGTTGGGATAATACCATTGGCAGCCCTAATACAATAACCCTCACCCTCAACAGTATATGTTTTCTGCATAAACTTGGATGCAAATGCTAGACTAATAAAGGAATGCAAAGCACCTGAATCAAATAGTACAACTGCTGGGTGTTGATCAATCAAAAACTTACTAGCAGTCACTACCTCTCCTGAAGGAATCTCAGTAATATTAGTGTGGTTCACCTGCCCCTGATGGCCACCTTGGTAGTTATTCTTCTTAGGGTAAGGGCACTCCCTTGCCCAGTGGCCTGTCTTGTTGCAGTTCCAGCATGACATTTTGCTTGGAGAAGCCCTAGAACTGCCCTAACTGGTAGTGCCCTTGGGAAGAGCAACTGTAAATGCCTTGCGAAACCCAGTCTTGGCGGGATTCTTCTTCTGCGGTGGGCGAAACTTAGCGGCTGACGCTGGAGGACGGAATGGAGCCCTCTATGTGACGGGAGCCTTGGATTGTGAGGCACCCGCCTCATAGGCCCTCTTACCACGTTTTGAAGCAGCATACACAGCATTGTTGTTCTCTTGCGATAAAGCATCACTCACAAACTCATTAAAATGAGCACACTTGCAATTTCCCATGGTCTTCATCAGTTTGGGGCTAAGTCCCCGCTTGAAGCTAGCAATCTTCTTGGCATCGGTGTCCACAAACTCGGTAGCATACCTTGCAAGGTTGTTGAAAGCTTGCAGGTATTCATTTAGGCTCTTGTTCTCCTGGGTCAGCTTCATGAACTCTATATGCTTGATCGCCATGAGACCAGGAGGAATGTAATTTCCCCTGAAAGGAGACTTGAACTGATCCCAAGTGATTTGGGCATTAGCGGGCATAGTGGACCGATGATGACTCCACCAAATGCCAGCTGGCCCATGCAGTTGGTGAGATGCGTACTCAGTCTTCAGCACCTCAGTCAAGCGGAGCAGACGAAACTTCTGCTCGAGAGTATTCAACCACTCATTAGCTTGTAGAGGCTCCTCAGCCTCCTTGAAGATCGGGGGTTTCGTGTCAAGGAAATCCTTGAAATCATTGTATTGATTTGGTTCTGACCCTTGGCGTGGACCACGACCATCCCGATCGCAATTGTACGGAGGGCCTCGGTCATAGTGCGCTGTCCTTCCGCAAGCATTGCTATCAATTCCGTTGGTGTGGGTGGTGGTGGCGGTGGAAGATCATTGTCATCACCAGCCGCACCATTGGAACGAGTGCGAGGCATCTGCAACAATGCACAACCAGTAATTATTGATGATGTCAGCACATTGCAGAGGAACAATATAATCATGCCAAACTGAATTTACTAGAGAGAATGTAAAATTCATGTAGTAAAACAGCGGCAATAATTCATTCTCCAATCACCACATCATCAGTTAGATTACTAGCGCCATTCGCAATGCATTCCAACATAACAAGTTAAAAATTCACCAACTAAGATAAGCATCCCAAAGGGAGCGGATTAAAGTACATTTCATGCCAAGTTTGAATTAAAAGGTACATCCCACATCACCATTTGATGATTGACTAGATAGATTATCCTTCAAGGTAAGCATAAATAACTGGATAAGCAATTTATAAGGGAGGGACTAATGCAATATGAATGACATGAGTGAATATGATGCATGCTCGTTCCGTACGTTCTCTCACCCTAGTAGAATTTGAGAATTATAATGGCTATACGGTGGCATACATACGTTCTCTCATATACGTATCTAGTCAAGCTACACGGTGCGTTGTTAGCGTACCTGTAGAAACTTCATTGCAGCCCAACCCAACAAGATATAATGCTAATTACACAAGCAGTAACTAAGATACTCTCCATATATACATCCCTCGATATATATACTTCGATATCCAAACTACCCGACAAATGTACCCACAATTAAGTACCTTCATATATACATGTATGCAACATGTAAATACTCCAGTAACCACAACTAGCTCTCCCCTAGACCGACGGTTGGACGGTCATGCTCTCACAACTCACACTTACCTTAGCATAGAGGCAATTGATCCATACATTACCATTCAAACGAATGGCATCCATGCAATATCACGCCACATGGACGACGAAATAGAAACAATCAATTCCCCCCAAGTTAGTAATTATATATAAGCCACCTAGAAGTCTTAAGTGGGCTATAAAGGATGTGATCACCAGTATACCATAAAAATTTTGATTTTTGAACACTTATATATAACTATAAGTTGGAAAACCGTTTTTACAACAAAAGCTTTTGTTTAAATAGCTGTAAGACATGTTTAATGTTGAATCTATCTCTGATGCCAGCTGTCACAGAACCGACTAATTTATAAGGGCACAAGTACAAAAACAATCGCCGAAACGATCAAATTCTCGAACTTGAGCCCATATAAACCCGGTAGTCAACTGAAATCTCAAAGGATTTCAAACCAACTTGCATACAACCAAGATCACAGTAATTCAACATAACATATCATACGTTACAACATTTCGCAGACGTTCGCAAATAGATTACATCATCACAGAGTCATCGTTATTACAAAACTAGTCTTGTAAAACATGCGGAAGCAAATAGTTTAACTTACACACCCGAGTTCAAATACACATACTGGTTCGCTGATCACAGCCCGCAAAAGCATTCAGATAAGAGAACAGAGATCATGCCCATGATCTAGTCTTCATCACCCGTCGGGTGGAGACAATACTTACAGACTCCCTGATATAGAAGGTCATCTGCAACAAGAGGGAATAAACCCTGAGTACGGGAATGTACTCAGCTAGACTTACTCATCAAAAACCAAAATAAATGACACCAAGGATTATGCATAGCTTAATGTAGTGGATCTGGCTGACACTTTCTTTTTGCAGAAAAGCATAAGTAATAATGATCAACTCTTAGCCTAACTAGCAGTGACTTTTTAGCCATTAACCTATCATCTATATTAGCACCTATACTAAGCAATCATTTTATTAGGGTGCAAACATTAATAACCATATCAGGTATTCATTGTGGCAACCTTATCATCATCATCCAATTATCCATATCGTTAAATTAATTGAATCTACGTTGCCGCTGCTCAGTCAAGTTCTCACTATCCGGGAGAAACGACGATTCGAATCGATTCCTATCTAGCTGGAGGGGTATTCCTAAACACAAACCCTGCTTCCCCCGTCAGGGTCGCAAACCAGTCACCTTTGGTACGATTCAGGAGTCGCGAGTCTGAATAGATCGACATTCTCAGAGAACCACTCTGCCAAGGTTGTTCGGGACTATAACCCGCCTTGGACTTATGCTAATGGCCCTTCGCACATCCTTACTACCTCCAGAATGCACGCCATTGCTCACGTCCCCAGCCTGAGTCGAGCTACTAGGCTTCGCGGTCGGAACGACTTATCTGGCCAGCTAAGTGTTAGGCTGCGTTCAACATGATATGAGGACGTACAGCGTATCGGTCCTTAAAAGACTCAGACGGAGTCACTATGTTCAAACCTACACAAGACACCGCCCGGTCTTAATTCATTATTCACATGGTTCTTTTCCACGATAGCAAATATAGCCAACCGTGATCCACCTCATCCTAAAGCTCGCAGGTGACAAGAAATCACCTGACTTCTACCGCACTAAGCATGGCTAAGCATTTAACCCATTCCTGAACTTAAATAGGATTCCAGTGCGATATCTGGACAAGGAAGGATATATATAATGCAGCAATTGGTTCCAACCAATTCCTCTACTTAATGCATCATCAACAATAAAAGGTACTCAATGTATTTGTGAAAGCATGGGAGGCTTAATATGCTCTAGGGCTTGCCTTTCAGGAAAGAGGATGGACGATGGTCAGGGCACTCGGGCAACTCCTCCTCGGCGGCTGCTTCTTCGGTTGCCTGCACCTCGGGCTCCTGCTCCTGGTTGGCTCCCTCGAACTCTAGCAACGTCACTCCCTCCGGCACACCTATTGCATGAATGCGCAAGATAAATATCATGGATGCACATGAACGAATGTCAGGGATGCTCGGGGAATGCGCATGTTCGCTGTAGTTTGCATATTCCAACTTAAGCCCTATTCAAATCACTTTACTTACCAAGTTTATACAACCGAATGTATAATTGCTCATCTTCAGTTAATGACCTAGCACCTGCACCTAAGCATATCCTCAAGTTAGGCTAACCCCTAAACAATCAACGAGAACATTGCATCAAGCATACACTCAAGCATTTATATTTCAGCAAAATGAAGACTATGTAGCGGTACAGTAAACTAGCCATAGGATTCCTTAAGGTACTAAGATACTACCTACCAAGTTTCATGGCCATAGGATTCCTAGATAATTTACAAAAATTCACACAAGTACCCACCAATGATAAAAGGAAACTCTATAACTCAAAAACTACACATGAAATGGCTCTCAAATTTTAACCAGAGCTTCTACTAAGCAATACTAGCTTACCCACAAAATTTCACAATTTTTGGATCCTAGAAACTCAAGATATGATTTAAACAAGTTTGCATGCATTCAAAAACACATTTCAAGTTCCTATTTAATTCATCCAAAATTTCTACATCATGTGCTAATATTATATTTTTCCTAAGTACTACACTTCACTAAGATCCTAACAAAATTCTAACCACCACATTTGGATCTACCAAACTCCAGATATGGATTTTACAAAATAGCCTCAAAACTGGAATAAATGAGCTAGCTTCTTATAACATAGTGACTGACAGGCGGCACCCAACGGTCAGCCGGGCCCGCATGACAGTGAGACGAAACAGAGCACGGCGGCTTGGGACGGCGTGGAACCGGCGGAGCTCGCCGATGGCGGTGTCTCCGACGACGAGGATGGCCCCAGAGTGACCGCCTAGACCTCCCGAACCTATCAAGCTACATGGATGGACCTATTGCCGGCGATCAAGACGGCTCGACGGCTCGATATCGACGGTGACCAAAATAGCGCAATCACAGGCTATGCCGAGGTTTCCCCATGCCATTGTGACTCTAGCGCACCCCCAAGCAGGACCCACGGTGGTCGGAGATGGGCTGGCCACGGTGACGGGCTACGGTGGCGAAAGTCCGGCGAGGCTGCGCGCGGTGTGGGAGCTTACCGAGCACGGCTAGCAAGCAACTTTGGGTGCGACACGATGATGGAAATGCATAGGAGCTAAGGCGGTGGTGAATGGGCGACGAGGCGCGAGCTTGCGCTGGATATGGTGACGGCGGAGCCGCTGCGTTGCTGCTTCGGCGCTGCAGGCGAGCGGAGGAAGCAAAGGAAGCAAGAAGGAAAATGTGGCGCTGGTGGGGGCTCATGGACGCGCGCAGAGGCTTCAATTGCCGAGCTCAGGCCCAATGTGGCCTGGCCGGTCAGGCCGTCGGCGACACGTGGCACCACGTGGCGGTGAAACACTGAACCGGTCGGGTCACTGTTGCTGTCTGAATTTTTCGTTTCAGTGCTCAATGGTGCCGACTGACAGGCGAACTTTGACAGTGATTATCACCTAATCCGTGATGATATAGCTCAAGGTGTAATTAACAAAGTTGAACGTCTACATGTGAACTACAATTCTTACAATTGGAGCTCGAGCTGGTTTGGTTTGGTTAGTGAGATACATTGCGCTAAACATCAGTACATGGAACTGAAACTTGCTTAGTGACTTAGAAAAATTTTAGAGTTTCAAAATAGATCTCAAAACTGACTTGTGGGTTCCATTTGAGCATGTTGTGCACATTTTCATGACTTGGCTTCTAAACAAAGTTTGTTCCTTATAAAATTTGCTACAACTTTGTTTTAGGTTGCTTAGACATGCAAACATCCTAAGCTACACTTTTTAAATAGTCAAACAAAAGGGTTTTAGGGGCCAAAACAAGTCAAACCACTATTTGAAATCACAATTAGGCAACATGGTCAACATGAACAATGTTCCAAATGACATTCTAAGTGTCACTAAGTTGTTTAAGAGAATTATTAGTCACACCACACATTGGTCACACAAGAATCAAGCATTGCATGTACTGAAACAATGAAAAACACATGAAATGTTACACTTGTTTCATAGTCATGTTTCACATGTTTAATGATCTTGTTGCATGGTACTAACTAACCATGTTTCACTAAAGTGTGTTGCATATGTTGCACTTGAGTGTTGCACACTATTCATTTCATAAAACAAACACACATGAAATATGACAATATGTTGCAATCTTTCACAAGCATGTTTCATGCAATATAAGGTCATGAATGGATGAATGATGCTCATGTTTATGAAATGCAAGTGCAAATGTGGAAGCCAAACACCTGGGGTGTTACACCACTGCTACGCGCGGGGGCTCAGGGGCTTGGCATCACAAAGAGACCGAACACGCGGTCTCATATAGATGATGAGTTGCCTTCGGTTGTGGAAACCAAGGATGGGGTAATGCATGAAACACGGCTGACCCCTACCGAGCCTCATGAGGCTCGGGGGCTTGAGCTGCCCGACCCTAAATCGGGAGACCGGGGTTCGAAGGCCGACCCATGGAGGGTCCGAGGCCACCTCATGTGAAACAAGAGCCAGGGGAGAAGACATAGATGAGCCCCAGCAGCCTTGGCCCAACCCACCTAGAGGTGAACAGGGTCATCTCAACCTTCTCATTCGATCCTAACTCCTAGCCGAGCCCATAGAATCCCCATTGAGGTGGCATCTGTTGGAAGGTAGATTAAGGAGCAGTGGAACGCCACATGAAGGCTTTGCCGAGCCCATCGCGAATGATGGACCTGGATTCCACTCAAACATGCTCATTAGTGAGCTCACCAAGCGCATCACTCGAACCATCGAGGCAAGTAACGTTAGCTCAACCCCCACGGTTGTGGAAACCATGGATGGGGCAACAAATCACAAAGTCAAGCCGACCCTTGATCGAACCCCCGCTACATGCGGGGGCTTGACGAAAGTTGAACTCAAAAGGAGACCGAATGTGCGGTCGTAGAACGATAGCTTGGATCCTTGGGAGGGGGTACTTACGAAAACAAGTGAAGTTTTCTCCTACTAATCTCGCTATCCTCTTCGTGATTTTTAGTGACACCTGACCCTAGCCACGGCAAGGGGTCGAATCTCACTCGAGGGCTGATAAGGGTATAGATACACCCTTTCTAAAAATAGTCGCCACGCCCGACCTCTTCCTCATGTTAAATCTAGTGGCAAGGTCAACGGAAACAAACGATTGAGCATGTTTGGTTGGACTATGAGAAACCTATGCCCCTACAGCTACAACACTCTTACTCACCAGCGCGATCAGAGTTTACCTTCTACACTTCAAACCCCATGGTCTTAAACAAACAGAAGGGTCGGAACATGCGAACCCCTTTGTACACATAAAAAGGGAGGAAAAACAAACTTAGAAAAACAAAACAAAATAATAAGTTTGTGCGATAGGGCAGAAGGGTCAGAGTTTGTCTGCTTGTTACATGAATGATTGCTTGACCTATCTGACTAACTAACCCCTCTGGGGTAGAACTATGTCTTCTATTTTGTCCACTAGGTCCCACAAAAGAGGAGCCACCGTCGTCTCTATCTCATCTAGCTCAGCGTCAGTGTAGCCAGGCGTGAAGCCGAGGCTCATCATCTCTAGGTTGATGTTGTCCCCATAATGAGAACGAGCAATCATGAAGGATTGATGGACCCTAGTGTGAAGGGCATCCCTCTCGAGCTAGCACACCTGCGCCGTGATCTCGACGGCATGGGCCACAAGCGAACTGGTCCCCTCCGACCGCACAACCTCCAAGTCATCACAGACCACTCTAAGGGCGGTGCTTAGGATACCAAGCTCGTCGCTCTCTGCCTGATGGTTTCTCCTTGCCTTGGTGAGGTCCGTGGCCAGCCCAGCAGAGATACCCTTGGTCTCCAGCCTCTGGGTCATCACAGTTCCAACCTTGGCCTAGAGGGAGCCGATCTTCTGCTGCAAGTCGTCACGCTCTCGGAGGGCCTGGTCACGCTCCTCTCGAGCCACACCATGCTCAGAGCGGAGCCTCTTCATAGTTTTGAGCAGCTTGTCCCGCTCCTTGCATTGCTGGGTGACCACCACAACGTCCAGACTCGCCTTCTCCTCCACGGCCGCGAGCTCCTCCTTGACCCCTAGCTTCAGCTCCTGCTCCTTCTCAACCTCAGCCAGAAGGTCGAGGATTCACTGGCGGGTCTCGACGTCCTTCTAAAGTAGCTCATTCCTCTCCCTCCTAACCTTGGTGGCCTCCCGCGACCTCGCCGATAGAGCCTCAAATGCCCTCTTGGCTTCGTCCGCATGCCGACGGGCCTCAGCCACCCGCAATCGAAGATTGTTCACCTCCTCGACAACAGGAGTCAGCTCGGCCACCTTCTGCTGGGTGGCAGCAAGCTGGGCTGTCACCTCCCCATGCAGCCACACCTCCTTGATGAGGCGGTCCGAGGTTCCCTTCTACTCATGAAGGAACCGCGACTTCCCCTGGCTATGAGCAATTAGGGACTAAAAGAAGACGATGGTCAGAATACAACAATATGCGGAGAAAGGAAAAGGCGAGAACTAGGATCCAGCAAGTACCTATCTAGTGGGAACGACAACATCAGCCAAGGTACCCCAGGCATGGTCTAGAGCTTCGAGCATGGACGCAACTCCCATGTCGAGGCTCTCCCACTCCATGCTCTCGGTGGCGTTGTCGAGGGTAAATAGCGTCGATGTCGGGTCCTTTGGATTTATCCATCAGAGCAGGGGTTCACCCCGCGTAGGTGAGTGGCTACCTCCCAACATCGGGACCTAGGATGATTCCCCGCTAGTCCTCTCTACCACCGCGATGATGTCTGGAGACCCCTCGGTCATGTCCCCCTCTGTCCGGCCCACGTCGAGCGCCGTCGCTTAGGCCATCGGTGGCGCAGGTTGCAACGCTACCTTAGGCACCGCCATGGTTGTGTCTGGTTGTGGCCCGCCTGTCGTAGCTGCTACCACCTCTGCCTACGTTGACGGGGCGTGGACCGGCTGTGTCGCACCCACCGTGGTCGGCGCCATGAGCACGGACAGCAACTCTGTCCACCCCATCATCGGCAGTGGTACCGCCTCCATCGCCGGCTGCTCGGTGACCTCCGAAGGCATCCCTCGAGCCCCCATGCCTGCTTGTCCCACCAAAGGCACGGGTGCCATCATGGGTGGTGCTTGACCGGCAAGTGACACAGTCACACCAGCGCCACTCCCTCCCGAAATGGGCGCGACACCAACCGACGGCTACCGCCCCGCTTGAAGGGCAACGCTCTTCTTTTGCGCCAATGCCAAAGGATTATGCCACTTCACAACGCTGCAAAGAAAGAAAAGCACAAGTCACAGTGAGAACAGACAAAAACAGAGGAGATGGTGACTTACATTGGTGCTGTTGGGCAGTGGATATGTTTGGGCGGGGAACCCCTAGACCCCAGCTCCACCTCGTCAAGGTGCGATCGTTTCAAGCCCGCCCCCTGCTCTCGGGCAGAGGGGCTCTCTCCCCTTGCATCTTGGGGCGCGACGATGGAGCCACCTACCTCTGCTGGCACCTTGGGCATGGTGGCAGATCTGCCTGCCCCTGTTGGCTCCTAGGACAGACCGATGGTCTGGGCTGTCTCTACCAACCCCGCGACAAGCCCTCCCCTCCATGGAATGGGATGGACCCCGACTCCTGCAAAGACGAGTGGATACCCATCAGCACATCCTCACTCTCCAGGTCATCCCACTCAATGTCGTCAACTACCTCGTCGTCATCTTCCTCATCATCGTCGTCATCACTGTTAGTGTCCTCCCCTCGCTCCTATGCTAGCAGCTTCCGCTGCCTTTTCTTCCTCTTGTCCTCCTTAGCCTTCCTAAGCCACTCGCCCTCGGCGTGATTTGCCACCCTCATGGATGAATCCCTTGGCAGCAGAGCCAAGTGATCTGTGAGGACAAGGTCCCTCGGTTGGTCCCTCCATCTCAATATTAGTGTCAAGGGTTTAGGAGATCAATTAAAGAGGAGGCATGAGGAGAGGAAACTTATGAAGACAGTATAGCCTGGTTCTGGCTGCATCAGAGGATGCCCCGGCACCGGGTAGATGAAATCAAGAGGGACACCTACATCGTCCCATGAAGGCTCCATCGCCTCCTTGATGCGTTGCATGACTTTGGAAAGGGAGAGCGCTCCCTTGGACAACACTGTCCCGACGAATGACGCCTCGGGCGCCATCACATACAGCGGAAGCACGTGTCTCATCAGCGATGCCACCCTCCTTGCATGGTAGGCCCCTATGATGCCCGACCCGTTCAAGATGTGGATGGTAGCAAGGTGGTCCTGGATCTTCTTGTCCTTCTCTAGGATGCCCCACTTCCACAAATCTGGGGCCTCTTCGATTAGACGCCCGGTGAACTCCGGTAGAGGGGCGGTAGTGTAGTTCTTGAGATAGACCCAATGCGAATGCCACCCCTTGTTGAAGGTCGACAGCCGCATTGACGGGTACTCGCCGACCTGGTTGTTCTAGAGGTGGATGCCGGCGCATCCCATTGGTGTATTTAGCTCCTGCTTCTTCTCCCTCTTCTTCTGGAGGGTAACGATGAAGAAGTGCCACCACAGATCAAAGTGGGGACTGATCTCTAGGAATCCCTCACACAGGGCGATGAATGCTGCCATATGCTGGATTCCGTTGGGATTGAGGTGTTGTAGTTCAATCTTGTAGTCGTGCAGCAGGCCCTAAAGAAATCTGTGAGCAGGGGTAGCAAACCCACTCTAATGGAAGTGCGCGAATGACACCACGTAGCCGTCAAGCGGCAATGGCACGTCCTCCTCACCAAATAGCAGCCACTCATCCATGGTCCGTGCACAATGAAGACCACGATAGATAAGGCCCTCCATGCGCTAGAATGTGATGTCAGAGCGGCACCATGGATCCATTGGAAGATGGGGGCAGGTGAACGCAAGCTCGACGGTGGCTGGGACGCGGATGTAGGAGGCCTAGGTGATTGGCGGCGGAGGTTGCATATGCGAAGGCAAGAAGGCAAGGTATGAAACCCTAAGGGTGAACCCTTTGGTTTTATAGGAGCAACAGATGTGAGGAAACCAACCGTCCACCTAGATCTCCACGCCCGCCACGATATGCTATAACGTCACGCCATGGGATATGCGCATGCAATCTCTATCCTTTTCCTCAGAAGACACGCTAGACATTTCGCCTCCCCTGGCGGGACATGACTCGTTATGAGTCTACGGCCCGTCTAGGCCTAGGAGTTTGACGGTTGGCCCATCGACGGGTTCGACAGCCGCTCTAGGCACCCTTACGATGAGGGATGGAAAGAGCTGAGCCCTGCAAGTGGCCAGTACCTAGGCGCATGAGCGCCATAGGCATCTCAGCCCATGATCGAGTCTCAGCCAAAGTGACCCTAGCCAGATCTACGCAAAATAGATGTCGGAACCAAAATCGAACTATCTAGTTCAACGAACCACCAAATCTCATGGCCATACCCATGATGGGTCCGACCTCGGCAAGTAGGAATCACCGTTCCCAGGACACGCCATGAGTGACAAAAGAAGGCCAGGGCCCTCAGAGTCCGCCCTTTCAAAAAACCTCCGAACGAGTATTCTACTCCTCCGCAGGCTCAGGGGCTACACCGACCGGGTACGCTCACACGCACCCACTGGCAAGTCAAAAAAACCCCCAGGTGATTCTACCTGAATTGCCCGAGGGCTCGGGGGCTACTGTCAGGGACCAATGCTAGGGTACCCAAAGAGGAGGAACTAATAACCATCAACGTTGATTCATCTGATTGGTCAAGAGCGTGACTACAACTCTTGCTGAGCCCCGCATCGTCTAACCGCCGAGACCATGGGCTCTGCCTCATCTGACCCCCTAGGGTTGGCCTCGCTTCGATGGACAATAAGGTGGCGGGCTCCACCTCACCCGACCCCCGAGGGTCGGCTCCACCTCGGCTGACTTCCAAGGGTTGGCTCCATCTTGTCCGACCCCTGAGGGTTGGCTCTGTCTCGCCTGACATCTGAGGGCAGGCCCCGCCTCGCCCGACGTCCAAGGGCTGGCTCCACCTCGACTGACTCCCGAGGGTAGGCTCCACCTCAGCCGACCCTCGAGTGTCGGCTCCGCCTCAGCCAATGTCTGAGGGCTAGCTCCGCCTTGCCCGATCCCTCAGACATGGTTCCTAACGGAAGCTCATGTCGCCGCCAACCGCTATGGGCCAGAAAGTACTACTCAGGGTCAAACTTCTGGCATCGTGCTGGGAGCGGTTACATCTCAGCATGACCCATCCCCACGACAAGTCATTCCGGGAACTCAGGTCGCCCACAGTGATGGATGCATGGCCACTGTGTTGCTAACTCCCTGCCTAACCACCGTCCAACTTCAGTCAACCGGTGTCAGTTAACTGGTACTATACCACTCGCCTCCCATATGGTTTATATCAGGGGACCCTCTGACCATTCCATCTGCTCGGATGGGACGGAAGACAAGAACGGCGCATGATGCCTACACGTAAGCTACAGCAGCCAACAAGACCCTAGTACGACGCTGCTGCCACCACGATCTACAGAGTCAGCGGGACCCATGCGAAGAGGAGAACGATGCACCTCCAGGAGCCTTATTTCTCTTTCCTTTTTCCTCTTCCCTTCAGTTGTAACCCCTGCTTTCCCTTGGCCTATAAAAGGGAAAGCAGGGCATCCCACTTAGGGCATTGGTTCACCACACCGCATCAGACATCGAGCACCGACCAACCGAACCTAATACTTGGGAGCTATCTACCTCTCTCGCTAGTTTGTAACCCCCTACTACAAACTCAGTGCTATTAACATGAGCAGCTCAAAACTGGACGTAGGGACATTCAGCCCAAACTAGTATAATCCTTGTGTCCTTCTCGCACACCATCCGGGTCAGACGCGCAATATACAAATTTACTAGCCGGTGCTTACTCAAAACATCGACATATAGTTTACAAGTGCTCTCATAATTACCAACAACGCATTTCTGGCATCATGCTAGGGATGACAACTTAGTTAAGAGTAATGCTAAGAAATGTCAACATAGACTAATGTGGGGTTAAGTGATAAAGATAGGAGTTTTGTATAAGTGACACACATAGGAGAATTTCATGATAAGATAGAAGAGTAGACAAACTAAGCTGGGAGGACAATAGGTGAGTTCATGGTTCCTATTTACTTCTCCATTACTGTGGTTCTATTCTATAGTAGACCAAAGGGATTAACTAAGCAGAGGTCAAGCATAGTGATCACACCAAGACACTTTAGAGCAATAGTACCTTTTCGATCCTTGAAAAGACTAGGAAGTGGTGATTGGGGTTAGGCTGCCAAAAAGCTCTACAAAAACACCAACCTAAACGTGGTGGATTACAAAGGCCTAGTCAGAGCTATCACATCCGGGGCTACCACAACTATCCATGGGGTTGGGCGCAAACTTAGGTAACCTATAGTCAAGACACCACATCAACACTATCGATTACTACTCTAGTTTCACGTAATATCTAGAGCATTCGGTCGAACGGTGATCCCATGCCAAGGTGTAAACCACTATACTAACCATCATTATAGATTACCACTAAGGTAAGAACTAGATAACGATGATAGGCATTTCAAGTAAATAGAGAAGATGAATATATGAAATAACTCAATCTTACAAAGGAGCGATACAAGATTATATCGGACCTCCAAGGACTCCTCTGGAACCTTAGCATCTCTCCCTAACTCCCAACTAGCTAGTACTACTACTACTACATTTTGGAATATGGTGAAGAGTGGCTCCTTGGTGGTGTCTGTCATAGAGGGGGGTACCCCTCAATTTATACAAGGAGTAGAGGTGGTGCTAGAGGCTATTCTTGGTGCGTCCCTGGCTTCCACTGCCTTGGCATGTCCACATGCCACCGCCAGAGCAACGGGTGGCTGAGGAGAGCCGGTAGGGGGTCACCCACTCCTAGGGGCTTGTCGTCCCCTAACTGAGCCTCCTTGCCACCGCCTTCGTGTGCAGGCTATGGGCTGGACTTGGATCACTCCTCGGTGGTGCTTTGCCCCAGTTGAGTTGAGTTGATGGGCATCTTTGTTATTCCTTTGTACAAATCAGTGTCGGAAAGCGCCTTTTGGTGAATTCTCTCCATGTATTTGTACTTGTGTCCTACAAAACAATAATCTCCAAATACATGTGGAACTAGGTTAATAGTAAATGCATATGTATTTAAGGTTGCCAATTTCTCCACTTTTTGTGCCTTAATTGGCAGTCGGATTTGATCATTAAGGACCACCAACAAGCTCCCCCACACTTGCTCTTTGCTCATCCTCGAGCAAAGTTATATGTAACTATGAAGTATGACTTCAAAAGATATGATGCTAGCATAAAAGCTATTCCATGTCATTCCTTGTACCTATGGATTTTTGAAGTGTCTACCATGTCGCCTTGAGCGGTTGAAAAGTGGAATGGCTATGACACCAAGTCATCACTTCCCTCTATGAAGCATACCTGGAGTTTTTGTATTTTTGAAATTGAAAGCATAGCACATACTTCTCAAATGGTACTCTCAAGTCACTCAATGGTGTTTATATCCTTACCAAAGGCTTTTGAGTTTGCCTTCTTTTTCATCCTACTTCTAAAAAGGCTTATGTGGAGCTTTGAAATATGGAAACATACTTGCATTGCGCATTTTGTTAAGTCAAACAATGGATCCGAGGAGAAAGATGTCATACAATCAAATCAAGATGTACATGTGTGTGGAAAATTTATGGTGGCTGATCTAATTCTACTATGCTCTTTGAAACACATCTCTCTCTTTATTCGGACTTGAAATTTTTTTGTCAGAACATGGTCTATCTTTATTCTCATCTTTCTTCTATTTTTTCTTTCTTATCATCTTTTTTTCTTTCTTTTCTTTCTTTCTTCTCTCTCTCTCTTTTTATGTTCTTTCTTTCTTTTTGATAATAGCCTCATGCCTCCTTTTGCAGCAAAACTTTTTGAGAGAGATATCAACAAAGATTTGGAGCATTTATTTTGATGGAACCTAACAAACATATTTTTGTTCACTCCTAGTGTAGGAGTAGAACATTTTTTTGGATGGATCTAAGTGGAAGGCATGCTTTTTGTGACTACTCCTAGTGTAGGAGTAGTGCATATATTTGGTAGTGTGTACATGATCTTGATTTTAAAAGCATGATAAGTTTCTCAACAAGGGTCAACAAAGTTTGACAAAGCTCAACACAAAAACAAGTAGCATACGTAGAAGGTTTTTATCATGATATCTAGCCTTGGTAGGAAATTTCACCAATGAGGAGAACTATTGCTATAAATTTTTGAAGTTTTTAGAAAAACAAAAATTCTCTAAGAGCTTACATAGAAAAGATAGGATTTCTTTAGTCTTTGCCATATCTCACTTCACAACAACTTAGTTGACATGTTTTCCTAATAGATATGCATCCACAAGTAACAAGTATATGAACTAGGAATAAAGTTTATGCCGGCCAACCTTTATAAAGTCAAGGTCATAGTTTGGCAAGTTTTCATTTCTCATTTTAAGTTTGATTAACATGTATGACATTTTTAAACATAATCAAACCCATAGGAGCAAATCATGGGTGAGGTAATAGAGTGCAAACCAGTGTGCCCAAGTGATGGCATGGAAGGGTCGGGTCCCCCACACTTGGATTTTTACATCATCTGAGACTAAAAACCAAGTGTGAATGTTGCAGCATCTCATTGGCGTGTATTGCAGCACTCATGTTCCTAGACATCGTTCATCCTTCATTCCAGTAATTGTTAGTAGCAAAGAATACCCGAAGGGAACTTATCTAACACCAAGATTTTGTTTATTTTTGGGAGAAAGGGAGGTTATAGATTTATTCTAAAAAATGTAAGTCTAAGTTAAAAGAAGTTTATTATGCAAAGGAAATATTATTACTATATTTTTTTATTATTATTATTGAAAATTCTAATAACTAAAAAGTGATGTTCATTTATTTTTTTATTATTTATTTTATTATCAAAATATTTTTTTGGACGACCTTATCATGGTGAGCAAGGCATATAGGTAAAACAAGGTAGAAACAACCAAGATGAAATCAATGAATGAAGCATGTCATGAGGTGCTTAAGCGAAGCTCACCGCCACACTTGAATTTTGCGATATACAAAATCAAGTTTGGATGGTAGCACTCTCCGTTTGAATGTGCTTCATTGTTGAAATGAGATTTGATTGAATTTACCTTTGCATTTCAGTCCTTCGTTCTTTTTGCTCAAACTTGAAAGGTTAGTGACAAAAATACCTGAAAGAGTAATTTCGCAATCATGGCCTTGAGCTCATTTTCAAAAGTCATGTTGTTATTAGTATTTTTATTATATATCATTTTTTTTATTTTTTTTGAAAGTAAAAGGATATTTTTTTAAAAAAATATTGATGCATTTGCAAAAACTGAAAATAAGGTTAAGACAAATTTATCATGCAAATTTTAATTTTCTATTTTTAAGGTAATGTTGTTTTTAGTTTTTTATCCAAAAAGTATTTTGGTTGAAAACTAAACATGCAAAATTCAAAATCAAAAGTTATTTTGAAATCAAATATGAGATAAATACCGATTTACCTTCGGCAAGGGCTCGTTGTTTTAAGTCTGTTGAGCAGGACTTCTCCATTGCATTGAGCTTAAATTTGCATCATCTCATCCTGGAGATGGATAAGGATGATTGCACTTCTTGTTTTCGCCATGCCATCATGATCTTCGTGTGGTTTTGGCTAGGCGGGAGTGTGTTCATCTTTCGATCAAGGCTTCATCCCTACATCAGGTTAGTGGACCATACATACCCGAGGGATTTTACAAAGGTGTTGAACACACTATTATGAGCTAAAGGTTTTCCTCTAGGCTAATGAAAAGTTGACATTCATGTTTAGTTCGCAAAGAGAGCCCCTTTTTTTAGATTCGAAACCTTTGTTTATTCAGAGTTCACCAAATAAGGCTTGATTAATCTCCGCTATGAATTCTTCTCAAGGACTTACCCACATGAATTTGATGATTTCCTACAGGGGTTAGCCCATGTATACAACCAATGTCTACACTAGCAGTTTTAGTTCAAAAATCAAATTAGACACCATGTCCAATTTGATTAAGGTTGGCTAATTAACTTAAGCACCATGCTTAATTTAAAAAGCCTATGGAAGTATGATCATTACGTCCAAACTAAGCACCATGCCTAATTTAAAAGATGTATGACCAACATCCAAACCAAAGCATACTAGAATAGAAAAAAGAATCATGAAAGTAACTTGAGATTCACTTAAATGGAGGTGAGATCTTTGAATGGTGAATCAGAGAACCATTGTTTTTACTATTTTTTATGTAGAGCAATGCAAACAAGTTTCATGAATGCAATTTAAACAAACATGCCATGGTTTTGGAAAAGGAAATATAATTCAATGAGTGATATGCATGAAAAATCTAGGCTTAGCCTTTTCTCATAGCGCGAACCATCTGACGATATCATACAAACTAGGGAAAGCCAACATATGAATCTGATGGTCCCGTTTAACATCCATCTACTATGAAGCTAGACTAAGAGCATCGAATATATAGATAACAAAGAAATTTGTCATCTACCTAAACTAGGCATAGCGCCCGAATATCGCTCAAAATCTAGGAGCCACCCAAAGAAAGCACTAGAGATTTGATGAATCAAGCAAACATGCAGTGGTAAAGATAGAAATGGGAAAGATATTTTTTTTGGTTGGTTCTCTCATACATTGATTAATCACCCACAATTGGAGATGGTAGGGTGGAGGTGTTGATGGTTCAAGATTGATTGGGCACCCTGGGTTCGTGATGATTTTTTCTCTCTCTTTTTATACCCACAAAAGCTAGTGGTAAACTAGATTAATAGATATCAAAGTCAATATCAAGATCTTTACGCCAATTGCTTCCTCGGCAACGGCGCCAGATAGCTTGTTGGTATTTATTAACACAAACAGAGAAATCCACAAGCGCACGGATACTATTGTAGCTTTCATCTAGGAGTATTCCAGGGTATCATATTTATCCTCATGGAAACAATGGTTAAAGAAGTTGATATTTGACCATCATGTATCGACTAACTAGTATACCGAATAGACTAATGTGTGGTTAAGTGATAAAGATAATAGTTTTGTATAAGTGACACACATAGGAGAATTTTATGATAAGATAGAAGAGTAGACAAACTAAGCTAGGAGGACAATGGGTGAGTTCATGGTTCTGTTCTAGAGTAGACCAAAGGGATTAACTAAGGAGAGGTCAAGCATAGCGATCACACCAAGACACTTCAGAGCACCAGTACCTTTCTGATCGTTAAAAAGACTGGGAAGGGGTGATCGGGGTCAGGCTGCCAAAAAGCTCTACGAAAACACCAACCCGAACATGGTGGATTTCAATGGCCTGGTCAGAGCTGTCACCTTCGGGGCTACCACAACTATCCATGGGGTTGGGTACAAACTCAGGTAACCAATAGTCTAGACACCACGTCTATACTATCAATTACTACTCTAGTTTCACATAAAAACTAGAGCATTTGGTCGAACGGAGATCCCATGTCAAGGTGTAAACCACTATACTAACCATCATTATAGATAACCACTAATGTAAGAACTAGATAACCATGATAGGCATTTCAAGTAAATAGAGATGATGAATATATGAAATAGCTGAGTCTAACAAAGGAGCGATACAAGATTATATCAGACCTCCAAGGACTCCTCTGGAACCTTAGCATCTCTCCCTAACTCCCAACTAGCTAGTACTACTACTACTACTACATTTTGGAATATGGTGAAGAGTTGCTACTTGGTGGTGTGTGTCATAGAGGGGGGTACCCCTCTATTTGTACAAGGAGTAGGGGCAGTGCTGGAGGCTATTCTTAGCGCGTCCCCAGCTTCCACCGCCTTAGCATTTCCACATCCCACCGCCAAAGCTAGGGGTGGCTGAGGAGCTCCAGTAGGGGGTCGCTTGCCCCTAGGGGTTGGCCACCCCCTGACTTAGCCTCCTCGCCATCGCCTTCACATGGTAGGCTGTGGGCTGGACTTGGATCACTCCTCGATGGTGCTTTGCCCCGGTTGAGTCGAGTTGATGGGCGTCTTTGTTATTCCTTTGCGCAAGTGAGCATCGGAAAGTGCCTTTTGGTGAATTCTCTTGATGTATTTGTACTTGTGTCCTGCAAAACAATAATCTCCAAATACATGTAGAACTAGGTTAATAGTAAATGCATATGTGTTTAAGGTTGCCAATTTCTCCAGTTTTTGTGTCTTAATTGGCGGTCAGATTTGATCATTAAGGACTACCAACACTAGTTATGCCCTAGAATACGGTGGAGCTCTGAGTATGATTAAGGTTTCTTGATCTCTTTAATGATTAGGGTTGAAGGAGGGATGCCCTAGGGGTGCTAGGTGCTGGTATATATTGGGCGGAGTATCCATTCTGAGCCCTTGGATCAAACCAACTTGAAAGAACGGCGTAGATGCAAATAATAAGGCAATGGAGTACTGACATTCGAAGGAGGGGGTTGATAGGTGGGCTAGAGGGCTGGTCGGACTGCGCCCCACCTAGCAGTGGCTCACCCTCTACCACGGTGTGGTGTCCACTGGATTCTTCTAGATCCTTCTGGTGTCCGTCTCGCTGCGGATAAGCATGATTAATTCTAATGTTTGGGTCCACCATAGCAGTTTTATGAATAAACCCTGCTGAAAACACAGATTCACCAAAACTTGTGGAATTTGTTAGTTTAAACTCCTAAACCTATGTTGGTGATTATATTCATGCATTATGTTGACGGTTTATAATAGTTGTTAACTACCGTAAATAGTAAGCCTATTTGAGTATACGTAAATGGTTTTTTCCAATCACATCAATAAGTAAAATTTTATCAATATTCCTTTTGATTGCCTAGCTACCTTCCATGGCAACGGCGCCAAAAATGCTTATTGATAGTTCTTAACGTCGCTACCAGGTTTGTGTCCTCGGCAATGGCGCTAGAAATGCTTGTTGGTACTTTATTGTGACTTAGGAAGAATATATATAAATGAAGAGTTCTACAAGCGCATAGATAATATACCAGTGTAGCACTTCTCCTGGGAGTATTCTAGGTATCGTTATCTATTGTAGCACCCAGTTTTAAGAACAAAACCAGATACACACCATATGTGAGCCCAGGAAGTCAAATCTCACATATAGCTACAAATAAAGGCAATATCGAAAGACAATGCTTAAATACATTGCGTATAAAGATTATAACCTCAGAGTATAGACAGCGGAAAGACAACTCCGATCTTCAGACGAGTACTCCAAATCCATAGGGACAACTGACTGGTTGATCACAAGCCTAATTCCTCCAAACTAGCAATCTGGTACCCATCCGGGATTTTTATCCAAATATGTGAAAAATGAAGCAAGCGTAAGTACATGTCATGCTAAACAAATATAACATGGGGTTCATGAGGCTCAAAAGGCTGACACTGGTTCAACTGCAATTAGCTTTTAATTGTCACAATTTTAGCATAGGAGTAGCAACAAGTTTATCACAAGCCCATATAAACACATGATCAGGTAAACATGAATAATGAATAACATAAACAATATCATTAGTGAGCATCTTTATCATCAGTATCATCAGTGTTCATCATCTATTCTATAAATGTTCCAAGGCCGCTCGGGACCATGAGCACGGCTGATATACCAGTTTTATACTCTACAGAGGTTGTACACTTTCACTGTGAGTCGTGATTTACCCTTTCACCCGAGGTCGCGAGCCTCTTAACCCACTACCAAGGAAGGTCGGCAGGGTTCACTATAAAGCCTTTCAAAGGTTTGTCTAACAAGTTAGGGCCATTAGATTCACTCGGCAAACAGATATAGGAACCCCCCTATTGAATGGCACAATTCTATCACGACTATACACATAATAGTAGAGGTTGTCCTATACCCGATTCGTCGAGCCATTCTTACACGAATAAAGGTAACCTCTAACAAGCTAGAAAAGGTCCTCATACTGAGCTAAAGCCAGAACCATGTAGCCCTCACAATTGTACTGTCAGTCCCGAATGATCACTTACAGATAAGTCCTTAGGGAGAGGAATCTAGAGCACCATAAAAACAGCCCAATGCTCTAGCCCCCTTGTTCCATGTTGCTAAAAAGCATCTTTTAATGTTTATTGCATATACCATTAGTCAAGTTATGAGATCATGGCTTTAGTTGAGCACTAGCATCATACTACCCAATACAATACCCAATAGGTATCAAGGTACAGGGTAACAAAGAACTAGGAAATCCTTAGTGGCAGTCAAGGTTGACACATGTAGTATGAATTAAATGATTAAAGTGAATAGGACAACAAGGAAAATCCCATACTATACTTGCCTTAAACTTAGATCCTTCTTTAAGTCTAAAACTTCAAAGATCTGCTTCTTGATTCACCACGTATGACTCACCGATTGGACAGGATCATAAAGCACCACACAAGCATCCATGTAATCATACATGAAGCAAACAATAGATCTAAATTAGAATAGTACACCAAACATAAAATCAAGATGAAAAGTTTGTAAAGCGAATCTACGTCTCGCTACGAATACACAGATGCAAAAAGCACGCTAATCGGAACTACGGCGAAAAAGATACATCTACCGATATATTTGCTTTATATGTGGAAAAGAAAACTATAGGATTCATTTATTTTAACTATATAAAATCATATATATATATAGATATTTTATAAATAATATAAATTGAATTAAGTCAAATTTAGATTTGAATTATAAAACTAAAGTAAAACAAATCATATTTTATTTATAAAATCCAGTTGCATAATTATTATTCAAATTAAAGTTTAAACCATGACATCCCAGAAATGGTGACATGGTAAACACTGTTACTAACACGTAGATCTCGTCGCTATGAATCTAACGCAACTTGAATGGGTCAAAACGAAGCTAAAACGTAGAAGATATGATTTAAACAAGATTTTCTTTAATAAAATAATAGATTAAATCTAACCTCAAATTTTAAAAGTTGAAAACATATCTAACAGTAGTATGAACATGTAGATTCCAAAATTACGAACCCAACGCAAGTTGAACGGGTCAAATCGGAGTTAAAACAGAGATTTTATGGCTAAAACAAGATTAGTGGCAAAACTGTAAATAAGTGAAAACGTATTTTAGATCTAAACCGAAGAAACTACGCTTTCCAAAGAAGAAAACGTAATCTGTGATTGCGCTTTGGACCGCGGGTTTGAAAACAGAAAACTAAAGGGGCTCTTTAGCAAGATGGCTCGTGAAAGGGTACGGGATAATCTGGGCCACTGGATCAGAGATGGATGGCTCAAATTAAAAGAGAGGGAGAAAGAGAGAGGAGAGCCAGCCGGAACAGGAGCTCGGTGGGGAATTTGTCTCCGGCATAGCTGGATTGCTCACCGGAGCTATCGGACAAAGCACCTAGGGGCTCTAATTCGACTCTGATTTGGCACAATGAGACGGATAAGGTCACTACGAACTCGAATCGGTGATCAATTGCAGCTATGGGCGAACAGAGACGGCGAGCGACGACTTATGGCGGCGGTGGAGCAACTGCTACATAGAACAAAATAGCACAGAGGGAAATAGAGGGAGAAAAGGGGTTGTACGGGTTAGAGAGCTCGGCTAGAAGCTCTAGGACGTGCTTACCGTGACGGAGGGATGGCGGGATGACCCGACGGTGATGGCTTCTTCTGGCGGAATCGGGGGGGCGACGCTAGGGCACAGACGGTGCGGCTGGTGGTCCTAGGTCTCGGCGGGGAATGATAGGGTCGCGGGGAGGCTGCTATTTAAGGGCCGGGTACTGTTCAGGGCGAGAGGGGGCGTGGACGGGGCGGACACGGCGTGGTGCGAGTCCGGGTAGGATACGCCAGAGGTAGGAGATGCACCTTACAGTGGGGTCCCACCAGTCGGCATCGAGATAAAGAGAGGTCGGGCGGTCAGTGAGGGAGAGAGGGTGTGTCGCGGGCTACTGCCTTCGGTTGAGCGGAGCTGGCTACTAAACTAGGCTGAAGGAGAGGAAGAGAGCGTCGATGCGGCGCTGGGCTGCGGAAACAGGAAGGAGAGCTGTACTGGGCGCGCGGAGGAACAAAGGCAGGCCAAGGGAAAGGAAGCAGGCCACGCGGGAAAAGTAAAGGATGGGGAGGAGCAGTGGGCCGGCGGGTCACTAGGTTGCAGCCCGAGAAACAGATAGGAGAAAAATCCCTTTTCTTTTATTTCAAAACCTATTTCAATATGAACCAAACCAATTTGAATAAAATTTCAAATACACTTTTCAACTTAATTAAAAATAAGAAATTTTTGGTAAGTTCTCAAAAATAAATTTTACAACCTCTTTAAATTCTTTTATTTTCTAATTCTCTTTTCTTTCTTTTCTTTTACTTCAAAGCTATTTTTTATTTCATTTGTAAAAGCAATTTTAACCATTTTAAATTTTCAATCAAAACCACTCAACCAAATAAATCAAATGCAAGGGCATGTATGCTCAAACATGTTGCTACCTTATGATGAATTTTAATTTAATGAAAAATTTTATTTTTCTATGTTTTCATGAGCACAAAATTTCAAAATTACCTCAATTTACACCTATTTCAAAAGGAGCAAATTTTAGGGTGTTACATTTATATTTTTACCTTAGGGAAGGACTGGCAAAGGAAATATATTGATAACTTATACTTATGATGGAGAAATAAACCAACCAACCTTCTACTCAAAATAGGGGTAAATCAAGAGATAGGATAATATATATAAGTGATAAATGATCAATGAACACTCAGAATACTCCTTATGATAGCAATAGCAAGACTAAGTAGATACAATAGAGAAACTAATTCCTAAGTCATTCTTAATTATAAGTCAAAGCATACATTGATTGTGCAATTATACTTAATAATCAAGGCTAAAGATTAACTTTATATCTATACATAAGGGACATTACTAAGGAAGATCAAGAACAAAGCCTGACTCCTATCGCAACCGCATCCTACTTGGCCAACAAATGGGAGGTGGACTACAAAGGACTCAATGAGGCTGTTACCCTCGTGATCTACCACATGATCTGGAATGTAGGGTGCATCCGCAGGTAAACAACGTATAAGCACCATGCTTACATAATGTCGACCACTCACCCATGTATTTAAGAATGAGCGCTTTGCGAACATATGGATAGATATAATGATAATTCTAGCTATACTAAGCATATAATCAAAGTAGACGATGAACATGATAACTAGGAACATGAATAATACTAAGAACAATGTCATAGCAAGTGTAGCAAACATATGAATAATAGAGGTACAAAAGAAAGGATACAAAGGGCTTTACCAAGCCAAGGTCTTTGACAAGATGAGGAATCCAAGCAAGGAGCTTGCCTCTCTCTAGATCTAACTTAGCTAGCTAGCTCTAAGGTTCTTCTTCTTGATGGAGGATGATCTCTCTTGATTCAGATGATCAGGGAATTTATAGCAGTCGATTTTAAGAACAAAACCAGATACGCACCATATGTGAGTCTAGGAAGTCAAATCTCACATATAGCTACAAATAAGGGTAATATCAAAAGACAATGCTCAATATATAATGTAATTAGTATAAAGGATATAACCTTAGACAACAAACAGCGGAAAAGACAACTCCGATCTATGGGTGAAGACTCCAATCCATAGGGACAACTGGCTAGTTGATCCCAAGCCTAATTCCTCCAACACTACTACAAAACAAGGATATTGTATCACTTTCTTGTAACATATTCATCAATGTGTTCCAGTGAAATTTCATAGTAACACAAAATAGTGTTACAGACTTCAGTTGTAACACAAAACACTTTTTTTATAAAAATATGTTACTAGCAATAATTATAGTAACACAAAATTAATGTTACAAGCAAAATGTTACAAAAGTGTACTATGTTGTAACACATAAATGGAACATATAAAATGTGTTCCAAATATATACCTTGTAGTAACACAAAATAATGTTACAGTCCAAGTGTTACAAAGAAACATATACATGTGGACCTTCCTATTCATAGGTGACACGACATCGCACCTAGCTGTCGTCAAGGCTGTTAGGCAATCACATCGTGGTCATCACATGAGAACCAAGTAGCAATGAGTAAGGGGGTGTTTGGCAGGGCTCCTCCTGAGAGGCTTCTTTGGAGGAGTCGGAGCCATTTTGGAGGAGCTTCTATGACCACCAGAGCACATTTTCATTAATACAGTGACAATAGTTCTCCTGTCAATAATTCGTGACAAGACAACTCGTCACAACATATTGAATAGAATACTGCCACGTGTATGGTGACATCGCAGAGGACGTGGCGGGTGACGTGGCATTTAACATTTGGCCCATATAGCATGGTTTTTTTCATTATTATTTTTATTTACAATCTGTCCAATTGGCCCAAATTTTTTTTTGGCCCAGCTACAAATTAGCAACATTATAGTCTAGTCCCATATTGTGGGCTAACCCAATTCTTCCACGTATTTCATCAGTTTTTTTAAAAGACCACCTAGTTCTTCCACGTGTTTCTTTCTTATTAGTCTAGATTTCAGCTTTTATTTTTTTATTAGTCCATGTCATAATAAACTGGAACAACCCAATAAAAATCCATACATATAATTCAAGTTTACAGACACATAACCACTTAAGTTACGAACACATAATGAGACAATTTATCAAGTCACAACCATGACGAGCATCCTAGTACGAGTATAATCTTTTTTTTTTGAACTGAGCATTTTATTACTCATCGACTCTAGCCAAATTGCTGGTTACCACACACTCAAACTCCTGAGGTACACCATCCCAAGTGTTACTAATGCCACTGGAAAACTTACACCCGGCAGCTGCTAAAGCATGAGCCACCCTATTACAGTCACATTTGCACACACTAAGATTACACGATCTAAGCTCTGCGCTAATAAAAAATTTCATCTCCGTGACTAGACCCCCAACTGTGGATAGCCTGTAGTTGTCGCCTGAGAGAGCATCTCTGACAAGCATGGTGTTGGTCTCCACAATGATCTCCTGCACTCCCATGCTGATTGCCACCTGAAGTCCTGCATAACAAGCCAGCAGTTCTCTGCAGTTACTAATTGGCAAATGCAAGATAAAACTTAACAGCAGTGGCAAACCATGGCTGCACTTTACTCTCTACAGTTACTACAGCAGCTGCACAACAGCAGGTGTAGGAAGCTTTAGTGAACACTCCCTTTAACATTTGGTAGCAATGGAACTAAAGAATTACTCTAGATAGTCTATAGCTCTTGCGTCAGAAATATGGTAGTTCACATTTTTCAATTATATCTTAACTCATGTTAAGAGTATGATGTTGCATAAGTCATCCATCAACAACTGAGACATGTAAGAACAGAACCATTTAAAAAAGAAGAAAATGCACACAGTAATTTGACTAGTTGCAAAACTATAAACAAGCACAGTTGCTAAAGTTACTAAGCAAGCATCAACATAACAATAGAACGGCTAGTCATTCATCCTCAATCCATTATGAGCACAACCCACTTCTAAGGAAGGTTGGCAGGGTTCACTATGAAGCCTTTCAAAGGTTCGTCTAACAAGTTAGGGCCGCTAGGTTTCTATACCCTACGAATGTAGGGCTCCCTTCCGACAAGCATAATAACATGCATCCTATACACTGCTGGACGGAGGCCGCACTCTATCCAACCCGAAACACCCCCCCTTGTGACATAAAGGTAACATCTAACAAGCTAGAAAATGTCCTCATGTTGAGCTAAAGCTAGAGCCATGTAGCCCTCATAGCTGTACTATAAGTCCTGGATGTTCACTTATAGATAAGTCCTTAGGGAGAGGAATCTAGAGCACCATAAAAATAGCCCAATGCTCTAGCCCCCTGATTCCATGTTGCTAAAAAGCATCTTTTAGTGTTTATTACATATACCATTAGTCAAGTTATAAGATCATGGTTTCAGTTGAGCACTAGCATCATACTAACCAATGCAATACCCCATAGGTGACAAGGAATCCATGATATTAAATAGCTAGGAAAATTAGTACGATTGCCAAGGTAGACACATGCAGAATGAATTAAATAATTAAAGGTGTATAGTACAACAAGGATGATCCCATGCTATACTTGCCTTAAAACTCTGATCCTTCTTCAAGTCGAAAACTTTAAAGAAACTCCTTGATCAACACGTAAAGCTCACCGACTGGATAAGATCATAAAGCACCACACAAGCATCCATGCAATCATACACGAAGCAAACAATAGAAATAATTAGAACAATACACCAAACATATGAAATAGCAAGTAAAAAGGTTTTAAAGATGTTCTACACGTTGCTACAAACACACAGACGTGAAAAGCACACTAATCAGAGCTACGGTGAAAAAGATACATCTACTGATAGATTTGTTTTGAAAAGAAACTATAAGCTTTATTTATTTTAGCTATATAAAACATGTATAAGATACTTCAGAGAAAAATAAAGAATTCCTTTTCTATTTTCTTTTCCTATTTGAAAACCACATTCAAATATGAACCCAATCAAGTTTGAATAGGGTTTTAATACACTTTTCAATTCAAACAAAAATGAGCAATTTTCATAAGTTTTCCAAAAATAATTTTTACAACTTTTAAAATTCTTTTATTTTCAAATTTTCTTTTCTTTTATTTCAGAGCCATTTTCAAACTTTTTCCCAAAAACAATTTGAATTCATTTTGAATTTTGGATTCAACCACTCATTGCAATAGACCAAATGCACCGGCATGTATGCTCATCCATGTTGCTACTCATTATGATGAATTTTAATAAAATGAAAAATATTCTTTTTCCTATATTTCATGAGCACAAAAAATACATAATTGAATCATTCTAACTTTATTTCAGAAAAAGCAAATTTTTGGGTGTTACAGAATTGATGCCTTAGGAGGGTGGTATGGGTGGCCTTATATAGGGGGAACTAGGGGTCCTATGGCCCATGAATCCATGGCATCGTCAAATCTGAGCCCTCGATACGAACCGACCTTGAGCAACGGTGTAGGATTGATCCTAAGAGGCAGTAGAGAACCAACGTTGAAGTGGAGGCTGACAGGGCGGTCCCACAGGCCAGCCGGCCCCACCCTGCATCCTCTCGGGCCAGGTCACGGTGCTTTGCCTTCTAGAGTGTTCTAGAGTCTTCTTAAGTTGGTTTCATCGCGGATAAGCATGATTTGATCTGACGATTGGGTCCACCTTGCTCATTTTCTGAGTAAACCCTACCGAAAACACAGATTCACCAAAACTTGTGGAATTGTCAGTTTAAACCCCTAAACCTATGTTAGTGATCATATTCATGCATTTATATAAGTTATATTGACAGATTTATGATGACCGTTAACTACTGTCAACACCAACCTCGAGGATAAATGGAAAAGAAAGTATAAAAGAATAAATGAATGTTTCCTAAGTGGAGCAGGCTTTATCCTAATACAGTCTTGCAAAGAATAGTGAGTGATCATACAAGTACATGGTTAGACCTAGACCTAAGTGTAAGATGGACTGGGAGACCCCTGGGCACTGATCTGCCAGCAAGCCAGGGAGGCATTTACGAACTCCTATATGAATACCTAAACATGGGGGATTACAAGGGACGGACATCGCTATCACAACCTGCCGCCTACCCCTCAACCATGGAGCACTGTCACATCCAAAGGTTCCCATATACCCGAGCACCAAGCCAGTGTATAAAGAAACTACTCGTATCCCCCGGGAGTCCAACCCTATGGATCGACAAGCATAGGACACAGGCAAACCCGAAGGAACGATGAACCGCCACATCAACTTAGCTCTAATTCTAATTGTATAAGTTGTATGAATGATTAAGCTTAATGTTCTACATGCTAAGTTCATTACATAAGAACTATATGCTAGTTCATATGCTAAGATCCTAACACAAGAACTATACTCTAATTCATAAGTATGACTATATCGATAAAATGGAGCAAGACTTTGGAGAAAAGCTTCATCTTATTCATACCAAGATTCCTCTCCAAGGTGTCAAGCTCTCCAAGGTAGCTTGCCTAGCTCCAAATGCTACTAAAATGTAAAAGAGTACAAGTGGTGGGATGGTTTGTCCAATTCTTCTGTGTGGTACAGTTGTACACCTCTGCAGAGTTTTTTTGAAAGCCTAAAGTCCTTCGGGACGGAACCTTCTGTTGTTCCTACTTCTAGACCCGTAGCATTGGTGATGAAACTTCATTATGAGATTTCTTATAAATGTTGACCAATTTAATTATGTCACTCATTAGTACTTGTCATGAACTTATAATTGCTAGTTAATTTTATCATGAATTATGAGCATGTCATTCTTTAATAAATGCCATGCTTTTATGCAAATGTACAAATGCCTATTAATCCCTTTGCATCCACCAAATATATATATATATATAATTAAGTCTATATATATATATATAATTAAGTCTATATATATATAATTAAGTCATGCGAGTATGCAATATACTCACGGTGCTGCCATTAAGTAATTTTGCAGGTAAAGGACATTGGCGGCCATGTCACCCCGTCATTGGTGGCAAAGTGGGTGAATGGCAAGAGCCATCTAAGCTACGGTGGCGAAGCCCATGGGCAAGGTGACCACTCGTTACTAGTGAGAGTGTATATTGTAGTGTAGTTGTAATCGGTAAGATGGTCAATTGGGTTCTCACCACATGTAGTTTAACTGATGTCATCAGTTATGTTGTATAATTAATTTGTTAAATTCAACAAGACTTCTAATATATGTTTTTCGCTGAATTATGTACTCTGATGCTGAGATGTAATCTTGAGTTGTGGAGGCTATTGTGGTATGATACTCAACCGGGATCCTAGTATTGGAGATGTGGATTGCATCTCCAGGGGAGTCACCGATATTGGTTTGCTTAAATTGAGTTGGTCAAGTGGATGACACTCGATTTAGGTAAGTTAACTCTGCGGGTCCCTACATGATGTCAAATAGGCTTTAGCTACATTGTAATCACGAACTCGTCGAATACAGAATACAAGCAGTAGCAACTGGATGTAAGGCTTTTACTCGCTTCTCGAGAGCCTGAACTAGTGTAAATCTCGTGTCTCCATTGTGATTGATCTTTGCACCAAGCAAGGTTCCCAAGAACCAAATATCTACCAGTAAAAAACAACGCACTTGTGCATCCTTGCAATGTCATTAAAATGTTCTGTCCACAATGTGCCCCACCTAAATTTCTGTTCAAGCTCCGCCACTGTAAAACAATTATACATATAGCTCTTATGTACAAACTTCTTGTTTTGCACTCAAATGACAATAGCATACATTTTTATATATCTATTGTGTGCAAATTTTTTTAAATATGCAAAAAATGTCAGTTTACTTGGAAAATTAAGCTACATAATATAAAAAATAATTCTGCAACCTTTACAATAACTTCCACTAATCCCTATAAATACATATATGCTTATGTTCTTTTGAGCAAGATATATGCTTATGTTCTTCATGGCATTCCTTGTGTCCCCAACGTATTTAAGAAGGCATCTGCCAACTCCGCTGGTTTTCCACTTGCTAGGAATCTCATGCAGATTGGAGGATTCACATTGAAGAAGCCTAACAATGATGATGGTAGATACCATATTCCATCTCCACATACTAAGCCTGCTGCAACTGCTGATGACAATAATTCTGCACTTTGTCGATTTACCTTGGTCCATATTATTAACAATACTGAACCTAGAGCAAAATCAATGGTGAAGGTAGGTCCAACGAGGAACGGTAGTGCTATTGCTGTCATACAAGGGATGTAATGTTGTACTTTCCAAGCTTTCCTCTGAGACACTAATCTAATTGTTTCGAGAGCTATTGTTATGACGATGGTGATGAAACAAAATGTCAAACAATGTTTAGGTAGCTCCTTTACTCCTCCGGTACTAAGTAGGGCAATGGCGCGGTACACTGCTGCGCCGGGGCATGGGTATATTGAATTCTTTGTTCCAAGGGGGGCAGATTGTTTGGCATGTGCTTTGAAGAAAAGATAGATGAGTGGGTTGATAATAGAAGCAATTAATACACCATAAATATGCCCTGCAACTACAACTCTTGGAGAAGTTAGTGTCATATAACCTGTCTTGAGGTCTTGCATTGCTTGACAAGAAACATTAAGAGATATCAATGCTAGACCGCAAGCTGCAAGGCCAGCAATAACTGCACCAGGTTTGGCAATCCATGCTGCTACAATGAAAAGTACGACCTTACAATAAGTTGGTGAAACTGTCCAATCCGTGAGTCCTGTCACATATGTATTGCTGAAGAAGAACACTGGAAAAATGGTGATGAATAATGTGGCTACGTGATAGAACTTAATTTGATGGAAGATCCAAGGGTAAATAACTGAACACATTATCCCAAATGCTATGTATCCAACCACTCCTCCAATAATAGGGATATGATTACCAAGAAAAATCTCAAGCCTTTTACGATCATCATAGTTAAGACTGGGTTGTTTCAAGATATACTTAGACATCCCTGAATCATTTTCTTGCCTTTTGTTGTAGAGGTCAATTAACAATACAGTCATGAGTGTAATGAAGTTATAAATTCCCTCGGTGACAACCATTGTTAAGCCCATGAAAACCTACCATAAAAAAGAGTTAGTCTTGTTTTGCGAGGAAATTATTATGGAATGAATCATGACATTATTAATACAATTGGATACAATGTATAATGTGTGTATTTGTAAATACATACACATAGATTACACAATTGTTAACACCTGTCTTGCTTTTACCTAGCTTAAACCAGAAGTCTAGGTTTGATATATATGTAACCAAGTGACATGTATGAAAAAATGTACTCAATTTCTCAATTTTTGTTTATCTTATTATCATAGTCCTACTACAAGTTTTCTTTTGATTGCATCAATTTCTTGTTGAAAATATAGTGTTGATTGAGTTAATCAAGGATATGCAATCTCTCCAGAACTACATATACATGCATGTAAATGAATTGATTTGGAGTAATTTCTCAATTTGAAACTGTAAAAAATTTCCAAGCAAAATGCACTTGCTAACCATACTGAGCACCATCTACTTCTCATTGCCAAAGTGAACCCCTCAATCTAAATTTACTAACTTTCATTTTTTGTGAAGGCCCTAGAGTAACTAAAACACATATGTATCCATCCAAGGTACTGAACTCGATAACCACATGACTTAGGGCGCGTTTAGATGCAAAAATTTTTGGGTTTTGGCTACTGTAGCACTTTCGTTTGTATTTGGCAATTAGTGTCTAATTATGGACTAATTAGGTTCAAAAGTTTTGTCTCGCGATTTCTCACCCAACTGTGCAATTAGTTTTTTTTCATCTACATTTAGTACTCCATGCATGTGCCGCAAGATTTAATGTGATGGGTACTGCGCAAAATTTTTTGGGAACTAAACAGGCCCTTAAAGGGGGTGGGGGCATTTAGTGAGCATAATAAGAAACTAGTGGGAATCCCAACGTTCCATTGTTCTAGTTTCTAGGAATCATTTTTCAATGAATATTGAACTGTTTGGCGTAGATGTTTTTATTCATCCTTGGATTACCAGGAATGCTAGATCTATTTGTTTAGATTTAGCATTGAAACATGCATGAAAACAACCATTCTATGTCTTAAACATGTTGGGACTGTCACTTGTGGCCCACCATGAGCATCGAACCAGATCATTCCAGCAAAGAATAATTAACCATGATCTCTGGTTCACTTGTGATAAATATCTTAATTTCTATCAGGACTCCTCATTAGCTAGCAACGATAGCTCAACATCGATGAACATGCAAATAGAGATAAGGATTCCATGGCCATGGTAGCTCCTAGCTAGAGATAAATATTGATTTCTAGGGTTTTCTAATCCATGAAATGATGGTTAGCATCTTTGGGGATGAACTTGTCCACCTAGGTTCAAGTCCACAACTTAGCACATATGCTCATAATTTTATAGATTTATTGCAAGATTTATCAATGCTATTCTTTTGATGGTAGGTAAAGTGCTCATCAACATTGATGCGCGTATGGTGATTTCTTGAACTTTGACATTTTCTGGCTTAGTCGTTCTAAGGTGCTCATAGCGGTAGGGTTGGCATATGTGAGTGTACATTTGCATAGGAATATTTGTGTCTATATTGTTTAATTCACCAAAAACAAAGGTTAATACTATAACGAAACATATACAAGGAAAACAATGTATCAATTGAGTTCATTGAAAACTAGCAGATTGCTTTAAAAGATAGCAAAACAAACTAACCGAGCTGAGACTAATAGAACAAAGGTTGTTGATCAGGACAGCCGCATGTGAATCACAACCAAGACAACATTTGGCCTATAGGAAAGTGCTCCAATTTTTTCTACAAATAAGTCTAGTTTTGGGCTACAACATATATAAGGCCTTGAATTTAGTTGACTATGTGGCCCTTCATATCACATTTGCCGTGGCATATGATTCTTCATAGAAAAACTATCGAATGTGGTGAGCTCTCCATTGTAACTACTTCGATGATTGAGCATAGAGTTCCAACAAACAAATGTTTCTTAACTAGGCACGAATCAATGGGATCAATTACCACTACTACAAAATCTATTTTAGTAGATTTTAGTTTCTAATTTTGAAAGTGGGCTTTTTGATCTCACACCTCATGAAATCTTGGGCACAATAGGCAAAGTCCACCTTTGAATTTTTTTTCTATATGTAGTAAATTTAAAAGGCTGACTGACGAGATCCTAACATAGGGGTATGTTAAGCCTTGGGATCAAGGGTTCCCGACCGAGACACCCCCCAACCGACCCTTCCATGATTGCCCAAGGGCTCGGGGGCTATACCCATTGGGTACGCTCGTGCGTACCATCCTGCAAAGGAATTAAGCCAAACCCAAGCACGCCTGCCGCCTCTACTCTGGACTCGGGGGCTCGCCCGAGCCTCAGGCTCTCTTTTAATGGAAGTCGGGACCCGATCCTTGGCTCCTTCTTGGTCAACGAGGCCAGTCAATGCACGGGCGCGCGAGGGGGACCCTGAGCCATCGAGGTTCCCCAACACTGCCCCGCAGGCACCGCTCTTTTAACTACTCCTCCAACAGGGTCACGCACGGGGCGTGACGCAAGAAGACAAACTCCTCCGCTGGCTTCAGGGGCTCAGGGGCTTCTAGGCCCACATGTCAGCCCCTCAAGCTGGCCACCTTTGCCACCAAGAAGCCTCTAGAAGGTGTACCTGGTGGAGGCCGGTCGAAGCAAACATGGCCTAACGCTCAACGTGTCAGGACAGAGTAGTCGAACGATGCCCAGAGCTTCTACGGCTCCACAACACTGCCATGGTCCACACGACACCGTTGTAAGACCCTGCTAGACTCTAGCACATGTAGACCATAGGCTCAACTCCCCCAAACCGCCATGTACCCGACCTACCTTGATATGTAAGGGGAGGTCGGATCCTAAGAGGGGGGAGGATGATTCCAAGCAGATCATTCGAGTCCTCACCATTTAGCTCAGGCTCTGCATCAAGAGGAGAGCAACCGAGAACTCCTCCATCACCTCCGTCATCTTCCTCCTCTCGGATGAGGAGGAAGGCACCATCGGCGATGAGGCTTCCCTAGGATTAGCACTGAGCGATCCCCTACCAAATCTCTCTCTTTCTCTTTTACACTCTTTTGTAACCCCACAGATTTTCGGTGCTCTTGAGTATAAGGATCATCAGGTGCTAGACGTAGGGCCCTGATAGCCCAAACTAGGATAAACCGTTGCATCCTCTTTGTGATTCTTGTGTTCTTGAGTCCACCTAAGCCACCGAAGACACACACTCTGACACCCAATGAACAACAATGCTTGTCGTGGTTTTGACCCTGCAATAGCTAGTGCGCCAGGTAGGGGAGTGCATCAAGTGTGATTCCTTCTCTCTAGTGGCCGGAGCAAGCGGCGCTACCCCAGACAGCGGCATCTGCTTCCCCTATGAGTTCTCCATCACGGCCAACGCCTTCGCTCTGGGTGAGGTCTTCAACTTCGGGAGCCTATACTATGTCACCGAGTACTATGACAAGCTCCATCAGCTCAAGGAGGCTACGCCGGCGGGCAACGAGCCCCTAGTGCCATCCTCTCTACTAGGCCTCTTAGGAGTGGATCTCGAGGTCCTCGCCCATCAGGTCTAGCATGGTCTGGGCCCGAACCCCACCGTATTGGACCACCGCCTGATGTTCTACATGCTGGCCAATGTCCATCATTAGATCGCCATCGGTGAGGTGCTCCCACCACCCAAGCGCTTCTGGTACTACCTCCTAGACCTGCCTTTTAGGATCCTAAATGCGGCGACATCCTTCTAGCTAGAGCTGGAGCACCTCATCAGCCGTGAGCCACCATGGAGCACCATCCTCTCCGGTGACGCCTTCCTCGAGGTTCTCTCGGGGAATGGCCTGGAGTACGACTTCAACGACATCGACTACTATGCCCCACCCCGTATGTGCTTCCACACCAACGGTGAGGACACCATCGATGACACTCCTGAGGTCACACAGCAGGACTAGAGTCCCTGCAACCATGCAAACTACCTTCTGGAGAAGGCAACTCGCTTATAAGCTCGGTAGGTGGATCTAGAGGTCACAGAGGCAGAGCTCGAGCGCCAAAGACAGGAGCTTGTGCACCAACAGGCAGCGTAGCCTAATGCCTACGACGATGACACTCGCACGGGGTCTCCTAGCATGCTACGCTTCCCCCGCGTGGCCTACAACATGGCAGCCACCGCTTCCCATTTGTAGGACATCTCCAACATACCGGACCCAAAGACCAACAAGTGGCTCCATGAGGCAAGGTAGCTCCTTCGCATCGCCCTCGAGTAGCAGGCCGAGAGTTCAGCCATCCGATGCCGTGCTGCCTCCTCCATGCCATCCCAGCAAACGACCACCATCAATAGAGACTGCTCCAACGCGCATACCCCATCGATGAGAGGAGATGACAATTACACCTTCAGAAGCAGCTCTGACCATCCATGGACCAGGGGCGCCAAGCCCTGGCAAGAGTGCACGCAATTGGATCAGCGATGACTGCGATGTGCGCAACACCTTCAAGGCCAGGCGCCATGCTCAGGCTCAGTTCTGCACTCCTAAGCAATGGAAAGGGAGTCCCACCTCGGATCACTTCGGCCCTCTGGCGTTCGGGGCTAGGATTTGGGTAGCTTAGGTGCTTTCGGCCGCTGATGCACATCTCCAAGTACGACAGTGAGACCAACCTGGACCCCTGGCTCGAGGACTACCGTCTCACCATGACTTCATCATGCAGTACTACCCCTGCTTTTGTTGAGCTCGATGACGGCTTAGCTCAAGCAACTCGAGCCTAGCAGCATCCGTTGCTAGGGCATTCTCTGCTCTGTCTTCATTGGTCACTTCCAAGGTACGTATACCCACCCTAGAAACTCATGGGATATGCGCAATTGTTGGTAGAGGACCGACAAGACCATCTGGGAGTACATCCAGTGCTTCTCCGAGACATGTAATGAGCTCCCCAACATCACCAACACCGACGTGATCGATGTCTTCACCTGTGGCACAACGTGTGAGGCGCTCATCCACACGCTCAGATGCTAGACCCTGCGCATGACGTGGGAGCTCCTAGACATCGCCACCATGTATGCCATGGGCAAAGAGGTCATCCAAGCCAACTTCATCAGCAAGGCTAAGGTTGCCGACCACCTGAGCAGTGCTGACGGCGGTGATGACCCTACCTCAGCCTAGCATCACCGCGATAAGAGGGCCAGAGACAGGAAGCGCCGTGGGGAGGAGATGGTGGCCATGGCTGACCATGCCACCAGGCCTCAACCCCGTGGGCAGGGTGCGCCCCCAAGCACTTTGAGAAGGCGCTTGAGGCCCCCTACCAGTTCCATGAGGGGCAGGCCAAGCACATCCTGAAGGACTGCGCTACCGTTAGGGGCTACATCAATAGCACTCTTCACCAATAGGGCAAGGCCTAGAAGCCTACCCCAAAGGCCGACGAACTAACAGACAGCGCCCAGGAGAATGACGCCGAGTTCCCCAAGGCCGAGCACTACCTCATGATCTTTAGGGGCTCCTAGGCGTACGAGTCCCGCCAGCAGTGCCACATCACCTAGCAGGAGGTGAACGCCATCCACACCCTAGCTACCCTGACATGGCTTTGGTGGTCATAGTTGGCCATCACCTTTGACCAAGGGGATCACCCCGACCGCGTCCCTCATCTAGGACTCTACCCGCTTGTGGTTACCCCGATCGTGGGCACCACGCGCCTGTCCAAGGTGCTGATGGATGGAGGTAGTGGCCTCAAAATCCTCTATGCCAGCACCCTCGATAGGATGGGCATCCCACAGAGCAGCCTATGCCCTAGTAAGGCACTGCTCTATGGGGTCCTCTCGGGGAAGGAAGTTGTGCCCCTGGGGCGCATTCGGCTCAACGTCACATTCGGCTAGCTGGACAACTCTAGGAAGGAGTCGCTCACCTTCGAGGTGGTGGACTTCCCCAACATCTACCATGCTCTCCTCGGCTGGCCATGTTTTTCCATGTTCATGGCTACACCCAACTAAACCTACCTGAACCTGAAGATGCTTGGCTCGAATGAGGTCATCACCATTGAGGGCAGCTTTGAGCAAGCCTACTACTTCGAGTAGGACTATGTCACCCAAGCAGCCACACTATTCACCCCCTGTAGTCCCACTAGCTCTAGCTATGATGCAGGAAGGGCACCGGCGAAGGGAGGAGTCTAGGGGATGGCGATGCTCGATCGACCGAGCTCCAGCGAGGCGCTCGATGCAACTGGCTCTGTTGGCCTCTCCATCCTGGCTAACCTGATCGAGGTGAGTTCCGACCCTTCTCCATGAGGGAAGGCCACCACTAAGCCATCCGCATAGTAGCTTGGCCCCCGAGCCTAGTCATGCCCGTCGACCTCCTTCGCTGGCACACCACTCCAACAACAAAAACCAAGATAAGTCTCTTTCTCCTGACCTTTTGCTTTCCCATCTCAATACTATTTCTTTCCCCCTAGTCGACTTCGGTAGATGCTCGGCTGCACCAAGGAATGGCTGTGACTGAAGGTGCTTCAGCAAGCAAGGTTGGGATCGATGGAATGAGCCAGACAATAAGGGAACCGAGTGAAGGATCAGCAAGCGCTAATGGACCAGCCCCGACCACCATGTTACCAGCTATGTCACCTTTCCCTTCTCTCATTTTGATTTTGTTTCATTGCAGCTATCTCTCTCTCTCTCTCCTGATCCTTCAATGGATCGAGTCTCCTAGATGGGCCATCGCCGAGGGATTCAAGGCTAGTCCATTGGGCTTCAAGGCCACCCGAAGCACCAAAAGTGCGAAGGACATTCACGGGTGGGCACAAGCGACCTTAGCCGAGTGCTTAGAAGCGGAACCAGCCGCTCGTCGAATGATGTCCGAGTACCAACCTCGAGCCGCTCGTGGGACCCACCAAGGGATGTAGAAAGCCCTCAAGTACCAAATGATGGGCTCAGGAACTATATGAGTGGCTCGGTTGGGAAGCCGAGGATCTCTCCTCTAGGGGAAATGACCAAGGCACGGAACGACTATAAACTTGGGGTTCTCATGGACTTACCTGTTAGTAGCATGGGCGCGGCAATCTTGGCCACCGAGGCCATTGTTGTAATAGCCTATCCCAATGAAGGACCAAAGTCTCCGAGCACGACTCATGAGCAATGAGATTACAAATGGAAGTAATTACATTAATAATTGGGAGCGACTCGATTACAATATACGATGGCAAAAACTGCTCCATGCGCCTCGATGCTGCCGCACCTCCCCCTAATCACCTCTCCTCTGTGGAGAGTAGGGAGGATGTCAAGGCCGAGGGTCAGGCCTCCCGACCACGAGTGAAGGGCACCGACCTCCTCAGGAACTTCTTTAGGTGCAAGCACAAGTAGCCCAGGGGAGAGAGAGTCAGTCAGGCCTCGCCCCGGCCCCTTCTGTGGTAGCCGCGCCACTGCACGCCCAAGCCCTCTAGGAGATAGGGTGATGGGAGAGCTTTGGGAGACCGCATGTCGCTACGGTTCTTCCACTCCCAACAAGGGCCGAGGCGGGCTTGTTGATGCCAGCAACACATGAAGTAGGATCTGCAGAGCTCGTGGCGTACCAGGGAGGCTGAGCTTTGCGCTCCCCACACAACATCACGGAGAAGCTCCTCCCATCTCATGTAGTTGTGGCCACTGGCTCGCTAGAATCCTTCCAATCTCGTGGGAGCAATTGCCCGGTGGAGAAGGGTAGGCTCACTCGAAGGGAGGTGTCGCACTTCATCATCGCCATGGCCATTAGGAGTTGGATCTGAGATGAAGAAGAGAGGTTGCTGGAGATTGGATAGAGGTGCTGCACCCTCGGGGGCTCCCCTTTATAAGCTCCAGTCAACGCGCTGTGAGCGTCTCTGGGTCCTCCGATCAGCCATCAACGGCTAAAGGGACCCTAGGGGCTGGCCATGCGCCCCTTCAATCTCCGCAACATGCCCCAGGTGGTTACATGATGGAGGCCATAGAGTAAAGGTGAAGTCAGGGAGGATATTGACAATGAGTCAAGTCCCCGCTCCACTTTTGACCAAGCATGCCACCCGCTTCGCTCATGCCTTCTCACGGGACTTGAGGGGATCTGACTCCCCTCATGCCCACTAGCCGTCACGGATGGCCCGGATCCATGCGCACCTAGTGCTGTGGCCTCTCCTCTACTAGATCTGCCCCACATGGCCTAACGTCCTATCTCCCAAACGAAGTGGGACGACATGGGAGTGCACACCATAACACCTCTGGTTGGCATGGCATCCTAGGCACCATCAACTGCCTGTGCATGGAGCATCGGAGGGAGAGGCACATCTAGAAACCGCCTCACCCACTGGTAGGGAGGCCCCACGACAGCCACGGGGGCTACACTGACTCCTCAGATGGAGAACCCACGCCCCCCCTAATCGATGGGCGCCCGGGCGGCACGCCCCCAAAACTAACCAACTCCCCGGAGTTGGGTTGGGGAGCCGCTGAGCGGTGGGCCCAAGGAGGGCCCTATCCGAGCTCGACGCACTCCCCACACCCTGACCTATGATTGTTAAGGTCAACTCATGAAGATTGGGTCCTTCTATCGAAGCCCCCGGAAGGGCATGGCGTGTCGGGTGATCAGGCGGCCCAGAGCCAGAGCCTAGACACTCTTAATCACCCGACCCACGGCAGGCCTAGATCAGAAAGGAGGGCACCCACTGGCCCAAGGCCAGCAATCCTAGATGAGTTCACTGGGCCTTCGCTCGGGCCTTAGACCTACATAACATAGGTCAAAAAGGGGGTTAGCACCATCGCTCGACCCTGATAGCCTAGCACACCCATCACACCTAGGAGAAGCCCCATGAAGGGCACCATACTCTTGTCAATAGAGGTCATCCCTACCATGGCTAGCTCGGTCACTAGAAGATCGAATTTAGCCCTTCATCGCCATCACGAATTTGGCTAAGTGAGGACACAAAGGGCTCGGGGGCTCCTGATGAGATCCTAACATAAGGGTATGTTAAGCCTTGGGATCAAGGGTCCCCGGCCGAGAGACCCCATGACCGACCCTTCTAGGATCGCCTAGGGGCTTGGGGGCTATACCCATCGAGTACACTCACATGTACCCTCCGACAAAGGAATCAGATGAGCCCGAGCACGCCCGCTGCCTCTGCTCGGGACTCAGGGGCTCGCCCGAGCCTCAGCCTCCTAATCAACAGAATCCTAGGCCCGATCCTTGGCTCCTTCGTTCCTAGATTACGATGCTAGTCAAGGCCTAGGCACGAGCGGGTGCCTCGAGCCACCGAGGCTCGGGGGGCTCCTCAGCGCTGCCCTGCAGGCATGTCTCTCTCAACCACTCCTCCGATAGGGTCATGCACAGGGTGTGACGCAAGAAGACAAACTCCTACACTGGCTTTTGGGGCTCGGGGGATTTTAGGCCCGCGCGCAAGCTCCTCAAGAAGCTTGACACCAAGAAGCCTCCAGAAGGTGCACCTGGTGGAGGCCAGTCTAAGCCAACATAGCCTGACACTCAACGTGTTAGGACAGAGTAGCCGGATGATGCCTAGAGCTTCTTTGGCTCCACAACACGGCCACGGTCCACACAACGCCGCTGCAAGAACCTCCTAGACTCCGACACATGGAGACCATAGGCTCAACTCCCCCAAACCGCCATGTACCCGACCTACCTCAAAATAAAATGGGAGGTTGGATCCTAAGAGGGGGAGGACAATTCCAAGCAGATCATTCAAGTCCTCACCATTCAGCTCAGGCTCTGCATCGAGTGTAGATCAACCCAAAGAGGGGCACCGAGAGCTCCTCCACCGCCTCCATCATTTTCCTCCTCTCCGATGAGGGGGAAGGCACCACTGGCGGCAAGGCTTCCCTCTAGGATCAGCACCGAGCGATCCCCCACCAAATCTCTCTCGTACACTCTATTGTAACCCCCCATATTTTGGGTGCTCTTATGTATAAGGATCATCAGCTGCTGGATGTAGGGCCCCGATAGCCCAAACAAGGATAAACCATTGCATCCCCTCTGTGATTCTTGTGTTCTTGAGTCCAGCCGATCCATCGGAGACACGCACTCTAAGACCCCACGAACAACAATGCTTGCCGCGGTTTTGACCCCGCGATACCGGCCGTACCTCTGAAAATGAGCCCATTTTAGAGGTTGCCTTCTTAAGAAGCCCACCACTAGGTTAGAGGCCAAGCCACTTTACTAAACCATAAATATACAACACTCTCCCTAGGCCTTTTTGTCAATCACTATCTAGTATCTCTTAATTAGTTTCCTCTCTCCACTAATATACTCTCACCTCAATGCCTCTTCTATCTCCCTCATCCTATATGGTCCCACTGAGGAAGCACACTAGTGGTGTGCTAATAGTGTCAAGAGCCATGACAACTCTATGATGTCCATGTCTGAGTGTTCCCACACATTCCACTTTCCAAATATAATGGAGTCGGGCGACAAACCTCCCACCTAGGCAAGCCTATAGAGACCATTTGGGGAAATCTAATCCATTGTGTTTGTTCCCTCCCTCCTTGTCCCCAGATTTGAACAACCTTGCACTAGAAGCATTTCTAACTTTGATCCCACCCAAACAATTTGTATGTGCTAGAACAAGGGATTGGTGGTGTACTTGAATGTGTACTACTTCAGTGGTAGGATACAGTTGGCATCGCTGCATTGACACCTTCAGGCAACCACTAGCCCACTATGACTGATGGAGCTAGGCTTCGATCATGTACATCCTGTATGAGGTGTTCGAGGACTACCTGCACAGCAGCGTGCCACGCTACACAGCCACTATGCACTGCCTACTAATCCACAACTACAACAATGTCAGCAATGAGATTGCACCGTTCCACATTAGTGCCGGCATACCCAAGTACATCCCCAACCTCCACTATTGAGTGTGGTGGTCACCGTTGCTCCCAAGGTGATAGACATTGTTGTGTTTTGTTCTTTTCCAATTTCATAAGGTGGGGGAAATACTTCAGAGTCCTCCGGATCCACCATCTTAGGAAATGCTTCATTTTCACTAAATATTAATTAGAGGAGGTGATACTTGTTGGCCATTGTATAAAAAGTTGTGTAGTAGTGCACCAAGTGTTCTCCATTCTAGTATTGGATGCACTCAGCACGAGTTTGTGTAAATCCATATCAGGAGCAAGGATAACCACAACCACCTAGTTTTTTTTCTATATTGGTGATTGATTACTATAGATCACGCATTTGGAGCATCACGTCAAATTGGATTTGCAATTTCGAATTTATTTTAAAATTGTTATCTTCATGAACAATGTCATGGAGATAAATTGGACTATTCCTAAGGGATAGATTAAGAGCTCAAGGGAATTTGCCATTATCCGGTGACGTAAATGTTGCTATCAAATTTAACGTGCCACACAAAGTTACGTGGATTTTGACTGCCACTATTTCATAGATGTTGGTTAGTGTTGTTATCATTCCTACAACTAAGTACCCATAAACACATTTATCCCTTTCTTTTGTTGGTGACATATGAACCTGTCACATGAAGCAAAACACTGCTGGAAACTCGAATTGCCCTGTGGGTGACGAATTTTTCTGTGCGTTTTTTTGGTATGTATAGAAAAATTACGTCTGTCGGTTCCAAAATATCCCGATAGAAAAATACGAAATCCCACAGAATAATTGTATGATTTTTCTGTGCGTGACAATACACACACGAAAAAATAAGGACTCACAGAAAAATGCAATTTATTCTGTCGGTTCGTTAAAAACGCACAGAAAGAATATATGCACGCATAGGAAAAATGTTATTATTCTGTCGGTTATTGGCGCATAAGTCCCGCGCGTGGATTTCGCTTTGGCGCCCTGGTTTCATGAGTTTTGGTATTGGCGCGGTTGGTGTGGAATAGAAATGAGAGTGAAAAAAATAAAAAAAACACAAAACCCCCTAAACCTATCTCCAGACACGGCCGCCCATCCCTATCCCAAACGCGTCGCCGCACCCGCCCGAGACCGCGCCCACACTCCCGTCGCTCTCAGCTCTCGCAGCTCCAGGTCCTCCGCCCCATCTACACATCCGGCGCTCGCAGGCCGCCGCCAGCCACCTCAACTCCATGGATGCCGCCCGCCGCCCTATGTCCACACGGACTGCGCCCCATCTCAGCCGCACCCCAGCCCCCTTCCCGTCCCGCATCCATCCCCAGCGCCGCTGCCTCCCATAGCCTCCACCCCAGCACCTTCCGGTCGGCCTCCATCCCGGTGCAGCAGCGGCACCCACCCGCAGCGCCACCACCAACTCCTATCCTACAGCGGCATCCGCCCCCTCCCCTCCCCCAGCGCCGGCGAGCCACCTCTCCCGCGCCGCCCCTCCCACAGGCTAGGGTTCGATGCCGCCGCAACGTCGTTGCCAGCCTGATTCGAAGCCGGCGACACTGGATCCGGATGAGCTTTCATGCTCGGAGCCACATACGTCGGGGCTTCGTGAGCCCATTGCGACTACAAGCAAGCTCCAGGTAGCGACAACTCTCCCCTTCCCTTGCTGTTGTGCCATCAGGAACACAAACCCTAATTTTTTTCAACGTCACCAAAGGGGATCTAAGCCAATGACTTTCTCCTTGCACAAATTGAAGGTACCGATCCTAGATCCATACCTCTAGTCGAACAATTGAAATTCATACATGTGGATTGAAGTTTGTTCCTAGTAGAACTAGCACAAACATCTGTTTGTCTTTTTTTCATTAGTGATTAGTGAAATTCGTGTTGTTTGTGTTCTTGTCTATTGTTGCACTATATAACGTGTTGCGCTGATAGATTTTGCCATCTCGGTAGTAATGTGGACTGCATCTTAGGCAAGCTATCAATTTTGCTACTGCAACTTCATTTAGCATTCATGATATCAACAATGCTGAAGTGACTTTTGTGTTTCTCATTATAGTGCAGGTACTGCAACTACTAACTCACGGGTGATGTCTAAAACTATGCATGTTGTCGTCAGAAACTGTAGGGCATCCAAATCAACAACATGACATTGCAACGAAAAGAAAAATCTCAATGGATTCTCAAATGTTTAAAAGATTTAAGGTCCTAAAGTTTTATAATTTTGATCCCAAATTCAAAGTTCCATAATTAGTTTCAGAGTTGAGCAACCGTTGCTTCTTAGCAAATTAAACTTGGATGTCTTAAACTTTATTTATCCTTATGTTTTAGCATCTTGATCTAGGCCATTTCATATCCCAAAGTTTTTACTATAGATATGTTTAAAATTTTAAATGTGTTTATTTATGAATCTGCTTCTAAATCCAGCTCCCAAAACTGAATGTCATTGCTGTTTCTAAGTTTATTGATGGATTAAATTAACTTTGACATTGCTAAAGCTGCCGGATGTGGACTGAATTTTGTTAATACGACTAGTCCTGATTTTTTGACTAGAGCAATATATGTTGAAAATTTGTACTATCCTATTTTTAGTATTTGACTAGTACACATTTTTTTGAAGCCTGGCCGTAGTTCAGTCATGCTTCTGCACCCAATATTCAGTGATGCATATTATTTGAAGAATTATGTTGCTGAAGTTCAGTCTGTATCTTGTTTGCAACATTTTTTGTAGGCATATAATTCAAATCAGGGAATAATGTTATGGATGTATCTCACGCCAAGTATGAAGCTAAGACAGCTAGAGATGGCGATAGGTATGGAGACTCTTGCACCTGGCCTTCTTATTTTGCTTTTTGACCTAAGGGCATCAAATTTGGATGATTTTGGTAAAACGTAAAGGCAGCGGCTAGTTATTTGTGAAATGAGCATATGTTAGTCATAGTAACATACATATGATTCCATTCTCATTTGTATACAGGGAGGAAACTGTGAGGCTAAACGCAGTTAGTTTTTTGTGAGAGAATGCAGCAACCACTGAATTCGGTAGGGTGAGTGAAGCTTCCTTTCTTCAATTACCTTTTGCCATAAGGACTATGAACTTTGGTGGCTATATGATGCAATTTCCTGATCTATTTTCTGCTGTGCATTCTATTTTCCTTGTTGTTTTAAGTAGATGGCATTCGGTGCAAATCAAATTGGCTTGTGACCTGAGATGAAAGGTATTGAGTAGTCCCCACTATGCTCAATAAAAAGGCAAACTTCTTACAATACTAGTGTTTTTTTTGTTGACTAAAAATATGTCTTTGCTTAACAGGTAGAGATGGAGTGGAAGGTGAAGCAATTTACTATTGGTTGAACAAGAAAAAATAGTTGTTTCTTTTTCCATATCTATATTTGTGAATTCATTGTATTATTCATGTTGAACAAGTAGATAACTACATATCATATTTGTATATATGATATATGTGCTAATAGATCAGACTGATTCCATTTTTGGCATCAAGTGTTGACTCCATTCATGCTGGACTACTGATTTCTATGTATTATTTGAATGCTATATGCTTATGTGAAAATTATATTAAATATACCATTTTCTATGAGAGATATATATTAAAGGTCTACTGCTCTTTTTCTGTGAGGATGGCTATACAGAACCATTATTTTTAGTCTGGGTGAAAGGAATTTTTCTGTGAGTGAGCCTAACCGACAGAAAAAATATAAGTTTTTTTTTGCGTTTGTTTCTTTTTTCTGTGTGGATATCCACACATAAAAATTAGTTTTAATCTGGGTGAACGTGATTTTTCTGTGCGTGTCAAACCAACAGAAAAACTATTTCTGTCGGCGAACCGACAAAAAAATTTGATTTTTCTGTCATTCTATTTATGTGTTATTTTACGTGAAACACCGTCAGAAAAATATTTTTCTATGGGTATTCGCATTTTTCTGTGGGTTTTTGCACGCACAGAAGTATTCGAGTTTCCTGTAGTGAAACTCACTTTTCTCACTTTTACATATTTATCACATCCAATCTTATTTATTTTGGAATTTGCTCTATTGTAGGTTGTATTTTATCATCCGAGCACATTAAATTCCATAATTTTATTTTTAAATGTTCATAACCATTAGAATGCTAATGGCTACTGTAGTTACAACAATACTGTTGTTTATTTGGTAATTAACCTTAATTGGGACCCTTTATTGATTTTATTACCTAAATACTCGTTGAATGAAAATTAGTCGGATATAAATTAAAAGTCTCATGACCCTTGTCTTTGAAGTCCTCCATTTTGCGCCTGTATGTTGCCACTCATTAGCAGACCCTATAACAACAATATTATCAATGTGCCCCAAAAGAAAAGTAGCTAATTTTCAATTATTTCTTTGTCATAGAATACCTCACATGACCAAAAAAGTGAAAAAAGATGTTTGATTTAGTCAAGATTTTGATATTATATTTGTGTATAATCATTTATGTGATTTAAAGAAAATATTATGTTTGGACTAAAAGAAATGAAGTTATCAATTGCTTGTATTGAAATCAAATTGCAGGTATGTCAATGAAAATATATAATTTGAGCAATTACGAGCATCAAACACAAACAAAAGCTAGATCTAGGAAAAAGGTAATGGAATTTTATAATTAGAATATCAGAAATTGCACCAATGTGCTACAATTATTGCATAATCTCATTAAAATTTGATATATTAACCCTGTGGAGTTTTGGATGCATAACCCCACCTACCATACTTAATGAAAGAAAGAATGGCCACTTATGTCATTAGTTGCCTAGCAAAGGCTTGAATATACCTCCCCTTGTCTAAAAATAAATGTTCTTTAAATAGCTGTGTGATAGTTCAGAAGATGTTGAACCAGTTTATGTATAGAACATTAGTGTTTCTCAGAAATAATATTTTTAATGGTGGACTATGCAGCTATTGTTACAAAATAATTACATAGAAAATTGGGACCGGTATAGTAAGATAGACAACTGAGCCTTGTTTGCTTGATGAACAAAGCATTCTTTAAAATAAATTAACATATATATATGCATTATTCAAGGGTACCTTGTATCCGTTAATTCCATCCAAAGATGATGGATTTTTGGTGTAATACCATTGCCCTCTTTTACTTTCAAGGTAAGGATATAGGATTCCTCCAGAGATGCAGCCCCCAAAAAGCAACCCAAAGTTTACAACATGTGGAACAATCATACCAAGACCAACCCATGATGCAGAGAAATCAAAATAGAATCTGTAAATATAAAACACATGTTAGTCCTTTTTAGAATGTTCTTGTAAATATTTATGCTACATCGATGATGAAAGGTAACCTTTTTGTGCTCTCATATGTAGGTATTTCCATGTTTGTTACCTGACAACCCGGGGTGTATATATCTTATATATCCATCCCATAATAAATAAGTTTGTAAGGCTTAAAATTTGTCCCAAAAAAATAACATTCTGTAGAAACATGGAACATTATTGTCTCCTGATGTGGAAGCAAATTATGGGTGTATGTACACGATAACTGCCAAATTCAAGAGATGTCTTCCCGGAAAGGAAAAGAGATGATGGTACATGGGTCTTTCGCCAATGTCCTTAATCTATATGAAATTATTTAGAAACTTATTTATTATGGGATGAAGGGAGTATTATTTATATGTCTATATGGAAGTAATACAATGGTATGTTAAAGCTTTTAGCTTTCTATGTTTTTAAATAGTTTTCATACAATGGTATGTCATAGAATGTGTTTATCAGCATACTCAAAGTGATAATAATTAAGCGAACATTAGAAAGCGGTCATGTATTAGTGGTAGAACCAACTACACACATGCGTGTGGAAAGGAATTAGAAGAAAATGTAGCTTTTATTTTAAAAATACAATTCTACGACATGTCATAGATAGGGATGAAAATAATTGCAAACAGTCAGATATGATATTTACTATACAAAAACAATTCCCAGTTGATTACAAATTCACCATATTTTCATTACTATGGACACGGGCCTTTGCGTCAATCTTGAATTCACCCAAGACAATATACTATTAGAAACAAACAAAATTCTGCCCTTGATTTTTCTTGGATTGAAACTCCAACTATATTCAGCACCCCTATTCAAACATTGTAGTGCACCTATTCAAATAGTGCCTTTCTATATCATAAAAAGACTTTTCGTATTATAAAATTCATATTTACTCTTGTAGGAATTCTGTAGCTACTTTTTCTTGTGGGTTCAAATTTTTATTCTAAATACTTAAAAACTATGGAAATTCAGAAGCACATTTGATGCAAATGGATTTCATTATAGCTATTTTGTTATGGTAGAGTTAGAAAATAATATACCTACATAACTTTCATAGAAAATAATATTGGAAGAAATCTTACAAAACTGAAGTAACGTCCTGTTTAAAATTTTGTTCCTTGTTTGAAGAATTAATGTTTTGTCCAAGTAAATCCATAACATAAGTGTGGGAAACAATGATCATATATTTTATGACAGATTAAGAGAGAACACAAAAGACATGTGTGTTCTCATTTTATTTACTAATTAGACACTATCATCAACATGCATGATTAATGGTGATTGGTTAATGGCAAGGACCTACAATTTTTATGCAACTGTTTAATGCAAAAACTATTTTGTCGAATGCTTAATATTTGAGTACATTTTTGAATGCTTGAATGCGCTATATTACAAGACTAATGGAGTACTCATCTATATAATCATAGAAGGAATGCTCGGAGGCGAAGGCACGCAGTTTTCCAAATTATGGTCAGTGGTTATGTTTCTACAAAGCTACTATTTGTGAATGTGTGAACAATTATTTGCGATATTAGGCATGCGGTCACAAATAAAAATTGTGGATGAAATAAGCTGAATAAATTCCCCACCTACGCTTATAAAGTCCTAGCCCAAACGTTGGGAAGACCTGAAATCCACAATTATCACCTCCAGTATAGAACCATTGGAATACAGACCAAGAAATGCTTCCCAAAAATGCTTTCAGTAAAGCACGAACCTGCAACCTGAACTAATGTGAGTGCAAATACCCTAAAGAACAAATAAATTATGTCACTTACATTTTCAGTCAGAAAGGCTAAACTTTACTTTGCTACATATGCCCCTTGAGGGGTATGGAAACTATTTATAAGGTGAGCCACAACTGAGCCTGTTGGAAATAGCAGTCTATAATCAAGGATTATGACCTACAGTGAGAAGAAAAACAGTAAGTGGAGTGTCATTATGTCCACAAGTAAAAAACTAATTTTCAAACTTTCACTATTATAAATAAATAAATATTGTTATTAAAAATGCTTAAATGCTGAAAATAATATTTGGTTGATAAATTACCATGTACTTCTATGTTTGCTAGGATTCTTATATGGCTACATTCATAAGCCTCTACAAATATGAACCCTACAAGGCCCATGATTTGATGATACTAATGATTGCTACAGTCCCATTTAACTGGCAATTAGTAACTTCACAAGGCTGATTGTCAAACGCTAAACGCTAAGCAGCTATACATAACCTCATCTCTGGTTTGTTACCTCAGGTAGTTGATGGTGATATAATTAGTTTACAGTATGCTGATGACAGTTCACTGTTTTTAGAGGATGACACTGAAAGGGCAAATAATCTGAAATGGTTACTTATTTGTAATGAGCGTATGACTGGTATGAAACTCAATTATGACAAAAGTGATTTGCTTACTAATTGGCTTTGAAGAGGATAGGGCAAATGAGTTTGCTAAAATCTTTTGCTGCAAGAGAGAGAGATTCCCCATAAAATATTTAGGTGTCTGGTGTCCCCTTACATTTCTCAAAATTGAAAAGAGCACATTTGCAACCTGTGATTAGAGAATTGCTGGTTTGAAGGGTAGGTTACTGTCTTATTCAGGAAAGCTGACCCTCCTTAAAGCTTGTTTAGCTAGCATTCCCATTTACTTGTTGTCTATCATTAAGTTTCCTAGATGAATAATATAGGATGAATAATTCTAATATGTTATGTTACCCAGATTCTTTTACTTCACCTTTTAGGAAATGGGTTTTGTGGGCTGCAGAGGCTGCTTTGATGGGTACTATATGGAAGGTGGGTGATGGTAGGAGGATTCGTTTCTAGGAGGATCACTGGTTTGGTAACTCTAGCTTAGCTACTCAATTTTGGCCTTTGTATGTGAGCAATGAGCAACAAGGCAAATCCATTAGAGTGAGGTTTGGGATGGGGAGGTTTTTGACACTTTCTTTTAGAAGAACTGTCTCAAAAAGACAGATGCATTTATGGTATGGTGGTAGAGGGTATAAGTCTCCTGAATGAACAAGATCAGATTATCTGGAGCTTTAGCTCCAATGGAAAATTTTCGGTCCAGTCTCTATATGATGTGATTAATCATATAGGTGTTATGCCTGTTTATGTGCATGCTGTTTGGAAGCTCCAAATTCCTCCTAGAGTGCAGATCCTTTTGTGGCTGTTAGCTAATAACATGTTTCTATCTATAGATAATTTGGCAAAGCATATAGAGGTCATGGATTAGTCTTGTTTGTTCTGTAAGGAAAAGGAGACAGTTATTCATTTGTTCTTCGATTGATGTGTAGCTAAGAGAGTTTGGACTATTGTTTTTGAGGTGTTACATCTAAATGAGGGCTGTGATTTTGAGCTTATTGTTAGTCGTTGTACTGCGAATAAGAAGCATGCAAACTTTAGTGCAAACTTTAGTACTATTAGTTCCTTAGTGCTTTGGTGTTTCTGGAAATTATGGAACAAAATGTGTTTTCAGTGTGAGTTTTGAACCACCGTCCGGGGAGAAAAGTTTACTGCAATGGATTGTCAGGATGCTAAGAAGATGGATGCCAATGTTAATTCAAGCCGATGTTGGGAGATTGGATGGTATCGTTTGTGCAATATCTGGAGAAGTATGTAGATCAACCACCAAGAATCGACTAGAAGTTCTCAGGGACCATGCAGGACTCAGTGGGGAAGGAGATGGACTCTCGGCTTGTAGGGAGCACCACCGATGTGTCTCATTCCTTGGTTGAAGCTCTATGTTTGAGTTGCAATGATGAATCTGTAATGTGATCAGCTTATGCTATGTCGGGCATGCCTAAACGCTTGGACTTGAACGTTGTAATGGTACGCTTTATCACATAAAGCGGGAGAAATATTTTCTCCAAAAAAATCATCATAGTAAAAATATAGCAGTGATCTTTGAATAATGGAGGATAAATTACCTTTACCATGGGTATCATTGCCATTATTCCCACCATAGCAGTGAAGAAAATTAATAACCCGTATCTTCCCATCGGTACATCCTCAATAATGTCTTCTTTGTCTGGATTCTCACTAAGAGACTTTGCCAAGTCAGAAGTCATTGCAACAAGGTACGTTGCAAAACCACCTAGAAAGAAAGGCCAAATTAAAATTTGATCACTTAATTTGAATGGCCAAAATAATTGTTATGCAATGCATGCAAACAAGTAGACAAAAAACAGCGTACATACTACGATGCTCACGGTTGATTATTACATACTGATCTACATATGGAGTATTATTTACGACACAAATATATATAAGAACAGCATGGAGACCTCTATAATGACATTATATATATACTTACTTGCGACTGCCACGTTAACACATGTGATGACACTGGTCTGGAGGAAGACATTCTCCTGCCGGGTGAATGGGGCCGCAGATATACCGCAGCGCCGCAGCAGGGACACGAGGCCCTTGAGGGTGGCGAAGCAGAGGATATTTGAAGGCATGTTGAATGCTCCTACGAGCCCCACGATCATGTAGATCCGTATAGACACCAGAGAGAATATGAACGCATACACCACCGCGATGGCCATGGATCGCAGTGTCACCAGCCCCCAGAACCCAGGATATGGCTGACCCTCGAATGCCCTCTCCACAGACGGTGCCGACTCTCCAATTGTGGCATCCATGATGAGGTCTGACTGCTTGCTCAAGGCGTCGAGCGTAACCTCCCCTTGTGATATCTATAGTGTTTCTGATTACTGATAGAGGAAGAAGTTAATTTCTTGAGGAGGGGATGCATGGGGTTGGGAGAGTCGAAAGGTCGAGAGGTAGTATAGCCAGGCCAAGAGTAAAAATAGAATATTTAGCAGACGCTGGTTGGAGGATATCTGGCAGCTGTACATACGTGAGCACAAGAGGAAGAGTTCAAACACAGAGCAGAGTAAGGAGAGGCTCATAAATTAGATGCCCCCTTTTTATTTTAATTATAATAAAAAGAGAGCTTTATTAAGCTTGTGTTGCAGCCATCCTGATGAGCAATTAAATGCCCCAAACACCTATCTCTACCAATATAAAAAACACCACTTGCCGCTCCCCTCGCGGTGGGGGCGAAAAGGCACCTCGTCATCATCCCGACCCATTGAAGTGACAGGGCGCGCTGACCTCCACGCGCACGCCTCGGCACGGGTCCCCTCGAGTCCGCCTAGCCTCACCAACGGCCAGGATCCGTGCACCCCCAGCTCCGCAGCCTCTCCACCGATGGATCAACTCCACGTGTTGCAGCAGTCCACCGCTCATGGGGCACGGAGCAGCACGAACGCCGCACGCGTTAACTCCATCAAGCAGCACGTCGTTCAAGCACCATCAAGTGCCTCCACTAGGCGTCAGAGGGAGGGGTGCGTGGAGAAACCGCCCCTCCCGCTGACAAGGAGGCCCCACAGCAGCCTCAGGGGCTGCGCCAACCCCTTCGCTGGGGATTCCGAGACCCGACCGATCGGCACCCCGCGAACGCTCGTTGGTGCCTTCAAGGATTGGAGCAGATGGTACTGAGCAGTAGGCCCAACGAGGGCCCCTAAGCATGGTGCGCGGGTCATGCCCAACCGCTACGAGCGGTCCGACCCAAAGAGGCCTACTATCGAGCCCTTAGAAGGGTCTCGTCGATACAGACCTTGGGCCTAGACGCCTCCGACTGCTCAACCAACGACAGACCAAGGTAAGTAGGGTGCCCCCTGTGGGCTTTGAGCCAGCAATACCTTGATGAGTCAGCGGGGCCCTCGCTCGGGCTCCCGTCATGCAACGCTTCAACCAATCATCGCTCGGCCCCAAAGCCAAGCACCTCGACCAAGAGCTCGAGTGCCTCCAGATGGGCATCTGGCCCACATCAGCCGAGGCCATGGCCATGGCTATCGACATAGTCATAGAAGATCGGGTCAGCCTCTCGTCGCCATTGTGAGCTCAAGCCAGAAGGCCACGAAGGGCTCGGGGGCTCCTAACGAAATCAAACATAGGTGTATGTTATGTCCCCGGGAGAAAGGATCCTGATCAACTGATCCCCCGACCGATCCCATAGGATCGCTCGGGGGCTATACTTATCTAGTACGCTCGAGCGCATCCTTCGGTCAGAGTTGGGTAGAGCTCGTGCACGCCCATGGCCACTTCTTGGGACTCGGGGGCTCGCCAAAGGCCTTGGGCTCTTGAACGACGGCAGCTCCAACCTGACTCTAGCTTGGCTCCAACCCTAGCCTGACTCTAGCCCACACTACTAGGAGTCTGCACTTACATGACGAACATCTTTCGTCATTGAAGAAGCCAAATTCATCATAATTTCAGTTTTATGATGAATTTATGATGAAAAACGGTTCGTCATAGAAAGCGCGTCACATTTGAACTTCCGTGACGAATCCAAAAACATTGTCATAGAAGTGGTTTGATCTGTGATGAAAAACTGACTGTCATAGAACTGTTTTGGCATGCGTGGCAGGGGGCTGCCACGCTGGTGGGTGCTTCCATTGGAGATGCTTTCCATGTGTACATACTAAGGAAAACAAGCGCAACTTGATGCTCGCTGGTGTGACGTCCTTGATGACCATGGTGTCGTACAGCTTGAGGAAATGTTAGAGATGCGCATTCGTGTCCTCACATGATAAACTAGAGAACTGGTTTGCCTGCACCATCATGATGAGGCCAGTGCGGATCTCAAAGTTTTCCATTGCCTATGTTGATACCAGGCCCAACAGGCACGTTGGCAACAGCACGGATGGAGTAGTCGCAGAGTGTCTTGGCCATAGTTGGAGTAGTGAATGGTGCCGGGGTGACTAGTTCGTCTGTCGATGGAGTGGCAGAAGAAAAAGCGGCACAAGACCGTTTCTTCCTTAGGAGTGCCTCCGGATTTTTTATGTAGCTATTCGGCAGATTGTAACCAGTTATACACTATCCTGTTTTCATCCACAACAGTAGAAAACAAGTAAAGTTATCCTGCATAAACAATGGCTATCGTACATGCATATTATCATGAACATGTCCTACTAGATTCTTTAATCAATTATGCCTTCCCCGGCAACAGCGCCAGAAATGCTTGTTGACATTTCTTAGCGTCACCACTTAGAATGGAGTTAGAATCCATCTCCGGTGATGGCGCTAGAAATACTGGTTGGTATTACTTAGCAACATTAATAGTACATAGTAATGCCACTAAGTAATAACCTTGATAGTTCCTTAACAATTTTAGATATTTATTCACAAGTGCATGGAGCTATCATTATAACATTTCACCCAAAAGTATTCAGGTATCGTTATTTATATTTTCCAAAAGGAAGGCATTTAATTGATTAAGAGTCTAGTATGGATATGAACTTGAATAATATACTTGCAAGTACACCATGTTTATAACAGGGGTAAGAATGGTGATTTCAAGATAGTGGACACACACGTGAGCATTTCTCAAAGGATAAAATAAAAAAGAAAGAATAAAAGAATAATCCTAATTAGAGCAGGCATGATCTAATATAGTCATACAAAGATTAGTTAATAATCATACAAGTTACATAATTAGTTTTAGCGCTAAGTGTGTAGCAGGTGAGGAGGCCACCGAGTACTGGTCTGCCAGCAACCTCATGTGACAATTTTGACACCTACACCCTAAACGAACATGGGGGATTACAAGGGACGGATAGGGCTATCACCACCTGCCACCTACCCCGCAACCAAGGAGAAGGACAATGCATTCACCTGTCACTCCATACCCAAGGACCTCACTTGCGTATACAGAAACTATCCAAATCCCCTCGAGACTCCAACCCTGCGGATCGACAAGTAAAAGACTTGGGAACACCTGATGACACGATGAACTGCCACCTCAACTTAGCTCTAATTCTAATTAAATAAGCTATATGAGTGGTTAAGCATAAAGTCATGTATGCTACTCTAATGACATACAAACTATAGACTAGTTTATATATCAAGATCATAACACAACAACTATACTCTAGTTCACAAGTACGACTATAATTGTAAGATGAGAGCATGACTTTGGAAGAACTCATATTTCTATTCATACCCACGAATCTCTTCTTCCAGGGAGCCAAGCCCTCCAAGGTAGCTTTGCCTTGCTCTAAAGCTACTAAAAGGTGAAAACTAGAGAGGAGAGTGAGGTGTTGCTCAATGTGTTGTTTGTGCTAGAGAGGAGATCTACCCCTCTATTTATACAAGGAGTAAGGCGGTGCATGAATCTATTTTTGGCGCGAAGTACATGCTCCACCGCCTTCTGCATGTCCTAATGCCACCGCCAGACGAAGGCACGGCAGAGAGGCACCGGCAGGGGTGCGCTGGCCCACTGGGTTCTGTCACCCACTGGGTTCAGCCGTCCCCTGACCTGGTCCCCTACCACCACCTTCGCGTGGTGGGCTGTGGACTGGTCCTGGGCTGCTCCTTGGTTGGTATTTCGCCCAGATGACTTGAGTTGCTGGGCTTTTTGATTTATTCCTTTGCACAAATCTGCGTCGGAAAGCGCCTTTCTGTGAATTTCCCCATGTATTTGTACATGAGTCCTGCAAAACAATAACCTCCAAATACAGGTGGAACTAGGTCAATAGTAAATTCATATGTGCTTAAGTTTGCCAATTTCTCCTCTTTTTGTGTTCTAATTGGAGGTTGGATTTGATTGTTAAGGACCACCAATGTTCGGTCAGCTAGATCCACTGAAGCCAATCAAGGTGCCTAAGGAGCTCAACGTTCCTTCCTCATAGGACAAACGAGACGTTGACGGAGGTGCTGACCAACAAGGAAGGAGATCCTATCTACACCAAGTATCAATCAGTCCACCCATAGGTTACCATTGATGGCATCCGGGCTGAGCCAGGACAGATCAAGGTTGTGCCGCCCAAGCCTCAAGTTGAGAAAAAGAAGAGGGCACCACTACCCCCCCCCCCCAAGGAGAAGGAAGAGAAGCATCAGAGGATCACCGTGGGAGTTTTGCATAGGAAGATGAATGATCTTGTCAAGATCATCCATGCTTTGCAACATAGGATTGACCATGAGCACACCTATCGCTTAGACTTAGAGAAAGAAGTCACTATTTTTTCTGCCGTTATATTGTCAATGAGTTTAAGAACTAAAAGTGAGAGATAGATGTTGATTGATAAGGCACGTTTAGATCGTTTGCTTCGATTAGATGGTTTAGTTTAAAGGTTGTGTTAGTTAAAGTTTCCTTAGATTTGGAGATTGTAATAAAGTTCCTTATATGATATCAATGAAATTTTGCTAATATTATTTGCTCTCTACTTTTCGATATGTGTTTGTCTCTACATTTTGTGCATAAAGGAAAATAGGAAATAAGTGTGGGGAAAGGACATGTCAACAACAAACGAGATCCGATCGCAACACTAGCGCAAAACAGCAACAAACAAAGCAAAGACCACATGTGACAAAGCTGGACTTGAGCAAGCCTGAGAGGGGCCGCCTGGCCTCCTACCTCAGTCGGGCAGCCTGGCCCTGTGACCTCTCAAGCCATGGTTCATCCTCGATCAGGTTTGCATCCCATTCATTATATTTTTATCTACCTGACTTGCTATTACGAAACTAATTGAAAAACCTTTGATAAAATATCTATAAAACACGAGGAAAGATTATTTCAGTCATGACTTGAAGGATAGATTCACATTGCTCTTTTCCTGGATGTCTTGCTACTGTTGCGAACCTATTGATAGGTACCCCATGTTCCTTAAGTTGTTGTGGAATGAGAGACAGTAGAATAATGAAAACCTTATTCATGATGCTTTGTTATTGGAAAATTTTATTTCAAAAATTTAAAATATATAGCTATATCTCTCCTTTGTAGTAAAGCAATTTCCTACCAGAGCCATTGTAACACTCTAAAAATTGCTGCTTTTAAAATAGAGAGAAATTGAATTAATTTTGAATTTTTGTGCTCAAGAAAACATAGGGAAATAATAATTTTTCATTAAATTAAAATTTATCATAAGGAGTAGCAACATGGAGGTGCATACATGCCAGTGCATTTGATCAATTGTAATGAGTGGTTAAATCCAAAATTTAAAATGAATTTAAAATGCTTTTGAAATTGACTTTGAAGTAAAAGAAAAGAAAATTAGAAAATAAAAGCATTTAAAAAGTTGTAAAAATTTATTTTTGAAAACTTTCCAAAATTTCTCATTTTTATTTGAATTGAAAAGTATATTTGAAATAATATTTAAATTTGGTTTTGATTCAAGGTTCAAATGAATTCAAAACCCATTTGAAAAAGTATTAGGAAAAACAATTTAGAAAAAAATGAGCAAGCCTTGCCTTCTGGCCCACGGATTGCTCTAGCCTGGCCCCTCTCCTTCCTACCTGAAGGCTTGCTCCTCTCCCTCCTCGCAGCCCAGCAACCGCGTGGCCCGCTTCCCGCTCCCCGCTTCTCCGCTCGGCCTAGTTGGCCGTTTCCCTGCTTCACGCGCACGCCTGCTCTTAGGCTGGCCTAGTAAACTGTGCAGCCGAGCGCCCCGCTCTCTCTCGCTGATGATGCAGCCCTACCTGTCAGCCGCTTCCTCCTCCTTGTGCCGTCACCGCTCTGGACTCCGCTGCCGCTATGAGTTTGTGCTACCCCCGCCCCGCATCGTTGCCGTGCGCCATAAGCTCCTCCGCACTCATAAATACGGGCTAGGACCCCACATCGTCTCTCTACCCCAACCCTAGAGTGCCGCAGCGCTTGCCCTAGCGAGCTCACGCCGTCATCCGCCGTCACCCCACCAATGCCGCACGTCATCTCCGTGCCTCCTCTACCGTCGGGAGCACCCTAGGTGAGTTCACCGTGCTCCGCTCTGTCTCCCGGTCCCTTCGTTTGGTTAACCTTGGCCTCTGTGCTATTTTCACCAAGCTTCGACGAGCTCTAGTCGTCACCGGCCATGGTGCCGCCGCCTGGAAGCAGCCCACCGGCGACCTCATCTTCCCCTTTCATTCTCAGCCATCTGATCTTAGATGAACTATCCAGATTAGAACCCCGCATACCCCTTCATAATCGGTCCATGAGCACAGTGTAGACTAGGTCCACAAATCTGGTCCACCACCAGTGCAACATCTCTGACCAGTCTTACTTTGCCACATCATCCTCTGACCGGGTCAGCACTGACAGCCACCGCGTTTTTGCAAAAGTGACCCCTGTGTTTTGCAAAATTAACCCACAGTCCACCTCAGTTCAGAACTAATTCTAACCGTGCCCTTGCTTTTTATGTTTTGGCCCCTGTATTTTTCCAAAAACAAGGCCAGGTCCATTAGGCATTTTAAATTCGATTTTTAATTATTTTTAATATGAAATCGATTTCAAAATATTTACGAAATTGCCACTATCTTCTGCAGGCCATACTTTCTCCGTTTTAACTCCAATTTGACCGTTCAACTTGCGTTAGGTTCATAATTTCATAATCTACGTGTTCATACTACTGTTAAATATGTTTTCAACTTTTAAAATTTGAGGTTAGATTTAATCTATTATTTTATGAAAGGAAACATTGTTTAATTCATATCTTCTACGTTTTAGCTCCGTTTTGACCCGTACAAGTTGCGTTGGATTCGTAACGACATGATCTACGTGTTAGTAATAATTTTTAGTATGTTAATTACTCTGGAATTTCATGGTTTAAACTCTAACTTTAATAATAATTATGCAACTAGGTTTTATAAATGAAATATGATTTGTTTTACTTTAGTTTTATAATTCAAACCTAAATTCGACTTAATTAAATAAGCTTTTATATGGTTAAAACATGTGAAGTTTATAGTTTTATATTTTCCCTTATGAATAGATCTTTTGGAAGCCGTTTCTTTCAAACCATAGCTCCAATTAGCGTGCCTCTCGTGACTAGGTTTTTGTAGCGATGCGTAGAATCATGTTTCAAACTCTTTTACTTATTACTCTATGATTGTTGTATTGTTCTAATGTAGATGTAATTGTATGCTATGCATGTATGTGTATGGATGCTTGTGTGGTATTCTATGATTACGTCTAGTCGGTAAGATATACGTGGTGATCAAGGAGAAGAAGAAGAACGTTAAAGATTAAAGCTTACCGAAGGATCGATGTTTAAGGAAAGTATAGCATGGGACCTTCCTTGTTGTCCTATTCACTTTAATAATTTAATCATATGCATGTGTCTACCTTGGCAACCGTAGTAAGTTTCCTAGCTATTTAATATTCTAGATTCCTTGTTACCTATGGGTTATTGCATTAGGTAGTATGATGCTAGTGCTCAACTAAAGTCATGATCTTGTAACTTGACTAATGCTATATGCAATAAACACTAAAAGATGTTTTTTAGCAACATGGAATCAGAGGGCTTGAGCATTGGGTTATTTTATGGTGTTTTAGATTCCTCTCCCTAAGGACTTATCTATAAGCGAACATCCAGGACTTATAGTACAGCTGTGAGGGCTATATGGCTCTAGCTTTAGCTCAGTATGAGGACCTTTTCTAGCTTGTTAGTGGTTACCTTTATTGGTGTAAGAATGACTTGACGAATCGGGTATAGTGCGGCCTCTGTCCCCTTGTGTATAGGCTACGCGTCATTGTGCCATCGGGAAGGGGGGCTCTACATCTATTTGCCGAGTGAATCTAATGGCCTAAAGTTGTTAGAAGAACCTTTGAAAGGCTTCATAGTGAACCCTGCTGACCTTCCTTGGTAGTGGGTCAAGAGGCTAATCACCTCGGACGATAGGGTAAATCATGACTCATAGTGAAAGTGTACAACCTCTACAGAGTGTAAAACTGGTATATCAGTCGTGCTCACGGTCACGAGCGGCCTTGGACCCTTACGGAATAGATGATGAACACTAATGATACTGATGATAAAGATGCTCATTAATGGTTAATTGTTTATGCTATTCATTATTCATGTTTACCTGATTATGTGTTTACATGGGCTTGTGATAAACTTGTTGCCACCCAATTGCTAAAAGATGACTCATTAAAAGCTAATCACAAGTTAAACCAGTGTCAACCTTTTGAGCCTCATAAACCCCATGTTATATTTGTTGAGTACGACATGTACTTATGCATGCTTTACTTTTTAAATCTTTGGAAAAAATCTCGGATGGGTACCAGATTGCTGGAGTTTGGAGGAATTAGGCTTGTGATCAACCAGCCAGTTGTCCCTATAGAATTAGAGTCTTCACCCAAAGATCGGAGTTGTCTTTCTGCTATTTGCTATCTAAGGTTATATTCTTTATACTAAGTAGGTTATATATTGAGCATTGTCTATTGATATTACCCTTATTGGTAGCTATATGTGAGATTTAACTTCCTGGGCTCATATATGGTGCGTATCTAGTTTTGTTCTTAAAACCGAGTGCTACAAAGTGGTATCAGAGCAATGCTGACTGTAGGACGTAAGCCTAGTTAGAACTAGACATTTTAGCATGCTTTCATCTCTGCTTAGTTCTTGCTTTCTCTCCAACCTTGTTATTTGCTAAAAGTTATGCTCACTTCAGCCTCTATTCTATTATGGAAACCTTGTCTCTATTCTAAATCCTCTCTCTTCGTCTAAATAGATGGGTCATAATAAAGAGACCACCAGCATCAGAGGTCAGGAGGACCAAGCTACATTATCCTTGATTGCATTCAACAAGGAGAAGCTTGTAGCTATGCAACAACAAGTACTTGAAGAAATGACTCAACATGGGAGTCCTCAACAGTGCTTGCCACATGGTCAAAACAACATACCAAAAGGACCAATGAAGAGACAAGTGGTAGAAGCTTGGAAGAAGATGAAGTCCAATGAAGGTGTTCATAGTAAGACGCTTGGAAGTCAGGATCCATGTCAGTGCTCTAAACATTATGGTGTTCCATGTCTTCAAAACAAGTCAACTAAGAGGGAAGTTAAGGTGAACCCGAGTTGTGAAGCTAATGTGGATAAGAAGAGGAAGGCGGTCTCACTAGAGCTAGAATTGGGAAGCAATCAACATTCGAGTTCTACTACATTGTCACATCTAGCTCCAATCCCTAGTTAGATAAACTCAGACTCTAAAGAGTCAGAAGTTTCTCAAGCTAAGATTACTCCACTCTTTCCATAGGAGGTATGCATAGATGGGTGGACAATCACCTATAAGGAGTTTCAACCCCAAAAGATCAAGCAAGCTAGAAAGCAGTCTAGTCAAACAAAGATGAACCTTCAAAGTCAGCAAGCTGACAACACACTAAGCAACAATTTTGTGGAGAATAACATCACAAAAGAACCAACTAAGATCGTGTGTTATCATTGCCAAGAAGAAGGACATTATGCTAAATTTTTCCCATGGAAGAATCAACAATTATACCATGGAAATGGCCAGAGTCGGATCACTACAAGGTTGCCACCAGAAAGTGTCAGTGATACCCAACCCAAAAGAAGCATTTGATGAGAATGGCAAATGAAGGAGTCAACCTAGACTACCCAAGATCAACAAAGTGGAAGATGTGTTTCTTTCACTGTCAAGCAAGAGATGTTGCCCTAGATGCCCTCACAGCCACACCTTAGTTAAGGAATAGGAGTTTGTGCCCTTTATGTAATAAAAACGATAGTATCGCAAGTTGAGTCAATGATTGAGTTGTGCACCTTTACTGCTTTGTTGAATTGTCATTATGCTTATGATTGTTTTGAATTTTTGTAATGATTGCCATGATCTTGTTGGGTGTTCCCACAATTTCATTTAGTTTATAGGCCTAAGGTATAAGGATTAATGAAATAAATAGTTGGGTTAGGGTTTTCTTCTGTTTTCCCAATCCTTTCTTTTGGAGCAGCCTACCCTTTTTGGCTTATATCTCTAGTTTTCGACGATCAGAAATCATGAGAAAACTCTAGACAACAGAAGACTTTGATATCTTTTTGTGACCACAAGAATCACCTTGGTAACTATTTTGGTTATGGAGTTATGAAAATCACAAGATGATGCAACCGTGTTGTTTGGAACCTGGAATAGTTTCTCTTGTGCACTATTTTAGACTAAGTTAACTGTAGAATTTGGAAAAGTGTTCTATAAGGAAGTTGTAGGGAGTTCAATCAGATTTCCAACGGTATAAGCTACAACTTCATTGGATTAAAAGAATAGGAGTTACAGGTGTTTTACTGTGCTGTAGTCTTTCTGCTCATGAGGAATTCTAGATTTCTTGTTCTTGCCCATACGCGAGAGTATCATTAGGATATCAGAATGTCTTGATACTAGTTAGCTCATCTAGAAGAAGGTGCAAGCTACCCTTTTTGTGTCCCCTAGTTGATCTTTTCTTAAGGGGGGTAGCCAAGTTAAAGAAGTTACAAGACGAAGGATTCATACGTTTTGATGCTCCACTTGAAAGTAAAGGTTATGTTTCTGTTTGGGAAGTCACTATCAAGTGCAGGTATCTTTGCTTAAGATGTGTTACTTGTTGGATCAAGGAGATCGGGTATTTTCCCATATTGGTTATCACTTCAAGTTATTAACAATTGGGAGTCAATCTTCAACATACCTAGGATAAGTTAGCATGGATGACATAGGAAGGAGATGTTGGACATCTATAGTGATTTAATGGAAACTTGGAATATCTAAATGTTTCACTGAGTTAGCAAGTGAGTTTGGTGAAGGAAGTTCTCTTCTAGGGATATGTTATTTTTTATGGTAAAAAAAATAGGGAGAAAAACTCGAGAAAGCTAATGATGAGTTGGTTGTAACCCACCCCAGTATGTAAGAGTGACGTGGAGTTCCTTAGAATAGTACAATTGCATCAGAAGTTCAAGGGAAGTTTATCTAAGGTCATCAAGATAATGCTTATGCTACTGGAGAAGGTTTTAAGTTAGTTTGGATCAAGAAACCTTAGGTAAGTGTTTGAATGAATCCAAGAAGAGGTTGGAGTAAAACCTAAGTATTAGCTTTGCCAGATCCGGACAAGAGCTTCATATCTACAATGATGCACCTTGTCAAGGTGTGGGATGTGTCCTTATACAAGAAGAAAAGTAGTGGCTTGTTCCTTAAGTCAACTAAGGAAGCATGTGTTAAACTACCTAACATGTTATCTGGAGTTATCCATTGTGAAGCATGGAAGTACTATCTTTTTGGAAGTAAAAGTGTCATCTAGGAGAATCACAAGAATCTATCGGACATCTTTACTAAGATGGTCTTGAGCTTGTGTTATCCTTGTTGGAATGGAATTGATTATGACTTGGAAAAGTGCTATCACTTCGAGGAGCAAAGTCTTGGCCGATGCCCTTAGCAATGGAGAATTGTGCTAAGAAGGTTCGGGTGACACCAAGGACTAAGAATTGTATTCCAAGTTCGAGTAACTTAACCGGAATCCTTAATGTTTGAAGAATGGTAGTAGAATCTCCTTCTGACCAAGAGAATCATCAAGGAGGGTGAATATTTTAAGAAAGAAAATTAATAGTATGGACTAAAAAGGATAGGTGGCATAGTGATTGGAGATACCTGAGTATTATTTGGAGTATCTGTTAGAATCTTGGAATAAGTGTCACAAGTTACTTGGAGTAAGATTAACAAGTATGCAAAGTAAAGTGGGATCCTTATCAAGACGATAGAACTACAAGAGGAAGTAAAGAGGAATCCAAAAACGGAGTATCCCTATCTCCTAGTCGACATCTTCCAAATCTCGGCGACGAGATTCATCTTAAGGGGGGTAGAATTGTAACACCCTAAAATTTGCTCCTTTTGAAATAGAGAGAAATTGAATTAATTTTGAATTTTTGTGCTCATGAAAACATAGGGAAATAATAATTTTTCATTAAATTAAAATTCATCATAAGGAGTAGCAACATGGATGTGTATACATGCCGGTGCATTTGATCAATTATAATGAGTGGTTAAATCCAAAATTTAAAATGAATTTAAAATGCTTTTGAAATTGGCTTTGAAGTAAAAGAAAAGAAAATTAGAAAATAAAAGCATTTAAAAAGTTGTAAAAAATTATTTTTGAAAACTTTCCAAAATTTCTCATTTTTATTTGAATTGAAAAGTATATTTGAAATAATATTTAAATTTGATTTTGATTCAAGGTTCAAATGAATTCAAAACCCATTTGAAAAAGTACTAGAAAAACAATTTGAAAAAAAATGAGCAAGCCTTGCCTTCTGGCCCATGGATTGCTCCAGCCTGGCCCCTCTCCTTCCCACCCGAGGGCCTGCTCCTCTCCCACCTCGTAACCCAGTAGCCGCGCAGCTCGGTTCCCGCTCCCCGCTTCTCCGCTCGGCCCAGCTGGCTGTTTGCCCACTTCATCGCGCGCCCGCTCTTATGCCGGCCTAGTAAAACTGCGCAGCCGAGCGCCCCGCTCTCTCTCGCTGATGATGCGGCCCCACCTATCAGCCGCTTCCTCTTCCTTGTGCCGTTGCCGCTCCTAGACTCCACCGCCACTAGGAGTTCGCGCTGCCCCCGCCCCACATTGTTGCCATGCACCGCAAGCTCCTCCACACTCATAAATACGGACCAGAACCCCGTGCCGCCTCTCTACCCCAACCTTAGAGTGCCACAGCCACCGCCCTTGCCCTAGCGAGCTCATGCCATCGTCCGCAGTCGCCCCGCCAATGCCGCTGCCTATAAGCAGCCCGCTGGCGACCTCATCTTCCCCTTTCACTCTCAGCTATCTGATCTTAGATGAACCGTCCACATTAGAACCCCGCATACCCCTTCATAACCGGTCCATGAGCACAGTGTAGACTAGGTCCACAGATCTGGTCCACCACCAGCACACCATCTCTGGCCAGTCCTACTTCACCACGTCAACCTCTGACCGGGTTAGCGCCGACAGCCACAACATTTTTGCAAAAGAGACCCCAGTGTTTTGCAAAATTAACCCACCGTCCACCTCAGTTAAGAACTAATTCTAACCATGCCCCTACTTTTTATGTTTTGGCCCCTGTATTTTTCCAAAAACGAGGCCAGGTCCATTAGGCATTTTAAATTCAGATTTTAATTATTTTTAATATGAAATCAATTTCAAAATAGTTACGAAATTGCCACTATCTTCTGTAGGCCATACTTTCTTCTTTTTAACTCTGATTTGACCCATTCAACTTGCGTTAGGTTCATAATTTCATAATCTACATGTTCATACTACTGTTAGATATGTTTTAAACTTTTAAAATTTGAGGTTCGATTTAATCTATTATTTTATTAAAGAAAATCTTGTTTAATTCATATCTTCTACGTTTTAGCTCTGTTTTGACCCATTCAAGTTGCGTTGGATTCGTAACCACATGATCTACGCGTTAGTAATAATTTTTACTATGTTAATTACTCTAGAATTTCACGGTTTAAACTCTAACTTGAATAATAATTATGCAACTGGGTTTTATAAATAAAATATGATTTGTTTTAATTTAGTCTTATAATTCAAATCTAAATTTGACTTAATTCAATAATCTTTTATATGGTTAAAACACGTGAAGTTTATAGTTTTATATTTTTTCTCTTATGAATAGATCTTTCGGAAGCCATTTCTTTCAAACCATAGCTCCAATTAGCGTGCCTCTCGCGACTAGGTGTTTGTAGCAATGCGTAGAATCGTGTTTCAAACTTTTTTACTTACTTTTCTATGATTGGTGTATTGTTCTAATATAGATGTAATTGTATGCTATGCATGTATGTGTATGGATGTTGGTGTGGTGTTCTACGATTACGTCCTGTCGGTGAGATATACGTGGTGATCAAGAAGAAGAAGAAGAAGAACGTTGAAGATTAAAGCTTACCGAAGGATCGGTGTTTAAGGCAAGTATAGCATGGGATCTTCTTTGTTGTCCTATTCACTTTAATAATTTAATCATATGCTTGTGTCTACCTTGGCAACCGTAGTAAGTTTCCGAGCTATTTAATATCCTGTATTCCTTGTTACTTATGGGTTATTGCATTGGGTAGTATGATGCTAGTGCTCAACTAAAGCCATGATCTTGTAACATGACTATTGGTATATGCAATAAACACTAAAAGATGCTTTTTAGCAACATGGAATCAGGGGGGCTAGAGCATTGGGTTATTTTATGGTGCTCTAGATTCCTCTCCCTAAGGACTTATCTGTAAGCGAACATCCGGGACTTACAGTTTAACTGTGATGGCTACATGGCTCTAGCTTTTGCTCAGTATGAGGACCTTTTCTAGCTTGTTAGTGGTCACCTTTATTGGCGTAAGAATGGCTTGATGAATCGGGTATAGTGCAATCTCTATCCCCTTGTGTATAGGCTACGCATCATTGTGCCATCGGGAAGGGGGCTCTACATCTGTTTGCCGAGTGAATCTAGTGGCCCTAACTTGTTAGACAAACCTTTGAAAGGCTTCATAGTGAACCCTGCTAACCATCCTTGGTAGTGGCTCGAGAAGCTGATCACCTCGGGCGATAGGGTAAATCATGACTCACAGTGAAAGTGTACCACCTCTATAGAGTGTAAAACTAGTATATTAGCTGTGCTCACGGTCACGAGTGGCCTTGGACCCTTACGGAATAGATGATGAACACTGATGATACTGATTATAAAGATGTTCATTAATGGTTAATTGTTTATGCTATTCATTATTCATGTTTACCTGATCATGTGTTTACATGGGCTTGTGATAAACTTGTTGCCACCCAATTGCTAAAAGATGACTCATTAAAAGCTAATCGAAATTAAACCAGTGTTAGCCTTTTGAGCCTCATGAACCCCATGTTATATTTGTTGAGTACGACATGTACTTATGCTTGCTTTACTCTTTTAAATCTTTGGAAAAATCCTGGATGGGTACCAGATTGCTGGAGTTTGGAGGAATTAGGCTTGTGATCAACCAGTCAGTTGTCCCTGTGGAATTGGAGTCTTCACCCGAAGATTAGAGTTGTCTTTCTGCTGTTTGCTATCTAAGGTTATATTCTTTATACCAAGTATGTTATATATTGAGCATTGTTTATTGATATTACCCTTATTGGTAGCTATATGTGAAATTTGACTTCCTAGGCTCATATATGGTGCGTATCTGGTTTTGTTCTTAAAACTAGGTGCTACAGCCATATATGATGTGTAGATTGGGAAAACCTTCTACACATACTGCTTGTTAATGTGTTGAGTTTGGTCAAACCTTGTGACCCTTGTTGAGAAATTTATTATGACAGAACCGACCAATTTATACAAGATCAAGTACGATTGTCCCCGCTAACACGTTGACACGCGCATACTTTCACTTATATAAACCAGGTAGTCTGTCGAGTCTCACGAAGGACCTCAGTAAATCAACGTCACAACCAAGATCGCGTAATTAAGCAAATACAAACCACATACGCAGAGTTGCAGCAGAAATAATATTACAAATGGGTTCACAAATAATAGTCCAAGTTTGGATTTCAAAACCGATTCGTGAAAACAACATATCTGAAAGGATCAAGATGCCCAAGAGGGGGGGTGAATTGGGCTAATTCTAAATTTCTTTGCAATAATTAAGTCCTACGGTTAGCCCAATTAACCCCTTGTGCCTAAAAAGTGTTTCTATTGAACTAACGCACAAAAGACTTGCAACCTAAGTTCCAATCCTACTCTAGCATGGCAATTTTATGAATGTAAGAACAAGAATTGAATTGCTCAAAGTAAATGCTCAAAGTAAATAGAGAGGAGAGGAAACGCGGCGATGTTTTGTTGAGGTATTAGAGAGTCGCCACTCCCCACTAGTCCTCATTGGAGCACCCGCGCAAGGGTGTAGCTCCCCCTTGATCCGCGCAAGGATCAAGTGCTCTCTACGGGTTGATTCTTCGACACTCCGTCGTGGTGAATCACCCACAACCGCTCACAATGTGAGTTGGGTCATCCACAAGCTCTCCAGATGATCACCAAGCTTCCAATCACCACCGAGCTATTAAGGTGATGACCATCACTAAGAGTAACAAGCATGAACTCTCACTTGACCACGACAAGCCTAATGAGATGGGTGGATGCACACTTTGCTACTCTTGATCTCACTAATGAGGGCTCTCTTTGAGATTCTCAAATCTCAATCACCTCACTAGGACCTTACTCTTCTTGGCACTCTCAACCGTGTTTCTCAGCTATTGGAATGAGCAAAAGTACCCCCACACACGAGTGGAGCTTCTATTTATAACATGGGCTGAAAAACGAACTGTTATGTGCCTCTGCGGGGTGACCGGACGCTCCGGTCATGTTGACCAGATGCTCCGGTCAGTACACCCCGAACACCAGTGTTTACAGTGTGACCGGACGCATCTGGTCACGATTTTCCCTCTCTGGAACCTTACTGGAGTCGATAGGATGCAGGCTCTCAGCGTCCGGTCACTTCACCTCTCAACGTCTGGTGGCACCGAATGTTATCACCTTGATCAAATTAACTGACCGGACCCTGAGCCAGCGTCCGGTCAGTATTTGACCCTCCATTCACTTCCAACTCTCGATCATATGTGAATGAAGTTTGCTCCATTGGATCTAAGGGCTGTTTTGGAGCTACCTAGTGCTAGTTTTAACAAGTGTGCACCATACCTAACTCACTATACTCACCTAGGTCAAGCTACCTGTCCATACCCCCCTTAATAGTACGGCCAAAGGAAAAAACAAAGTCCTAAATTACTCTAAGTGTCTCTCCAACTCCAATTGACACTTAGAACTAGTCCATCCTTAACCTTGTCGTCCATCCTTTGAAAACCGAAATGATTTCCATTGTAGGGGCATGACCACCATGATTGCCCAATCGATCTCCATTACTATGACCTAACTTAATTGCCTCTGCAAAACACATGTTAGTCATAGTAATCTTGTATTGTCATTAATCACCGAAACCCAACTAGGGGCCTAGATGCTTTTAATCTCCCCCTTTTTGGTGATTGATGACAATACCACCTCAAGTATGTGAAAGAGTTGAGGTTTTTAACATGCTTGGATCATATAAGCTTTTGTCAATAAGAACAAAAGTGTTAGTCAAGCTTATATGACCCAAGCCAACATGATGTACTCAAAAGATATGAATTAAGCATGATTACAAGTAATAAAGCTCATTTGCATCCGAGTAAAACATGGAAGCAAAGGAAAATGAGCATAGCACAAGTGATATGACATATAAATAATTTAAAGTAGAGAGCACACATGTCATATATCACGATCACGTAGATATCACTATCACATATATATAGTTCAATGCATGAAAGTAAACACACGTTGAATGCATAATAGTGTATCACATATAAAAAACTCCCAAATGTAATAGATAAGCTAATATAATAACTAAGCTCCCCCTAGATATGTCGCTCCCCCTAAAGCTAACATACTCGAACCCTCTCCCCCTTTGGCGTCAAACACCAAAACCTAAGGGTCGGTCGGCAGGGCTGCAGCGGATGAGCCGGGCACTGAGGTACGAGGAGCGAGCTAGAACTGGGTGCCATCATCATCTGACCCTAAGCTCTGAGCAGTCTGACCCTCTAAAGTAGGAAGCGATGCTGAAGCGGTTTGGGTCAGATCAGGAACTAGAGCTGCTGTAGACTGAGCTGGTATGACTATAGTAGGCTCTGATGATGCCACTGAGGAAGGGAGCGTGTCTGTCATGCCTGTCACTAGAGCAATGGTGGTAGGTACAGGGACATGTAGGTCTAATGGTGTAGGGTGCCCTATCAACTCACTGAAGGAAGCACCAAGGCTCCTAGACACTGTGGTCTCTAGCACTAGCAGCGAGGACGTCTCAGTTGGTGTGAAGCTCGTACGAAATGATGTGAACTACGGGGCCAGCACTGACATAGCAAACCACTTGGACACCTGCTCTGTAGGAGAAGCAAACTATGCTGGTGGCTATCCCTGACTCTGAAGCCCACTAGGCTGTAATGCTGGAGTCATGGAAGTGGTGGCAGGCTGACCAAGCTAGGGCGAAGGCTGTGGTGGTGGAGCCCCAATAGTTGTCACTACATGCTGCATAAATCCAAGAAGCTGCTGCTGCATGAGGATCTGCTGCTGATGCATGGCCTGCTGCTGCTGCTGTAGAGCCTGCGTCTGCTGATGTATAGCTAGCTGCTGCTACTAGATCGCCTGCTGCTGGCGCTAGAACTCATCCTGCCGAGTCTGGAACTGAGCAAATGTAGCAGCTGTCTCCTGTGCCTAGCGTGCCTGGTCCTGCCTCATCCGCTCAAGTATAGCAAGGAGAGCGGGGTCTGTCTGTGGAGCAGGTGGTGCTGAACTGGAGCTGCTGGCCTCATGGTCATGTCGCTGAGGAGGCATCCGAGGAATGGGCTGGTAGTCATCATCAGAACAGTCACTGGGGTCGCTCACGACCATCCCCTCCTACTGAGCAAGCTGCTCCTCCTCGGTAGCTATAATACCCCTAATGATCTCATCTTGCTGGGCTACAGACTCTAGCACATCGGTACGACAGCGCGGCTAACTAGGTGATGTAGGTGTACTATGCCGAATGATCTGTGTCATGTTATAGGCAGGGAACTCTATGGTGGCACCACTGTACTCAGCAACCATCTCTGGCGGCCTCACTATGACTGCTCTATGGATAAGGAATGTGATCCAGTGAGCATAGGGCAGCTACCTACGACCTCTGAAGCCCTCTACAATAGTGTCCTCCATCTCTGACAGAAGAAGATCCCAGATGTCAAATACCGTCTGTTGCATCAAAGAGTTGATAAGCCATAGCTGTATGCGAGTCAAGCCCTCTCTATATCCCATCCTGGGATGCAATGTCCTCCTCATGATAGCCTCAAGCTCGCGAGCAGTAGGAGTAAGATCACTGGGGTTCCTGCGTGACCCTTCACCGAAGGGTTCGGTGAAGCAGTGGCGAACCAAGTTAGTAGGGGGCAAATTACCGCCATGAGGGCGTCTGGGAGGCGCTGTCTGTCCATAGCTAACCTCATGAAGTCTGACTGGCTGCTCCTAAAGCCTGAGTATCTCCCTGACCCTAGTGCTCATCAGCTGGTAATCTCTGCCTCTAAATGCAAAGTCAATAAAGTTATGGTGCGGGTTAATAAAGAGAGAAGCATAGAACTGACGAACCCAAGATGGAACATATAATCCAGTCCGTCCAATCAAATCTGTCAGCCCCGGTAGATATGCAAGGTAGGGGCGAATGTGCTCTCCAGCTGCTGCAACTATAGAATCAATGTGGCACACCCTCTGAGATATGAAAACTACCCCACTATTGAGATAGGCATTGTAGAAATCTTCCTGTAGAGGCGTGTAGAAACCCTCAGATGCTCTATCATCTCTTCTCGGCGGGAACCACACCTTAAAGTCCACGAACCTCAGCTGTTGTACCTGCTTGGCCATGGTGGCCCTCAAGTCAAGATGGGTCACTGGAGGCGGACCCTATGGTCTAGGCGGTGGACAAGAACCCCTCCGCTGTGTATCCAGCCTCAGTGTAACTAGAACATGGGTACGACTAGAGCGGCGTAACTGTGGCTATGGTGCCTGCTATGTCTCCTCTGCTTGCTGTCCCTCCTGACCCTCCTAAGTCTGCTCTACTGGCGATGCCTGCTACTGTGACTCCCCCTGAGGCTGAACCTCATCAATAGCATGACGCCTTCCTACAATAATGATAGTCCCAGGTGGACCACCATGAAGGCGCTCAACAAGCTTGATTCCGTCCATCGCTCCTGGTGGAAGTGGATTTGCAATAACAACTCCACTGCGAGCACCTCCTCTCTCGGCATGGTCTGCAGCCTTAGCAACTAGAGCTACTCTCGCTGTCTCTACATCTGGGTACTTGTGCTTTCTTGTCACCAGCTTCTTTGTCGCCTTGCCTTTAGGATTTGCAGGCTGGCGAGGTGGGGGCCTCCGATCCTCATCACCAGGACCACCACTGACATTCTTCGTGCAAGCCATTTGATGAATCTGAAGAGAAAAACTGCCGCTGACAAAGATGAACTATCAATTTGTCGCTTCCGAGGCTTGGCCTCGATCCGTACTCACAAGCTTGGCCCTGAGTTAACTGACAACTGCCACACGATCTCAATGGCACTGACTCGCTGCACGATGGAATAGATAGGATATACAAATAAATACAATATATCTAATAGATGCGAAACCCTAGGAAGCAAACAATTTAGATACGAAATTAAAATGACTGGCTTACTACCTGACGAACCGGCGATTCAAAGTAAAAAGAAGGAACATCACGCGGGGAACCACCAGAAGACCTAGGGTTAGGGTTCGTGGTGAGTAGTGAATCGACGGCCCTGGATGCAATTCAAGTCAATGCTTGCAATGTGGGTGCTGAGCTAGGTCAAGGGCGACGGTGTTAGGGTAGGGCCTTACCGACGCTGGACATGGATAGCACTGCTGCTATGGATCTCGGCGGCGTGCTGGAGCAGGGGCTCGGCAGGACACAGTGGTGGCGTGGGGAGTTGCGGTGACACGCGGGAACAGTGGTGTGAGGCAAGGGCGCAGGCGCGGTGGCACGGGAGGTACTTGAGCACGGCGGCGCGGCAAAGTCGGCTCGAGCAGGGCACGGCGGCTGTGGCATGTGTGGTGGCTCAGGGAAGATGACGCGGTCAAGGATGAAGATTAGGTCAAACGCGCGCTTGGATTATATGGGGGTCCCCCGCGGAGTAGAATAGCAAACAGGAAAAGAGTCCTGAAAGCGCACGTTTTCTATTGACCGGACGCTCCGCTGGTAGCGACTGGACGCTACCACCTAGCATCCAATCGATTCCAGAGAGGTCCAATTCCTCTAGAATCGCGACCGGACGCGTTCGGTGGACACTAACCGGACGCAGCTAGAGTGCGGTCACCTAACCTTGATGTCTTCATGATTGACCGGACACTGGGAAAACACTGTTTCAGCGTCCGGTCACTCCTGCTCGGTAGCTGTTCACCTCCTATGAACTAATCGGACGCTGGACATCAGAGTCCGGTGCAGCGTCCGGTCACTCCTTTTCCAGCAAATCTTCAGAGTTCTTCATGCTGCCTGTTCTCAATCAAGTCCCAACTCCAATAAGATCCAAATAAACACCAATTGGGACTGATGTGAGTGACCTCTCTCAAACCCTCATGTTTTTCAAAATATTTCGCCTTAGGCTATAATTCTTTTTAAGAAAATAGGCAATAAGAGAGCAATTTAAGATAAACGACAAAACAATATTCATGCATATGCAATACTTGAAAGTAAATCTAGTTGCTTGTCAAGTTTGATCCAAGGTTAAGCTTCTTCACACGCTTTTTGGCAGTTATCTTAACCATGTTAGACAAGCCCTATATGCATTACCAAAGATTTAAACATGTTGTATATTACAATGCAATGCAAGGGACAACACAAGCTCATCTTTTAGTAAAGTTGCTAAAATCAAGCACATTGAGCTCATTCTGCAATCTACAAAATGTTGCCTCATCTAGCAATTTAGTGAAGATATCCGCCAATTGATCCTCGGTCCTTACACCTTCTAATGATATATCATTCTTTGCAACATGATCTCTAAGAAAGTGATGGCGGATATCTATGTGCTTGGTGCGAGAGTGTTGAACTGGATTATTTGCAAGTTTTACCGCACTTTCATTGTCGCACAAAAGAGGTACCTTTTCTAGAAGTACACCATAGTCTAGCAAAGTTTGTTTCATATAAAGTATTTATGCACAACAAGCACCCGTGGCAATGTATTCCGCTTCGGCGGTGGACAAAGCCACACTATTTTGTTTCTTGGAGGACCAAGACACAAGTGATCTACCAAGCAAATGGCACCCTCCGGATGTGTTTTTTCTATCAACTTTTCAACCAGCATAATCCAAATCAGAATAGTCAACTAATTCAAATATAGCTCCTTTGGGATACCAAAGGCCAATGTTTGGTGTGTGCTTAAGATACCTAAGAATTCTTTTTACGGCAATTAAATGTGTTTCCTTAGGATTAGCTTGAAATCTAGCACACATACACACACTAAACATGATGTCGGGCCTAGATGCGGTTAAATATAACAAGCTACCAATCATAGAACGGTAGAGAGTTTGATCAACCTTGTTACCTCCCTCATCTAGGTCGAGATGTCCATTAGTTGGCATTGGTGTCTTGATTGGCTTACATTCATCCATCTTGAATCTCTTGAGAAGATCTTTTTTATATTTCTCTTGAGAGATGAAGATCCCTTCTCTCATTTGCTTGACTTCAAAACCAAGAAAGAATGTAAGTTCACCAATCATGGACATCTCAAACTCCTTTGACATCAATTCACTAAATTCTTTGCAAGAATCTTCATTTGATGACCCAAAGATGATATCATCAACATACACTTGACAAATGAAGATATGCCCATCAAGCTTCTTGGTGAATAGTGTGGTGTCGACCTTCCCAATGGTGAAGCCCTTCTCAATGAGGAAGTCCCGAAGGCGCTCATACCAAGCTCTTGGGGCTTGCTTAAGCCCATATAATGCCTTGGATAACCTATAAACATGATTAGGATATCTAGGGTCTTCAAACCCGGGAGGTTGATCAACATAGACTAGTTCATTAATAAAGCCATTTAAAAATGCACTTTTCACATCCATTTGATATAATTTCATTTCATGATGTGATGCATATGCAAGGAGGATACGGATGGCTTCTAGTCTTACAACCGGTGCAAAGGTCTCTCCAAAATCCAAACCTTTAACTTGAGAGAACCCCTTTGCAACTATTCTTGCCTTGTTCCTCACAACAACACCTTGATCATCTTGCTTGTTTTGGAATACCCACTTTGTTCCAATGACTCTTGCACCTTTTGGCCGCTCTTCAAGAGTCCAAACTTCATTGCGGGTGAAGTTGTTCAACTCTTCATGCATGGCATTTATCCAATCCGGATCTTGAAGAGCTTGTTCTACCTTAGTAGGCTCAAAGCAAGAGATAAAAGAGTGATGAGCAATAAATGAAGCAAGTTTTTGTGAACGAGTCATTACACCCTTTGATGGACTCCCTATGATGAGATCTTGTGGATGATCTTGTAGTAGAGGTGTATTTCTTCTATTGACCACTTGAGGAGGAGGTTGTGGAGCATCAACATCTTGTGCTTGTACCACCATTTGCTCATGGGAGACATGAGTATCTTCATTTTCTACTCTTCCATCTTTTTCACTATCTTGTGGCACATTTGATGAAGAGGGTGGATCAATCACTTGTACATCATCTTCATCATCTTTAGGCTTGATGTCTCCAACCGGAATGTTCTTCATAGCCTCCCTCAATGGTTCATCACCTACATCATCAAGATTCTCATGTGCTCCTTGGGAGCCGTGGCATGATTAAATACTCTATATGCTTTGGACTTTGATGAGTAACCAACAAGAAAACCAATATCACAATGTCTTTGAAACTTCCCTAGGTGTTGCCACTTTTTGTAGATGTAGCATTTGCAACCAAACACCCTAAAGAAGGAGACGTCCGACTTCTTCCCATTGAGCAACTCATAAGATGTCTTGCCAAGGAACTTTTGAAGGAATAGGTAGTTGGATGCATAGCATGCGGTGTTGATTGCTTCCACCCATAGAGCTTATGGGGTGTTGTACTCATCAAGCATTGTTCTTGCAAGAGTGATCAAAGTCCGGTTCTTCCTCTCAACTACACCATTTTGTTGAGGAGTATATGTTGTGGAGACCTCATGTTTGATTCCAACTTCATCACAATAGGCTTCTATGTTTGTGTTGTCAAATTCTTTGCCGTTGTCACTTCTTATCTTCTTGAGCTGCACTTCAAATTCATTTTGTGCTCTCTTGGCAAACTTCTTGAAGCAAGATGTAACTTCGGATTTGTCATGAAGGAAGAATACCCATGTATACCTTGAATAGTCATCAACAATCACAAGACAATAAAGATTTCCTCCCAAACTCTTGTATGTTGTTGGTCCAAATAAATCCATGTGAAGGAGTTCTAGCACTCTTGTGGTTGACATGAAAGCTTTGGTTGGATGAGTATTTTTAACTTGCTTGCTGGCTTGACATGCACTACAAAGCTTGTCCTTCTCAAACTTCACATCCTTCAACCCTCTCACTAAATCATTCTTCATTAGCTTCTTGAGTGAGCTCATCCCAACATGAGCAAGTCTTCTATGCCATAGCCACCCAAGTGTTGTTTTGGTGAATAGTCAAGTCTTTAAGTTTGCATCTTCGGAGGTGAAGTCCACTAGATATAAGTTGTTGTATCTAAATCCTTTGAATATAACTTGATCATCATCCTTCTTGGATACAACAACTTCCTTCTCGGTAAACAAGCATTGGAAGCCTAGGTCACACAATTGCCCAACGGATAGCAAGTTGAAGCTCAATGAAGCAACATATAGCACATTGGAGATTGAATGATCATTTGATATTGCCACTTTGCCCAATCCTTTAACCTTGCCCTTTGAGTTACCTCCAAATGTGATTCTTTCTTGTCCATATACTTCTTCATCTAGTGTGGTGAACATATGAGGATCACCGGTCATATGTTGTGTGCAACCACTATCAATAACCCAATGACTTCCACCGGTCTTGTAGTTCACCTACACATAAGAGATCAAGCTTTAGGAACCCAAACTTGTTGAGGGCCCTTCACCTTCTCAACAAGTGACTTTGCAACCCAAATTTTCTTAGGCCTATTCTTATTTGGAGGTCCTAAGAACATCGCTTTCATCTTTCCACTAGAATCCTTTCTAAGCATGTAGTGAGCATTAAAGGCAAAGGGTCTAGCATGTTTGGGCAAGGGTTGTGGTGGTGGAGTTTGGCACTCATGAGCAAAGTGGCCTTCTTGTCCACACTCAAAACACTTCTTTGGCTTTGGCTTTTGTTGATGTTGAGCTTTAGCCTTCTTCTCTTTGTTTGCCATGTACCCAATGCCACTTCTATCCATCTTCATGATGGTGTTCATTAGAAGCTCACTTTGAATATACTTGCCTCTAGTGAACTTGCTCAATCCAATCTTGAGATTCTCTTTTTCCAACTTGAGCTTCTTGTTCTCTTCCTTAAGAGCATAATTGTTCTTCTCTTCCTTGAGCTTCTTATTTTCTTCTTTGAGCTTCTCATTCTCAAGGATCAAGTCACCATCATGATCAAGAGTTTCTAGCACAATGGTGTTGTGGCTTTTGATTTCTTCAAGATCTTTCTTGAGCCTTGCATTGTCATTCTTGAGCTTGACAAACTCATCATAATCATTGGCTTCAACCACTTGCTTGCCCTTGCTACTAGAACCTTGCTCAATGCTCTCAATGATCAAGTCATCACATGATGTAGCTATATCAATCTTAATAACATGGTTAGTAACATCATGTGGCTCATTGGATAGAAATTCTTGAGCAATAACAAGATTATCATGATTAATCTTAAGAGTGGTATATTCTTCTTTTAGCTTGTTGTGGCTAGTGATGAGCTCTTTGTGCACCCACTCAAGTTTATCATGTTTATCTTTAAGCTCTTTCTTAGAAGATTTGAGCTCCTTGAGTTTGGATGACATAGCTTCATTTGCTTCTCTAAGCTCCACACTAGACTTTTCGGCTATGTCACATTTAGCTAAGAGAGAATCACTCTTAATCTCAAGCTTTTCTTTTTTAGCTCTAGTCTTTATAATGATCTTAGTGTATTTCTTTAGCAATTTAGCAAGATCATCATAAGAAGGTGATTCATATTCATCATCATCGCTATCACTATCACTATCATCATTATGAGCATGATCATCACCACTACTATCATCATCGTGTGATACCTTTCGTTCACCTTTGGCCATAAGGCATAGGTGTGTAGAGGATGATGGTGGTGGCGGTGAAGATGATGAAGAATCAATAACAATAGTGGCCACCTTCTCATCGTCACTATCATCATCGGATGATCCACTAGATGAATCAATGTCCGTGAGCCAATCACCGACAATGTAAGCATTTCCACTCTTCTTCTTCTTGTGGAAGTCCTTCTTGCCATCTCTCTTCTTATATGGCTTGTTCTTTTTCTTCTCATCTTCATCTTCATTGCTTGAGTCATCTTTCTTGCCCTTGTTCTTGTTCTTGAACTTGTCTTTCTTGGGCTTTGTGTATTGGTGAGCTAGATGACCAAGTTCTCTACAATTGTAACAATCCATCTCAGAGATTGGCTTCCTTCTAGAGCTTGTGAAGAACTTCTTCTTGCCATCAAACTTGATGCCACTCTTGTTGAACTTCTTTAGCATCTTGGTGGTTTTCTTCACCATGAGAGCAAGGCTTTCATCATCAACTTTATCATCACTTGAGCTCTCATACTCAAGCCTTGCTTTGCCCTTCTCTTGGCTAGCCTTAAATGCTAAGCCTTTTTCTTTCTTTTTGTAGAGGATGAGCCATCCTGAGGTGTGATGTGCATGTACATCTCATGACCATTGATCTTTCCCAAGATTTGTGTTGGTGTAGCGGTGGAAAGATCACCTTGATGTAGCATGATCACAATATGCCCATATTTGTCAATGGGGAGGACACTCAAGATCTTTCTTACAACATTGGATGGTTGCATTTGAGTGAGTCCAAGCCCATTAACTTCCTCAACAAGAACATTCAAACGTGAATACATTTCATTAGCACATTCTTTAGGAAGCATTTCAAATGAGTTGAGCTTTTTCATGACAAGATGATAGCATTCCTCACGCTCACTCTTTGTTCCCTCATGGAGCGCACAAACATCCGACCATAGTGCATGGGCGTCTTTGTCGTTCCTCACCCGATTGAACACATCTTTGCAAAGGCCTCTAAAGATGGTGTTGCGAGCCTTTGCATTCCATTTTTCGTAATTCACCTCATCGCCTTGTGGGTGTGTTGGATCCTTAGGTTTTGGAAAGCCTTGCGAGGCGGCTCTAAGTATTCCAACATCTAGAGCTTCCAAGTACGCCTCCATATGAGTTTCCAATAAGGAAAATCATCCCCCTCAAAGATAGGAGGAGGTCCATCCCCGTGAGACATCTTTCTCTAGGCGGTTATGGCTAAATACATGAGCAAGAGGCTCTGATACTAATTGAAAGGATCAAGATACCCAAGAGGGGGGGGTGAATTGGGCTAATTCTAAATTTCTTTGCAATAATTAAGTCCTATGGTTAGCCCAATTAACCCCTTATGCCTAGAAAGTGTTTCTATTGAACTAACACACAAAAGACTTGCAACCTAAGTTCTAATCCTACTCTAGCATGGCAATTCTATGAATGTAAGAATAAGAATTGAATTGCTCAAAGTAAATGCTCAAAGTAATTAGAGAGGAGAGGAAACGCGGCGATGTTTTGCCGAGGTATCGGAGAGTCACCACTCCCCACTAGTCCTCATTGGAGCACCCGCGCAAGGGTGTAGCTCCCCCTTGATCCGCGCAAGGATCAAGTGCTCTCTACGGGTTGATTCTTCGACACTCCATCGTGGTGAATCACCCACAACCACTCATAATGTGAGTTGGGTCATCCACAAGCTCTCCGGATGATCACCAAGCTCCCAATCATCACCAAGCCGTCTAGGTGATGGCGATCACCAAGAATAACAAGAACGAACTCTCACTTGACCACGACAAGCCTAATGAGATGGGTGGATGCACACTTTGCTACTCTTGATCTCACTAATGAGGGCTCTCTTTGGGATTCTCAAATCTCAATCACCTCACTAGGACTTTGCTCTTCTTGGCACTCTCAACTGTGTTTCTGAGCTATTGCAATGAGCAAAAGTACCACCACACACGAGTGGAGCTTCTATTTATAGCATGGGCTGAAAACAAACTGTTATGAGCCTCTGTGGGGTGACCGGATGCTCTGGTCATGTTGACCGAATGCTCCGGTCAGTACACCCTGAACTCCAGTGTTTACAGTGTGACCGGACGTTGGCCAGCGTCTGGTCAGCACTGACCGGACGCGTCCGGTCATGATTTTCTCTCTCTAGAACCTTACTGGAGTCGACCGGACGTAGGCTCTCAGCGTCCGGTGGCACCGAATGTTATCACCTTCGTCAAATTAACTGACCGGACCCTGAGCCAGCGTCTGGTCAAACCGGAGCCAGCGTCCGGTCAGTATTTGACCCTCCATTCACTTCCAACTCTCGATCATATGTGAATGAAGTTTGCTCCATTGGATCTAAGGGCTGTTTTGGAGCTACCTAGTGCTAGTTTTAACAAGTGTGCACCACACCTAACTCACTAGACTCACCTAGGTCAAGCTACCCGTCCATACCCCCCTTAATAGTACGGCCAAAGGAAAAAAAACAAAGTCCTAAACTACTCTAAGTGTCTGTCCAACACCAATTGACACTTAGAACTAGTCCACCCTTAACCTTGTCATCCATCCTTTGAAAACCAAAACGATTTCGATCGTAGGGGCATGACCACCATGATTGCCCAATCGATCTCCATTACTATGACCTAACTTAATTGCCTCTACAAAACACATGTTAGTCATAGTAATATTGTATTGTCATTAATCACCGAAACCCAACTAGGGGCCTAGATGCTTTCAATATCTTTCAAATGATTACATTAATATAAGTTCCAAATACATTGCTAGCATAAGTGACATCCTCAGATAAAAGCATATAGATGAGAAATAAATATAGAGTCACCGAGCCCACCGGCGGTTAGCCACCATCATCAGCAGGCCGAGAACTTCACCTGCAACATGGTGGGATAAACCCTGAGTACTCGAATGTACTCAACTAGACTTACCCATCATAAACCAGAAATAAATGGACTCCAAGGATTATTCAAGGCTATATAAGTGGAGGCAGCTTGACAACATTTTGCATAACAAGTGATTAACTTAGTTATACAATTATACTTTGGTCATCAAGTTAATTATAGCTATTCATCTCTAGATTTGCAACTATCCTGTGCCAAACATGTGGTATATCATTTAAGAGCATACAATAGTAACCATAGTCGGTGTAGTAATTCCATGTTTATCCGAACCATCACATTCCATAATACAATTACTACAATGTTGGGACTAGCCAAGTTTCTCACTGTCCGGGAGAGACAACGTTTCGAATCGATTTCAATTAGCTGGGAATTTATTTCTAACACAAACCTAGACATACCTGCGCCAAGGTAGTCTTAGGTCACCTTTGGTACAACCTAGGTCCAGATTTCGTGGGTTCGCCCAGCGCCGCACAATTAGGGACTGATGGTAGTCAGGTTGCTCAAGCCATGCCTGCCCATGACCCAGACCAGGTCACTCAGGTCATGCTTGCCCATGGTCTATTGATCCGCTCCCCACACATCCTTACTACCATCCAGAGTGCGCACTTTTATAGAATAGGGCCCGACCTGAGTTGAGCTACTCGGCTTCGCAGTAGGAACGAGTTATCCAGCCAGCTAAGTGATAGGCATGCATTCAATCTTATCAAAAGCGCCAACAATGGTATGGTCCTTAATCAGCATAGACGGAATCACATGAGTCAACCTACACATAGACTCGGCCCGGCCTCCATTTATATTACCCCATGGTTCTTTTCCATGATAGCAAATATAGCCAACCGTGCTTCGGTATCTACCTATATCTCACAGGTGATAGGAAATCACCCGACTTCTACCGGTCTAAGCATGGCTAAGCATATATTCGATCCTGGACCTACACAGGGTTAAAGGTATATTTCAGGACAAGGAAATTATATGCATCAAGTGGTTCCAATCAACTTTTATAACCTAATGCATCAAACATCAAGGACTCAAGTGATATTTGTAAAAACATAGGAGGCTTAGAATGCTCCAGGGCTTGCCTATGATCCAACACTAGGTCAGTGTTTGTTAGATGACACTCGCTTGGTGAGCATCTCCTATTTAGGCATGTACTCCAGGGGTCCTTCCATCTTGGGAAGGATCTACCAACACCGTCTCCTGGTTTGATTCCATTATCACGTCCTCCACGTGGTGCATCTAGCGTACCTAGATGTGATGCAAGATGCAAGTGCATGAATATGAAGAATGGTAATATGAGATGCATCACATAATAGCATTCAAGGCAAACATAAGATCATGCAAGACATAGGCACCTAGAGTTATTTAACTAAACATCGCACAACCTATTATAGAGGGATAGCAAGCATATTAGGCATGGCACACAAGTGAACTTAAATTCAGATACTGCACCCATGCATCGATCAAGAACTAACCAACATGTTTAGCCAAAACAAGAGCAAGCTAAAGCAATCACCTAGCACATGTATAGAAGTCTGGACAAAAGCACAACAGTCACTTGTTTTAACCATAACTAGAGACATAAGCATCCAACAAGGGTGACCCTAGACTTTCTGGAAAGCTAATGAAATTGCCTACAACATTGTTATTATCACCAAAAGCTTATTCCAAAGCTAACCATGTCAAACATGCCAATGTTTCAGATCTGCACAGAACTAAGACAGAAAAGTAGTAGTAGTTTCCAAACGGCATAACTGGAGTTACAAACATCAAACAAGCCTGAACCTTAGCTTTATAGAAATATTATTAAATTATCTAAAACATGTTTATTATCATCACAAGGTGATTCCACAATTAACAAGGTCAATCAAGCACAATTGAGCACCTCTGTCCAGACTTGGACAGATTCTGCCATGCAACTCCTCAATCTTATAACTAGAGATTTAGACCACCAAAAGGGGTGATCTTTAACAATTTAGAAATCTCATGAAAATCACTACACTTCTTCTATTATCTCCAAGACATGATTCACATCTTAGTTGGGACAAACAACACAATCATTCAGATCTCTACAGAGAGCATGCAAAACCGGACAATAAACTTGTAAAATCTATAGATCCTAAATTATCAGGCCTATGGTCATGAAAATTTAACACAAGCTAGATTATGAAATTATCTACAACTTTTATATTTACTACAACAACATAAAACATCATTTACACCACGAAAATAATTGCACAACCAAAACTGCACATGCAGTCCACACAGCAGTGGTACAGAAAACTGATAGGAATTTCAGAGATGCATAACTAGAGTTCTAGACCTCCAACAAACATGAATCATAACTTTTTGAAAATATTATGAAGTTACCTACAACTTTATTATTCTCATCTTAAGATGATTCTACAGTTAACAAGGTCAATTAATCCAATGAATGCATCTCTGTCCAAAACATGGACAGAACCTGATATGCAACTTTAAACAGCTATAACTAGAGTTCCTCATGTCCAAACAATGTGGTTCTAGACTTTTTACAAAGCTTAGTGAATTCTAAACAACTTTGTTATAAACACCTAGAGCTAATTATACTACTAAAAATGCCCCATAGTACCAACAAGGCAACCCTGTCTGGGTTCGGGCAGAAACAGCCACAGAATTTTAAGCAACAACAACTAAAAATCCACTTAACCAAAAATTATGCTATTTAGCTTTTTGAAAATCTTAAGAAAAGTAATACAACTCATGTATTGTCATCAAGTAATGATTCATAACTTAACTGAGCCAATTAATTCAAACATGTAGGCCTATTTAGAATAGGAGCAAAACAACATAGGGCATTTGTTATTTTGATAGCTCTTAAACCATCAGTCCTAAAATCCTAAAATTTTTATCAGGCATCAACCATCACCTGGGTAGCACTCCATAAAAACTTGACATTTATTTGAGCAAAACAACTGCAGTTATTAAAAACACATTACACAACTAATATTAAAAATCTAACTGCATCAATTGATTTTTACAGCAAAAACTTTAAACTAAAGCATGCCATATTATAGATCTACTCCATATATAATTTCATAAGGATTCCAAAAAGTCCTTATTTACTATTTTATGATTTTCCAACTAATTACTATGAATTTGCAAAATTTATCATCCAAATCTACAAAAATCAAAGAAAAGAAATGTAAATCTTGCATCTGGGACCCTGCAGTTTCCACAAATTGAACTTGAACAAAGAGATCCTTTCTAGCACTATTCATATGAGGCATGGCTTCGTAGAAAGATCCTTCCCTTTCTTCAAATTTGCGCGCGAAGTCCCTGGCGTCACTTAGAGCACAGGAGGTGGCTAGGAACGGCGACTCCGGCCGGTGGGGCTCCTCCCCGGCGGCGAGCGGCGGTGTCACGGCCAAAGGGGGCCCGCACTAACCCTCAGAGGGGCATGACCTAGATGGAGAGAGCCCACGGGTGGCCAGCCATAGGAGTCGGCGGCTCGAGCCCACCCAAACTGGCGGCGACGGCGCTCCGGCAGCTTGAAGAGACGATGGAAAGGCGAAGGAGCTCGTATAGTCTAGCGTGCATCCGATGGTGGGCTCGGTGCAGGCAAAGGAGGGCTATAGGAGAGGGAGCAGCGGTGGCAAGGGAGCTCAGCGGCGGGGGCCATGGTGGCTCCGCTCTGGTGCGCACGCGCGGCACTGAGAGCGAGAGAGAGCGCAAAGGGAGGGCAGAGGGAGTGAGGGTGAGTGCGCTGGGGCTCGGTGCCCACTCCAGAAGGACATAGAGGTGCGGGGCAGTGCGTGGCAATGGATGTGGGTGCACTGCTAGTGCATGGCTACCACGACACCATTTCATCGAACACGTGGTGTGCGTCACGGTGCCCGACTTAGAGGCCATGATAGAGCTGATTGCATGCCGAACTAGGATATGGTCCTTGAAGCAAAATTGTTCCTCTTCTGATGCTCTACAAACTTGATTAAGGGGTCATAGCCATTAGGGAAGTAGATTAGCGGTTAATGACACTCCAAGACGGCATTGTCAATGCATTAACGACGATTAACAAACTCTAAAATTGATGGTCAAAATGAAGTCAACTGAGTGCCATCTTTATACATCCTCTTCTCCATCATGTATACTCCAACTTTTATTTTGGGACCCGATCACGTTGCTTAACAAAATAATGAGAACGTGAAATGCCAATGTCGATGACAGTGAATTCCAGACTTAGAAAAATTTTAAGTACTAAAAACAGTTGATGATTCAAAGTTTGAGCCTCGGTTTGACTTTCTTACAAGCTGATCTAGCTCTTGGTCCAAAAACAATGTTTGTTCTACTCCACTCAAACTTCAACTTTTATTTAAGGTGCAACTCCATGCAAGCACTATAAGTGATTGGTCAACAAAGGTCAAAATAGCATCATGGTAAAACTTAAATTAGAGTTTTTGACCGATTGAAGCATTTTCTTGGCCTTTGCTCAACACGAACCCTTCATGACTTTTGTTGTAGAGTTCAATTAGAGTCGTTTAGGCAAGGTAGCAAGGTTTGGTTGATGACCTATAATTCTAGTCACTTAATAAAGCAATCCAAGAAAGATTATAACTTATCATTTCATGTGACTTCTTGATTCCAAACTTCATGAAACTTTTCCACTGGTCTAGATGGATGCATGTTGATGTAATGTACATGGAATGAGCATGTTTCACCTTACTCTTGCATAATCTTAACAAGAGTCCCCATGTAATAAGGGTGTGTTGTCCAAGTTCAAGTTGGAGCTCACACTTGTAGATTTGATCTCGCCACCTTCATCACCACTTAACATGTCATGTTTGAGCTTAAACCCATTGCTTAACTGGTGACAACACCTGGGGTGTTACATTTATTATGCTCCCAAGATCAAGATCATGTACACACCACATATATGTGCTGCTCCTATAGTGGGAGTACGTAAAAACATGCTTTCCATTTAGATACACCCAAAAATGTTCTACTCCTACATTGGGAATAGACAAAAATATGCTTGTTAGGATTCCACCAAATTAATGCTCCAAGTTCTTGTGAATATCTCTCTTGGAAATCTTTATTGCAGAAAGAGACATGGGGCTATGCAAAAGTAAAAAAAATGGACACAAAGATGTCCAAAATATTGAAAATAATGGGTACAAAGATACCCTCCATGAAAAAAAGAGAAAGGAAGAAAAGATGGCCCATGTTCTCACAAGTAAGGCTAGACAAAATACTCGTGGCTCGCCAATTTGCTCGACTCATGCCTAGCTCAGCTCGACTCGGCTCGTTTTAACTTTATCACGAGCTGAGCTGGAAGTCTAGCTCACTGTTATAACGAGCCAGCTCAAGCCAGCTCACGAGCTGCTCATAAGCCAAAACGAGTTGAGACCTATCAGCCCACGACCATGAATCCAAAAGATGCTAATGCTGACCTAGAAATGTCAACCTATTTTATTAGTATGTAATCCTTATTTTTAGCTATTTCATATGGATTTTGATTTTATAATTGTCATGGTACTTAACTGTTGATATATGGATTATTTTCTAGAGAGAAGATGATGCTGATATTGAATTTATGGACTTTCCTAAGTCTGTGGTGGCAAGCAACTAGTAAGTATGCTTAAATTGCATGGATCATGGATGGACCAACTATGTTGCATGGTTGATACTTTTGATGAACCTGATGTGTATTAATCATGTATGGTTACATAATAGTGGACGTGACCATCTAGAATTAATATAGCATAAATATTATAAACATGTGTGTCCTATTTTTTTAAATAGCTCGCGAGCTAAATGAGCCAGCTCGTAATATTAACGAGCTGGCTCGTTAGACTAACGAGGAGCCAGCTCGAGTTGGACCAAGCTGAGCCGAGCTGGCTCGATATCCAACCCTACTCACAAGTATTTCAAGTTTCAACAAGAGAGATATATTTCAAGGAGCATAGTAGAATTAGGTTAGTCATCATATACATCCATTACATTTATCCACACACATGCACATCTTGATCTAAGAGAATGATATTTTTCTCTGTGGATCCTTGTTTTGACATTACAATATATACAATGCAAGTATATTTTCATATTTATCCCTACCTAAGATCCACATAAACGTTTAGAAGTAGGTAGACACATAAAGAAGGCAAAACTATCTACGCCTGGGTGAGGATCCAAAAATACCACATACATTGAGTGATTTGAGAGTACCACAAAAGGAGAAGGTAAGCTATGTTTTATTTTCAAAAATCCTAAAAAGTTTCTCTAATTGACATGACTAAAGGAAGATGGTGATCTGTTTCAAGCTGTTCCGTTCTTCAACCGCCCAAAGTTTTATGGTAGACACTTTGAATCCTACAGAGCAAGTACAACTAGGAATGGTTTTATGTTGATGTCTTGTCCCAAGGTGATGTCTAAAGTAATCCAACCTTTTATCGAGTATGAGTAAATGCCTGAGTGTGGGAGAGCTTGTTAACGATAGTTAATGTCAATTATAAACCATAAATATATCTTACACATATTATTAAAATGAATCACCAACATAGGTATAGTGTTTTAAACTAACAAGTTCCACAAGTTTTGGTGATTTTGTGACTGCAGGAGGATTTAAACAGAAAATAGGCAATGTGGACCTATTTGTTAGAGTAAATCATGATCATCCATGACAAAACCAACTTAAAGAACCCCTAATCCACCGTAGAAGACAAATCACCGTGATCCGACCTGAGATGTCAAAGGGTTGGGCCGACCAGCCCAACTTGTAGGCTGACCAGCCTATGGGGCCCATGCCCCTACTTGCTACGTCAACTCTCCACCACATCCTAGGTTTAATCTACGCCGTGGATTGTTGGTGGTCTTTGCCGATCAAATCCGACTGCCAATTAAGACATGAAAAAGGGAGAAATTAGCAATCTTAAAACACATATGCATTTACTATTAACCAAGTTCCACATGTATTTGGAGAACATGCTGAGGCGGTGGAAGCCAGGGACGCGCCAAGAATAGCCATGGCACCGCCTCTACCCCTTGTATAAATAGAGGGGTACCCCCCCCCCCTCTACAACACACCACATTGAGCAACACCTCTCACACCTCACTCTCTAGTTGTAGCTTTTACTTTTTAGTAGTTTAGAGCAAGGCAAAGCTACCTTGGAGATCTTGGCTCCTTAGAAGAAGAGACCTTTGGGTATGAATAGAAATATGAGTTCTTCCAAAGTTATGCTCTCATATGATATTTATAGTCATACTTATGAACTAGAGTATAGTTATTATGTTATGATCTTGATATATAAACTAGTCTATAGTTTATGTGTGATGAGAACAACACACTTAACTTTATGCTTAACCACTCATATAACTTATATAATCAGAATTAGAGCTAAGTAGAGGTGGCGGCTCATCATGCCGTTTGGTGTGCCTAAGTCCTTTACCTGTCGATCCGTAGGGTCGGGGACCCAGGGTGATTTAGGTAGTTTCTGTATACGCAAGCGTGGTGCTTGGGTATGGAGGCACAGGTGAATGCATTGTCCCTTTCGACGGTTGAGGGTTAGGCAGTAGGTGGTGACAGCCATGTCCGTCCCTTGTAATCCCCCATGTTCGATTGGGGTGTAGGAGTCTAAATTACCACATGACGTTGCTGGCAGACCAGTACTTGGTGGCCTCCCGACATGCTTCGTACTTAGCCCTAAAACTAATTATGTAACTTGTATGATTACTAACTAATATTTGTATGACTATACTAGACCAATGCCTGCCCGACTTAGGTTATTCTTTTATTCTTTCTCTTTATTTTATCCTTTGAGGAATGCCAAGTGTGTGTCCACTATCTTGAAATCACCATTTTTACCCCTGGTATAAACAATTGGTGTATTTGTAAGCATTATTATTCAAGTTCATATCCACACTAGATTCTTAATCAAATGCCTTCCTTTGTGAAAATATAAATAACGATACCCTGAACACTTCTAGGTGAAATGCTACAATGATAGCTCCGTGCGCTTGCGGCTAAATATCTAAAATTGTTAAGGAACTATCAAGGCTAGTGACGACGCTAAGAAATACCAACAAGCACTTCTGGCGCAGTTGCTGGGGATACAAACCTAGTAGCTACGCTAAGAAGTGTCAACAAGCATTTCTAGCGCCGTTGCCTGGGAAGACATAACGGATTAAAGAATCTTGTAGGACATGTTCATGATAATAGGCATTTACGGTAGCCATTGTTTATGCCGGATAACTTTGCTTGTTTTCTTCTATTGTGGATGAAAACAGGATAGTGTATGACCAGTTATGATCTGCCGAACAACTACACTCAAAATCCGGAGGCACTCCTAAGGAAGAAACAGTCTTGTGTTGCTTCTTTTGCTACTCCTCTGACAATCGAACCAGTCACCCCCACACCATCCGCTACTCCAAGCATGGCCAAGACCCTCCGTGACTACTCCACCCCCGCTGTTGCCAACATGCCTATTGGGCCCGCTGTTAACATTGGGGATGGGAACTTCGAGCTCTGTACCGGGCTCATCACGATGGTGCAGGCAAACCAATTCCATGGTTCGCCTAGCGAGGATGCAAACGCGCATCTCCAACACTTCCTCGAGCTGTGCGATACTATCATCATCAAGGACGTCGCACCTAAGAGCATCAGGCTTTGCTTGTTTCCCTTCTCCCTCTCAGGGAAGGCGAAGTAGTGGTTCTACAAGACCAAGGAAGCTGTCAAAACATGGGACAAATGTTCCATGGCGTTCCTCGCCAAGTTCTTCCCCATGAGCAAAACCAATGCCTTGAGGGGTCGAATTTCGAACTTCCAGCAAATGTCTATGGAAACCATTCCCGAGGCGTGGTAGAGGCTACAGGAGTACATCCAAGCATGCCCACACCACGGGATTGAAAACTGGTTAGTGCTCCAAAATTTTTATGATAGATTAATACCCATGTCTAGGGGCCACCTCGATGCTGCTGCTGGAGGAGCTTTCCTTTCCCTCACCATTGATGGAGCCACGACTCTCGTCAATAAAATGGTGTCAAATCAAAGCTGGGGAGAGGAAAGGAAACCACAAAAAGGAATGCATACCCTGAAGGAGACGGATATGCTTTCTGCAAAAATAGATTTATTGATAAAAAGACTAGAGGAATGGGCCCAAGATAAAGACGCCATGATGGGCACCGTCCAGGCCATGGACTCACACATGATGTGTGAGGTCTGTGCGAACATTGGCCATTCGGGGAATAATTGATCCAAAACCCACGAAGAAGATGCCTTCATCAACAACGGGTTTCGCCAACCATCAGGTAATAACGGGTGGAACAACTAGTCCCGCCTGCAAGGTAATTTGAACTACAATTCCAACTACAATTCGAATCAACCTTCATTAAAGGACTTGGTATTAGGCCAAGCAAAAATTAATGAAAATATTACAAAGAAATTAATGTCAAACGATAAAATGCTTGAAAATATAAATTCTCAGATTGAAGGTTTAACTTTTGCTGTTAAAAATCAATTAGGTTTTAATAAAATGGTAGAAACTCAACTAGCTCAAATAGCTATTGCAATTCCTATTAACAATAATAGCAAAATTCCTGCTCAACCTGAAAATTCTCGTGAGAATGTAAAAGTGGTGACCACGAGGGGCGGTAAGACCACTCACGATCCACCAAATCCTAACCATTCTGTAGGAAAAGCAAAATAGCTCCAAGAGGCTAAACCTTCAACACCATAAGAATAAAAAGAAAAAAAAGAAACGGAGATGGCACCAAAAGACTTCATCGACACCAGCTACCTGTCGTTTCCCACAAGGAACCACAAGCAGGCCGTGGACGAGCAATTCGCTCATTTTGTTGAGATGATCGAAAAGATACATGTAAGCGTCCCCTTGATGGACATCTTGCATGTACCTTCCTACACCAAGTACATCAAGGACATCATCAACAACAAGCGACCACTACCATCCACAGAGGTCATCAAGCTAACAGAAGAGTGTAGCGCTGCTATACTCGACTTTCCTAAAAAGAAGAAGATCATGGATGCCCCACAATCTCATGTTCCATCAGAATCTAGTATTTCGACCAAGCCTTGTGCGACCTTGGGGCTAGCATAAGCGTTATGCCCAAGGCTGTCTTCAACAAGCTAAACCTCACACAATTGATGTCAACACCGATGATGCTCCAGCTGGCCGATTCGACGGTCCGCTTCCTGGTAATGATAGCCAAAGATATTCCTATGAAAATCCGAGATTGCTACATCCCTATCGACTTCGTGGTGCTCGATGTTGATGGTAGTTATCATATATATTTAACCATCAATTAAACATGTATAGGGGCATAAATGAATCACCAATGTAGACTTAGGGGTTTAAACTAACAAATTCCATGAGTTTTGGTGAATCTATGTTTCCAGTAGGATTTAATCAGAAAACCACCAAGGAGGACCTAATCGTCAAAGGAAAACACGGAATCCCCACGGTACCTGTGTGGGAAGACTTTAGAAGGATCCAGGAGCCACATCACTAAAGCAGAGGACCAGAGGATGACATATGGGGCTGCCCGACCCCACTATCAGGCCGCCCGGCCCCGAGTGGTCCCACCTGTCAGCCTCGTTGCTATGTCGGATTCCCACCGCCTCCTAGGATGCATCTCCACCGTTGCTTAAGTCAGTTTGATCCAATGGCTCACATTGGACCCTCAGGGCTATATAATCTAGCCCCTGCCTCTCCCCCTAGGCATAAGCCTCATTTGATCCTGAGAGCTGAGAAGCCAGAAACCCTAATTCATGTCCACTAGGATCAGGGCTAGCAATCAAAAAAAGATTAGTCCTCGATAGGATCTAGTCTTGTTCTAGAGATAGAGATAGAGTGTGAGGGAAGAGTTTGGAGGAGTCCCGGCTTGTCAATGCTCTCTCTATGGCTTGTACCCTGGCAAAATCAAGTTCTTCTTAAGCTTGCTTCTGAGATTTCTCTGGTAATCGACTTCTAATTCAAGTAAGCATCTTGTTCATATTATTCTTTAGGTTTGCGACTCTCTTTTGAGTACTTTAATCCTTGTAGCTCCTGGGTTATAATAGTATTTGTAGTGTAAGCGTGGTGCTTTAGCTCAATTACTCGTGGATGTACCGTATTTTTTGGATCATTGGTAGCTCGCGAGGGTGACTTTTATAGCCTCGTTGAATCCTCTATAGTACACCTCCTGTTAGTAGGCCTAGCAGGACTTTGTTACTATAGGAAATATACTCTGCTTGTGTTTTCTCTAGTAATATCCCTAGAATTGAATAATAGGAGACAAAGCTTACTGAAGTTAGAACTAGAAGACCTTAGCTATCTCCTCTGCGCTCCTATTATCTAACCTTGATTGTGAAGTTGGATTAAGTTAGAATCGGTTATTCTCACCCCCGTTCCTTTGGGTGTGATATAAAATTGGGTTACTCTCGGTGAGTGCTACAACGGTATAATATTTGTGCACTTGTGGATTACTTTGTGTGCATTAATTTATACCAACAAGCATTTCTAGTGCCGTTGCCGGGGAACGGTTGCTGAGTTAATTTCGAGTCTAGCTTAACCTTGTATTATACTTTTATCCTTTTACCTTTTCTTTTCTTATGGATCTAGAATCCACCCCTATCTACCAATATGGTGCACCCACGGGCACAAGCCTATAGCCACAAGAATCTTCAAAGCCTATCCTAACACCTGGATATGAGCTGCGCCCATGGTTAACCAACATGGTTTAGGATCAACCCTTTTTAGGCAAAGTTGATGAAAACCCCAATTCTCACTTAAATGAGTTTGAGCAAATCTGTTCATGCCTATGCATTCAGGGCATGTTAGATGAAACCTTACGATGGAAGCTCTTTTCCTTCTCTTTGACAGGAAAAGCTAAACGTTGGTACAATCTCACCATTGAGAGTAGACAAGGAGATTGCGAAACCCTGTGCTCTAGCTTTTGCTTGCAATTCTTTCCCATCTACATGGTAGTCAGACTTCGTTTAGAGGTTCTATCATTTAGACAAAAGAAAAAAGAATCTCTAGCCATGGCATGGGAACATTTCAATACTCTCATTAAAACTAAAATCTTAGAGGATGCCCCTGAAGAAGTAAAAGAGAAGCCATTAGCGGAGGAATCCTAGATAGCTGAATCTGAATCCATGGAAAACCCTTCACTAACTTCAGCTATCCTAGATCCTGAACCACCAAAAAAGGAGGAAACTCCAATTTCAGATTTTATGCTTGAATTCGAGGATAAACTTTTTGATGAATATGGAAATACCTCGAATTATCATACTATGAGGAGACCCCAGAAGTCTAGGAAATCATCATCTCATGAAGAATCTTTAGACCCTTATGAGGAAGCTTTCCTTAAAAGACTACGAAAGAGCTAGTATCTATTATAAATAATGAATGACTAGAAGAATCAGAGTTTCCTCTGATGTGATTCACCTAGATTCACCTCCTATATCCATTCGTTGCTAAATTAATAAAGCTCCTTTCGATGCTCTTTACAATCCAGTTGTGGGTGTTAACATCATGTTTGTATCTTTTGCTCATGATTTATTGAAACACATGCCATTAGCTCGAACAACAAAGTTAATGAAAGGTCTTTCAAGACACATTCTCTCAAGTTTGGGAATACTTTATATCCTCCCTATCCATGTCAACGGAACTAGAGTACATTTGAGCTTTTATATCTTTGATATTATGGAGTTCGACCTATTGATAGGACAACCAATTGAAAGACTTATCCAAGAAGAACAACCATTACTCATTCTCTAAATGCTGAGACTGAGCCAATTCCCGAGGAAGACCCAATAGAAGAGGTTAAGGCTGTATCTCTTGATGACTTGATCGAACCCAACCTTAAAGATGATGCCCAGTTCTTCATCGAAGAGGAAGATGAAAATCCTATAGACCCTAAACCTCTAGATAAATTGTTGGAACCACCTAAGCCCTCCATTGAACTTAAACCCCTACCTTCTGGTCTTATATATGCTTTTCTCAATAATGATCAAGATTCTCCTGTGATCATAAGTGATAAACTCTCTCAAGAAGAATCCCTATGCTTGCTAACTGTCTTAGAAAAGCATCGTTCTGCCTTTGGCTACTCACTACAAGACCTTAAGGGTATCAGCCCTGCTCTTTGCACCCATCGCATCCCTACAGATCCTAATTCTATACCTTCTAGGGAGCCCTAATGTAGGCTTAATAATGCGATGAGAGAGGTTGTTAAGAAAGAAGTTTTAAAACTCTTGCATGCCAGGATTATCTATCCTGTGCCACATAGTGAGTGGGTAAGCCCTGTTTATGTTGTGCCTAAAAAGGGAGACATGACTGTAGTTAAAAATTAAAAGAATGTATTAATCCCCCAAAGAACCATCACTGGATGGTAGATGTGTATAGTTTACTAAAAACTTAACAAGGCAACAAAGAAGGATCACTTTCTATTGTCCTTCATTGATGAAATGTTAGAGCGACTGGCGAACCACTCTTTTTTCTATTTCCTTGATGGATATTCAGGTTATCACAAGATTCTGATTCGTCCAGATGACCAAAGTAAAACCACCTTTACATGTCCATATGGAACTTATGCTTATCGTATAACATCTTTTGGATTATGTAATGCTCCAGTTTCTTTTCAAAGATGCATGATGTCTATATTTTCTGATATGATTGAGGAAATCATGGAAGTTTTCATGGATGACTTTTCTATTTATGGAAAAACTTTTGATGATTGTCTTGAAAATTTAGACAAGGTTTTGCAAAGATGTGAAGAAAAGCACTTAGTCCTTAATTGGGAAAAAATGTCATTTCATGGTTAGAGAAGGCATAGTGCTTGGACACTTGGTGTCCGAACGAGGGATTGAGGTAGATAGAGCTAAAATTGAAGTAATTGAACAGTTACCTCCTCTCGTAAATATCAAAGGGATCCGAAGTTTTCTTGGTCATGCTGGTTTTTACCGCCGCTTTATAAAAGATTTTTCACATATTGCTACATGTTGACGGTAGTTAACAACCAATATAAACAGTCAATTAAACATGCAAAAGGGCATAAATATAATCACCAATGAAGGTTTAGGGGTTTAAACTAATAAATTCCACAAGTTTTGGTGAATCTGTGTTTCCAGCAGGGTTTAATCAGAAAACCACCAAGGAGGGCCTAATCGTCAAAGGAAAATATAGAGTTTTGCCGTGGTACCTACATGGGAAGACTCTAGAAGGGTCCAGAAGCTACGTCACTGAAGCGGAGGGCCACCCCCTGACAGGTGGGGCCGCCCGGCCTCTTGGTGGGGAAGCCTGGCCCCTATGGGCCCTACCTATCAGCCTCATCGCTATGTCGGATTCCCACCACCTTTGAGGATGCATCTAGGCCGTTGCTTAAGTCAGTTTGATCCAAGGGCTCACGTTAGACCATCAGGGCTATATAATCTAGCCCCTGCCTGTTCCCCCAGGCATAACATAAGTCATCAAGTCATTTGAGAAGACAGAAACCCTAATCTCCTTAGAGCTTCTCCTCCATAGCATAGCTAGTTAGGATAGATCTAGAGGGAGGCAAGCAGGACTTTGCTTGGATTCTCGATCTTGTCAAGAGCGTTGTTCGGTATAAACTTTGTACCCCTCTCTCTTGTTTCTCCATTATTTTTATATGCTAGTTACAATTGTTATGACAATCTCAGTGTTCATCTTATTCATGTTCTTCGTTATGATGTTCAACATCTACTTTGATTATATACTTAGTATAGCCAGTTTATCATTATGTTTATGCACAAGTTCATATAGCACTCACTCTAAAGTATACAGGGTGGGTTGTCGACATTGTGTAAGCGTGGAGCTTATACATTGTTTACCTACAAATACACCCTATATTCTAGGTCATGTGATAGATCGCGGATGTGACACTCCCGTTGAGTCCTTTGTAGTCCACTCCCCGAATATAGGTGCACGTAGGGTGCAATTACGAAGGTAGAATGAGCTCTACCCTCAATCTTCCTAAGTAATATCCCTTATGTGTAGATATGATGATGATCTTAGCCATGATTACTAGGTGTAATTGCACTAATCAAATGTATGCTTTGACTTGTAATTAAGAATGACTTAGGAATTATTCATCTAATATTCTACTTGACCATGCTAATGCAATAGAAAGGAGTGCTCTGAGTGATTTATTATTCTCATTACTTATCATTTATACATCTCTTATCTTATGACTTACCCCTATTGTGAGTAGAATATTGGCTATGGTTTATTTCTCCTTCAATAGTTTAAGTTATCAATACATGTCCATGCTAGACCTTCCTAGTGGTAAAAATATAAATAACGATACCTGGAATACTCTCGGGTAAAATGCTATAATTGTATATTATCTGTGTGGTTGTGGATACTTTTCATTTATAGATTTATATATATTCTCTCTAGTCATATAATTAATAAAGAACTGCTTTGTGTTACTCTAGTAGTAATGCTATATTGTACCAACACATATCTCTGACATCATCACTAGGGATGACAACCTAGTAAAGTTAGGAGGTATAGGTTTACAATAGGTGGCTAAGTACTCAAACAAGTGACACGTTAATAAACACCAACAAGCATTTTTGGCGTCGTTGCCGGGGAAGGTAACTAGCAAAGGAAGTATTGATAAACTTAAACTTATTGATGTGATCAAGGAAAACCATTGACCTCTGCTCAAATAGGATTACCATTGTTTTGTCTACTCGTGTATCTTATGTAGGGTAATGGATGACCGGTTTTGACCTTCTGACAAACTACGTTGAAGATCCAGAAGCATTAATTAGGAGAACTAGAGCTAAACTCAAGAAGACTCTAGCTTTGAAATTGGAAGATAACCATAAAAGGTGAAGCTTAACACCAGAATTTGAAGCCATGGCTAACAGCACTCTCCTTGAATTCTTGGCTTCAACTACAACCAACATTCGTACTGGACCAACCATCAATGTTGGAGACAATGGATTCAAGCTCAAGCCAGCTTTCATCAATATGGTGCAAGCAAATCAGTTTTGTGGAAAGGCACATGAAGATGCAAGTGCACATCTCCAACACTTCCTGGAGATCTGTAGCACCTTCACCATCAAAGGAGTAACCTAGGACGCCATACTACTTCGCCTCTTCCCATTCTCACTCTTGGGAAGGCAAAGCAGTGGTTCTACACCAATAAAGATAGAAATACTACATGTGATAACTGCTCCACCACCTTTCTAGCAAAGTTATTTCCCATGGGCAAGACCAATGCTCTGTGTGGGAGAATCTCAAGCTTTCAGCAACAACATGATGAATCCGTCCCTGAGGCATGGGAACGCTTTAAAGATTATATTGCGGAATGCCCTCATCATAGGATAGAGAATTAGCTACTCATGCATACTTTCTACCATGGATTGACCATCAATACCCATGAGACTATGAATGCTGCTGTTGGAGGTGTATTCCTATCACTTACACTTCTAGTTATGACCACTCTTGTAGAGAAGATGGCGTCCAATCAAGGTTGGAATGATGAACGTGCTTAGACCCACAAAAGAGGTGGAGGTATACATCAACTAAGGGAAGTAAACTTGTTGTCTGCCAAGATGGACCTGCTGATGAAGAAGCTTGAAGATTGAGCCAGTGAAAAGCAAGAAGTCATGCACATTCATGATTCTAGCATGACATGTGAAGTGTGTGGAAGCACTGGGCTTTCAGGGAACAACTGCCCTAAAACCCATGAGGATGTGAACTTCATCAATAACAACTACTATTGTCCTCAACAAAATCAAGGATGGAACCAGCAATAGAGGCCAAACTACCAAAGTAACTACCAAGGTAACCCTCAAGGTAACAATTATAATAACTTCAATCAACCACCATTGAGAGAATTAATTGCTAGCCAATCTAGACTCATAGAAGGATTATCTAAGAAGGTAGCTACCAATGATAACATGGTAGAAAATATAAGTAACAGAATGGATAGCTTTGCTTCTTCCATTAAGAACCAGCATAGCTTTAATAAAATGAAAGAATCACAAATAGCTCAGCTAGCGGCTGTTGTTCCTCCATCCGACAAAGGTAAGATTTCACGGCAACCAGAAGATCTAGAAACTACAAATCTTATCGATATTCACAATGCAGCTTACTACTACACAGAGCCATCGATGGGAAGGTGGATAGATTATACCTTGCCTGAGAAGAAGAGCGATCCAGGAAGACCTATCATCCCCATCGCCATTGGACCTCACATCTTCTAGGAAGCTGTCTGTGACTTCAGAGCAAGTGTCAACATCATGCCTAAGATAATCTATGATCGAATTAATGGAGATGCTTTGTTGTACACAAATATGCTTTTGCAGCTTGTAGATAAGTCACTCTATTACCCTAAGGGAGTTCTTGAAGATGCCATTATTCAAGTGGGACATTCATATGTTCCCACAGACTTTGTGGTTTTGGAAACAGGTGGAGATGTAAGGGCACCCATTATTTTGGGCTGACCTTTTCTAAGCACCGCTAAAGCCATCATCTATGTGGATAGTGCCAAGATTGGCTTCACAATCAAGGATAGAAAGGAGAAGTTTTCTTTCAAGAATCGTATCTTGCAATCTCCCAGACATCCACAGATGTCGTACCTACCAGAAGAGACAACAGTGACCAAGAAGAAGAAGAACAGGAGAAGAAGGAAGAACAGAGCTAGGCAGCCACAAGAAGAGACAATCAACATGATCAACACAGTCCAATCCGAGTATGACTACCTCCTCGCTTCACCATTCCTTGCTAAGAAGGATGATCCAGGTGTACCAACGATTGAGTGTACCATTAGACAAAAATCTTCTACAAGACCTTCTACGATATTGGATCGGGAGTCAACATAATGTCCAAGGTAACATATGAATATTTATTTGGTGATGAACCTTTATTCCCTACATATATGCAATTGCAGATGGCGGACCAATCAATCCGATTCCTGGAGGGGATAGCAAAAGATATTATGGTAAGAATACATGATCACTATGCCCCTGCCGACTTCATGGTTTTGGACATGGGTGAAGAAGAAGACGATACACCCATCATCCTTGGAAGACCGTTCCTCAACACCACTAACGTAATCATCTACATCGGATATGGACAAGTCCACTTCCAATTCCCTAGAGAAAAGGTATGTTGTTATTTTAATAGTTATACTACTTATGAGTAGCCCAAGAAGTCCCGCTCTAGGAGGAGACGTCGATCATCTCGAAACAAGAAGAATCAATCTCCAAAGAATGAATGGGAGGAAGATAAGGAACCTGAAGGAGATGTAAAAGATGAACCCGCTCCGCCAAAGTCAAGTCCACAGACCAAGCAGGTATGGAAGGAGAAGGTAACATCGTCACTAGAGTCACAAGAGGCACAATCATCAGAGTCTCCATCCCAGGGACCGGATGATGCACCCGAAAAGTAAAGGACTCTTCTCTAGCCTTGTCTTGTCTGGAGGACTTAAAAATCTGAACCCTGGCCATGAGGTAACATTGGTAGTTATCCATATTTACTTTTAGCATTGCATGAATTATTTTTCACTTTAGCATATTTACTTTTCTGCATTAGCATTGCATTAAGAAATGGAAAAATAAAAAGTTTCATTATTGCATTATATCATTGCATCATAAAGCCTAAAACCCCATGTGAATAAATTTGCAGTGTGTAAAAGCTCGTAGGCATATTTACCGTGGAGGCATAAAAATAAAAAATAAACATGCATGCATTTTTCCTTTCTGCATTATGTAAATAAGAAAATCCAAAAATATATTAATCAGACATCCTGCTAGAACGTTGGCAATTAGGAAATCTGTCTAAACCCCCAAGGATAACAAATCTCTGAATGGCTAACCGCTAACCCCTTATCTTAATCTGTGCCACGAGTTTTTGTGTTCTAGTTGGAATATTTTGTAGGATGATCAAGACTAAAGCCATCCATCCGAAGAACATATTCCCGAGCCGCTGCTACACCCGCTGCACGAGGAAAACAACTTCTAGAAGGATGAGAGAGATTTTAAGAAAGACCACGACAACATCTAGCTTTGGGGAGGAGCATCCCCATGTATCTAGCTAAGTATTTCTTCCCCTTTTCGGTTTTACTATATTTGAGTTTTCTATATATATTTGCTAGAGTCATAAAAAGATGCATAACAAGTTAAAACAAAATAAAAATTTATTTAGCGATATATATAGTAGGGTGTGATCTTAAAAATGAAACAAAGTATGTGTCTAGTTTAGTTTTTAGGAGTTAAATAAAAGAACTCTGAGGATAATCTTTTGCAATGGAAATGGTGAATAGTTGCTCTATCATAATTCCTTTCAAGTAGCTAGTTTTCAGCCATGAATTCTCTTGAGTTTTGGATATGACTGTTTTGATACAAGAATTTACTCTAAACTTAAAACTCGTGGGTAGCATATACTTGATCTAAGTATAGGTAATTGACGGATATGACATGAGAAGGTCTAAGCCGCTGTTTATCTTGTTCCTAGTGATACTAAAGTTCTGGAGATTTATCTTTTGAAAAACATAAAAATCTTACATGATGAGCTCTTGTATGACAAAGCTTGAATTCCTACCAGAGCCATATATGATATTTAGATTTGAAAAACTTCCACTCATATATGCTGCTTATTTTGCATTGAGTTTAGTCAAGCTTTGTTGATGTCTTATAAGAGGTTTGTCATGCTCTTAAAATCAAGATCACATACACACTACCCAAATATGCACTATTCCTACACTAGGGGTAGGCACAAAAACATGCCATCCATCCAAATTCACCCAAAAATGTTTTGCTCCTACACTAGGAGAAAACACCAAAAATATGCCCTATAGGATATCCACCAAATAAATGCTCTAAGTTCTTGTTGTTATCTCTCAAAAGCTTTGTTGCGGAAAAGAGACATCGGGCTATGCAAAAGTTATTCATAAAAAAGAAAGAGATAAGAAAAAATGGACAAATGTCCGAATTACTAAAACAATGGGTACTCAGATGCCCGCCTGAGAAAAAGAAAGTGAGATGAATAAGATAGCCCCTGTTTTCTTGCATGGTTGTTTTCAAGTTTCAAAAGAGAGATATGTTTTCAAGGAGCATAGTAGGATTAGGTTAGCCACCATATATATCCACCATACATCCACACACATACACATCTTGATTTGATTGTATGACTTAACTCTCTTTGGATCCGAGGTTTGACTTTATAATATATGTATTGCAAGTATGCTCTTTCATGCTTTTTCCACTACTATGAGCTCCACATAAGCCTTAGTTGTAGGAAGAGAAAGGCATAACATTATTATTGTCTTGGTAAGGATCCACAAAAACCACATATATTGAGAGACTTGAGAGTGTCATACAATGAAAGCTCTGAGTTTTATTTTGAAAACCTATAAAAACTCTAGAATAATGGTTGAGCGAAGAACTTGAGACATAGTGCTTGACTTGATTGTTTTATCTTTCAATTGCTCAAGACCTAAGTGAATGCTGAGAAGCCCCATGGTTGAAGGTAATATGGGTAAGTTTGAAAGTCGGATTGGTTTATTCTAATCATGAGGAGAATTCTTGTTTGAACGCTTGTGTACTTTTGAGGAGTTGCTTCAATGTTTTCAAAATCCTTAAACTCTAGATTTAGTTACTAAGTTTAATTTTGCTAAGGGACTGGCAAAACGACGCTTGGGGGAGTTGTTGACGGTAGTTAACAACCAATATAAACCGTCAATTCAATTTGCATAAGGGCATAAATATAATCATCAATGAAGGTTTAGGGGTTTAAACTAATAAATTCCACAAGTTTTGGTGAATCTATGTTTCTAGTAGGGTTTAATAGAAAACCACCAAGGAGGACCTAATCATCAAAGGAAAATATGGAGTTTCGCCGTGGTACATACGCGGGAAGACTCTAGAAGGGTCCAGAAGCTATGTCACTGAAGCGGAGGGCCACTCCCTAACAAGTGGGGCTGCTCGGCCTATTGGTGGGGCCGCCTAGCCCCTATGGGCCCATGCTGTCAGCCTCGTCGCTATGTCGGTTTCCCACCACCTTTGAGGATGCATCTAAGTCGTTGCTTAAGTCGGTTTGATCCAAGGGCTCATGTTCAACCCTCATGGATATATAATCCAGCCCCTACCTCTCCCCCCAGGCATAACATAAGTCATCAAGTCATTTGAGAAGACAGAAACCCTAATCTCCTCAGAGCTCCTCCTTCATAGCATAGCTAGTTATGATAGATCTTAAGGGAGGCAAGCAGGACTTCGCTTGGATTCCTAATCTTGTTAAGAGCGTGGTTCGGTATAAACTTTGTACCCCTCTCTCTTGTTTCTCCATTATTTTTATATGCTAGTTACAATTGTTATGACAATCTCAGTGTCCATCTTATTCATGTTCTTCATTATGATGTTCAACGTCTACTCTGATTATATACTTAGTATAGCTAGTATATCATTATGTTTATGCACAAGTTTGTATAGCGCTCACTCTAAAGTACATGGGGTGGGTGGTTAGCATTGTGTAAGCGTCGTGCTTATACATTGTTTACCTACAAATACACCCTATATTCTGGGTCATGTGGTAGATCGTGGATGTGACACTCCCGTTGAGTCCTTTGTAGTCCACTCCCTAAATTTAGGTGCACGTAGGGTCCGATTACGAAGGTAGAACGAGCTCTGCCCTCAATCTTCCTTAGTAATATCCCTTATGTGTAGATATGATGATGATCTTAACCAAGATTACTAGGTGTAATTGCACTAATCAAATGTATGCTTTGACTTATAATTAAGAATAACTTAGGAATTATTCCTCTAATATTCTACCTGACCATGCTAATGCTATAGAAAGGAGTGCTCTGAGTGATTTATTATTCTCATTACTTATCATTTATACATCTCTTATGTTATGACTTACCCCTGTTGTGAGTAGAATATTGGCTATGGTTTATTTCTCCTTTAATAGTATAAGTTATCAATACATGTCCATGCTAGACCTTCCTAGTGTTAAAAATATAAATAACGATACCTGGAATACTCTTGGGTAAAATGCTATAATGGTATATTATCTGTGCGCTTATGGATACTTTCATTTAAAGATTTATATATATTCTCTCTAGTCACATAATTAATAAAGAACTACTTAGTGTTATTCTAGTAGTAATGCTACGTAGTACCAACACATATCTCTGACATCATCACTAGGGATGAGAACCTAGTAAAGTTATTAGGTATAGGTTTACAATAGGTGGCTAAGTACTCAAACAAGTGACACGTTTATAAACACCAACACTAGACCACTAACAAATCTTTTGGCTAAGGATGTTCCCTTTGAATTTGATGATGCATGCTTGAAATCTTTTAATATTCTGAAGAAAGCGCTCATCTCTGCACCAATCATTTAACCCCCTAATTGGTCGCTACCTTTTGAAATTATGTGTGATGCTAATGATTATGATGTGGGGCCTGTTTTGGGACAAACTAAAGATAAAAAGCATCATGCAATTGCATATGCTAGCAAAACTTTGACAGGACCTCAACTTAATTATGCAACAACTAAAAAGAGCTCATAGCTGTTGTTTTTACTATTGATAAGTTTAGATCTTACTTAGTAGGAGCTAAGGTGATTGTTTATACTGATCATGCTGCTTTGAAGTACCTGCTCACTAAGAAAGATGCTAAACCTAGACTGATAAGATAGATTTTATTACTCCAAGAATTTGACTTAGAAATAAAAGATAAAAAAGGAGTAGAAAATTATGTTGTCGATCACTTGTCTAGAATGCAGTTTGAGAATTCGCAGGATCTGCCCATCAATGATTCTCTATGGGATGACATGCTCTACAAGGTCTCCAAATCCGACCCTTGGTACGCAAATATTATCAATTTTATGGTTATAGGTTATGTACCACTAGAGGAAACAAAAGGAAGCTCATCTATGAAAGTCATCTCCACATATGGGATGAGCCGTACCTCTTCAGAGTCTGCTCTGACAGCCTACTCAAAAGATGTGTACCGGCAGAGGAAGGCATCAAGATTATCAAATGATGCCACTCATCACCATATGGAGGACATTATGGGGCATTCCACACTCATTCAAAGATTTGGTAGAGTGGATTCTTTTGACCAACCATGTATGAAGACACAAAGGACTTCATCAGGAGATGCGGAGCATGTCAGAGGCATGGGAATATAAATTCAAGAGATGCCATGCCACTCACCATCAACCTCTAGATCGAGCTCTTCGATGTCTGGGGAATTGACTACATGGGACCATTTCTAAAGTCAAAAGGCTATGAGTACATCTTGGTAGCAGTTGACTATGTCTCCAAATGGGTTGAAGCTATGCCATGTAGAGCTGCTGATGCAAAGAACTCCAAGAAGATGTTTGAAGAATCAATATTTTCAAGATTCAGAGATCTAGGATGGTGATTAGTGATGGAGGCACTCACTTCACTGACAAGAACTTTCACAACTACTTGTCGAGACATGGGATCCATCACACTGTTCCTACTCCATATCACCCTCAGACAAGTGGCCAAGCAGAAACATCAAATAAACAAATCAAGAACATTCTGTAAAAGATAGTCAACGAGATGGGAACTGCATGGAAGGATAGACTACCCGATGTACTATGGGCTTACAGAATGGCCTTTAAAACACCATTGGGGATGGCACCATATCAATTGGTCTATGGAAAGACCTGCCATCTACCTGTTGAGCTATAATTTAAAGCTCACTGGGCCATCAGGCGATGGAACATGGACTTTGAAGGCGTAGGAACCAAGAGGAAGATGCAACTCTCTGAGTTGGATGAATGGCGTGAAAAAACATATCATAACGCCAAGATATATAAGGAGTGAACCAAGACATGGCATGACAAGAGGATCAAGAAGAAGGAGTTCGCCCTCGGAGATAAGGTATTACTTTTTAATTCCAGGGTTAAATTATTCAGGCATGGAAAATTTTGAAGCAATTGGGAAGGACCATTCAAGGTGATAAGCACTTCGTCGCATGGAGCGGTAACACTTCAAAATGATGAAGGTACATTATTTAAGGTAAATGGCCACCATCTCAAGATGTTTCTAGAACCTGAAAAACCACCTGAGGATTTGGATGAGGTAGATTTAGAGATTTTACCATAAATTACACCACTACCATCCTCCGTAACGAATTGTAATGCGAAAATATACTTTTCAAGATTAGATAGAGTTTAGAAACCCACATAAGAAAAATCACCTTGAGAAGATGACATGTGGGGCTGGTCAGCCCCACCCCTAGGCCACCCAGCCCACTGTCAGCCCCTCTCACGTTCCCTCAACTATCTCGTGTCTTCTAGATGCTTCCTTGTTCAAACCTCATAGTTTTTCAATTCATTCGCATATCCTTTCGTACGACACCCTGAGGAATAGATCTTGACCCCTACTGCAAGTTGTTCCCCCCTATATAAACAAGCCTTCACCTACCTCTATAGACATCCCATCAAAGTATTCTTCTCCAACAGAAGCAAAGCTCACCTCCACTCTAGTTCCCATGGCCGACAAGCATATCATCCCCTTTGGGACCGACCTCAACAAGCTACCTCCTATAGAGGAGCCTCTAGCCATTGTTCATGTAGGAGAACCTCTCCCTCTAGCCATTGTTCCTCCCAAGCATGTAGCTCCGGTTCCTCCAAGAAGAAGCCATGAGCAGTCCTACTACGTCGAAGTTCATCAACCGGTGCTCCCTCCATCGCATGAGCGCCTGCTCCTGAAGGACAAGCCGTAGCAGATGAATGGCCCAATGATTCAAGTGCAGAAGGACATTAGCTCCTTCCCTCAAGGCCTAATGAGACGCTGACGAGTGTGAAGACCAACAAGTTCAGGGATGTCACATGTGCCAACTATACTAAGGCCACACCCTGAGTTGCTTTTGATGGAGTCCGAGCTGCAACAGGGAAGATCAAGATCATTCCACCGAAGGAGACACCAAAGAGGTCTGTCCTAGCTCCACTAGAGAGGGAAGAAAAGCATCATAGGATGACCATGGCAGCCCTTGAGAAGAGAGTTGATCTCCTTACTTAGGCCATCACAACCCTCCAAGAAAAGACCCATCTCCTCACTAGGACTATCGAAGCCATGCATAATAGGATGGAATTAGAACATCTCCAGTGGAAGAATTTGAAAAGCGAAATCTCTATCCTTTCCCGCTGTCTTGGGGATAAGAAGCAAAACTAAGTAATAGGTCAAGTGATAAGGCACAAGTGTTAGGTTAAGTGTGATCGTGTTTCATGTTTAGGTTTGTCGCTTAGCTTAGATTGTTAAAAGTTTGTGTTTGTGTTTGTGTAATAAAGTGCCTTATATATTAATAAAGTCTTCTTAATATATGCTTGCTATTTCTTTTGGATATGTGTTTGTCTCCACATGTTGTGCATAAAGGTATACATGAAAACAAGTGTGGGGGAGACACACTGCGACAGCAAGATGAGATTCAATCATGAAAGTCACGAAAATCAGAAAGCAATGGGCCAAGAACCGTGCTCGGCAAAGTTGGACCAAGATGGGCCCGAGAGTGGGCCACCCAGCCTCCTATATGGGCCACCCAGCCCACCACTGTGCCACCTCGCCTCACGCTTCATCCACGGTCAAGTATGAGCCCAATACACTCTATTTTTTATATGTTTTGTTTTGAACCGAATTAAAAATTAATTAATAAACAACTTAAAACATGAGGAAAGGTTATTTCAGTCATGACTTAAGGATAGACTCACATAATACTTTTCCTAGAAGTCATGCTACTATTGGGAACTTATTATTAGGAACCCCATATCACTTAAGTTGTTGTGGAATGAGATATAGTAGAATAATGAGAACTTGATTCTTGATGTCTTGTTATTGGAGAATTTTATTTAAAAAAGTAAAATGAATAGCTACACCTCTCCTTTGTGGTAAATCAATGTCCTACCAGAGCCATACATGATATATAGACTAGGGAACCCTTCTACATATATTACTTGTCTGGTATTGAGTTTGGTCAAACCTTGTGACCCTTGTTGAGAAACTTATCATGCTCTCAAGATCAAGATCACGTACACTCCACATATATCTACTACTCCCATGCTAGGAGTATGCAATCACATGTTTTTCATCCACCCAAAAATGTTCTACTCCACCACTAGGAATAGACACAAAAATATGGTTGATAGGATAAATGCTCTAAGTTCTTGTAAATGTCTCTCCTGAAAAGTTTCAATTGCAGAAAAATAGGCATGGGCTATGCAAAAGTTATTCATGAAAAGAGAAAGTATTAGAAAAAAATGGACAAGTGTCCGAGATATTGAAAACAATGGGTACTTAGACGCCAGCCTGAGAAAAAGAGAGATGAATAAGATAGCCCATGTTTTCTTGCAAAGGTATTTTCAAGTTTCAAATAAGAGAGATATGTTTCAAGGAGCATAGTAGAATTAGGTTAGCCACCATATATATCCACACACATGCACATCTTGATCTAAGAGTATGACATCTTTCTCCTCAGATCCACGTTTTGACTTTACAATATATGCAATGCAAGTATGTTTTCACATTTATCCCTGCCTGAGCTCCACATAAGCTTTTAGAAGTAGGTAAAAAGAAGGCAAAGACATCTATGCCTTGGTGAGGATCCAAAAATACCATATATATAGAGTGATTTGAGAGTACCAAAAAAAGGAGAAGGTAGGCTATGTTTTGTTTCAAAAATCTTAAATGTTTCTCCAATTGACTTGACTGAAGGAAGATGGTGATCTGTTTCAAGCTATTCCATTCTTCAACCACCCAAAGTTTCATGGTAGACACTTTGAATCCCATGGTACAAGTATGACTGGGAATGGTTTTATGTTGATGCCTTGTCCTAAGGTTATATCTTGAGTAATCCACCCTTTTATCGAGGACGAGTAAAAGCCTAAGTGTGGAGGAGTTGTTGACGGTAGTTATCATACATATTTAACCGTCAATTAAACATGAATAGGGGCATAAATGAATCACCAATGTTGACTTAGGGGTTTAAACTGACAAATTCTACAAGTTTTGGTGAATCTGTGTTTCCAGCAGGATTTAATCAGAAAACTGCCAAGAAGGACCTAATCGTCAAAGGAAAATACGGAATCCCACCGCGGTACCGATGTGGGAAGACTCTAGAAGGGTCCACGAGCCACATCACCAAAGCAGAGGACCAGAGGATGACATGTGGGGCCGCCTAGCCCCCTGTTCCTTTGGGTTCAATATAAAACTGGGTTACTCTCGGTGACGTGCTACAACGGTATAATATCTGTGCGCTTGCGGATTACTCTGTGTGCTTCAATTTATACCAACACTCGACATGGAGGTCATAAAAGAATCAACCCTCAACCTTGGGCGACCCTTCTTGAGCACTGTAGGAGCCCAAATTGATGTTGGAGCAGGAGAAATCCACTTCAATATCCATGGTAATGAAGAGAAATTTGCCTTCAGGCCCAAGAAGGAGCAATGCTCTGTGATTCATATCAAGCATGGGCCAAACCCACAAGGCCTAAGGGAGGTCCATATCCAACCTCAAATGGTGGACAGGCTTGTGAAAAAGAACAAAGAAATAAAAAACAAGCCAGAGCAGAAGAAAATCAAACAAACCACAAAAGAAGAAAAGCCAAAAACCATTCCCACACCACCAAAGAAGAACAAGTCGGTGTGGAAACCAAAGGAAGAGACTCCAAAGTCCACCACCACACCACCAAAAAACAAACAAAATAGTGTGGAGGCCAAAGAAAGAGCAGCCCCTTGCATCCACTTCTCCGGGAACGGGCGCTCCATCAAGCAATTGAACGGTGAAGGGTCCTACTCATTGGACCTTAAAAAGTGAGTCCTTGCCAAAGGTAAATTGTTAGTTATCTTTTATACTTATGCTAAAATTTTGAATTCCTAGTTTATGCACTAATAAAGGAAAATGAGAAAATAATAAAAGGGGTTTGCCTAAAAATTGCCTCTTCCCATGTTTTGTACAAAGAATGTTTTTGTTTGGGTATGATTTTTTCTGGTAATCATACTTTCATAGGCTTTTTAAAATTAAGCATGGTTTCTTAGATTATTTAGCCTACCTTGATTAGATATTCAATTTAATCATTGAACCAAAACTGCTAAGTATAGACATTGGTTGAAATCAACAACATAAATTCTAGCAAATCATATAAAACAAAGAATCCACTAAAGTTTATCTTTCGTCTCCATTAAATGAAACTTAGTTATCGTCCGATGTTCTACACAAAGTATATTTTGGTACGAAGTATGGTTTCTTGTCGGCCATGCTTTCATAGACTTTTTAAATTAAGTAAGGTGCTTAGGTTAATCAGTCTATCATGATCAATATGTTAGCTTGATCATTGTACCAAAACTACTAAACACAGACGTTGGTTGATACACTAAATAAAAATAAAATAACCTACCTCGAAGTCATCATCATAGGCGACGAGCTAGCTTGGGGGAGGACCCCCGTAGAGGTAAGTAGTATCGTTTATTTTCAGTATTTTAATTTTTGCATTATTTATTTTCTACATTTATTTAATTATTAGCATTTAATAAAAAATCAAAAAAATGTAAAATCCAAAAAAATGAAATATGATAAAAACAACAAAAATTTTATTTCGCTCTCATATGTGATTTAAGAATGTTTAGTTTCTCCTACGTTGAAATAATGAATAGTTACTCTGTCTATAATTCATCTGTGTCTAGGCTGTAACTTAGTATTCCCCAAGGTTTGAGTTCGTTGGCTAAAATGTCTCATCCAAAAACTTGAAATTTGTGGGTTGCAAAAGCATGATCCTTTTCTAAGTTGTTGCAAGTTATGATATGGAAAATAGAATTTGCTATGACTTTGTTCTAAGAGAAGCTTGACATCCGGAGTTTTCATTTAAAAATGCTAAAATCAAAAATTCCACAATAGTTATGAATTTCTACCACGGCCATACGACATGATTCAAATCAAAATCCTAGTCATATGCTACTTATATTCCTATTGAGTTTTATCAAATTATTGTGACCCTTGTAGAGATTCTAGTCATGCACCCATGATCAAGATTCACGTACACCCACAAACAAAATGTTGACTCTTACACTGAGAGTTACGCAAAAACATGTTTTCCGTCCACCTAAAATAAAAACTCCATTCATTTGTCATGAGTCTTTCTCTCTAAAGGTTTCATATGCCAAAAAGAAGTATGAGGCTATGTTAAAAAAAGAGAGACACATGAAGCTCTCAAAATAGCAAAAGAAAAGAAGAAGAAAATGGAACACATGAAGGTTGCAAGTGTTGAAAAAGGAAAAATAAGAGATAGCCCATACTTCTAAGGCAATTATCAAAAGAGAGAATATCATGATCAAAGGAGTACCAAAAATTATATGTAAGTATTCCACACACTTGCACATCTTGATCAAAGTGTATGACTTGCATCTCCTTAGATTCAGTTTTTGACTTAGCAATATATGTGACGTAAGTATGCCTCTCATTCATACCTACCTAAAACTCAACTCAAAGCCTTTTAGAGATAGGATGAAAAGAAGACAATCAAATGCCTTGGTGAGGATCATACACATTGAGCGATCGAGTGAATCATTTGAGGAACTTACATTTTTTGCAAAACTCATAAAGCCTCCGGATAGAACGTTGATCAACGAATGAATGATTAGTAATTCTGATAAAACCATTCTATCTTGCAACCACCTAAGACTTGGAAAAGCAATAAGCCCCATAGGGATTAAGTTATAAGGGTGGATAGAATGCCAAATTTATTTAAATTGAGAAAAAATACTTTGTTATAGGCAAGGCACTTGTGAATTATATTCGGCATAGTAGCAACTCCTGATCAACAACCAATAAACTTAGCTATTTGCTCAGGATGAGCAAAGGTTAAGCTTGGGAGATCTTGTTGGCAGTCTTTACCAATCAAATCCGACCGCCAATTAAGAAATAAAAAGGAAGAAATTAGCAATCTTAAAACACATATGCATTTACTATTAACCAAGTTCCACAAGTATTTGGAGAACATTATTTTGCAGGTCACAAACACAAATACATGGAGAAATTTACCGAAAGGTGCTTTCCGATGCTGATTTGCGCAAAGAAATAACAAAGACACCTGTCAACTCGACTCAACTGGGGCAAAGCACCACCAAGGAGTGATCCAAGTCCAGCCCACAGCCTGTCACGTGAAGGTGATGGCGAGGAGGCTGAGTCAGGGGGCGACCGACCCCTAGGGGCGTGCATCCCCCTGCCGGCGCTCCTTAGCCACCCCTTGCTCTGGCGGTGGCATGTGGACATGCTGAGGAGGTGGAAGCCAGGGATGTGCCAAGAATAGCCACTACACCGCCTCTACCCCTTGTATAAATATTGGGGTACCCCCCCTCTACAACACACACCATATTGAGCAACACCTCTCACACCTCACTCTCTAGTTGTAGCTTTTACTTTTTAGTAGTTTAGAGCAAGGCAAAGCTACCTTGGAGAGCTTGGCTCCTTGGAAGAAGAGACCTTTGGGTATGAATAGAAATATGAGTTCTTACAAAGTTATGCTCTCATATGATATTTATAGTCATACTTATGAACTAGAGTATAGTTATTGGGTTATGATCTTGATATATGAACTAGTCTATAGTTTATGTGTCATGAGAATAGCACACTTAAATTTTTGCTTAACCACTCATATAACTTATATAATTGGAATTAGAGCTAAGTTGAGGTGGCGGTTGATCGTGCCGTTAGGTGTGCCCAAGTCCTTTACCTGTCAACCCGTAGGGTCGAGGACCCAGGGGGAATTAGGAAGTTTCTGTATACGCAAGCGTGGTGCTTGGGTATGGAGAGACAGGTGAATGCATTGTCCCTTTCCATGGTTGAGGGGAAGGTAGCAGGTGGTGACAGCCCTGCCCGTCCCTCGTAACCCCCCACGATCGACTGGGGTGTAGCAGTCTAAATTGTCACATGATGTTGCTGGCAGACCAGTACTCGGTGGCCTCCCGACCTGCTTCACACTTAGCCCTAAAACTAATTATGTAACTTGTATGAGTATTAACTAATATTTGTATGATTATACTAGACCAATGCCTGCTCGACTTAGGTTATTTTTTTATTCTTTCTCTTTATTTTATCTTTTGAGGAATGTCAAGTGTGTGTCCACTATCTTGATATCACCATTTTTACCCCTGCTATAAACAATTGGTATACTTGCAAGCATTATTATTTAAGTTCATATCCATACTAGACTCTTAATCAAATGCCTTCTTTTGGGAAAATATAAATAACGATACCCTGAATACCTCCAGGTGAAATGCTACAATGATAGCTCCGTGCGCTTGCGGATAAATATCTAAAATTGTTAAGGAACTATCAAGGCTATTACTTAGTGGCATTGCTAATTATTATTGATGACGCTAAGAAATACCAACAAGCACTTCTGGCGCAGTTGCTGGGGAAACAAACCTAGTAGCTAAGCTAAGAAGTGTCAACATGGATCAAGGTCAGTTCAATTTGAGGGTCGAGATGAGGAGTTGCCATGGATTCATGGGCTCACGGGATGCCTGATGACCCCTATAAAAGGACCCCCCTACCTCCTCCAGAAGGGGGCATGTCAGCAATCAAAAGAAGAATAGTTCTCTACAATAGATACTATCCTTTGTAAATAGAAAATTGTGAGATAGAGAGTGAGAGAAGAGTTTGGAGAAAGTGTCGGCCTATCGGTGCTCTCTCTACGGCTTGTACCTTGACAGATTCAAGTTCTACTTGAGCTTGCTTTTGAGACATCTCTGGTAATCAATTTCTGATTCAAGTAAGTTTCGTGTTTATATTGTTCATTAGGATCGTGACTCTTTTGAGTAGTTTAATCCTTGTAGCTCTTGAGTTAAAGTAGTAATCATAGTGTAAGCATGGTGTTTAGACTTCGTTACTTATGGATGTACTCTGCATTCTGGATCGGTGGTAGATCGCGAGGGTGACAGCCTCGTTGAGTCCTTTGTAGTCCATCTTCCATTTTTAGACCAAGTAGGACCCGGTTACTACACAATAGCATACTCTATTTGTGCTATTTTTAGTAATGTCTCCAGGTGAATACTAGAATACATAGCTTATCCAAGTTAGAAATAGAGAATCTTACTAGTTCTCTCTACACTTCTATTTATCCCCAACCTTGTTGCTACCCCTATCTAAGTTAGACTTAGTTAAACTCACACACCTTTTCTTGAGTTCGATATTCTGGAATACTTTCGGTGAAAAGCTATAGCTATATCCGTACGCTTGCGGATTAATCTATGTGTGCATCTAAAATATACCAACACAAGTGCCATGATATTCTAATATGGCGTGTTGTAGACCTTGTGATCGGCTATCTCCATGAACTTGGGTTCCAGGTTGCGATATATTGAGTCTCGCATCTGTTCCCGATTACGACTAGCATTGCTCCGACTGCATTCATGGTCATGACGCTCCCGATCGGCTTCGTTTGCTAGCCATCTGCGATGGACTTCATCCTCATTGTTATTGAGATCTGCCCCATAACGGGCGAGGGCTTCCTTATGGTGCTCTGCTCGGGCACGTCGAGCAGCTTTGTTCTTATTTTTCTTCTACCAAGCGTTCCTGTCTTCCGAAGTCTCCCCAGCTGGTGCAGGATCATCATCAAAGATCTCGCTTGGTATTTCATCATCTGGGTTAACAACTGGATGCTGTGGAGGAATTGGAGGAGGTCACCGCATCAAGAAAAACTCACGAGTATGGCCATGACGCTTGGAGTCGCCAGTGCTGGACTCTGTAGTTGTAGCACAGGAGAGAATTTCGGTCGAACCTTCTTCTTCTATGGCCGAAAGCGGGTGATCGGACTAGAAGGATAGCTGAGCAATCGCGCAGACTACCCGAGATGATGGATTCTGAAGGGGCCAATGAACAATGTTGCCCTTGGACGTAGCAGTGAAAACTAATCCTTCTTGGGCTCCCCTCAGTGGAATCTGTTGGCCTTGACGAAACGTGCCACTGATCAACTCTTGGTAGGTGAGGGCAGAGTTCTTCAGACCAAATGGAACACAGGTCTGAGGCATATCCCAGTAGGACACAAACTGCCTCCGAGTCATGATGGAGTCAGAGATTGAAAAAATGAGTTCTGGAATTCCGCCGATGAAGCTTGATATGCATGGGCCTTGATGAGGTGGCTTTAAAGCTTGCCGTTGTCATCCGCCATGCAGATCTAGGACCCAAAGACAAAAACAGAACCTGGCAAGAAATTCATGTTGATACCGTGGTCCACTGAGTTCTCGATCGCAAATTCGCTGAAATCTCCTACCTGGCACACCAGCTGTTGGTGTTTGATGATCGGCAACACGTCATGGGGCTACACGGGACAATGATTGAAGGGCTTCGACAAACGCAGAACTCGATAGGATATGCGAAGACAACGATTTATACTGGTTCGAGTCCTTGTTGTCGACTAATAGCCTTTACGTCCACTACGACGTGATGCCTTTGCGTTGTATTATTGTGTATGAGATGTTGTACAAGGGGTATCGCCTTGCCTCTCTTTATATAAGTCAGAGCGCAAGGTGCATATTCTAGTCCTAGCCAGTTACAATAGAAGAGTCCTGATCTTATTACTAACTTTCCTAAAGTCCGACTAGATCGGTTCTTGATAAATTGGAGTACATGCCACCTTGCTTCGTGTCTTCAAGCAAGCTTTAGACCAGCCCAGGCCCACGCCTGGTAGTCGACCCGGTAGGGAACCTATAGGATCCTGGTCTGTCATTTATACCTGACCTTCCTCGGAATATAAGGGGAAGGTCGGATCCCAAAGACAGAAGCTGAGAAATCTGAGTTCAGTTGAACACCGAGCAATCAAGAGGGACAACAGTGTTCCTCCCACGGCAACCCAGCAAGAGAGAAGAGCCTTACCCTTCCTCGCTAGGGAAGAAACCTCATCACTGACAAATTGTAGGATAGCACCGAGTGATCCCCTGGCAAACTCTCATTCTCCTTCGTTGTAACCCCTCGATTTGGATGCTCTTGAATACGAAGAACTACTTACTGTTGGACGTAGGGCCTCGATTGCCTGAACCAAGATATGTCACCATGTCTTCTCTTGTGTTCTTTAGTACCCAAGCCACCGGATACCCACACTTCTGACATCTGACGAACAATGATGCTTACCATGGTAATGAACCCGTGACAACTAGTCTCATTAGAAATCGAGTGTAAGAAGGGAACTCACTATCACGAGCATCGGAGCTACACCAGGATAATTAATCACTTAAAACTTGCAAGGGTGACAACTTGACCTAATTTCCTCAGTGTGACTAAGGACCAACCCCAATTTGAGATAATTAACTTGATGATCAACTTTGGTAATCTTTACTCAAGCGAGGGGTAAGGTCACCGTGAGTGCAGGACCTCAATTAAGTGATGTAGCTCGTGGAGTAGCTAAGAACCGTTCATTGGGATAGCGAGTTTGAGTAACCACCCGTACAGGCCACATATTGCGAACGGGGGTGATCAGCTAATTACTCGGTGGTGACTCACTTATCGCGTGGATTCGGCGTGAAGAGTGACATGTTGTAGATGTGATGGCATTACATTGGTACTCGGCCAAACCGTTCATGCATATGAGAACCACGTTGAGGAAAGGATGGAACCATGAGGCAACGCCTATCCGGGCATGGGTATGGAGGTGCGTCCTTGGTGTCCGTGTGAGTATAGCTGTACACCTCTATAGAGTTTATTTCAAAGCCTAAAGTTCTTCGGGATAGAATCTTTTTGGTTGTTCTTACTTCTAGACTCACTGTAGCGATAATGATGATGATACTTGATTATGAGATGAAATATAATGTAGATCACCTTACTTATTTTCTTATGTTTTCCTGAGCACCAAAATACATAATTAAACCAATTAACTCTATTTAAAGAAATGTAAATTTTAGAGTGTTACATGTCCTCTCCTCTCCTTGGCTTGTACTTGAAGGAGTGACGTCCTAATCAATGTCCATTGGCAAAGGTACATACTTTCATAATAGTACTAGGCAAATTCAGCCGTCGGTGGTCTCTATCAGCAAATACCTAGAAGGATGTTGTCCTTAAGCAAACTATGCCAGATAAAAATGATCATGTAGATAGAGTGTTGTAGAATAATTATACATAGAGCTATTATGTGCAAACTTCTTGGTTTGTGCTCAAATGATAATATCATATACTTTTACATATCTACTATGTGCAACTTTTTTAAAATATGCAAAAATTACCATTTTACTTGAAAATTTGAGCTACATAATATAAAAAATAATTCAGCGACCTTTACAATAACTTCCACTAATCCCTACAAATACATATGTGCTTATGTTCTTCAAGGCACTCCTTGTGTCCCCAACGTATTTAAGAAGGCATCTGCCATCTCCGCTGGTTTTCCACTTGCTAGGAATCTCATGCAGATTGGAGGTTCCACATTGAAGAAGCCTAATATTGATGATGGTAGATACCATATTCCATCTCCACATACTAAGCCTGCTGCAACTGCTGATGACAATAATTCTGCACTTTGTCGATTTACCTTGGTCCAGATTATTAACAATAGTGAACCTAGAGCAAAATCAATGGTGAAGGTAGGTCCAACGAGGAACGGTAGTGCTATTGCTGTCATACAAGGGATGTAATGTTGCACTTTCCAACCTTTTCTCTGAGACACCAATCTAATTGTTTCGAGAGCTATTGTTATGAAGATGGTGATGAAACAAAACGTGAAACAATGTTTAGGTAGCTCACTTACTCCTCCGGTACTAAGTAGGGAAATGGCACGATACACTGCTGCGGAGGGGCATGGGTATATTGAATTCTTTGTTCCAAGGGGGGCAGATTTTTTTGCATGTGCTTTAAAGAAAAGATAGATGAGTGGGTTGATAATAGAAGCAATTAGTACACCATAAATATGCCCTGCAACTACAACTCTTGGAGAAGTTAGTGTCATATAACCTGTCTTGAGGTCTTGCATTGCTTGACAAGAAACATTAAGAGAAATCAATGCCAGACCGCAAGCAGCAAGGCTGGCAATAACTGCACCAGGTTTGGCGATCCATGCTGCTATAATGAAAAGTACAACCTTGCAATAAGTTGGTGAAACTGTCCAATCTGTGAGTCCTGTCACATATGTATTGCTGAAGAAGAACACTGGAAAAATGGTGATGAATAATGTGGCTACGTGATAGAACTTAATTTGATGGAAGACCCAAGGGTAAATAACTGAACAAATTATCCCAAATGCAATGTATCCAACCACTCCTCCAATAATAGGGATATGATTACCAAGAAAAATCTCAAGCCTTTTACGATCATCATAGTTAAGACTGGGGTGTTTCAAGATATACTTAGACATCCCTGAATCATTTTCTTGCCTTTTGTTGTAGAAGTCAATTAACAATACAGTCATGAGTGTAATGAAGTTATAAATTCCCTCGGTGACGACCATAGTTAAGCCCATGAAAACCTACCATGAAAAGAGTCAGTCTTGCTTTGCCATGAAATTATTACCAAATGAATCGTGACATTATTAATACAATTGGATACAATGTATAATGTGTGTATTCACAAATACCACATTATACAATTGTTAACATCTATCTTGCCTTTACCTACCTTAAACTAGATAAGTCTAGGTTTGATATATATATGTAACCATGTGAAATGTACGAAAAAATGTACTCAATTTCTCAGTTTTTGTTTACCTTATTATCATAGTCCTACTACAAGTTTTCTTTTGATTGCTTCAGTTTCTTGTTGAAAAAATAGTGTTGATTGAGTAAATCTAGGAAATATGCAGTCTCTCTAGAACTACGTATACATGTGTGTAAATGAAGTTATTTGGAGTAATTTCTCAATTTGACATAGTAAAAAAATTCCAAGCAAAATGTACTTTCTGACCATACTGAGCACCATCTATACTTCTTGCCAAACTGAGACCCTTAATCCAAATGTACTCACTTTCATTTTTTGTGAAGGTCCGGAGTAACTAAAAAACATATGTATCCATCCAAGCTACTGAACTCGACAACCACAAGACTTAAAGGGTGGTTTGGTGAGCATAATAAGAAATTAGTTTGAATCCCAACGTTGCATTATTCTAGTTTCTAGGAATCATTTTTCATTGAATATTGAATTGTTTGGCGTAGATGTTTTTATTTATTCTAGGATTACTTGGAATTATAGATCTATTTGTTTAGATTTAGCATGGAAACATGCATGAAAACAACCATTCTATGTCTTAAACATGTTGGGACTGCCACTTGAGGCCCACCATGAGCATCGAACAAGATAATTCCAGCAATAAATAATTAACAATGATCTCTAGTTCATTTGTGATAAATATGTTAGTTTCTATATGGACTCCTCATCAGCTAGCAATGACAGCTCAACATCGTTGAACTTGCAAATTGAGATAAGGATTCCATGGCCATGGTAGCTCCTGCTAGAGATGAAGATTGATTTCTAGGGTTTTCCATTCCATGAAAGGATGGTTAGGTTCTTTGGGGAGGAACTTGTCCAGCCAGGTTGAAGACCACAACTTGGCATAGATGCTCATATTTTCATAGATTTATTGCAAGATTTATCAATGCTATTCTTTTGATGGTTGGTAAAGTGCTCATCAACGGTGATGCACGTATGGTGATTTCATGAACATTGAGATTTTCTAGCTTAGTCATCCAAAGGTGATCATAGGGGTAGGGTTGGCACAGGTGAGTGTACATTTGCATAGGGATATGTGTTTGTATTGTTTAATTCACCAAAAAACAAAGGTTAATACTATGACGAAACATAAAAAGGAAAACAATGTATTGATTGAGTTCATTGAAAACTGATAGATTGCTTTAAAAGATAGCAAGGACAAACTGACAGAGCTGGGACTAGTAGAAAAAAGGTTATTGATGAGGACAACTGCATCTGAATCACAACTGAGAGAATATATTGCTTTAAAAGATAGCAAGGACAAACTGACAGAGCTGGGACTAGTAGAAAAAAGTTATTGATGAGGACAACTGCATCTGAAACACAACTGAGAGAATACAGGGCTTATATAAAAGTGCTTCAAAATTTTTCCACAAATTAGTCTAGTTCTGGGCTACCACATATATAAGGCCTTCAATTCAGTTGACTGTATGTGGCCCTTCATATCACATTTTCCATGGCATATGATTCTTCATAGAAAAACTATCGAATGTGATTAGCTCTCCACTGTAACTACTTGGATGACTGAACATAGAGTTCCAACGAACAAATCTTTCTTAACTAGGCACAAAGCAAGGGGATCAATTACCACTACTACGAATCAATTTTAGTAGACTTTGGCTTTTATTTTCAAAAGTGGACCTTCTGATCTACAACCTCATGAAATCTTGGGCACAATAGCCAAATTCCACCTTTAAAAAAACAATTTCTATAGGCAGTAAATTTAAGAGGCCTACCTCTGCAAATAGGCCCATTTTAGAGGTTGCCTTCTTAAGAAGCCCACCACAAGGATAGAGGCCATGCCCATTTACTAAACCCTAAATATACAACTCTCTCCCTAGGCCTGTTTGTCAATCACTCCCGAGTATCTCTCAGTTAGTATCCTCTCCCCACTAATATACTCTCACCTCAATGTCTCTTCTATCTCCCTCATCCTATATGGTCCCATGAGGAAGCACACTAGTGGTCCACTGATAGTGTTAAGAGCCATGACAACTCTACGATGCCCATGTGTAAGTGTTCCCATTCATCACTTACCCAAAGTAATGGAGTCGGGCGACAACTCTCCACCTCTCACCTAGGGAAGCCTATAGAGGCCATTTGGTGACCTCTAATCCATTGTGTTTGTTTCATCCCTCCTTGTCCCCAGATTTGAACAACCTTGCAATAGAAGCATTTCTAATTTTGATCCACCTAAACCAGTTTGTATGTGCTGGAACAAGGGATTGGTGGTGTACATGAATGTGTACTACTTTAGTGGTAGGATAAAGTTGGCATCGCTGCATTGACACCTTCAGGCAACCACTAGCGCACTGCAACTAATGGAGCTAGGCTTCATGTACATCCTATGTGAGGTGTTCAAGGACTACCTCCACAACAACGTGCCACACTACACAACCAATATATGCACTGCCTACTAATCCACAGCTACAACTACTTCAGTAATGAGATCACACAGTTCCACATTACTGTTTGCATACCCATTTACATCCCCAACGTCCACTATTGAGTATGGTGGTCACCCTTGTTCCCAAGGTGATAGTGACATTGTTGTATTTTGTTCTTTCCAAAATCATAAGGTTGGGAAAATACTTCAGAGTCGGCCAGATCCACCATCTTAGGAAATGCTTCATTTTCACTAACTATTAATTAGAGGATGTGATACTTTTTGGCCATTCTATAAAATAATTTTGTAGTAGTGCACCAAGGGTTGTTCATCCTAGTGTTGGAAGCACTCAATAGGAGTTTGTGTAAACCCATATCAGGAGCAAGGATAACCATAACCACTTAGTTTTTTCTATATATTGGTGATTGATTACTTTAGGTATGGTGGCCTATGGGGACATTGAGGGTTTGGGAAAACCACATGACTGACAACATATAATAGAAAATTCATAGTTTCTCCCATTTAAGTAGATTCTGGACATAAGGTGTTACAGAAGGTAGCATAGCATGAACCCTTGCTCCATGTGCCTATGGAGGGGTATACCAAGGGGTGGTCTTGGACATCTGCTGCGTATTGTGGTGAGGTACCAAGGGTGTCAAGCCTTAAGGGGGGTGAATGTAATACCGTTATAATCCTTGTCGTTCAAAGCATAGCACCTTCAAGTTAACCCTTTTACATGAAGCGAGGATGAAAGTGTAAGAGATGTGCTACCCATATTCAGACCCGTTCCACATGCGGAGCTAGGCCATATAAGCAGATTTTAGACGTAGGGTGTTACAGGTTGTGTGCCATTACCTTTTGCTAGTGTAGCCTATGCAAGTTGATAGGATTTTCTATAGGTTGCAAAACTTTTTGTGTCTGGGTAAGTAGAATAACTATATAAACTTTATGTGCACATTGCTAGTTATTTTTTTAGTTTGTCTAGTATTAGTTCACCTCCTCTCCCTCTCGGGCTAGACCTTCATATGTTTTCTAGGGCCATCATTCCGTTTAGCTATAGCGACTAAGCTGCCATAGTCCACCACCAAATATCAACACACACCCTTGGCCCACACTTCTTCCTAGCAAGTAGATAGTGTGCTTTAAATTTTGTATCTATTATTTGCTTTCTTTGGTCATTTTGTCATCAAGCACCAAAAAGGGAGAGATTGTAAGGAAAATGGACCCATGGTCCATTTAGTTTAGATTTTGTTGTTTGATAATCAACATGACCATTTGGACTAGCATCATTTGCTAGTGTTTTTTGATATAGTTCAAAAGGTGTAAAGTGGACTTGGACTTAGGCCACCTTGTGATTCAGATGAATAGCTCAAGAAAGACATTAGAAGCAGTGATGAAGACCTATAAGTACATGCAAGAGTCCAAGACACAAGATGGAACCAAACCAGATGCAAACATCATGAAGAACCAAGTCAGATAAGGGTATTAAAGGGCACCGAACCCTCAAGGGCACCAGGCCATAATTAAGCTAGAGCAAACCCTAGCATAGACGTCCAGAAGGCGTCATAATGAGCAAGAGCAGGGCATTGAACCATACATCAAATGATCACAGCAGCAATCGTGTCAGACCGAGCAGGACTAGGCAGTGTTGTACCAAATAGGTTGGGTCTGACGACATCTAGAGAGGTTCTAGAGAGGAGAATTGGGCATCGGACTGGTCCGATGGTGGACACCAGACCATACACCATGAAGGTCTCCAACGGTCGGCAACGGCTACTAGTTCAATGGCTAGTCGTAGAACAGAGGCATCAAACTATTCGATAACCATCACCAGATGGTCCGATGAGTGCACATAATCTCTGTACATGTTCCAAAGGCTATGTCTCAACTTGGGGGCTATAAATATGACCCCAACTGGCCATTTGATAGTGTGAGGAGCTCATAGAAGACTTGCAAGGTATCTCTAGTAGCTCTAGCCACAAAAGTGCTTAGTCATATACTTAGTGATTAGCATAGGTGCTTTGCAAAGTGCTTAGGTTAGTTAGACTAGCACTTGCTCTAGGTTTAGGCCTAATGTTTATTGTTCTTTACATACCTCTTGTTATTAGGTGCTTACACGCACCGTTGTTGTACACCGGAGGGGCTTGTAGTCTTGTGAGACCACACCAACCGTGTTTGTGGTATGGCTGCCACCGTATAATAGAGGGAACGAGGCCCACGACAGTTTTGCTGAAAGCTTGATATTAAAGATGGTGGGGAGCGGTACCGAAGCGGCCATCTCGGAGGCCCACTTGCGTGTGGGGAAGGCCCAGCTATCCACATAGTTACCCAACCGGGAGCTTGTCTCTTGTGAGGGCATCCTTGCAAGGGGATCCAACGGGGGCAAGGAGGGAAGTGAGAGCTTCTCGATACCTCAGTAAAAATACCGGAGTCATCGATACGAGTTTGCTTCTCTATCACCCTTTTACCTTCCATATTTATATTATGCATCTTGGTTGTGTGATTAGTTTCCTTGCTTAGTTATAGGCTAGTCGACAGGATTGGAACCTAAGGTGCATAGTTCTTTTGAGATAGAGATAGCAACACACCCAGCAAAATCTTTGTACATCTAGATTGATTATCTATTGCATAGGTTTTGACTAGGTTGAAATTAGAGGCCTTAGTAAGAAGTAGTTTTTAATTTGTCTAGTTCCCACCTCTTAGGCATCACGATCCCTTCAGGTGACATATGAACATGTCACATGAAGTGAAACTCACTTTGCTCACTTTTACATATTTATCACATCTAATGTTATTTACTTCGTCATTTGCTCTATTGTATGCTATTTTTAGGGAAATTTTGTTGTGGGACATCGAACAAACATTGTACTTGCTGGTGGACACCGCCAACTCGGAAATATGCCCAGTACCATTATGAAATCGCGTTTCTTTGCCACCAGACACCGCAGCCATTAAAATATTAATTTTCATAGTTTGGGAGTGAGAAAGGGCAGTGAAAAGACCATATTGCCCCTGTGGTCATCTTCCTCCTCCCGACTACAGCTGGTGAGGTCCGTCCATGTCCTCCAATCGCTGGTGGGCAGGAATTGTTTCGGCCAACTCCAGCACCGGCACCGCCTAGTCCGTCAAGTGCGTGGTGACGGGAGGTTCATGCTTGTCTGCGCCGCGAGTGCGAGCAACCATACGCAATAGTGAGAGGAGGTGAGCGTGCGGCGAGGAAGTACTCAACCATTTGAGCGAGGCGAGCAATGGGGCCACCGAGGAAAGACACAGAGTGGGACATGAAGAGGGAGCCCTTAAGCATGTCGATGTCGGCCAGAAGGGACCGAAGGTCGTTGATGACACCAATGAAATCCTAGAAGTCTGCATGGCAGAGCTCCCAGATCTCAGCCTCGCCGTCCTACGCCATGCCTTGGAGCGAGGTGAGTAGGGGCTTGGGGCGGTCGCAAACGAAGGCCTAGCGCATAAAGCGCTCAGGTCCTTCCCGGCCATGATGGCGGTAGAGAGCTGCACAAGCTTCACCTCGGATAACGATGCTAGGGTCGCGGAGGTGAGGGCGCAGCTGGTGTATGACGCGGTGGCAGGGAGATCTAGATGGGGTGGCGGTGTTGGAGTTGGGCAGAGCGAATCCTTCCTGCCAGCGACGGGGATGATATGGATGGACCTCATCAGTTTGAGTTAGGAGGAGGAAGATGACCACAGGGGCAATATGGTCTTTTTCCTACCCTTTCTCACTCCCAAACTGCGAAAATTAATACTTTAATCGCTGCAGTGTCTGGTGGCAAAGAAACATGATTTCACAATGGTACTGGGCATATTTTTGAGTTGGCGGTGTCCACCAACAAATACCACATTTGTCCGATGTCTCACAGCAAAATTTCCCTATATTTTAACATCTGAGCACATTAACTTTTGTAATTTTATATTTAAATGTTCGTAACCATTAGCATGCTCATGTCAACTGTAGTTACAACAGTACTATTGTTTATTTGGCAATCAACCTTAGTTGGCCCTTTATTGATTTTATTACCTAAATACTTGTTGAATGAAAATTAGTAGGGTATAAAATTAAAAGTCTCATGACCCTTGTCTTTGAAGTCTGCCATTTTGCCCTTGTATGTTGCCACTCATTAGCATATGATACATATGGTCCTTTAATACACTAGACAAACTAACATTACTTGTATTAAGCAGACCCTATAACAAAGATATTATCAATGTGCCCAAAAGAAAAGTACCTAATTTTCAATTATTTCTTTGACAGAATAGTTGACATGACCAAAAGAGTGAAAAAAGATGTCTGATTTAGTAAAGATTTTGATATTATTTTTGTGTATAATCATTTAGGTGATTTAAAGAAAATATTATGTTTGGACTAGAAGGAATGAAGTCATCAATTATTTGTATTGAAATCAAATTGCAGGTATGTTAATGCTCATAATTTGAGCAATTATGAGCATCAAACACAAAGAAAAGCTACGTCTAGGAAAAGGTAATGAAATTTTAAAATTAGATTATTAGAAATTGCACCACTATGCTATAATTATTGTATAATCTGATTAAAATTTGATATATTAACCCCAGTGTTGTGGAGTTGTGGATGCATAACTCCACCTACCATAATTAATGAAAGAAAGAATGGCCACTTATGTCATTACTGCCTAGCAAAGGCTTGAATTTACCTCCCCTTGTATAAAAACAAATGAACTATATATGGTTGTGTGGTAGTTCAGATGATGTTATATATAGAACATTAGTGTTTCTTAGAATTAGGATTTTTAACCGTGGACTATGGAGATATTGTTACAAAATAGTTACATAGAAAATTGGGACCGGTATAGTTTGATAGACAACTGAGCCTTGTGTGTTTGATGAACAAAGCATTCTTTAAAATAAACTAATATTTATATGCATTATTCAAGGGTACCTTGTATCCGTTAATTCCATTCAAAGATGATCGATTTTCAGTGTAATACCATTGCCCTCGTTTACTTTGAAGGTAAGGATATATGATTCCTCCGGAAATGAAGCCCCCAAAAAGCAACCCAAAGTTTACAACACGTGGAACAATCATACCAAGACCAACCCATGATGCAGAGAAATCAAAATAGAACCTGTAAATATAAAACACATGTTAGTACTTTTTTAGAATGTTCTTGTAAATGCTTATGCTACATTGATGATGAAAGGAAACCTTTTTGTGCTCTCATATGTAGTCATTTCCATGTTTGTTTCCTCACAGCCCAGGGGTGTATATATCTTATATATCTAGCCCAACATAAGTTTACATGTATATGTTGTAGTTAACCAATCCACTGGAGATGGAATGTAAAGTGAGTATGTCAGACGTGTGGTGTATGTGAACATATGACTACTCTCTCCATCCCATCCCATAACAAATAAGTTTGTAAGGTTTAAAATTTGTCAAGAAAAAATGAACATTCTATACAAACATGGAAGATTATTGTCTCCTAATGCGGAAGCTAATTATGGGTGTATGTAGACGATAACTACCAAATCAAGAGACATCTTATGGGAAAGGACAATAGATGAGGGTACATGCGTCTTTCGCCAATGTCCTTAATCTATCTAAAATTGTTTAGAAACCTATTTTCTATGGGACGGAGGGAGTACTATTTATATGTCTATATGGAAGTAATACAATGGTATATTAAAGCCTTTATCTTTCTATGTTTTAAAATAGTTTGCTTTGGAATATCATAGAATGTGTGTATCAGCATACTCAAAGTGATAATATGTAAGTGAACATTGGAAAGCGGTCATGTATTAATGGTAGAACCAACTACACATTCGTGTGGAAAGGAATTAGAAGAAAAGTGTAGCTTTTATTATAATAATGCATTTCTACGGCATGTCATTGGTAGGGATGAAAATAATCACAAACAGTCATATTTACTGTACAAAAATAATTCCCAGTTGATCAGAAACTCACTATATTTGCATTTAGTAAGGATATTAATAAAGTGATAAAAAGAAATTAGAAAAATGAAAAGTTAAATACGGTAATGACCAGAAATGGCCATAAAAGATATTACTATTATGGAAATGAGCCCCAGTAAATGGAATATTTCATTCTCGCTTTGATCGCCTAGTCATTGGATAGGTCAAAAGACGTATTAAATTATAATTGATTTCATACCCAATTCAACCCAAGGTACCAACTGTGGGTACCTCTAATGTTATGATCAATGGTATATCTTCAATGATAGTTACGAACTCTCCCAAACTTTTATCTCCAGAATTGATTGTATTGATGTAAACATTTAAATCATTAGCAAATGTGAAATAATGTGATTGACTCTTGATGAATGGTTGGTGAATCCAGATCACTAGTGTAAGTTTATTTGGTTGATTTATTCTCTTTTATTTTATAATCATCACAATGTGCCCGTGTTGGACCTACTACCCATTATTAACCTATCAAGAAGCAATATACAAATGTTTCTTCTTAGTGTTAAATAGTATATGTAGATCCATGCTTTGTGGTAAATTTGTTATTATGGACACGGACCTTTGCCTGAATCTTGAATAAACCCAAGACAATATACAATAAGAAACAAACAAAATTCTGCCCTTGATATTTCATGGATTAAAAATCCAACTTTAACTAGTGGGCACTATTCAAACATTGTGCCCCTATTCAAACAATGCCTTTCTATATCATAAAAGGACTTTTCATATTATAAAAATTCATATTTACTCTTGTAGAAATTTTGTAGCTACTTTTTCTTGTGGGTTCAAATTTTTAATCTAAATACTTAAAAAATATGGAAATTCAGAAGCACATTTGATGCGAATGAATTTCATTATAGCTATTTTGTTATTGTAGAGTTAGAAAATAATATACCTACAAAACTTTCATAGAAAATAATACGGGAAGAAATGCTACAAAATTGAAGTAACGCCATGTTTAAAATATTGTTGCTTGTTTGAAGAATTAATGATTTGTCCCAGTAAATCGATAATATAAGGGTGTATGTGGGAAAGAATGATCATATATTATGACAGATTAAGAGAGAACAAAAAAGATGCATGTGTTCTCATTTTATTTACTAATTAGACACTATCATTGATTAATGGTGATTGGTTAATGGCAAGTAACATTATAATACCTACTAAATTTATGCAACTATTTAATGCAAAAACTATTTTGTCCTGTCCCTTATATTTGAGTACATTTTTGAATGCTTGAATGCGCTATATTACAAGACTAAGAGAGTACTCATCTATATATTCATAGAAGGAAAGCCCCGAGGCGAAGGGGCAGAGTTATGGTCTATGGTTATCTTTCTATGGCTCACAGTTTCTGAATAGAAATGACAATTATTTGTGATATTATGCACGCGATCACAAATAAAAATTGTGGAGGAAATAATCTGAATAAATTCCCCACCTATGCTTATAAAGTTCTAGTCCAAATGTTGGGAAGACCTGAAATCCGCAACTATCACCTCCAGTATAGAACCATTGGAATACAGACCAAGAAATGCTTCCGAGAAATGCTTTCAGTAAAGCACGTACCTGCAACCTGAACTAATGTTAGTGCAAATATCCTAAAGAACATATAAATTATGTCACTTACATTTTCAATCAGAAACGCTAAACTTTACTTTGCTACATATGCCCCTTGAGGGGTATGGAAACAATTTATAAGGTGAGCCACAACTGAGCCTGTTGGAAATAGCAGTCTGTAATCAAGGATCATGACCTACAGTGAGAACAAAAACAGTAAGTGGAGTGTCATTATATGTCCTCAAGTAATAACCTAATTTTCAAACTTCCATTATTACAAATAAATAAATATTGTTATTAAAGATGCTTAAATGCTGAAAAAAATATTTGGTTGATAAATTATCATGTTCTTCTATGTTTGCTAGGATTCTTATATTGGCTACATTCATAAGCCTCTACAAATATGGACCATATAAGGCCCATGATTTGATGATACTATTGAAGGCTACACTTACATTTAACTGGCAGTTAGTAACTTCAGGAGGCTGATCATCAAACGCTAAATGCTAAACGCTAAGCAGCTAGACGTAACCTCATGTCTGGTTTGTTACCTCAGGTAGTTGATGATGATATAATTAGTTTACAGTATTCTGATGGCAGTTCACTGTTTTTAGAGGATGACATTGAAAGGGAAAAGAATCCCAAATGGTTACTTATTTGTTATGAGCATGACTGGTATGAAAATCAATTATGACAAAGTGATTTGCTTACTAATTGGCTTTGAAGAGAGGATAGGGCAAATGAGTTTGCTAAAACCTTTTGCTGCAAGAGAGGGAGTTTCCCAATAAAATATTTAGGTGTCCCCTTACATTTCTCATAATTGAAAATAGAACATTTGCAACCTGTGATTGATAGGGTGATTAGAAGAATTGCTGGTTGGAAGGGTAGGTTGCTGTCTTATGTAGGCAGGCTGGCCCTCCTTAAGGCTTGTTTGGCTAGCACTCCCATTTACTTGCTGTCTATCATTAAGTTTCCTAGATGGGCAATTGAGATGATTAACTCTCTGATACCTCATTTATTTTGGAATAACAATGAAGATAAACATAAGTATCCTTTGGCCAATTAGCAGCTATTAGCTCAAAAGAAATAGGTAGAGGGCTTTGGGACCCTGATAAGAAGTCTAAACCTTTCACTTTTGAGCTCTTTGATTTTTAGCTATGATTTAAACTCTAATTCCATTTGGACAAAAACTGTGGACCATAAATACAGGATGAATAATCCTAATATATTTTGATGCCCAGATTCTTTTACTTCACCTTTTTGGAAAGGGGTTTTGTGGGCTGCAAAGGCTGCTTTGATGGGTATTATATGGAAGGTGGGTAATGGTAGGAGGATCATTGGATTGATAACTCTAGCTTAGCTATTCAATTTTGGCCTTTGTATGTGACCAATGTGCAAAAGGCAAATCCATTAGTGAGGTTTTGGGATGGGGAGGCTTTAAAACTTTCTTTCATAGGACTGTGTCAGGAAGACTGATGCATTTATGGTATGAGCTTTTGGAGGTGGTAGAGAGTATAAGTCTCCTGAATGAACAGGATCAGATTATCTGGAGCTTTAGCTCCAATGGAAAATTTTCGGTCCGGCCACGATATGCTGTGATTAATCATAGAGGTGTTATGCCTGTTTATGTGCATGCTGTTTGGAAGCTCCAAATTCCTCCTAGAATGCAGATCTTTTTGTGGCTATTAGCTAATAACAGGTTGCTATCTAGAGATAATTTTCCAAAGCCTAGAGAGGTCATGGATCAGTCTTGTTTGTTCTGTAAGGAAAAGGAGACAATTATTCTTTGATTGTTGTGTAGCTAAGAGAGGACTACTGTTTTTGAGGTGTTACATCTAAATGAGGGCTGTGATTTTGAGCTTATTGTTTCTTGTTGGATTGTGAATAAGCAGCATGCAAACTTTAATACTATTAGTTCTTCAATGCTTTGGTGTTTCTGGAAATTATGTAACAAAATGTGTTTTTCAGGGCGAGTTTTGTACCACCGGGGAGAAAAGCTTACTGCGATGGATTGTTAGGATGCTAAGAAGACAGATGCCAATGTTAATTCAAGCTGATATCAGGAGTTGGATGTTATCGTTTGTGCAGCATCTGGAGAAGTACGTAGATCAACCACCAAGAATCAAACTGGAAGGCCTCAGAGACGATTCAGGAACTCAGTGGGGGAGGAGATAGATGGACTCTCGGCTTGTAGGGAGCTCCACCGCTGTGTCTCATTCCATGGTTGAAGCTGTATGTTTGAGTTGCAATTTATGAATCTGTAATGCGATCAGCTTAAGCTATGCCGGGCATTCCTGAACGCTTGGACAATTTTAACGTTGTAATGGTACGCTTTATGTCAATGAAGAGGGCCGGGGGGGGGGGCGGGCTCTTTTCTGTAAAAAATCATCATAGATAGCAGCGATCTGTGAATAGTGGAGGATAAATTACCTTAACCATGGGTATCATTGCCATTATTCCCACCATACTAGTGAAGAAAATTAATAGCCCATATCTTCCCATCGGTACGTCCTCAACAATGTCTTCTTTGTCTGGATTGTCACTGAGAGATTTTGCTAACTCAGAAGTCATTGCAACAAGGTACGTTGCAAAACCACCTAATAGAAAGAGGGCAAATTAAAATTTGATCACTTAATTTGAATGCCAAAAATAATTGGTATGCAATGCATGGAAACAAGTAGACAAAAAAACAGCATACATACTACGATTCTTAACGTGACACGGTTGATTATTACCATACTAATCTACGTATGGAATATTTTTTACCACACACACACACACACACACACACACACACACACACACACACACACACACATATATATATATATATATATATATATATATATATATATATATATATATATATATATATATATATATATATAAGAACAGCATGGAGACCTCTATAATGTTACAACGTTATATATATACTTACTTGCGACTGCCACGTTAACACATGTGATGACACTGGTCTGGAGGAAGACATTCTCCTGCCGGGTGAATGGGGCCGCAGCTATACCGCAGCGCCGCAGCAGGGACACGAGGCCCCTGAGGGTGGCGAAGCAGAGGATATTTGAAGGCATGTTGAATGCTCCTACGAGCCCGACGATCATGTAGATCCGTAGTGACACCATAGAGAATATGAACGCATACACCACCGCGACGGCCATGGATCGCAGTGTCACCAGCCCCCAGAACCCAGGATATGGCTGACCCTCGAATGCCCTCTCCACAGAGGGTGCCGACTCTCCAATTGTGGCATCCATGATGGGGCCTGACTGCTTGCTCGAGCCGTCGAGTGCAAGCTCCCCCTTGTGATATCACTAGTGTTTTTTATTACTGATAGAGGAATATAAGTTAGTTTCTTAAGGAGGGGATACGAGGGGATGCATGAGGTTGGGAGAGTCGAGAGGTCGAGAGGTAGTATAGCCAGGCCGAGAGTAAAAATAGAATTCCTAGCAGACGCTGAGTGGAGGATACCTGGTTTTGCAAACACAGAGCAGAGTGACCACAAGAGGAAGAGGTCAAATACAGAGCAGAGTGACCAGAGGCTGATAAATTAGATGTCACCCTTTTTTATTTTAATTAGAATAAACAGGGAGCTTTATTAAGCCTGTGTTACAGCCATCCTGATGATAAATTAAATGCTCCAAACACCTATGGATCACTGGTAGTCCAGTAATTGAGGAGTAAATTCCTGGATTGTAATCGGAAATTAGCCTAATCCCTTGAGTGTCACTGTTTGAAAATTTCATTTCCTACCACTAGTACACGATTGATTTTCACTTATTGTTGCTATTTTTTACTGGTGGTTCATAATGTATAGGCGCCACTAGAAATTAAACTGTGAATCCAGGGTATGAACCGCCAGTCTAAATTTATTTATACCGGCTGTTTTCTTAAGTTTACCACTAGTAAAAATACATGATTTCTACTAGCGATAGCCTAAGAAAATAGCCAGTAAAAATGCATTTATGCCGGCGGTTTTCCTAACCTAGCACCACTACAAATAATTTAAAATTAATTATTTGAGCTTTTCAAATGATCTTGGATGGAGAAATGGTTTGAACAAAAGTTGTTGGATTCGAAATGATCTACAACTTTATGGTTGACAGCCTTTTCATTTAAAATCATTTCGGGCATAGAAATTATATTTTATGATTAATGATTTTTAAATTCATATTTTTTGAATTTCTCAAATGATCTCGGATGGGAAAACGATCAAAACAAATGTTGTAGATCTCGATGATATCTAAAACTTTATAGTTGAAACATTTTCATTTGAATCCGTTTAGGGCTTTAAACTCCATTTCAAAATTTAGCGGAGTGAATACTAAGGGAATATTTCTGCTATTTACTCACAAGTGACTTCAGGGTGCAGTGGTAAGGGTTGTAACATGCCAGGCTTGAGGTGCTGAGTTCGTTTCCTGGAGGTCGCATATCCATGCATTTCTCGTGAACTCGTGAAAATGCTTAGAATCATGCGAGCCTCCATGCACAATTTTTTTTGCTATTTTATCCGGATTTGCAATTTTAGAAAAGCATTTATAGTGGTGGTGTAAATCGATTTATAGTGGAGGTTTTTGTAAGAAAACCACTTGTGTAAATATTTGTAGTGGCACTTTTCTAGAAGACACCTTTGACGTTTATGATTTTTACTGGCCTTTCACACGGGTGGTTGGTCAGTGAAAATAACCTCATGTACTAATGTTTTGTGTACTAGTGTAACATGCCTTTTTTGCCTAACGGTGATTGACTGACAAACAAAATGTCTATTCTGTCCTTGTCTTCTTGATTATGCTTCCTCGAATCAGATTTGCTTGTCTTTTGTCCGTCCGGTGTGCAAGCATGCGAATCATGTGACTGAGGTTGCGCTACACGATTACTACGTCGTGTGTCGTTGAAGCACCGTGGTGATTGTTGGGGGCAGGCGTCCCTCTTCATAACCCCTGCTTGCCCTCCGCCGTGTCTGTATTCCGTTCTATAATTATTAAGTGAGATGGTGTGTTTGCACACTTCGCGATGCACCTTGCTTTTGGGCTCTGGAGTTCCACGGCGTTCGGAAGAGCACAAAAGCGATAGCACTCGGCGTTGCGCCAGTAGCGACCATCATAGGCATGGTAGTATTCGCTGTCCCGTGAACTTGTGCCCCATTTCGCTGTGCTGTGTAAGCGCTCATCGTCATATGCAGGTGGTATCCAGGTTTGGTCACGCCTGCAAGCAAAGTCATGGCGACGATGAGGACGCCCTGGGCCAAATTGGGGCAGAAGCGAAGAAGCCGATTCAAGGGTTAAAGGTGCCAGCCGTAAAGACCGATGACGGCCCAGTCCAAGTCGAACCTATCCCATGTTTTGCTTCTGCTTGCTGCCTCCGCCCTTCTCGGGGTTGGCGATGAAGTCGCCCTTCCGCTTGCAGTCCTTCTTCAGTTCTTCTTGGGTGAGGAAGGCCCTGCTTTGTCATCAGGGCACGACTTGTACTTGCTGAGGTCGATGTTGACGGCGTCTTCGCCGCCGGCGTACTCGTGGGCGAGTCAAACATCTTCCTGGTGGTGATGTTATTTTTCCTGCTGACGTTGCGGATGAGATCCTTGTCGTTTACGCCTGTTATGAAGGCGTTGATGATATTGGTCTCAGGGACTTGGTGAAGCGGATTCTTGGGCTGGTTGAAGCAACTGATGTAGTCGGGCAAGCTTTCGTTCGGCTCACGCTTGCAACCCGAGAGTTTCCATGCCGAGCCGGGCTTTGCGTAAGTCCCCTCAAAGTGGTCATGAAATTCACGCTCAAGGTCGCTCCATCAGCTGATGAAGCCTTCGCCCAGGTGGTTTAGCCAGGTCCTAGCTGAGTCCACGAGGAAGAGCGGTAGGTGTTATATCATGAAGTCTGGATCTGATGCAAACGCAGCTTTCATGGCTAGCCGGTAGTTTACGAGCCAGGTCTCTGGGTTAGTCTGTCCGTCGTACTTCTCGACATGGCTTGGAGAACGAAACTTCTTGGGCGTAGTCTGGTCCCGAAGGACCGAACCAACCCAATCCGAGGAGTAGTCTGTGTTATAACTGTTGAATCACTAGGACCATAAATCTAACCGGGTACGGTAGTTTTATTCGGGATAAAGAATATATTACATCCTATTACATGTAGAACCAGAGAGACAGAGATGGAAGGGAAAGGGTGCTGAATCTGACACCGCAGAGGGGGAAGGTTCAGCGGACGCCATCAGGTTCGTTGGTGATGTCTGCGCACGGGCAGCGACGGTCGGTGAAGAGGGCGGTGAAGACGTCGACGTCGATGGAGCGGGTGGCGCGGCTGGTGGCTTCCGTCCACTGGTTGCTCCCCTCTCTGATTGGATTAGGGTTTAGATGTCGATGGGGAGCTCGGCTCAGGTCAACCTCGTGATAAGGGCCACCGGCCCCCACCTCTTTTTATAGCGTAGGGTGACAGGGGCCCTCCAGCCATAGTGAGCTGGGCGTCCCCGATCAGGGTACGAATCAAAGGCCCAACTGGGCCGTTGGGTTCAGTTAGGATTAGAGATCAAACTAACAATCTCCCTCTTAATCTCTTTCCGTTTTTCACTTTCATCTAATTTACTTTTGTTTATTCCATTACAGATTAGCGCATAGAGCATGTCTCATCATCACAGTCCATTACCGATAGATTTAACAGCTACAATGTACTACTTTGTTCTGAAATAGATACTTATCTTTGACCCTTCTTTTGTCTAGGAATTATAGGCTTTCTGTTAAACCCATGCCGGCTATATGTTCTCTGACCACGTTGGGTGGTAAGCCTTTTTGTAAGCGGATCCGTGAGCATCTTTACTGTACTTATATGCTCAAGACTTATGACTTGATCCCGGACTTTATCTTTCATAACATAATACTTTATGTCAATGTGTTTGGTAGCACCACTTGACTTATTGTTGTGAGTATACTGTACTGCCGGATTATTATCGTAGTATAACTTAAGTGGTGTATAGATGTCGTCAACCACCTTCAAACCGGATATGAACTTCTTTAGCCAGTTCACCTGCCCCGTTGTCTTATAACACGCTACAAACTCGGCATACATTGTGGACGATGTAGTGACGGTTTATTTTGAGCTTTTCATGAAATAGCTCTCCCTACGAGAGTGAATACATATCCAGACATGGATTTTCTATCATCTCCCGCATAATCAGAATCTGAATACCCCACTATATGAAGTGAATCAGATCTTCTATACGTCATCATGAGGCCTTTCGTTCCTTGCAAATAACGCAAGACTTTCTTTACTAATTTCTAGTGTTCTATTTCAGGATTGCTCTAGAATCTGCTAAGTAACCCAGTAACAAATGCCAAGTCAGGGCGCGTACATACTTGAGCATATTGCAAGCTTCCGACAGCTGAAGCATATGGAACCGCTCTCATTTGATCGATCTCATATTGGTTCTTAGGACATTGAAAATCCCTATATCTGTCGTCCTTGGCTATAGGAGCAGGTGAGAGACTACATTTGTGCATACTGAATTTCTTTAAGATTTTCTCTATGTATGCCTTTTGTGACGGTCCTAATACCCCTTTACTTCTATCTCGGTGAATCTCGATCCCTAGAACGAACGAAGCTTCAACAAGATCTTTCATATCAAATTTTGAGGACAAAAAGTTCTTTGTCTCCAGTAGTAGACTGACATCACTACTAGCAAGTAAGATATCATCCACATACAGGACAAGGAAGATGAATTTCTCATTCTTAAACTTTGTATAGACACAATTGTCCTCTACATTCTCTTTAAACCCAAAATTTCTTATTGTCTAATTAAACTTCAAGTACCACTGTCTTGAAGCTTGTTTTAATCCATAAATAAATTTCTTTAGGCGGCATCCCATTCGTTCTTTTCCTTCCATGACAAAACCTTTCGGTTGTGCCATGTAAACATTTTCCTCTAAATCCCCGTTGAGAAATGCCGTCTTTACATCTATCTAATGTAATTCTAAATTATAATGTGCCACTAATGCTATTACGATTCTGAAGGAATCCTTACATGAGACTGGAGAAAAGGTCTCATTATAATCAATCCCTTCTCTTTGTGTAAAGCCTTTTACCACAAGTCGCGCTTTATATCTCTCTATATTCCCTTGAGAGTCAAGTTTTGTTTTGTAAACCCATTTATAGCATACTGTTTTGGCTCCTTTAGAAATTATTTCCAAATCCTAAACTTTATTGGCATTCATAGATTTCATTTCATCTTTCATGGCCTCAAGCCACTTTGATTAATGATCACTTCTCATGGCTTCTTCAAATGAGGTGGGATCATCCTCCATTTAAAATTTCTCAGTGTTGTACACTTCATAGTCAGCAGGAATAGCTGATTTTCTAACTCTTTGAGACCTTCTAGGGGCCTCCATATTTGGCACATCTTCTATTTGAGGCTGTTGTTGCTCCCCCTCATGTGTGGCAAATGGTTCTATAGGATCCTGAAGAACAGGTTCCTCATCGTCATTCATTGTTGCCACAGGCGGAATAACAATAGGCGCTGGCACCACAGTATCTTGTACTGTCAGTGCAGTGACAGTAGGTAGTGAGAAAAATGGCTCATGAATCATCAGAGTGGGCGCATACACCCGCTTCTCTTCAAGGTCAATTTCTCGAGCTACCATGCTCCCCCTCATCATTTCATCCTCCAGGAAGACAGCGTGTCTTGTTTTCACAAACTTTGTATGTCTATCTGGACAGTAGAAACAAAAATCTTTTGACTTTTCTAGGTAGCCAATAAAATGGCAACTAACTGTTTTGGAATCTAGCTTCCTAATATTTTGGTTAAATACTTTAGCATCAGCAGGACTCCCCCACACACGTAAGTGGTTTAGTGAGGGTACTCTTCCTGTCCATAACTCATACGATGTTTTGGGCACCGACTTACTTGGTACTCTATTGAGAATATGAATGGCGGTTTTTAACGCCTTCATCCACAGGCTCATCGGTAAGGTGGAGGAACTTATCATACTGCGCACCATATCAATTAGGGTACGATTGTGCCTTTCAGCTACTCCATTCTGCTGAGGTTTGCTCGGTGTAGAATACTGGGCTACTATGCCATTCTCCTGTAAGAACCTTGCAAAAGGTTCAGGAACTTGGCCATATGGGGTATGCCGACCGTAGTACCCCCCCATGGTCGGACCTGACTATCTTAATCTTTAAATTGTGTTGGTTTTCAACTTCTGCCTTAAATATCTTAAATTTATCCAATGCTTCTGTTCTTTCTTTGATTGGATAAATATAGCCATAACGGGAGTAATCATCTGTGAATGTTATGAATGAATCATAATCATCCACACTCTTTACAGGAAATGGACCACAGATGTCTGTATGAATAATCTGTAGAATTCCTATACTTCGTTTGGCATCTTTCTTAATTTTCTTTACATACTTTCCTTTAATGCATTCTCTGCATTGTTCTAAATCTGAGAGCTCTAATGGAGGAAGAATATTATTCTTAACTAGTCTTTCTATTCTCCCCCTCGAAATATGGCCTAAATGACAGTGCCATAATTTCGACAATGCATCGTGAGCTCTCTTTCGCTTTCTGTTTACATCCGTAGACGAGGATAGAATACATTGTCGCACGCAACGTTCCCATCATCGCATACAACATTCACATCATCACATAGTGATAACAAATAAAGCTTATTTTGTAAGATAGCAAGACCAACACATGCATTATTAAATGTTATCTTACATTTGCCATTTCCAAAATGGCAATCATATCCATCATTGTCCAAGCATGAAACACTAATCAAGTTTCTCTGTAACGAGGGAACATAAAGAACATCTCTAAGTATAAGTTTGAAACCATCAGCAAGCTCTAGAGAAAGATCGCCAATGGCTTCAACTTCTGCTCGGACTCCATTTGCGACTTTAACGTGTCTTTCGCTTCTTTCCGTAGTCCTCGTCGAACGGAATACCTGTAAAGAATTAGCAACATGAACAGTTGCACCTGAGTCAATCTACAAAGTAGATTTCGAATACTGTACATATAGGGATTCATTTATGAATGTAATAATGTTCTCACCTTTCTTTGCCATGATCATCTTTAAGTAATCGGGACAATTTTTCTTATAATGTCCCGTCTTCTTGCAATAGAGACATTGGTCTTTCTCTACTGTAAACTGGTTCTGCTGAGGCTTATGCAGCATAGGACCCTTTCCCTTTGACTTTGAGGAGAAGTTAGCATTATTATTCTGTTTCTTGTTGTCTTTCAGATAATTGATAGTGCCACCATTGGCAGCTTTCATTCTCTCCTCCTCTTGCACACACATAGCCATGAGCCTCTCCATGTCCCACTTTTCGGGCTGTATGTTGTAGTTGACAACAAAGGTGTCAAACTCTTTTGGCAAGAAAGCAAAAATCAGATGAATAAGGAACTCATCCTTGAGAGCTAGATCCATTGGTTTTAGCTTGGATGCCAGATTGCTCATCCTTAGTATGTGCTCTCTTATGCCACCATTACCTGAGTACCTCTCTGTCACTAGCTGCTTTATCAGCTGGGTAGCATATGTCTTTGAAGAGCCAATGAACTGACTCTTTATTCTTTCGATATACTCGGTGACGGTGTCACACTCTAGGATTGAGCCCACAATTACAGGCTCAATCATGTTCTTTATTACAGCCAAACACTTCTTGTTGGCAGTAACCCACTTCCTATGCTCAAGGTCATAGGACATTCTTTGGGATGCAAAATCCATCTTTTTGGTTGCCCAAGCGGCATTAGCCTTGTTTGTCTCCCTCACCGATGCCACAGGCTCTGTGGGACACGGTGTGGTGACTACCTAGTCCACCTCAGCCAAGATGAAGGCCAGGTCGATCTTTTTCTTCCACTCAATGTAGTTATCACCTTTGAGAGTGTGGATCTCTTTGATACAACTCATCAAGTTGTATCCGCCTGAAAACACAATTCAAATAGTGTGAGAACATAAATAATAACAATAACAATTGCATGCCTTAGTTTCAACGTTGGTCAAAATTAAAACATATAATTGTTCTCTACATTAATTCTACATCACCGTTGGGCAGAAATAGAATTAATGCAAGACAAAACATCATAATATTGCCATTAATCAACGTTGGTCATAATAATAACAATATTATGATCAATTAAAACATATCCATTTTTAAAATTAAATTCTCCTGTTGGTTCAAATTTAATAATGAAAATAACATCTTTAAATACGCAGCGGAAAAAAATAAACTCATTTTCTTAAATTTTACCCATAGGGAAATTCTTTTTTCTATTTTCTTTAAGCCATTAATCAATTTCCAGGAAATAAACATTTACTGGAAAAAGAAAAAATGAAAAATTGATTCATTTCTTTACTATTCCTATGGCCCAAAACGGCAAAGCGGCCCATGGCCCACGCCCGCGTACGCACTATCCCGCGCTCTTCCCCGCGCCCAGGCCGCAACCTGGGCCTGGGTCGGGATTTCGGCCTCGCGCCCTCGCCCGCCTGGGCCGAAAGGCAGCCCACTCGATCTGAGCTATCCATGCAGATCCGACGCCCGAGCGGCGATATCGCTCGAATAAAACGCCACCGCGGCCGTCCGACCCGAACCCTAGCGGCCATTCTTCACTTTGCTCTCTCTCTCTCTCTCTCTCTCTCTCCTCAGCGCAGCCCAGCCGCAACCGAGCGAGTCGAGCGACGAATCGGTGGAGCGCCGGCACCGTCGCCGGCCCCCTCGTCGGCGTGCGTGCTCCCCAGCGGGTGAGCGCGCCACCGTCGAGCGGCCTGGCTGCGGCGCCCCTTTGGCCAGAGCCCGGTGAGCAGCGCCCCCAGCTCGGCGTTCTTTTCCCGCGCGCCGGCGATGCAGTATCGCTGCACAGCGGCGAGGTAGGCCACCCCTTCCCCTTCTTCCCCTTCGGATTTGGTTCTCTTTTGGTGCTCGAATTGAACCAATTTGGGATGGGGATCGAAGTTAGGGTTAGGGTTTTACTGTTTCTTTTTCCCGAAAATGTTATGCGGGTTTTAGAGTTCGGTTTAGACGTGAAACCGAGCCCTCCTTCTTCTTTCTTTTACCCAGTTAGGGTTAGGGTTCATCCAAACCATCTTTCCTTAACCCAGTTAGGGTTACGGTTCAACCAAACCCTCTGTTCTTGTTAGACCCGCACTGGATCTAACCTTCTTCCTTTTCTAATCCATTTACCCGTTCTAGATCTTAAACCCTAGGAAAAACGTGGCTCTGGTACCAATGTTATAATTGTTGAATCACTAGGACCATAGATCTAGCCGGGTACAGTGGTTCTATTCGGGATAAAGAACGTAGTACATCCTAATGCATGTAGAACTAGAGAGACAGAGATGGAAGGGAGAGGGTGTTGAACCTGACACCGTAGAGGGGGAAGGTTCAGCGGACGCCATCAGGTTCGTTGGTGATGTCTGTGCACGGGCAGCGACGGTCGGTGAAGAGGGCGGTGAAGACGTCGGTGTCGATGGAGCGGGTGGCGCGGCTGGTGGCTTCCCGTCACTGGCTACGCCCCTCTCTAATCAGATTAGGGTTTAGATGTCGGTGGGAAGCTTGGCTCAGGTCAACCTCGTGATAAGAGCCGCCGGCCCCCACCTCTTTTTATAGCGCAGGGGGACAGGTGCCCTCCAGCCATGGTGGGCTGGGCGCCCCCGATCAGGGCGTGAATAAAAGGCCCAACTAGGCCATTGGGTCCAGTTAGGATTAGAGATCAAACTAACAATCTATCCCCGGGGGTGTCCTATCCTGCGTGTTCCTGGTGTTTCTCCCGGCCAGTGAGCGGTCATGCTTGTTATTCCGGTAGGAGCTTTGCCTGTTGCTGCCACCATGCTCGCGGTTGCGGGCTTTGGTCTCGCACCTTCGTGCGTCGATGGTGGGCAAACATCTCTGCCACTGCCCACTTGATCGTGGATGGAGTGCTGGTGATACTCTCGTGGCTGGTGTCCGCCACTGCACTTTCTTGGTGGGTTTTGAGCCTTCGGGTGCTGACGTCCGGAGCTTCTGACATCCTTCTTCTAATGATGGTTGTGGTATATCCGCTGCTTCTCGTAGGGCCTTGGCCAAGTTTTGGCGGGCTCTCAATCGCGGGCGGCCTTCTCCAACGCACTCAAAATAGCTGGCCACTGGGGTATTTATAAGCGCCCAAAGAAACTAGCCGTTGGGCAAAGGCAGTTGTTGTGTGCATACTCACCGAACTAATCCGGTGGTTGTCCCGACCTAGTTGTTAACTAGCTGTTGGACACTTCGGCAATGCATGGTCCGATGTCCATCACTGTACTAATCTTGTGGCTGTTTTTCGCCCCTGGAACTTTACGCGTGGCAAACGCTTTTCCTGTGCTTGTTCATGATGAATACCGGACTAATCTGATGACTGTTACTGGCATGTTGGCACTTGGTCCGGTGCTGGCATCTTCTGAGCACCGGACTAACCTAGTGATACTATGAAACCCTAGCTTGCATAGCTTGCATCCCTGTTGATGGCTTCGTCCGGTGGTGCCCTCTAGTGGGCACCGGACTAATCAGGTGCTGCTGAAACAGCATCAGTGATCTTGTTTCTTCACGGTCTTCGCGTCCAGGTCACTTCCACCTTGTATCTTGAACTTCTAGCACAACTTGTAGGTCTTCAACATGTCTTCTACTGTCTTGCTTAAAGTATCTGGATATCACAACTTTGTCTAAGTCCACATCCACCTTGCATTCTTTTGAACTATATCTTATATACTAGCAAACAACATTAATCCAAATTCTCATGTTATCCATCAGACACCAAAATCAAACTTAGTGGCCAAAAGGGTCGATTTTCCTTAAAACCTTTTTTTACTATTTGTGACTATTTCAACCACCGGCTAATTATTATCACACTTTCTAGAGGAATCGTCATAAATCAATGATGTATTACTGCATGTTGTCGTAGGAAACACGTCACGGAAGGGTATATTTGTTGTAGTGCACTTGCTCCTGAATAGTTGAATAGTATGAAAGCTCTTATAATTGTGCCATTTGTAATAATGACTTGAATCTAATTAACCCTAAATTTATAAGTTGATGCATCATATATAGTTGCTTCGTCATTGTTTGAAATGGGCTTAAAGGATTATGAGGTTTAATTTTTACCGACATTATTAACTGCCTAAGTTGTAGTGTCTCAATCTGCTATTTATTAGTGTGTGTTGATTGAGCTTGGAGAATATGTGTCTCAATCTTACATCGTGGCATCCACAGACAAATAACAAATCACAAAAGTAACAATTTACTTATGGTTGGTTGTGCAAGAGTGTTATCTGAAATCATCTTAAAATCTAGATGTCTGAAATGATCTAAAAAATTCGGGCACTTGAGATATAGGAGAAGTGAAACAATAATTGTTACCGTACAACATAAGATTTCTTGCAAATTATGCAAAACAGTAGAACTCCAGTGGAGAAAAAGTCCACGGGTTCTATATATCTCCTACTGTGCACTATGCAGAGCAAGATGAAACTACAGGTGTTCTCGCCAGCTGGCAGACGGGGCGCGCAACACACGCACGCCTCCGCAACTACGCAACATGTACATATGCACAAGTGCACAACAGCACAAGCCCATAGTAACAGTAATTACTCGGCGGCGGCGGTGTCGACGGTTTCGACAGCCACAACCTTGGCAGTCCCAAACCAGGTTAGCCCTGTCGCCGACGGAACAAGAGCCTTTCTCGCCGTGGCCGGACGGACACGGCCATCACTGTTCTTGTTCTTGACGTCAAGTGCGGCTGGGTCGCAAGTACCAACGACGGCACTCTTAGCAGCAGGAACGGTACCAACAGCGTCGTCTTTCTTGCAGCTGTGATCAAGGCGAGCGCAATGCTCCTTCTCGACTGTTTTAGAACTGCAAGATACCAGGTCTCTCGGAGGCAAGAAGCACTCCGTGGACAGGCCCATGATGTTGAAGTCGACCTCCTCGATGCTCCACGTTTCCTCCATGCACGTGCACGTCCTCTTGCCGAGCACGTGGGCCTCGGAGCCGCCGTCGTCTTGGTCGTTGGCGCTGCTGCCGAAACGGGACAGCGAAACGACGGTGCGGCCGGCGTGCGCAACGTTGATGCCGTCGACGGCGTGGTAGTCGCCGATTGCCGACTCCATTGAGGTCTCCCAGTATGCGGTCTCGGCCGACGACCCGCCCTGCATGCGTATGCGCAGCAGGTGGCTGTCCTCGAGGCGGACCAGCAGCCCCGTCCTCTGGCTGAAGTATCCCCACACGGCGTGCCTGACGACCTCGACGTCGGTGCTGCTCCGGGCGCGTAGAGCTAAGGGGTCGGCGTCGACGCGGAGCACGAAGCAGTCGTCGCCGTCGATGCTCTTCTCGCCGACCCACGTGGCTGTCGAGAAGAGGTTTGCCGTTGATTTCGGATCAAGACCCTGCGTGCATCACATGCCATCGACGAGTTAATTACGGTGTACTCGTAGTCGTGGGAGAGAGAAAAGCCACATGGACGCACGTTCGAGTTGAACGCGAATCTTCTGTGCGCAGTGCGTATTGAAACTACGGTACATTACTCTACACTTGATAGCGAGGATTATGAATTTATGATTTCGATGCAAGATGCCACGAAAAATGATGCAATTGATAGATACCTGGACGCATCGACGGAGAGGTCTCGGGGGTCCCCGTGAAGCGTGGGCCTGCTGCCAGGGAGTCTGGCGCCAGGCGACTTTGCCGTCGCTCCCGGCGCTCATCTTGGTGCCGCCGGCTACTACCATTTCCACGCACCACATCTCCGGCCTCTTCTGCCACACCACGAAGCCACCGGCAATCTCGCCGCCGCCGTGGACCATGCCCATACCCGTCTTGGCTAATTTCTGCCCCTTGGTTGTCCTCATCAGTACCTTCCCCACCGCGTACATGCTCGTCGCCGCGCTCAGCGCCGGCTCGCCTCCAGACGCCGCGACGTACTGCTCCACGATGTACTTCGCCTTCGACACCTCCTGGAAAAATCAAAATGTTTCTTATTAGCCACCACGATCAGGATCAACATGTTGATATATTCAGCGGAACCGATCGTCCAATTTGGTAGCTAATTAACGTTACATACAAGGGGCTCCTCCTTGATGTCCTCTCCGGCCATGGCTTTCCTCGCCTCCACGGGCTGCGGCACCAGCGGCGCGCCAATCACCCCGAGCATGAGCTGCACATCCGCCTGCGAAGGCAGCGCGCCATATTGTCGATGGCGTTGATCCATGCGCGACTGCACCCATGCCTTTACCGTGCGTCGCCGGCGCCGGCCGTGGCCAGACGACGGCTCCTGGTGGAGCTCCGGGACAGGCACCTCGAGCACTGTGTCGAGGCCATCCTCCCGGTCTAGGTTGGCGCACATCTTCCGCATGGTGAACTACACTGAATCAACAATCTCCTAGCTAGCCGCACTGCGCACGACTTGTGACTGGTTAATGGAACAATGGAAGAGGGAGCTGTGCTGTCCAGGAGAATGAGCCCTGCTGGCGATCATATATATGGATGGATGGCCAGACCATGGATGTGGCTCCACGTTCTGACCCCTTTCGTTCGTTTGGCCGGTTTCCACCCAATCACATTATTTTATTGTTTATTAAGATAGCCCATTTTGCCAGGGACCAACAGTATTTGTTTTATAACAAAACAAAACATCAAATGATAATGGCCTAGTGCGTGGGATGGACCAGCAATGATTTGCAAGCATTCTGAACTCCAAATAACATGCCGATGTTTCAACGTTTCTTCGTGGAGGCAACTTGTAGGGTCAAATGGTGGCACGGCGCCGGGACATTCAGCGTGACAGATGGATCGACGTGCTGCAAAACGACAACCCGACAGCGACGAAAAATGTAGCGGCGAATCTGCACTCATGTGCACCGGCAACAACAATTCAATGTACCTTCCCGAAATGATTTTGATTTCATTGTTAGCTAGCCCGACAATGAAATAAAACGGGAGATTGCGAAGGATCGGCGCTGATTTGGGAACCCAACAATGTGTTTGATTCCTTTGTCTAGGAGTATAAGGATAATCCATATATATATGATCTGATCATAAATTGTTTTGGTCCATGCTCCATGGTGGCCGTCGATATAACCGACCTGCATTACATGAGTTTAAATCTTGGTGGATCATATACATCAGCATATTCTATTTCCATAACAGCAAAGTGCCCATTATTAATCCAGCTCGAACATAATCTGATCAGGTATTAAACAATGTATTAGTACTCCCCCTGTCCCTGTATAAATAAATTTATAGAGTTGTTTTAAGTCAAACTTTTTAAATTTTGACTGAGTTTCTTAAAAAAAATGTTAAGACTTATGGTATCAAATTAGTATCATTAGATTTATTATAGAATATATTTTCATGAGGTACTCATTTTATGACCTAGATGTAGTTACTCTATTCTATAAAGTTAGTCAAACTTAAAAGGTTTGACTGGGACGGATTCTAGTAATTGATTTATTTGGAGACTGACCTACTAACAAGCCATCAATGTTACAATGCTGGTGCAAGTCTGAGGCTAGGACTGATGATGTTTATTTGTATAAGATAAGAATCTCTGCAATGGATGGTGTAGTAACGATTTTAAATACCAACTCTAAAAATTGATCTTGAGGCTTAATTATATGGCTCATTAGTATGGATAGTTTGGGTGAAAGGTTAGACTATGGTTCACATGTACTCCCTCACCCTATAATACAATGTACTCCAATAATTTTAAGACAACTTAAAGTGACACTCAAATGATATATGTACCCATAGATTAAACCCAATTAAAGAGTTTCTCCCAAGATTATGGTTTTCTTTTAACAAATTATGTCCAATATCTAACTATGAGCACCACATAGAGACGGGTCAAGTCTATACATACCATGAGACAGAATTGTAGCTCTCGACGTGATATACAACATTGTAGTTGACAAGTTTTTTTTTTCAAATTGTTTAGAGGCCCAAAATATTGTTTTATGTTTATGGATTTTGAAATTTAAAATTTAAAATTTTCGAAAAACCTCGGATGTTGACATGATTTATACGGAAGTTGTTCTTAGCAATACAATCTACATCTTTGTAGTTGACAAGTTTTTTATTTGAACTCTTTTAGAATCACAAATATGTGTTTTAAGTTTATATATTTGAATTTTAAAATTTATAATTTCTAAATGAACTTGAATGTTCACATAGTTAATGCCAAAGTTGTAAGGGCTGCTCTTATCTACGTGTTCGTTGTTCATAAGTTTTTTTTAACCAAATCAGCATGACAATCCCTACCTATTTTTTTTCAATTAAATGAAAGAATGTTATGTACAGTGAGCAAACCAGAGCGAAAAGAAAAGTACAAGGCAACTAGGCCCAAAAGAAAAAACTCTCAAATTACATATATAGCTGTCTCTCCAAGAACCAATGGATGCTTGCCTAGCCGGCTTGGCCTTGGTACATACCAGGCCAAGTTCATTCTTGAAGTGTCTCTTCCATTCATTGATATCAACTCTTCCATTGTCAAAGATGACACCGTTTCTTGTACACTAGATTATTCAACACCATGTTATAAGAATTTCCCTAAATACAGCATTATCAAAATCAGCTTTGGCTTGTAGAATCATGTCAAGGGGGCTGAGGCTCAAATTCCAATTTATTGGTATGGTCAACCAGCAATCACAGCTGAAAGTGTTAGATAATTAGGCATTTTCATGGTCAATTTAATCCAGAAATAAAACATCAGCAGGTTTGTGACGACATATATGTATATGTGTATATCACTAACAAACGCTACATCATGCAAGTATGACATACCGATCGATACAGTAAGAACACAAAGTACGGTAATTAGAGAGTTAAGAGTGTACCCAGCGGAGGGTCCCATACCAAGGGCATCGGAGGCTCCATTCACACCAGACATAGTGCGTTGCTCGAAGTCGTGGACCATAGTCAATGCAGAAAGGTGTTCACAGTGCAGTCCCAGAAACGGTCACCAGGAAGAAGACACCTTGCTGTTCCGCGAGCGATCACCAAGAAGAAGACGTGTGCGACGTGGACGAGCAGTCGCGGAATCGCTCCCCAAAAACCTAATCGCCGCACACCGTGTGCAAGGTTCGCAGGCGGACGAGGGTTCCGGAGGCACCTGCTCTCCCGTTGCTCCGTGCGCGCAGAGGTACGGGGCGGGGAAAACCAAAGGGCGGCTGAGATGTGGTCTCTCGAGAGCGAAGGGAAGATTGGACTGACGGAGGACTTCTACTTTTATGCCGGCTGCAGGGAGGGAGAAAGCCAGCCGAGGAACTCAGGAGATGGAGACACAAAGATACGGTAACTGACGCAATCAACTCGCCTCCACCATAAAAGAGAGAATTCCCGTAATTATATGGATTAAGTGCCAAAACCTGGCCACGCCCGCCCATCCACTCGCTCGCCGCCTGCCTACCTGCCACGCCCACGCCCACGGCCTTGGCCCGGCCCAGCCCGGCCGGCGGCGGCGGCGGTGGCAGCGCGCGCGCGTGTGGCACTCCTGTGTCCTTTTCTCAGCTCCTCAATTAAGATGGATAATTTCCGACCAAATAAGCTGAGTCAACGTTCAGTCAAAATCCCGTACGGTATTAAACCATACAACGCTTAATGTTACAGACCATAGAGTTTTATTTGATTTATTAAATATTATATGGGCCAAGCCCATAATATAACCAACAATCCCCACTAAGCTCTAGGGTCTGTAACAAAGTAGTCTTAGAACCACATTTCTTTTATATACCAGTGTTTCGACGGAGACTGTTAATTTGAACATCCATCTAGAGCAATAGTTTCACTCAGTCACAGCTGAACAATGGACTAAGCCTTGAATTGACAGTTTTATTTGAGGTGAATGTCACTAAAGTCCTTAGCTGATAGTAGGATGCAAAAGGAATCCCCTCTATTTGAAGCATATAAGTCATACTCCAGTGCCTTTCATGAGTATTTAGAGATCACCCAAATCTCATTGACTGTGACCAGCAGTCTGACTCATATAGGTGTGTTCCTCAAAAGATGTTTTGTAGGACAACATCTTTGCTTTAGCAAGCCACTTGGAACACACCAAGGTAAAAAACCAACCTGCCTTACAGAAAGGAAAGATATGCATCAGAAATGAGTCTTACTAAGAATCTTTCCTCATAATTTACTACTAGCTTGTTTCACCATCCTACTTCACGGGATCTTCGATCACATAGAACAGGTTACCATTATAGTAAATTTTATATGGGTCTCAAACCCATGTCTCTCGATGCACTTTCAATCACATTGTGTGACAGACCCTTAGTGAATTGATCTACCAGATTGTTAGACGTATGAACATAGTCCAACGCTATTACTCCAGAGTTTCTCAATTTTCTGACAGATTTTAGTCGTCTCATAACATGCCTTGTGGACTTCATGTTATCCTTAGAACTGTTAACCTTCGTAATCATAGTCTGGTTATCGTAGTTCATAGAAATAGCTAGTATGGGTTTTTCAACAACCGGTAAATCCATAAGGAGATCACGAAGCCACTAGGCCTCGAGGCCGGTGTGTCTAATCTTTGTGAGTTACGCTTTCATTGTAGATTTATAGGTTCATTAAGATAGATACCTTTTGAGACTTCTAGGAAGCAGACACCACCTCATAAAACACATATCCACTTGTGGCATAAAGCTCATCAACATCGGAGATCTAGTTGGCATCACAATAGCATTCCACACCTTGATGTTAAGTATAATGAATACCATAACTCATAGTGCCTTTTAGATTGCGCATCACTCTCTAGAGAACGCCGCGTTGATCATCTCATGTTTGACACATCAAACAATCTGCTTACACACAACAAATGAGATGTCTGGCCTTGTTGCACTAGCAAGATACATGGCAACCAATGATCTAGAATATCTCAATTGATCTCTTGCTATTCTCGATTTTCCTCAATACACATTAGGGTCATAAGGTGTAGGAACAGGTTCCTTATGACCTTTGACTATGTGATCGGAGATCCCATGAAGTAGGATGGTGAAACAAGCTAGTAGTAAATTGTGAGGAAAGATCCTTAGTAAGACTCATTTCTGATGCATATCTTTCATTTCTGTAAGGCAGGTTGTTTTTTTACCTTACTATGTTCCAAGTGGCTTGCTAAAGCAAATATGTTGTCCTACCGAAGATCTTTTGAGGAACACACCTATATAAGTCAAACTGCTGGTCACATTCTATGAGATTTGGGTGATCTCTAAATACTCATGAAAGGCACTGGAGTATGACTTATATGCTTCAAATAGAGGGGATGCCTTTTGCAGCCTAGTATCAGCTAAGGACTTTAGTGACATTCACCTCACACAAAACTATCAATTCAAGGCTTAGTCCATTGTTCAGTTGTGACTGAGTGAAACTATTGCTCTAGATGGATGTTCAACTTAACAGTCTCCATCGAAGCACTGGTATATAAAAGAAATGTGGTTCTGAGACTACTTTGTTACAAACCCTAGAGTTTGGTGGGGATTGCTGGATATATTATAGGTTTGGCCCATATAATATTTAATAAATCAAATAAAACTCTATGGTCCATAACATTAAGCGTTGTATGGTTTAATACCGTACGGGATTTTGACTGAACATTGACTCAGCTTATTTGGTTGGAAATTATCCATCTTAATTGAGAAGCTAAGAAAAGGACACAGGAGTGCCACGTGCGTGCGCGCCGCCGCTGCCACCGCGGCTGGCCGGGCCGGGCCGGGCCGAGGCCATGGGTGTGGGCGTGGGCCGAGCTGAGGCCGTGGGCGTGGGGGTAGGCGTGGGCGTGGGCGTGGCAGGCAGGCAAGCGGCGAGCGACGAGACGGGCGGGCGTGGCCAGGTTTTGCCACTTAATCCACATAATTACGGGAGTTTCTCTCTTTATGGTGGAGGCGAGTTGATTGCGCCAGTTACCGTCTCTTCGTGTCTCCGTCTCCTGAGTTCCTCGGTTGGTTTTCTCCATCAACGCCACAGGCATAAAAGTAGAAGTCCTCCGTTAGTCCACTCTTCCCTTCGCTCCTGAGAGACCACATCTCAGCCACCCTTTGGTTTTCCCCGTCCCGTACCTCTACGCGAACGGAGCAATGGGAGAGCAGGTGGCTCCAGAACCCTCGTCCGCCTGCGAACCTTGGACGGGGTGTGCGGCGATTGGGTTTTTGGGGAGTGATTCCGTGACTGCTCGTCCACGTCACAGACGTCTTCTTCCTGGTGATCGCTCACGGAACAGCAAGGTGTCTTCTTCCTAGTGACCGTTCACGGGACTACACTGCGAACATCTTCCTGCATCGATTGTGGTCCACGACTTCGAGCAACGCACTATGTCTAGTGTGAATGGAGCCTCCGATGCCCTCAGCATGGGACCCTCCACTGGGTAGACTCTTAACTCTCTGATTACCGTACTTTGCGTTCTTATTGTATCGATCGGTATGTCATACTTGCATGCTGTAGCGTTTGTTAGTGATATACACATACACATATATGTCATCACAAACCTGCTCATGTTTTATTTCTGGATTAAATTGACCATGAAAATGCCTAATTATCTAACAATCCAAAAACCTAATGTTAGGCAATTTTCTGTTAGTGGTTTTGCTGCTTCTTTGAAGCCGAATATCTTTGATGGCAAGAATTTCATGATATGGCGTGCCAAGATGGTGTTGTGGTTGACTGCTATGAACTGCTATCACGCCGCATAGGGGAAGCCTGAATAATTTACTCTTGAGGAGGAGCAAAAGTTCTTGGCTACCGATGACCTATTTCGAGGCGTCGTGATTAGTGCACTTCATAGTAAGTATGAGAAAAACTACATATCTTGCACATCAGGCAAAGAATTATGGGATGCTCTTGAGGCAAAGTTTGGAGTTTCTAATGCTTGTAGTGAGTTGTACCTTATGGAGTTGTTGTTTGACTACAAAATGGTTGAAAACCATTCTGTAGTGGAATAGGCTCATGAGGTACAGGCGTTAGCAAAGGAACTATAACATTTTCCATGTTTGTTGCCCGACAAGTTTGTGGCCTGTGGTATAATCGCTAAGCTGCCACGTTCTTGTAGGGATTTTGCTACTTCGCTAAAACACAAGAGACAAGAGTTTAGCATGGCTGAGCTTATTGGATATCTTGATGTTGAGGAGAGGGCGAGAGCAAAAGACAACCGTGGAAAAGGAGTTGAGTCTTCCGCTGCCAATATGGTGCACAAGAAATACTCATTTGCATCCCGTAATAAAAAGAAGAAGAACATGCAAGAGAACAATGATACAAAGCCTAAGCAAACTGCTAAGTTTAAGAAGAAAAACAACAAGAAAGGTGGAGGTTGCTTTGTTTGCGGGAGTAATGAGCATTGAGCAAGTGCATGCCCAGACCACAAATATAAGCAAGAAAAGAAATCAGCAAACGTGGTGATTAGCGAGACTGGAGGAGGAACATCTGGGTATGGTAATTATTTACCTTTTGTTCTTTCTGTTTGTCTTTCACCTGAGTGGTGGATGGATAGCGGTGCTAATATTCATGTGTGTGCTGATGTTTCTTTGTTTACTTCCTATCAGGCCGGCGGGACTAGAGCCTTGCTGATGGGAAACGGTTCGCATGCGCGTGTTCTTGGTGTTGGTATGGTTGTTCTGAAGTTTACTTTAGGAAAGACGGTGCTATTAAAGAACGTGCAGCATGTCCCCTCCATCATGAAGAATCTTGTTAGCGGTTCTCAAATGTGTCGTGATGGCTTTAAAATTGTGCTTGAGTCGAATAAGTGTGTTATGTTGAGACATGTAACATTTGTTGCAAAAGGTTTTAATTGCGGAGGTTTGTTCCGCTTATCTTTGCTTGATGATGTGTATAATAAAGTAGTGAATAATGTTAATGTTTCGAATGAGTCGAATATATGGCATTCACGACTTTGTCAAATTAATTTTGGTTGTCTCACGTGGCTTGCAAATCTGAATTTAATCCCGAAATTTAACTTAGTCATAGATTCTAAGTGTCCGGTGTGTGTGCAATCGAAGCAACCGCGCAAGCCTCACAAGGCTGCTGAGGCAAGGAACTTGGCACCATTAGAACTCGTTCATTCTGATTTATGCGAAATGAATGGTGAATTGACTAAAGGCGGTAAATAATACTTCATGACATTTATAGATGATTGTACTAGATTTTGCTACGTATATTTATTTAAAACTAAAGATGAAGCGTTGCATTATTTTAAAGTCTATAAAGCTGAGGTAGAAAATCAACTTGAGAAGAAAATCAAACGTTTGCGGTCCGATCGCGGGGGAGAATATTTCTCAAATGAATTTTCTGAGTTTTGTGCTGTGCATGGAATTATTCATGAGAGGATGCCACCATACTTACCACAGACCAATGGGATTGTAGAGAGAAAGAACCGCACTCTAACTGATTTGGTTAATGCCATGTTAGAGACTCCGGGACTAAGGAATGGTGGGGTGAGGCTATATTGACAGCGTGTCATGTCCTGAATAGCGTGTCATCGAGGAATGGGAGAAGAAGAGATTAAAGCTCTCTTACCTACGAACTTGGGGTTGTTTGGCAAAGGTGAATGTGCCAATAAATAAAAAGCGAAAGCTTAGACCAAAGACTATTGAATGTGTTTTTCTTGGTTATGCTATTCACATCGTGGGTTATAGATTTTAAATTATAAATTCTAGTGTTCCTGAGATGGCTGTTGATAGAATCATGGAATCTAGAGACGCTACATTTTTTGAGAATGAATTTCCCATGAAAAATGCACCTAGCACGACTGGTCATGAATTTATAATTCCCATGAGCATGAAAATTTTACTCCAATAGAACAAATTGAGGAACCCTATATGCAAAATCCTGAGGAGGATGACACTATAGTCACTAGAAAAAGTAAGAGACAGAGGACTGCAAAGTCTTTTGGTGACGACTATATTGTGTACCTTGTGGATGACACACCAATGACCATTGAAGAGGCATATTCCTCTCTTGATGCTGACTTATGGAAGGAAGCAGAACGAAGAGAGATGGATTCTGTTATGTCTAATGGAACTTGGGAAATAGTTGATCGTCCTTATGGGTGCAAGCCTATAGGGTGCAAATGGGTGTTCAAGAAAAAGCTTAGGCCTGATGGTACTATCGAGAGATACAAGGCAAGACCTATGGCTAAGGGTTATACTCAAAAGGAAGGTGAGGATTTCTTTGATACTTATTCACCGGTTGCCCGATTGACTACAATTCGAGTTTTGCTTTCCCTGGCAGCCTCTTATGGTCTTATCGTTCATCAAATGGACATTAAGATAGCTTTCCTAAACGGAGAGTTAGAGGAGGAGATCTATATGGATCAGCCGGATGGGTTTGTAGCAAATGGTCAAGAAGGCATGGTGTGTAAATTATTAAAGTCATTATATGGCCTAAAACAAGCTCCTAAGCAGTGGCATGAGAAGTTCGACATAACTCTAACATCTGTTGGCTTTGTTGTGAATGAAACTAACAAATGTGTGTACTATTGGTATGGTGGGGGTGAAGGAGTTATTTTGTGCTTATATGTTGATGACATACTAATCTTTGGATCCAGCCTCAAAGTGATTGAGGAGGTGAAGGATTTTTTATCTAATAATTTTGAAATGAAAGATTTGGGAGAGGCTGATATTATTCTTAATATCAAGCTTCTGAGAGAAGGTGATGGTGGGGTAACTTTGTTACAATCCCACTATGTGGAAAAGGTGCTGAGTCGCTTTGGGTTTAGTGATTGTGAACCTGCTCCTACACCTTATGACCCTAGTGTGCTATTGAGGAAAAATCGGAGAATAGCAAGGGATCAATTGAGATATTCCAAGATCATTGGTTCACTCATGTATCTTGCTAGTGCAACAAGGCCTAACATCAAATTTGTTGTGTGCAAGCTGAGCCGGTTTATGTCAAACCCGAGAGATGATCACTAGCGTGCTCTTGAGAGAGTGATGCGCTATCTAAAAGGCACTGTGAGATATGGTATCCGTTATACCGGACACCCAAAGGTGCTGGAAGGCTATTGTGATGCCAACTAGATCTCTGATGCTGATGAGCTTTATGCCACAAGTGGATATGTGTTTTCGCTTGGAGGTGGTGCTATTTCCTAGAAGTCTTACAAGCAGACTATCTTAACGAAGTCTACAATGGAAGCAGAACTCACAGCATTAGACACCGCTGGCTCTAAGACCGAGTGGCTTTGTAATCTCCTTATGGATTTACCGGTTGTTGAAAAACCCATGAAAGGATCAAGATGCCCAAGAGGGGGGGGGGCAAATTGGGCTAATTCTAAAATTCTTTGCAATAATTAAAACCTACACTTAGCCCACTTCACCCCTTGTGCCTAGAAAGTGTTTCTAATTTTCTACCGGACAAAAGTTTAGCACCCTAAGTTCCAATCCTACTCTAGCATGGCAATTCTATGAATGTAAAGACAAGAATTGAATTGCTCAAAGTAAATGCTTAAAGTAAAGAGAGAAGGAGGAATGTGGCGATGTTTTGCCGAGGTATCGGAGAGTCGCCACTCACCACTAGTCCTCGTTAGAGCACCCGCGCAAGGGTGTATCTCCCCCTTGATCCGTGCAAGGATCAAGTCCTCTCTATGGGTTGATTCTTCGACACTCCATCGTGGTGAATCACCCACAACCGCTCACAACTTGAGTTGGATATCCACAAGCTCCACCGGATGATCACCAAACACCCAATCACCACCAAGCCGTCTAGGTGATGGCGATCACCAAGAGTAACAAACAAGAACTCTCACTTGACCACAACAAGCCTAATGAGAAGGGTGGATGCACACTTGCTACTCTCTTTTTGCTAATGAGGCCATAATCTTGGATTCTCAAATCTCAATCACCTCACTAGGCTCTTGCTCTCCTTGGCACTCTCAAGGGTGTTTCTTAGCTGTTGAAATGGGCAAGAGTACTCCCATGAATGAATAGAGGAAGTATTTATACACCCTCGTTCAAAATGAATCGTTATGTGCCTCTGCGGGGTGACCGGACGCTCCGGTCAAGGAAACCAGATGCTCCGGTTAGTTCTCCCCGCAACCGAGCAGTTAAGTTGTGACTGGACTCTGACCAGCGTCCGGTCAGCACTGACCAGACGCGTCCAGTCACAAAAACTGCTCTCTAGAACCTTACTGATGTTGACTAGATGCTGGAACCCAGAGTCCGGTCACTTTGCTGCTCAGCGTCTGGTCAGTAACCAAAACCTGACCAGTGTTCGGTCAGCACTGACCAGACACGTCCGATCAGGATTCTCCATCTCTGGAACCTTACCGGAGTTGACCGGACTCTGGCACCCAGCGTCCGGTCACTTTTCACTCAGCGTCCGGTTGCAACCAGACGACTTCACCTTGATCAAATGAACTGACCGGACTCTACGCCAGCATCCGGTCACACCGGAACCAGCGTCCAGTCAACATTTGACCCTCCATTCACTTCCAACTTGAAATCATATGTGAATGAAGTTTGCTCCAATTGATCTTAGGGCTACTTTGGAGCTATCTAGTGCTAGATTTGACAAGTGTGCACCACACCTAACCCACTAGACTCACCTAGGTCAAGCTACTAGTTCATACCCCTTAATAGTATGTCCAAAGGAAAAACAAAATCCTAAACTACTCTAAGTGTCTCTTCAACACCAAACGACACTTAGAACTAGTCCATCCTTAACCTTGCCATCCATCCTTTGAAAACCGAAATGATTTCCATCGTAGGTGCATGACATCCATGATTGCCCAATCAATTGCCATTACCATGACCTAACTTAATTGCCTCTATAAAACACATGTTAGTCATAGTAATCTCATATTGTCATTAATCACCGAAACCCAACTAGGGGCCCAGATGCTTTCAATCTCTGCCTTTTTGGTGATTGATGACAATACAACCTCGAGTATGTAAAAGAGACGAGGTTTTCAACATGCTTGGTTCATATAAGCTTTTGACAATAAGAACAAAAGAGTTAGGCAAGCTTATATGACCCAAGCCAACATGATGTACTCAAAAGATATGAAATAAGCATGAGTACAATAAATAAAGCTCATTTGCATCAGAGTAAAACGCGGAAGCAAAGCAAATGAGCATAACCAAGTGACATGACATATATAAAGATCAAAGTAGAGAGCACACATGTCACATATCACATTAATATCACTATCACATAAATATCACGATCACACGTATATAGTTCAAATGCATGAAAGTAAACATGAATGCATAATAATGTATCTCACACATAAAAAATCAAATGTAATAAATAAGCTCCCCCTAGATATATCGCTCTCCTAAGTCTATCATACTCGATCCCTCTTCCCCTTTGGTGTCAAACACCAAAACCTAAGGGTCGATCGACGGGGCTAGAGCAGTCGAGTCGGGCGCTGAGGCGCAGTGAGCGATCTGAAACTGGGTAGCATCATCATCTGATCCTGAGCTCTGAGCTGTATGACCCTCTATCGCTGGAAGTGACACTGAAGCGGTCTGGGTCAGATCTGGAAGTGGTGCGACCTATGACTCTGCAGGTATGATAGTAGCAGGTGGCTCTAATGATGCAACTGATCATGGGAGCGTCTCTGTAGTCCTAGTAATAGGAGCAACTGTGGAAGGACGAGGGACATGTAACTCTAGCGGTGTAGGCTACCCTATCAACTCATTGAATGTAGCACCAAGGCTCCTAGAGACTGGGGTGTCTATCACAAGCATCGACGAACTCTGAGCCGGTGTGAAGCCCGTATGTAGAGGTGCGAAGGAAAGACCCTAGGCTATCAAAGGCGAGGCAAACCACTAGGACACCTGCTCTGTTGGTGAAGGAAACTGTGTCGCTAGCTGTCTCTGACTCTGAAGCCCACTAGGCTGTACAACTGGAGTATGTGAAGTGGTGGCAGGCTGGCCGAGCTAAAGTGTAAGATGTGGCGGTGGAGCCCCAATAGCAGTAACTACATGATGCATTAATCCAAGTAACTACTGCTACATGAGGAGCTACTGCTGCTGCTGGATAGCCTGCTGCTGTCGCTGGAACTCGTCCTATCTAGCCTAAACCTGTGCTAGAGTAGCTACAGTCTCCTGGGCCTGGCGAGCCTAATCCTACCTCATCCACTCAATTATAGCAAGACGAGTGGGGTCTGTCTGCGGTGCCTGTGGAGTTGAGCTGGAGCCACTGGCCTCACTTTCATGTCATCGTGGAGGCATCTGAGGGATAGTCTGGTAGTCATCATCTGAGCCATCACTAGGATCACTCTCAACCATACCCTCCTACTGTGCATCTAGCTGCTCCTCCTCTATCGCTGCAATGCCCCTGATAATCTCATCCTGCTGGGCTGTAGACTCTGGCACCTCTGGGCGACGGCTCGGCTGGCCAGGTGTCCTCACTTTGCTGTGACAGAGCATCTGAGTCATGTTATAAGCTGGAAACTCTGTAGTAGCACCAGAATACTCTGCCAACATCTCAGGAGGCCTCACTGTGACTACCCTATGAATTAGAAAAGTGATCCAGTGAGCATAGGGCAACTGTCTGTGACCTCTGAATCCCTCTACAAGTGTATCTTCTATCTCAGAAAGAATGACATCCCATACATCAAACACTGTCTGCTCAATCAGAGAGTTTAGTAGCCATAACTAAATGTGAGTCAACCCCTCGTGATATCTCATCCTCGGTAGCAGAGTCCTCCTCATGATAGCATCAAGCAGTCTAGCTGTAGGAGTGAGATCTCTAGGTGTCCTGCTCGACTCCTCGCCAAAAGGCTCTGTGAAGCAAGGTCGGATGAGATATGTGGGAGGCACAAGACCACTGTGAGGGCGTCTAGGAGGCTCTGTATGACCATAACAAATCTCATGTAGCCGGATGGGTGACTGCTGAAGCCTAAGAATCTCTCTAACCTAGAAGCTCATCAGCCTGTAGTCATGGCCTTAGAATGAAAAGTGCATGAACCTGTGGCCCGGGTCAATGCAAAGTGTAGCGTAGAATTCACGGAGCCATGATGGAACATATCTGCCAGTCCACCCAAGTAGGTCTGTCAACCCTGGCAAGTAAGAGAGGTGAGGGCGGATCTGCTCTCCTACTGCTGCTACAATAGCCTAAACAGAGCATACTCTCTGAGATCTGAAAGCCACACCACTGTTCAAATAAGCATTATAGAAATCCTCCTATAGTGGTGTATAGAAACCCTTTGAAGCACGCTCATCTCTCCTCGGCGAGAACTAGTCCTCGAACTGAATGGATCTGAGATGCTGCACCTGCTTGGTCGTGGTGGCCCTCAAATCCAGATGAGTCATTGGAGGCAGACCCTGTGGTCTAGGAGGTAGACAAGAACCCCTCCTCTGTGTCTCTGGCCTCGGTGTCACCTGAGCACGGGTACGAGTAGAGCGGCGAAGCTATGGCTGAGATGCCTGCTTTGTCTCCTCTGTCTGCTCTCCCTCCTGAGTCTGCTCAGCACCCTATGACTACACTGGTGGCTGTGTCTGCTGCAGTGGCTCCTCTTGAGGCTGAGTCTTCTCCAAAACAACACGTTGTCCCTCAAGCATGATAGTCCCAGCTAGACTACCATGACGACGCTCAACCTGTTCAATGGCTGCCCTCTTTGCTGTTGAAAGTTGATCTGCAATGACAACACCACTTCGAGCACCTCCTCTCTCTACACGCTCTACGGCGGCTACAACTACTGCTGCTCTCTCTGTATCAGCATCTGGATACTTGCGCTTCTTCGTCACTAGCTTCTTTGCCTTGCCTTTTACCTCAGTAGGCAAGCGAGGCGGAGGCCTCGGATCCTCATCACATAGACCACCTCTGGCGTTCTTGACATGTGCCACCGCTGGAGCTAAAAAGAACAACTGCCACTGACAAGAATCAACTACCAACTATCACTTCCGAGGCTTGGCCTCGATCTGTACTCGCGAGCTTGGCCCCGAGTTAACTGACAACTGCCAAAGTAACCTCAGAAATACCGACTCGCTGTATGATAGAATAGATTGGATATATGAATAATTTCAATATACATCTAGAGATACGAAACCCTAGGAAGCAAGCAATAGATACGAAATTAGAAGCGAGGGCTTGCTACCTGACGAACCAGCGAACCGAAGAGCAGAGGAACAAAACACGGGGAACCACCGAGGATCGCCTAGGGTTAGGGTTCCGATGCGGTGGCCGATTGTCACAATGAAGGCACAGCGATGTAGGCGCTGGTGATGACAGCTAGGGCACCAGCGATGCTTAGGCGGTGGCGTTGATGTGGGCAATGGTGGTGCAGAGCAGAGACGCGGGCGTGAGGCTATGGCACTGGTGGCGCTAGGGCACGAGCACGCAGGTGGTGGCGCGAAATTGCTATGAGCGGCGAGGGCGCAGTGCGGCATAGGCACGTGGCAGAGTTGGTGCGGGCGTAGCGGCACGAGCAGGCAGCGCGGCGAGGGCGCGGCGGCTACAGTGGTGGCTCGGCATGACCGTGCAGTGGCGGCTAGGGAATGAGCGCAGCGCGGGCAAGAGCGGCAAAGTCGGCACGGTGGTACGGGTTGGGTCAAAACGTGCGCAGTTATATGGTGGTCCCCCGATGGATGAGAAAAGAAAACAAAACAGAGACCGGAACCCACACGACTTCAACTGATCGGACGCTCCGGTGGCAATGACCGGACACTGCCACCCAGAGTCCGGTCGACAACAAAGAGGTCCAAAACCTCCCAAGTCGCGACCGGACACGTCCGATCCCTACTAACCGGACGTAGCCAGAGTCCGATCGATTCTGTCTTTATCTTTTTCGCTTGACCGAACGCAGGAACGCCATCTGACCGGACGCAGGGAAAGAACTATTTTAGCATCCAGTCACTCCTTCGTAGCAACAGTTCACCTCCTATGAGCTGACCAGACGCTGGACTTCAGAGTCTGGTGCAGCGTCCGGTCACTCTTTTTCAACAAATCTTCAATGTTCCTTCGTGCTGCCTATTCCCAATCAAGTCCCAACTTCAATAAGACCCAAATAAACACCAATTGGGACTGATATGAATGACCTCTCAAACCCTAAATTTTTTCAAAGTATTTTGCCCTAGGCTATAATTCTCTTTAAGAAAATAGGCAATAAAAGGGTGATTGAAGAGAAACGACAAAACAACATTCATGCATATGTAATGCAATACTTGAAAGTAATTCTAGTTGCTTGTCAAGTTTGATCTAAGGTTAAGCTTCTTCACACACTTTTCGGCGGTTATCTTAACCATGTTAGACAAGCCCTAAATCCATTACCAAAAATTAAACATGTTGTATATTACAATGCAATGCAAGGGACAACACAAGCTCATTTACTAGTGAAGTTACTAAAATCAAGCAGATTGAGCTCATTCCTCAACCGACAAAATATCGCCTCATCTAGCGGTTTAGTGAAAATATCCGCCAATTGATCCTCGGTCCTTACACCTTCTAGTGAAATATCATTCTTAGCCACATGATCTCTAAGAAAGTGATGGCGGATATCTATGTGCTTGGTTCAAGATTGTTGAACCGGATTATTAGCAAGCTTTACCGCACTCTCATTGTCACACAAAAGAGGTACTTTTTCTAGAACTACACCATAGTCTAGCAAAGTTTGCTTCATGTAAAGTATTTGTGCACAACAAGCACCCGCGGTAATGTATTCCGCTTTGGCTATGGACAAAGCCACACTATTTTGCTTCTTGGAGGACCAAGACACAAGTGATCTACCAAGCAAATGGCACCCTCTAGATGTGCTTTTCCTATCAACTTTGCAACCGGCATAATCCAAATCGGAATAGCTAACTAATTCAAATCTAGCTCCTTTGAAATAACAAAGGCCAATGCTTGGTGTGTGCTTAAGGTACCTAAGGATTCTTTTAACGGCAATCAAATGAGCTTCCTTAGGATTAGCTTAAAATCTAGCACACATACACACACTAAACATGATGTCGGGCCTAGATGCGGTTAAATATAACAAGCTACCAATCATAGAGTGGTAGAGAGTTTGATCAATTATTTTACCTCCCTCATCTAGGTCGAGATGTCCATTAGATGGCATTGGTGTCTTGATTGGCTTACATTCATCCATATTGAACCTCTTGAGAAGATCCTTGGTATATTTTTCTTGAGAGATGAAAATTCCTTCTCTCATTTGCTTGACTTGAAAACCAAGAAAGAATGTAAGCTCTCTAATCATAGACATCTTGAACTCCTTCGACATCAATTCACCAAACTCTTTGCAAGAATCTTCATTTGATGATCTAAATATGATATCATCAACATATACTTGACAAATGAAGATCTCTCCATCAAGCTTCTTGGTGAATAGTGTGGTGTCGACCTTCCCAATGGTGAAGCCCTTCTCAATGAGGAAATCCTGAAGGCGCTCATACCAAGCTCTTGGGGCTTGCTTAAGCCCATATAGCGTCTTGGACAACCTATAAATATGATTAGGATATCTAGGGTCTTCAAACCCAGAAGGTTGATCAATATAGACTAGTTCATTAATAAAGCCATGTAAAAATGCACTTTTAACATCCATTTGATATAATTTCATTTTATGATGTGATGCATATGCAAGGAGGATACGAATGGCTTCAAGTCTTGCAACCGGTGCAAAGGTCTCTCCAAAATCCAACCCTTTAATTTGAGAGAACCCTTTTACAACTAGTCTTCCCTTGTTCCTCACAACAACGCGTTGATCATCTTGCTTGCTGCGGAATACCCACTTTGTTCCAATGACTCTTGCACCTTGTGGTCGCTCTTCAAGAGTCCAAACTTCATTGCGGGCAAAGTTGTTCAACTCTTCATGCATAGCATTTATCCAATCAGAATCTTGAAGAGCTTCTTCTACATTCTTAGGTTCAACACAACAGACAAAAGAGTGATGTTCAATAAAAGAAGCAAGTTTTTGAGATTGAGTCAAAACACCCTTTGATGGACTCCCTATGATGAGATCTTGTGGATGAGCTTATAGTAGAGGTGAATTTCTTCTATCAACCACTTGAGGGGGATGTTGTGGAGCATCAACATCTTGTGCTTGTGCCACCATTTGATCATGAGAGACATGAATATCTTCATTTTCTAATCTCCCATCTTTATCACTATCTTGTGGCACATTTGATGAAGAATGTGGATCAATCACTTGTACATCATCTTCATCATCTTTAGGCTTGATGTCTCCAACCGGAATGGTCCTCATAGCCTCCCTCAATGGTTCATCACCTACATCATCAAGATTCTGATGTGCTTTTTGGGAGCCGTTAGATTCATCAAATTCCACATCATATGTTTCTTCAACCAAGCCGGTGGCATGATTAAATACTCGATATGCTTTGGACTTTGATGAGTAACCAACAAGAAAACCAATATTACAACATCTTTGAAACTTCCCTAGGTGTTGCCGCTTCTTGCAGATGTAGCATTTGCAACCAAACACCCTAAAGAATGAGATGTCTGGCTTCTTCCCATTGAGCAACTCATAAGGTGTCTTGCCAAGAAACTTTTGAAGGAATAGGCGGTTGGATGCATAACATGCAGTGTTGATAGCTTTCGCCCATAGAGCTTCGGGTGTGTTGTACTCATCAAGCATTGTTCTTGCAAGAGTGATTAGTGTCCGGTTCTTTCTCTCAACTATACCATTTTGTTGAGGAGTATATGTTGCGGAGACCTCATGGTTGATCCCAACTTCATCACAATAAGCTTCTATATTTGTGTTGTCAAACTCTTTGCCATTATCACTCCTAAACCTCTTGAGCTTCACTTCAAACTTATTTTGTGCTCTCTTGGCAAACTTCTTGAAATATGAAGCAACCTTGGTCTTGTCATGAAGGAAGAACACCCATGTATATCTTGAGTAGTCATCAACAATCACAAGACAATAAAGATTTCCTCCCAAACTCTTGTAAGTTGTTGGTCCAAATAAGTCCATGTGAAGGAGCTATAGCACTCTTGTTGTTGACATGAAAGCTTTTGTACGATGAGTGTTCGCAACTTGCTTGCTGGCTTGACATGCACTACAAAGCTTGTCCTTCTCAAATTTTACAACCTTCAACCCTCTCACCAATTCATTCTTCATAAGCTTCTTAAGTGAGCTCATCCCAACATGAGCAAGTCTTCTATGCCATAGCCACCTAAGTGATGTTTTGGTGAATAGGCATGTCTTCAAGTTAGCTTCTTTGGAGGTGAAATCCACTAGATATAGGTTGTTGTATCTAAAACCCTTGAATATAACTTGATCATCATCTTTCTTAGATACAACCACTTTCTTCTCGGTAAACATACATTGGAAGCCAAGATCACACAATTGTCCAACGGATAGCAAGTTGAAATTCAAAGAAGCAACATATAGCACATTTAAAATAGAGTGATCATTTTATATTGCCACTTTGCCCAATTCTTTCACTTTGCCCTTTGAATTATCTCCAAATATTATCCTTTCTTGGCCATCTACTTCTTCATCTAGTGAGGTGAACATACGAGGATCACCGGTCATATGTTGTATGCAACCACTATCAATTACCAAATGACTTCCACCGGTCTTGTAGTTTACCTACACATAAGAGATCAAGCTTGTTTAGGGACCCAAACTTGTTGAGGGCCCTTGACTTTCTGTACAAGTGACTTTGCAACCCAAATTTTCTTAGGCCTATTCTTGTTGGGAGGTCCTAAGAACATGACTTTTATTTTACCACTAGAATTCTTTCTAAGCATGTAATGAGCATTGAAAGCAAAGGGTCTAGCATGCTTGGGCAAGGGTTGTGGTGGTGAAGTTTGACACTCATGGGCAAAGTGACCTTCTTGTCCACACTCAAAACACCTCTTTGGCTTTGGCTTTGACTTTTGTTGTTGTTGGTGTTGAGCTTGAGCCTTCTTTTCTTGATTTGCCAAATATCCAATTCCACTTCTATCCATCTTCATGACGGTGTTTATGAGTAGCTCACTTTGAAGATGCCTGCCTCTTGTGAACTTGCTCAAGCTAATCTTGAGATGTTCTTTCTCTAACTTGAGCTTCTTGTTCTCTTCTTTTAGCTCATCATGATTTTTCTCTTGCTTGAGTCTCTTGTTCTCCTCTTTGAGTTTCTCATTCTCTTCTTTGAGCTCTATATCATAGTCATGATCAAGGTTCTCTATCACAATAGCATTGGTGGTTGATAGCTCTTCAAGATCTTTCTTAAGCTTCTCATTCTCATTCTTGATCTTGACATATTCATCATAGTTCTCGGACTCAACCACTTGCTTGCCTTTGCTACTAGATCCTTGCTCAATGCTCTCAACAATTAAATCATCACATAATGTAGCTATATCAATCTTAACAACATCATTAGTAGCATCATGTGGCTCATTGGATAAAAACTCATTGGATATAACAAGATTATCATGATTGATCTTGAGATTGGTGTATTCTTCTTTTAGCATATTGTAGCTAGTGATGAGCTCATTATGTATCCCCTCAAGTTTATCATGTTTTTCTTTAAGCTCTTTCTTAGAAGATTTGAGCTCCTTGAGTTTGGATGACATAGGATTATTTGCTTCTCTAAGCTCAACACTAGCCTTTTCCCCTATGTCACATTTAGCTAAAAGAGAGTCATTCTTAATTTCAAGCTTTTCATTCTTAGCTCTAGTCTTTCTAATGATCTTAGTGTATTGATTTAGCAATTTAACAAGATCATCATATGAAGGTGATTCAAATTCATCATCATCACTATCACTATCATCATTGCTAGCATATTCATCACCACTACTATCATCATCAGTTGATACCTTTCGTTCACCCTTGGCCATAAGGCATAGGTGTGTAGAGGATGATAGCGGTAGTGTCAGTGAAGATGATGAAGAGTCAATCACAATGGCGGCCACTTTCTCGTTTTCACTATCATCATCGGATGAGCAACTTGATGAATCAATGTCTGTGAGCCAATCACCGGCGATGTATGCCTTGCCTTTTTTCTTCTTCTTGTGAAAGTCCTTCTTCTTGTCATCCTTCTTCTTGTATGGCTTGTTTTTCTTCTTCTCATCTTCATCTTCATCACTTGAGTCATCTTTCTAGTCCTTGTTCTTCTTCTTGTACTTGTCTTTCTTGGGCTTGGTGCATTGATGTGCTAGATGATCAAGTTCTCCACAATTATAGCAATCCATCTCGGAGATTGGCTTCCTTCTAGTGCTAGTGAAGAACTTCTTTTTCTTCCCATCAAACTTGACGCCATTCTTGTTGAGCTTCTTTAGCATCTTGGCGATTCTTCTCACCATGAGAGCAAGACTTGCATCATCAACATCATCATCACTTGAGCTCTCATACTCAATTCTTGCTTTGCCCTTTTCTTGGCTAGCCTTGAATGCTAAGTCTTTGTCTTTCTTCTTGGTAGAGGATGAGCCATCTTGTGGTGTGATGTGCATGTACATCTCATGAGCATTGATCTTTCCCAAGATTTGAGTTGGTGTAGTGGTGGAAAGATCACCTTGATGAAGCACGGTCATAATGTTCCCATATTTGTCAATGGGGAGGACACTCAAGATCTTTCTTACAACATCAGATGGTTGCATTTGTGTAAGTCCGAGCCCATTGACTTTCTCTATAAGAACATTCAAGCATGAGTACATTTCATTAGCACTCTCTTTAGGAAGCATCTCAAAAGAATTAAGCTTTTTCATTATGAGATGATATCGTTCCTCACGCTCGCTCTTAGTTCCCTCATGGAGCACACAAATGTCCAACCATAGTGCATAGGCGTCCTTGTGGTTCCTCACCCGATTAAACACATCTTTGCAAAGGCCTCTAAAGATGGTGTTTCTAGCCTTTGTATTCCATTTTTCATAGTTCACTTCATCGCCTTGAAGGTGCGTGGGGTCCCTAGGTTTTGGGAAACCTTGAGAGGCGGCTCTAAGAATTCCAACATCTAGAGCTTCTAAATACGCCTCCATGCGGATTTTCCAATATGGAAAATCATCTCCCTCAAAGATAAGAGGAGGTTCATCCCCGTGAGACATCTTTCTCTAGGTGGTTAAGCCTAAATACGTGAGCACGAGGCTTCGATACCAATTAAAAGGATCAAGATGCCCAAGAGGGGGTGAATTGGGCTAATTCTAAAATTCTTTCCAATAATTAAAACCTACACTTAGCCCACTTCACCCCTTGTGACTAGAAAGTATTTCTAATGTTCTACCGCACAAAAGTTTAGCACCCTAAGTTCCAATCCTACTCTAGCATGACAATTCTATGAATGTAAAGACAAGAATTGAATTGCTCAAAGTAAATGCTTAAAGTAAAGAGAGAAGGAGGAACGCGGCGATGTTTTGCCGAGCTATCGGAGAGTGGCCACTCCCCACTAGTCCTCGTTGGAGCACCCGCGCAAGGGTGTAGCTCTCCCTTGATCCGCGCAAGGATCAAGTGCTCTCTATGGGTTGATTCTTTGACACTCCGTCGTGGTGAATCACCCACAACCGCTCACAACTTGAGTTGGGTCATCCACAAGCTCCACCAGATGATCACCAAACTCCCAATCACCACCAAGCCATCTAGGTGATGGCGATCACCAAGAGTAACAAGCAAGAACTCTCACTTGACCACAACAAACCTAATGAGAAGGGTGGATGTACACTTGCTACTCTCTTTTTGCTAATGAGGCCTAAATCTTGGATTCTCAAATCTCAATCACCTCACTAGGCTCTTACTCTTCTTGGCACTCTCAAGTGTGTTTCTTAGCTGTTGAAATGGGCAAGAGTACTCCCATAAATGAATAGAGGAAGTATTTATACACCCTCATTCAAAATGAACCATTATGTGCCTCTACGGGGTGACCGGACGCTCCGATCAAGGTGATCGGATGCTCCGGTTAGTTCTCCCAGCAACCGAGCAGTTAAGTTGTGACCGGACTCTGACCAGTGTCCGGTCAGCACTGACCAGACGCATCCGATCACAAAAACTGCTCTCTAGAACCTTACTGATGTTGACCGGACGCTGGAACCCAGAGTCCGGTCACTTCGCTGCTCAGCGTCTGGTCAGTAACCGAAACCTGACCAGCGTCCGGTCAGCACTGATCGGACACGTCCGATCAGGATTCTCTGTCTCTGGAACCTTACTGGAGTTGACCGGACTCTGGCACCCAGCGTCCGGTCACTTTTCACTCAGCGTCCAGTCGCAACCAGATGACTTCACCTAGATCAAATGAACTGACCGGACTCTACGCCAGCGTCCGGTCACACCGGAACCAGTGTCCGGTCAACATTTGACCCTCCATTCACATCCAACTCAAAATCATATACGAATGAAGTTTGCTCCAATTGATCTTAGGGCTACTTTGGAGCTACCTAGTGCTAGATTTGACAAGTATGCACCACACCTAACCTACTAGACTCACTTAGGTCAAGCTACTAGTTCATACCCCCTTAATAGTACGGTCAAAGGAAAAACAAAGTCCTAAACTACTCTAAGTGTCTCTTCAACACCAAACGACACTTAGAACTAGTCCATCCTTAACCTTGTCGTCCATCCTTTGAAAACCAAACGATTTTCAGCGTAGGGGCATGACAACCATGATTGCCCAATCAATTGCCATTACCATGACCTAACTTAATTGCCTCTGCAAAACACACGTTAGTCATAGTAATCTCATATTGTCATTAATCACCGAAACCCAACTAGGGGCCTAGATTCTTTCAACCCATACCGACTATTTCTATGAACTACGATAACCAGACTATGACTACGAAGGTTAACAGTTCTAAGGATAACATGAAGTCCATAAGGCATGTTAAGAGACGACTAAAATCTATCAGAAAATTGAGAAATTCCGGAGTAATAGTATTGGACTATGTTCACACGTCTAACAATCTGGCAGATCAATTCACTAAGGATCTGTCGCACAATGTGATAGAAAGTGCATCGAGAGAGATGGGTTTGAGACCCACATGAAATTTACTATAGTGGTAATCTGTTCTATGTGATTGAAGATCCCGTGAAGTAGGATGGTGAAACAAGCTAGTAGTAAATTATGAGGAGAGATCCTTAGTAAGACTCATTTCTGATGCATATCTTTCATTTCTATAAGGCATATTGGTTTTTTACTTTAATATGTTCCAAGTGGCTTGCTAAAGCAAAGTTGTTATCCTACACAACATCTTTTGAGGAACACACCTATATGAGTCAGACTGCTGGTCACAGTCTATGAGATTTGGGTGATCTCTAAATACTCATGAAAAGCACTGGAGTATGACTTATATGCTTCAAATAGAGGGGATACCTTTTACAGCCTAGTATCAGCTAAGGACTTTAGTGACATTCACCTCACACAAAACTGTCCATTTAAGGCTTAGTCCATTGTTCAGTTGTGACTGAGTGAAACTATTGCTCTAGATAGATGTTCAACTTAACAGTCTCCATTGAAACACTGGTATATAAAAGAAATATAGTTCTGAGACTAATTTATTACAAACCCTAGAGTTTGGTGGGGATTGTTGGATATATTATGGGCTTGGCCCATATAATATTTAATAAATCAAATAAAATTATATGGTCCGTTACATTAAGCGTTGTATGGTTTAATACGGTACGAGATTTTGACTGAACGTTGACTCAGCTTATTTGGTTGGAAATTATCCATCTTAATTGAGAAGCTGAGAAAAAGACACAGGAGTGCCACACGCGCGCGCGCGCGCCGCCGCCGGCCGGGCCGGGCTGGGCCGAGGCCGTGGGCGTTGGCGTGGGCATGGTCCTGGGCTGGGCAGGGCCGAGGCCGTGGGCGTGGGCGTGGGCGTGGCAGGCAGGCAGGCGACGAGCTAGCGGACGGGCGGGCGTGGCCAGGTTTTGCTACTTAATCCACATAATTATTGGAATTTCTCTCTTTTATGGTTGAGGCGAGTTGATTGCGTCAGTTACCGTCTCTTTGTGTCTCCGTCTCCTGAGTTCCTTGGCTAGCTTTCTCCCTTCCCACTACAGGCATAAAAGTAGAAGTCCTCCGTCAGTCCAATCTTCCCTTCGCTCCCGAGAGACCACATCTAAGCCGCCCTTTGGTTTTCCCCGTACCATACCTCTGCGTGCAAGGAGCAACGGGAGAGCAGGTGCCTCCGGAACCCTCGTCCGCCTGCGAACCTTGCACGTTGTGTGCGGCGATTAGGTTTTTGCGGAGCGATTCCGCGACTGCTCGTCCACGTCGTAGACGTCTTCTTCCTAGTGATCGCTCGCGGAATAGCAAGGTGTCTTCTTCCTGGTAACCGTTCATGGGACTGCACTGCGAACACCTTCCTGCATCGACTGTGGTCCATGACTTCGAGCAACGCACTATGTCTGGTGTGAATGGAGCCTCCGATGCCCTCGGCGTGGGACCCTCCGCTGGGTACACTCTTAACTCTTTGATTACCGTACTTTGCGTTCTTACTATATTGATCGGTATGTCATACTTGAATGCTGTAGCATTTGTTAGTGATATACACATACACATATATGTCGTCACAAACCTGCTGATGTTTTATTTTTGGATTAAATTGACCATGAAAATGCCTAATTATCTAACAGAAAGAACACTCAAAGAAAATATGAAAGCTAGTTTCTTCACACCCTGAGTTGCAGAGCACACAACTATAGTCATCTAGTTCCATATTCTTTCTTCTCAAAAGGTTCCTTGTATTCAATCTATCCATTAGAAGCAGCCAGAAGAAAAACTATGTTTTCCAAGATTACTTGAGGCCCAGAGCCATTTGAATAGAGGAGAAGCTGCAGTGACACCAATGAGGATATTGTAGGCCTTCTTGTTACTGTACTTTGATGAACCCCATGAGTAGCTCCAGATGTCTTTCACATTATCATCCCAATTTCTATCCTGTAAGAGGGAGTCAACAACTTGTAACTAATCTGCAGCTTGAGTGGACAATGGCAAGCTAAGGGTTCTTTCAACATCTTGATCTAGGAAGAATCTGATTGAGCGCTTGGGCTTCCTAGTGAAGGAATACAGCTGAGGAAATTTCTCCTTGAGTGGTTGGTCTGTCCAGGATTCTGACCAAAACAAGACAGTGTTACCTTTACTGGGAGAGCAGATGGCCATTTCTTGAAATTTTTCAAAGAGCTTGAGTATATCTTTCCACCAGAAGGACTTCTAGCCTATGGTGGAGTTTGTGAATTAGAGTAGAATTTGTTCCAAGTTAAGCTCACCCATGGAACATCTGCACAATTATAAAACTTATCTAGGAATTTCATTAGGAGGGTTTCATTCTGACTTTTGATATCAATTATGGCCAACCTTCCCTGGATCTTTGGTTTACAGGCTGTCTCCCATGCAGCAAGACAAGATCCCATCCTGTTAATGCCACCTTTGCTCCATAAACAATGTTTTCTGAAAATGTCAATCTGTTGATCACTTGAGGTGGGAGTTTGAGACTGCACATGTAGAATGTTGGAAGTGCAGAGAACACTGAGTTGACTAAAGTTAGTCTTCCATGGTAAGAAAGGAATTTATTGGTGCCTGATAGTCTTCTTTCAATTTTTGATAGCAGTGGTGTGAAATCAAGCACTGAAGGTTTGGTAGTACCCAATGGAAGGCCCAGGTAGGTGAACGGCATACTGCCAACGTTGCAACCAAAGGTATTGGACAGGTTGGAGGCCCTACTGTTATCCATATTAATTGGCACCAAAAATGATTTACTAAAATTCACATGAAGCCCAGTAGAGTCTGAGAAGGGTTTAAGCAAACCCTTGAGATTAAAGAGCACTCTTGCATCTCCTGGAAGTATGAGCAATGTGTCATTAGCATATTGGACAATTGGGAAATCCCCTTTGAAGTTGTCGCTGATAGGATGCTTAAGAACACCATTCTGCCAGGCTTTGTTGACCACTGTTTGCTAGAGATCAGCAGCAAGTACAAACAGGAGAGGAGAAAGTGGGTCACATTGTCTTACACCTCTCAAACAATTAAAAGTCTTACCAGGAATGCCATTGAGCAGAACTGAGGAGGTCCCAGTGCATAGGAGATTTTGTATCCGGCAATGTGTCATCAGCATATTGTTCATAAGTTTTTGATTTGAAGGTTTTTAGTATGTCAAGTATTATTTTAAATTCACTAATTTGGAGACTCGAAATTTTCAATTTTTCAAACAATCTTTGATGGAGACACATCTCATACCAAAGTTGAAGTGCTTGACAAGATTTAAAACTTTATAGTTAAAACATTTTCCATTTTAGTTCATTTAGTAGTCAAAATATTCAATATAAGATTATGAAATGTTGATATAAAAAGATAGCATCCTATATATAGTCCCAAATGATTATTTGGTGCCGTGGTGTAGAGATGTTGTGGCTAAGTAATAGGTCATGGGTTTAAATCCTCAAAGAAGTTAGATTTTTGTTTTTTTTTGTTTTTTAAAACCATTTTTGGGTTTTCTGAAAACCGTTTACATTTGATTAATAACGATCATTTGAGAGAGGCCAACGTGCTGCTCTGCCGCTGAAAATCATCTCCGAAAATTGTTTTCGTGGTAGTGAACCCCTCATCGAATACCTCTCCATGCTAACTCATCACAATCTATGTGCATACGGAAAAAGCAAGGCATCTACATGCAAAAATATGTGGACAACCGCTATTTATTACCATAGGGTGGTAATTTTTTCATTGACACTCTGTCGCCCTGACTACCACGAGGTTCACTGAAATTGAATTTCAAACCACTTCTTTTATATATAAGAATACTGGAACTAGAGCAGGCAATAGAGATTCTTTTTTTAGGTTTTAACTATGAGTTAAGGTGCCACGACGTCGGTCACCACTACTGGAAACCCATCCTTTGCCGAGGGCTTCTGGGTTTGCCGAGGGCTAGATCTCGGGCACTCGGCAAATGCTCTATTTGCCGAGGGCCAGCCCCAGGAGCCCTCAGCAAAGATAGGCCCTCGGCAAAATAAATCTTTCCCGAGGGCCTAGCCCTCGACAAATTGGCCCTCGGCAAATATGGCCGGATGGGTCACGGTGGCCACTGGCGTCAGTCTTTGCCGAGTGCCCGCCGTCAAGCACTCGACAAAGATTTTTTATTTTTTTTCTAAATTTTCTTTGCCGAGAGCCATTGGCCAAGCCCTCGGCAAAGATCCCCTTAGGCCCTCGGCAAAGATTTTTTATTTTTTTTTAAATTTTCTTTGCCGAGGGCTATTGGTCAGGCCCTCGGCAAAGATTTTTTTTTTGGTTTTTGAATCTAGTTTTTTTGTGGTGCTATAATACATTATTTAAAACTCAATTTTAAAATTTGGGCCAATTTTGACCTTTTTTATATATTTCCCTAATTTATTTCTTTTCGTTGATTTTTTTTGAATATTTCAAATTTGAATTGCATGTGGATGGAATAATGCAATTTAGTGATTCGAAAAATGTTATTCATGGTATTTGGTGTATGTGGATTCCCTATTCACGAACTCGCATCAAATTTCGGGCATCTTCTTCACGTAACATGACGAGGAACTTGTCGGAAAAGTGTTTTTAAATTATATAAAATCCATACGAAGTTCGAAAATCACAAAACTTGTCGAGGTGTCATGTTATCGCATGTGTAGGTTGTGGTAAAAAATTGAGAAGGTTTCAAGTAAGTTGTGATGTCGGATGCCTAAAACCCAGACATCTCCACGTCACGAAACTTTTTTCTATAAACTTATTTAAACTTAAAAGTGTTTGACTTTCACCAAATTTATAATTTTTTTCTAGGACGAAGGTAGTAAATTGGAATATCAATTTATATCTGGATTATAGATAAGCACTTAGAAACTGGATTAATCTGCATGTTTTGGGAAGTTATATACACACATCCGCTAATGGATGTTCAAATCTAACGGTTCAGAGTAATCCATTCGAGTAAACAACGGCCTTGATCGCTCGTAATGACGCGGCCGAAGGCTTCCAAATCCCCGCTTTAACCCGATCAGATCCGCAGCGATTCAGCAAGTCGCCAACCCCTCTCCCGCCGCATCACCACCACCTCTCTTCTCTCCCCCCTCGATCTCCAGATCGCCCTCGCAATTCATCCGTGCAGCGTCCCTGCCCTGGGCGAAGCTAGAGCGCTTGCACGCCCAGATCTGCGCTGTCTCGCCGGGCGATGGCGTGCATCAAGAGAGCGCAGCGGCGGCGCGGCGCTGACGGCGCTGGCGCGCCGGACGCGCCGTATACCTCGCCCCAAGGCACCATGACCGGCGCCATCGACTTGAGCTTCTCCAACTCCGCCAACATCGAGATCTTCCGCCTCGACTTCCAGTCCGACTCCCGGACCTCCGCTCCTCGCCTCCGCGCCCCCTCCCGGACCGCTTCAACCGCCTCTCCTGGTCGCGCCCGATGCCGCCGAGGGCGACTCGCCGGCGCTTGGACTCTCGCCGGTGGCCTCAGCGATGGCTCCGTCGCCGTGTGGAACCCGCTGAGCATGATCAGGTCCGGATCCGCCTCCCTCGCCCCCGCTTCACACTTGAGATCTGCTCCCGCTCGATTGAATTGCATCGCTGTTTCAGCTCCGAGGGAAAGCGGAGGACGCCATGGTCGCGCGTCTGGAGAAGCACACCGGGCCTGTGAGTTGCGCGGGGCTGGCTAGTTAGTTTTACGCGCCTGGCATTCTGACGGGGTTGGCGTCGTGTGCTGATTGCGTTTGTGTTCGGTCTGCCCAGGTTTGTGGACTGGAGTTCAGTGAGCTCACGCCGAATAGGCTCGCTTCTGGGGCTGAGCACGGGAAGCTTTGCATCTGGGATCTCAAGAACCCTGTTGAGCCAATTGTGTACCCACCACTCAAGGTACTTGCAGTTTTGTACAGAGCTTATTGTCATACAAGAGGATTAAGGATTTGCCCGATTGGTTAATGGTTATTCATGAGATGCATGGTTTCTGCTACTCACGGCTTGTAATGATTCAGTGGTGCTTTTTATTCCATGGTAAACATGATGCCATCTTGCGTGCTTACGGTGACCCTAGCATGATTTTTGTCATTCCAGACGGAGATGTTTTGAGTTATATGTAGTAGCATTCTCATTTTTAATTTTCATTCAGTATGAGCAGAACTGGCTACACTATTTGATGCAGGGATGAAACTGAGGGACTTTAGACTGATTGTGCAAGATTATAGTCGTCCTTTATGATCTGGATGTTTGCGCCTGTGCTACACTAGTCCGTTGAATGCAAACCAAGTTTTTCCCCTGTAGAGTCCTTTATGTTATCTTACCGCGTTTCCATGCTTGTTCATTCATATGATCGATGTGGGTTGCTGTTAATGAAAAAAAAAGTTGAGGTTTAGGGCACGTGACATAGTTGTAAAGCAGGATGTGTTTGGATATTTCAGTTATGTCACTATGTTCTGGCTACATTCTTCTGTTCAACCTTTTATAGCATGTAATCATTTTTTAAAGTATAATAATTTTAACAGAGTGTTGTGTCCCATGCGCAAGCTGAAATCTCTTGTTTATCCTGGAATCCCAAGTTCCAACATATAGTTGCCTCAACTTCGAGTAATGGGATGACAGGTAAATTAAATTTTGGTTGATTCTGCAAAAGTTTAGCTATCAGTTACCATCACTTGGACTTCTGATCATTGTGTCTGACTAATTTTGTTTCCCTGCAGTTGTTTGGGATTTAAGGAATCAGAAACCACTGACTAGGTAATTACAGTAGTTGCTAGAGTTACTTATGCACTTTCAGGATCTCTTTTGATACAATCTGTGATTTGGATTGATTAATTTTGAACTGTTGAACAGTTTTTCAGATTCAAATCGAAGGAAATGCTCTGTTCTCCAATGGAATCCAGATATGTCCACCCAGCTGATTGTTGCATCAGATGATGACAACTCTCCCTCACTGAGAGTAATTACCTTTTCTAAATCCCCTTTCCTCTGCACACCCAATCCCCCAAAATAATCTAGTTTACTTACGTTTCTCCATGTAAGCTCATAGCACCTATAATTAAATATATAGGTGCTGCTGAAATTTTCAATTGAGTCTAATTTTTTTTATTCCTAGATTACTAGATGCAATCTCTAAGTTCCAAAACTGTTTTCCCGGATTACTCACACATGCAATCTCTGCTCCTTTGTGCAGCCTCCGTCCGCGGGTTCCAATCATCCCGGTAGTGCGTCACCGGGTGATCCCGCCTTTCCTTCACCACCATCTCATAGGCTACCTTGATGAGGACTAGTGCTAGGTGATGTGGTTGGACTTTATTGTAATATTTGTGGTTTATGGTTCTGACTTGTACTTGGATTTCATGAACTTGTCGTAATAAACATGTGACTTGTCGTTGTAATATATTGTGATTTGTGGTTCATAATTATGGTTGTGATATATTGTGAGAAAATGGGTTCTGTGTGATATATATATGTGATGGTTGATATATATATGTATATATATGAAATGCTTGTGTCGATGAAATGCAAAAAACAAAAAAAAAATTTAAATTTCTGCCTTTTTGCCGAGAGCAATGACCAAGGCCCTCGGCAAAGGACCTGAGGGTTGTTCCATTACTCTCGGCAAAGATTCATTGGAAAAATTCTCGAACATTTCTTTGCCGAGGGCCATGGTTGGAGGCCCTCGGCAAAGACTTTTTTTCTAAAAAATAAAATTTCTTTGCCGAGGGCCTGCGGGAAAGCCCTCAACAAAGATTTTTTTAAAAAAAAGAATAATTCTTTGCCGAGGGCTGTCCCATTGCCCTTGGCAAAGATTCTTTGAAAAAATTCTGCAACATTTCTTTCTCGAGAGCCATGGTTGGAGGCCCTCGACAAAGATTTTTCAAAAATAAAAGAATAATTCTTTGCCGAGGGCCCCCGGAGACGGCCCTCCGCAAAGACTCTGTCCCAGGCGTCGGCGTCATGACGGCTGCTTTTCTTTGCCGAGTGCCGGTCCAGCCCTCGACAAAGGCTTTGCCGAGTGCTCGATAAAGGGCCCTCGGTAAAGACCCTCTTCGCCGACTCAAAATTCCCCGAGAGCTCTTTACCGAGGGCCGCTCTCGGCAAAGCCTTTGCCGAGGGTTAATGGGCCTTTGCCGAGGGCCCTCGGCAAAGAGGCCCGTCTCCAGTAGTGCACGGTCGTCATCCGGCGTTATTTCGAAGGTTTGTCGGAATTGTACATTCAGTAACTTTGTTTACTTATGAATATACCATAAGGTAAAGTAGGTAATAGAGATACATTCCGTCACTATGTTTACTTACGAAAATACCATAAGGCCGGTAAAGTACGTAATAGATATTCTGTTTTCATGATTCTACGTGTGATTTAAATAAAAAAAATGACTAAATCAGCGATTGGCTGCGACAATGGTGGCGGCGCCAATGTACACACTTGTATGTCTTATTATTATGGAGTGCATCTGTGCATGACTATATGAGAAACATGACATTTGCTACATATATAGACTTATACTGAGTAGTCATGAGAGCCATGACAAGAAAAAAAAAGGATAGCAAAATATATGATCGGTCCAACTGAAGGTATATACATTGTATCGTTCATGAGTTGTATATACATGATGACACGTACGACGTATCTTAAAAATGATCTCGAAGCAAGACGACACTAGATATGGTAGTTAGTACGCACAAACGGTTGTCCGAAGTCCGAACCAGACTATACATTTGCAAGAATAGAGTATATAATAATGAAATACAGTTTAGATCTATGCTACGTGTCATGGCACAACGGCAGCGTACAATGCAATATATATTCGCCACGACGCAAGCAGGAGACACGGCGGCCACGTTGAAATGTTCTCATTTAGTTTTGTAGCTAGCGTACGTGTGATCCTGCTCTATTATTTATCTGCTTCAAGACGTACGATACTAACCATTTGAATATTTTGGCCTCATCATGTTATGGCTAACGGAGTAACGGTGACTGGACTAATACGGAGTAATGATTACTGCCGGCGCCGGCCGGCCGGGGAAGCGGCCGCCGCGCGCACATGCACGCACGCGTGCTGTCGAAGTGGACGGCGACGTGTCAATCGGCGCTTCCGTAACCGTGCATGTGCCATATGCGTGGCTGTCAAATCAAATGCTATCGCATTTTATCGGTGCGTGCATTGTGCATGCATCTTCGATCCACACGTCGGCGCCAAAGCAGCTAAGAAATTGGAAAGCGGGAAATTCAGGTTTGCCATATTCCAATGTTTACAAGCAAGTACCTCATATTTTGAAGTCAAAGTCATCACTCATTGTCATCGTCATGTTATTGAAAGGAGGGGAAATGTCAATGCACAACGCATGCCGCTTACCAGCCAGCGCCGGAAATGGCCGTAGCGAAGGGAAGGCAACTCCATGGCGATAGGATTCTGAGTTCAACTACACAAGGATAATTTAATGAGACAGACCCTTTGATTTATAGAGGTGGTTATAAAGGGAGAATCTATCTCTAAAAATATACCGCGTGTTTTAGAGGCCATCTTACTATTTATACAAACACTCAATAAATTAATATCTCTAAAAACATATTAACAAAGGCACGCCTCTTGACTGCCCCACCTATGCAAATGAGCCAGTCCATGGTTCATCTTCTAACTGTAACTTATAATTATCCTCATGGTCACAGGAGCCCCCGCCGCAGTCCCCCACATAGCCGCCGCCTCTATTCGCCTCCACCCTCTCTCTTTGCCTGATGTGGCTCCTCTCCCATCCACTCGATGTTGGCACGCCTAGCTCTCCTCTTGTCATGCTCCATTCTCTCCCCCATCTCACGCTTCATTGCACCTCAATCCACATCCACCTTGGCCATGGTCACTGAAGATGCAGAGGTCGCCTTGGCTATGGTCGCTGGAGAATTGGAAACACAGTGTCCTCCATATCCACGACGATGGAGAGCCATGGCACCTACCACCATAGTCACAGCTCGTTCCTCTTTACTCAGTTGTACTTTTTCCAATATCTCCGCCACATGAATTGGCGAGTCAAGGTAACCCTGACCCTAGTGAAGGACACAGAGGCCATGGGCTTTCTCAACCCCATGGTGCGCTCTGGCTCCTCAACCCAACCATATCGAGGACATCAACTAGTGCAAGAGCGCCCAGTTCCCCTCCCTCCACTCCATTATTGTGCCTCCTCTCGTCTGATTTTTTTTTTCTGTTCTCTAAGGTAGACATGAAGGAGCCAACAGATAGCGACGGGGTCAAGATCCAACGGCTTGTAGAAGATGAGATCAAGTGGGTGAGTGGTCAATCCCCCTCCCTCCTCTCCATTCCTATGACCTCCTTTTGTCTCATTTGTCGATCTATTCTTATTTGAGGCAAGTTGTGAAGGAGGCGGCAACTAGAGACATAGTCGAGATCCAATGGCTCGAATCAGAGGCAAAGACAATGCATGACACTTTGAGATCCAGTAGCAACCCAACGAGATCTAGCAATGCATGCGGGCTATCCAGATCGTCTCCCTCCTAATTAGATTACCTAACTAAGTAGTCTTCCATTGACTAGCATTAGTTAGGTAATACACTTGATTAATCATCACAGTACACCACTGTTGACGGTAGTTAACAACCATTATAAACCGTCAATATAACATGCATAAGGGCATAAATATGATCACCAACAAAGGTTTAGGGGTTTAAACTAATAAATTCCATGAGTTTTGGTGAATCTGTATTTTCTGCAGGGTTTAACCAGAAAACCATCAAGGTGGACGTACATGTCAAATTTAATTGCGCTTATCCACCACGAAACGGACACTATAAGGTTCTAGAGGACACCACGCCGAGGCAGAGAGGCAGAGGCTGGCCCCACCTGCAGGCCACCCGGACCCTAGGCCCACCTGTCGGTCTCCGTGTTGCAATGTTAGCTCTCCACCGCCTCCTAAGTTGCATCTACATCGCTCCTTAAGTCGGTTTGATCCAAAGGCTCACGTTTGATGCTCTAGGCTATATATACTAGCCCCCGCCACCCCCCTGAGGCATCAAGTCATTTGAGAAGACAGAAACCCTAATCATCCTCAGAGCTCCATTAATTCTAGGGCATAGCTAGTTAGGTTAGGTCTAGAGGAAGGCAAGCAGGCTTCGCTTGGATTCCTGATCGTGTTAAGAGCGTGGTTTGGTATAATCCTTGTACCCTCTCTCTTTTGTATCTCCATTATTTTTATATGCTTGCTACAATTGTTATGACAATATTAGTATTCATCTTATTCATGTTCTTTGTTATAATGTTCATTGTCTACTTTGATTATATACTTAGTATAGCTAGTTTATCATTATGTTTATGCATAAGTTCGCAAAGCGCTCACTCCAAAGTACACGGGGTGAGTGGTCGACATTGTGTAAGCGTGGTGCTTATACGTTGTTTACCATTAGATACACCCTATATTCTGGGCCATGTGGTAGATCACGGATGTGACACTCCTGTTGAGTCCTTTGTAGTCCACTGCCCGAATATAGGTATACAAATAGGATCTAGTTACGAATGAAGACAAGCTCTGTTCTTAATCTTCCTTAGTAATATCCCTTAAGTGTAGATATAAAGATGATCTTAGCCATGATTACTAGGTGTAATTGCACTAATCAATATATGCTTTGACTTATAATTAAGAGTGACTTAGGAATTATTTCTCTAATATTCTACCTGACTATGCTAATACCATAGAAAGGAGTACTCTGAGTGATTTATTATTATTGATGATCAATACTTATCATATATATATCTTATCCTATGACGTACCCCTGTTATGAGTAGAATATTGGTTATGGTTTATTTCTCCATCAATAGTATAAGTTATCAATACTTGTCCATGCTAGACCTTCCCTGTGGTAAAAATATAAATAATGATACCTAGAATACTCTCGGGTGAAGTGCTACAATGGTATAATTATCTATGCACTTGCAGATTCCTTTTCATTCATATATCTTTATAGAATTTTCTAGTCACATAAAATGATAAAGAACTACTTAGTATCGTTCTAGTAGTGATGCTAGGTAGTACCAACAAGCATCTCTAGCACCATCACTAGGGATGACAACCTAGTAAAGTAATGTTAGGAGATGTAGGTAATTAATAGGTGGCTACTACAACAAGTGACAAGTTAATAAATACCAACAACCACATCATGTGGAGTACACAAGGATGGAAAGGATCATCACGGGATGGAAAGGATCATCACAACATACAACAAGTTCATGTATTACAAGAAGTACATTAAGTTTACAACGTTAACATGGTTGTTTCACACTTAGTCATCACACCACATCATGTGGAGTACACTAGCGGATGTCTTTTACTAAAACAACATAAGTTTTAAGATATGATGCATGGGTGTGCCATTTCCATGTATCTACGCAACATGTCTCCTCTACCACTCCTAGTCCTCAGAGGACTTAGGTGCATAGAAGAATCTGCAGGCTAGAACAAAGGCACCTGCAAGAATTAAACAATTACTGGGTGAGTATTCAGTTGTATTCAATATGACTTACCATATATAAAAACAAGGATCATGCATTTGGCTCATTAGCAAGGGTTGCATTTGGTTTTGCATAAAGGAATTTTGTACAAAAATGAACATGTGATCTTAGCAACTAATCAAGCATAGCATGGTTATACAAATCTAAGCAATTTGCAATTGGATCTCGATCTTCCACGAGTCCTTCTCCATTGCTAGTCATATCTATAAGCATAGAACTTATAGCATAAAATTTAAAACTCTAAAGAGGGGTACACATTAACCCCACCAAAGATAAGGGATTGATATCGCCCATATGACCTGTCGGTACATAAGGGATACCTCAATGTCTCAACTTTCCCAATTCCGACCAAGGATGCCCATGAATGGTTTGACTGAGGGCCGAGGTACTAGCTTTATTGTACCTACCCCGCACCACACCTCATGCCGCACCCACGGGAAAGCCGGTCACAAGGAAGTACTATACGTACTTGGCTTGCCACACCCATATATGACAAGCGGGTTGTACAAGTATGTTCATGTCTTACTACCACAGATGCATGGTCCTTAACTGGTCCAGCGAGCTACACCATTCAAGACCCCACTCATCATGCCATGGTTAAACCCCTTGCTAGCCCTTTTGATTCATTCACATCATCTTGGTCAAGTTTTAGATCATATCTCCAATGTGTTGCTTAGTGTATAAACATGCCCTAACCGCACAAGAGATGAGTGTTGGTATTTGTTAACTGTTGACGATCACTAACACTTGTTTTGACCATCAACGTTCCACCCAAAAGAATGATAAAGTGAGGTAAAACATCATCACATGTGTTGCATTTTGTTTATAATTCACCTAGTTCCACTTGTGCTTGTAGAATTATTTGTATGCAGGAAATTATAGCAAAAATGAACCAAAATGGTGACAAATATGGACATAGGGAGCAAGTGGACGTGATAGGGGGGCCAAGGGCCCACATGCCACGCTGGCTGGCCCCACATGGGCATCGCTCAGTGCCACCCTGGCCCCTGCCATGTCATCGATCTGTGGGAGCTGCTCCACAAGCCTTCCCATGCGTTGATCAATGTCAGTTTGGACCAAAGGTCAGGATGGAGTGGCCTTGGATCTATGGGTCCACCGTCATACACATGGAGGCCTCCAACCGACCTTGGAACTGACTTCCACTACTACATAACAGGTAATCACCACTGCCACTTTCAACACCGGTTTGCTAAAAACCAGCGGTGATACTCATCATCGCCGGTTCGTATTACGAACCATTGGTGAAATGATTTTCATCGCCGGTTCGTGTTATGAACCGTTGGTGAAAATTTAGACAATTATCAACGCCGGCTGGTAAAACAAACCGGCAGTAAATAACCTATCATTACAGCCGGTTTGTGTTACCAACTGGTAGTGATGGTCGACCCATTTTTACCGCCGGTTTGTGGTACCAACCGGTGGTGAAAATCTTTCTACTAATGATTTGTAATACGAACCGGCGGAATGATTTGTGCTGCAGCACAATAAAATTCACAAGTTTTACAAACAAAGTTGGATGAAAATAAACTTTATATCAAAGTTGTAGTTGATGACTTTTTATTTGAAATTGTTTACAGTCCCATAATTATGTTTGAAGCTATTATATTTTAAAATTAAATTTTTTGAATTACACAAACAACGTCAGATGAAAAAATGATCAAAAGCAAAGTTATAGATCTCGCTATGATCTATAACTTTGTAGTTGACTACTTTTTTATTAGAAATCATTTAGGGTCTCAAATTTGTATCTGAAGTTCAAAATTTTTGAAATTCAAATTTTGCAAATGACCTTGGACGTAGAATCGACCAAAACCAAAGTTGTAGATCCCAATAACTACTGCTTTGTAGTTGATGACTTTTTCATTTGAAATTATTTGATGTCCCAACAGCATGGCTGAAGTTTTGACGATTTGAAATTCAAATTTGTCAAACGGCCTCGGATGGCGAAACCACCAACATCAAAGTTGTAGACCTTGATCAGAACAACAACTTTATGGTTGATAACTTTTTTATTTGAAGTCATTAGGGTTCTAAATATTCATTTTAAAATCCTAAGAAGTTAGTACTAAAGGAATATATATGTTGTATGGACACAAGTGATTTTGGGACGGAGTGATTAGAGCAGCTAGGCATGAGGGCACGGGTCTCAGATTCGAATCCTAGCACCGTGCAATGCGTGGATTTTCGCATGAAAAATCACGTGACTTGTGGCTGGCTGGTGGGGCCTTCCCAAGATTTAAAAAAAATTGCTATATTTTGACTCGATTTTTGAATTTCTAAAAATCCTTATGACCACTTGCTAGTAACACAAACCAGTGGTGATAAGTTTTCATCACCGCCGGTTTCCTAACCGGCAATAATGGCAATGGGCATCATCACTGACTTACACTACCGAGGGACAAGACCGGCGGTGATGCGGGGTCTAGAGCCGGTGGTGAATACCTGTGCTGTAGTAGTGTTCTTGCCTGAATTTCGACATGTGCCGCTCCTACAACCACCTTTGAGAGCCAACCAGCACCGTAGGATGCAGAGGCAGTGCATCCTAGGGCCGACCGGTGCCCTCTAGCGTCGCCCGATGCCCGAAGGCACCCAACCAACCTCCTACTACATACAAGTACCCCCATGCCTCTCTACACTATAAATAGAGGGTGTGGCGCTCGGTGGAGAAGTGCCCCATTCAATTCCAAGCTCTCTAGTTTAGTAGCTTAGTAGGAGAAGTAGTCTAGTAGTGGAGTAGAGCATGAGCGGAGCTTCTCTCGGAGTCCGAAAGAGTCTTCTGTGTCTGGCATAGCTCCCATGTAATTCTTTCATTTCGCATTTACTTTATTCAGTACTTTATTTAGTATTATTGCTTTGCTTTGCTTAAGTACTTGTTCATTATTGTTCATCATTAGTGAGCTTAGGTTCTTATTGCTTGGCATTAGTAGCATGGGTTATCTTTTAGTTAGTAGTCTTTCGTTAGTACTAGTTCCACCATCTGGTTAGGGTACTTTGGTCCCATTTCATCGAAGCTCAGATCAAAGTAGTAAGCCTATAGATTAAGCGAGGTGCATAGGCTATAGACTACCTGTGGATGCGGCTACGCCTCCAGATAGATTGTGGTAGTTGGCAAGGGGTGATAGTCTTATCCATCCTCTGTATTCCACCATGTTAGGTCTAGTTATTAAATCATAGGGCTCGTGGCCGACCTTGTCTATTTAACTCTCCTAGTTGGTAGGCAGTCTATGCCCTGAAGTACTAGCGTATTTCTCCTAGTCATTAGTTTACCCTTTGTTACTAAAAGATATATCTCTAGTGTAGCTTGTTTAGTAGTTAATTTAGGTAGTTTACACTCAACCCATTATTATCGTTTACCTACCCAGGATACACTTAGGCTTTACCCTAGCAATCCTAACTATAAATATAAGTTCTAGCTTCCGTCTTCCTGTGGGAAAAATATAAATTCGACACTCGATACTCACCGAACGAAGTGCTATGCGATAGTTTTGTGCGCTTGCGGAATTCCTCCACTAGTCGTTAAGAAGCATCAACAAGCATTTCTGGCACCTTTGCCGAAGAAGGCAACTGGCATCGAATTTGTATTTCAAGTTAGCTTTGCTAACTAGGCTTTTAGTTATCCTAAGTAGTTTATCCTTTTTCCCTCATATCCTATCACTACCCAATATGATTATGGCCGATAAGTCCATTCATGATTGTTTGCACCCTCGGTTGCTAATGTAGCCACCGAACCCAATGTTATCAATGGGGACACTAACTTTGAGCTTAAACCAACGTTAATTATGATGGTTCAAGCTAGTCCATTTTGTGGGAAAGCCCACGAGGATGCAAATGCTCACCTCCAACACTTTTTTGAGATTTGTAGCACATCCACCATAAAGAGAGTGAACCAAGAGGTTATACGTCTTTGCTTTTTCCCCTTCTCTTTGTTAGGAAAGGCTAAGCAATGGTTTTACTCTAACCGTGATGCTATAGATACATGGGACAAGTGTTCTAACACTTTCCTACTCAAGTTCTTCCCTATGGGAAAGACTAATGTTCTTCGCAATAAGATCTCTAGTTTTCAACAACTAGTAGATGTGTCGATTCCTGAAGCTTGGGAACAAATGCAAGAGTATGTCTCTACATGCCCACACCATGGCATGGAAGACTGGCTTTTGATCTAGAACTTCTACCATGGGTTAGTATTGTTAGATAGGAGCCATTTAGATGCTGCTGCTGGTGGAGCATTCTTTTCGCTAAGTGTTGCAGATGCCAAGACACTAATCGAGAAGATGGTTTCCAACCAAGGATGGAGCGATGATCGACTCAAACCCCGTAAATGAGATATGCATTCAATTAAAGAAATTGATATGCTTGCAGCTAAAATGGATCTACTCACAAAGCGAGTGGAACATTATGAGAAGATGAGTACCCAAGAGACACTCAAAGCCATGGATTCCCACATGACTTGTGAACTCTGTGGAGATGTTGGACATTTGGGAAATTCCTGTCCCGAGACCCAGGAGGATCTCAACTTCGTCAACACTGACAATGAGTTTCGTCCACAACAATATCAATGATGGAATCAATGCTCCAACAATCAAGGAGGTAACAATTATTACTCTTCTCAACATGTGAATAATCAAGGTAATAATAGTTATGCTTTACTTAAAGATCTTGTTTATAGCAATGGTAGAATGACTGATAGCATTAATAAAAAGTTGCATGCTCATGACAAGATGTTGGAAAACATAAATGCTAAATTGGATGAGTTTTCTTCTGCCTTGAAGAATCAACTTAGTTTCAATAAGATGATAAAAACCCAATTAGCCCAAATAGCTACTACCATACCATCCTATAAAAAAGATAGAATTCCTAACAATCCTGAAGGAACTATGGAGACAGCCAACCTTGTCACGACAAGGTATGAATTTTCTATAAATGGTTGGGGATTTTCTATTAAGAAAGGTGATCTAGGGAACCCCATCATTACTTGCTCCATAGGACCCCACACTTTTCATAATGCCATTTGTGATCTAGGCTCTAGTGTTAACATTATGTCTAAGCAAACTTATGATAGGTTGTTTTACACTACCTTAGCTCCAACCTCAGTTTACCTATAGCTAGTCGATCAATCTACCCGTTATCTCAAGGGAGTAGCCACTGACTTGTTAGTCAAGGTTAGGAGTTTATATATTCTAACATATTTTATGATCTTAGACATGGGCAACAACAAGGATACACCTTTAATCCTTGGTCATCCTTTCCTTAATACTACAAATGCTTGCATATATGTGACTTCTGGGCAAATCCAATTCCACTTTGCTGGAAAGAAAGAAATTTTTGTTTTTGCCTCTGGACAACCCCTCTTTGATGTAGGAAAAGAAGAAGCATCTGAAGAGAATCAAGAGGAAGAAACCCAAGCCAATTGAAGAACTAGAGAAGCCTATCAAGAAGAAGAATAGAAAACGATGGCATAAAAAGAAAGATTCATCCTCAAATTCGTCATCCCCTGATCCTAACAAGGCCTCCGAGGTGGAACAAGAGAAAACACCCCCGCTCAAGGAAGAATGACCGTGAGCCCATAAAAAAGGTAAGCTTTCTATCCCTTGCATATTTATCGCATTTCAGTAGTTGCATCTCATATTTCAATTTCCAATAAATTTGCTTTGCATTGCATGATTAGTTAGTTGCATTTAGCTACTCTATGTTAATAAATAAAGTTCTATAGTAGCTATACATGATAGGATGGGGTTTGCATTTAAATAAAATAAACTAAAAAACATATATAATAAATAAATAATAATGAATAAGTTATCTAGTAGTAATAGGTTTGACCATTTAGTCATTTATGCATTCTAGTAGTAGTAGTTAGTCAATAAAGAAAGAATCAAAGAGCCGCCAGAAGACATTACAACCTATGCAAAAGGCAAGCTTGGGGGAGACACCTCTGCCCACTCAGGTATGAAAAATCTTAAACCCTCTCTTTACATTCATGTTTGTTTTACATGTCAATATTCATGATCATAGAATGTAGAGAGGAGTGCCTTGAAATTTATCTTAAAAGAAACTCTACTCTAATAAATGATGATAAAGTTATTTGGAGATGATGAATAGTTGCTCTGTGATACTTTGCAAAAGCTTGTCATACAACCTAATACTTCTTAAGTCTTGAGCATGATAACTTAGAGTTCATCTTAAGTTGAATGTTTTTGTTGGTTGCAAATGCTAGAACCAAGTCTATGTTTTTGTGAGATATGTTGTAGCCAAGATTAGAGTAAATCTTTGAACCTATCTAAGGAATGGTAAAAACAACCTGGAGTTTTGTTTTGCAAAATGCTAAAACTATCTTGCTAGAAGTTCCTCAATGGAGATAAATTCCTACGAGAATCAAATACACATTCATACATGATAAAGCCACTATAAAAGTTGCTTGTTTATTTTGAGCTTTTTCAAGCCTTGTTGATCTGAGTAGAGAAACTTGTCATGCTTTTTGATCAAGAGCACGTACACCCACATACTTATGCTATTCCTACACATTGGAATACGCAACCATATATGCTTTCCTCTTATTATTGCTCTATGAGAATCAAAGCTACCTCTGTAGCTATCTTTCATCAAAAAGAGAGGCATGGGCTACGAAAAAAAGAGAAAAGAATAAAAGAGCAAAAAGCTCTAGTGTTCAAAAAAAGAGAGAAAGAGAGAGAGAGAGAGTGAAAAGAAAGTAGCCATGCCCTCTCGAAAAGAAGCTAGAGATTGGAAACTTCTCAAAGGAGTACCATTTCCACCAAATATAGCACACACATGCACATCTTGATCAATTAGTATGATTTGTTGCTCCTTGTGATCCATGTGTTTGACTTAGCAATAAATTCAATTCAAGTAGGCTATGTTTTTATCTCCTACCTTGAGCTCCACATAAGCTTTAGGATAGATACTAAGGCTAAGATCCATGGCCCTGGTGAGGATTCAAATACCATTGAGTGACTTGAGTGTACCATCTAAGGAACTTAGGCATGTTTTCTTTTCAAAATTTATTGAAAACCTCCAAGAAGTTTGAGCTAAGCCAAAGTAAGGGAAAAAGTATCTGTCTAGCTATACATTCTTGCAATTGCTTGTGTCAAGGTGAAAGCTATAAGCCCCACATTGCTAAGACTGATTATGGATTTCTAAGTGCTAACATGTTCAATTCAAGAGATAGTATTTGTTTGTATATAAGTTTTTGTAGGATGTTATATAGTAGCAGCTCCTGATCCATCACCTATTTCATGCTAAACCTGCAACTTTGCTTTGGACGAGCAAAGGGGGAGCTTGTTGATGGTCACTAACACATGTTTTGACCATCAACATTCCACCCAAAAGCATGATAAAGTGAGGTAAAACATCATCACATGTGTTGCATTTTGTTTATAATTCACCTAGTTCCACTTGTGCTTGTAGAATTATTTGTATGTAGGAAATTATAGCAAAAATGGCCCAAAATTGTGACAAATATGGACATAGGGAGAAAGGGGACGTGGCAGGGGGGCAAGGGCCCACATGGGCGCCGCTCAGTGCCACCTTGGCCCCTACCACATCATCGATCCATGGGAGCTGCTCCACAGGCCTTGCCATGCGTTGATCCATTGTCGGTTTGGACCAAAGGTCAGGATAGAGTGGCCTCGGAACCATGGGTCCACCGTCACACATATGGTGGCCTCCAACTGACCTTGGAACCGACTTCCTGCCCGAATTTTGACATGTGCCACTCCTACAACCACCTTTGGGAGCCAACTAGCACCGTAGGATGTAGAGGCGGTGCATCCTAGGGCTAGCTGGCGCCCCCTAGCATTGCCCGGTGCCCCAAGGCACCCAACCGACCTCCTACTGCCTACAAGTACCCCCCATGCCTCTCTACACTATAAATATAGGGTGTGGTGCTCGGTGGAGAAGTGCCCCATTCAATTCCAAGCTCTCTATTGATGGTAGTTAACAAACATTATAAACCATCAATATAATATGAATAAGGGCATGAATATAATTACCAACATAGGTTTAGGGGTTTAAAGTAACAAATTCCCCAAGTTTTGGTGAATCTGTATTTTCTGCCGGGTTTATCCAGAAAACCGTCAAGCTAGACCTAGATGTCAGAATTAATTGCGCTTAATTGCGGCATAAACAACTCTAGAAGGTTCTAGAGGACACCAGAAGACACCACACCATGGTGGAGGGTGAGTGGCCGCTAGGTGGGGCTGGCCGGCCCCACCTACAGGCCTACCTTCCTATGGGCCCCACCTGTTAGCCCCTCCTTTGAATGTCGGTTCTCCACCGCCTCCTAGGTTGCATCTACGCCATACATTCAAGTCGGTTTGATCCAAGGGCTCAGGATTGATGCTCTAGCCTATATATACCAGCCCCTGCCACCCGCCTGAGGCATCAAACCCTGATCAAGTCATTTGAGAAGATAGAAACCCTAATCATCCTCAGAGCTCCACCATATTTTAGGGCATAGCTAGCTAGGCTAGGTCTAGAGGGAGGCAAGCTTCGCTTGGATTCCTGATCGTGTCAAGAGCATGGCTTGGTATAGCATTTGTACCCCCTCTCTTTTGTATCTCTCATTACTTTTATATGTTTGCTACAATTGTTATGACATTGTTCTTCATATTAATCATGTTCCTAGTTATCATGTTCATTGTCTACTTTGATTATATGCTTAGTATAGTTAGGTTTTCGTCATGTTCATGCATAAGTTCATATAGCACTCACTCTTTGGATCCTAGGGTGAGTGGTCGACGTAGTGTAAGCATGGTGGTTATACGTTGTTTACATGCGGATACACCCTATATTCCGGGCCATGTGGTAGATCGTGGATGTGACACCCCGTTGAGTCCTTTGTAGTCCACTCCCTGAATATAGGACAAGTAAGATCTAGTTACGAAGGAAGACAAGCTTTGTTCTTAATCTTCTTTAGTAATATCCCTTATGTGTAGATATGAAGTTGATCTTAACCATGATTACTAAGTGTAATTGCACTAATCAATGTATGCTTTGACTTGTAATTAAGAATGACTTAGGAATTATTCCTCTAATATTCTACTTAGCCATGCTAATGCCATAGAAAGGAGTACTCTGAGTGATCAATGATTAGTTATTACTTGCCATTCATATACATTTATCTCTTGACTTACCCCTGTTGTGAGTAGAAGGTTGGTTATGGTTTATTTCTCCATCATGTGTATAAGTTATCAATATATTCCCACTGCCCATCCTTCCCTGTGGTAAAAATATAAACAACGATACCTGGAATACTCTCGGGTGAAGTGCAATGGTATATTATCTGTGCAATTATATATATTCTATCTAGACATAAAATACTAAAGTACTTCTTAGTGTCATTCTAGAGGTAGCACTAGGTAGTACCAATAAGCATTTCTTGCACCATCGCTATTGATGACAACTTAGTAAAGGTGATGCTAAGAAATGACAACAATCATTAGGTGACTACTTAAACAAGCGATAAGTTAATAAATACCAACACTCTCCAAGCTTCTCTAAGCTCTCTAGCTTAATAGCTTAGTAGTAGAAGTAGTATAGTAGTGGAGTAGAGCAAGAGCGAAGCTTCTGTTAGAGTTTGAAAGAGTCTTCTGGGTCTGCTATACCTCCTTTGTAATTCTTTCATTTCGTATTTACTTTATTCAGTACTTTACTTTTAGTACTTTATTTAGTATTATTGCTTTGCTTTGCTTAAGTATTGTTCACTATTGTTCATCATTAGTGAGTTTAGGAGCTTATTGCTTGGTGTAACACCCTAAAATTTGCTTATCTTGAAATAGAGCTAAAATGAATTAATTTTGTATTTTTATGCGCATGAAAACATGGGGAAATAATAAATTTTCATTAGATTAAAATTTATCTTAAGGTAGAAATATGTTTGTTGCATTCATGCCGGTCGCACCTTGTGCTTCTATGTGCAAAATGTGTTTTTTTTAAAATACGTTTAGGAGACGAATATCTACCTCTAGGAATTTTCCAGTTTCTTTCTGGAATTTAATTCCTACCTACTTCACCTTAATCTTTATGTTCCTAGTTCCCAATAATATTTTCATGAGCTCCAAATACTTTATTTGGGTTCATCATGTTCCAAAGTGTCTCTGGGAATTTTCCCCAAATTTTTGGAGGTCTCATAGTATTTTTCGTGGCTTAAATATCAATTCTGGACTTTTCTAGAATTATTTTATTCACGAAATTAATTAATTCTGAAAATAAATAATATATCTCATTTTCCAACCAACTCTCAAAGCCCATGTGCAATAATCCTAATAAATCTCAAAGGCCCATGCATTTATTTACTAATGGGCTTTAATGATTATTTAGGTCCATTAGTAAAAATGGAGGGTGCAACATCAATTAGTACCATATTGCTAGTTGATGTAGATGTGGAGAATTTTTCTCCCTATAAATATGTATCAACCCTTTGGGTAAAGCACACCAAAACTACCATAAGGGGAGCCCCTAGTTTGGGAAATACCTCATGTAGTAAATTAGATTTTTCTCCTCTCGCCCTCGCCGTCGCCGTCGCCACCGCGCTGCCCAACGCCATAGACCCGCTGTCAACTGCAAAAAGGCCCTAGGTGTAACACCCTAGGTGTTAGGCTTGCATAATTTCACTTGCATTGCATGAGCATAATCATCAAACATTCATATATAAGCTTTAACATGTGAAACATGCCTTGTTATTCTATGTTTCCATATATGTATGCTTATGATCATGTGTGAATAAGTGCAAGTGGTTGATATTGGTCACTAAAACACCTTAGCTACACTTAGGATGACTAATGGAACAATGTTCATGTAGATCACTATATCTAATTAAGCTCCTAAGTGGTGATATGCTTGTTGACCTAGGAAGTATTATATGTAACCAATGTATAAAATGATTATGGAACCTTAGGAATACTCTAAACATGTTTGGAATGTCACTAGGAACAACTTTGGTATTCATGGCTAGGGCTAGTTTGGTCTCTAAGTCATCATTTGGTATTCATGACCTAGGAAGTATTATATAGTGTAAGTCATCATGTTCAAGTTGTATGTTTGACTGGAGTTGAACATCACATTATAAACTTTGCATGGCTATGTACCCTAAAACAAAATTGTATAACTCAAGTAGTGTAACAACTTTTATTTTTGGGTCATAGGCTAGTTCAGCTCCTAACATGCTTGAATTTGGCTCACAAGTATCAACATTGTACTGTTTTTCATACTTGAGAATTTTTCTAAGTCTAATTACTCTGACATTGTTGATATGCCTGACTTTATGATGATTTAACTCCATAACCGTTGCGAACTAGGAGTTGAGTTCTAAAGCAATGTTGTAGCCCGTACATAGCTCTACAAATTTGGTTTTAACATCGTGCACTAATTCGCCGTGGATCGAGAGCTTTAGCACCTTCATTTTGCTCTGTCAGTCGCTCGATCGGGCTCTGATGGACGCTGCGTCGCGCCGTGTCATGGCCGACCGGGCGCAGCACCTTGCCGCTGTGTGGCCACCGCTGGCCGGCGTCGGGCCCTCATCGTAGCGCGCTGGCATGCGATATCAGAGAAGCTGCGCTTCCTATTTCAATCACTCCTGCTCACTCTCTCCCTCTCCACTGCCCTCTTTCGCGCGTGTCGCAGAACCACCGAGCGCCGCCGCACCACCGCGCATGCGGGCAGACCTCATCGGTGTGTCCCACCTAGCCTATGTAGCCTTGTTAGATCCGTGTAGTCACCACGGAGCTCATGCGCTTCTCGCTGGGCCTTGCCATGGCCTATAACGACCGACGTATCCCCGCGCAACGTCGCCATGCCGCCATGGTCGGCGACGAGGTAGCTTCGGTGCGTCCTCGCTGCCACCACGGGTATTAATCGACGCAGGGGAGTGAGGAGAGCACGTAGGTGGGGTTGGTTTCATCGGAGAGCTCATCGTCGGTGAACTCCGGCTGGTCAGCGCCAGTGCTCTATTTTGTGCCTATAACACGTGGGCCTAGTTGACTCGTGGGTCCCATACGTCAATGACTGGAAGTTAGGGTTTTGGTTTATTCTTTTCCAGATTTTTGTAGTAAATTTGGAGAATCATATCTCGAGCTATGAATGTCTAATTTTGGTGAACCAAATTTTGTTGGATTCCTCATGAAGTGTAGTATTTTATAAAAAATGTGAGATGCACTATTTTTGGTACTTTTCTAGGTGAATAAAATATAGCTTGATAAGTGTTTTTTGAATGTTTACAATTTTGTAAAATGTGCAACTTGAGCTAGTATTGTGATAAAATTATGATTCCAATTTTTCTGGTCTTGTGTTGACATGCTATAGCTAGGAAAAATAATAAACTTGCAGTAAACTTGAGTGAAGTAGGGTCTTTCTATTTATCTATTAATAAATGGTGTTTTATAAGAAAAATTATAGGGATAAAAATAAGTAATATATTGCTATGCAAATTTTTGTACAGTATTACGGAACTAGTATGAAGGTAAGAAAAATATAAAATCTATTGTTTGACACTTTTATATAGGGTTAACTATTTTCACTAAAATAAACCTTGCTAGCTTGTCATTTTTGTAAAGGATGTTATACATGTTCAAAAGGTATGAAATTTTTACAGTAGTCTATTGGGAGCACTTCGAAGCTACTGTAATTGTATGTGAATTTATTGTGCATATTTGATATATGTTTGTTATTTCCCCTAATTATCTAATTAAATTAATAAAGGCATTTAAATAAATAAATTGTGATTGACCATGATGTTTTCTATGGTTCTTGTAATACATATGAACTGTTGATGTTTATAGTAAGGCTTAGAAGCAATTGGTTGTATGCAACTAATTAATTATTGCCTTATAATGCAAATAAATGGCTGCATGTATAGTTTTGATTTTGTGGACAGTTTCATGTTGATAATGGTCTTTTCTATAAAACTTGTTAATAACAAAGTTGTAGATAACTTACTGATCTACCTTGTGTTAATTTTCATAGTCATAGGCCATAGAGTTTAAGAGTTTTGGCTGTTAGAAGTTTGCTGTCCTAAATGTTTGCTCTCCAAATAGATTTGATTGACTGAATGGTTTGACCTAGATCAGTGTCGAATCACATCAAGGGTATTAAAAGAAAGTTGTAGAAAATTTCATAAGCTTTCCAGAATGTCCACAACCATATTATTTTGATGTACATAACTATAGTTATGGTTAAAACAAGTAGCTGCTATTTTATAGTCCAGAAAATAAATTACAGAAGTGTTTACTTAAGTAATAGAGAAGAGATATACACCTACTCAGTAGAATATGATGCACTTGTTATTACTTTAATACCATGCTATGGAAAATGCTTGTGAGGATGCATTCATCACTTTATATCATACTATACGTGTCATCACATATGCATTCGTGATATCTTATGCCATGCTCATGCATATAGGATCGACCGAGGAGATAACGTTGTTGGAATTCAACGACAAAGAGGAAGGGGATCAGCAGGAGACTCCTCAAGCCACAGCTCTAGGAGAAGAGGAGCAGACTCCCGAAGAGCTCCCTGAGTGCCCAGATCACCAACCCACCTCTTTCCTCAAAGGCAGGTCCCAGAGCATTCTAAGTCTCCCATGTTTTACAAAATACCATTTGAGTCCCTTATGTTTGATGCATTCGGTTATAAGAGTTGATTGGAAACACCTGATGCATAGACCTACCTTGTCTAGTTACATAAACCTTTAACCCTATGTAGGTCCAGGATCGAATATATGCTTAGTCATGCTTAGACCGGTAAAATTCAGGTGATTTCCTATCACCTACGAGATATAGGTGGATACCGAAGCACGGTTGGCTATATTTGCTATCATGGAAAAGAACCATGGGGTAATGTAAATGGAGGTCGGGCGAAGTCTATGTTTAGGTTGACTCATGTGATTCCATATGTGCCGATTAAGGACCGTACCATTGTTGGCGCTTCTGACAAGATTGAACGCATGCCTATCACTTAGCTAGCTGGATAACTCATTCCGACCATGAAGCCAAGTAGCTCAACTTAGGCTGGGCCCCGCTTTATTAGAGTGCACACTCTGGATGGTAGTAAGAATGTGCAGGGAGCCATACATGAGCCCAAGGGCAGGCTAGGCCTGAATGTCCTGGCAGCTGGTTGTCTTGTGCGGCGCTGGGCGAACCCGCGAAATATGGACTTGAGTTGTACCAAAGGTGTCCTAAGGTGACCATTGATCTGGTCTACCTAGGTTTGTGTTAGGAATAAATTCCTAGCTGGTTGAAATTGATTCGAATCGCCATCTCTCCCGGATAGTGAGAAACTTGGCTAGTCCCAACATCGTAGTAATTATATTATGGAATGTGATGGATCGAATAAACATGGAATTACTACATCGGCTATGGTTACTATTGTATGCTATCAAATGATATACCACATGTTTAGCACAGGATAGTTGCTAATCTAGAGATGAATAGCTATAATTAACTTGATGACCAAAGTATAATTGGATAACTGAGTTAATCGCTTTTTTTGCAAAACGTTGTTAAGCTACCTCCACTTATAAAGGCTTACATAATCCTTGGAGTCAATTTATTTCTAGTTTATGACGGGTAAATCTAGCTGAGTACCTTCTCGTACTCAAGGTTTCATTCCCATTGTTGTAGATGGTACAATCTATCATGGCTATTGCAAGAACTGCTTCTATCCCACCGTGGATGAGGAGTGAGCCTTGGGCAGGCATCTTTAATAATCCTTCTTATATGCTTTTATGGATTGTGATCATGAGTTGGTACTATATTTGAACTACATTAGCAAATGCTAGTTTCAAACTTTAATTTGCTTCCGCTACTATCTACCGAACTTGGTTTGTAATAACTCTATTTCGTACTCTGATGAATGTAACATGTGACATGTGTGTTGAATCATATACGATCTTGCTTGTATGTGGATCGTTTATCGAGACCTGTCGTGGTACTCAATGGACTACCGGGTTTATATGAGATCAAGTATGACAGTGTGACCACTTGCAGACTACCATTGTACTTGTGCTCTTATAAATTGGTCGGTTCTGCGATAGCTGGCATCAGAGCAAGATTCAACATTAATTGCCACATGTGTATTTAAAACAAAGGTTTTTGTTTTTCCAAAACTAGTTTCTAGCAACTAATAGCTATACAAATAGGTATTTAAAACCTAGAGTTGAAATCTAAAGTGTGCTAGTGATCACTTCCTTTATGCACAATTAAGGACTTTTGGTGGCAAACTAAGTACTAACTTGGGGGTTTTCGTTTTCGTCGTCCATACGGCGTGCTATTGTATGGATTCCATTCACTTGAGTGGCAATGCATGGATCAAATGCCTCTACGCCAAGGTAAGAAGGTAAGTTTATGAGTGGCATGACCTCAAGATGTGAGCATGCGGTCGGGGAGAGCTAGCTTTGATACGGCTGTGCATGCATGCTTGCATCTGTGTGTGGTGCGTATTTAATTGTGGGTAATAAATTGTCATCGGGTAGCTTTGATACGGAAGTATATGTATGGGTATACATATATGGAAGTATTTAGTTGCAACCTAGAGCCCAGATTTACATTTTGCATATATAATTGTAGGGTTGGGCTGGAATGAAATTCTTGTGCAGGTACACTAATAGTGAAACGTGCCCGACTAGCTACGCTATATAAGAGAGAACGTATGTATGCCACCATGTATGTCGTTAGAAATAATTTTTCCTAAGTTTGTAAGGACGTACGGAACATGCATGCATCATGATAAATTATTATTTCGTACTTGCATTGTTCCTCCCCTTATAGATCTCTTACTCGGTTATGTAACTCTTATCCATTATGACTTTGTCTCACAAAAGTTGCACATGTTGTTGGTACAGATGGCAGCACCGACTGGAAGTGAGAGTTTCTTGTTGATGTTTGGAACTCCTGCCCTACTTTGGAGAGTCTTGCACTATGCGGGGTATTATGAACCGCCCCTCTATTACTGGAATGAAGTATACCTAGAGGGACAACCATGGTATGAAGTATGGCTGACCATACTAGCTCGTACCCAAGCACCCTTCTGGTAGGAATGGAAGGCAGAATCTGAAGGAAGAACTCCTTGGGAGGCTACCCAAGTAGTAGCCTTCGAGGTGCTAAGTCAAATTTGTCAATAGCACGGGGATGAGCTTACCAACAGTGCCGCTGGTACTTTTCTTTGAGTGGATCCGTCCACCATAGTATGGGCACAATGCAATCACAATGCGTTGATCTGAGATAGGGATGAGCGGGTAGATAGTTCTAGTCCCGCTATGAGCACCATGTTTGTAGTAATGAAGATGTTCTACACTCATCAGGACACCAAGGACTTCTGGTAGGAGTCCTATACTACTTGCATGGATAAGCTCATGAGAGCCGAAGCTGCACAGCTTAAGGTCAAGAAGTGTGCGCACAAGCACAAAAAGGTAGCAAGTGAGGCTCGATGAGAAACTAATCAAGCATATGTAGCTTTGGAAAATCTCCACACCCAAATGGAGCAAGTTGATCAACAGAGAGCTGCCTCCCAAGAGGCAAGAGCGGATGATCAAGCAATGTTAGCAGGACTACGGGAGCAGCTGGAGGCTGCCCGTGCCGAGGCATTCACAGCTACGCGCCAGCGGATCCTAGCAAACAACCATGCAGCGATGACAGAAGCAGAACGAGACAGGACCCATGCCATGAGCGTCCAGCATGACCGTGTTGAGAGGGACTTGCGCCAATAGCTTGCACAAAGCGAGAATGTAGTAATGGATCTTCAGCATGAGGTGCATTTTCTGAATAACCAACTGCACCCGATCCTTGATGAGGAAGAAGAAGATCCAGAGATGTTAGTAGAAGATGATGGCTAGGATGAATAAGAAGTGGAGCTTGAGAATGAGGATGATCCTATCTCCAACCTCGAAAGTGATCATAATGAAGATTAGTATCGCCTAGTGACTAGTTAAAGCGTTAGATGTATCCCTGCTATTTTTGTAATGGACTTGTAGTTGAAGTTTCTTAATTGCGTTTGGACTTCCGTGTAATATTGGCACTTTGCATGTTGTTTCATGATGGGTTGAACTTTAATGAAATTCCAGTTTCGTTTTACTAGTGATTATGACTTGTATGTTAATGCGCTGCAAGCCTGATAAGTGATCAAATTGGTGATGTCATGTTGCGAGAATGAATTATTATGCCTCTGTTTTATTGTATGAATTTAAGATTCTCTCTAGTAATTTCAGTTTGGCATGATTATACAATTCATCTGCAATCTCTTGACATCATTTAATAATCACTTATTGTTGTAACTTTGCAGATGACTTGCACTCGTGCTAGAGCAGGCAACAGCCAAGAGGGCAATGACGGTGACTTGCCACCACCGCCACCAGCGTCTGTGAATGAATTCTTTACACAGTTCCTGGGAAGTCAGAGAACTATGGAGGAAACCCTGCGCCTTATTACGCAAAACACGGCTCACGCCTGTCAGCAACAATAGGGGCCTGAGCCGAATCGGCACAGCTCTTTCAAGGATTTCCTAGACACCAAGCCTCCTATCTTTAAGGTGGCTGAAGAACCGCTCCAGGCAAATGAATGGCTCAACACCATTGAGCAAAAGTTTTGTCTATTGAGGGTCATGGAACATCAGAAGGCAGAATATGTGTTCCATTAGCTGCAGGGACCGGCCAGGATATGGTGGACCCATTTCCTGTCCTCTCTACCTACCAATGCATAGGTCACATGGGAGTAATTCAAGTTAGCCTTTAGGGGACATCACATTCCCCCAGGGCTAATGCGCATGAAGGTAGCTGAGTTTATGCGACTCACACAAGGGACCAAGACCCTTACTGAATACATGCATGCTTTCAACAATCTGTCCCATTATGCCCTAGATTTTGTTGATATAGAAGAAACGAAGATCAAAAGCTTCAAGAGAGGTCTTGGCACTAAGCTAATGAAAACTATGGCCAACTCGAGGTGCACCACATACAATGAGTTCATTAGTGATGCCTTGACTTAGGAGAACCACAACAATCTGCATGCGGCAGTAAAGGGCCGCAAGAGGGCAGCTGAGGCAGGTGCCTCAGGGTCTTCTTAGTCTAGAGCTCCTGTAGCAGCTAGGCCACAGTTTCGACCACCAGCGCCCAAGTTCAGTCCTCCTCCACCAAAAGCTCAGGCCAACCAACCTCAGAAGGTGTTTTGTAAGGCGTTCACCATTTCCTTACCCAAGGGGAATGGAGGGCAAGGAAGCTCAGCAGGACCTAGGAGTGATCAACCATGCTTCAACTGTAATCAAGTGGGTCATTGGGCCAAGGAATGCCCCCATCCTAAGAAGAACAGCAATCAAAACCAAGGAAATTAGAGGCAGGCAAATCCTAAAGCACGTCTTGGATACGTGCATTACATCGCTATTGAAGAGGTTTCTACGAGAGCCGTTGTCACCGCTGGTATGTTTCTTGTTAACAAACATCCCACTATTGTTTTATTTGATTCAGGAGCTTCTCATTCATTTATGAGCCAAGCATTTGCATCTAGATATGATCAGAAAGTAATTGAGGTAACAAGGGTGGTTATAGTATAAGTGCAGCTGGGGCTACTATCTCTACAAACAAGATAGTCAGAAATGTGCTCATCTCTATACAAGAGAGGGAGTATACGATGGATCTGATAATATTGCCTGGATTAGCCATTGATGTGATCTTAGGCATGAGTTGGATGAGCGATCATGGTGTTCTTATTGACACTAGCACTCGGACCATTATGTTGACAGAACCTAAGGGGGTAATACTTTTCTAGTACCACTTTCCTGAAGTATTGAACTCCAAAACTTGTCTTGCGCCATCCAAGACACTACCCTTTGCGATATTCCAGTGGTTTGTGAGTTTCCTGATGTATTCCCATATGAGTTACCAGGTTTACCACCTAATATGGATGTGGAATTTAAGATTGAGTTAGTGCCAGGTACGGCACCTATCTTAAGGAGACCCTATAGGATGCCACCAACCAAATGAGTTAGCTGAACTTAAAATTCAGTTACAAGAACTACTGGACAAAGGTCTCATTCAACCTAGTTTGTCTCCTTAGGGACGTCCAGCTTTATTTGTAAAGAAGAAGGATAAGTCTTTGAGAGTGTGTGTGGATTATAGGCCACTTAATGCTGTGACCATAAAAAACAAGTACCCTTTGCCTCGTATCGATATCTTGTTCAATCAGTTGGCAAAAGCAAAGGTGGTCTCCAAGATTGACTTGAGGTCAGGCTATCATCAAATAAAGATCAGGCCAGAGGATATACCTAAAACCGCTTTCTCCACTAGGTATGGCTTGTACAAGTATTTGGTCATGTCTTTTGGACTGACAAATGCTCCTGCCTACTTCATGTACTTGATGAATTCGGTATTCAAGCCTGAGCTTGACAAGTTTGTGGTTGTGTTTATCGATGATATCTTGATTTATTCGGAGAATGAAACATACCATGCAGTGCATCTGAGAGTTGTTTTGTCCCGATTGAGGGAACATAAGTTATATGCCAAGTTTAGCAAATGTGAATTTTGGTTGAGCAAAGTACCTTTCTTGGGTCATATCTTATCTAGAGATAGAATATCTGTAGACCTATCTAAAGTATAAGAGGTCATGGATTGGAAGGCCCCGACTTCGGTTCATGAAGTTCGAAGTTTTCTAGGGTTAGCAGGTTATTATCGTTGTTTCATTCTGGATTTCTCCAAGATAGCTAAACCCATGACCAGACTCCTTTAGAAAGATGAAAAGTTCAGATGGACACCAGAGTGCGAAGCAGCTTTTCACACCCTAAGGACCCTATTAACTACAGCTCCTGTTTTAGCACATCCCAACATAAAAAAGCCTTTCGATGTGTTCTGTGATGCATCGGGTATAGGTTTGGGGGTGTGATTATGCAAGAAGGAAGAGTTATTGCCTATGCTTCTCGACAGTTGAGAAAACATGAAGTCAATTACCCTACGCATGATTTAGAGCTTGCAGCAATTGTTCATGCGTTAAAGATATGGAGACATTATTTGTTGGGCAACGTATGTCACATATACACTGACCACAAAAGTCTCAAATATATCTTCACTCAACCTGAGTTGAACATGAGACAATAAAGATGGTTAGAGCTGATCAAGGACTACAATTTGGAGGTGCACTACCATCTAGGGAAAGCCAATGTTGTAGCAGATGCACTTAATCCGAAGACTCATTGCAACACTTTGGAAGCATTGTTGGAAGATGGATTTAATTTGTTACATCCTATTGTGCTGCACAATATCACTATCAGTTGTTCACTTGAGAGCAAAATCATAGAACTACAAAAGATGTGCACAATTTCACATCAAAAGAAAGTTGAAAGAACAAGAAACCAAGCATTTCAGGTTAGATGAAAGAGGTGTGCTATGGTTTGAGGACCGACTTGTGGTACCAAAAGACCATGAGCTTAGAAATCAAATTTTAGATGAAGCTCATTCGTCCAAGTTGTCTATTCACTCGGGTAGCAGCAAAATGTATCAAGATTTGAAAACCCATTTTTGGTGGACCAAGATGAAGAAAGAGATCACCGCCTATGTCGCTAGGTGTGATAATTGTAGTAGAGTAAAAGCCGTTCATTTGAAATCTGTCGGATTACTTTAGCCATTGTCTATTCCAAGCTGGAAATGGGAAGAAATAAGTATGGACTTTATTACAGGCCTTCCGATGACACAGCAAGGTCACGATTCCATATGGGTCATTGTAGATTGCCTCACCAAGTCAGCATATTTTGTACCAGTTAACACAAGGTATCTAGCTAGGAAATATGCTGAGTTGTACATTTCACAGATCATGAGACTACACGGAGTACCCAGGACCTTAATCTCAGATCAGGGACCACAGTTTATAGCTCATTTCTGGGAACACTTGTACCAAGCCTTGGGGACTAAACTAATCAGAAGTTCAGCATACCATCCACAAACTTCTTGAAAGATTGAGCGAGTAAACCAAATCCTAGAAGATTTGCTGAGAGCCTGTGTTATATCTTCAAAGGGTTCATGGGAGAAATGGCTACGTTTAGCTGAGTTCTCCTACAATAGTAGTTATCAAACAAGCATCAAGATGGCTCCGTTTGAAGCCTTGTATGGTAGGAAATGTAGAACTCCTTTGAATTGGATTGAGCCCAGCGAAAGAAGATACTTTGACATTGACTTTGTCACTGAAGCTAAAGAGTAGGTGCGCATTATCCAACATCATATGAAAATAGCTCAGTCAAGACAAAAGAGTTATGCTGATAAAAGAATAAGACCACTGACTTTTGAAGTGGGAGACTATGTATACTTAAAAGTGTCACCCATGAAAGGAGTAAAGAGGTTTGGAGTGAAAAGAAAGCTTGCGCCTAGATGTGTAGGGCCATACAAGATTATTGAACGGAAAGGCAATGTCGCTTACAAGTTACAACTTCCCCCAGAGATGAGTGCTATATTCGATGTCTTCCATGTTTCTCAGCTGAAGAGATGTCTTCGCATACCTGAGGAAGCCATTGCACCCACCGACATTGAGCTCCAATCGGATTTGATGTATGAAGAGAAACCAATCCAAGTGTTAGAAGAGATGGAGAGAGTAACATGGAGTAAGGTCATTAAGTTCTACAAGGTGGTGTGGAATAACCACAATGAACAAGATGCCACGTGGGAATAGGAGGATTACTTACGTGAGGTTTATCCCACCTTTTTCAAAGAATGGTAGGTCTTGCAAATCTTAGGATGATATTTCTATAAGGGGGAGGGGTTGTAACACCCTAGGTGTTAGGCTTGCATAATTTCACTTGCATTGCATGAGCATAATCATCAAGCATTCATATATAAGCTTTAACATGTGAAACATGCCTTGTTATTCTATGTTTCCATATGTGTATGCTTATGATCATGTGTGAATAAATGCAAGTGGTTGATGTTGGTCACTAAAACACCTTAGCTACACTTAGGATGACTAACGGAACAATGTTCATGTAGATCACTTAATATAATTAAGCTCCTAAGTGATGATATGCTTGTTAACCTAGGAAGTATTATATGTAACCAATGTATAAAATGATTGTGGAACCTTAGGAATACTCTAAACATGTTTAGAATGTCACTAGAAACAACTTTGGTATTCATGACTAGGGCTAGTTTGGTCTCTAAGTCATAGATATAGTGTAAGTCATCATTTTCAATTTGTATGTTTGACTGGAGTTGAACATCACTTTAGAAACTTTGCATGGCTATGTACCCTAAAACAAAGTTGTAGACTTCAAGTAGTGTAACAACTTTTATTTTTGGGTCATAGGCTAGTTCAGCTCCTAACATGCTTGAATTTAGATCACAAGTATCAACATTGTACTATTTTTCATGCTTGAGAAATTTTGTAAGTCTAATTACTCTTACAGTGTTGACGTGCCTGACTTTGTGATGATTTAACTCCATAACCATTTTGAATTAGGAGTTGAGTTCTGAAGCAATGTTGTAGCCCGTACATAGCTCTACAAATTTGGTTTTAACGTTGTGCACTAATTCGCCGTGGATCGAGAGCTTTAGCACCTTCATTTTGCTTTGTCAGTCGCTCGATCGGGCTCTGATGGACGCTGCGTCGCGTCGTGTCGTGGCCGATCAGGCGCAGCACTTGGCCACCGCATGGCCGCTGCTGGCTGGAGTCGGGCCCTCATCGCAGCATGCTGGCACGCGATATCAGAGAAGCTGTGCTGCCTATTTCGCTCACTCCTGCTCACTCTCTCCCTCTCCACTGCCCTCTCTCGCATGCGCCGTGGAACCTCCGAGCATCGCCGCACCATCGTGCATGCAGGCAGACCTCGTCGGCGTGTCCCACCTAGCCTATGTAGCCGTGTTAGATCCGTGTAGTCACCATGGAGCTCATGCGCTTCTCGTCGGGCCTTGTCGTGGCCTATAACGGTCGGCGTACCCCCGTGCAGCGCCGCTGTGCTACCATGGCCGGCGACAAGGTAGCTCCGGTGCGTCCTCGCTGCCACCACGGGTATCAATCAACGCGGGGAGTGAGGAGAGCACGTAGGTGGGGTTGGTTTCACCAGAGAGCTCGTCGTCGGTGAACTCTAGCTGGTTAGCGCCGGTGCTCTATTTTGTGCCTACGACACGCGGCCCGGTTGACTCGTGGGTCCCATACGTCAGCGACTGGAAGTTAGGGTTTTGGTTTATTCTTTTCTAGACCTTTGTACTAACTTTGGAAAATCATATCTAGAGTTAGGAATGTCCAATTTTGGTGAACCAAATTTTGTTGGATTCCTCATGAAGCGTAATATTTTACAAAAATATGAGATGCACTATTTTTGGTACTTTTCTAGGTGAATAAAATATAGCTAGATAAGTGTTTTTTTAATGTTTATAATTTTGTAAAATGTGTAACTTGAGCTAGTAATGTGATAAAATTGTGATTCTAATTTTGCTGGTCTTGTGTTGACATGCTGTAGCTAGGAAAGATAATAAACTTGTAGTAAACTTGAGTGAAGTGGGGTCTTTCTATTTATCTATTAATAAATTTTATTTTCTGAGGAAAATTATAGGGATAAAAATAAGTAACATATTGCCATGCAAATTTTTGTACAGTATTATGGAACTAGTATGAAGCTAACAAAAATATAGAATATGTTGTTTGACACTTTTCTATAGGGTTAACTATTTTCATTAAAATAAACCTTGCTAGCTTGTCATTTTTGTAAAGGATGTTATACATGTTCAAATGGTATGTAATTTCATGAGAATGTATTGTGCACATTTGGTATATGTTTGTTATTTCCCCTAATTATCTAATTAAATTAATAAAGGCATTTAAATAAATAAACTGTGATTGACCATGATGTTTTCTATGGTGCTTGTAATACATATGAACTGTTGATGTTAATAGTAAGGCTTAGAAGCAACTGGTTGTATGCAACTAATTAATTATTGCCTTATAATTCAAATAAATGGCTGCATGTTTAGTTTCGGTTGAGTGGATAATTTCATGTTGATAATGGTCTTTTCTGTAAAACTTGTTCATAACAAAGTTGTAGATAACTTACTGATGTACCTTGTGTTAAATTTTCATAGTCATAGGCCCTAGGGTTTAAGACTTTTGCTTTTAGAAGTCTATTGTCCTAAATGTTTGCTCTCTGGACAGATTTGATTGACTAAATGGTTTAACCTAGATCACTGTTGAATCACATCAAGGGTATTAAAATAAAGTTATAGATAATTTCATAAGCTTTCTAGAATGTCCACAACCATATTATTTTGATGTATATAACTACAGTTATGGTTAAAACAAGTAGCTGCTATTTTGTAGTCCAGAAAATAAATTACAGAAGTGTTTGCGTAATAGAGAAGAGATATACACCTACTCAGTAGAATATGATGCACTTCTTATTACTTTAATACCATGCTGTGGAAAATGCTTGTGAGGATGCATTTATCACGTTATATCATACTATACGTGTCATCACATATGCATTAGTGATATCTTATGCCATGCTCGTGCATATAGGATCGACCGAGGAGATAACGTTGTTGGAATTCAACAAAGAAGAGGAAGGGGATCAGTAGGAGACTCCTCAAGCCATAGTTCCAGGAGAAGAGGAGCAGACTCTCGAAGAGCTCCCTGAGTGCCCAGATCACCGACCCACCTCTTTCCTCAAAGCATGCCTCGGAGCATTCGAAGTCTCCCATATTTTACAAAATACCATTTGAGTCCCTTATGTTTGATGCATTAGGTTATAAGAGTTGATTGGAAACACTTGATGCATAGAACTACCTTGTCCAGTTACATACACCTTTAACCCTATGTAGGTCTAGGATCAAATATATGCTTAGCCATGCTTAGACCGGTAGAAGTCGGGTGATTTCCTGTCACATGCAAGATATAGGTAGATACCGAAGCACGGTTGGCTATATTTGCTATCATGGAAAAGAACCATGGGGTAATGTAAATGGAGGTCAGGTAGAGTCTATGTGTAGGTTCACTTATGTGATTCCGTCTGTGCTAATTAAGGACCATACCGTTGTTGGCGCTTTTGACAAGATTGAACGCATGCCTATCACTTAGCTGGCAGAATAAATCGTTTCGACCATGAAGCCAAGTAGCTCAAGTTAGGCGGGGCCCCGCTCTATTCGAGTGCACAATCTAGATGGTAGTAAGGATGTGTGGGGAGCCAGACATGAGCCCAAGGGTAGGCTGGGCCTGAATGTCCATGCAGCTAGTTGTCCCTGATTGTGCGGCGCTGGGCGAACCCGTGAAATGTGGGCTTGAGTTGTACCAAATGTGACCTAAGGTGACCGTTGATCTGGTCTGCATGGGTTTGTGTTAGGAATAAATTCTCAGCTAGTTGAAATCGATTCGAATCGCCATCTCTCCTAGATAGTGAGAAACATGGCTAGTCCCAACATCGTACAAATTATATTATGGAATGTGATGGTTCGAATAAACATGGAATTACTACACCGGCTATGGTTACTATTGTATGCTATCAAATGGTATACCAGATGTTTGGCACAGGATAGTTGCTAATCTAGAGATGAATAACTATAATTAACTTGATGACCAAAGTATAATTGGATAACTGAGTTAATCACTTTTTATGCAAAACATTGTTAAGCTACCTCTACTTATAAAGCCTTGCATAATATTTGGAGTTAATTTATTTCTGGTTTATGATGTGTAAGTCTAGCTGAGTACCTTCTCATACTCAGGGTTTCAATCCCATTGTTGCAGATGGTACAGTCTATCATGGCTATTGCAAGAACTGCTTCTGTCCTGCCATGGATGAGGAGTGAGCCTTGGGCTGGCATCTTTAATAATCCTTCTTATATGCTTTTGTGGATTGTGATCATGAGTTGGCAGTGTATTTGAACTGTGTTGGCAAATGCTAGTTTTGAACTTTAATTTGCTTCCGCTACTATCTACCGAACTTGGTTTGTTATAACTCTATTTCATACTCTGATGAATGTACTGTATCTATGAACTTTATGTAACATGTGACATGTATGTTGAATCATGTACGATCTTGGTTGTATGTGGATCGTTTATCGAGACCCGTCGTGGTACTCGATGGACTACCGGGTTTATATGTGCTCAAGTATGACAGTCCGACCGCTTGTGGGCTGCCATTGTACTTGTGCTCTTATAAATTGGTTGGTTTTGCGACACTAGGTGAGTTCGTCGTCTTCTCCTCTTATTCCTTGTGCTCTCGGCTCGTCAAACCGTGGCCTCTAGGACCCAAACCAAGCGCTCCATGGAGCTTCTCGCCATCGGTAATGGAGCTCTGCCACGCCGATTTTCTTCTCCGGCCAGTGACTCTCTCTCCCCCTCCTTTCTAATTTGGGCCGTCTAGATCCAATCCAACGGTCCAAGATCGCCCGTACCCGTAGTCCATTGCGCACTTCCAGAATATGTTTTCCGATTCCAAAAGCATAGTTTCTTTCTAGTAGATTCAGAATATGTTTTCTCTTTCAGAAAGCGTAAAATCCCTCTGTTAGATTCAAAATACATTTTTTCTTTTGAAAACGTAGTTTCTTCGGTTAGATCCAAAATACGCTTTCATCTATTTACAGTTTTGCCACTAGTCTTATTTAGGCCATAAAATCTTCGTTTTAACTCCGTTTTGATCCATTCAAGTTGCGTTAGATTCGTAATTGAGTAATCTACATGTTCAGCCTACTGTTAAATATATTTTCAACTTTTGAAATTCGAGGTTAGATTTAATCTATTATTTTGTTAAAGGAAATCTTGTTTAATTCATAACTTTTTCGTTATAGCTCTGATTAGAGTGCTTTTCACGTCTGTGTATTCATAGCGAGACGTAGATTCGTTTTACAAACATTTCATCTTGATTTTATGTTTGGTGTACTGTTCTAATTTAGATCTATTGTTTGCTTCGTGTATGATTGCATGGATGCTTGTGTGGTGCTTTATGATCATGTCTAGTCGGTGAGCTTTGAGTTGGTGATATAAAAGAAGTTGGTGTTCCAGAAGAAGTCCTTTGGAGGTTACAATTCAATAGAAGAACGATCTGAGTTTAAGGCAAGTATAGCATGGGATCTTCCTTGTTGTCCTATTCACTTTAATAATTTAATCATATGCATGTGTCTTCCTTGGCAACCGTAGTAATTTTCCTAGCTATTTGATATCCTAGATTCCTTGATTCCTACAGGTTATTGCATTGAGTAGTATGATGCTAGTGCTCAACTAAAGCCATGATCTTGTAACTTGACTAATGCTATATGCAATAAACATTAAAAGATACTTTTTAGCAACATGGAACAAGGGGCTAGAGCATTGGGCTATTTTATGCTACTCTAGATTGCTCTCCCTAAGGACTTATCTTTAAGCGAACATCCGGGGCTTATAGTATAGCTGTGAGGGCTACATGGCTCTGGTTTAAGTTCAGTATGAGGATCTTTTCTAGCTTGTTAGTGGTTACCTTTATGGCACAAAAGGGGCTCTAACAGGTATGATCTCGGCCTGCCAAGAGGGTGCACTTTCGTTTCTTAGTATTTTGTTAGTCACTCTTTGGAGGGGGGTTCATGCTTATTGATGGGGAAACCTTAGTGGCCCTAACTTGTTAGACGAACCTTTGAAAGGCTTCATAGTGAACCCTACCGACCTTCCTTGGTAGTGGGTCAAGAGGTTGGCCGCCTTAGGCAAAAGGGTAAATCATGACTCACAGTGAAAGTGTACAACCTCTATAGAGTGTAAAACTAGTATATCAGCCGTGCTCATGGTCATGAGCGGCCTTGGACCCTTACGGAATAGATGAAGAACATAGATGATACCGATGATGAAGATGCACACTAATGATTACTGTTTATGCTGTTCATTATTCATGTTTACCTGATCATGTGTTTATGTGGGCTTGTGGATAAACTTGTTGCCACCCTATTGCTAAAATCATGACTCATTAGAAGATAATCGCAGTTAACCAGTGTCAGCCTTTTAAGCCTCATGAACCCCATGTTGTATTTGTTGATTATGACATGTACTTATGCTTGCTTTACTTTTTAAATCTTTTGAAAAATCCCGGATGGGTACCAGATTGCTAGTCTAGAGGAGTTAGGCTTGTGATCAACCAGTCAGTTGTCCCTATGGAATTAGAGTCTTCACCCAAAGATCGGAGTTGTCTTTCCGTTGTTTGCTGTCTAAGGTTATATCCTTAATACTAAGTACGTTATATATTGAGCATTGTCTTTTGATATTACCCTTATTTATAGCTATATGTTAGATTTGACTTCCTAGGCTCACATATGGTGCGTATCTGGTTTTGTTCTTAAAACCGGGTGCTACACTTGGCATTAGTAGCATAGGTTATGTTTTAGTTAGTAGTCTTTCGTTAGTACCGGTTCCACCATTTGGTTAGGGGGTTAGGGTACTTTGATCCCATTTCATCAGAGCTCAGATCAAAGTAGTAAGCCTGTAGATTAAGCAAGGTGCTTAGGCTATAGATTACCTATGGATACGGCTAGGCCTCCGGATAGATTGTGGTAGTTGGCAAGTGATGATAGCCTTGTCCATCCTCTGTATTCCACCACGTTAGGTCTAATTATTAAATCATAGGGCTCATGGCAGACCTTATCTATTTAACTCTCCTAGTTGGTAGCCAGGTTGTGCCCCGAACTACTAGCACATTTCTCATAGTCATTAGTTTACCCTTTGTTACTGAAAGATATATCGCTCACTCTCCCACCTAGCTGTCTCTAGTGTAGCTTGTTTAGTAGTTAGTTTAGGTTGTTTACACTCAACCCATTATTATCGTTTACCTACCTAGGATCCTGTTTACACTTCCTAGCATCACTACTAGAATGACACTAAGAAGTGTACTTGGTATTTACTTATGACTTAGAAAGAATATGTATATTTAAGAATGTTCTGCAAGTGCACATACCATTGTAGCACTTCACTCAGAAGTATTCCAGGTATCGTTATTTATATTTTACCACAGAGAGGAGCGGTGGCTAGAGATATTGATAAATATGATACTTATGATGAGATCATTAAACTAAACACTTACTCTAAATAGGGGTAAGCCAAATAATATATATATATATATATATATATATTAAGAGCATGGCAATGATAATAATCCAGAGATAGAAATAGATACTCATAAATGTAGTATAGCTAGACTAAGTGATTAGTTAAGAGAAAGATTCCTAAGTCATCCCTATATACTAAGTCTTATGTACACCCCAAGTATATATACTTTCATCTATAGCATAATTAATTCTTCATCTACACATAAGGAACATTACTAAGGAAAATCAAGAACAGAGCTTGACTTCCTTTGCAATTAGGTCCTACTTGTTCTACAGACGGGGAGCGGACTACAAAGGACTCAATGAGAGTGTCACACTCACGATCTACCACATGGCCCAGAATGTAGAGTGCATCCATAGGTAAACAACATACAAGCACCACGCTTACATAATGTCGACTGCTTAACTCACTCGAGTACTGAGCTAAGCGCTTTACAAACTTATGCATAAACTTAGTATCAATTATGACTATATCAAGCATACTACTGAAGCAAACTAAGAACATAATAGATAGAAACATAATAGTTTAAACACAAAGTCATGAATAATAGAGGATACAATGGCTATACTAGCCTCTAGATGATGAATCCAGAATCCTTAGCAGTAGCCCAACTCTACTTGAATCTACTAGCTATCTTATACTAAAACTTTGATGAATTGGAGATCTATTGTATTCTCTCTGGAAACTCTGAGGATGATGATCAACTAATTGATTCCTTGATCGATTGATCAATGCCTCAGGGGGGTCTGGGCTGATATATATAGGGGTAGCATCAATTATGGACCCTCGGATCAAACCGACCTTGAGCAACAACGTAGATTCAATCTTTAAGGCGGTGGAGAACCGACGTAACAAGGAGGGGCTACCAGGTGGGCTCCATAGGCCGGCCGGCCTACAGGTGGGACCGGCAAGCCCCACATGTCAGTGGCATGTGTCCTGCTGCGGTGGTTTGCCTTTTGGAGTGTTCTAGAATCTTCCTAAGTCAGTTTTGTCGTGAATAAGCGTGATTAAATCTGACGATTGGGTCCACCTCGATGGCTTTCTGGATAAACCCTGCTGAAAACACAGATTCACCAAAAACTCATGAATTTTTTCAGTTAAAACCCCTAAACCTATGTTGGTGATCACATTTATGCATTTATACAACTTTTATTGATGGTATTTGATGGTTGTTACTACCATCAACAAACTCCCCAAGCTTAACCTTTACTCATCCCTGAGCAATGCTAACCTCAGTAGTGGATCAGGAGTTGCTACAATGTTCTCACTCCTCAAAAGTACACATGCGTCCAATAAAAAATTCTCCTCCAGATTAGAATAAACTGATCTGACTTTCAAATTTACCCATATTACCTCTTGAGCAATTGAAAGATAGAAATATCAAGTCAAGAACTATGTCTCAAGTTCTTTGTTCAACCTTTATTCTAGAGTTTTTGTAAGTTTTCAAAATAAAACTCAGAGATTCCAATGTATCTCTCGAGTCTCTCAATATATGTGGTATTTTTGGAACCTCACCAAGGCAATAATGATGTTATGCCCTTTTCTCTTCCTACAACTAAGGCTTATGTGGAGCTCATAGGAATGGAGATAGCATGAAAGAGCATACTTACAATATATATATTGTAAAGTCAAACCTCGAATCCAAAGAGAGTTGAGTCATATAATCAAATCAAGATGTGCATGTGTGTGGAATACTTGGTGAATATAGTGGCTAACCTAATTCTACTATGCTCCTTGAAAACATATCTCTCTTTTGAAATTTAGAAATACTTTTTGCAACCGAACATGGGCTATCTTATTCATCTTTCTCTCCTTTTTAGGCGGGCATCGGAGTACCCATTATTTTCAATATATTGGACACTTGTTCATTTTTTTCTCAACTTCTTATTTTTATGAATAACTTTTGCATAGCCTATGCTTCTCTTCTACAACAAAACTTTTGAGAGATATCAACAAGATCTTGGAGCACTTATTTGGTGGATGGAAAATCTATCAAACATTTTTTGGTGTTTACTCCTACTGTAGGAGTGAAACATTTTCGGGTGGATCTAAATGGAATGACATGTTTTTGCGCCTACCCCAGTGTAGGAGTAGTGCATATTTGGGTGGTGTGAACATGATCTTGATTTTAAGAGCATGACAAACCTCTCACAAGGGTCAACAAAGCTTGACCAAACTCAATGCAAAACAAATAGCATATCTGAGTGGAAGTTTTCCTAGTCTAAAATAACATGTATGGCTCTGGTAGGAATTTAAGCTTTATCATATAGGAACTCGTCATGTAGCATTTTTATGTTTTTTCAAAAGATAAATCTCCAAAATTTTAGTGTCACTTGGAATAAGATAAATATCAGTTCAGACTTTCTCATATCATATCCGTCAATTACTTAGACTTAGATCAAACATATGCCACCCACGAGTTTCAAGTTTAGAGTAAATTCTCATGTCAAAACAATTTTATCCAAAACTCTAGAGAATTCAAGGCTGAAAACTAGATACTTGAAAGGAATTACAACAGAGCAACTATTCTTTATTTCCATTCAAGAGATCTAGAGAGTTCCTTTTTATTTTATTTAGCTCTTAAAAATCAAACTAAAGCAAACTTCATAAATACTCTTTTTATTTTGTTTTTATTTTTTTAGATCACACATTACTAATATATATAGAAGATAAAGACAAAATTTTATTTTGTTTTTAGTTATGCATAGTTTTTAGCATATTTATAAAACAAACTCAAAAATATTAAAACACAAGAAAAAGAAATACTTACCTAGATACACGGGGGATATCCTTCCCCTAAGCTGGTTGTTGTCGTGGTTGTTCAAAAGGGTGGCCGGATGTTGAGGTTCTAGAACAAAAAGTCCTAGTCCTGGTTCTACTGTTGCTGATTCTGTTGGATGTCGGTGATCTCGTTCCCCATGTTTGCCTACCATTGTGAGTGTTGGTGTAATGTACCTTGTATGGCAGCATTATGTTCCTCAATGGTTGTCGGTCTATTGTCGAAGCATTGGTGTTCCATTTGTTGATCATGATACCCCCGGCCAGAGTAGGACATGCGTCCTCCCTGGTGGCCACTCAAAGGTTTCTTCATAAGTATGCTGTTGGTAGTTGTGGTAGTTCCCGTCTTGCCAGTGCTCACTTGGAGCTTTCTACCAAGAGCCTTTAGATTGTTGAGGTGATCCCTGTTCCCAACCAGCATATTCCGCCTGGAACCCACAGGAAGATCCTGCTTGGTCCCAGCTGACATAGCTAGTGTAGGCTGTTCCTTCAGGTATCGGGTCAGCGCCATAGTAGCGAGTCCGCGGTGCAAGGGTCAGTCTCGTGGATGCACTCCCGTGAGGTGCCGCTTCCTTTGACTGTAGATCAAAAGTGAAAGAGTCCACAACATATAAACCGAGATTCCGGTTAGGTAACGAAATCTCGGTTGAAAAAACACGATACATCATGACAATCTTTCCATCCTCTCTCTTTTTAAGCAGTTGGGCTGGACAAAAATAATCAAAATCAATATATAAGGGCTCCTCAGTAATATAAGAGACCAAAGCATTATTCAACAGACCCAAGTTTTGGGCAATTCGAGTGACCAAAGAAATACGATCGACATCACCTGTGAGAGTAAAAACCTCCAACCAGTGGTGAATTATATATTTAATGGGCGAAACCTTTCTCCTTTTCACCATAGCAAGAAGCAAATTGAGATCATCTATCCTCACAGGGCGAGTATCAGGTCTAGGAAACATGGAAAAACCTAGCCATTTATGCATGAAACAAAGTGTGGGATGTTGAATGTCATTGGTATGAGGACGATAAAATCCATTAAGCCCCAAAAATTCCTTCTAGAATTTTAATTTATCAAAGTCTTGCAAAGCATGGTCTACATCAACTACACATTGTGAAATAAACCCCAGGAGCAAACTTAGATTCTTCTAGGGAGAAGAATACTCTTTCCCAAAAAGTTTAGACCCCGGTGTCAGTAATTTGCAGTGTGCATAAAAATTTTAATGTCAAAAGTTTAGACCTTTGCTAAGCAATATTCTAGAAACCATCCCAACCGACAACTTGGAAAATGAAAGCGAGCTTGGTGTCCATACCTGTTGCTTGTAGTAGGAGAGGACCATACACAGTGGTGTGTACAAACCTTTGAGCCTTCAGCTTCTTAAAAGCTTCCTTCACCTCTTGGGATCGCCAGCAGATATGTGATTCCTCGAGCAGGACGTTGTTCATAGATGACGTTGACTGAGGCGGCGTTCTGGCTCCAGGCGATGGAGCATCGACCTGGATGTCAGAACTTGCCCTGGAGGATCAACTCCTCAACGAGCGGGACGAATGCGAGCAGGTGGACTTCCCTTGAAAACGTTCCACATCCTACAAAAATCAACAGAACAACAAAACTCGTGGAATGGGTTAGGAAATAAAATACTCAGCGGTTAACCATCCAAGAGTTAGTCGTCCGGGGGTTAGTCGTTCTGATTGCCAATAATTTTCTCTAAGCAAGATTTTAGCAGAACTTCTACTCATAATATTTTTAGCTTTTCCTATTTTCTGTAGCACTTCTACTAACGTAATTACTACACTTCAGGGAAGAATTTTGAAATTTGGAAGTAGGAGGCTAATGTGTTTGTTTGTGAGGAAGAGAGCAGCCAGGAGCTTGCTATTTATAGAGTGGCGCAGTAGTAGGCCGGCCGGCCTAGTGGTGGGGCTGGCCGACCCCCCTTGGGCCCACTTTAGTCAATTCTCCACCAACTAAAACTTTGCTTCGATGCTAAGCAAGTTTTGGTGCTCATCGGTGCAGATGCACCAATTTCGATGGTGAAGAAATCTTGAGGTGATGGTAGTGGGTCCCTGGTGTCTGCGGGTTCGTATTCCTATATTTCCTCCATATACAAATATATATGTGCTATGCAGAAAATATTTTATGATACTATGAAATATTACTAGATGTATGCATGGTATTTTTAATTTTTATGCCTCCACGATAAATATTCTTGTGGGTTTTTACACGCCATAAAAATTATTCACATGGGGTCTGTTGGTATTTATTAACTTGCCACTTGTTTTAGTAGTCACTTAATGTATACCTACATCTCTTAACATTACTTACTAGGTTGTCATCCCTAGTGATGATGCTAGAAGTGTTTGTTGGTACTACGTAGCATTACTACTTGAATAATACTAAATAGTTCTTTATTAATTTATGTGACTAGAAGGAATATATAGATATGAATGAAAAGGAATCTACAAGCGCACAGATAATTATACCATTGTAGCACTTCACCCGAGAGTATTCCAGGTATCGTTATTTATATTTTTACCACAGGAAAGGTCTAGCATGGATAAGTATTGATAACTTATACTATTGATGGAGAAGTAAACCATAACCAATATTCTACTCATAAAAGGGGTAAGTCATAGGATAAGATATATATATGATAAGTATTGATCAATGATAATGATAAATCACTCAGAGTACTCCTTTCTATAGCATTAGCATGGTTAGGTAGAATATTAGAGGAATAATTCCTAAGTCATTCTTAATTATAAGTCAAAGCATACATTGATTAGTGCAATTACACCTAATAGTCATTGCTAAGATCATCTTCACATCTACACATAAGGAATATTACTAAGGGAGATTAAGAACAGAGCTTGTCCCCCTTCGTAACTAGATCCTATGTGCTACCTACATCGGGGAGTGGACTACAAAGGACTCAATAGGAGAGTCACGTCCACGATCTACCACATGATCTAGAATATAGGGTGTATCCGTAGGTAAACAACGTATAAGCACCACGCTTACACAATGTCGACCACCCACCCATGGATCCTTAGGGTGAGCGTTATACGAACATATACTTTCACTTATATAAACCCAGAAGTCCGCCGAGTGTCACGAAGGACCTCGGTAAATCAACATCACAACCAAGATCACGTGATTAAGCAAATACCCATCACATACACAGAGTTGCAGCGAGAAATAATATTACAAGTTTGGGTTTCAAAACTGGTTTAGGGAAACAACATAGCTTTCAATGATTACATTAATATAAGTTCCAAATACATTGCTAGCATAAGTGACATCCTCTAACAAAAGCATATAGATGAGAAATAAATATAGAGTCACCGAGCCCACTGGTGGTTAGCCACCATCTTCCTCAGGCCAAAACTTTCACCTACAACATGGTGGGATAAACCCTAAGTACTCGAATGTACTCAACTAGACTACCTGTCATAAACCAGAAATAAAGTGTCGGGCTCATAAACCCGGGGTCCCTCGGGGACCGGCTTCCACGCCAGGGCTTGGCCCAAGAAAACAGCATGTAGTTCATGGGCTGGCCCAAGAGTCTAAAACACAATGTGCCGAAAGGACAGTCCGGTCGCTGACCGGAAGGTCTACCCAAAGGAACAAACACCTGCTCGTCAACTTCTTCAGCCCACCTCTCCGACCAGAGCACTCACTCCGGACACCAGCCGCCTCTGGGCGGTCTCTCCGATCGGAAGGCCTGGCCCGAAATGCTGCTTCCTACTCCGACCCCGCGTCTTCGACTGGGGACCCCGTAGGAAGCCTGCTTACCGCTCTTCTCTGACTGGCGCAGCCAGGGCCGACTAGGGCCATCCGACCGGGGACGCCCGCTCAAATGGGACCAGGGGCAAACGGAGAAGGCAGCGCACAAGTCAAACCATGATACCAGGACCATACCCTATACGCCTGCGGGAACAGTGCTCCACAACCACCCTAACACAAACAGTATTGTAGGCGTCGACATTTGTGTCTATAGTATTGTAGGCACCGTTGGACTCCCATAGGGCGAAGAGCCCCCCACATGCCTCTAGGCATCGATAGTACTGTGGGCGCCAGGATTCACCATACCTGGTACATGTGGTAGGGCTCCTCACATACCAACAGTATTTTGCAGGTACCGACATCTACCATTCCTAAAGAAGACAACACAACCTCCCATGCGCACCTGACATTCTACAGTGACATCGACAGTATTGTGGGTGCCTACCATCACCACTGTCCTCATCGGCGTGGGCAACAAGGCTTAGTAACATCCGTACTCTCTCCCTCTCACCTGTAAAGCCATCCCTTTCATCTATAAAAGGGGATGCGCTCCCTCCAACGAAGAGGTCGACTTCTTCAAGTTAAGATTCACTAGATCGATAGCTCACAACCCCTCAAGCACACGCTTAAACACCTAGCTCATAGCGGAGTTCCGGTCGCCCTCGGCCCTTCCGGTCAGACCCGACCGAGCCTCTCATAGACCCCACCTTTCTCCTTCTTGTTTGTAACCCCACTACAAACTTTGAGCACCTGGGCTCAGGAATAAAGTCACCGACCGACTCAAACTGGACGTAGGGCATGTTGCCTGAACCAGTATAAATCATGTGTCATTGAGTGCTAGGCCACCTCCGATCACAACGTACAGCAAAACTACAAATATTCACTAGTTGGTCACTTTCTGTACCGACAGTTGGCGCCGTCCGTGGGGAAGACGTTGTATGTTCAACACTTTTTGGTCATCGGATGGCCCATTTTTCTGCCACCCCCGCCATGGCGGGCTCGGGTATGCTATAGGGAGGCATGCGCTGCCGAGACGGCCGTCCCCTCCTTCCTCAGCTGGTCGGAATCCCCGATCACCTTTGATCAGAGGGTCCATCCCTCCTGCGTCACAAGATTGGGACGCTACCCGCTCATCGTCGACCCCATCGTCTGTAAGAGGTGCCTCACCAAGGTGCTGATGAACGGGGGCAGTGGCCTCAACATCCTGTACATCGACACCCTCAATGCCATGCGCATCCCCTAATCGGAGCTATGCCTGGCGGGCTCCCCTTCCACAGGGTAATCTCGGGAGTGCAGGCATACCCGCTCGGACAGATCGATCTGCTTGTCACGTTCAGCAACCAGGCCAACTTCCGCTCAGAGGTCCTCACCTTTGAAGTGGTGGACTTTCTAGGGTCCTACCATGCCATCTTGGGGCGGCCATGCTATGCAAGATTCATGGCAATCCCCAACTACACCTACCTCAAGCTAAAGATGCTAGGACCAAACGGTGTCATCACCGTGAGTAGCGCCTTCTCGCACGCCTTCGCGTGCGACCGCGACGAGCTCGCCACCGCGGTCGTCAACTCATCCGAGCTCCCGCAGCTCGGGGAGTCGTCAACCCCAGCAGTCCCAGACTGCAACAAACCGACCTCCTCGACGACCTTCCGCCCGCTCGAGGAAACCAAGGCGGTGGGTGTCGACCCCATCGACCCAGCCAAAACGGTGCAAATCGGGACCCAGCTCCCACCCAAATAGGAATGCGAGCTCATCGACTTCCTGTGCGACAATCGCGATGTCTTCGCATGACAGCCTTCTGACATGCCAGGGATACCACGACAGGTCGCTGAGCATGCACTACGCCTTATCCCAGGCTCAAAGCCCGCCAAGCAACGCCTGCGTCATTTCGACAACGAGAGGCGCAGGGCCATAGGCGAAGAGATCGCCAAGCTCCTGGCAGCCAGATTCATCAGGGAGGTTTTCCACTCCGACTAGCTCGCCAATCCCATCCTTGTCAGAAAAAAGACCGGGAACTGGAGAATGTGCGTTGATTATACTGGACTCAACAAGGCGTGTCCAAAGGATCACTTTCCCTTGCCGCGCATAGACCAGATAATCGACTCCACCTCAGGTTGCGAGATCCTCTCCTTTTTGGTTGCCTACTCAGGCTATCACCAAATCGCGATGAAAGAGTCCGATCAACTCGTAACCTCGTTCATCACCCTGTATGGTTCGTACTACTACATGACCATGCCTTTTGGCTTAAAGAACGCTGGCTCTACCTACCAAAGGTGCATGTAGCAATGCTTCACCGACCAAATCGACCCGCCCGATCGGCCTGATCAGGCCGAACGGCCGAAACCAACAATCGCTGTCTATGTTGATGACATAGTGGTCAAAACAGCTCGAGCATGTGATCTGATTGCAAACTTGGCCGTGACGTTCACCTCCGAAGGTTCAACATCAAGCTGAATCCCAAAAAATGTGTTTTAGGGGTTCCGAAGGGGAAACTGCTCGGGTACATCGTATCCGAGCGCAGCATCGAGGCCAACCCCGAAAAGATCACAACCATCTCCAACATGGGTCCCATATGCAACATCAAGGGTGTGCAAAGGCTCACCGGCTGCCTGGCTGCCCTAAGCCGCTTCATCTCCCTGCTCAGCAAATAGGGGATGCCACTCTACAAGCTCCTCAAAAAGACGGACGCCTTCGTCTAGACTAAGGAAGCCCAGTAGGCTCTCGAAAGCCTCAAAACGTTCATGACGTCGGCCCCAACCCTCATCGCTCCCGAACGGGGAGAACCCCTCCTCCTTTACGTCATGGCAAGTAACCATGTGGTGAGCGCCGCCCTGGTCGTCAAGAGGGAGGAAATGAGACACCAGCTCAAGGTACAGTGACCCGTATACTTCATCGGAGAAGTACTTACCGATCCCAAGGTCTGGTACCCCCAGGTGCAGAAACTCCTATACGCTGTACTAATGGTGACCAGGAAGCTCCGACACTACTTCACTGACCACGAAGTCATAGTCGTCACTTCGTACCCGCTTGGAGACATCATCCACAACCGCGACACCGTGGGACGAATCTCCAAGTGGGCACTTGAACTCATGGGCCATGACATCAGATATACCCCTCGCACCGCTATTAAGTCTCAGGCTCTCGTGGATTTTGTCGCCGAATGGACGGAGGTCTAGCTATAGACCCCGGACGTCACCCACGAGTACTGGACAATGTACTTCGATGGGTCCATAATGGCGCCCGGCTCGGGGGCCGGAGTGGTTCTGATCTCCCTAGATGGGAGTAGGCTCTACTACACCATCCGCCTCCACTTCTCAGCTTCAAACAATGCCGTGGAATACGAGGCCCTTATCAACGGACTCCGCATTGCCATCGAGCTCGGTGCTATGTGACTCTACGTTCGCGGTGACTCGAAACTAGTCGTTGATTAGGTCATGAAGGAGTCCTCCTGCAAAAGCCCCCTCATGACCGCATACTACCAAGAGGTACACAAGCTCGAGGACAAATTCCATGGGATCGAACTGCATCACGTCCCTCAAAGGGACAACGATGCCGCCGATTTCCTCGCGAAACTGGTCGCCAGGCGAGATCCATCCCCAAGCGGGGTCTTCATCAACGACATTCGCCCATATCCTGGAAGGTCCGACCCAGACACACCTCGATGCCTAGTCGGTGCTCAGGGGCTCCGACCCCGACGCCCAGCCAGCGCCCGGGGGCTCCAACCCCAGTAACTCTACGTCACCCGCGAACGTCGCCGTACTGGCACTCAATCAAACTGACTGGCGAGTACCGCTACTTGCCTACCTCCTCGAGGAGGTTCTCCCACCTAAAAGGACTGAAGCTCGACGAATCGCTCGACGCGCCAAGACCTTCGTCATGCTCGGTAACGAACTCTACAAACGGAGTCCGTCAGGGGTACTCATGAAGTGCGTCCCCGCCAGCCGGTGAAGCAGATCCTCCTCGAGGTCCATGCCGGGATCTGTGGACATCACGCGGCCCCAAGGTCTCTGGTCGGAAAAAACCTTTCACCAAGGTTTTTACTAGCCCACCGCGCTACGAGATGCAGAGGAGGTCATCCGCAGGTGCGAAGGATGCTAGTTCTATGCTCGACAAACCCATTTACCGGCACAGGAGCCCCAAACCATCCCAATCACCTGGTCATTCGCGGTCTGGGGTCTCGACATGGTGGGACCCCTCAAGAAGGGCCCGGGCAGCTTCACTCACCTACTTGTAGCAATCGACAAGTTTACCAAGTGGATAGAGTCCAAGCCCATCACCAACATCCGCTCGGAAGAAGCGGTCAAAGTCTTCCTAGACATCATCCACCAGTTCGGCGTTCCCAACTGCATCATCACTTACCGCGGGACTAACATCTCCAGGAAGAAGTTCCTGGACTTTAGTGATGGGTACGACATCAGAATCGACTGGGCCTCGGTAGGACACCCGCGTACCAACGGTCAGGTCGAGCGTGCCAATGGCATGGTCCTCCAAGGACTTAAGTCATGCATCTTCGACCGACTCAACAAGTACATCGGGCAATGGGTTGCAGAGGTCCCAGCGATCCTTTGGAGCCTAAGGATGACCCCAAACCGATCCACGGGATTCACACCTTTCTTTCTGGCTTACGGAGCCGAGGCAGTATTGCCCTCCGACCTCAACCACGGCGCACCAAGAGTGAAGGCTTTCAACCGCGTTCGAGCCGTGGAGGCCCAACAAGACGTAGTCGACCTGCTCGAAGAAGCCCGCGAGACGACCGTCATCCGCTTCGCTCGCTACCAACAAACCCTCCACAGGTACCACGAATGGAAGATCAGAGGAAGGATACTTGAAGTCGGCGATCTCGTACTCCGGAGGACTCAATCAATGAAGGAAAAACACAAGCTCTCTCCACCATGGGAAGGACCCTATACGGTAGCCGAAGTAATCCGATCGGGCACCTACCAACTAGAGGACAACAACGACAACGTTCTCAACAATACCTGGAACATTGAATAGCTACGTCGTTTTCCCTAAATTTGGTCTAAACCGCTTTTTAGTTAAAACATGCTCCCGTAAGAGCACCCCTGCCCGAAACACTTTCAGCCTGGGTCACTTGGGGGCTCCATAAGGGTACAATATTGAATATTACCTCTCTTTCTTTTTTACTATCACACGATAAAACAACTTTGTCCCCAAACGGAAACACATTCCATTCCTCTGATTACCTTATGTAACTCTGTTCTTACTCCCAACCGGACGCACCCTGCCTTTCCTTATGGGTACAAACAGCCAAGCCTCATGGGCCATGCCCCGGGCTCCCAAGGTTGCACCCTACGGGACAAATGGGTAGGTACAAGAAAGAAAGGATAAAAACAAAAGTTATGCTAAGATAAACACAAGGAACGAATATTGTGGTTCTGTCACAAGGACAGCACGGATGTATTCATTGATACAGAAAACTATTCACACGGGGACTCACCCACAAACTTAACTATTACATTCTCTACTGCTACAAATACTACTGCGGCCGCTCAACGACATCGCCTGGAAGCCAAAGAAGAAACTAGATGCAACCACCAGGGACCCGCTCGGCTCTGCTCCTTCGACTTCGACAAACTCAATGGATACCTCCAGGGCGTCGTAACTATAGATGGTCAACAGAAGAATATGGAGCTCCTGACCTTCTCATGCAGTCGATGTAACTCCTAGGTAGGGGCGCCACTACCGAGGTATGGTCACCATGGCTGGAAGAAATCTCATCAAACTTTATGAATTGGCCAACTTGAGCAGCTGTAGGCACGGAACCCTCCACCAGCACAATCGTGAGTAACCTCCCCTCCGACAAAGCTCGCCCAGTAAAGATCCACTAGAGAAAATCTACATGCAGCTCCATCCCGAAGAAGGCCTCGAAGATCAGATCCAGCATCATCCACGGCAGCCTCCAGTCTAACATCATGCTCTGGGTTCACAAAAGGGTCTGTAAGTCCTCCCCCTCGCTCACTCTCTCTCTCTCACTTAGGAACCGCCGCGGCATACAGGCACTCTCGGTGAGAAGGAAGAAGGAAGAGAGATAATAGTTGGAGAACAGGCAAAGGACTGTGATAGAGAGCCCTCTGCCTCCCCCTATTTAAAGAAGAAAAGCAGACGATCAGAGCACAAAACTCTACCCCCATTCAATGTGGATGGGAAACGATGGGACACGCCCTGGCCGAAGGGACGCACACTGACTGACAGAGCAACGCCGGGTCAGACGGAACGTCACCTGGCAAGGCAAAACGTGGCCTAGGTATGGCCCACCACTATCACATGACCGGGCATGAAAACCGAAGCGTCACCACACGCGGGCGGCTCCCCGCTTCCCCAGGACAGACCTAGGGAGACCAAAAACGAAATCTCCGCCGTGAGAGACCAATCGGCCTCCTAAGTCGATCGAGTCGCTCAGTATCCACACCGAGACACTGGTAGGAAGCGAAGGGACACCCCATGTAGGCCATGTCGACTCCATTAGCAACAACGAGCACGGGTCCCGGTCAGACATTTTTTGACTGAAGCTCTCCGAGCCCTGTCACTCCAGTCATCAAATTAAACACTATCAAACCTCCTCTATTTCATTATAATCATTTCATACATCCATATGCGCATTCATTCCATATGCCCGCGCCTCCCAGATGATTTGGGCCCTAAACCGCCCGGAGTCTCGGGAACTAAGCATCGCACGTGCAGCGAAATGCATCAGAATGCTCCGTGTTGCGTCACGAAGCGGCAGTTACCTCATTCGACATGAGCAACCAACAGAGCCAGGGGAGAAAACCGTAGATGAGCACCGTGCGGCCCTCGCCCGGTCCAGCAGACTAGGTCATCTCAACCTTCTCGTTTGATCCTGAACCTCTCGCCAGGCCCACAGAATCTCCATCGAGGGGAGGCCGTTAGGCCACCCGGGTCGGTCTCCAGAATGACCTAGGCATTTGCCGGGTTGCAGGTAAAGGAGTAGTGGAATATCACAAGAGAGATATGCCGACCCCGTCATGAACGATGGACCCGGATTCCGCTCGATCACACCCATTAGCAAACTCACCGAGCTAATCTTCAAGCCCGAGCGATCGGGACAAGCGACGAAACTCAGCCCCTTCGGTTGTGTGGAACCGAGGATGGGGTAACGCACACAACTCACATCGACCCCCACGAAGGCCCGATAGGGCTCGGGGGCTCAAGACAAACACCAAGGACAATGACCTCGAACTTGCTAGATCCACGACTCCGACTCGCCCAGTCCCATGGCGCGCACCGACGATAGGATCCACGAGCACTGCCTCGTCCGATCTTTAACTAACTAACTATGCTTTGGCTCCATCCGACTTCACTTCCGACTATGCTCCAGACTCCTAGGACCTCGACCTCGAACTCCCGTCATACGGCTTCACTTCTGACTGCGCTCCAGACTCCTAGGACTGTGACCCCGAACTCGCGTCATACGGCTTCACTTCTGACTGCGCTGCAGACTCCTGGGACCATGACCCCGAACTCACGTCATACGGCTTCACTTCCGACTGCGCTCTAGACTCCTAGGACCGCGACCCCAAACTTGCGTCATACGGCTTCACTTCCGACTGCGCTCCAGACTCCTGGGACCGTGACCCCGAACTCGCATCATACGGCTTCACTTCCGACTACGCTCCAGACTCCTAGGACCACGACCCCGAACTCGCGTCATACGGCTTCACTTCCGACTGCGCTCCAAACTCTTGGGACCATGACCCAGAACTCGCGTCATACGACCTCGGCAGGATCCATGAGGTCCGGCTCGACTGATTCCTAAACTAACTAAAACTAACTCTCTTGATCCACGACGCGCATCGATGCGTGGGTCCGCTCATGACTCCGCCTCGCCCGATCCCATGGCGCGCATCGATGCCAAAGATCAGTGAGCTCTGTTGCATCCGAACTAAGCTGTCTCCATCCGTGGCGCGCACCGACGCTAGGGTTTGTCCCGAACTAACTCCCTCACCCGATCCCACGGCACGCATCGACACGAGGATCAGTGAACTCTCTCACGTTTGAACTAGCTTTCTCACCTGATCAACGGTGCGCATCGACGCCGGGATCAGTAAGTTCTGTCTCAATCCAATCCCCGCACCTAAACACCTCGGCTGCACAACGACGTCTTGGTTAAATAAAAATCCATCTCAGACTAAAAAACACGCACACACGCCCGCTAAAACAACACCCCTAGACGGTTCTGCCCGAACCGCCCGGGGGCTCGGGGGCTACACCCGCGGGTGCGCTCGCGCGCACCCGCCGAACAATAGAAAAACCTCCCCTGCTGACAACACAGAAAAACCCCTACCTGGTTCTGCCCGAACCACTCGGGGGCTCAGGGGCTACACCCGCGGGTGCGCTCGCGCGCACCCGCCGGCAAAACAAAAATCCCCCGGACGATTCTGCCCGAATCGCCTAGGGGCTCGGGGGCTCCTGTCGGGTTCGTAAACCCAGGGTCCCTCGGGGACCGGCTTCCACGCCAAGGCTCGACCCGAGAGTCTAAAAACAATAGGGCAAGGGGGCAGTCCAGCAACTGACCGAAAGGCCTAGCCCAAGAAGAGCAATGCCCACTCGTCAGCTACTTCGGCCCACCTATCCTACCGAAGTGCTCGCTTCGGGCTCCAGCCGCCTCCGGATGGCCTCTCTGGTCGGAAGGCCTACCCTGAGCCCTACTTCGGACTCCGACCCCGCGTCTCTCCGACCGGGGCACATAAGAACCCTGCTCATTGCTCTTCTCCGACTGGCGCAACCAAAGCCGACTGGGGCCATCCGACCGGGGACGCCCGCTCGCAAGGGACCAGGGACGAACAGAGAAAGCAGCACGCGAGTCAAACCACGGTATAGGGACCATACCCTATACACCTGCGAGAACAGTGTTCCACAACCACCCTAACACAAACAGTATTATAGGCGCCGACATTTATCCCTACAGTATTGTAGGCGCCGTTGGACTCCTGCACGGCAAAAAGCCCCTCACATGCCTCTAGGAATCAATAGTGTTGTAGGCGTCGGGATTCACCATACCCGATAAACGTGGTGAGACTCCTCACATGCCTCTAGGCATCCAGTAGTATTTTGCAGGTACTGACGTCAACCCTTCCTGAAGAAGACAACGCAACCTCCCACTTGCACCTGACATTCTACAGTGACATCAACAGTGTTGTGGGCGCCTACCATTATCCAATCCTCATCAGCGTGGGCAACAAGGCTTAAAAGCATCCGTACCCTCTCCCTCTCACCTGTAAAGCCATTCCCTTCATCTATAAAAGGGGATGCACTCCCTCCAATAGGAGGACCGATTGATCCAACCTCAGTCCCTTTAGATTCATTAGTCCAATAGCTCACAACCACAGAACCGCTAGGTTCGGACCTCAAGCACACGCTTGAACACTGAGCTCATAGCATAGTTCCCGTCGCTCTCATCCCTTCCGATGGAGCCGACTGGGCCTGTAGTGCCCCCCATCTTTCTCCTTCTCGTTTGTAACCCCACTGCAGACTTTGAGCACCTAGGCTCAGGAATAAAGTCACCAACCGACCCAAACTGGACGTAGGGCACGTTGCCTAAACCAGTATAATTCCTGTGTCATTGAGTGCTTGGCCACCTCCGATCACAACGTACAGCAAAACTACAAATATTCACTAGTTGGTCACTTTCTGTACCAACAATGAGCGACCACAACACTTGGCCAGTGATCTTGACCATGTACAACATCCCAACGTGGTTGTGTTAGAAGAGAAAGTACCATCTCCTCACTATTTTTATTTCTAGCCCTAAACAACCAGGCATTGATATAGACGTGTTCCTCGAGCTTTTGATGCAAGAAATGGAGAGGCTATGGAGGCATGGGGAGCCAATGTACAATGCGTTCCGAAAGGAGGACTTCATATGTAGAGCAATAATATTTGTTACTACCAATGATTACCCCGCGCTGTTTGCTTTGTCTGGACAGATCAAAGGGAAGACGGGATGCTTAGTTTGCTTGGATGGTACTACATGGGTGTTCCTAGATGCATCCAAGAAGATAGTTTTCCTAAGGAATCAGCGCTTCTTAAAGACAAGTCACAAGTACCATAGCAAATTGTTCTTTAGATTTTATGGCAACACCCCAGAGATTGAACCCCCTCCGGAGAGACGTCATAACGGAGAACACTTGTACAGAATGGTGAAAAACATACGCGTCGTCTATGGAAAAAAGAATTCGGATGGGACAAATAGAGATAGAAGCACACCTCTTGTCGAAGGCGTACCTTTCAAGAAACAATCGATCTTCTTTCAGTATCTGCCTTATTGGCCACACTTGGAGGTCCCCCATGCCATTGATGATATGCATGTGCAGAAGAATGTCTTTGAGAGTCTCATTGCTACCTTGATGGACATAGGCAAGTCAAAGGATGGTCTAAAATCACAGAAAGACATGGTGCAGCTAAACGTGATGACACAACTTCACCCGGTACCTGAGGCTAATGGAAAATACACTCTGCCTGCGGTGTGCTTTAACCTAACACCAAAAGAGAAGAGACCTATATGTACTTTCCTGAGGGGGGTCAAAGTCCCGACTGGGTTTTCTATGAATGTGAAGAAGCTAGTGTCGATGAAGGACTTGTCAATAACACACTGCAAGGCTCACAATTGTCATGTGATGCTGACAGTGTTTCTACCTATTGCAATCAGGGCTATAAAGCCAGAGTTCTTGAAAATGACCATCACCCGCATGTGCTACTTCTTTTCGAAGATCTCACAGAAGACGATTGGCAAGAAAGAGCTGAGTGACCTACATGAATTCGTGGTGGAGACACAAAACCAACTAGAGATGTGTTTACCTCCTGCTTTTTTTGATATAATGCCACATCTCATGATTCACATGGTTCATCAGATACAGGCACTGGGCCCTTGCTACTTGCATGAAATGTGGTCCTATGAGCGGTTCATGTTGGTTCTAAGCCGATATGTGCATAATTGAGCATACCCAGAGGGCTCCATGATAGAGGGTTATAGTACTGAAGAAGTCGTCGAGTGTTGTCAAGAGTACCTAAAAGTACAGAAAGGGATTGATAAACCCGATTCTCATCACAAGGGTAGGCTGGCTGGGAAGGGCACTAGTGGTAGAAAAGTGTTCATCGACCATGATTACAAAGAAGTGAGTCGGACGCATTATAGTGTCTTATAGAGTACACAACTGATGCAACTGTACATTTATGAACACTTGGCTATCATTATGGCGGAGAGAAATGGTCATTCAAATGATTGGGTCATGAAACAGCACAAGCAACGACTAACTACATGGTTGAAGGACCAAAACATACCGCCTGGAGAAACCATAGACTCTATTACCTTCAGTAGGTTGGCGGAGGGGCCATCAAGACAAGTGACATCTTGGAAAGCTTATGGCATCAATGGGTACACGTACTATACCCACGCAAAGGATAGTAAATATGTGAACCAAATAGCGGCGTTCGAATAGAAGCTCTCGATGGAGTGGGGTAAAAGATCCAATACTTTGTCATCATTGAAGAGATATGGGAACTTGACTATGGAAGGGATATAACGGTGGCCCTGTTTCGATGCCGCTGGATCAAACAACACTAACTGAACGAGATCAGATTGAGAGTCTTGGACCTTGAGAATCTAGGCTACCAAGATGACTCTTGGGTGCTCGCTTCATGTGTCGCACAAGTTTTCTATATGCCCGACACACAAAGTAACCTTCCCCTAAGAAGAAGTCAAAGCACGTGGTTGCCTTAGAGAAACAACACATTATCGGAGTTGATGGCGTGGACGATGTTGAAGCTTACAATAACTACGATGAGATGTCGCTATTCATAGACTTTCCTAAGAAGATCAGTGTTGTGGAAAAGAACCTACCCAAATACATATTGCCATGGGAACAAAAATGTGTTAAGGGAAAATTCGTTACAGCGGGCTAGCTAGTTGTTGAACGTGGAGTGTTTGTGTAAGTGTGTGTGTTTGTAAGACTCCATTTATGCATGTGTGAGACTATATATTTATGTATGTGTGAGACTATATATTTATGTATGTGTGTGAGACTACATTATGCATGTGTGAGACTACCCTTTGCAACATCCAGATGAACTTATTGCAACATTCACTCTATTACTACTAAAATAGCTATAACATGCAGACACTTGAAACAGGCACTTATTACTACTGCAACATGTTCGGACTACTATTGAAACACTTAAAACAAGCACTTAACAATTTATGAAATGAAGAAATGACCAAAATAAAAGTTGGAGATCTTGACGAGTTATACAACTTTTATATTCATCACCTTTACAGTTGAAATCATTTAGTGGTTGAAAATCAGGTTTAAAGTTGTCATTTTCTGAAATTCAAAATTTGAATTGTCCAAAATTAGTGACAGAGATAGATGACCAGACTAAAATGATAGAGCATGATTTTAGAAAATTTTAGGAAAAAAAACCATCACATTTGGAGTTAGCATGAGGGAGAAAAACTAGTTACAAGTTTCAGTCATAGATTAAAAAGAGAAATCACACTTGTTCATCATTGATCATGATGAACAGTTGTGATTTTTCTTTTTAATTTCTGGGTAAAATTTGTAACTAGTCTTTCTCCCTCATACTAACTCCAAACGTGATGATTTTTTTCCTAAAATTTTATAAAATCATGCCCTATCAAGTTACTGTGTTGATTTGGTCATTCTTTTCGTTTGACAAAGTTTGAGCAATTCAAATTTTTAAATTTAAAAAAATAACAAGTTCTAACAAGATTTTGTAACACCAAATGATTTCAGCAGAAAAAGTGATGAATACCAAAGATGTATAACTCATCAAGATCTACAACTTTTATTTTGATTATTTCTTCATCTGACAAAGTGATAGTAAACATTATTCACAAATCAACAAGTCTCTCATATAGTTCATGAAACTATGAGTGATATGTGAATTTAGGAATAATATTTACTAATACTTTGTCAAATGAAGAAGTGACCAAAATAAAAGTTGTAGATAGTGATGAGTTCAACAACTTTTGTGTTCATGAATTTTGTAGTTGAAATCATTTAAGGTTTCAAAATCTTATTTAAAGTTGCCATTTATTGAAATTCAAAATTTAAATTGTTCCAATTTTGTCAAATGAAAAGATGACCAAAATCAAAATTGTAGATAGTGAAGTGTTCAACAACTTTTATGTTCATGACTTTCTTATTTCATATCATTTAAGGTTTCAAAATCTTATTTGAAGTTGACATTTATTGAAATTCAAAATTTGAACTGTTCAAATTTGGTCAAATGAAAAGATGACTAAAATATAAGTTGTACATCTTGATGAGTTCTATAACTTTGGTATTCATGAGTTTTTCAGCTAAAATCATTTAGTGTTTCAAAATCTTGTTTGATGAGTTATACAACTTTTATGTTTACAACATTTTCATTTTAGGTCATTTAATGTCCTAAAATTGTAGTCGAAGTTTTGATTTAATTTTAGGTCATTTAATGTCCTAAAATTTTTGTTCTCTATATTGTTTTGAATATCAGCAAATTGTTTTTATATATATTTGTGCATATTTAGAATAATACAAAATATTATATACATTTGCTTTGTGTTTTTGTGATATAAAAAATACAGAATTAATAATTTAATAAAATAGAAAATATTTGTAGGGGCGGCTAGATCAGGAACTGCCCCTACAAATGCATTTGTAGGGGCGACTGGTGTTTTAAGCCACCGATACAAATCGTCCTAGGTATATAAGCACGGGCGCTCAGGGGCCGAAGATTTTTAAGTGTTGTGCGCTCTCTTCTTCCTCCCGATGCCGTCAGGCTACCCAAATTTTCCCCGGCGCCCCACCGTTGCCGCCTCCTAGACCTCTCTCAACGCTGGTGCCCCCTCTCTGCACCCCCGGCCCACAGCTCGACATCCCTAGGCCGCCACAACGCCACGCGCCCCATCTCCACGATGACTAGGGTTTTAGAGCCCCCGGCCGGCCAACCCGCCGCCTCCTCCCCATCTCCGACCTCGAGCTCTGCCAACCCGCTCCATCCCCCGGGCCGCCAAGCAAGTTAGGGTTTGCGGCCATGCCGTCCACATCCACAACCCGATCTGCCGCCGCCTCATTTCCGACCTTGAGCTATCGCGGGCCTGCTCCCCGCCCTCCTGTGGCCTAGGTGCTCATGCGCTCCGACGTCCGTGCTCCCTCCCCTGGTGAGCGGCCACGGTGCCTGAGCTCTCCGGCGTCCACGCTCCCTCCCCCAGCTAGCAGCCCCGGTGCCCATTAGGGTCCAGCGTCCGCACACCTCCAACGGTGGGTGGCCTGGCTGCCCGTGCTCTTCGGTGTCCGCGCACCTCCACCGACGTCCGCGATCCTCCACAGCCTCCCCTACACCTAATAGGTTCGGATCCACTATTGCTGCTGCTCGCTGTTGGCTACTTGCTGCTCCATCACTTGTTCCTGATGCTTTACCCAATGTGCATTGCCTTGGTTTGTCAATGCTTGTGTGCTTATTTGCGTAAATGCTCATTGCATGCTTGGCAAATTGGTAAGGTATAGCAACTGCAAATTGGGAAACTAATATGAACCTTCCATTAGAAATTATGAATTTATAAACTTTTGGTTGATAGAATTATTAATCTCTAATCTTAGTTCTTTTATCATATCTAGTTGCAAAGCCTTTTGTCTTTTGAGGTGCCTTGGTGATTTTTTGTTACCAAAGCACATCAGTAGCACATCACCTTTCGAGGAACCTACATGGAAATGCTAAAACTCACTCTACAAACACAATCTCCTAGTGAATGTTAAAAGGCATACACATTCATAAACCTATATTTCACATAAATGTGTATAATCATCATAGTTGGTGTTTCTTAGTTTTGGATTGTATGAAGAGTCATCTTGATATACGAAATATGTGCTGAACTAAATGTCAGGATAGTGTATCAGTAGACTATGCATGAATATCTGGCATCTTTGTTGGACATCTTGACCTTTTAATGAAAAAAAAGATTTTAGTTGTTATGAAGTCATGTTTTTTTATGGAAAAAAAGGAATAGTTCTGGCCTCTACATCCAATTCTTACAAAGTTTTCAACTCAATTGCTGATTATCAAAATAAGGGAAAGAGCAAACACAAACGGAAGAAAAATCATATGTGAAAAATCTATTATTGTTTCTATCCATTCCTGGCAAAGATGTCCAGAACGACAACCTCCAATGCTTTGCTCGCCAAGCTGACCATATTAAGTCATGTAGAGTAGTAATTTGATTTTTCAGTGGACTGGATGGCAAATAACTTTGGCACAGCACAACCATGCCTATAGTTTATTTTGCTTCTGAGACATACATCTATCTTAGTAAGTAACTGCCACTGGAACCAAGGGCATTGACATTTTTTTCCTTTCACCCCTTGATCTGTTAGTTGTTTAAGTTGAGTCCACAACAAGCAGGTGGAGGCAAGAAATGAGATATCCAAACAATTGGAAAGTGGAATGAGAAAAATGAACTTATAGGGATTTAAGTGATATTGTTAGCATTCAATGAAGTATTGATCTTCCAGTTTACTCTTGTCATGCAATATCTATGACAATTTTTTTACCAAAGCTGAATTCTGGCCTTTCTTTTGATAAGTTGAGACATTTTCCACTTTCATCACCTGTCTGTCTAGACAGGCAGCCAAAACTTTAGGGGCACACAGTATTTCATTTAATACACAAATTCATTAAGCAACAGCCATGGTCTGAATTTTGCCATTTTCAGAAATTTGTGGGTGGTGTGGTTGATCGTTACTTCTGATATAAATTGTGTTCTGACCTGCAATTATAACCTGATTTTTAGTTGTAACTCAGTGATGGCATGGGTGTTACCTTCTAACCTGTACTTTAGCCAATGCCTGTTAAGTTTGATGATAAAGAAGGTAGGAAACAAGAAATGCAAACCAGTCAACGGTCCAAAAGTTTAAAACATCTTAAGCAGGGTAACCCAACAGTTCAATTTTATTTTAACCTAAAGCACTGATTTTATTTAACTTTTGGACCAATAGGATTCCACTATCTAGATAAATATTTTTTTTCAGAAATGACTATTTCAACAAATATTTAGAAAAATAGACCCAGGTTGGAACCTTGACATTCTAGTTTCAAGATTAAAACAGTCTAGTTTCAACATATAGTGCAACAGAATATGTCATTAGCTTACGTTCTGTAAAACGATGGATGAAAAGGCCGGAATCTATAAGCTTCTGAATAAATGGATGCTCAGAAAGTAGCAAAACTTGGCAGAGCTGAAGAAAAATAGCACCCGGGACATAACTAAAACAAAAACCCAAGTGAGCCCCTTCATTGAGTTATACTAGATGAAGGGCCAAAGAGTTGGAATACTCACACACTTATTTGTAGAAAGTCAGAGAAGTTGATAAGAAGATAGGCTTTCTTACTTTGCCTAGCAAGGAAAGAAGGTAAAACTGAACATTAGTACTACAATATAGCTTGCTGAAGCAACAAAAAATTAAAAAATAATAAAAGAAAGACAAAAGTAGAATAAACTTTGCAAGAGATACCAACAAAAGCATGAAAGTGAAAAGTAGTAATTTTCAGGATTAAGACACATACAATAAATGAAATTGGGAATTCAGCAATAATGAATGAAACATAATAATAGTCAATCATGCTTGCGGACTAATAGTGCATACCTAATCGACAATGCACCGATCAGCCCAACTAATCATGGCTAATCGTGAATATTTGGACGACTTGATAACACTGGAAACAAAAAGGAACAGGTCTAATACATCCTCACTGCTAAGAACTCAGCAGTAGAAAATTTAGTTTGTAACATCAACAGTGGTGGGGTATTCTTAGAAAGTATTATAATAAATATGCGGGGAACATATATGTCTTGTTTACATGGAGGAATGCCGCATATATTAACAAAGCCTCTTAAATGAGTATGCCATGCGTGCATGCATTTTTATGGCCTGGAAAAGCTACTTGTGTTATAGTTTAGACATTTAAACATCCTAACCCAAATGCACCACTGAGAGGAAGCTTCTCAAGGTTAATTTTCTAATTAGAGGCCAGAATCACAGGGGGTAAAGTAGTGAGCCTATAATTAGGTTGTAGTATACCGATAGGCAATGTAAAGGCAAGCAACTCACATCAACCTATGAAATTTTGAATGAATTTCAATTCCTGCTCAGTTCCAAGCAATGCAGCAGGCTTGCACTTTGATATCTTATTCTTGTCAAACGGAGCCTGCTATCTCAATTCTTCAATTGCATTTGAATGTTGCAAGCTTCTTGGTAATAAGCTTATGAAGTTGCATTTCTCTATGTATCTGAAACTGTTCTACATGTCTTTTCATCAGGTGAGGATGATGCTCGTCAAAAGCTCCCCTCTCCTCTATTTTTTGGCTATTTTTGACATCAGCTATTACTCTATGTTTGCTAAGCAGCTGTTGCTTTTTTTTGCCAAATCTCCCCTCTCCTCTCCTCTCCTTTGTTTTGCTGATGATTGTCACACCCAATTTTATGGATAAAATTGAATGCACTAAACTCATGTGTGCCTAGGGATCAGTCACACACATAAGTTGACAAATTACAAAAGTATCATCACGGTGTATCTTACATCACGATTAATATCATAACATAGTCTTACACAACACAGCGGAAAATAAAAGAAAGTAGCTCTCTCGTGGAAGATCCAACACAGAGACGGTCAACTGGTTGACCATAAGCCTAAAAGTCCTCTAGAAACTACTCAAACTCATTGACATATGTTACCCATCCGGGATTTTTATCTAAATATAGAAAGTAAACAAGCGTAAGTACTTCCTGTACTTAACAAGATAACATGGGGTTATGAAAGCTCAAAAAGGATGACTCTGGTTTACTACGGTTAGCACTTTTAGTAAGTCAGGATTTTATCATTAACTATTATCAAGTTATGCTTAAGCCCCAATTAAACCCACGTGATCAGATATCAGAATCAATTGTATCATATAATCATCATAGAACATCATAAATGAGCAACAATAAATAACCAGTTATTCTATGAGTTTTCTGGGCAACTCGTGACCGTGAGCACGGCTGTTATAATAGTTTGTAACCCTCTATAGAGGTTGTGCACATTCACCGTGAGTCGTGATTCCCACATGGCCGGGTTAATTACTCCCATAACACTACCAAGGTGAGCGGGCGGGGTACACTATGAAGCCATTTCATAGGTTTCTCTAACAAGTTAGGGCCGCTAGGTTTCCTCGGTAGGCAGATGTAGGAACCACCCTTTCCTATGACACAAATCCTTCGCGGCTATACACATAAGAACAGGGGTAGTCCTATACCCAACGTGGCAAACCCCTTTTGCGCCATAAAGGTAACCTCTAACAAGCTAGAAAAGGTCCTATTACTGAGCTAAAGTTAGATCCATGTGACCATCACGGTTACACTGTCAGTCCCAGCTTTTGCCGACAGATAAGCCCTTATGGAGGGCCGAGAGCATCATGATCGAAAAGTCATTTGCTCCTTCGCCCTATAATTCAGTTGTTTCAAAGCAAATTTTACCTTTTCGTTCCATAGAACCATTATTCATTATTTGGAGCATGTACAGTTACATTGAGCGCTAGCAAACTACCCATATGCATATAACCCGTAGGAGACAAGGAAACAGGATAATCAATCACTAGGATGTCCTTACGGGTATCAAAGTTAGACACATGCAAATGAGTAATTAATAAATGGTGAATAGGACATCAAGGTAGATCCCATGCTATACTTGCCTTGGTTAACAAACTCCTGCTGGTCCTGCTGGTCTCCGAAGAACTCTTGGTCTCCAACGTTCTCCTCATCATCTGAACTCGACCAACAAAGCAACATACAAGCATTCCAAAGGCATTCATGCAAAGCAAACAATCCTATAGTTAGAACAGTACACCAGCAGTATAGAAAACAAGATAAAATGTTTATGAAAAGAATCTACATCTCACTACGATCATGTCAACTCGAAGTTCACGAAAAATGGAGCTAAAACACGAAAGTTGTGAATTAAACGGGGTTTCCTATAGCAATTTATTTAATTAAACCTAACCATAAAATTTAAAAGTTGCAAACATCGTTAACAGTGGTACTAACATGTAGACTATCCAATTATGAAACAAACGCAATTTGAACGGGTCGATTCGGAGCTAAAACGATGATTTTATAAGCAAAAAATGCAGTGGCATTTCTGTAAATAGAATGAACTATTTCTGAATTTAAATAAAATCTATTTTGGAATAATTAAAACGGCCGAGGACTGCGGGTTCTATTTGGCAAAACCTGGGGGTATTTTAGCAAAATGACCCGCGAAGGGGTATCGGCCATCGGTGGCCGTTGATCAAGCATTGGATAGTTCATATTAGAGCTGGGGTAGAGAGAAGGAGGACGGCAGTCGAGAACAGTGCTCCCGCGGTGGGGCACCATGGCAGGCGACGTGGAGCTCGCCGGCGCGCTCGGTTCAGGGCTACGGGCCATGGTTCGATGAACCGAGGGCACTGGGGGAGAGAGGGGGTGCAGGTGACCTCGGCCAGGTCGAGAATGCAAATTCCATGGCCATGGCCGGTGGCGGGAAACTCCATGGCGCTCGCGGATTGGGCCCTAGAGGCCATGCAACTAGAAAATAACAGCACGAGGAGAAGGAGGGGAGCAAGGGGGTCTCACCGCGGAGGAAAACACGGACGGAGACGGCTCGAGGATGGCGGACCGCACGGAGGGCCGGATGGCGGACCTTAGCGTTCTTCGGTGCGGCGGTTGCGGCTTCCGTGTGCTCGGCGAGTGCAAAAATGGAGCAGGGGAGGCAGCAGGGAGGGCGGCGATGGGTCTGGACCGCCTTTTGTAGAGGTCGAGGCGCGGGGAGGACGCTTCCACGACGCGAGTGGACACGGGCGACGGTTGCGGCCTTGACCGCGCGATGCGGGAGGTTGGAGATGGCGCCGACACGTGGGCCCAGGCCATCAGTGGCAAAGAGAAGGGGGAGGGCGCGGCGGTTCCGCCGATCTGGGCCGGCCCAGGAAGGAAACGGGAGGAGGGGGAGAAGGGGAAGCGGGAAGAGTTGGGCCAGCGGGCCAGAATGAGGAAGGGAGGGGAGAGAAATGAATTTCCTTTTTCTTTTTCCAAACCAAATTTCCAAATTCATTTCGAATTGATTTTTGATTCCTTTTAAGTTTAAATCAAAACCACTCAACATATTAAATAAAATGCTGCAGCATGAGTGCATCGACATGTATCTATCCTTATGATTGATTTTAATTTCACAAAAATTATTATTTTCCTATGTTTTAATGCACACATAATTGCATAAATAAATCAAATGTACTATTTTAAAAGAATGCAAATTTTAGGGTGTTACAATTCTACCCCCCTTAAGGTGAATCTCGTCCTCGAGATTCAGATGATTGCTTACTCAAACAGTTGGGGATAAGACTTTCGCAAATCCTCTTCTCTTTCCCATGTAGCCTCATCCTCTGTATATCGATTCCACTGAACCTTGCACACTTTTATAACTCGGCTCCTTGTAACTCTTTCTGCCATCTGTAAGATCTTTATCGGATACTCTTCATATGTGAGATCTTCCTTAACAGCAAGTTCTTCTAAAGGAATCTGCTCTTCTGGTACTCGCAAACACTTCTTTAATTGAGAAACATGAAACACATCGTGCACTCCTGACAAACTCTCCGGTAGTTCCAACTGATAGGCTACTTCTCCACATCTCTCTAGGATCCTAAAAGATCCAATATACCTCAGTGCCAACTTTCCCTTCATATTGAATCTTTTCACACTTCTCATTGGTGACACCTTCAAGTACACATAATCCCCAACTTCAAAAGTCAGCTCTCTTCTGTGAGTATCAGCGTAACTCTTCTGTCGGGACTGAGCCACTCTCAAGTTGTCTCTAATCATTCTCACTTGTTCTTCTGCGTCTCTAAGGATATCGGATCCAAACACTTGAGTTTCACCAGTCTGATTCTAGAACAAAGGCGTTCTACATTTATGCCCATATAGTGCCTCAAAAGGTGACATCTTGAGACTCTTTTGGTAACTATTGTTGTACGAGAACTCAGCATATGGCAGACTCTTATCCTAGCTAGTACCATACTACAGTGCACAAGCTCTCAACATATCTTCCAAAATCTAGTTGATCCTTTCAGTCTGTCCATCAATTTGTGGGTGGTAAGCAGAACTAAAATTCAACTTTGTCCCCAAAGATCTATGTACTTTCTACCAGAATAGCCATGTAAACTGAGTGCCTCTATGAGACACAATTTTCTTGGGAACACCATGTAAGCACACTATCCTTTCCATGTACAACTCTGCTAGCCTTGCACCTGTATAGGTAGTCTTGACTGGTAGAAAGTGAGCAACCTTGGTGAGTCGATCCACTATTACCCATATTGAATCATAACCTCTTTGAGTGCGGGGCAAACCTACGATAAAATCCATACCAACTTCTTCCCATTTCCATTCAGAAATCTTCATTGGTTGTAGCAACCCTACAGGTCTTTGATGCTCAGCTTTCACTCTTTGACAAGTGTCACACAAAGCCACATACTCTGCCACATCTCTCTTCAAACCATACCACCAATACTTCTCTTTAAGATCCAAATATATCTTGGTACTTCCAGGATGTATAGAATAAGCAGACTCATGTGCCTCTTGTAGAACTGCATCACGGATAGCCTTCACTTCAGGTACACATATCCTTTTCCCGAACCAAAGAGTACCATTCTCATCCATCCTGAATCCTGGTGCCTTTCCAAGCACTATATTCTCTGCTATCTCCTTAAGTTTTTCATCCTCCAGTTGACCTTTGCGTATTTCTTGCTCCAGAGTAAGCTCTATCACCAATTCCATTGCATTAGTGACGAAGCTCAAGTTGAGATGCTCCATTTCAGCACACAACTCTGCTAGCAAAAATGTCATCCGAAGCCCATTGGCATAACTCTTCCTGCTAAGTGCATCAGCTACGACATTTGCTTTTCCTAGATGATAATGCACTTCCAAATCATAGTCTTTGATCAATTCTAACCAATGACGTTGTCTCAGATTCAGATCTGATTGGGTAAAGATATACTTCCAACGCTCGTGATCTGTATAGATATCACTCTTATGCCTAATTAGATAATGTCTCTAGATTTTCAAAGCATGAACCACAACTGCCAATTCCAAGTCATGAGTAGGGTAGTTCAACTCATGCTTCCTCAATTGTCTAGATGCATATGCCACCACTCTTCCTTCTTGCATAAGAACACATCCAAGGCACAAATGAGATGCATCACAATATATAGAGAAATTCTTGCTTAAATCTAGCAAAATCAACACTAGAGCTGTAGTCAATCTCTTCTTTATCTCATCAAAGTTTGCCTGGCATTTATCAAACCATACAAATTTAGCATTCTTTTTCAACAGAGCTGTCATAGGCTTAGCAAGCTTAGAAAAACCTTCAATGAACCTCCTATAGTATCCAGCCAATCCCAAAAAGCTACGAATCTCACTTACATTGGTTGGTGGTTTCCAATTCAATACATCTTGCACTTTGCCTAGATCCACTCCTATTCCACCATTGGAGACAACAGGACCCAGAAAAGAGACCTCCTTCAACCAAAACTCACACTCGCTCTGCTTAGCGTACAACTTATGTTCTCTAAGCTTTTGCAAGACCAACCTTATATGTTCAACATGTTCTTCTTCAGTTTTGGAGAATATCAGTATGTCATAAATGAATACCACCACAAATTTATCAAGAAACTCCATGAACACTTTATTCATCAGATACATAAAGTATGCAGGTGCATTGGTCAATCCAAAAGACATAACGGTATACTCATACAAGCCATACCGTGTAGTGAATGTTGTCTTGGGTATGTCTGAGTTTTGAATCTTTAGCTGATGGTAACCTGAGCGGAGATCAATCTTGGAGAACACATAGGCTCCTCTCAACTAATCAAACAAATCATCAATCCTTGGCAAAGGGTATTTATTCTTGATAGTAACCTCATTAAGTGAACGGTAATCCACACACATCTGTTGGGTACCATCCTTCTTATCCACAAAGATCACCGGTGCCCCCCATGGGGAAGAACTGGGGTGTATGAAACCTTTTTCTTGCAACTCTTTTAGTTTTTTCTTAAGCTCTTCTAATTCATTAACCCCATTCTATATGGACGTTTAGCTATTGGTGCATTTCTAGGTAATAATTCAATAATGAATTCAATGTCACGGTCAGGTGGCATACCTGGCAAGTCATCGGGGAAGACATCCGGGAACTCCTCCACAACACGATCTTGTTTATTAGCATCACCATCCAACTGGTTCACAGTGGCTGTTGGCTGAGCTTGCACTACCACTTCTACACAGATTCTATCTCCATTGGGTGATGTCACAACAACTGATTTCTCCTGACACTAAATCACTGCCCGGTGTTGTTTTATCCAATCCATTCCCGGAATAAGATCAATTCCCGCTGTTCTCAACACAATAGGTTTCACTTTGAAGTCTACCCCCCTTAAGGAAATGCTAGTTGAGGGACTCCAATAAGAAGCTGGCATGCTACCTCCTGGTGAATTTACTAGTATGGGGTTTTTCATGGCACATAAAGGTATGCTATGCATTCTAACAAAAGCTTGGGAAATAAATGAATGCGAAGCACCGGAATAAAAAAAGTACTGTAGCAGAGATAGAGTTGACACTGAAGTATCCAACATGACCTCAGGCGTTTCCTGAGCTGCATCAGATGACACATAGTTCACTTTAGCAGTGTGAGGTGGTCGGGCGTTGAACTTTGGATTGCCATTCTGGTTCTATGGAGCTTGCTGGTTCTGCTTCTTTGGACACCGATGAGCACAGTGACCTACTTCTCCATAGCGGTAGCATGCGTTGGGGTTATTGGGTGCACCACTCTTCATAAGAGCATTGTTGGACATTCCCTGGCATGGTGCCAGATTGCCGGTCTGTTGCTGGGGACACTGATTACCAAACTATTGCTGGAACTGGTTACGCTGAGGATACTGACCACGGTTTCCCTGGTTAGATGGTCCTTGATTCCTCTGCTAAAAACCCTGCTGGGGATAAGCACGTGGGCGGGTGTTGCTTCCAAAAGCTTGCCCTTGAAGCCTCCTCTTCTTGGCTTCCATCTCTTTGCGCTTATTGTCAATCACAATAGCGCGGTTCACCAATGACTGAAAGTTAGGGTATGTGTTGGACATAAGCTGGAGCTGCAAGCCATCATAAAGTCCCTTGAGGAAGCGGCATTGCTTCTCCTTATCCTCAGCTACATCATTTGGAACATAGCATGATAGTTGAGCAAACTTGTCACGATACTCCGCCACAGACATGGATCCTTGCTTAAGGGACCTGAATTCCTCCTACTTCAATTCCACTAGTCCATCGGGAATATGATATGATTAGAAATTGTCCTTGAATTCCTACCAGGTGATAATAGGAGTGTCGTTGGGGCGTCCATACTGGAAAGAATCCCACCAATCCCGAGCTGCTCCCTGGAGTTGACCAGAAGCATACAACACCTTCTCAAGATCATTGCATTGTGCTATGTTAAGTTGCTTTTCCACAGCACGCAACCAATCGTCTGCCTCCAAGGGATCTGAGGCATGAGTGAACACCGGAGGGTGACCCTTCATGAATTCTCCATGCTTGTATCTGACCTGAATAGGCGGTGGCCCTCTTGCAGGTTTGTTATCCAAGCGTTGCATCATGGCTTGCATCAACTGCGCTTGCATTCTCATCAATTGCTCCATAGTCACTGGTGGCGGCGGTGGTGGATTCATGGGAGCACCACGACCACGACCATGGCCTCTGCCTCTTCCTCCTCTTGCGGCCATCTGCTTTCCAACAAATGCACAAAATTTTAGAGATTTCCAAATTATAGAGAGCTTATAAAAGATAAGGAACAATGCTGAGAATTTTCTGGACAAGATTCAAATACAATAGTTCAGTAAATCTGTCATAACTCAAGTTTTAGAGACTCAACAGAGGCATACCAAGAATGGTTAGAAAACTTAGGAGATCAGCTACAACTTTTATTCAGAACACTTTTACAGATTCTGATATATACATGGTCAAAAACAGGGCTAAACCGAATCTGTTGTGGGTTCCAGTCTGCGCAGAAACATCAACTTGTGACAGCTAGATCTCACAAACATGAACAGCTATCGATGTGATTCCAGAGACGTTTGAAATATACAGAAGTCTAGATATCTCCACAAAATTTCAGAATTTTTGGCAGTCCAGATCTCGAGATACAAGATAAAGAACACAGGCTGCTCCAGAAAACAGCACAGCAGACATATGATAAGGCAACCCATCTGCATTAAGACCATCATCTAAACTTAAGGTTCAAACCTATGGAATTTGTGGACATGCCCACAAACCTCCATCAATCAAACAAACTCCAAATCATCCAAGTTCACAATTAAAAACATCTGATCACTAAAGTTCACAAGACAAAACAAGACTAGACATGACACACGAACTAACAACGTCGTAACTTAAACAAGGTACCTAACACCTATGGGGTGGTGTCAATCATGGTGAATGACCGGGGCTTCTTCTTGTAGATCAGTGGTAGCCCAAGTTGAGCACGCAGCTCGTCAACTTGCTTCTGGAGACGCCTCTCGGCCCTCTACGAAGCACGCATCTCTCCCTTGACTTCTTCATCTACCCCCTACATGGCATGAACATGTTGCACTATTGCTTCTAGGGTTGGATCACTTTCTGGTGGTGCCAGGACCTGCCAAATACCCTCATGATCATTGCGAGGAAGGAACCTAAAATGATCCTCCTTCACGGCCTCAAAATGACGACCATGGTAGTAGATGTAGGCGTCCTGCGCTGCATCTTCCATGCCATCCAATGCATACGCCCATCTGGCAGTGGCACTGTGCATAGTCTCCACCTCATGTGCATTCTTTATGTCGTTCCAGGCGGTGACAACCAACTCTACCTTCCAAAATGTTGGCTCCAAAGGGTGCTGGTACTCTACACAGTGATAGTTGATGGAGGCGTGCAGGTCAGTGTAGTAGTCATCCAGCACCTGAGTAAGGACGGTGTGGTAGTAGGCTGTCTCTGGGGCTTGCTTGAAGTAGTACTTGCACGCCCAGCCTATCTCCTCATCCACCACAGGGACAGCTGGGGGTGGCACAGGCATAGGTGAAGTAGCTGATGACTCCGTCGGGGTAGCTGCAACAGCATAGACCGGTGCAACAGCTGGAGTAGGAGTAGGTGCTGGTGTAGGAGTCGGGGTAGCCATCCACTCCTCATCATCGGAGATGACCACAATCTCCTTCTCCACCTGTGGAGCACGGGGGGTGAACATGGCACGGTAGCCTGCAGTGCTGAGGTGGGCGGTCTTTGGGTTACAGGACATCTATAGATTTAGAGTAAGATAGAATTAGAATCAACAATTTTATATAATAGATTAAGGTATGAAAAGCATAAATATTTTAATAAAACAATAAGAATGAGATAGTAAGCATGAAATCAGTGGAGCAAAGATGCTAAAATGACCATCTCTAACTAGGCTTGCGTCCTACAGTCAACACGGCTCTGATAAAAATTTGTCACACCCAATTTTAAGGATAAAATTGAATGCACTAAACTCATGTGTGCCCAGGGATCAGTCACACACATAAGTTGACAAATTACAAAAGTATCATCACGGTGTATCTTACATCACGATTAATACCATAACATAGTCTTACACAACACAGCAGAAAATAAAAGAAAGTAGCTCTCTCGTGGAAGCTCCAACACAGGGACGGTCAACTGGTTGACCACAAGCCTAAAAGTCCTTAGGAAACTCAAACTCATTGACATCTGTTACCCATCCAGGATTTTTATCCAAATATAGAAAGTAAACAAGCGTAAGTACTTCCCGTACTTAACAAGATAACATGGGGTTATGAAAGCTCAAAAAGGATGACTCTGGTTTACTGTGGTTAGCACTTTTAGTAAGTCAGGATTTTATCATTAACTATTATCAAGTTATGCTTAAGCCCCAATTAAACCCACGTGATCAGATATCAGAATCAATTGTATCATATTATCATCATAGAACATCATAAATGAGCAACAATAAATAACCAGTTATTTTGTGAGTTTTCTAGGCCACTCGTGACTATGAGCACGGCTGTTATAACAATTTGTAACCCTCTGCAGAGGTTGTGCACATTCACCATGAGTCATGATTCCCACATGCTCGGGTTAATTACTCCCATAACACTACCAAGGTGAGTGGGCGGGGTACACTATGAAGCCATTTCATAGGTTTCTCTAACAAGTTAGGGCCGCTAGGTTTCCTCGGCAGACAGATGTAGAAACCCCCTTTCCTATGGCACAAATCCTTCGCGGCTATACACATAAGAACTGGGGCAGTCCTATACCCAACGTGGCAAGCCCCTTTTGCGCCATAAAGGTAACCTCTAACAAGCTAGAAAAGGTCCTATTACTGAGCTAAAGTTAGAGCCATGTGACCCTCACGGTTGCACTGTCAATCCTAGCTTTTGCCGACAGTTAAGTCCTTATGGAGGGCCGAGAGCATCATGATCGAAAAGTCATTTGCTCCTTCGCCCTATAATTCAGTTGTTTAAAAGCAAATTTTACCTTTTCGTTTCATAGAACCATTATTCATTATTTGGATCATGTACAGTTACATTGAGCGCTAGCAAACTACCCATATGCATATAACCCATAGGAGACAAGGAAACAGGATAATCAATCACTAGGATGTCCTTACGGGTATCAAAATTAGACACATGCAAATGTGTAATTTATAAATGGTGAATAGGACATCAAGGTAGATCCCCTGCTATAATTGCCTTGGTTAACAAACTCCTGCGGGTCCTGCTAGTCTCCGAAGAACCCTTGGTCTCCAACGTTCTCCTCACCATCTGAACTCGACCAACAAAGCAACATTCAAGCATTCCAAAGGCATTCATGCAAAGCAAACAATCCTATAGTTAGAACAATACACCAGCAGTATTGAAAATAATATAAAATGTTTATGAAAAGAATCTACATCTCGCTATGATCTCGTCAACTCGAAGTTCACGAAAAACGGAGCTAAAACACGAAAGTTATGAATTAAACTAGGTTTCCTATAGCAATTTATTTAATTAAACCTAACCATAAAATTTAAAAGTTGCAAACATGGTTTACAGTGGTACTAACAGGTAGACTATGCAATTACAAAACAAATGCAATTTGAATGGGTCGATTCAGAGCTAAAATGATGATTTTATAAGCAAAACAATGTAGTGACATTTCTATAAATAGAATGAACTATTTTTGAATTTAAATAAAATCAATTTTGGAATAATTAAAACGGCCGAGGACTGCGGGTTCTATTTGGCAAAACCTGGGGGTCTCTTTAGCAAAATGACCCGCGAAGGGGTATCGGCCATCGGTGACCGTTGATCAAGCATTGGACGGTTCAGATTAGAGCTGGGGGAGAGAGAAGGAGGACGGCAGCCAGGAACAGTGCTCCCGTGGTGGGGCACCATGGCAGGCGATGTGGAGCTCGCCGACATGCTCGGTTCAGGGGCTACGGGCCACGGTTCGACGAACGAGGGCACCGGGGGAGAGAGGGGGTGCATGCGACCTCGGCCAGGCCAAGAATGCAGCCGGAGGACACGGCCGTGGCTATGGTGGCCATGGCCGGCGGCGGGAAACTCCATGGCGCTCGTGGATTGGGCCCTAGAGGCCATGCAACAGGAAAATAACGGCACAGGGAGGAGGGGAGCAAGGGGTCTCATCGCGGAGAAAAACGAGGACGGAGATGGCTCGGGGACGGCGGACCGCTTGGAGGGGCGGACGGCGGACCTCGGCGTTCTTCGGTTCGGCGGTTGCAGCTTCTGTGTGCTCGGCGAGTGCGAAAATAGAGCGGGGGAGGCAGCAGGGAGGGCGATGATGGGTCTGGACCGCCTTTTGTAGAGGCTGGGGCGCGGGGGAGGACGCTCCCACGACGTGAGTGCATGTGGGTGACGGTTGCGGCCTTGACCGCGCGATGTGGGAGGTTGGAGACGGCGCCGACATGTGGGCCCAGGCCATCAAAGGCAGAGAGAAGGGGGAGGGCGCGGCGGCGGCAGTTCCGCCCGAGCTAGGCTGGCCCAGGAAGGAAACAGGTGGAGGGGGAGAAGGGGAAGGGGGCGAGCGGGCCGGCAGGAAGGGTTGGGCCGGCACGCTAGAATGAGGAAGGGAGGGGAGAGAAATGAATTTTGTTTTTCTTTTTCCGAACCAAATTTCCAAATTCATTTCTAATTGATTTTTGATTCCTTTTAAGTTTAAATCAAAACCACTCAACATATTAAATAAAATGCTATAGCATGAGTGCATCAACTTGTATCTATCCTTATGATTGATTTTAATTTCACAAAAATTATTATTTTCCTATGTTTTAATGCACACATAAGTGCATAAATAAATCAAATTTACTATTTTAAAGGAATGCAAATTTTAGGGTGTTACAATGATGAAATTGTCCAAGTCTATACATTATATAGAATATGAGCTGATGATCAAGAACTTGACATCATTACCAGCCGCCCGTACTATCTTTTTCTATATGCTCACTATTTTTTATATCTGCTCACTATGTTTATGATGCCTTTATGCTCCAAGTTCTTTATCAAATGATGATTGACATGTTTCTGAGGCGTCTACCTCTACTACTACTATTACTACTCATTTTGTGAGTTAGTTTGAACTTGATTGATGGCTATTTTCTTCACTTCCACTAGGAACTAGACCCTTGCTATGTTGTTTTCAACGGGAAGAAACTTGGGATTTACATGTCTTGGCATGAGGCTAGTGAACATGTGCTTGGGTTCGAAAATGCTATACACAAGAAGTATAACAACTATGACCATACACTTGGAGATTTCAATGCCTATGTTGGAGCAGCAACTACCTCCCCTAATCTGGTCCCAACTGATTATGGTGAAAGCATCCCCCTTAGAGTGGTAAGAGTGGTTCTTGCAAGAATGTGGTGATTATTAGTCTGTTGGTGATGGTGTTTGGACTTTAGATGAGGCTTTCCATGAGCTGCCAATGCAACTACAATACTTAGGCCTGTGATGACACAATTAGATGGTCGATGTAGTTGGATAACGTAATTGTATGATGATTTAATTATGGTGTCTGAGGCCAATTAGTTTGGATAACATTAATTTATGTTGGCAGTGATATTTTGGTTGTAATGCCACATTATCTATTAATAATACTGATGCTGCTTGGTAGACCCTCCTCTCCTTGTCCTACTACTTCTACTCTTCTCTTCTCCTACTTCTCCTACTCCTCTCCTCTCCTGTTCCTCTACTATAACTGTTTTCCTTGACATAAATTTAGGAGAAGATATGGCTGAACTCCCTTCGCTAGATCTACCAAATAATTATGTGTATGATCTGGGCTTCTAACCAGCATTGGGGAGGGCAAACCACCCATATCCAAGCATAGTAAGTAACATTTTTTAAAGACACCTCTATAAATATTGTGTTCTGATATATATAATTCTTAAATATAGACAATTCATCCTATACCATGGTTCAGAGAGACACTCTCAAATTTTGGGGTTGATTTCCTCAATGTTGGTACATTCCCTATAGATGGTCGACTGAAGAAATGTCAAATTGGCTTTTCTATTCTCGCTAGGGTGGGTAACCAACAAGGTATGGTTTTATACATCGATAGGACGAGCAGCGGTCAACCTCATGACATTAGTGCGCAAAAATATGTTGTGCAAGCATGTTTAAGGGCGCTTCAAAATATTGGGTACAATATTCCTACAAACTCCTCCATGAGGATTGCTGCTTTGAATGTGGGCCTCCACCACGATATTGGACTATTTTGTGCACAGCTTGCTGAGGATAACATGAATGATGTGATCAGTCTCATAACTTATATCCAGATTAATTGTTATGTCTATATATATGCATGGTTCTGATAACTACATTTTTCCCAACACTTGAAGATTCAGGAGAACGACGTAACATACGCAACTTGTAGCTTTGAAGCCATTTTAAACCAGGCCATGTATCACTTGGGTTGTTATAAATGGGAATATGGTGGCCCTATTCTCACTTCAAAGGGAATCCAGGAAAAAATTCTTGTGACTAGGAGTGAAGATTCTCAACCAATGTTGATCATCGTCAGTAGATCTTGTGAACGATCTTGTGAAGCAAGGGAGAGTGCACTAGTAAAGACATTGCACTACAGCAGTGACATTTTGGCATATGAAATGAATGTTGTGCACTTCTTCAAGTATGTGGTACGACGTTAGAAAATTCTAGGATGTTAAATTACTGTTAGTTGTAATAATGAACTGATCTAAATTATTATGGTTTGTAATGAACAAATTTAAATTATTATGTGTTTGTAATGAAGTAATTTAAATTATTATGGGTTTGTAATGCAGATATCTTCTTGTCAATTAGTTGTTGATATAATGTCCTTGTGAATTATATTATATATATATGTATATATGTTCATGTCATATTTAAATTTTCAATTTTCAATTTTTTTGGTGTGAAAATATAATGTAGGGGCGGTTCTAGAGTGAACCGCCCCTATAAATAGGAATTATAGGTGTTACAACCGCCCCTACAAATTATTTTTGTAGAGGCGGCTGGTGTTACCAACCGCCCTGCAAATATAGTTGTAGGGGTGGCTGGTGACACAAGCCGCCTCTACAAATTGATTTGTAGGGGTGGCTTGGGAACCGCCCCTACAAACCCATGATTTGTAGAGACGGTGTGGTAGGGGCGGCTGGCAAAACCGTTTCTACAAACCATCGCCAGCCGCCCCTACAAATGCTTATTGTAGTAGTGATTAGACCACCGCTTATGCGCTTGCTCTAGGTTTAGGCCTAGTGTTTAGTGAGGTTTGCACACCTCATATCACTCGGTGCTTGCGCGCACCATTGTTGTACATTGGAGGGGCTTGTAGTCTTGTGAGATCACTCCAACCGTGTTTGTGGTGTGGCCGCCACCGTGTACCGAAGGGAACAAGGCCCGCGGTGATTTGGCCAGAAGCTTGATAGTGAAGACAGCGAGGAGCATCCAGGAGAGGCTTGCCAGAAGGCACGTCAAAGACCCACTTGCACGTGGGGAAGGCCCAAGGCTATCCATGGAGATACACGACCAGGAGCTTGGCCCTTGCGATGGATTCCTTGCGAGAAGCTCCAACGAGGACTAGGGGGAAGCTTGCGTGCTTCTCGATACCTCAGTAAAAATACTGGACTCATCGACAAGAGTTTGCATATCTCTACCTTACTCTTTAGCTTTCGCATTTACATTGTTTGCATAGCTCCTTTTGTGGTAGAGATAGCAACACACTAGCAAAAAACGTAGTTGCACATTTAGATAGTTTATCTTTTTGCATTGGTTTTGCTAAGGTTAGAAAAAGTGGCCATAGTTTAGAGTTAGAGTTTTAAGTTGCCTAATTCACCCCCCCCTCTTTGGCATCATGGTCCCCTTTCAATTGGTATCAAAGCCGGTTGGCTCAATTTGGACCTTTTGTTTTCACCGCCGTTGAGCTGACGCTATTTAAAGTGGTTGGCATGGATACCTCTAGGCCTCCGCACTTTGACGGCACTAACTTCCCCTACTATAAAGCTAGAATGGCTTGTCACCTTGAGGCGGTCGATTTGGGTGTTTGGAGAGTCACTCGTGACGGGATGAAACCCATTAAGAATCCCGATAAACCCACAAAGAGTGAAGAAAAAGAAATTCATTTCAATGCTAGAGCTAAAAATTGCTTGTTTGAATCTTTTAGCATGGATGTGTTTAACCAAGTGTTCACTTTAAATACGGCACATGAAATTTAGTTAAAACTCCAAGAGATCCATGACGGCACAACTAATGTCCGTGAGCAAAAACATTATCTAGCTAAACAAAATTATGATTCCTTTAAAATGAATGATGATGAGCTTATTCGTGATACATATTTTCGTTTGAATCTAATTATCAATGAGCTCCATTCAATATGATTAACAAAGCTAGATGATGCGGACATCGTGAGGAAGATCATCTCCGTGCTACCACAAAAGAAATATGCAAGCATCATCACCATCCTTCACACTATGGAGGATTTGAGCACCATGACTCTAGCCATAGTCATTGGCAAGATAGTGGCATTTGAAATATCACGCAAGATAGGTCAAGAAGAAGCATTTTCATCAAGCAAAGGCAAAGCTCTCACATGTAGTGAGAAAAAGAAGATGAAGGCAAGCAAGTTGAGACAAGCTCAAGCTCAAGCTCCTCAAGTGAAGATGAAGAAGAAGAAGATTCAAGTGATGATGATCAATCTTCCTCCTCCACCTCCGACCTTGATGAAGAATCAATCAAACTTATCAACAAGGTGGAGAAGATGATCCAAAGGCTCAATGTCAAGGGTGTGCCCATCCAAATTCAAGATTTCATCTTCACCAATCAAAGAAATGAGCAAAGAAAGAAAGGATGCTATGGATGCGGTGAGTTGGGCACTTTGTGGAAGTTTGTCCAAACAAGCCCACACCCAAGACAAAGATGAAGGCATACAAGGATAAAGCCCTCACATCAATAAGGTCATGGGATGATTCTTCAAGTGAAGAAGAAGACCATCACAAGAGGTGAGGGCACAAGAACTCATCATCAAGCACCTCACGTGTGTGCCTTATGGCATGAGGTAACAAAAAGCCTATCCCTAGTGATAGTGACAATGATAGTGATGATGAGCTACCTTCTTATGATGAAATTGTGCAAGAAAATCTTAACTTTGCTAAAGTTTGCGCTAGTCAACAAAAGAAGCTCGAAAAATTAAAAGAAAAACTAGATAGCTCACAACAAGCTTATGCTACTTTGCTTGAACAATATGAAACTTTTGTCAATCTTAATATAGAGCTATCTACTAAAATTGAGCAACATGAGACTAGTGCAAACACAAATAATTGCACAATCAATGATGAGCAACTTGTAAAGAAAAATGAAAAATTAAAAAGAAAAGTTAGCTAGCTCACAAGATGCTTATAAAAGTTTACTTGCTAAAATGGAAACCATGTGCAAACACTGTGATGAGCTAACTAATAAAGTTGCTAATCTTGAAGCCATCGGTACAACCCTCACCAAGGCTCCTAAAAAGGAAGGTTCTATTTTTGACATGCCTAAAAAAGATGCCTCTACTTCTTGTAATGATTTATGTTTAGACTCACCCTTGTGCAACCAAGTTTGTGTTGAGAAAATTATTGTAGAAACATGCACACAAGAGGTCGCAAAGGAGAATGAGCAACTCAAGCAAGAAGTGGCTCGCCTCACCAAGGACTTGACTCAAGTGAAAGGCAAGACAGAGCAAACCCAACTTCATCAAGATAACACCGTCAAGGGAGTGAAGAAGCTTGATGAAGGACAAACTGTGGTTTGCTATGTATGCCACAAGGAAGGCCACAAGTCCTATGAGTGCAAGGTGAAGAATGGGGGAGGAGCTAAGAAAGAGAAAAACAAAAAGGAAAAAAGCAAGCTCTACAACACCTACACTAACAAGGTGGACAAAAAGGCCTCCACACCTTATCTCTTGAAGAAGAAGAAAAATGACAAGGTGGTGGCCATCAAGGTGAACAAGGAAGCCAATAATGGGGCCAAATGCTTTTGGGTGCCAAAGGAGATCATTTCCAACATGAAGAGCACCAAGAAGGTTTGGATCCCGAAAGGGAAGTGAGAAGTCCGATGGACTTTGGGGAATTTGGATACCTGGCAAAGTATGGGTGCATTTCATGGGGTACATCGTTATGGACAAGGTAATTGCCAAGTTAGTTAGTGAATACTATGGACCCAAATTCCCCTCTCCATGTTAGGTAACTAGATTTAATTTCTTGCAATTTCAGTGAGCATCTAGTTCCTTTTCATGCCTAGGTTTGCATTTGCATGCTTAAATATTTTGTCTTGCATACACTAGGTATATCTTATGGTAGGCTTGCTCGTTTTCACTCTTAACCCTTGGAGCAAACCTACATGGTTGAAAATTGTTTAGGAGCACGACACATAGATTTTTTTTACAATTGTTCATCTAATATATGCCAAAGTCCAAATTGTAGATAATTTCTCCCGAATATTACTTTCGAAAATGATTCTCACATTCATGTGATGTCATCTTTCAAGTGGTATTTTTTATTCTAAAATCAATGTGCATGTCTCCTACAAGTATTCCATACTTGTGCGCACAAATTTAGGGGGAGGTTACTCTACAAGTTGGATGCCTTGAGACTAACACCTTTTCAAGCTTATCATGTGTGTAGTAGTCTCATTGCAAGGAAAATGGAGTCCCTAGAGTTAAGCATCATACTTCAAATATCCACCACCTATTGCAAGTGGTATTAATCAAATTGGTTTCCACATGTGGTATTTCTAAACCGATATCATCATGTTGATTTCTCTTTGGTATTTATATGCTTTCTCCATGCATTATATAGATTAAACTCCCTTGAGCATTAATTTGCCAATTATGCATAAACTACATTCTTCATCATATGTATGTATATATTTAGGGGGAGCTTAGTATATGTAATGTGAGAGTCAAATTTTGTGACCTATTCCACTCCACATTCAAAGGATCACAAAGTTTGACCCTCCCTTGTGTTACTAATGTCTTCCTTTTCGGTGTTTGATTCCAAAGGGGGAGAATTTGTAGGACCAAAAGCAAGCTCGATCATAATAATTTACAAGTGGTAATGGTCTGAGAAAGGGAGGATAGTGGATTATGGAGTTAGAGGGAGGCTTAAATCCATAACGCCACATGGGGACATTTGCAAGGGCAAGATAAGTTTCCAAAGATGTTTACATGTGGTATCTCTTAGCATCATATAATCTTGCCCTTTGCATTGCATCCTAGCAAGTAGATAGTTTTTAAATTCAAAAATTCTTATTATTTGCTTGCTTTGGTTGTGTTGTCATCAATCACCAAAAAGGGGGAGATTGTAAGGAAAATGGACCCTAGGCCCATTTACTTTGGATTTTGGTGTTTGATGACCAACACAACCAAATTAGACTAATGGATTTGCAGGTAATTGTTTTGTAGTTCAATAGGATGCAAAATGTGACTTGGACGAAGGCGACGTGATGATCCAATGATCAACACCTCAAGAAAGACATGTGAAGATGCATAGAAGACATGCAAGGTCAAGCAAAGTCCAAGCACGAAGATTGGAACCAAGCCGGACGCAAGATCGTGAAGAAATGAGCCTGGCAGAGTTGACTGGATGTGGCCCTATGAGTGACCGGACGCGTCCGATCAGGTGCCAGGCAACAACAGGCGTCGGTAGCTGTGACCGGATGTGGACCGGACGCTGAGCGAAGCAGTGACCGGACCCACCAGTGACACTATTCATCATCACGGTAGTGTTTTCAGCATGACCGGACTAACAGACTGGACGACCGGACACACGAAGTGCAGTGTTTGATCAAGTCCAAAGAGGTTCTAGAGCAGCGCCAACACGATCGAACGCGTCCGGTCGATGATGACCGGACTCTGAGCCAAGTCCGATCAACGTGCACGCTCCAACGGTCGGGACGACCGGACACGTCCGGTCATGACGTGATCAGCATTCGGTCAGTAGTAGAAAGCTAGGTTTCACCCCCAATGGCTACTTTCTCAGTGGGACTTATAAATAGACCCCTAACTGATTATTTAAATAGTGTGGAGCTGAGGAAACATACCAACGATGTTGATACACCATTTTAGTGATCTCCACTTACATAGTGCTTAGTGATTCATTAGGTGATTAGCGTAGGTGCTTTGCGAAGTGCTTAGGTTGATTAGACCACCACTTATGCGCTTGCTCTAGGTTTAGGCCTAGTATTTAGTGAGGTTTGCCCACCTCTTATCACTCGATGCTTGCACGCACCATTGTTGTACATCGAAGGGGCTTGTAGTCTTGCGAGATCACACCAACCATATTTGTGGTGTGGCCGCCACCGTGTACCGAAGGGAACAAGGCCCACGGTGGTTCGGCCAGAAGGTTGATAGTGAAGATGGTGGGGAGCATCCGAGAGAGGCTTGCGGAAGACACGTCGGAGACCCACTTACGCGTGGGGAAGGCCCGATGCTATCCACGGAGATACCTGACCGGGAGCTTGGCCCTTGCGAGGGATTCCTTGTGAGGTGCTCCAACGAGGACTAGGGGGAGCTTGCACTCTTTAAAAATACCTTGGTAAAAATACCAGAGTCATCAATGTGAGTTTGCATATCTCTACCTTACTCTTTAGCTTCCGCATTTACATTGTTTGCATAACTCCTTTTGCGGTAGAGATAACAACACACTAGCAAAATCATAGTTGCACTTTCAGATAGTTTATGTTTTTGCATAGGTTTTGCTAAGGTTAGAAAAAGTGGCCATAGTTTAGAGTTAGAGTTTTAAGTTACCTAATTCACCCCCCTCTTAGGCATCACAGTCCCCTTTCAACGGATAACTACCGATTTTACCTCCCGGCAAGGGTTCAAAATTTTGAGTCCACCGAACCAGACTTCTCCAGTCTTTGCTCATTCTTCAGGTGCATCAATCGGCCCTAGAGATGGAGACTTTGATGGTTGTACTTGCTTCTCTCACCATAGAAATTTAGAGCATTGTTCTAGTCCTGGCTTGAAGGCAAATCGTTCTTCCTTCCCAATGATATGGAATCTGATTTCTCCAGCTCCGACATCAATGTGTGCATTTGTGGTGCTTAAGAACGGTCTCCCAAGAATGAGGGGTGTCTTTATGTCCTCCTGCATGTCAAGCACCACAAAATCCACTGGTATAAAGAAGGTTCTTGTTTTTACCGAAATATTCTCGGTGATTCCTGTAGGGTAGCGAATCGATTGGTCGGCTACTTGCAGGCACATTGATGTTGGCGTGAGTGTTGAATAGTTGAGCTTGTCAAAGACGGCTTTGGGCATGACACTAACACTTGCACCAAGGTCACATAGTGCATTTTCAAAGTGTTGGTCTCCGATTGAATAGCCGATAGTGGGGCATCCTGGATCGTTCTTTACATGCGATGTGTTCAGGATGGCCGCACTACACTCCTCCGTTAGCTTGATTACTTCAGTGGTGGGCAGTGGTCTCTTGTTGTTCAAAATGTCTCTAAGATACTTCGCATAGGTAGGTACCTATATGGCATCTAGCAGAGGAATATTGATATATAACTTTTGAATTACCTCCACAAACTTACCAAACTGCTCATACACTTTGACTTTTTGATTTCTATGTGGAAACAGTAGGAGGTTGGTGTCATGAAAATCTTGTTGCATTTCTTGCTCCCGTGACTCGAGTGTCGCAGAACCGACCAATTTATAAGAGTACAAGTACAATGGCAGCCCGCAAGCGGTCGCACTGTCATACTTGAACCCATATAAACCCGGTAGTCCGTCGAGTACCATGACGGGTCTCGATAAACGATTTACAACAACCAAGATCGTACATGATTCAACATACATGCCACATATTACATAAAGTTCACAGATATATTTCTCCATCAGAGTACGAATAAAAGTTATTACAAACCGAGTTTGATAGATAAAAGCGGAAGCAAATTAAGTTTGAAAGAAACGTTTCCAACATAGTTTAATACAGTGCCAAGATACGATCACGGTCCACAAAAGCATGTAGAAGGATTAATAAGAAGCCTGCCCAAGGCTTACTCCTCATCCACAGCGGGATAGAAGCAACTCTTACAATAACCATGATATACAATGCCATCTGCAACAATGGGAAAATAAACCCTGAGTACGAGAAGGTACTCAGCTAGACTTACCCGTCATGAACCAGAAATAAAATGACTCTCAAGGATTATGCAAGGCTGTATAAGTGGACGTAACTCGACAACATTTTGTATAAAAGCAATTGACTTATTGTATAGTTGCAATTTCTTTATCAAGTTAATTATAACTATCCATTTCTAGATTAGCGACTATTCTGTGCCAAACATGTGGTATATCAATTGAGAAGCATACAATAGTAACCATAGCAGGTATTGTAATTCCATATTCATCCGATCCATCATATTTCATAACATAGTTACTACGATGTTGGAGCTAGTCAACTTTCTCACTATCCGGGAGAGACGGCGATTCGAATCGATTTCAACTAGCTGGGAATTTATTCCTAATACAAACCCAGGTCTACCAGCCACGATAGCCTTAGGTCACCTTTGGTACAACTCAGGTACACATTTTGCGGGGCCATACCGCGCCGCATAATCTGGAACACCAGATCCTAGGATGCTCAGGCCCAGCCTGCCCTTGGGCTCAGTCTAATCGTTCCCCGGAAGGAGCGCACAACAGAACGGGTCCTGGCCTGAATTGAATTACTCGGCTTCGCGGTCGGAACGAGTTATCTAGCCAGCTAAGTGAGAGGCATGCGTTCAATCTTGTCAGAAGTTCCAACAACGGTACGGTCCTTAATCGACATAGACGGGGATAGATCCACACCCAAGACCTCCATGTCTTGTTGCTTCTCTATCGTCATCCCGCCCGGTCTCAATTTTCTTTTACACCGTGGTTCTGTTCCACTAGCGAATATAGCCAACCGTGCTCCGGTATCCACCTATATCTCGCAGGTGACAGGACATCACCCGACTTCTACCGGTCTAAGCATGGCTAAGCATATATTCGATCCTGGACCTATACCGGTTAAAGGTGTAATATCTGGACAAGGAATTTATATGCATCAAGGGGTTTCATTCAACTCTTATAACCTAATGCATCAATCATAAGTACTTAAGTAAACATTTGTAAAATACTGGGAGACTTAGAATGCTCCAGGGCTTGCCTCACAGGAAGGAAGTAGGGCGGTGATCAGGACACTCCGGAAGCTCTTCAGGATTCTGCTCCACGCCTTCGGGAGCTGCGGCTTGCGGATTCTCCTGTTGGTCCCCTTCCTCTGCTTCTTCAAATTCCAGCAACGTTATTTCTTCCTCCGATCCTAGATGCATGAATATGGCATAAGTATTACGAATGCATATATGTTAACAAGTGCATCATGTTTATTGAGTAGGTGCATATCTCTTCTCGATTATTTAATTACTACTTTCACGATGCATCTACTATATCACAAAACATCAGCTACTTGTTTTACTCATAACAGGAGTTCTACTAATCCAAATGCAGTGATCCTAGACTTTCTGGAAATCTTATCAAATTATCTACAACTTTGTTATTAACCATTTTTACAGCAAACATCATCTCTATCATGCAACTTAGCAAACTCCAGAATCTGTCCGGAAACTATTCCAATTCGCATTATAAAGTAACAATACTTCTACTTCATATAAGTATTCAAATCTTTACGACCAAAAGTCTACCAACAGTTTAAGCACACCAAATACATCCAAGAAAACATAATGGTGAAGCCCAAACTATTTATTTAAATGCCTTTATTATTTTATTTGAACCCATAGGTTAAATAATAAACCTATACCAAATGTCCATCATAAATTCTCAGAAAATTACAGTGGATTACTAGTGCTACCAATAGACTACTGTAAAAGTTTCATGCCATTTTGCCAAGTAGAACATCCTATACAAAAATGACAAGGCAGCAAGGCTTGAAATAGCATAAATAGAAAACCCTATTGAAAAGTGTCAAGCAACAGATTTCCTATTTTTCTTAGCATCCATATACTACTAGTATACCCTCCAACAATTTTCATGAGTATTTGATTCCTAAATAATTTATAAAAATTTACACAAGGATCTCCTAATTATCAAAGAAAAATCTATAACTACAAATCTACACATGCACTCATCTTCAAATTTTTACCAGACCTCATATATGCTAAGACTAGCTTACCACAAAAATTTCATAATTTTTGGAGCACAGGAACTCTAGATATAAAATAAACAAATTTGAATGCATTCAAAAGCACATTTCAAATCTCTATTTAAATCTTCAAAAATTTCTACTGTAAATGTCAAGAACATATTTTTCCTAAATACTACACTTCCTAAGTAACACTACAAAATTTATTGCACAAGTTTTGAAGCTACCAAACTGAAGATTCAAAATTTACAAAACATATGAAATATGCATTCAAAATGAACTAGCTTTAAAACATGGAGTCGCTGACACGCGGGACCCACTGGTCAGTGAGACACGAACAGAGCAGCGGCGCTGTGAGACGGTGGCGCGGCCAAAGCTCACCGACGGCGAGGTTGCCGGCGGTGACATCATTACCCAGTGACCTACTCGACCTAGCGCATCTATCGCACCACTTGGCCGGCCCTATAGTCGATGCCAGTGACGACGGCGGCGGCCATGGCGGAGCGGTGTCGCTGGACGACAGCGAGGCGCCGGTGGAGGCTACGGCAACAAGATAGAATGCTACATCAAGCATCACCGAGCTACGGCGGACCTAGCTAACGCCCTATCGCGGCCTGGGGTGGACGGTGGCGACGTGGCCACGGAGACGGGGCTAGCGGCGGAGCTCCGGCGAGGCGCTGCACGGTGCTGGCGCTTACCGAGTGCTGCCAGCGGACACGAGAGGAGGCAGTGGGTTGCTGGGGTGGCGGTGGAGCTATTGCGGTGGTGGAGGAGCAGCGAGGACGAGCTGTGGCGAGCTTTCCGTGGAGGTGGCTATGGCGGCCGAGGTTCCGGCGAGAGGGGAAAAAGGAAATACGCCCTCACCAAGGCACAGCTGAAGCAACCAACACGTCAAGGCGGTGGAGGTGGATGAGGCGCAACGACTGGCGAGATGGAGATGGCGGTGATGCGGTGTAGTGCACAAGAGGCGACGGCGGAGGCGGTGCTGTGCTCGGCGGCGTTGACTGGCTCCACGGCGAGAGCAAGGGAGGGCGCTGGAGAGGGAGAGAGCTGGCGGGAGTGAGTGGAAATGGAGCGGGCGCACGCGAGGTGATAATGGCCTGCTCAGGCCTGGCACTGCCCAGCGGATCAAAGCAGCAGCGTCCACGCGGCATTCATGTTCTGGCGCCGGTCGGCCACCGAGCGTTGGTTCAGTTCGTCAGTCTACCACGAAGCCGAGCCTGACAGAGCGTTTTCACGTCGATCAAACTCCTAATCCGTGGACTTCTAGCCAAAACTTCCTAAACCAAAGTTGAAGCCCGAAGTACTAGCTACAAATCTTGTTCAAAGCACTTGTTCTAATTCGCAACAGAAACGGAGAAAAATCATCCCAAACATCGGCTGTCAGACTGTCAGTTAACCACGACTTAAGAAAATTTGTTAAGTGTTGAAATGTTGATTTTACTGATTCTTGTGATCCAAATTCAAGCATGTTAGGAGCTAAATCAGCCAATGACCCAAAAATAAAAGTTGTTCCTTATGTCAATACTACAACTTTGCTTTAGTGATCTCCTCCATGCAAGGTCTCTAACACCTAGTTCAAATTTGGTCAAACATGTCACTTTTAAATGATGATACACATCAAAGCATGGCTTAATGACCTAATTACCCCTAACCATGAATATCAAAGTTGTTCATAATGATACTCTAAACATGTTCAAGTCATTTTCAAGGTCATTCAATCATTTCACGTAGTAGTCACTCATAGGGCTAGCTAGTGTAATCCCATGAAGCTTAAGTGTTGGTTCATGAAATGTGACCATGAACTAAGTCCTATTTGCTAACCTAGGTGTTGCTACATGTTTGTGTGACTCACATCCACCAAGTACATGTGTACCCTCATGATCATATGCATAGATACATGGAGACATGAAATAACGAGAAAAGTTGCATATGTTTAAGAAACATGCGATAACAAGCAAACGTTGCAGATGTTTAAATCCAATGTTTCAATGGTAAATGCTTGTTTATGAATGCTTGATGATCATGCTCATGTTATGCAAGTCAAGTTATGCAAGGCTAACACCCGAGGTGTTACAGCCCCTCCCCCTTATAAAAATCTCATCCCGAGATTTGCAAGACCTACCATTCTTGGAAAAAGGCGGGATAAACTTCTCGTAGATAATCTTCTCTTTCCCACGTAGCATCTTGTTCACTATGATTGTTCCACACCACCTTATAGAACTTAATAATCTTACTCCGTGTTACCCTCTCCATCTCCTCTAATACTCGAATTGGCTTTTATTCATAGGTCAAATCCGATTGAAGCTGCACGTTGGTGGGTGTAATAGCTTCTTCAGGTACTCGAAGACATTTCTTCAACTGAGAAAAATGGAAGACATCAAATATTGCACTCATCTCAGGTGGAAGTTGTAACTTATAAGCAACATTCCCCTTCCGTTCCACAATCTTGTACGGCCCTACATATCTTGGTGAAAGCTTCTTTTTCATCCCAAATCTCTTCACACCTTTCATGGGTGATACTCTCAAGTATACATAGTCACCCACTTCAAAAGTCAGTGGTCTTCTTCTTCTGTTGGCATAACTCTTTTGTCTTGATTGAGCTGCCTTCATATGTTGTTGGATGATACGTACTTGCTCTTCGGCTTCATTGACAAAATCAATACCAAAGTATCTCCTTTCATCGGGCTCAATCCAATTCAATGGAGTTCTACATTTTCTGCCATACAAGGCTTCAAATGGAGCCATTTTGATACTCGCTTGATAACTATTGTTATAGGAGAACTCAGCTAAAGGTAACCATTTCTCCCATGAACCCTTTGAAGATATAACACAAGCTCCAAGTAAATCTTCTAGGATTTGGTTCACTCGCTCCGTCTGTCCTGAAGTTTGCGGATGATATGCCGAACTTCTGATTAGCTTGGTTCCCAAAGCCTGGTGTAAGTGCTCCCAGAAATGAGCTATGAACTGTGGTCCTCGATCTGAGATTATAGTCCTGGGTACTCCATGCAGTCTCAGGATCTGGGAAACATATAACTCAAAGTATTTCCCCACGTGATATGTTGTGTGAACTGGTACAAAATGTGCTGACTTGGTGAGACGATCAACAATAACCCATATTGAATTGTGACCTTGTGGCGTCATTGGAAGGCCTGTGATAAAGTCCATGCTGATTTCCTCCCATTTCCATCCTAGAATCGGCAATGGCTGAAGTAGTCCCACAGTTTTCATATGGACAACTTTTACTCTACTGCAGTTATCACACCTAGCAACATAGGCTGCGATCTCTTTCTTCATCTTAGTCCACCAAAAATGGGTTTCAAATCTTGATACATCTTACTACTACCCGGATGGATAGACAATTTGGACGAGTGAGCTTCCTCTAAAATTTGATTCCTTAGCTCACGGTCTTTTGGTACCACAAGTCGGTCCTCAAACCATAATACACCTCTTTTGTCCAATCTAAAATGCTTGGTCTCTTGCTCTTGCATTTTTCTCTTGATGTGACTTATTCCTACATCTGTCTGTTGCAAATCTATGATTTTGCTCTCAAGTGAACAACTGATCGTGATATTGTGTAGTACAGCAGGATGTAACAAGTTGAATCCATCTTCCAATAATGCTTCTATAGTGTTGCAATGAGACTTCCGACTCAGTGCATCTGCTACTACATTAGCTTTACCCGGATGGTAGTGCACTTCTAAATTGTAGTCCTTAATTAGCTCTAACCATCTTCGTTGTCTCATGTTCAGTTCTGGCTGGGTAAAGATATACTTGAGACTTTTGTGGTCAGTATAGATATGACATACATTGCCCAACAAGTAATGTCTCCATATCTTTAATGCATGAACAATGGCTGCAAGTTCCAAATCATGTGTAGGGTAGTTGACTTCATGTTTCCTCAATTGCCGAGAAGCATATGCAATTACTCTTCCTTCTTGCATAAGCACACATCCCAAACCTATTCCCGATGCATCACAAAATACATCAAAAGGCTTTTCAATGTCTGGTTGTGCTAGCACAGGTACGGTAGTCAACAAAGTTCTGAGGGTGTGAAAAGCTGCTTCACATTCTGGTGTCCATTTGTACTTCTCATCTTTCTGAAGTAGTCTGGTCATGAGCTTAGCTATCTTTGAGAAATCTGGAATGAAACGACGATAATATCCTGCTAACCCTAGAAAACTCCGAACTTCATGAACCGAAGTTGGGGCTTTCCAATCCATGACCTCTTGTACTTTTGATGGGTCTACAGAGATTCCATCTCTTGATAAGATGTGACCTAAGAAAGGTACTTTGCTCAACCAAAATTCACATTTGCTAAACTTGGCATATAGTTTATGCTCCCTCAATCTGGATAGGACAATCCTTAGATGCTCTTCATGATCTGACTCATTTTCTGAATAAATCAATATATCATCGATGAACACGACCACGAACTTGTCGAGTTCGGGCATGAATACCGAGTTCATCAGGTACATGAAGTAGGCTGGAGCATTTGTTAGTCCGAAAGACATAACCAAATACTCGTATAAGCCGTACCTAGTAGAGAAAGTAGTTTTAGGTATATTCTCCGGTCTGATCTTTATCTGATGGTAACCTGATCTCAAGTCAATTTTGGAGAATACCTTTGCCTTTGCTAGCTGATCAAACAAGATGTCGATGCGGGGCAATGGATATTTGTTCTTGATGGTCACAGCATTGAGTGGTCTGTAATCTACACACATTCTCAGTGACTTGTCCTTCTTTTTCACAAACAAGGCTGGACATCCCCATGGAGATGAGCTAGGTTGGATAATACCTTTGTCCAATAGATCTTGCAATTGAACCTTAAGTTTCGCTAACTCATTGGGTGGCATTCTATAGGGCCTTCTGGATATGGGTGCCGTACCTGGCACTAACTCAATCTTAAATTCCACCTCCCTATCAGGTGGTAAGCCTGGTAATTCCTCTGGAAATACATCCGGAAACTCACAAACCACTGGGATATCATGTAGTGTGGTGGTTTGGATAGCGCAAGCTAAATGTTGGAGTTCAAAATTGCGGGAGAGTGGTACTAGAAAAGCATTCCCTCCCGTGGGTTCTCGCAACATAATAGTGCAGGTGCTAGTGTCAATAAGAACACCATGATCCTTCATCCAATTCATGCCTAAGATTACACTTATCGATAACCCGAGCAATATTATCAAATCTGTTGTGTACTCCCTCCCTTGTATAGAGATGAGTACATTTTTGACTATCTTTTTGGTAGTAACAGTACCCCCTGCTGAACTTATGTTATAACCCCCTTTGCTTACTTCAATTATTTCTTGATCATGTCTAGATGCAAATGCTTGACTCATAAATGAATGAGAAGCTCCCGAATTAAATAAAACAACAGCAGGATGCTTGTTGATGAGAAACATACTAGCCGTGACAACTTCTCCAGCGGGCACTTCTTCCACAGCGGTATAATGCACGTGTCCCTGACGTGCCCTGGCATTCGCCTGCCTCTGATTGTTTTGATTCTGGTTGCCATTCTTCTTGGGGTGGGGGCATTCCTTGGACCAATGACCCAGTTGGTTGCAGTTGAAACATGGTTAATTACTTCTGAATCCGGTGGAGCTGTCCTGACTGCCATTTCCTTTTGGTAAGGCAATCGTGAACGCCTTACGGAATGGTTTCTGTGGCCTATTATTCTGAGCTTTAGGTGGTGGAGGCCTAAACTTGGGTGCAGGTGGACAGAATTATGGCCTAGCTGTGATAGGAGCTTTGGACTGGAAAGATCCGGAGGCACCAGCCTCAAATGCCCTCTTGCAACCCTTGGCAACTGCATGCATGTTGTTGTGGTTTTCTTGGGTCAAGGCATCACTAATAAACTCATTGTACGTGGCACACCTAGAATTTGCCATAGTCTTCATCAGTTTAGTCCCCAGACCTCGCTTGAAGCTCTCTATCTTTTTCTCCTCGGTATCCACAAAACCTGGAGCATATCTGGACAAGTTGTTGAATACGTGCATATATTCTGTGAGTGACTTTGTTCCTTGAGTGAGCCTCATAAATTCGGCCGCTTTCATGTGCATCAGGCCCGGGGGAATATGATGTCCCCTAAAAGCCAGCTTGAACTGTTCCCAGGTCACTCACGCATTAGCAGGCAAAGACGACAGGAAATGTGTCCACTAGATCCCTGTTGGTCCTTGCAATTGATGAGAAGCATACTCAGCTTTTAGATGCTCGGTGACCCTTAGCAAGCGAAACTTCTGCTCAATGGTGTTGAGCCACTCGTCAGCCTGTAGTGGTTCCTCAGCCACCTTGAAGATAGGAGGCTTTGTATCCAAAAATTCCTTGAATGTACTGTGCTGATTTGGCTCGGCCCCTGGTTGCTGTGGGTGGCCACGAGCGGTGTTTTGCGCGATGAGGCGCAGAGCTTCTTCCATTGTCCTTTGGCTCCCCAAGAACTGAGCAAAGAACTCCTGAGCAGACGGCGGCGGTGGTGGGGGTAAGTCATCACCATTGCCATCGTGACTGCTACCAGCTCCAGCATGGGTGCGCGTCATCTGCGAAGTTGCAACAATAAGCGATTATTGGTTGATGTCAAGAGATTGCAGACAAATCATAATCATGCCAAACTGAAATTACTGGAGAAAATTCTCAAATTCACAATAAAAATAGAGGCATAACAATTCATTCTCGCAACATGGCATCCCTAATTTGACCACTTATCGCGCTCATAACGCATGCGAATTTAAATCGTGATCACCAACAAGGAACGGAATTGCATTGATGTTCAACCAAAGGTGCGATAGTCGTGTGATTAACAATATTACATGATAATCGGATTACCCATACTAAATTCGAGCCACAGGTCCATTACATGAATAAAGGTGATACATTAGCCCTTCCACTAAGTGTTAAGCGATCTAATCCTCATCATGATCACTATCGAGGTCAGACGTACGATCATCTCCTTCCTCAAGCTCCACTTCTTCTTCAGGCTCCACTTCTTCTTCTTCCTCGTCCTCCTCTAGATCCATCTCCGCAGCTCCAGGTGGGACATAAGGGTGGAGCTGGTTATTCAGCTGGTGAACCTCCTCATGTAGGCTGTCGTTGTAATCTTCTGCATTGGCTAGTTGCTGCTCCACCTCAAACTGTCGAGCTCTCAGAACATCTTCCCTAGACCAGGCTTCATTCCTCTGATGAGTTAACTGAGCCATCTCTACATTGAGCCTCTCAATCTCGGCGTCGTGCTCCCTCTAAAGCTGACGTCGGTCATCGCAGGCATGACCAAGAGCACCAGACACATGTCTTAGGCTACCTTCTACTCCATCTATCACCTTCATCACTGCGAACATGGCGCTCATGGCAGGGTTATCGCTGTTCTACCCTTCTGCTGCACCAATATCTAAAGGTCTTCCTCTTGCCTGCTGCCATGAGTCAGTGGAGGGGTTGCCCCTCGGAAAGACTCCAACCAAAGCGGCTGCCAGCTCCTGAGGAAAACGATCCATGATATCCCTCAGGATCCCAAAGGCTGCCCTGCCAGCTGCTTCTTCAGCAGTCCTACCAGTTGACTCGTAACACCAACCTGTCCACTCAGAATCGTCACCTCGGGGATGAACAACGGCCTCCACAGTAACTAAGAGACCTTCCCCCAACTGCTCATTCACCCAGAAGTAGCGGGGCTCCATTCCATCAGGATAGCCTACATAGCTGAGCACTCTCCACAAGAATGTAGGCATCCCAAACTCTCCAAGAAACGTGTGACGTTGACGGGTACGTGGAACAAGCTGACGGCTAGGAGCTCTGCCTCCGGTGGACTTGCGAGCGGTCTACTTTGTGCGTGCCATCTGCACCATTAACATGTACCACTTGGTGAGACAAGACCATGACGGATAAGAGTTACATAACCGAGTAAGAATTTTATAAGGGGAGGAACAATTTAATTATGTGAATGGTAATTATCATGATGCATGCTCGTTCTGTACGTCCTCACAAACTTAGGAAAAATTTGTTTCTAATGGTAGACACGGTGGCATACATTCGTTCTCTCATATATAGCGTAACTAGTCGAGCTACACGTTTCGTTGTTAGTGTACCTGCATAAGAATTTTCATTTCAACCCTAAACCCATAATGAAATATGCAGAATGTAATTTGTAAATACTTCCATATATGTATACCCATACATATATTTCCGTATCAATCTACCCGACAATAATTTAAACCCACAATTAAATATGCACCATATACACATGCAAGCATGCATACATAGACGTACCAAAGATAACTCTCCTCGACCGCACGCTCACATCTTGCGGTCATACACTCATCATCTTACCTTGGCGTAGAGGCATTTGATCCATACATTACCATTCAAGTGAATGGCATCCATACAATAGCACACCGTATGGATGACGAAGTAAAAACCCCCATGTTAGTACTTAAATAGCCACCTAATAGTCCTTAATTTGGGCATAAGGAAAGTGATCATTGGCACACTTTAGATTTCAAATACCTATTGTATAGCTATCAGTTGCTAGAGAAGGGTTTTTGGAAAAAACAAAAACTTTTGTTTTAAATACACATGTGACAATTAACGTTGAATCTTGCTCTAATGCCAGCTGTCACAGAACCGAACAATTTATAAGAGTACAAGTACAATGGCAGCCCGCAAGCGGTCGCACTGTCATACTTGAACCCATATAAACCCGGTAGTCCATCGAGTACCACGACGGGTCTCGATAAACGATTTACAACAACCAAGATCGTACATGATTCAACATACATGCCACATATTACATAAAGTTCACAGATATATTTCTCCATCAGAGTACGAATAAAAGTTATTACAAACCGAGTTTGATAGATAAAAGCGGAAGCAAATTAAGTTTGAAAGAAACGTTTCCAACATAGTTTAATACAGTGCCAAGATACGATCACGGTCCACAAAAGCATGTAGAAGGATTAATAAGAAGCCTGCCCAAGGCTTACTCCTCATCCACAGCGGGATAGAAGCAACTCTTACAATAACCATGATATACAATGCCATCTGCAACAATGGGAAAATAAACCCTGAGTACGAGAAGGTACTCAGCTAGACTTACCCGTCATGAACCAGAAATAAAATGACTCTCAAGGATTATGCAAGGCTGTATAAGTGGACGTAACTCGACAACATTTTGTATAAAAGCAATTGACTTATTGTACAGTTGCAATTTCTTTATCAAGTTAATTATAACTATCCATTTCTAGATTAGCGACTATTCTGTGCCAAACATGTGGTATATCAATTGAGAAGCATACAATAGTAACCATAGCAGGTATTGTAATTTCCATATTCATCCGATCCATCATATTTCATAACACAGTTACTACGATGTTGGAGCTAGTCAACTTTCTCACTATCCGGGAGAGACGGCGATTCGAATCGATTTCAACCAGCTGGGAATTTATTCCTAATACAAACCCAGGTCTACCAGCCACGATAGCCTTAGGTCACCTTTGGTACAACTCAGGTACACATTTCGTGGGGCCATACCGCGCCGCATAATCTGGAACACCAGATCCTAGGATGCTCAGGCCCAGCCTGCCCTTGGGCTCAGTCTAATCGTTCCCCAGAAGGAGCGCACAACAGAACGGGTCCTGGCCTGAATGGAATTACTCGGCTTCGCGGTCGGAACGAGTTATCCGGCCAGCTAAGTGAGAGGCATGCGTTCAATCTTGTCAGAAGTTCCAACAATGGTACGATCCTTAATCGACACAGACGGGGATAGATCCACACCCAAGACCTCCATGTCTTGTTGCTTCTCTATCGTCATCCCGCCCGGTCTCGATTTTCTTTTACACCATGGTTCTGTTCCACTATAGCGAATATAGCCAACCGTGCTCCGGTATCCACCTATATCTCGCAGGTGACAGGACATCACCCGACTTCTACCGGTCTAAGCATGGCTAAGCATATATTCGATCCCGGACCTATACCGGTTAAAGGTGTAATATCTGGACAAGGAATTTATATGCATCAAGGGGTTCCATTCAACTCTTATAACCTAATGCATCAATCATAAGTACTTAAGTAAACATTTGTAAAAATACTGGGAGACTTAGAATGCTCTAGGGCTTGCCTCGTAGGAAGGAAGTAGGGCGGTGATCAGGACACTCTGGAAGCTCTTCAGGATTCTGCTCCACGCCTTCGGGAGCTGCGGCTTGCGGATTCTCCTGCTGGCCCCCTTCCTCTGCTTCTTCGAATTCCAGCAACGTTATTTCTTCCTCCGATCCTAGATGCATGAATATGGTATAAGTATTATGAATGCATATATGTTAACTAGTGCATCATGTTTATTGAGTAGGTGCATATCTCTTCTCGATTATTTAATTACTACTTTCACGATGCATCTACTATATCACAAAACATCAGCTACTTGTTTTACTCATAACAGGAGTTCTACTAATCCAAATGCAGTGATCCTAGACTTTCTGGAAAGCTTATCAAATTATCTACAACTTTGTTATTAACCATTTTTACAGCAAACATCATCTCTATCATGCAACTTAGCAAACTCCAGAATCTGTCCGGAAACTATTCCAATTCGCATTATAAAGTAACAATACTTCTACTTCATATAAGTATTCAAATCTTTACGACCAAAAGTCTACCAACAGTTTAAGCACACCAAATACATCCAAGAAAACATAATGGTGAAGGCCAAACTATTTATTTAAATGCCTTTATTATTTTATTTGAACCCATAGGTTAAATAATAAACCTATACCAAATGTCCATCATAAATTCTCAGAAAATTACAGTGGATTACTAGTGCTACCAATAGACTACTGTAAAAGTTTCATGCCATTTTGCCAAGTAGAACATCCTATACAAAAATGACAAGGCAGCAAGGCTTGAAATAGCATAAATAGAAAACCCTATTGAAAAGTGTCAAGCAACAGATTTCCTATTTTTCTTAGCATCCATATACTACTAGTATACCCTCCAACAATTTTCATGAGTATTTGATTCCTAAATAATTTATAAAAATTTACACAAGGATCTCCTAATTATCAAAGAAAAATCTATAACTACAAATCTACACATGCACTCATCTTCAAATTTTTACCAGACCTCATATATGCTAAGACTAGCTTACCACAAAAATTTCATAATTTTTGGAGCACAGGAACTCTAGATATAAAATAAACAAATTTGAATGCATTCAAAAGCACATTTCAAATCTCTATTTAAATCTTCAAAAATTTCTACTGTAAATGTCAAGAACATATTTTTCCTAAATACTACACTTCCTAAGTAACACTACAAAATTTATTGCACAAGTTTTGAAGCTACCAAACTGAAGATTCAAAATTTACAAAACATATGAAATATGCATTCAAAATGAACTAGCTTTAAAACATGGAGTCGCTGACACGCTGGACCCACCGGGTCGATGAGACACGAACAGAGCAATGGCAAGATGAGACGGTGGCGCGACCAAAAGCTCGCCGACGGCGAGGGTTGCCGGCGGTGACATCATTACCCAAAGACCTACTCGACCTAAGCGCATCTATCGCACCACTTGGCCGGCCCTATAGTCGATGCCAGTGACGACGGCGGCGGCCATGGCGGAGCGGTGTCGCTGGACGACAGCGAGGCGCCGGTGGAGGCTACGGCAACAAGATAGAATGCTACATCGAGCATCACCGAGCTACGGCGGACCTAGCTAACGCCCTATCGCGGCCTGGGGTGGACGGTGGCGACGTGGCCACGGAGACGGGGCTAGCGGCGGAGTTCGGCGCGGCGCCAGGCGCGGCACGGCTGCACGGTGTCAAGCGCTTACCGAGTGCCGCCAATGGACACGAGAGGGCGGCAAGGTTGCTGGGGTGGCGGTGGAGCTATTGCGGTGGTGGAGGAGCAGCGAGGACGAGCTGTGGCGAAGCTTTCCGTGGAGGTGGCTATGGCGGCGAGGTTTCGGCGAGAGGGGAAAAAAAAAAATACGCCTCACCAAGGCACAAATTGAAGCAACCAACACGTCAAGGCGGTGGAGGTGGATGAGGCGCAACAACTGGCGAGATGGAGATGGTGGTGATGCGGTGTAGTGCACGAGAGGCGACGGCGGAGGCGGTGCTGTGCTCGGCGGCGTTGACTGGCTCCACGGCGAGAGCAAGGGAGGGCGCTGGAGAGGGAGAGAGCTGGCGGGAGTGAGTGGAAATGGAGCGGGCGCACGCGAGGTGATAATGGCCTGCTCAGGCCTGGCACTGCCCAGCGGATCAAAGCAGCAGCGTCCACGCGGCATTCATGTTCTGGCGCCGGTCGGCCACCGAGCGTTGGTTCAGTTCGTCAGTCTACCACGAAGCCGAGCCTGACAGAGCGTTTTCACATCGATCAAACTCCTAATCCGTGGACTTCTAGCCAAAACTTCCTAAACCAAAGTTGAAGCCCGAAGTACTAGCTACAAATCTTGTTCAAAGCACTTGTTCTAATTCGCAACAGAAACGGAGAAAAATCATCCCAAACATCGGCTGTCAGACTGTCAGTTAACCACGACTTAAGAAAATTTGTTAAGTGTTGAAATGTTGATTTTACTGATTCTTGTGATCCAAATTCAAGCATGTTAGGAGCTAAATCAGCCAATGACCCAAAAATAAAAGTTGTTCCTTATGTCAATACTACAACTTTGCTTTAGTGATCTCCTCCATGCAAGGTCTCTAACACCTAGTTCAAATTTGGTCAAACATGTCACTTTTAAATGATGATACACATCAAAGCATGGCTTAATGACCTAATTACCCCTAACCATGAATATCAAAGTTGTTCATAATGATACTCTAAACATGTTCAAGTCATTTTCAAGGTCATTCAATCATTTCACGTAGTAGTCACTCATAGGGCTAGCTAGTGTAATCCCATGAAGCTTAAGTGTTGGTTCATGAAATGTGACCATGAACTAAGTCCTATTTGCTAACCTAGGTGTTGCTACATGTTTGTGTGACTCACATCCACCAAGTACATGTGTACCCTCATGATCATATGCATAGATACATGGAGACATGAAATAACGAGAAAAGTTGCATATGTTTAAGAAACATGCAATAACAAGCAAACGTTGCAGATGTTTAAATCCAATGTTTCAATGGTAAATGCTTGTTTATGAATGCTTGATGATCATGCTCATGTTATGCAAGTCAAGTTATGCAAGGCTAACACCCGAGGTGTTACATCGAGTTCTTCAACTTCATCGTTCTTCTTCTCTTGCTGCACTACTGGTGTCTTACTTGTCCTTGATGGATATGGAGGATCACGAGTAGACTTGCCACCTCTTGTGGTTATGGCATTGACCTTTTCAAGCTTAGTGGCAAAAGGTAGAGCAGCGACCAATTATCTTTTTATTATAGCTAAGTTGGTCTTTTATAGCCAAAGAAAAACTTTCCATTTTAGTATTTATGTTTTCTAAAACATTATCATTAGAAGTAAGCTTTTTGGAAATATTCTAATTAATCTTAGCCTGTTCAAAAATCAAATCTCTCAAGGTTGGCTTATTAGGATTAGAAGGATTATAGTAATTGCCTCGATACTTACCTTGATAATTTGACCGGTGTTGTTCTTGATTCCATCCTTGTCTTTGTTGTTGTGGACCAGAATTGTTGATGATATAGTTTACATCCTGTTGTGTTTTTGGGCAGTCACTTTCTAAGTGCCCGATGATTCCACACATGTTGCAAAAGGTTTGCAAATCATATGTGTCCTAGATAGCTTGTCGATCTTTCTTGTAATTGGCTCGCTTTTCAAGCCAATTTAACAATATGTCCATCTTGGTGGATAGTGCACACACATCCTCTTATGCTTCTTTGCTCTTGTTGTATGATTGGATACTTCCTTGAGCAACCAAGGGTGAGTGACACGAATGATCCTCCAGCAGTAGCATCAAGTTGTTCATGAGCTTTTTGGGTTAATCCATTGTAAAAGCATTGCATGAGCAACCAATCTTCCAGTCCATGGTGAGGACAATTTGAAATATATTCTTGAAAATAGTCCCATGCCTCTAGAATGGTTTCACTTTTCTGTTGCTGGAAGTTGGAAATTTTTTCTCTTAAGGCATTGATTTTGCCTATAGGAAAAATTTTTGCTAGAAGGGCCTTCGAACATTTTGCCCATGTGTTGATGTCATCTTTGTTGGCGTGGAACCACTGCTTCGCCTTCCCTACAAGTGAGAATGGAAATAGGTAGAGTAGTATGATATCTTGAGCAACGTCCTTGATGATGACTGTGCTGCTAATCTCTAAGAAATTCTGGAGATGAGCACTAGCATCTTCATGTGCCTTTCCGTTGAATGGGGTAGCTTGCACCATGTTGATGAGGCTTGGCTTGAGGTCAAACTCAAGGTTATTGATTCTGAGTGTTGGTCCAGTGCGAATGTTCTCAGTGCATGGAGCAGAGAACTCGCATAGTGTCTTGTCAGCCACAACTTCAGAAGCTGGTGTTAAGCTGCCTCTTGATCGGTTTGATTGTGATTGATGGAATTTGTTGGTGAATCAGAACCAATCCTGCAATACCCTATATAAGATAACTGCTTGAGCAGTGGTGCATAGTTATGATATCACCAATAAGTATTATTTGATCAATTCTCTTTTTAGCCTTATGCCCTCCCAGGCAACGGCGTTAGAAATGCTTGTTGACACTTTCTAGCATCACTACTAGAATAACACTAAGAAGTTGTAACATCCTAAAATTTGCATAATTTTGAAATATGAGAAAATAATTAATTATGCATGTTTGTGAGCATTTGAATTTAGAAAAAATAATAAATTTTATCAAATTAAAATCAAATATAGGTTTACAATCATGTGTGTGCGTTCATGCTGCTGCATATTAATTTTTGAGTGGTGTGATTTGAAATCAAATTTCAACTTGATTTGAAATTCGCATTCAAATTAGGTTGGAAAAATGGTTTGAAAAATAGAAACGAATTTCCTTCTTCCTTTCTCAAATTCAGCCCGTGGGCTTGCTTCTCCCATCGGCCCAAGCTACTCGGCCTCCCACTTTTCCCCTTCCCCTGCTGCCCGCGCGCTCACTCCGGCCCAGCTAGCAGCACCGCTGGCCCAGGTTTGTTGACAGCCCAACCATGCTAGCGCGTCCACTCTGTGTCGCTGATTGCGTTGGCCCACCTAGCAGCCGTCTTCCAACTTTGGATCAAGTTCAAGCTAGACTCTACTGCGCCGCCGTGTCCGGCTTCGCTACGCCACCGTCCTATGCCGTGTTGCCCAAGCCGCCCCGCCTCTTAAAACTTGATGCCCATGCCCGTGCCTCCCTATCCAAACCCTAGAGAAAGCGCCACCCCTACTCGAGCTCGAGGCAGCCAACCCTAGCACCGCTGTGAGCTTGGAGAGCCATCGCTGTTTCGCCGAGTGCCGTGCCACCCTCCGTTGCTCCCCGCCTATTTTTTCGGTTCCGGTGAGTTCCCCACCCTCTCCTCTCTCTCCTAGGCATCTCCATTCAGAAAACCATGCACCATAGGCTCCTAACCGACCTCTCCGGCGAGCTCATCGCCGTTCCAGCCATGGCGCCGTTGCGCCCATCCTGTCCGGCCGGCCGCCGTCGCCTCTCACCCACCCGCTTCTATCCCGGCCGTCCAAAACAAATCCGACGGCTCATATCGAAGAATACCCCTTCGCTGCGAGATTTGCAAAAACCCCCTTATAATTAATTGAGTCTTAACCCACGGTCCATACCGTCTTTCAAGATTTCATTTTCTTCTTTTGAAAGCATACTTTGTTTCGGTTAGATCTAAAATACGTTTTCAGTTATTTATAGTTTTGCCACTAGATTTGTTTTAGATATAAAATCTCTGCTTTAACTCTGATTTGATCCGTTCAAGTTGCAGTAGGTTCTTAATTCCATAATCTGCATGTTCATACTACTGTTAGATATGTTTTCAACTTTTAAAATTCGAGGTTAGATTTAATCTATTATTTTACTAAAGGAAATCTTGTTTAATTCATAACTTCTTCGTTTCAGCTCCGATTTTTGTGATCTTCGCATCTGTGTGTTCGTAGCAAGACATAGATTCATTTTCCTAACTTTTCATCTTGATTTTATGTTGTTGGTGTATTGTTCTAATCTATAGCTTTTGTTTGTTATGCATGATTGCTCCTGGATGCTTGTATGTTGCTGTGATTATCGAGTATAGACGGTGAGCAATTCATGGGAGATCAAGGATACTACTTTGATGAGCAGGATCTGCAGGAGTACTTTGCTCAAGGCAAGTATAGCATGGGAATCATCCTTGTTTCCTATTCACTTTAATACATTAATTTTATGTTGCATGTGTCACCTTGATAGGGATTCCCTAGAATTGAACTTATACCTTGTCACCTACGAGATATGCATTGGGTAGCTTTGCTAGTGCTCAATTAAACCATGATCTTGTAACTTGACTAATGGTATATGCAATAAACATTAAAATATAACTTTTTAGCAACTTGGAAACAGGGGGCTGGAGTGTTTAGCTACTTTTCGAAATCCTTCAGATTCCTTTCCCTAAGGACTTATCTGTAAGTGATCATCCAGGACTTATAGTACAGCTGTGAGGGCTTTATGGCTCTAGCTTTAGCTTAGTATGAGGACCTTTTCTAGCTTGTTAGTGGTTACGTTCATTAGCGTAAGAATGGCTTGACAAATCGGGTATAGTGCGGCCTCTGTCCCATGTGTATAGGCTGCGTGTCAATGTGCCATCGGGAAGGGGGCTCTACATCTGTTTGCTCAGTGAATATAATGGCCCTAACTTGTTAGACGAACCTTTGAAAGGCTTCATAGTGACCCATGCCTGCTCACCTTGGAAGTGTTTTGCGAGTTGCAAACCTGGGCATATGGGTATCACGACTCACATTGAAAGTGTACAACCCCTGCAGAGTGTAAAACTAGTATATCAGCCATGCTCACAGTCACGAGCGGCCTTGGAACCCTTATGGAATAGATGAACACTAAGAATTATCTGTTTATGCTATTCATTACTCATGTTTACATTGAATCATGTGTTTTGCATTACGAATTGAAACAACTTATTGCTACTCTTAAGCTAAAATTGTGACAACTAAAAGTTGAATGTTGTTAAACTTGTGTCAAGCCTTTTGAGCCTCATGAACCCCATGTTACAATTGTTGAGTACGACATGTACTTACGCTTGTTTATTTTCATTATTTGAATAAAAATCTTGGATGGGTAATAGATGGCTATGGTAATGACGATTTCCCTGAGGATTACTAGACTTGTGGTCAACCAGTTGACATCCCTGTGATATGGAGCTTTCACGAGAGATCTTTTCTTTATATCACCGCTACATTTATGTGAAGACTCTGTCTTATTAGTGATGTAATAAACACTTGTGATGATACTATTCATAATTTGTCGGCTTATGTGTGTGACTGATCTTTGGGCGCACATAAGATTTTGCATCCCATTTTATCCTTAAAATTGGGTGTGACAGATTGGTATAAGAGACGTGTTGACTGTAGGATGGAAGCCTACATAGCAATGGTCATTTTAGCTTCTTTTGCTTCACTCATTTCATGCTTTCTATCTCACCCTTGTTATTTGCTAAAGTTTTATGATTCTTTTGCCTTACTCTATTATGAAAATTATTGCTTCTAATCTAACTAACTAAATCTAATTCTATAGATGCCTCGTGCCAGTACGACTGCCTGCATCAGCACTACCCGCCTCGTGGGTTGTCCATGGAACCTGAGGAGGAGGAACCCTAGTAACAAGAGTTTGATTCGCCAACACCTACACCTACGCCTGACCTAGTCCAGGAGGAACCCGAAGAAGTCGAGGTTGTCTTACTGTCCGACGATGAGGATGAGGAGGACGCCGTTGAAGAGGATGAGCCGATCTCTCCCCTAGGATGAACGACAAAGGTTTGGTATAAGCCGAGGTGTGAATCCTCCGTTTCGCACCACCGACTCATGGGAAATCTTCAGACCTACCATGGAGATTTAGACGCAGCGGTGGAGTACGTCTGCAATGAACATACACACCCTCTAGAAGACACCTATTGGAAGACTAGGGTGTGCATCTCCATCAAGGATGAACAAAAAGGCACATATCAACTGGATTAAATCTATGTGCATCATGCTCGCTGCGCCACCATGGAGGATAGCATAGAAGATGCATCCGTTGTAGCGTGCATGGGTCTCTGTGGTCATCGATTCTAGGATATGAAGGATGACCAATATTAATTCCTCCCTCACTAGCACCCGGAATTGGAATGGGCAATGATGGACCCGCAGGGCACGGATCCAACTACCCAAGTGATGGTACACTTTGGCTGAGTCTATAGCAAAGATTTGCCGATTAGAGGATCAGTTGAAGGCACAACAGAAAACCATTAAGAGACACCAACAGGTGATAGATAAGCAAAGGCTGTGCCTCAACTTACCAAATATGTACGAGGAGCTTCCCCATAAGCCTCATCCATAGATGTTGGAGTCCATTTTATGTAATAAAATGATAGTAGAACAAGTCAAGTTGAGTCTAGTCTAGTCTATTAGTGTGGTGTAAACATTGGTGTGCCTAGTTAACTTGTTATTATGTTTATGTGTGAGTTGGATATTTTTAATGAGTGCTGGAACTTTGTGGGCATGTCCGCAAGTTCAATAGCTAAGAATATTAAAGTTTGGGTCAATAAATAAATAGTTGGGTTTGGTATATCTTGTTCTCTCGGAATCTATTTTTCAGAGCAGTCTGCACTTACCTCAATACCAATTAAAATCTACTTCACCAAAAATTATGAAATTTTTATGCGAATAACTAGACTTAAGTATCTTTCCAATGCCTCTAAAATCATGCCTATATCTAATCAGGTTTGTGAGATATCGCTGTTTCAAGATAAAGTTTCTGGGCAGTCTGGAATCTAGAACAGTTTTGGTTGTATCCTGTTTCTGAGTAACCTAACGACAGAATGTGGGAATGTGGTATGAATAAAAGTTGTATATAATTTCTTAAGATTTCCAACCATATAAAGTACGCCTCTTTTGGATATCTGGAACTTAAGATATGACTGTTTTACTGAGCTGCTGATGTTGGAACTCGTCTAGAAAATTTTCAGAATGTATTCTAACTTGGAAATCTCTAAAATTTGAATATTTGTGTTGGATGGCAGATGTCTAGAAGAGGAAGAGGTCAAGGTCATGGAGGTGTTCCCCCACATCCACCACCACCGCCGCCACCAACAATTGAGCAACTTCTGGCAGTGTAGACACAGCTCATGCAAGCGTTGGTGCAGAATCAGCAGAACCATCCAGTTGGTGGAGCACCGCGTGATAAGCGTGGTGAATTCTTGAAGGGCCATCCCCCAGTGTTTTCTCATGCCACTGATCCACTAGAAGCAGATGATTGGCTTTGTGCAGTGGAAAAACAACTCAACATAGTGCAGTGCGATGATCAACAAAAGGTGATGTATGCTTCAGGACAGCTCCAGGGAGAAGCTCAAGACTGGTGGGAGTCATTTAAGTATGGACGTCTTGCTAATGCTCCTCCTGTCACCTGACAGGAGTTTAGAGAGAATTTCAGGTCCTACCACATACCTGAAGGATTGATAGAGCTCAAGCAGGAGGAATTCAGGGCCTTGAAGTAGGGATCCATGTCCGTAGCTGAGTACCATGACAAGTTTGCTTAGTTGTCACGTTATGCTCCGAATGAGGTGGCTGATGATGTCGATAAGCAACGTCGCTTTCTCAAGGGTCTGTATGATGGTCTACAACTCTAGCTTATGTCCAATACATATCCCAACTTTCAGACGCTGGTGAATCACGCTATTATCATTGACAACAAGCGCAAAGAGATGGAGGCCTAGAAGAGGAAGCTTTAGGGACAGGCATCTGGAAGCAATACTTGTCCGCGCACCAATCCTCAGTAAGGCTTCCAGTAGAGGTTCTAGGGACCACCTAATCAGTGGAATCATGGTTAGTACCCTCAGCACAACTAGAACCAGCAGCAGAATGGAAATCAACGTCCCCAGCAGCAGAGTGGCCAACAGACACCACGACAAGGAGCGCCTAATAGCACTCCCATGAAGACTAGTGCCCCTAGCACTCCCAACAAGTGTTTCCGCTATGGTAAAGAGGGTCACCTATCTTATAATTGCCCTGAGAAGCCTAACCAGCAAACCCCCCAAAGGCAGAATAGTTATCAGAAGCCAGCACCCAACACAGGAAAGGTGAACCATGTGTCTACCGAGATGGCTAAGATGGCACTTGCGGAACCAGAAGTCATGCTTGGTATGTTCAATATCAATTCCACTCCTGCCACTGTTTTTTTATTCTAGAGATTCGCATTCATTCATATCACAAGCATTTATTAGAAACCATAGCATACCATTATGTGCCATGCAAAATCCTCTATTAGTAAACTCACCAGGAGGTAGTATACAAGCTTCATATCGTTGTCTTCTGACTAGTCTATCCTTAAGGGTGGTAGAGTTTAAAGTGAGCCCCATTGTGTTGAGAACATCTGATATTGATGTGATTCTGGGTATGGACTAGATGATGCAACAACAAGCAGTGATTCAGTGTAAGGAGAAGGTAGTTGTTGTGACCACACCAAATGGGGAAAGAATCAGTGTTGATGTTGTAGTACAGAAGCAGCCGACAGCCACAGTGAACCAGCTTGATGATAACGTCAACAAGGAGGACCCAGTGGTGGATGAATTTATAGATGTGTTCCCCGATGACTTGCTAGGTATGCCACCTGACCATGACATTGAGTTTATTATTGAATTATTACTTGGAACTGCACCTATAGCTAAGCATCCATATAGAAAGAGGGTTAATGAATTAGAGGAACTTAAGAAAAAAATAAAGGAGTTATAGGAGAAAGGTTTTATTCATCCTAGTTCGTCACCTTGGGGAGCACCGGTTATATTTGCTGACAAGAAGGATGGTACTCAGAGGATTTGTGTTTATAATCGGTCACTCAATGAGGTTACTATCAAGAACATGTATCCATTACCTAGAATTGATGATTTGTTTGATCAGTTGAGAGGTGCTTGTGTTTTCTCTAAGATTGATCTTTGTTCTGGTTACCATCAGTTGAAGATTCATGCAACTGACATACCCAAGACAGCTTTTACTACGAGGTATGGTTTGTATGAGTACACCATTATGTCCTTCGTTTGACTAATGCACCTACATACTTTATGTACTTGATGAATAAGGTGTTCATGGAGTTTTTGGATAAGTTTGTGGTGGTATTCATCGATGATATATTGGTATTTTCCAAAAAAAAGAAGAGCACGCTGAACATCTAAGGTTTGTCTTGCAGAAGCTCAGGGAACACAAGTTGTATGCTAAGCGAAGCAAGTGTGAATTCTAGTTGAAGGAAGTTTCTTTTCCTAGGCCATGTTGTCTCTAATGGTGGAATAGCAGTGGATCCAAGCAAGGTAAAAGATGTATTGAATTGGAAACCACCAACTAATGTGGGAGAGATTCGTAGTTTCTTGGGATTGACTGGATATTACAGAAGGTTCATAGAAGGTTTCTCTAAACATGCCAAGCCTATGACAGCTTTATTAGAGAAGAATGCTAAGTTTGTGTGGTCTAAAAAGTGCTAGGATAACTTTGAAGAATTGAAGAAAAGATTGACTACCGCCCTAGTGTTGGTTTTACCAGATTTGAACAAGAGCTTTTCGATCTATTGTGATGCATCTCGTTAGGGTCTTGGATGTGTTCTTATGCAAGAAGGAAGAGTAGTGGCCTATGCATCCCGACAGTTGAGAAAGCATGAGTTAAACTATCCTACTCATGATTTGGTGTTAGCAGCGGTGGTTCATGCTTTGAAGATATGGAGACACTATCTTATCGGACATAAAAGTGATATCTATACTGATCACAAGAGTCTGAAGTATATTTTCACTCAGACAGATCTGAATATGAGACAGCATCGATGGCTGGAGTTGATCAAAGATTATGATCTGGAGGTACACTATCATCCTAGAAAGGCGAATGTTGTTGCCGATGCTCCTAGTAGGAAGAGTTATGACAATGAAGTGCAAGTGGCACCTATGTCAAGTGAGTTGTGTGCTGAGTTTGAGCGACTAAATTTGGGCTTCGTCATCAATGAAGTGGAGTTGGAGTTGGAGCCTAAATTGGAGCAACAAATACGTAAGGGCCAGTTATAGGATGCGAAGTTGAAAGAGATAGCGGAAAACATAGTGATTGGTAAAGCACCAGATTTCCGTATGGATGATAATGAAACTCTTTGGTTTGGGAAAAGACTATGTGTGCCTGAGGATAAGGCAATACGAGAGGCAATTCTTCATGAGGCACATGAGTCTACTTACTCTATTCATCCTGGGAGTACTAAGATGTATTTGGATTTGAAGGAGAAATATTGGTGGTACGGACTAAAGAGAGATGTTGCTGAGTATGTTGCTTTATGTGATAATGTTAGAGAGTCAAAGCTGAATATCAAAGACCTGCAAGATTATTACAACCAATGAAGATACCTGAGTGGAAGTTGGAAGAAGTTGGTATGGATTTTATAGTTGGGTTACCACGAACTCAGCGGGGCTATGATTCAATATGGGTAATAGTGGACCGGTTAACTAAAGTTGCTCACTTTATACCGGTCAAGACTACTTATAATGGACCGAGGTTAGCCCAATTATATATGGAAAGAATAGTGTGTCTACATGGAGTTCCTAAGAAAATTGTGTCTGACCAAGGTACTCAATTTACATCTCATTTTTGGCAGCAAGTACATAGTTCATTGGGAACAAAGTTGAATTTTAGTGTAGCATATCATCCTCATATAGATGGGCAAACTAAGAGGATTAATCAGATATTAGAGGATATATTGAGAGCTTGTGCATTGCAGTACGGTACAAGTTGGGACAAGAGTTTGCCTTATGCAGAGTTCTCGTATAACAACAGTTATCAGAACAGTCTAAATATGGCACTTTTCGAAGCTTTGTATGGACGAAAGTGTAGAACCCCGTTGTTTTGGAATCAAACGGGAGAAACTCAAGTGTTCGAGCTAGATGTTTTAAGAGACACAAAAGAGCAAGTAAGGATGATCAGAGATAACTTGAGAGTGGCTTAGTCTCGACAGAAGAGTTATGCCAGCACTAGGAGAAGAGAATTGGTTTTTGAAGTAGGGGATTATGTTTACTTGAAGGTGTCACCCATGAGAAGTGTGAGAAGATTTAACATGAAAGGAAAGTTAGCCCAAGGTATATTGGGCCTTTCAAGATTTTAGAGAGACGTGGAGAAGTAGCTTATCAGTTGGAATTGCCTGGGAGTTTGTCAGGTGTACATGATGTGTTTCATGTGTCTCATTTGAAGAAGTGTTTCTGTGTACCCGAGGAGCAGATACTATTAGAGGAGCTTACAGTTAAGGAAGATCTCACTTATAAGGAGTTTCTAGTAAGGATTTTAGATATAGCAGAAAGAGTTACAAGGAGCCAAGTTATAAAGATATGTAAGGTTCAGTGGAATCGGTATACAGAAGATGAGGCTACTTGGGAAAGAGAAGAGGATCTAAGGAAAACATACCCGTGGTTATTTGAGTAAGCATCATCTGAATCTCGAGGGCGAGATTCATTTTAAGGGGGTAGAATTGTAACATCCTAAAATTTGCATAATTTTGAAATAGGAGAAAATTATTAATTATGCATGTTTGTGAGCATTTGAATTTAGGAAAAATAATAAATTTTATCAAATTAAAATCAAATATAGGTTTACAATCATGTGTGTGCATTCATGCTGCTGCATATTAATTTTTGAGTGGTGTGATTTGAAATCAAATTTTAACTTGATTTGAAATTCGCATTCAAATTGGGTTGGAAAAATGGTTTGAAAAATAGAAACGAATTTCCTTCTTCCTTTCTCAAATTTGGCCCACAGGCTTGCTTCTCCCACCGGCCCAAGATGCTCGGCCTCCCTCTTTTCCCCTTCCCATGCGGCCCGCGCGCTGACTTCGGCCTAGCTAGCAGCAGCGCTGGCCTAGCTTCTCCGATGGCCCAACTACGGCCGCGCGTCCTCTCTATGTCGCTGACCGTGTTGCCCCCCTGGCAGCCATCTTCCTCCTTTGGATCTAGTGTGAGCCAGACTCTACCGCGCCGCCATGTCCGACTTTGCTACACCGCCATCCTATGCCATGTCGCCCAAGCCGCCCCGCCTCTTAAAACCGAATGCCCCGTGCCCATGCCTCCCTATCCAAACCCCAGAGCAAGCGCCACCGCTGCTTGAGCCCAAGGTAGCCAACCCAAGCACCGCCGCGAGCTTGGAGAGCCGTCGCCATTTTGCCAAGCACCGCACCGCCCTCCCTTGCTCCCCGCCTTTTTTTTTGTTCCGGTGAGTTCCCCACCCTCTCCTCTCTCGTGGGCCTCTCCGTTCGAAAAACCATGCACCATAGGCTCCTAACCGACATCTTCGGTGAGCTTATCGCCGTTCCAGACATGGCGCCACCACGCCCATCCTGTGCGGCCGGCCGCCGTTGCCTCTGACCTGCCCGCTTCTCTCCTGTCCGTCCAAATCTAATCCGACGACTCATATCGAAGGATACCCCTTCGCTGCGAGATTTGCAAAAAAACCCTTATAATTACTTGAGTCTTAACCCATGGTCCATAGCGTCTTTCCAGATTTTGTTTTCTTCTTTTGAAAGCGTACTTTGTTTCGGTTAGATCTAAAATACGTTTTCAGTTATTTACAATTTTGCCACTAGATTTGTTTTAGCCATAAAATCTCTGTTTTAACTCCGATTTGATCCGTTCAAGTTACGTTAGGTTCATCATTCCATAATCTATATGTTCATACTACTGTTAGATATGTTTTCAACTTTTAAAATTCGAGGTTAGATTTAATCTATTATTTTACAAAAGGAAATCTTGTTTAATTCATAACTTCTTCGTTTTAGCTCTGATTTTTGTGATCTTCGCGTCTGTGTGTTCGTAGCAAGACGTACATTCGTTTTCCAAACTTTTCATCTTGATTTTATGCTGTTGGTGTACTATTCTAATCTATAGCTTTTGTTTGTTATGCATGATTGCTCCTGGATGCTTGTATGTTGCTGTGATTATCGAGTATAGACGATGAGCAATTCGTGGGAGATCAAGGGTACTACTTTGACGAGCAGGATCAGCAGGAGTACTTTGCTTAAGGAAAGTATAGCATGGGAATCATCCTTGTTTGCTATTCACTTTAATACATTAATTTCATGTTGCATGTGTCACCTTGATAGGGATTCCCTAGAATTGAACTTATACCTTGTCACCTACGGGATATGCATTGGGTAGCTTTGCTAGTGCTCAATTAAACCATGATCTTGTAACTTGACTAATGGTATATGCCATAAACATTAAAATATGACTTTTTAGCAACTTGGAAATAGGGGCTGGAGTGTTTAGCTACTTTCTAAATGCTTCAGATTCCTCTCCCTAAGGACTTATCTGTAAGTGATCATCCGAGACTTACAGTACAACTGTGAGGGCTATATGGCTCTGGCTTTAGCTCAGTATGAGGACATTTTCTAGCTTGTTAGTGGTTACCTTCATTGGCGTAATAATGGCTTGACGAATTGGGTATAGTGCGGCCTCTGTCCCCATGTGTATAGGTTGCGTGTCAATGTGCCATCGGGAAGGGGGGCTCTACATCTGTTTGCCGAGTGAATCTAATGGCCCTAACTTGTTAGACGAACCTTTGAAAGGCTTCATAGTGACCCCTGCCTGCTCACCTTAGAAGTGTTTTGGGAGTTGCAAACCCGGGCATATGGGTATCACGACTCACAGTGAAAGTGTACAACCTCTGCAGAGTGTAAAACTGGTATATCAGCCGTGCTCACTGTCACAAGCGGCCTTGGAACACTTATGAAATAGATGAACACTAAGAATTATCTGTTTATGCTATTCATTACTCATGTTATCATTGATCATGTGTTTTGCATTAGGAATTGAAACAACTTGTTGCTATTCTTAAGCTAAAATTGTGACAACTAAAAGCTGAATGTTGTTAAACCTGTGTCAAGCCTTTTGAGCCTCATGAACCACATGTTACACTTGTTGAGTACGACATGTACTTATGCTTGTTTATTTTCATTATTTGGATAAAAATCCTAGATGGGTAACAGATGGCTATAGTAATGACGATTTCCCTGAGGATTACTAGACTTGTGGTCAACTAGTTGACGTCCCTGTGATATGGAGCTTCCATGAGAGATCTTTTCTTTATATCACCGCTACATTTATGTGAAGACTCTGTCTTATTCGTGATGTATTAAACACTTGTGATGATACTTTTCATAATTTGTCAGCTTATGTGTGTGACTAATCTCTGGGCGCACATAAGATTTTGCATCCCATTTTATCCTTAAAATCGGGTGTGACAGAAGTGTACTTGAAATTTACTTGTGACTTAAAAAGAATATGTATATTTAAGAATGTTCTATAAGTGCACAGATATACCATTGTAGCACTTCATCCGGAAGTGTTCCAGGTATCGTTATTTATATTTTACCACAGGGAGGAGCGGTGGCTAGAGATATTGATAAATATGATACTTATGATGAGATCATTAAACTAAACACTTACTCTAAATAGGGGTAAGCCAAATGATATATATATTAAGAGCATGGCAATGATAATAATCCAAAGAGAAATAGATACTCATAAATGTAGTATAGCTAGACTAAGTGATTAGTTAAGAGAAAGATTCCTAAGTCATTCCTATATATTAAGTCTTATGTACACCCCAATTATATATACTTTCATCTATAGCATAATTAATTCTTCATCTACACATAAGGAACATTACTATGGAAAATCAAGAACAAAGCTTGACTTTCTTCACAATTAGGTCCTACTTGTTCTATAGATGGGGAGTGGATGACAAAGGACTCAACGAGAGTGTCACACTCGCGATCTACCACATGGCCCGGAATGTAGAGTGCATCAGCAGGTAAACAACATATAAGCACCACGCTTACATAATGTCGACCACTTAACTCACTTGAGTTCTGAGCTAAGCGCTTTGCGAACTTATGCATAAACTTAGTATCAATTATGACTATATCAAGCATACTACCGAAGCAAACTAAGAACATAATAGATAGAAACATAATATAGTTTAAACACAAAGTCATAAATAATAGAGGATACAATGGCTATACCAGCCTCCAGATGACGAATCAAGAATCCTGAGCAGTAGTCCAATTCTACTTGAATCTACTAGCTAGCTTATACTAAACCTTTGAGGAATTAGAGATCTATTCTATTCTCTCTGGAAACTCTAAGAATGATGATCAACTAATTGATTCCTTGATTGATTGATCAATGCCTCAGAGGGGTCTGGCTAATATGTATAGAGGGCAGCATCAATTCTGGACCCTCGGATCAAACCGACCTTGAGCAACGGCGTAGATTTAATCTTTAAGGCGGTGGAGAACTGACATAGCGAGGAGAGGCTGCCAGGTGGGGCCAGCCGGCCCCACATGTCAGTGGCATGTGTCCTGCTACGGTGGTTTACCTTCTAGAGTGTTTTGGAATCTTCCTGAGTCGGTTTCGTCACGGATAAGCGTGATTAAATCTAATGATTGGGTCCACCTTGATGATTTTCTGGATAAACCCTGTTGAAAACATAGATTCACCAAAACTCGTGGAATTTGTCAGTTAAAAACCCTAAACCTATGTTGGTGATTAGATTTATGCATTTATACAACTTTTATTGATGGTTTATGATGGTTATTAACTACCATCAACAAATACACTTAGGCTTTACCCTAGGAATCCTAACTATAAATATAAGTTCTAGCCTTCCGCTTTCCTGTGGGAAAAATATAAATTCGACACTCGGTACTCGCCGAACGAAGTGCTACGCGATAGTTCTGTGCGCTTGCAGAATTCCTCTACTAGTCGTTAAGAAGTATCAACATTAACGTAAACAGAAAAATCCGCAAGCGTACGGATACCGTTGTAGCTTTCACCCAGAAGTATTCTAGGGTATCGTATTTATCCTCAGGGAAGCAATGATTAAACAAGTTGATAAATAACCATCATGTATCTACTAACTAGTACACTGACTAGACTAATGTGGGGGTAAGCGATAAAAATAGGAGTTTTGTATAATGACACATACAGGGAAACACCATGGTAAGATAAAAGAGTAGACAAGCTAAGCTGGGAGGACAACGGGTGAGTTTGAGGTTCCTTTATAATTCTCTATTACTGTGGTTCTATTCTAGAGCAGACCAAAGGGATTAGGTAAGCAGTGGGTAAACATAGCGATCACACCATAGCACTTCGGAGCAGCAGTTCCTTTCCGATCATCGAAAAGACTGGGAAGGGGTAATCGGTGTCAGGCTGTCAAAAAGCTCTACGAAAACACCAACCCGAATGTGGTGGATTACAAAGGCCTGGTCGGAGCTATCACCTCAAGGGCTATCACAACTATCCGTGGGGTTGGGCGCAAACTCAGGTAACCTATAGTCTAGACACAATGTCTACATTATTAATTACTACTCTAGTCCAGTACTATAACTAGAGCACTCAGTCGAGCGGAGATCCCATGCTAAGGTGCAGAACCACTATACTAACCAGGCTTAACTAAACCACTAAGGCATGAACTAGATAACCATAAAATATATTTTAGTAAATAGAGAAGGTAAATATATTGATACTTGAGTCTTACGAAGCAATACAAAAATTTTACCAAACCTCTAAGGACTCCTCCGAAACTTAAGCATCTCTCCCTAACTCTCAACTAGACAATGCTACTTTTACATCTTGGAAAATAATAGAGAGGAGAGCCCTTGTGATGTGTCTTTCTAGAGGAGGTATAGGGGTCATTTTATAGGGATTTTCCTAGTGAGAACTGTTCTATCTAATCCATTTGGTACTAAACAAAACCTCCTCCGTGGGTGTTTCCTACGCGCCTGCCTGTGGGCTGGCCTGGATGCTGTGCTTTGGGCACTGGGCCGCCTTGGGAGTTGACCCCCACCAGCTTCTGCATTTTGAGCCGGCAATGGCTGCTGGGCTGGGGCCCCACGTTATCACTCATGCGAGGATCAGGCCAGGGACATGCACAATTAAGTTGCACACGTAAACCTTTTTGGGCTGATTAGTTTGCGTATTTATCATTCATCACTAATCTCACAAATATGGGCCAGCAGCTTGTACGTGGCCCTGCATGCAATGCAAAGCGCTCTGGCTTTGCTTCTTGCTGTGCATCGAATTGCATCTCGTGCATTTGGCTGGGTCCACGGCAATGATTCCTTCTTTGCTTGATGACGTTGACTTCCAAATTATTCATAATCTAGAGAATTTAATATCTTTCTCATCATATCTCCAAAATATTTGAATGATATATCCATTTTGGTCGTCTTGACAAGCTTTTCACAATGGTGTGCTCTAAGTATTTGTTTAAGACTGTTTTGCAGCACCCAATATTTGCATATATTTTCTTGTCCAATTTTTGCTAAGCTGTATATGCACTATTATTATCTTTTGACGCACATTTTGAGTAATTCCTACAAAACAACTATAGAGCACCAAAACTCGTGAAACTTGTTAGATAAATTAATATTTTGGTCTAATATAGCATGAAATGTTATCATTTTAGATTAATTTGGCGATCAAAATATAGGAGTTAAGGACCGCCAACAATGAGAAACCCATCATCACCTCGACTTCTATTGTCTAAGCAAACTAAGCATGGATTATATGATAACAAAAGTAAACAAACAATGTTTCAAGGCATTGGATCAAGTACAAGGTTTAAAGCTCAAATAGGCTAGTATAGGAATTCTAGTCATATTGTAACATAGCAATGTATTTACTTAACCCTTAGGCACATTATGGAAAAAACAAAACAAGTTAGAAATGGTGCCTGCCTTGCAAGGGTTCGGGTGATGGCTCATTGACAACTTCTAGGGTAGGGGTCTCCTCGGCGGTGATCTCCTCGAGAACTTCATCACCTGTTGAATGCATGTTAGGAGATGAGTCCAATGATATGAATTAGAGTACATGATATACTTTGCAATTATGTATAACATAAGAGCTACAATAATATATAACATATGGTGAAGTGTAACTGATTAGGTGTTGTTTATGTCCTATCGGACAGTCTGGGTGAACACCGGAACGGTCCGTGGGAACATTCTGCTGGAACATCTTGAAATGTTTCTAATTCTTGGGTTTCTAGATGCTCCATCGGAGCAAGGGATGGTCCACAAGTGCAAGACCCAAAAGTGGTACCCTGGGGTTTCAACAAATGGATATTTACTAGACAGACCGGTGTTCTCGAGGATGGTCCATGAGAACATCGGTCATGGATACTAAGTGTTGATACTCAGGGGGGGTTCTCGTGAACTACACTGTGTTCTCTAAGATGATCCGTGGGAACATTGTGTGTGTGTGTGTGTGTTTTGAGACTTTGAAAATGAAATCTCATGCTATGCTTTGTGCATCTACAAAATGTGCTTGTGGGGTGCTTCTAGGATTCCATAGAGCACATCTAGCTAGGTAAATCTTGCTACATTGCATCCAATCATCAAAATATTCATTGGGGTCATTTTCTAGGTGATGAACAACTAAATTGGTCATTTGTGCATCTAGGTGTTTTGATATTAAGATTCACTCACCAAAGGGTGGAGGAGGTGTTGATAAGCCTCTCAAGACATTTGAGAAGATTGATCCACCTCTCCTTCCCCTACTCACCTTCTTCTTGATTTCTCCTCCTAGCTCCTTGTTGCTAGGGAGAGAGGGCTTGTAGGGACCTGCCGCGTTAATTTACCTAAATCGAGTGTCATCCACTTGACCAACTCAATTTATGCAAACCAACTGGGTGATCCACGGGAGACACCATCCACATCTCCGTATACCAAGATCCCGGTTGAGTATCATACCACGATAGACTCCACAAGATTACATCTCATCATCAGAGTATATAATTCAACGAAAAACGTATATTACAAGTCTCGTTGAATTTAACAAATTAAATATACAACACAAGTGTTGACATTAATTAAATTACATGTAGTGAGAACCAAAGACTCTCACCATAACACGTCTATGTTATGAATCAATCATATATAACTATTAACCGGTGGTCACCTTGCCCATGGGCGTTGCCACCATAGCTTGGACGGCTCCTGACAATCACCCACTTTGCCACCAATGACGGGGTGAGATGGCCGCCAATGTCCTTTAGGTGCAAAATAACTTAACGGCAACACCGTGAGTACATTGCATACTCGTAGGACTTAATTCCAACATATATATTTGGTGGATGCAAAGGGATTGATAGACATTTGTACATTTGCATAAAAGCATGACGTTTATTAAAGAATCACATGCTCATGATTCATAATTAAATTAACTTGCAATTATAAGTCCATAAAAATAGTAATGAGTAACATAACTAAAGTGATCAACTTTATAATTCATCTCATAATCAAGTATCATCATCATCACTATAATGGGTCTAGAAGGAAGAACAACTGGTTCCGTCCCAAAGGACTTCAAGCTTTCAAAAGAACTCTACAGAGGTGTACAACAGTACCCACTCGGAGAACGGGACAAACTACCATACTCGTGCCCGAGTAAGGGTTGCCTTATATCTTCAATCTTTCCCTAATCTGACCAAGAATATTCATGAAAGGGTTCATAAGTTCCCAGGTAATGCTACCACCATCTACCCAGCTCCACCCCTTGCCAATTTCACGAACAAACCGTTCTCAATTAGTTACTTGGCTTGTCACCCCAATTTACGACATGTGATCTGTACTGGTGGTTATTCAAACTCACTATCCCAATGAACGATCCTTAATTACAACATGAGCTACGTCACTTGAGATCCAACACTCATAGTGACCTTACCCCTCGCATGAGTAGAGATTACCAAATTAGATCATCATGTTAAATATCTCATGTTGGGGTTGGTCCTTAGTCATAATTTAGCAACTATAAAATCAAGTTGATACCCTTGTAGGTTTTAAGTAATTAATTATCCCAGTGAAGCTCCTACACTCGCGTTAGTGAGTTCCCTTCTCACACTCGACTTCTAAATGCAACTAAGCAAATAAGCAATTAAAGATCCCTTCCCGTAGCTTAAGTGAAGGCTCTAATCATTTAGTGAGTAGTTCTAGATTAAAGAAAAAATATTGAGTTATTAATCATATTTAGATGAAATGCATAACTCATAATGAAATAAGTAATAAGTATCCAAAATAGGGTTCATAGCAGTGGGTGCCTGCCTGGTTGAAGAGCAATGTCCCAATAGCTTGGAACATCACTAGACGTCTCTCCGATATCGTGTACCTATATGTATGCACATGTAGGAGATATTATGATCATGTATGCAAGACATTTATGCAAAGTATGAAAGAGAGATGAGAGTGTAAGATGAGAAGCTTGTGTGGTTCAACTCTAGTGAGTGCAAGGTGCAACAAATAAATATGATGCTTGATGAATACAATGCATAAGAATAAATGACATGACATAATGTGCATTGATGTTGTTTGATTAGAGTTTAATCATATATGTGATGTGTAGGTGGCACATGGTATATGTGCTGTCAATTAGCCTTGACGGATACTCCGTCATGGGTGATGGACACTCTTTGGATTCACGAAACTTCCCGTGGGACACTCCAGAAAGTTGGGACTTAGACGTTTTTCAATCTCCAGTGGCTGACGGACAGTTCGTGCCAGGTGACGGACGCACCGTCGGAAACTGGGTGCTTTCGGGTTCTCTAGAAACTATATTTATAATTCAACGGACACTACTACGTGATTGTAATACCCAGAATACATTTTGTGTTAGAAAGCGTAAAGTGGTGAAGGGTTCAACAAGAGTTTTAATGACTGTTAAAAAATAAATTTTTTATACGTAGCTTGGATTCTTGATCAAATATCATAAATGTGTAGAGCTCGTCAAATGCTTTCTGTTTCATTACTCATACATGTTATTTGGAGTTCATCTCAACAAGTTATGGTTATTGGAAGATTGAAAGAAAAAAACAATGTAAACAGGGGAGCATGGTTACTGTAGCGTCACGGTTTTTGAGGATAGTCCGCCGCATGGCGGACGGTCCGTCAGGCTCGGCTAGGTTTGACAGGCTGGTTAATTGTGCGAGAGTGTCGACGGGCGCTCTGTCGTAACTGACGGATGGTCCGCCAAAACAGGTAGTGCTCAGTTTTGTTTAGTTTGTGCACAAGTTAATTTCTCATTTGAATTTAAAATGCACATGATGCATCAACAAGTTTAGGAGTAACTTGCAAGGTTTTTTATTATAGGAATTTTTAGGTGCATTTTATCCTTATGATGCTTGTTAGGTAAAATAAGATATGTTTTAGTTGTTATTGTGTATTGCTTGGATGTCAAAATCTCAGATCTTCTCAGGCATAGTTCTGATATTCAGTGCATATTTGACATCAGTTCATTTAAGTATTAACTAGTTACTTTTTTTTGTTTATGCATAGTGTTAACAATGAAGTTACTGCAGTCTTCTCCTTGTTGACAAGACCAAGCTGTCAGAGGGTAATGTTGCAGAGTGCCTCTAGTTCAAGATTAGTATTTTAGTTATAGTAGTACGGGTGGTGTTCACCTTCAAGCATAGCTTATTGCTGCTAATTCTTTGTAATAGGAATGGTCCTGAAGTTAGGCACTATTAGTTTCATGGTTAGATGTTTTTTACTTTTTTTGCAAAGATATATCTTTATATGATGACAAATTGGATAAATAATAATAGCTCTCTGTTGCAAGTTTATCAATTGTGTTTCCTCTGCTATGGAAATTTTCATTTTACATGGTGTCAAGTGGTGGTTGGTGTTATAAATAAGTAGCCAATGTGAAAAAATTATCAATATAAATGTGGTTTAAAATATTATTAGTTCCAAAAAATATGGTCATTATTACTAAAACATGGTCGTTAGTGCCTCATGATAGATGGTGTAAAAATATTAACGATGAAAATGTGGTCGTTATAAATCTAGTTTCAACGACCACGTACTGTTCGGTCATTGAAAAGTTAACGACGGGGAATATTACGTGGTCGTTAATTGTATTAACGACGAAGCTTTTAATGACCATGGACGACCACGTTAGGACTTTTAATGACCACAGATCCCGTCGTTAACTAGGGCTAAGAGATAGTTTGGCCTACCCATATCCTAGCCGTCGCTGCCACTTCAGCACAAGGTATTCCATCCCACATGTGGGTTCTATGGAGATGCTATTGTAGTTGTTGCTACGTTGATTGGCGTTGAGTACGAGATGGACAGACGAGGCAGGGCATGTGAGGCTGCTGCCGGAACGCGAGGACAAAACATCTACTTCCACTATATCAACGCACATGATATTGAACTAGGTTACTTCAACTCTTCTTTCGTTATGTTGCACGTCAATGGTAACGATTTATGATCTCCTACTCACATGATATCTTGGTTGAACATGATATATTTATTGTGCAAGCATGATATACTAGTTCGACAATAATACTATCAGAGCTGCATAGTTTTTTTTATTTTTGATCGGTATTATGGATGATATGTGTAGTAATAGATTGGATCTATTGTTGCTATTAGTTGTACAACATATGTCAGATGAGGTTTTGGATTGCTAGAGCCGCATTACCAAAAAAGTTCGTTCACTCTCCCTTATGTCCACACATACAACTTGCCCTTACCAACTAGAATCACCATAGTCATAAACAGTGCGTGCAAATACATGGATGGGACATATAATATTTTCATTGGACAGGGTTGTAGTGTAAAGCTAACAGTACTTTGGAACAGACTGCAGTGCGTCCATTGACAAATAAAAGAAAAAATGGCGCCTTTGGTTCATAAGTAATATTAAGATTATCATGTTGACATTCATCATTAAGGCAGGCTTTATTCAGATTAGGCTTCTTATGTTATTACAGATTCATGTTCTCTTGTTCGAGAACCATAAATAAATAACATAAAGGAGGTCTTTAATGATTAACCTCCATGGCTCTCATAGTTACCAAACTTTAGCATTTGATTGGAAAATCTACCTTCCATGGCTCAGGGCTTCACATGTAAATACAAGGTTTTAGTCTTCATGTAGTCGATTGTATTCGTTGTCGAGAAGGTGAGATGGTACCACTTGGGTCCTTGCAAGCACCCCTTATCTGATCTCGTCTTCTCATTCTTTCGGAGTACTTTGTAATATCAAGGCTAGCAGTGTTTCTTCCTCCAAATGCAAACTCCAACTTGTCCAGGTCAAACATGTCAGCCAATATCCTCTGGCTATATGAGTTGTTGCTATATACAAATTTCACTTTGTCATACAACGTTGGCTCGATGAAGTGTTTTACTATCTGCAAAGGGCAAGCATGTCATACATCTTGCCAACATATATATTCACTAAAACTCATCAATCTGTACATAAAAGGATTGTTACTGTCTTGCTTAAGTCATCTTAAGGTCATAGAAAAGCGTAAAGGTAGTCATCATGTTTAGTTGGAATACGCACAGCCATATGATGATTTCAGCAGTACACTGATAATATGCTTCCTATCATGATGAATTCTTTTGAATGATTTAGTGTAAATTAGTAGACCAAAGTCACAGCAAATTATTAGTAGATTAAAAGTCAAAGGAGGCTGACTATTTACATTCTTAAAAACCTCAAACTTTTAGAAAAAGAGTACTCCCTTAGTTCCAAATTATAAGTCATTTTGATTTTTTGGTACATTCATCTTACTATGTATTTGGATGCAACATATGTCAATCTAGATACATAGAAAAATGGACGTATCAAAAAAGTCAAGCGACTTATAATTTGGAACGGAGGGAGTATATAACAATTTTTATACAAATAAGTTGATATATGAGTACCTTCCAAAAAGATTCAAATATCTTTGGCGGATTGCTGAAAATTGCTGCTCCAATCAACCCTGGATAATAGTTTTGAATTATGTACAACAATTCTCGGGTTTCCCACAATGGTGTAGTTGATAGTGTCCAACCACTGAAATCACACATCCAAACAACGTTCTCTTCTTGTGCGTCTTCCGAGCTCAATGCCAAAATCTCAAGGTTATACACTAGCTGTTTTATATGTTCCTTTGTTGAAGTTAAGCTCTGTAAAACATGTGAGAACTTCAGTAAATGCGATGCATAAAACGAGGTACGTGCATACATTAAAGTTGAAGCTGATTCATATCCTGTTCAAACTAGGACCGTGTGATTCTGATTTTAAAATTCCTATACTTTGAGAATGGAAATATATGTTTGACTCCTACTTGCATCAGATATTGTGGGCTATATATGTATACATATCTTATAAGGGTGAATAGTGACTGCAAACCCTGTCAGCAAGAGAAACACAATACCACAATGAGGTAGTAGACAAAAATTAGACAACTTGAGAGAATTTGAGGCTACTAAAATATAAATTTTGATTCTTGTATAGGGAAAAGACTCAAGGGTACCAAGAATCTCAAGGACGCGTGCTCAAAATCTCATGTTATCGATCTATTACAGTTATGCAATGGATTCAAGTTGTCTACTCCAAATCACACATAATAAAAACTTCTACAAGATCTATGTGTCATTGATAGAATCATGTATTCTCGTATGGATCTATTATATCTTACAAAACCAAATGTTAAGCTCTTGGCTAACATATAGCTAACAAATTTACAGTCACTATCCAAAAAAAATATTTGATTAACGGTTGAGAGACATGGTCTCCAATGTCATCCACCATTTTTGGTGTTATAATATATCTTGAGAACACAGGCAAATTTATAACATAACAATGAGTTTTACACATTTTTTTGAGATCAACAGTAGGCTAATGCCAATCTATAGTATCATACTCCAATATCGAATCCACATCACGAGAAGAGTAGTCTTAATTTTTTTAAATAAACAACTGCTACAATGCATGATATTATGTCATTATATCCACTGTAATCATATTAATTAATTATTTCATATTTTGTGTCTATGAAGGTGGATTCAAACTGTTAAAGTTAATGTTGAACTATTGGATTTTGTGCCGACGTTGTTACACCATGGTGTTACAGCTCCATACTCTCTATATCAATTATTGTTTTGCCACATAAGCAAAAAATTATATATGTTTTTTTACTCCAGGTGTAGTTACTCCCATCTTCAATAAACCATATTGCGAATGTGGGCATACTCACAGTATGTTTAGATACTCATTTTAAGATATTCCAAATCTTACTATGTGAAATTTTTCAAAAGACCCCATATTTTTTAATATATTATTATAATACTTTTATAGTAGTATATAAAATAAGTATAACCATATACTCTGACATACATACTGCCCTTAATGGTCTAGTATGATCATATACTTCATCTACTTATACTTTGTCGGGCCATCTATACCCTAAATCTAAAGATATACACATGGGACATTGCAGGGAGATTGAGCACCAGTGATAAAATGTGGTGGTGAAATTTTGATTTGTCACTGATCCCCATGTTATTAGTGACCAAACTAGTTTTCATCACTATTGCGTCGGTTATTAGTGGCAAACTACTATATCACCACAGGATGCGCCTTCAGTGGTGAACTTAGTGGAGAAACATTAATTTGTCACTAATAAATAGGTTAATTGTGACTAAATATTTTTTTCCTCATAGTTATGCCATTTATTAGTGGCAAAATATTATATCGCCCCATGGTCCAATGTTAGTGAGAAAATATTGTGGCGAAATTATATTTTGCCACTATTCACCATATTAATTGTGACTAAATAATTTCCCCCCACTATTGTTACATTATGAGTAGCAGAATTTTATATCGCCAGATGGCATACAATTAGTGAGAAAATGTTGTGGCAAAATTTTTTTAGTCACTGTTTACAAAGTTAATTGTGACCAAATAAATTTTCTTATTGTTACAATATTTATTAGTGACAAAAGCACGTGTCACATATGATACATAATTAGTGGTAAATACTGTATTATCAATATTTACTAGGTTATTTTTGACTAAATATTACTCTCTAACTAGTGTATGATTTTTATTAGTGTCAAAATTTCCTCACTATTATTTCTTTAGGAACACATAAGAATAAAATCAGATAAATATATATTTGGAACTTCAACTAGCATGCTGTCGTGACGGGATTGGTGAGCTTTGGTCGGAAAACATTGCCAGGTGCATTTGGTTTAATAAATTTTGAAAAATGGATATTGGTGTTTGCCCTTGCCATAGAAACTATTGGTAATAATTTTACTTTTACTTTTTGAAATCTATAATTTTATCCGCATGTTTAGAAATTATAAATGAGCCACTTGCCCCCACGGAAAGTTAACTTTGAACGATTATAAACAGATTAAGAAAACAAAATGGCATGAACACCTCAGGAAAGGACGAAACTGCCCCTTATCTTCTTATTCTCATCCTATCGTTTGAAGCCAAGACCAGCTCCGTCTTGTACTGTTCTCATTAGTACTAGCAGCAGTGGCCGGCGGCAGGAGTCGCGTTTAGGTGCAGGGGTCCCAGGACGGTGGCTGTGGCATGAGGCACAGTGCTAGTTCAGGCCAGCGCCCACGGCTGGTACAAGGCCCGGTGGCCACAGCAGAAGGTACTCGCGGGTCAGGCCGCGACTGCGGCGCGGCGAGCCGGGTACGGTCATCTTGCGGGCGACAACACCGGCAGGCGTCTGGCGGGCAGCATCGTCTGGCGGGCTGTCATAGCTCTCGCGTGTCCGCGGTGGAGCTTCACGGCCGCCTGTGCAGCTAGCGGCTCGTGCGGCCAGGGGCCCTGACACGGTGGCTCATCCGAGGCCATAGGATTGGATAGTAAGCACCGTTATTTGATCTGATCAATTCTCTATACGTATTAGTCTATTCGATGCTCTGGAGTTTGAATGTAAGCTAAACGCTCAATCCTCAAATGCCTTGCTGATGATTCAGTGCCATTGATTGGACACTTGAATCTTATAAAGATATGACTTTTAGTGCGCCCTTTAGGTAGTACATAATTAAAACAATATATATAGAAAAGCTAAAAATATCTTATAATTTAAAATAGAGTAGCACCTAATATTTGTGCGCATTATATTAGTGACAACAAACACATAGGGAGTAGCCTTTATACCACTTATATTAGTGACAACAAATACTTTAATTTTTGTAAAAACCGTTTGGTGATGTCATATAATTTGTAAGAGTAATTATGTTGCTGTTGGGTGTGTAAAAGTCGAATCTGTACATTTTGGGCCTAAGACATGCATTTGGTTAAGTATTGAGATTGATATATGGTGCATCAGATGTCCTGAAACTGACCTTTTTTGACGTCATTATTACGAAGACAGTTCTCCCATTGTTGTCAAGATAGTCTGGTATATATGCTCTTTGAACCTCGTTCTCCTTGCTAGCGAGGTCTTCCTAACATTGATTTCCGACAAGAAATATGCTCATCGTTATTACCAGTGTATAACAAATACTACGCGTAAAATCAAGCGTAGATCATTTTGGGAAGTTACCTTCCCACCGAGATACATGTGTAGACTATACATGCACATGTGAGTAAGTTTATTAGTAAAGTGCGGGTGTCCATGCTATCAGTGTGTTTGGTTTGTAGAATCACCTCATATTTCGTGAGGTTGTGTATTCTGATTTCATTCTATTAGTTCGGTTGAATTGATCCATTTCTCATGCATATATTAATTATTAGCTCAAAAGAAATAAAATGATGATATTTCAACTCATTCTATTCCACGAACTGAACAAGAAAAAGTGAGAAATAAGTAAATGATGGACCACCTCATTTTTTTTTCAACCAGACACACCCAGATCTCCGAGAGCGGAGTATTGTGTGTGCCTTCCTGACAAAGGATCAGGCTACGACGAAAAGGTAAACCAAGAAGTAGGAGTATTTTTCTAATTATTATTTGAGAAGAACCTCTACAATATTAAGATTCGATGTATAGCGAAGATTCGAATACCCAGCAAATCTTGTCTGGCTTGAACTGACGCCTCCACTTGACAGCCCCTTTGAGAGCCTTGGTCGCCTGTTCCATGCTCCAGTTCTTTGCTCGGAGAAACCGGCGGATGGTGCCGTCCGACAAGAAGCTCGGCATCTCCGTCGGCAGGTCCCCCAGAAGCTCACGAACCTCCTCTATCTTCATGTCCAGGACTCCAGAGATTCATGTCACTCCATATATCGACAGTAGAAAATAGAGGAAAGGACATTAATTCATAGTTTCTGACTGGTACCTTTAGCTGTTGTTCCTGAGGAGACGACTGTTTTTGTTGGTTCCCTTCACTCCTGGTCTTCAACAGAGAACTCATGCCTCTGCGATTGCTATGTGGCCGGGGCTGGCTCGCTACAGAGTACAAGATACAGGTGCCAAACGAGGAAGCTGGAACGTACCATCGCCGCTGATTTATTGAGTTTGTGGCGCGTCGTGGTCGTATTATTTTTTGAGGTCTGGAGGCATCGTGTCGACAGGAGACGAGTGGACGACGTGATCGGAAGCGAATAGGAATACACAAGCTGGCTAGCTAGCAGCTGCTGCTGCCATAATGGTTGGGCCCAGACTGGACGCCAACACAAGTGAATGTGTTCATGTATCGCAGAGCCATAATGTGTCTCATGTTGAAGTTATGGCAGTCAGAAACTCAGAACCTATGAAGGAAGATATGGGAGATACAGCCATACGCCTACATAAATTTTATGGTTATTGACAGGGAGAGTCATCGAATGTTTAGACACATACATGAAGTATTAAATATAAACTAATTACGAAACTAATTACATAACTTACGATAAATTTACGAGACGAATCTTATAAGCCTAATTAGCCCATGATTTGACAACGTGATGCTACAGTAAACATGTGCTAATGACGGATTAATTAGGCTTAAAAAATCGTCTCGCAAATTAGCCTCCATATGTGCAATTTATTTTGTAATTAATCTATATTTAATGTTCTTTATTAGTATCTAAACATTCGATGTGACATGAATTTTAGGAGCAACTAAAAACCAAACACTCATAGGTACTTGCTCTGTCTTTGTGGGATAGACCCTTTGCTGAGGAAAGGGACTCTGCCGACAAATAATATAGGGCGCTGTGTGCAACAGGGACATGTACAGTGATCCCTCAAATCCAAATTAATCGGAACAGTTGGGTGTCCGGTGCGCTGTATCACTGTACGAGACAGTAAATACTCTCTGGGTTTCAAATTATAAAGCGTTTTGACTTTTTTAGATACATTGTTTTTATTATATATCTGGATATAGTTTATATCTAAGTGCATAACAAAAGCTATGTATCTTAAAAAATCAAAACATGCTATAATTTGAAATGGTGGAGTAGTCAACAGTTATGTATGTGCATCTCTTTCTAGCTGTTGAAAGGACCAAATGGTCCAAGAGTGAGATGAATTCAGCTCAAGGAATATGAATAACAACAATCTTAGCATATGCAAATTCTATTTTAGCCCTGCACGCTGGTACCTACAACTAAAATGATCACACTAATCATATTCTTAGCAAGGTTCACACTAAACTTGCCAAGTGAATCTATCAGGAAATTTACACAACAATTGATACAAACCTATGAGATAAGCAGCTATAGTAAACCTCATGATCACACTAGGAGAAGGGTACTTAGTGTGGAAACTAAACCTATTAATAAACACACTCTAACAAGCAATCCTAGTTACTTTGCTACACAAAGGAACTTGCACACAATAAGAAGTAAAGCGCAAGCTTAAGACAAGAAAGTAATACAATATATATTAAGGTCCATGTGAAATAATAAATATATTGTGAAAACATGGATGGAATATCATTCCGTTAGTGAAGGTCATCGATGTCGCTTCAAACTATCGGCGGTGATCAAGTAATGATCACCAACGGGTATGCATTGTACCACCTATGATCAATTGCTCATCACCGCCTCATTGAGCCACTGACCGCATGTGATCAAATGCTAGTCACCACCGTACTGCACGACTAACCTGTGGTGAAGCAACTGTCAACACCACTGGTGTTGACATCTACACCGGCGGCGATCAAAAGATCATTACCACCGGATCATTTTGTAAACTGACACCGACTATAGGATCATCATCGCTGGATCATACAATGACCCAGTGGTGATCCTTCTATTTTCACAACCGCCTTACAATCCAAACCGGTCGGTGTTAGCATACTATCCCAGCTGGTTGTGAATTGGCGGTAAAAACCATGGACATCATCGTCGACATTTGCCCATCGAGGTCCAAAACCAGCAGCGATGGGGGTTACAAACCAGCTATGATGGACTATCTGTAGTAGTGGTGGGACCTTCAGATTGTTATGTGATTTCTATGTTATAGAGTTTGTACCCAACTGCTACGAGTTGTTTAAAGGCTGTAAATATGCCCTTGACTAGCCATTTTGGGAGATTGGGGACAAGAAAATCTATGGGGTATAGGAACACTTCAACCATATATGAGAGTCGCCTCGCTTCAAGGATGGATGAAGACAGAGCAAAGCTTCCTAGCCTACATCTTTAGATAGCCCACACTAGTAAACAGGTGGGCTTCAATCCCAGTTGGGAACAGGCTTTAGTCCCGGTTTTCCAACCGACACTGTGGATCTAGGACTAAACGGTAACGCAACCGGGACTAAAGCCCATCCCCGTAACTTAAAAAATAGTTTAAATCCTGAAGACCTCTTCTTGCGGTGCGTGAGATTCGAACCCAAGACCCCTTGCCTCATGCGTAGCTTGCTCACCAACTCAATGGCACACCACATGTGACAAAGTCCTGGGCGCTCTCCTTTTGAATTCACCCATGGGGGACCTTTAGTCCCGGGTGGAAGACCTTTAATCCTGGTTGGTGACACCAACTGGGACTAAAAGCCATCCTTTAGTCAGTCCCTGTTGGTAAGCCATCCTTTAGTCAGTCCCTGTTGGTGGTTACCAACAGGGACTGACTAAAGGATGGCTTTTAGTCCCAGTTGATGTCACCAACCGGGATTAAAGGGCCTTCGGTGCCTGTGAAATTTAGACCTGGGACTAATGCTCACATTATTCCTGAACCCAAACACAACCGAGACTAAAGGTGTGAACTGAAAATTGTTTCTCTACTAGTGCCAAGGGAGTGAACACGACGCTTCCTGGGGCATGCTGCAGAATCAAGAATGAAGAATCACCAAGTAATCTAACTGATGTCGTCCATCTAATGGTCACAAGGATTCTTCTGCCTGCAGCTGATAACTATTCGATTTTGCATCTACCTAGGGATAGCCTAGCACTATTCCCTATCATAAGAATTCTTCTAGTTGCAAGACAAGGTTGCTACCAGTGGCTCCGACTACACCCGGGAGCTCAAGCATAGCGGACACGATCATCTTCAGAGTTGGAAGAATAAGTTTTGTATAGAACCTACCACTAGTGGGTTGATGAGCTCACCAGGGGGATTTATAGCCTGGCCTCCATGATTATGGACCGAGTTCACATAGCGCTTGTGGACAGCGTTCATAGGGCGTGGAACGACAGTGTCACATGTCATGCCAAAGCAAGGATAGTCTGTTTTGCTTTTATAGTGGCAAGGACAAGATTTCAACCGTCTGATGAGATCCCTAACATATGGGTATGTTAAGCCTCGGGATCAATGGTTCCCAACCGAAGAGACCTGACTGAGCCTAGGCACACCGCGGCCCCTCCTCAAGGCTCGGGGGCTCTCCCGAGCCTCAGGCTCCCGATCGATGATATGCCCATGCTCGGCCCTTGGCTCCTGCCCTGCCTACGACTCCAGCCAAGGACTAGGCGCAAGAAGACAAGCCCCGAGCCATCGAGGCTCGAGGGCTCCCAGGCACTGCACTTCGGGTGTACCCTTGTCGGCCGCTCCTACGATAGGGTCACGCACAGGGCGTGACACAAGAAGACAAGTCTCCTCAGCCTCCAGGGGCTGGGCAGCTCCCGAGCCCATGTGTCAGCCCCTAGAGCCAACCTCCTTCGCCACCAAGAAGACTTCAGAAGGTCCACCTGGGGGAGGCCGGTCCAAGCCGACATAGCCTAACACATAGAGTGTCAGAATAGAGCAGCCGAACGACGCCCAAGGCTTCTTCGGCTCCACAACACCGCCACGGTCCGCAAAGCGCTGCTATAAGACCCTCCTAGACTCCGATGCATGTAGACCATAGACACTTCTCCCCAAACCTCCTTGTACTTGACCTATCTCGGTATATAAGGGATAAGGTTGGACCTTTGGGGGAGAGGATCCTAGATAGATCATTCCATTCCTCATTTGATCCGCTCCTACTCAGCACCGAGAGTAGGGCAACCTAGAGAGGGGCACCGAGAGCTCCTCCGCCACATCCATCATCTTCCTCCTCTTCGACGAGGGGAAGACTCCACCGGCAGCGAGGCAACCTTAGGATTAGCACCGAGCTAACCCCCTACCAAATCTCTCTACACTCTGTTGTAACCCACCGATTTTGGGTGCTCTTGAGTATAAGCATCATCAGCTGCTGGACGTAGGGCACCGATCGGCCCAAACTAGAATAAACCAGTGGGTCCCCTTTGTGATTTTGTCTTCTTGAGTCCACCCAAGCCACTTGAGACACGTACTCTGACACCGACTCAAACAACAATGCTTGCCACGGTTCTGACCCCACGACAGCTAGCACGCTAGGTAGGGGGTAGCGTTAAGTGCGATTCAGGCTCTACGGTGGCCAGAGCCACCCGCCTCATCACCAGAGCAAGTGGCACCACCCCAGACAACGGTGTCCGCTTCCCTTGTGAGTTCTTCATCATAGCCGGCACCTTCACTTTAGGCCAGGTCCTCAACTTTGGGAGCCTGGCCTACGTCACCGACTACTACAGCAAGCTTTGTTCATTCGACAGGGCCGTGCTAGTGAGCAACGAGCTCCCGGCGTCGCCCCCTCTATCGAGCCTCCAAGGAGCAGATCTCGAGGTCCAGGCCCGACAGATCTGGGGTGGTCTGGGTCCACACTCCACCATGTCGGACCAACACTAGATGTTCTACATGCTGGCCAACATCCATCACTAGATCACCACCGGTGAGGTGCTCCCTCTGCCTGACTACTTCTGGTACTACCTCCTGGACCTCCCTTTTGGGATCTAGAATGCAGCGGTGTCCTTCTAGCTAGAGCTAGAGCACCTCATCAGCCACGAAAAGCGCCACAGAGCGCCATCGTTTCTAGCACCACGGGGGCTGATGTCCCCTCGCTACGCACCTTCCTCGAGATCCTCTCGGGGAATGAACCGGAGTACGATTCCGACGACATCGACTACTACGCCCCGCTGTGCATGTGCTACTACATCGACGGTGAGGTTCCCACTGATGAGACACCTGAGCTCACGCCACTGGACATGAGTCCCCGCAGCCGCGCGAACTACCTTCAGGAGAAGGCAGATCGGTTGCGAGCTCGGCAGGTGGACCTAGAGGCCACTGAGGCAGAGCTCGAGCGCCAAAGGTAGGACTTTGTGCAGCCGCAAACTACGCAGCCTCCTACCAACAATGATGACGCCTGCATGGGGGCTCCCAACACCCTGCACTTCCCTCGAGCGGCCTACAACATGGCAGGCGCTACCTGCCGACTGGAGGACATCTCCGACATGCCAGACCTGAAGACCAATGAGCTGCTGCATGAGGCAAGGTGGCTTCTCTGTGTCGCCCTAGAGCAGCAGGACGAGAGCTCTGCTTCCGGTGCCACGTCGTGCGTCAGTGACAGAGAACAGAGGCGGCATTTGACCGGCAATAGCTCACCGATAGCGAGGTCTCCGGCGGTAGCATCACCACACTTGCACTCCCCGCACTCCCCCGCACCCCATGGTGCCCCTCGCTAGACCGGGGGTGCACTAGAGCACCCTCGTCGGCGGCAATGGCAGACGGTGAAGGCGATGCGGCGGTACGCCGGTGTTCTCCGGCCATCACGGAATCCGGTGATGTGCTCTTCTGCTTCATGGAATCCTAGCGAAGCTAACAAGGGTGATTAGGGTTCTGGCGAGGCGGCGGTGAGCTCCGACCGCGTGCATGCCACGGTGGTTGCGCACAGAGCACGGCGGTGCTCTTGCCGTTCCAGCAAAACGGTGGCGAGTGGCAGGTCTTCATCATGCCAACTGCTAGGTCTAGGCTCAGTCAACCTAATGCATGCAAAAGAGAAGGGAGGCGATGGGTCAGCTCAGCAATGGCGAGCTCGAATGCCTCGGTGGTCGCGGTGGGAGCGGCGGCGTGTTCCTGCATGACCAAGCAGTAGCGTCAAGCCAAGCTCCTACCTAAGTGTAAGAACCACTATGCGACTACAGATCGGAGAAAAGAAGCACATGAGGTGTGGTGGATCGGTGTGGCCACGGTGAGCCAAGCGCGCAGCGGCGCTCCAACGAGATCGTATCGACACCGATGCAAAATACGTCCTTTTCCAAGGCTCGGCAAGTGGAACTAGCGGGTCAGGGTGGAAGAGGTGACGACGGTGGAGTTGCTGGCGAACTAAATTGGATAGTGGTGCAGCAATAACGGCGCTATGCGGTGGCAGAGCTGGCGGTGGCAATGGCGAGCGTGGCGCTCCGGTGGCGGGTGCGAGAGCGAGCAAGACGCAGACAGGCGCGTTGTGGCTATAATGAGGCTCTCCTCGGGGTGACTAGTGGGGCCCGCACCGGCGTATGACCGCTAGATGACGGGCGTGGCCTGATGGCGGTCGGCCACCACCGGCTTGCCCAAACACGGCATGAGCCTGTTTCAGACGACTGAAACCGTCTCCTTCCTCACTCTATATCTCTTAAACCAGCGCGATTGAGCAAAAACCATACGAATCAAAGTTGTAGATCTACATGAGTACTCCAACTTTATTTTAAATGATTTTGGTCTAGATCAGCCTAGTTTACAAGTTACAACATGACAAACATCGGTACATTGAAACTGTAAATCAATTCCGGACTTAGAAAAATTTTCAATTGCTAGAACAGTATTTTGTTGCTACTTGTGAGCTGTTTTTGAGCATGGTATGCACCGAATTAGGTCTTGACCTAAAAATAAAAGTTGTTACTCTAGTCAAGTACTACAACTTTGCTTAAGGGTGCACTGCCATAGAAACACTCTATGCTATGTATCAACTTAGTTCAAACATACACCTTGAAAATGATAAGTTACACTATAACGATGACCTAGAGGCCAAATTGGTCCAAACCATGAATACCAAAGTTGTTCCATATGACATTCTAAACATGTTTAGGGTACCCCTAAGGTTCCACAAGCATTTTATACATTGGTCACATGTAAACCCTAGCATATGTAAAGCATTTAGTGACAACACATGTGATATAAGCAATCATAGAAATAAAATTTGAGATGCTCATGCTCATGAATGATCAATGATGCTTGTGCTCATGCAATGCCAATATCAAATGCATGCTTAACACTAGGGTGTTACAGCCCCTCCCCTTATAGAAATCTCGTCCCGAGATTGGAAAGACCTACCAATCCTTGTAGAAAGTGGGGTAGGCATCACATAGAAAATCGTCCCGTTCCCACGTAGCATCTTGTTCACTATGGTTGTTCCACACCACCTTATAGAACTTAACCACCTTACTTCTAGTCACTCTCTCCATTTCTTCTATCACCCAGATAGGTTTTTCTTCATATGTCAAATTAGATTGGATCTTGACATCAGTGGGTTCAATGGCTTCTTTGGGCACACGAAGACATTTCTTCAATTGAGAGACGTGGAAAACATTGAAGATGACGCTCATCTCTGGTGGTAGTTGAAGTCTATAAGCTACTGGTCCACATTACTCAATAATTTTATATGGGCCCACATACCGGGGCGCCAGCTTTCGCTTCACACCAAATCGCTGTACCTTTTTCATCGGTGATACTTTTAAGTACACGTAATCACCAACTTCAAATACAAGAGGACTCCTCTTATCTGCATAACTTTTCTGTCTTGATTGAGCAACTTCTATATGTTGCTGAATGATCCAAACTTGCTCTTTGGCTTCTTTGACAAAGTCAATACCATAATACCTTCTTTCGCTTGGCTCAACCCAATTCAGAGGAGTTCTACACTTGCGGCCATATAAAGCCTCAAAAGGGGCCATCTTGATGCTTTCCTAATAGCTGTTGTTGTAGGAGAACTCATCCAAAGGTAGCCATTTCTCCCATGAACCATTTGAAGATATTACATAGGCTCTTAACATGTCTTTAGGAATTTGATTCACTCACTCTGTTTGCCCAGCTGTTTGAGGGTGATAAGCAAAACTTTGGATCAATTTGGTATCCAACTGATTGTGCAAATGTTCCCAAAAATGATTTACAAACTATGAACCTCTATTTAGACATAATGGTTCTTGGTATCCCATGCAATCGTACGATGTGGTTGATATATAGCTATTCATATTGATGTGGGCGGTAAACTGTCTGAACTGGAATGAAATGTGCAGACTTCGTCAGATGGTCCATAATTACCCAGATGGAATCGTTACCCTTCTAAGTGGTTGGAAGACCAAGAATGAAATCCATGCTGATTTCTTCCCATTTCCAACCTGGAACAGGTAGTGGTTGGAGTAGCCCTGCTGGCTTCAAATGAATAGCTTTGACTCAGCAGCAAGTATCACACCTAGCCACATATGTAGCATTCTCTTTCTTCATCTTGGTCCACCAAAACTGGGTCTTCAAATCCTAATACATCTCGCTACTACCAGGATGGATGGACAATTTAGAAGAGTGTGCTTCATCTAAGATTTGGTTCCTAAGTTCTCTATCCTTAGGTACAAGAAGTCTATCCTTAAACCAGAGTACACCTCTCTCATGTAATCTAAAATATTTAGTCTCATTTTCTTCCATCTTTCTCTTGATATGAAATATACCCACGTTGGCCTTTTGGAGTTCCATGACCTTAGCTTCAAGAGAGCAACTGATAGTGAGATTATGTAAAACTACACGATGCAGTAGGTTGAAGCCATCTTCTAGTAATGGTTTGCTATGATACTTCCAGCTCAAAGCATCTGCAACTACATTTGCCTTGCCCGGATGATAATGCACCTCTAGGTTGTAATCTTTGATTAGCTCTAACCATCTTCTTTGTCTCATGTTCAACTCAGGTTGCGTGAAGATATACTTGAGGCTCTTATGATCAGTGTAAATGTGACACACATTGCCAAGCAAATAGTGTCTCCAAATCTTCAAAGCATGAACAACCGTGACTAGCTCTAAATCATGAGTTGGGTAATTAACCTCATGTTTCCTCAATTGACACGAGGCATAGGCAATGACTCGGCCCTCTTGCATAAGCACACACCCCAAACCAGTACTAGATGCATCGCAAAACACATCAAATGGTTTTTCTATGTCGGGCTGTGCTAAAACCGGGGCAGTGGTCAACAAAGTCTATAAAGTGTGAAAAGCAGCTCCACACTCCGAAGTCCACATAAATTTCTCATCTTTCTGAAGTAATTTGATCATGGGCCAGACTATCTTAGAGAAGTCTAGAATGAAACGACGGTAATAACCTGCTAATCCAAGGAAACTCCGAACTTCATGAACCGAAGTCGGGGCCTTCCAATCCATAACTTCTTGCACTTTGCTTGGATCTACTAAAATTCCATCTTCAGATAACACATGACCAAGGAACGGTACTTTCTTTAACTAAAATTCGCATTTGCTAAACTTAGCATATAGCTTATGTTCTCGCAGTCTTGTTAAGATAACTCTTAGGTGTTCTTCATGATCTTCTGCATTCTTATAATAAACTAAAATGTTATCAACAAACACCACTGTGAATTTATCAAGTTTAGGCATAAACATTGAATTCATGACATACATGAAATGGGCAAGAGCATTGGTTAGCCCAAAAGACATGACAAGATTCTCATATAAACCATACCTAGTAGAGAAATCAGTCTTAGGTATGTCTTTTGGCCTGATCTTAATCTGGTGGTACCCTGATCTCAAATTGATCTTGGAGAACACTTTAGCCTTTGATAGCTGATCGAACAAGATATCAATTCGAGGCAATGGATACATGTTCTTGATTGTTACCAGATTAAGAGGTCGGTAGTCCACACACATCCACAAAGATTTATCCTTCTTTTTCATGAATCTGGCAGGACAACCCCACGATGATGAGCTAGGTCGAATGAGACCTTTTTTAAGAAGCTCCTGCAATTGCACCTTGAGCTCAGCTAATTCATTGGGTGGCATCCTATAAGGCCTTTGCGAGATAGGGGCCGTTCCTGGTAATAATTCAATCTTTAACTCTACATCTCTGTCAGGCGGTAACCCAGGCAACTCATCTGGAAATACGTCTAGGAATTCACACACCACCGAAATAACATTAGCTACATTTTGGAGGTCAAAATCTCTAGGAAGTGGTACTAAGAAAGCATTCTTACTGTCTGGTTCTCTTAACAATAACCACCCGAGTGGAAGTATCAATAAGAACTCCATGACCACTCATCCATCTCATTCCTAGGATTACATTTATCCCCAACCCGGGCAATACTACAAGATCTGCGGTATACTCCCGGTTGCTTATGGAGATGCACACATCTCTAACTATTTGGTTGGTGGAGATTTGATTTTCGGCTACACTTATGCAGTAACTACCCTTATCTATAGTAACTACCCTCTGATTATGCTTGGATACAAATGTTTGACTCATAAATGAAAGCGATGCTCCAAAATCAAACAAAATGACTACGGGATGTTGGTTTACAAGAAACATACCCACAGTAACAACTTCACCAGCAGGAATTTCTTCAATAGTGGTATAGTGCACATGTCCCTGACACACATTAGAATTACCCTGATTCTGATTGTTCTTCTTGGGATAGGGGCAATTTCTTGCCCAATGGCCGGGCTTGTTGTAGTTCCAACATGGCAGGTTGCTGGGTGGAACGTTGGAACTTCCTTGTCTTGATCCACCCTTTGGTACAGCAACAGAATAGGCCTTGCGAAACACCTTCTGATTCTAAACAGTTTGCACCTTTTTCTGAGGTGGCCTAAACTTGGGAGTAGGTGGGCAAAACTGAGGTCTCGCAGCAACTCGAGGCTTTTACTGAGAAGCGCCTACTTCAAAGGCTCTCTTTCGATTCTTGGATGCGGCATAAATGTTGTTTTGATTGTCTTGAGTTAAGGCACCACTGACAAATTCATTAAAAGTGACAAAGTTGTTGTTAGCAAGAGTCTTCATCAGCTTGGGACCAAGCCCCCGCTTGAAACTAGCAATTTTCATTGCATCAGTATCAACAAATTCCATGGCATATCTTGACAGGTTGTTGAAAGCATGTAGATATTTAGTCAAGCTCTTGGTACCCTGGGTTAGCTTCATAAACTCAGTATGCTTGATACTCATAAGACTTGGAGGAATATAGTGTCCCCAAAAAGTAGCCTTAAACTAGTTCCAAGTAATGTGAGCATTCTCAGGCAGGGTGGCTCGGTGATGACTCCACCAAATGCCTGCAGGCCCATGCAAATGGTGGGATGCATACTTAGTTTTCAATGGCTCTATCAGCCTCAGCAAATGAAACATTTGTTCAAGTGTGTTCAGCCATTCCTCTGCTTGGAGTGGCTCTTCAACCTCCTTGAAAATAGGCGGCTTGGTATTCAAGAACTCCTTGAAATCACTGTATTGGTTTGGCTCTGCACCTTGGCGCTAATGTCTACCCTGGGTGACTTGTTGCGCCATGGTGCGCATAGCCTCGCCCATAGCACGTTGCCCTTCAGCGAGCATAGCCATCAACTATGCCAGAGTGGGTGGTGGCAAATCTTCATTGTCATGACCATTCAAGCCACTACCCCTGGCACCATCGTTCCCATTGTTCCCACCGGCTCCAGAACAGGTGCGAGGCATCAATAGAATTGCAACAATAAGCAATTATTGATGATGTCGAAAAATTGTAGAAGAATTGTATAATTATGCCAAACTAAATTTACTGGAGAGAATATAAATTCATACAATAAAACAGAGGCGCAATAATTCATTTCTACAACCATACATCACCAATTATATCACTTAACGCCATTTGCAATGCATTCTATATATGCCAAATTGCTTGTCAACACAACGGGCATTCATTAAAAGTGCAACCACAATATGGATTACATGCAAAGTTTCTAGAGTACATCAAAGGGTACACCATGAGATCAAACAAAATTATGAGTTCATTACATAAATGATCGAAGATAGAGAGCTAACGCATCTAGTTAGATACTAAAGCTAAGCTACTCCTCGGGGTGGTCGCTGTCGAGGTCGGACACACCATCACTATGGTCGTCCTCAAAAGTCTCAATCTCCTCATCTTTAGGCTCATCCTCGATGTCCACCTCCATGCCATTGTCCTTGGCAATCAACACATTGGGATCTTCTTCCACCGCTGGAGCATTTGGAGGAAGAATTGGGTTCACCATGTTCTTGAGACAATGAACATTCAGCTGAAGCTCCTCAACCTGGCGTATAAGTTCCTGCTCTCTACGATCAAACTCTGTTGCCTGCCTAGTAGCTTGAAACACCATCCAGATTCTAGCTGCCACCCTAGTCTCAGCAAGACAAATAGCCTCATCTCTCTCCACATGAATCCCCTAAACCTCTGCTATGGCTGCATCCCTCTCAGCAATAGCACAGACAAACTGCCCCCAACGAGCTTCTAAGGCTGTCATATAATTACCTATCTCATTCTGAGCTGCTCTAACTGCCCTTCTATGCCTGCGCACATGTTCTCGCATCCTACGCTATGCATCCTGTGCTCTTTGGAGCTCTTGCATACAACTGATGTAGCTATCCTGGCGAGAGTAAAACATCTTCATAACAGCATACATGGCACTCATGGCAGCATTACTACTTCCTGCTCTTTCATCCTGGACTCTGACCAAAGCATTGCCTCCTGGTTGGGTCCAAGCGGTCTGAGATGGGTCCACTCGAGGAAAGGATCCGGTAGGACCGTTGACAAGTTTGTCCCCAAACTCTTGACATATCTCACTTAGGACCTCGAAAGCTACAACTTGGGCACCCTCCCAAGGTGTCTATCCATCTGACTCCACACTCCAGCCTTGCCATTGTGGGTGATCAGCATGGGCTAGGACAGTCACCCATACATCGTACCACTGTTGTCCGTTAGTTACCACTTTGCTACAAAAGTAGCAAGGTGGTTCCGCATACCCGACCGAGTGTAGTACCCTCCACAGTAGGGTGGGAGTTCCAAACAGTGCCAAAAAGGTGTCACTCGCAACAGGGACTCCTAGAGCTGCCATCTGTATCAAATGGTATCACTCCTGTGAGACAACGCGATCATAGAAAAAGGGTTACATAACATAATCTGAAACTTAAGGGGAGAAACAATGTAATGATATGAATGAATGATTTATCATGATGCATGCACGTTCCATACGTCCTCACAAACTTAGAAAAAAATAAATCCTTAACAATATACACGGTGGCATACATACGTCCTCTCAATATAATCGTAACTACACGAGCAACACGTTTCATTGTTAGTGTACCTGCAGAAGATTCATTTCAGCCCATCCCAACAATTAAATGTACAAGAATGTATTCTGGGCTCTAGGTTGAATATTGAAGAACAACAGGATGTATGAGAGCGGTAAACTAAACACTTCCATATATATATATCCCAATATATATACTTATGTATCAAAGCTACCCGATGACAATTTATTACCCACAATTAAATACGCACCATACACACATGCAAGAATGCATATATAGCCGTATCAAAGCTAGCTCTCCCCGACCACATGCTCACATCTTGCGGTCATGCGACTCATCAACTTACCTTCTTACCTGGGTGTAGAGGCATTTGATCCATACATTATCACTCAAGCGAATGGCATCCATACAATAGCACGCCATATGGACAACGAAAGTAAAAACCCATCCCATGTTAGTACTTAAATAGCCACCTAATAGTCCTTAACTAGGCATAAAGGAGATGACCAGTGGCATACTTTATAATTTTATAATAGAAAACCTTTGTTTTAAATACACATATGACAAGTTTAATGTTGAACCTTGCATCGATGCCAACTGTAATAGAACCATCCAATTTATAAGAGCACAAGTACAATAGCAATCACCAAAGCGATCGAACTGTCATACTTGAACCCATATAAACCCTGTAGTCCGATGAAATCATGAAGGATCTCAAACAAACTAGCGTACAAACTAAGATTGTACATGATTCAACACAACCAGTCACATGTTACAACAGGTTTACAAATAGTTCTCATACATCGGAGTTTCAACAGTATTATTACAACTCAAATTTAGAGGTAGCGGAAGTAACATAGTTTTGAAACAACATCACGATAGTTCAAATACATAGCCAATTTAGGATCATCTCCAACAAAAGGACATAGAGGAGATGATATAGAATGACCATGCCCTTGGTCTTACTCTCCATCAACAGCAGGAGTTATGCAGTGCTTGCAATAACCATGGTACATCACATCATCTGCAACAAATGGGAATAAACCCTGAGTACGAGAATGTACTCAGCTAGACTTATCCGTCATAAACCAAAATAATAAGACACCAAGGAGTATGCATGGCTTTAAGAGGTGGAGTTAGCTTGACAACATTTTGCATAAAAGCTTAAGTAATATAACTAGGAGATTTAGTACCTCTAGCATCAATTTGAATACCTATTCAATTAAGAATCTCTAGATTAGCACCTGTACTAGAGCAATCACTTGATTAAGCTAACAAGCATTAGTAACCATATTCGGTATAAGAATAATTTGAGCACCCTCATAACCATCAAGTTTTCATTAGTGCTTCTATGTTGCCGCTGCTCAGTCAAGTTCTCACTATCCGGAAGAGATGACGATTCGAATCGATTTCTACCCAGCTGGGAAATTTATTCCTAACACAAACCAAGGCATACCCCGCGAAGGTAGCCTTTGGTCACCTTTGGTACAATTCAGTACTAACTCATGGGTCCAATCAGCACCACACCCTCAGAGATTCTACCAATCTACCAGGAAGATCGGGACCCAGTCCTGCACTTGGACTCATGCCATTAGCTCTCCACACATCCTTACTGCCTCTACTGTACGCACTTTCACTTATTGGGGCTTGGCCTGAATTGAGCTACTTGGCTTTGTAGTCGTATCATCGGATCTGGCCAGCTAAGTACTAGGCATGCATTCAACATGACATAAGGACGTACAGCGAATCGATCCTTAACCGACACAGACGGGGATAAATAGGCACCCAAGACCTCCATGCCTTGTTGCTTCTTTATCACGATCCCGCACGGTCTCCTTTAATTCATTAACACATGGTTATATTCCACGCTAGCACATATAGCCAACCGTGATTTGTTATCCGCCTATATCATGCAGGTGACAGGTAATCACCCGGCTTCTACCGACTAAGCATGGCTAAGCACATATTCGATCCTGAACCTACATAGGATTCAATATATATATATATATATGTATATATATATCTAGACAAGGAAGATATATGCAGCAAGTGGTTCCAATCAATTCCTAGTACATAATGCATCAACATAATGGACTCAAGTTGATAGTTCGAAAACATAGGAGGCTTAGAATGCTCTGGGGCTTGCCTTTCACAAAGGTGGCGGGCTGGTGATCTAGGCACTCTGGCAACTGTTCACCATCGGGCTTGCCTTCTCCTGGGACCTCCTATTGCTTCACTTCCTAATGCTCTTCCTAGGGATCGGCTTCGTACTCCAACATGGTGATTTCTTCCGTCGCACCTATTGCTTGCATATGCAAAAAGTGAGAATCATGAATGCATAAGAAGGGTCATGGATGCCATGCCATGATAATGCGCATGGTTAAATGATGACTATCATATTAGGTCATTCGGATGATATAATGTTAAATTCTTATTTACTGAGTAGGTGCATATCTCTTCTCTAGAAATTTCAAGAATCCACACTAAGTCCATTTCTGGACCCCAGCACAATAGCTACAAGTTTAGATCATAACAGGAGTTCTACTCGACCAAATGCTATGATCCTAGACTTTCTAGAAATCTTATAAAATTGCCTACAACTTTAATTTAATCACCAAAAGCTGATTCCACTACTATCCTAGCCAAAATAGGTAAACTTTCTAGGTCTGTCCAGAAATTCTAGAGAGTAAGCATTTTGAAAGACCAACTTCTAACAGCTATACCTCTCAAACCATTTGGCATATTGCCCTGAAATTTTGACACAAGCTAGATAAAGAAATTCCCTACAACATTGTTATTAACCATTTTTATAGCAAACTCCATTTTACTTATGCAAAGCACCTAGCAACAGAATCTGTCCAAACAACTCTTATAATTGAATTTTAGAGCCATAATATTTTACTACATACTAGAAATCAAAATTGAGCACAACCAAAGGTACCAACAGTTCATAGGCATCATACACACTCTAGAAAATATGATGGTCAAGCCCAAATAAATTATTTAAATGCCTTTATTAATTTATTTGGACACTAAGGTGAAATAAAGAAAATATAACAAAATTACACAATAAATTCTGAGAAAATTACAGTAGTCTACATATGACCCCAATATTCTACAGTAAAATTTTCATGCCATTAGGATAAGTACATCACCCTCTACATAAATGACAAGTTATAAGGACTGATTTTAGTGAAAATAGTTATCCCTATTTAAAAGTGTCAAACAACGGATTTAATATTTTTCTTAGCTTTACTAAAACCCATTAACACTGTTCAAAATTTTGCATGGCAATATGTTTCTTATTTTTATCCTTATGAATTTCCTCAGAAAACACCATTTATTCAAAGATAAATAGAAAGACCCTACTCCAATCAAGTTTATTGCAAGTTCAACATTTTTTGTAACAATAGCAAGTCACCACAAGATCAGCAAAATTGGAATCACAATTTCATCTCTTTCCTAGCTCAAGTTATACATTTTACAAGATTGAAAACAATTTAAAAGCACTTATCTAGCTCCATTTAATTCTCCTAGAAAAACATACCAAACAGTAAGTTTCATATTTTTAGCAAATACTACACTTCATGATGAATCCAACAAAATTTGGTTCACCCCATTTGGACACTTCTAGCTCTAGATATGAATTTTTGAAGTTGGTATTCAAATCTGTGAAAAATAAGAAAAATCAATACAACACAGTGCCTGATAGATGGGGCCCACTGGTCAGCAGGTCCCACACGTCAGCCACAGAGAACAGAGGTGGCATTTGACCGGCGATAGCTTGCCGATGGCGAGGTCTCCGGCGGTAGCGTCACCACGGTTGCACTCCCCGCACTACCCTACACCCACTGGTGCCCCTTGTTGGACCGACGGTGCACTAGAGCACCCTCGCTGGCGGCAATGGTGGATGGCGGAGGCGGCGCGATGGTACATCGGCGTTCTCTGGCCATCACGGATTCCAGTGAGGTGCTCTACTACTTCGTGGAATCCTAGCGAAGCTAACAAGGGTGATTATGGTTTTGGCGAGGCGACGGTTAGCTCCGACCGCGTGCTTGCCACGGCAGCGGCGCACAGAGCACGGCGGTGCTCTTGCTGTTCCGACAAAACAGTGGCGAGAGGCAGGTCTCCATCATGCCAACTACTAAGTCTAGGCTCACTCAACCTAATGCGCGTGAAAGAGAAGGGAGGCGATGGGTCAGCTCGGCAATGGCGAGCTCGAACGCCTCGGCGGCCATGGCGGGAGCGGCGACGTGTTCCCCCACGACCAAGCAGTAGCGTCAAACCAAGCACCTACCTAAGCATAAGGAGCACAATGCAACTACAGATTAGAGAAAAGGAGGACATGAGATGCGGTGGATCGGTGTGGCCACGGTAAGCCGAGCGCACGGCGGCGCTCCTATGAGATCATGGCGACGGCGATGCAAAATATGTCCTTACCAAGGCTCAGCAAGTGGAACTAGCAGGTCGGGGTGGAAGAGGTGATGATGGCGGAGCTGCTAGCAGACTGAATTGGACAGTGGTGTAGTGACGATGGCGCTATGCGGTGGTGGAGCTAGCGGCGGCAATGGCGAGAGCGGCGCTCTGCTGGCGGGTGCGAGAGCGAGCGATGGAGAGGAAGTGAGCGAGAGAGAGACGCAGACGGGCGCATTGTGGGGATAATGAGTCTCTCCCCATCCAGACTGGTGGGGCCCATGCTGGTGTACATCCGCCAAATGGTAGGCGCGGCCTGATGGCGGTCAGCCACCACTGGCCTACCCAAACACGGCATGAGCCTGTTTCAGACGACTAAAACCGTCTCCTTCCTCATTCTATATCTCTTAAACCAGCACGATTCAGTAAAAACCATAAGAATCAAAGTTGTAGAGCTACATGAGTACTCCAACTTTGCTTAAATGACTTTGGTCTAAATCAGCCTAGTTTATGAGCTACAGCACGACAAACATTGGTACATTGAAACTGTAAATCAATTCCAGACTTAGAAAAAATTTCAAGTGCTAGAACAATATTTTGTTGCTATTTGTGAGCTATTTTTTAGCATGCTATGAACCAAATTAGGTCTTGACCTAAAAATAAAAGTTGTTACTCTAGTCAAGTACTACAACTTTTCTTAAGGGTGCACTGCCATGCAAACAATCTATGTATGGTTCAACTTAGGTCAAACATACAACTTGAAAATGATAAGTTACACTAACGATGACCTAGAGGCCAAATTGGTCCAAACCATGAATACCAAAGTTGTTCCATATGACATTCTAAACATGTTTAGGGTACCCCTAAGGTCCCACAAGCATTTTATACATTGGTGACATGTAAACCCTAGCATATCTAAAGCATTTAGTGACAACACATGTGATATAAGCAATCATACAGATAAAATTTGAGATGCTCATGGTCATGAATGATCAATGATGCTTGTGCTCATGAAATGCCAATGCCAAATGCATGCTTAACACCAGGGTGTTACAGCCCCTCCCCCTTATAGAAATCTCGTCCCGAGATTGGAAAGACCTACCAATCCTTGTAGAAAGTGGGGTAGGTGTCACGCAGAAAATCATCCCGTTCCCACGTAGCATCTTGTTCATTATGGTTGTTCCACACCACCTTATAGAACTTAAGCACCTTACTTCTAGTCACTCTCTCCATTTCTTCTATCACTCGCATAGTTTTTTCTTGATACGTTAAATCAGATTGGATCTTGACATCAGTGGATTCAATGGCTTCTTCGGGCATACGAAGACATTTCTTCAATTGAGAGACATCGAAAACATTGAAGATGATGCTCATCTCTGGTGGTAGTTGAAATCTATATGCTACTGGTCTACATTACTCAACAATTTTATATGGGCCCACATACCGGGGCACCAGCTTTCGCTTCAAACCAAATCGATGTACCTTTTTCATCGGTGATACTTTTAAGTACACGTCTTCACCAACTTCAAATACAAGAGGACTCCTTCTCTTATCCGCATAACTTTTTTGTCTTGATTGAGCAGCTTCTATATGTTGTTGAATGATCCAAACTTGCTCTTTAGCTTCTTTGACTAAGTCAATACCGTAATTCCTTCTTTCGCCTAGCTCAACTCAATTCAGAGAAGTTCTACACTTGCGGCCATATAAAGCCTCAAAAGGGGCCATCTTGATGCTTTCCTAATAGCTATTGTTGTAGGAGAACTCAGCCAAAGGTAGCCATTTCTCCCACGAACCCTTTGAAGATATTACACATGCTCTTAACATGTCTTCAAGAATCTGATTCACTCGCTCTGTTTGCCCAGTAGTTTGAGGGTGATAAGCAGAACTTCAGATCAATTTGGTACCCAACTGATTGTGCAAATATTCCCGAAAAAATCTACAAACTATGAACCTCTATCAGACACAATGGTTCTTGGTATCCCATGCAATCATACTATGTGGTTGATATACAACTCTGCATATTGATGTGGGCGGTAAACTGTCTGAACTGGGGTGAAATGTGTAGACTTCGTCAGACGATCCACAATTACCCAGATGGAATCGTTACCCTTCTAAGTGGTTGGAAGACAAACAACAAAATCCATGCTGATTTCTACCCATTTCCAACCTAGAACAGGCAGTGGTTGGAGTAGCCTAGTTGGCTTCAAATGAACGGCTTTGACTTGGCAGCAAATATCACACCTAGCCACATATGCAACAATCTCTCTCTTCATCTTGGTCCTCCAAAACCGGGTCTTCAACTCTTGATACATCTTGCTACTACCAGGATGGATGGACAATTTAGAAGAGTGTGCTTCATCTAAGATTTGGTTCCTAAGTTCTCTATCCTTAGGTACAAGAAGTCTATCCTTAAACCAGAGTACACCTCTCTCATCTAATCTAAAATGTTTAGTCTCATTTTCTTCCATCTTTCTCTTGATATAAAATATACCCACGTTGGCCATTTGGAGTTCCATGACCTTAGCTTCAAGAGAGCAACTGATAGTGACATTATGTAAAACTACACGATGCAGTAGGTCGAAGCCATCTTCCAGTAATGGTTTGCTATGATACTTCTGGCTCAAAGCATCTCCAACTACATTTGCCTTGCCCGGATGATAATGCACCTCTAGGTTGTAATCTTTGATTAGCTCTAACCATCTTCTTTGTCTCATGTTCAACTCAGGTTGCGTGAAGATATACTTGAGGCTCTTGTGATCAGTGTAAATGTGACACACATTGCCAAGCAAATAGTGCCTCCAAATCTTCAAAGCATGAACAACCACGGCTAGCTCTAAATCATGAGTTGGGTAATTAACCTCATGTTTCCTCAGTTGACATGAGGCATAGGCAATGACTCGGCCCTCTTGCATAAGCACACACCCCAAACCGAAGTCGGGGCCTTCCAATCCATAACTTCTTGCACTTTGCCTAGATCTACTGAAATTCCATCTTTAGATATCACATGACCAAGGAATGGTACTTTCTTTAACCAAAATTCACATTTGCTAAACTAAGCATACATCTTATGTTCTCGCAATCTTGTTAAGACAACTCTTAGGTGTTCTTCATGATCTTCCACATTCTCAGAATAAACTAAAATGTCATCACTAAACACCACTGTGAATTTATCAAGTTCAGGAATAAACATCGAATTCATGAGATACATGAAATGGGCAGGAGCATTGGTCAGCCCAAAAGACATGACAAGATACTCATATAGACCATACCTAATAGAGGAAGCAGTCTTAGGTATGTGTTTTGGCCTGATCTTAATCTGGTCGTACCCCGATCACAAATTGATCTTAGAGAACACTTTAGCCTTTGATAGCTGATCGAACAAGATATCAATTCAAGGCAATGGATACTTGTTCTTGATCGTTACCACATTAAGGGGTCGGTAGTCCACACACATCCATAAAGATTTATCCTTCTTTTTCACGAATATGGCAGGACAACCCACGGCAATGAGCTAGGTTGAATGAGACCTTTTTCTAGAAGCTCCTGCAATTGCACCATGAGCTTAGCTAATTCATTGGGTGGCATCCTATGAGCCCTTCGTGAGATAGGGGCCGTTCCTGGTAATAATTCTATCTTGAACTCTACATCTCTATCAGGCGGTAACCCAGGCAACTCATCTAGAAATATGTATGGGAATTCACACACCACCATAATGTCAGCAATAGTCATGGTCCGGATAACATTAGCTACATTTTGGAGGTCAAAGTCGCTGGGAAGTGGTGCTAAGAAAGCATTCTTACTGTCTGGTTCTCTTAACATAACCACCCGAGTGGAAGTATCAATAAGAACTCCATGACAACTCATCCATCTCATTCCCAGGATTACATCTATCCCCAACCCGGGCAATACTACAAGATCTGTGGTATACTCCCTGTCGGTGTGAAAAGTGACCAACTAGTAAATATTTGTCATTTTGCTGTACGTTGTGATCGGATGTGGCCTAGCACTCAATGACACAAGGTTTATACTAGTTCAGGCAATGTGCCCTACGTCCAGTTTTAGTCGATCGGTGACTTTATTCCTAAGCCTAGGTGCTCAAAGTTTGCTGTGGGGTTACAAACGAGAGGGAGTAAGATGGGGGTATCAGAGGTCCAGTCGGACTATGGACCAAAGGGCCAAGAGTGATGGGAGCTCCAACATGCGCTAAGTGTTCGAACATATGCTCTGTCTGGCTTAGAGTTCTAGAGCCAAGTAGAGACAATCAGAGTGATCCGTCTGTTGTTCGTTGGAATCATTCATTGGTTGTCCGGATCGTCTATGTGAATCGATCATTGGTTGTTTTGATCGTCTCCCTTTTGGACAGGGCGCATCCCCTTTTATAGATGAAGGGGATGGCTTTACAAGAGAGAGTGTGAGAGAAAGAGTGTGTGTGTGCTACCTAGTCTTGTTGCCCACGCCATCGGGTACAAGGTGGTTTGTCGGCGCCCACAATACTGTTGATGACTGGATGCATGTGGTTGGTACCACCGTGTTCTTCTGGTATGGCAAATGTCGGCGCCTACCATACTGTAGGTCAAATGTCGGCGCCCATAACACTGTTAGTGTTCTGACATGTCTGGAAGGTTATTAAGTACCCTTCTAACATGACCTAACAGTACTATCCTACAGGTGTGCAGGTATTGCGGTTGACTGGAGCGCCCCGCCTTACTTGCTCTATCTGTTTCCTGGGTCTTCATAGAGCGGGCGTCCCCGGTCTATCGTTCCCTAGTCGGCTCCATCCTCCCGGTCAGAGAAGAGCTGTAAGCAGAGGTTCGGTGTATTCTCGGTCAGAGAAAGCGGGTCGGAGTTGGAAGCGAGCGTCGTCCTCTCCTTGACAAGGCCTTCCGGTTGGAGAATCAGATCAGAGTCAGAAGCAAGCGTCATTCCTCCTTGGCCAAGCCTTCCGGTCGGAGAGGCAGGTCAGAGTTAGAAGCAAGTGCCATTCCTCCATGGCCAGGCCTTCTGGTCGAAGACTGGATCGCCCTTCTGGCCTATCGTTAGGTTTTTGGGCTAGCCCAGGAGTTGCGGGTCATTCGCAACATCATCTACTGGGATGAGCTTTTGTTGGGAAGCAGGTCCATGAGGGACCCTGGGTTTATGAACCTGATAGGAGCCCCTGAGCCCCCGGGTGATTCGGGTAGAATCGCTGGGGGATTTTTGTTTTGACAGCGGGTGCACGCGAGCGCACCCACTGGTGTAGGCCCCGAGCCCCCGGGCGATTCAAGTAGACTCATCCGAGGGGGTTTGTTTCTGCCAGGTGGCAGAATTTTTCATTTTGACAGCAGGTGCGCGCGAGCGCACCTGCAGGTGTAGCCCCCGATCCCCTAGGCGATTCGGGTAGAATCGTTCGGGGTTTTTTTTGTTTTGCCAGGCAGGGGAATTTTTTGACAGCGAGTGCGTGTGAGCGCACCTGCGGGTGTAGCCCCCGAGCCTGTGTCTGACTGGTGAGTCAGTTGGAGGCTAAGCACCTTAGTACTCTTTCCTGGGGTCGTAGACTGCCGTTCGAGGTGTTCACCCATGTGTGTCCCACCCACGATCTGTGTGGTTGGTTGATTTCCCAAGTCAGTGTCGGGTGACCTGAGCCCCTAAGCCCTGTTGGGCTCGGTAGGGGTTGGTCTAGTTCCATGCGTTAGCCCATCCATGGTTTTCGCAACTGGAGGGGCTGAGCTAACGTTGCTTGCTTCGATGGCTTGAGCGAAGGGCTCGGTGAGCTCGCTAACGGGTACGTTCGAGTGGAATCTAGGTCCATCGTTCATGACAGGGTTGGCATAGCCCACATGTCACATTGCATTGCTCCTTAACCCATGTCCCAGCAGATGCCTGGCTCATTCCGGAGACCGACTCAGGTGGCCCGCTGGCCTCCCCTCGATGGAGATTCTGTGGGCATGGATCAAGGTTAGGATCGAACGAGAAGGTTGAGATGACCTTGTCTGCTTCGGAGCAGATTGGGTGACGGCCGCTAGGGCTCATCTGTGTTTTTCTCCACTGGCTCTGTTTGACGCGAGGTGGCCTCGAGCCCTTCGCGGGCCAGCCTTGAACCTCGGTCGGTCGTTGCTCATGTTGAATGAGGCAACTACCGCTTTGTGACGCAACACAGAGCATTGTGATGCATTAATTGCATATGCGATTCTTCGGATGTATGGGATGAATGAATGACTTGTATGAATGAATGTGTGAATGCGTGTTTGAGAATGGATGAATGAATGATCATGCATCAGAGAAATAAAGTAAAGTAAGAGGGATCGATAGAGTTACCTTGATGACTCAAGTGACAGGCTTGAGGAGTTTTTATCGGATGTCTGAATGGGATCCATGTTCGTTGTTCGTGACGAAGTCGGCATGGCCCACATGGGGCGTCCCTCTGCTCCTTGCCTATCTCTTGGTGTTTGCTTGAGCCATTTGATCGACTCAGGAAGCCCGTTGGTCTCTCCTGGGGCAGAGATCCCATTGTTGGGCCCTTCTAGGTCCTTCCTGGGAAGGCAGAGGGCTGCCTGCGTGCGGTTGCGCCTTTTTTTCCATGCCCGGTGTGCGGTAGTGGTGGGCCATGCCTAGGTCACATCCCGTCTAACTAGGCGCCGTCTCGTTGGGCAGGGCACATCCCATCAGTCAGGACGCGTCCCATTGCGTTCCCATCTACATTGAATAGGGGAAGGGGGAGGGTTTTTTTCCCCAACCCTTCGCCTTTCTCCAACTGCTGTGTCTCCTCCTTAAATAGGGGAAGGGAGAGGGTCTTCATCCCATTCCTTCGCCTATTCCCCAACTGCCGCCTCTCCTCCTTCTTCCTTCTCGCCAAGAGCATTCGTGTGCCGCGGTGGTTCCTAGGAGAAAAAGGGTAGAGTGAGGGAGAGGAGAAACTCATAGATCCGTTCATGAATCCAGAGCGCGATGTCGAGCTGGAGGCCATTGAATGTGGATGAGATGGTGCTAGCTGCCTTCGCCGAGAAGGGGTTGCTTCAGCCAAAGGAGGTGGTGCACTGGAGGGCTCCCATGGGGGAGGCTTTTCCGTGACCTTGGGCCGGTGAGGTCGTCTCCTTCCTCACCTTCCATGAGCATGGGCTAGGATACCCCACACATTGGTTCCTTTGCGGCCTCCTCAATGAGTGGGGCCTAGAGCTGCAGCACCTCAATCTGACTGGGGTGCTGCACATTGCCGTCTTCGTCACCATCTACGAGGCCTTCCTTGGGATGGAGCCGCATGTGGACTTCTTCTGGTGGATCTTCACCAGGCGGGCCTTGTCGGAGAGGAAGCCAGCTAGGAACGCGCTGGTTGGTGGCTTCGTCCTGTAGAAGAAGCCGAGTTCATCGGGCTCCTACCCCACGTACACCCCCTGTGACTCCAATCGGGGGTGGCATGGGGAGTGGTTCTAGATCAGGAACCCGATAGACATGCCATTCCCGCCGTTCACCGGTAAGAGGCCGGAGAGGCGGGAAAGCTGGTCATGGGGCCCCTCCAGCCAGCAGAATAAGCTAGGGATCATCGAGGTAGAGCTCTAGAAGCTGTTGTAGCTTGGCCTTGATGGGGTGTGGGTGTTCCACACCTTCTTCCACCATCAGGTCACCCCGCTGGTGAAAAGGATGTGGCTAATGTGGCTGTACTCTAGCCCAACAGACCCCGATCGCGCATCACCGGTGGAGTTAGTGAAGGATGAAGTCTAGAGCTAACTCTACCGGGTGCTGCAACTGAAGGCCCGGGAGACCCTTGAAGGAAAGCCTAGACCTCTCCACACCGGGAAGCTACCCAATCTGGTACGTTCTCCTTTCCTTATTCTATATCCCTTTCGATCTCGCTCTCCTATAATTTGACTTCAAGTCGTCCATTTCATAGGGACTCCCCAGTTATAAATTTCAGCCGCATCTTTCATAGGGGCCAGAGGGCATGGCTCGGTAAGCTGCCGTAAAGGAGGTGGCAGTCTTGAAGAAGAAGAAGAGAGCTAAGAAGGCTTGGAGGAAGCACAGGAAGGAGATGGAGATCGCTCGGTGGGTGTGGGGCGGTGAGAATCGGAGTGACGTGGAGGCGGAGCTTGAGTCGAAGGACCCCACAGAGGTGGGTAGCGATGTGAGCTCTTCCAAGGATGGAGACCAGGATGTCGTCGTGACCTCGGTGGAGCATCGTGAGCCTGCGGTCATGTCTGCCAGCGACAGGAAGGATGCAGAGCGGCATGGCGATGTTCGCACGCCAAGGAAGCATGTCATGAGCTCGAACGCCGTCGGCAAGCGCGAGGCAAAGCAGACACGGTCGTTGCACCCTTCGAAGGCATCATCGGCCTTATCCCCACCTGCTCCGGGCGTAGCGAGGCAGGTCGAGGCGGTCGGAGGAGCGGGCTTGCACCCCTGCATCATCGGGGCTAGCGTTGGCGCATGACCCACAATGGGGGATGCCCTACCAGCGGCTCTGATCGGCGCGCCCCGAGCCAGAGGTCACGGTGGCTCACGGATCGATCGAGAACCGGCTGGGTCTACTCTGCCCTCGGTTGATGCGAGGGGGTCATGGGTCATGACCCGTGAGTAGTCCTCGTCTGGTGGGGTTGTTGCCGGCGGGTCAGGGCTTCAGGGCCCTACCCCTTGCACCTAGGTATGTACCCATGTTTCTTTGATCTCATAGTTGAGTTTTTTGAATGCGACTGACCTATACCTTTTGATAGCGGCCAGATATTGATGGGGTTTAGCATTGCCCCACCTCCCATGCGGGAGGAGTGGAGACCCAGCCTGCACCGAGTTGCGACGAGCGGCTGGGAAAGCAGGCTAGCGGTGGAGCGACCTTCCCTCCCGATGGCTGCGCCCTCTCGGCCAGTTGCAAGTACGACGACAGCGGCGGCGGTGGTGTTGGCGGCGATCCATTTGGTGACCCTTGCAGCCCCTTCCCCAATAGTCATGGTGGAAGAGAGGAGGGAGACTGGGCTCCCTGCCTGGTGGTGGAGGGACGCACGGCTCACCCTCCTGGTCGGAGCTGTCGGGGTCAGGAGGAGACGCGGCCAGGCCAGAGGCAGAACAACCACCGGTAGGCCACAAAGTCAAGGAGGTGGAGATCCCCTACCCTGACGAGGCAGGTGCTAGGGTCGAGCCACCGGCGATCCCACCATCATGGGAGCTGGCGGTGGTCCGGTCGTCGGCCGAGCCTTCCAGCGGGTTGGGGGCGACCACTGACCTGGTGACCCAAGGAAGGTGCGGTTCATCCTTCAGGATGAGGAGGAGGTGCAGCTCTAGGACATACTTGGGGGAGAGGACTCGCAATGGAGTCTGATCTCGTCGAAACCAGGGTGAGGCTCATGGAGGCCTTAGAGCCGGTCAAGTTTGTCCATTAGGCGGTTACGGTCAACCTGCCCTGCATCACAGAGGTAAGTTTTTTGCATTCATCCTTGACTCCTTAGCCTTTCACTGGTTGGCTCAGCATGCTTACTTCTTGCTTTGCAAGGCTTGGAGGAGATGTCGAGCCATAAGTCCCGTTTCCTCCGGGAGGAGCACGCTCGGATGGAGCAGGAGGCCATGGAATCATGGTGGGTCACCAAGCTCAAGCGTCAGCTAGAGTCTGCCTGCCATGAGTCTCAAGACCGGGTGGCCGAGGCGATGGAAGCGCGGGCAGCGAAACTGCTCAAGGTGGAGCGAGCGACTGCCGCTGAGCGAGGACTTGATGTGGCGAAGGTCTAATAGGTGAAGACCGAGGCGGTGCTCTAGAAGCCCCTAGCGAAGACAGAGGTGGCACTCCAGGAGTCCCTAGAGGCTCTAGAATCAGAGCGGAAGGCCTGGTCAGAGGTCGACCAGGAAGTGCTCACGCTCCAGGGCCAGATGCTTGGGACGAAGGAGTCAAACGCCCGACTGCGTGAGCAGGTGGCTCGGTAGGAGGAAGAACTCTCCACCCTCAAGAACACCCACCTCGGTATGTACCTGTTTCACTTTTGGTCGATGCCTTAGTTTTTTCCTTCCCTTGTTTCTGAACTTGTCATGCTCTTTCCTGAACTAGGTGGAAGAATCAGTTCTCTAGAGCAGGACCTGGAGACGGCCAAGGCGATGATTGGTCGAAGCATGGAGGCGCTGGCCATGTCCCTTGAAGAGCGATGTTCTCTCAAGGGGGAGCTTGACCAGATCCGTAATGTCGCCTAGGTCATCGTCTTGGAGGTGTTTGGGTCGGCGCCGAGCACCAGCACGCCCTCCATCCGACTGGCGGAGGTCCCAGAAGAGGTTTGGGCGCTTATCTCCAACAGGTTGTTCTATGGGACGTCGGGGGTGCTAAGTTCAGTGGTGACAAATTACTCAAACCTAGACTTCGCCACCATCTGTAGGGGGTACACCGATGGCTGGAGCACGGACGCCATCCAAGCGCTCGGGGAAGGCTTGCTACCACACGCACAGTTGGTGGCAGAGCAAGTCTCTGCGCAATGGGTGATGGAGGCTCACCGTGCGAGCATGGCTGAAGGCACACGCCAGGAGGACGTCGCCCAGCCTGTGGATGGAGTGTAGCCCGGGTTAGAAGTGAACGTCACCCCGCCTTCGACCGAGCCAAACGTCGTCCCGTCAGAGATCACGCAGCTTTTATCCTCATCGTTCGAGCCGGCAGCCGATGCCACCGGGCAGCCACAGTAGTATTTAGTGTAGATAAAATAGTCAATATATGTAAGGGATAAGTTCATGGGGGAGCCCCCTGTGTAAACATTTTTGTATCCATGAATACATCGACTTTGTTTTGTGATGGAATCACTTTGTAAGGGGAAGCTTGTCCCATCCGTTCCTTATTTTTACCCTAGCATAGATTTGTTTCTTATTCTTTCTTTTTCGCACCTGCCCATTTGAACCATAGGCTACAACCTTAAGAACCCGGGCGTGGCCCGCAAGGCTCAGCTGCTCGTAACCGTAGGTCATGGTGGGGTGTTATCGGTCGGAAAGTTTTAAGCATAAGTTATGTAGAGTAGTTAAAGGAATGGACTACCCTTTCATTTAGGTAAAAAGTATTTACTTATATGATTGTAAAAAAGAGAGGTGGTATCGCACCATCGTGGAGGCTCTGAGTGACCCGGGCCGAAAGTGTTCGGGCTAGGGTGCTTTGTAGGAGCGAACATTGAATGAAAGAAAAATGGCAAGAACGAATTTTAGGGGAAGAAACGACGTAACTGTTCGATGTTCCAAGTGTTGGTGAGAACATTGCCATTGTCATCCTTTAGTCGATAGGCGCCTCGTCGGATCACCTCGGTCACTGTATAGGGTCCTTGTCCCTTCCTTCTTTTCGCGCCGCCGGCCTGTCACAGGAAGCGCTTGAGGAGTTCCTAGTCCTTGTAGAGGTGTTTGATGGGGTAAGCGTGGTTGGTGCAGGGCTCTCCATGAGCTTGTTGAAGTGGTTAGGCTGGCCCTACTAGGGCTGCTTGCCCGCGTGATCAGCTACAGTGACCAATGAAGAGTTAGCTGGTCGGCGTCGATCCTTCTTGTTCTTTTTGCCCCTATACGTGGAGGGGCCCTCGTCTTGGTCCTCGTACTTGGCCTTACCCTTGTCCCGCCTCTGTTGAAGATCGCTCCGATCGCCTCCTCGCCGAAGGCATGGTTCGTGGTGACATTGAGCAGGTCACGGGTGGTACGGGGCTTCAGGTAGCCACGCTTGTGGATCAGGGAGTCACAGGTCGTCCCAAAAAGGAAAGCGCTGATGATGTCCGCATCAACGACATCAGGAAGGGAGTTGCACCAGTTCGAGAACCAACGGATGTAGTCTCGTAGGGACTCATTGGGATCCTACTGGCAGCTCTTGAGGTCATAGGATTTCCCCAGTCAGACATATGTCCCCTAGAAATTCCTAACGAAGATCCTCTTGAGGTCCGCCCAGTCACGAATGCTATCAGGCGGGAGGAATTCGAGCCATGCTCGAACATGTTCCCCCATGCAGATGGGGAGGTACTGAATGATGAAGTGGTCATCATCCACTTCTCTGGCTTGGTAGGTGAGCCAGAAGTCTTTGAGCCATATACCAGGATTTGTCTCCCCGGTATACTTGGCAATGTTGGTAGGTGGTCGGAAGCACTGTGGGAAAGACACTCTATGGATGCACCGACCAAAGGCCCATGGTCTCAGGACATCTAGGCCAGGACTCTAGTCGCTGGGTCAGCGACCATGCCTAGGGTACATTTCACTGCTCCCCTCGATGGTCCAGTCAGGACACTTGACGCCTGCTCTCACCGTCGCTCGATGGACGCCATCATCATGCTGGGCCTGACGCTGGTTGCTGATGATGGTGCGAGCGTCTTGGTTTGGCCCGAGGCATTTGCCCACAGGTGACCGGTGTGGAGTAGGCGCTAGGTCAGGTCGCGGCACAGCTGCGCCCTCCTATTCCACGCTTGGTAGCCACAGTTGTGAGCAGATGGAGCGGTTGGACTGGCGCGGCCCTATTCCCCTAGTAGGGAAAGAGGCCACGAGTCGGAGGCATGACGCAAAGCTTTCCGCCTATTGAACGGCGGCGGTCTCCACCAGCGCCCGAAGGTTTCGGTGAACAACCTGCTCCTATGGGTCGACAGGCTCGGGAAGGCCACGCAGAAGCATCCCTACCGCGGTGATGTTCTGGCCAGCCCGAGCGAACTGTGGGGGATCGTTCCCCTTGTCGATGATGTTGCGCTGAACCTGGCGGGCGTGACCCTAGGTGTCACTCGCCGGGTTACGCGCATGGGGTGTAGCGTGCTGCACCGAGCGTGCTAGCATAGGTGGCGGCTGGTTCTACCGCATTTGTCGTAGCTCCTCGTCGTGCTCCTGCACACATGCGAGGGCCTCCACGCGAGGGTCCGGAGGGGTGTGGGTCTGTAGAGACTCCGCTACCACTGGCGGCTATCTTAGAGCATCCGCCATAGCGCACTCCTAGGACAGAGGGTGGCTAGGTGCCATGAGGTCACCGATGCTAGAGCCGTCACTCTCAACATCGTCATCCATGAGGTCATGAAAAGAGGCGGGAGCATAGCCCGCCATCCCCACAAATTTGGATGTGAGAGGGGGCGGCGCTAGCATCTTCTAGAGCCCCCATGCATATGCTTCCATGGGCGACGTGGGGCCATAGGGGAACCGGTCCCATGGCGGTCGTGGCAGGGACACCGGGGTCCTCTAGAGAGTCGGCAAAAAATAGCAAATAGCGAGTAAATAACAATATGTACGTTACTCATAGTGAGGTTTGAGACCAGCGTAGGCTCGAAGCGAAGCGCAGGCGCCTTGTCGTTGAAGTCGCCGGGAGTCCCAGAGCCGATGAAGGGTGCCCCTCCAATGGGCGCCAAAACAAGTGCCTCCTCACGGAGATGAAGCACACCGAGCCGGTCGGCGACGAAGTCTAGGCTTCAGAAGAGGAAGGTCTGGCATGGCTTGAAGATGGGAGGAACCTACATCCCAATAGGTGGGAGTGCAGGAAACTCCAGTGAGCCGAAGTGAGTTGTATCGCTTGAGCCCGCCATGCTGAAGATGGCGAAAATGTGGGCCATCTGATGACCAAAAGCATGAACGTATGGCATCTTCCCCACGGACTGCGCCAACTGTCAGTGCGAAAAGTGACCAACTAGTAAATATTTGTCGTTTTGTCGTACATTGTGATCGGATGTGGCCTAGCACTCAATGACATAGGGTTTATATTGGTTCAGGCAACATGCCCTACGTCCAGTTTGAGTCGGTCGGTGACTTTATTCCAGAGCCCAGGTGGTCGAAGTTTGCTGTGGGGTTACAAATGAGATGGAGTAAGATGGGGCGTATCAGAGGACCAGTCGAACTCTGGTCCGAAGGGCCAAGAGTGACAGGAGCTCCAATGTGCGCTAAGTGTTCAAATGTATGCTCTGTCTGGCTTAGAGTTCTAGAACCAAGCAGAGAGAATCAGAGTGATCCGTCTGTTGTTCGTTGGAATCATTCGTTGGTTGTCCGGATTGTCTATGTGAATCGATCATTGGTTGTTTTGATCGTCTCCCTTTTGGAGAGGGTGCATCCCCTTTTATAGATGAAGGGGACAGCTTTACAAGAGAGAGTGTCGAGAGAAAGAGTGTGTGTGTGCTACCTAGTCTTGTTGCCCATGCCATCAGGTACATGGTGGTTTGTCGGCGCCCACAATACTGTTGATGACTGGATGCATGTGGTTGGTTCCACCGTGTTCTTCTGGTATGGCCAATGTCGACGCCTACCATACTGTAGGTCAAATGTCGGCGCCCACAACACTATTGGTGTTCTGACATGTCTGGAAGGTTATAAAGTACCCTTCTGACATGACCTGATAGTACTGTCCTACAGGTGTGCAGGTATTGCGGTTGATTAGAGCACCCCACCTTACTTGCTCTATCTCTTTCCTGGGTCTTCACCGAGCGGGCATCCCCTATCGATCGTTCCCCAGTCGGCTCCGGCCTCTAAGTCGGAGAAGAGCTGTAAGCAGAGGTTTGTTTTTTTTCAGTCGGAGAAATCGGGTCGGAGTCGGAAGCGAGCATCATCCTCTCCTTGACCAGGCCTTCCGGTCGGAGAGGTGGGTCAGAGTTGGAAGCGAGCGCCATTCCTCCTTTGCTAGGCCTTCCGATCAAAGAGGCGGGCCGGAGTCGGAACCGAGCGTCGTTCCTCCTTGACCAGGCCTTCCGGTCAGAGAGGTAGGTCAGAGTCAAAAGCGAGCGCCGTTCCTCCATGGCCAGGCCTTCCGGTCGGAGACTGGATCGCCCTTCTGGCCTGTCGTTAGGTTTTTGGGCCAGCCCAGAAGTTGTGGGTCATTCGCAATGTTGTCTGCTAGGATGAGCTTTTGCTGGGAAGCAGGTCCATGAGGGACCCTGAGTTTATGAACCCGGCACTCCTGGTTGCTTATGGAGATGCGCACATCTCTAACTATTTGGTTGGTGGAGATTTGATTTCCGGCTACGCTTATGCAGTAACTACCCTTATCTACAGTAACTACCCTCTGATTATGCTTGGATACAAATGTTTGACTCATAAATGAATGCGATGCTCCAGAATCAAACAACTCAACTATGGGATGTTGGTTCACAAGAAACGTACCCGTAGTAACAACTTCACCGATAGGAATTTCTTCAATAGTGGTATTGTTTACACCAAAATTTGGAAGAAGAATTGTAGGAACTCGAAAGCTCCCAAAATCATGTCATCAAGAGATTGATTGCATGAAGGTCAGTATCAGCTGATTCGAATGCAGCACTGGAATCGGCTCTCTTCAGATAGCGCCAGCAGATGACGACAAAAGCTACGATCGGCACCGAGAAGAACATGTTGGCCTCTACAAAAAGGGAAAGATTAGAGTCTAATTTATATTAAATTAGGAATGTTTTCTCTTAGGCCAAAAAATTGTGATGAGTCGTGCTTAAGTAGGACTCATGCGTAGGTTCCGGGTATAAATATTGAACCCCGGCTATTGTAAAAAAAACACACAATCAATCAAATACAAGTTACTTACTTTTTTCGGCTCTGGCCACCCCTTAGGAGTAGGAGTAGAGTAGATCTCAGCGAGTTCTTCAGCATGTAGGGCTGCATTAGTCCGGTCGACCTCCGGCTTGTTTGTAAGTACTGTCATGGCTTATACTTCTGTTCGTACGGCTGCATCAATCCGGGCAACCTCCACTATGACTCTGGTATAAGTTAGTTATCGACTCTTGTTTAGTTCAAGTAAGGATGCATCGATCCGGTCGACCTCCACTGCTCGAACTAGATTAAGCTCAAGTTATCGGCTCTATCTAAGGGTGGCGTCCTTCGGATAGATTCATTAAGTTACCGATATTGCTTATTGCTTTCATTGTTTATTTAATTATAGCAATATGACTTCGCCCGATTGGGATTAATCTAGACCGGCCTTATATCCTGTTTAACCCATCATTTATTAATCTAAACTGATCTAATCTGCACCTTAAACGATGAGTTATGTTTTATCAGTTGTTTTATGTCAATCTTGATCGTGCATAGTGTGCGGTTAAGGTATGTCTAGTCTTGAATAGATCTATTGGCTAACGAAATCTGTTCCATGGCATGTTATCACGGCCTGTGTGATTCTGCCTCACACCCCACTATTACCACCATGGAGTGGGGATCGTTATTTGGCAGATCTGTTCCTAATAGGGCATGATCTTAATTGTATGTTATGCCTGAATCGGCTGTTATAGCCGATATCGAGTGTTTTCACATATGCAGCTCACGTCACGAGACCGTTGAAGTAAAGATAGGTTAAAGATGTGTTAGCCCCATGATCTTATTATTGTATTACGGCCTGCATGATTCTGCCTCATGCCCCACTGATATTAGTAATAAGTTAGGGTCATCGAATTTATTGCTGTTTCTATGGCCTGCATGATTCTGCCTCATGCCCCACTGGTTATAGCGATGGATGAGATCTAATATGTTCATAGATTTATCTCTATTAAATGGTTAAATGATAATGGGCTGAATTTTCATATAAAAAAGGGATTTGGTTACTTGCAGTCATTGGCTTAGCATAAACTGATTAGTGTTGACATCCTATTGCCATTGACTAATATTTGTTTAAATAATGATATTCATCTTGAATGATAACCAATTTTTCTTCCATAACTCCATGAGCTTTAACTGATTTATTCTTATGAGTATGCTGGAATCGGCTATTTAGTCGATCTCCTTCCACATCGGCTCTAAGAGCCGCACATTCAGGACTGTCTGGCAACACCGGCATGTTCCGCCTTAAATTACTGATTAGCTTTCTCTCCTTGTCAATTACAGGGTCAAATTGACTGGCATATCTCAAGAGGAGTGCGCAGGATCGATAATCCCTACATTGAAGCTAGGTAGATCTCTAGCTCCATCGAGCGGACCCTTCTAGCTTACTCGTGTGCCTTGGCACGGGACGAAATTTTGTGCTGACACACGTTCTGGCATGCCCGGTGGGACCCCACTATCGTCATGGCGGCTCATAACAACAGCGACATCCTTAAGGTACCTTACGAAGACTTACCTGATGGAGATAAAGATGTCATCAGCAAAGGTATAGAAGAATTTTAGAACAAGTGTTTGTTGTCCTACACCAAAACACGCGACAATATAATTGTTCAAAAATATCAACTACCAAGAGTTCTATTGCACGGGCAGACAGATGCAGATGAAACTAAAGACAGTCGTTTCTTCACAGAAGCTATAAACAAATCTGTTCATGATGCTATATCGAACCCTAATGAATTTTTCTTGAACACATTCCACAACACCATGAAAGAGGTGTTTCATGGGTTTCTAGTTGATCAGGTTGGACCGGCTTATTACAACATTCCACATCCATCGACTCAAGGGACTAATCAAACTAGTACCAGCCATCAAGAAGTAGCACCAGCTGGTAATGATGATGTCCATGTAGTTCAGAGTTCATCTGAGCAAGCTCAAGGTGTTACTATGAATCAGATACAATATAATCCTAGATCATCAGTACAACATATGCAATAGTCGGCGGGGCAAGGTCAGAACCAGATGATTAATTTTGGCACATCAGGCAACATACCGTCGTCGGCTCAAAAAATAGTACCATCAATTCAAAGGATTCATCGAGATATAGATCCTCACGTCTACAATCAGAGACTTCAAGCAGCAAACCAGCAAAGGACCCAGCAGATAGATATTCCACAGGGGTATCATTATGGCATAGATTATAACACCCTTAACATGATTCCGAATCTAGGGTATCAAGGCACATGGGATTTCAATCCATAGATGGATCAGCAAGTGCAAAGAAATCCAAATTCACATGCTGATGAGTTATTGCTAATGGTGACTGAGATGATGAAGAATCAGTTCGGTCTGAAGCGGGTTGACCTTCTCATACAAATGCCCATATCTAGAATGGTATAATTTGGTCGCTCTTCCTACAAATTACAGGCTCCCAGAGTTTGCTAAGTTCACTAGCCAAGACAGCAAAAGCACAATAGAACATGTCAGTCGGTATCTTACACAGTTGGGTGAAGCATCCGTTGAAGAGGCCCATCAAGTTTGTTTCTTCTCCTTGTCCCTGTCAGGGCCAACCTTCACTTGGTTTTCAACATTGCCAGTCAACTCCATTGCCAATTGGGCTGACCTATAAAAGAATTTCATACATATTTTTAAACTAGGACTGGTGAAAAGAAGATTGCCGATTTGACAACTATAAGGTAGAAAACTAACAAATCGGGCACTGAGTTTCTTCAGAGGTTTCGAGAAACTAGAAATTTGTGCTTCTCATTAAATTTGGCTGATGATCAGCTAGCCGCTTTGGCTGTTCAAGGGATGCTGCCAACATGGAAAGAAAAACTGCTAGGACAAAAATTGGACAACTAGGGTCAATTGGCTCAACGAGTGGCGGTGCTCAATAGCCAATTCTAGAGTATGCGCAGAGATACCCGATTCCAGAAGAGTACCATAGTGGCCGAAGCTTATAATCCATATTTAGTCGATGATGGCTACGAAGATGAAGAAGAAGAGGTTGCCATGGCTGAATGAAATTGGGGCAAAAAGACAATAATGGTGCCAAATCCTTAGGGAAGAGGAGTCGAGGAGAGCTATGACTTTGACATCACAAAATCAGACAAGCTCTTCGATTTCTTGCTTGAGAAGGGACAGATCAAGTTGCTCGATAATCATGTTATGTTGCCCCCTGATCAATTGAAAAATAAGAAGTTCTGCAAGTTTCATAATGCTACTTCTCATTCCACTAATGCATGCAGAATTTTCCGGTAGCATGTACAGAGGGCTATTCAGCAAGGAAGACTCAAATTTGATACGCCCCGGAAAATAAAAGTTGATGATAATCCTTTCCCAAGAGATCAAAACATGGTCGATGCTAGGCTGCTCAAAGGAAAGACTAAGGTCCTGACATCAACCAAATCAAGAGAAGCTAGAACAAGCGATCCCTAGAGGCAAATATTGGCTGACGAATATAGATAAATTAGAAAACATCACGACAAGCAAAAGAGCCGATATGAGTAGGGAGAAATGCCAAAAGATGGGGCGACAAAGCCGCGGGTTACATCTTGAATTCTATTGAATAAATGGAAGCGGCGGAAGGAAAAGGATTATCAGCGTTGGTTAGAAGAGTGAGAATACCAGTGTCAACAGGAAAAAGAGAGGTATGAAATAAAGCAAGCTGAATCACATTGGAATTGTCCTTTCTTTAGACATTGCTGGAACAAAGCTTTGAAATTGCCTACCAGGAATAACTATCCAGAGTGCAGCGATCAATATTGGGAGTTTAGGCAATCTCAAGCCAACCACCGGTCTATCCATGCTCAAGATGCATATCATCATAATAACATGGATCTGCGCTTAAAAAATGGAAGTATTCATAATCAGCTTGGAAAAAGAGTTGTTGATCAAAACTGGGTGGATTATGAAGAAGAAAGTAATGAAGAAAAATATGTTTGGCAGGAAGACCAATGGTGTCTAGGAGGTTTGACAAGAAGCTAGAAGAGAAGGTTAAAACGCCTAAGGAACAGAGAGTTGGAACAAGCTCAAGCATCTGGTAAACCTTAAGTATGGCGTGCTAAGCAAACAGCCGATAGAAGGCAACCATCTGCTAATATTCAAATGGCTTTTTTGTTGCCATCAGAGTTCAGAGCTCCAGCAGATCAAGAAGTTTACTCATATTTTGATGAATCAGAGTATGAGGAGATAGTTGCCAAGGTAACAGTTATACCACAGGCTATGCTTGATAAACCAGTCAACCATCAGCACTTAAAGGCTTTATATGTGAAAGGTTTTGTTGATGGGAAGCCGATGAACAAAATGTTGGTGGACGGAGGTGCTTCTGTCAACCTCATGCCTTACGCCACTTTTCATAAACTTGGCAAGGGACCAGGAGATCTGATTGAGACCGACATGATGCTTAAGGACTTTGGGGGTAATGCGTCTAAGACCCGAGGGGCAATGAACATCGAACTAACAATCGGGAGTAAGACTCTGCTTACCACGTTCTTCGTCATCGATGGAAAAGGGTCATACAGTTTAATCCTTGGTCATGATTGGATTCATGCGAACTGTTGTGTACCATCGACCATGCAATAGTGTTTGATTCAATGGCATGGAGATGATGTCGAGCTGGTTCGCGCTGATGAGTCTATGAGTATCGCAACAGCCGATCCAGTCTTTTGGGAACTAGGAGACTTCGAATACTTTTCTAGCAATATATAGGAAGGAGGCTTCATTAGAGTCAATAATGAAAGCCAACAGCCGATCCAAGCAGTCGGCTTTGAAAATTTGTCTTAATGGATAATCCAATAGATGGTACAGATGGCAAACTAGGACGTGGCTTCACGTCGGCCGATGAATTAGAAGAAGTAGATATTGGTTCTGGAGATAGACCTAGGCTGACGTATGTAAGTGCCAAGTTGGATCCTGAGTATAAGCGAGAGTTAGTTGATTTATTAAAGGAATTTAAAGACTATTTTGCTTGGGAATACTATGAGATGCTTGGTCTAGACCGATCAATTGTTGAACATCGGTTGCCAATCATACCTGGGTATCGGCCGTTTAAACAAGCTCCATGGAGATTCAACCCGAACGTGCTTGATGATATAAAAAAGGAGACTGAAAGCTTACTAGAAGCAAAGTTTATCCGACCATGCCAATATGCAGAGTGGATATCGAATGTTGTCCCTATGTATAAGAAGAATGGAAAATTAAGAGTTTGCATCGATTTCAGGGATCTGAACAAAGCCACACCCATGGATGGTTATCCGATGCCGATAGCTGATTTGTTAGTAGATGCAGCAGCCAGGCACAAGGTTATTAGCTTCATGGACGGCAATGTAGGATATAACCAAATTTTCATGGCTGAGGAAGACATAGCAAAGACCACTTTCAGGTGCCCCTGCTCAATCAGTTTATTCGAGTGGGTTGTGATGACCTTTGGTCTGAAGAATGCCAGTGCAACTTATCAAAGGGCAATGAATTATATTTTTCATAAGTTGATCGGCAGGATTGTTGAAATCTACATTGACGATGTGATGATAAAATCCAAAGTTTACAAGGAGCATCTAGCTAATTTGCGGGAGACTCTAGAATGCACAAGAAAACATGGTCTAAAGATGAATACTAATAAGTGTGCTTTTGGAGTGTCAGCTGGACAATTCTTGGGTTTCATGGTCCACGAGAGAGGAATCGAAGTTGGTCAAAAAAGCATAAAAGTAATTGATGAGGCAGTTCCCCTGACAACTAAAACAGAGCTACAATCTTTGCTGGGTAAGATTAATTTCATCAGAAGATTCATTTCAAATTTGTCGGAAAGAGTTCTGCCATTTTCTCCCTTGTTGAAGTTGAAAAATGATCAAGAATTTAAGTGGGGTGACATACAACAAAAGGCGTTTGAAGAGATAAAAGAATATATGAAATATCCACTTGTGCTGGTCCCTCCTCAGCAAGGTAAGCCTTTTAAGCTGTACATATCGGCTGATGACAAGACAATTGGATCGGCCTTGATGCAAGAGTTTGAAGGAAAAGAGCTAGTTGTTTTCTATCTGAGTAGAAGACTCCTGGATCCAGAGACAAGATATTTTCCCACCAAAAAGTTATGCTTGTGCTTTATTTCTCTTGCACTAAGTTGCGACACTACTTATTATCGGCCGAATGTACGGTTGTTTCTAAGGCTGATGTGATTAAGCACATGTTATCAATGCCAATATTGAATGGGAGAGTGGGAAAGTGGATTCTCGTGTTATCGGAATTTGACTTGAAGTATGAATCGGCTAAAGCAGTCAAAGGACAAATAAGGGCCGATTTTGTTACCCAGCATCATAAGCCAAGCATTGATTATGTAGAGCCGATACCTTGGATGTTATTCTTTGATGGATCATCATGCAAGCAAGGTGGTGGCATTGGTATTGTTATTATTTCGCCTCGGGGGGCAAGTTTTGAGTTTGCTCTTCCAACTGAACCAATGATTACCAACAACCAAGCGGAATTTGAGGCTATTCTTAAAGGACTTCAGCTTCTTCATGAAGTAAAGGCTGAAACAATTGAAATATTCAGAGATTCATAGTTAATTATCAATCAGTTGGTCGGCCTGTATGAATGCAAAGAAAATACTTTGAAAGGATACTATGATGAGTGCCAAAAGTTGGTCAAGGAATTTCTTCATGTCTCTTTTCAACATATTCCGAGAGCACAAAACTAAGAGGCTAATCGTCTAGCTCAAAGTGCGTTAGGATATCGAGTGTTTCGAGAAGTCTTGAGTAGTGAAACCTTGAATGATGATTGGTGAGTCGAAATAGCCGATTACCTTAGAAATCCATCACAGAAAGTTGCTAGAAAGCTAAGATATAAATCGACTAAGTATGTTTTACTAGATGATCAACTGTATTACAAAACAGTCGATGGGGTATTGCTCAAATGCCTAAATCAAGAGGAAGCTAAGGTGTTAATTGGCGAGGTGCATGAAGGGATATGTGGAGCTCATCAATCGGCTTATAAGATGAAATAGATTATTCGTAGAACTGGATATTTCTGGCCAACAATATTGGAAGACTATTTTGAATATTACAAGGGGTGCCAGGACTGTCAATGTTTTGGTAATGTCCAGAAATTGCCTGCATCGTCCATGAATCCAATAATCAAGCCATAGCCGTTTCGAGGTTGGGGAATTGATTTAATTGGCCAGATTTTTCCGCTCTCAAGCAAAGGACATAAGTTCATATTGGTGGCAACAGATTACTTCACTAAATGGGTTGAGGCAATTCCTTTGAATACGGTAACCTCAAAGAACATGGTTGATTTTGTCAAGGAGCACATTGTGTATCGTTTTGGGATTCCTCAAACTATAACTACCGATCAAGGGACAATGTTCACATCAGAAGAGTTCGGAGATTTTGCTGCCAGTATGGGAATCAAGCTACTAAATTCTTCTCCTTACTCTGCTCAGGCTAATGGCCAGGCAGAGGCGTCCAATCAGATTATGATTACGCTGATCAAGAAAAAGATTGAGGAATAGCCAAGGAAGTGGCATTCAATGCTTAATGAGGCACTATGGGCATATAGGATGGCCTGTCATGGATCGATTAAAATGTCGCCTTATGAACTTGTGTATGGACATAATGCAGTTCTTCCTTGGGAAGTTCAGACTAGATCAAGGCATGTTATATTGCAGAATGATTTGTTAGCCGAAGTCTACAAGAATCTTATAATAGATGACTTAGAGGACTTGAGTTGCTTTCGGTTGCGTGCTCTTGAAAATATCAAAGCTAATAAATTGAGGGTTGCAAAATATTACAATAAAAAGGTCAAGATTAAGCAATTTTCTGAAGGAGACTTGGTCTGGAAAGTGAAATTATCGATTGGGTCAAAGGATAGTAAGTTTGGCAAATGGTCACCTAATTGGGAAGGACCTTATCGGGTCAAACGTTATGCGCCTGGTAATGCTTATATTTTGGAAACACTAAGAGGAGATGAAGAATTTGGCAGAGCAATCAATGGGAAATATCTAAAGAAATATTACCCTAGCGTTTGGATTAATACTTGACAACCAATTTGTTCGGTCATTGGTTCTAATAGCCGATACCAGAACGGTATCGCCTCTAGTGCAAAAATAAACCCGAAGGGGTAAAAGCCAGTACAATGTGTATCGCCTATGGGAGCAAAGCAAACATGAACAAAGTGATGCATATAATATGAAGTACGAAGCAAAGGAAAATCACTCAAGATGGAGAAATTGTTTGCTAAATATCACCTATTACAAACTACGGGACGGAAAACACTTTGGTTACTATATCATCGCCCTGGGAAATAAAGGCTATGGAGTTGGCGATGCTGAAGAAATCCTCAATCAGGTGCTCATGATCCCCAGGGCGCACCGTGGCTGGAAAACCGTGGGGAAGAAACCGAAGTTTGTGGCCAGAATGGGCTTGCGCAGCAGCCAACGCCATGGCGGCACCATGACAAACGCCATGCAAACCGACCTCCCTGACACAGTTCAGGATGTCATGCAAGTGAACCACCGGGATGGCACCTCTGGCGTTGACGAATCCCGCCGTGTACTCCGCAACCAATCGGAGGTTTTCCAGTTGAGCGGACAAATCGAAAAACATTCAAAGGGGAGATGATCAGAATCTTGAAGATGAAATTGAGAGTTAGCAAAAGTTATGATAGATATCTCACCCATGATTTTGGCCTTGGCCTTGGACAATCTATCCTCCACCGAATCAGCCTCAGGAGGTGACCAGCATTGGACTATGGCCAGAGCCGATTCTGCGAGGGAGAGATAGTCAGCGAGATTCTAGCCATGCCTGTCGATGGAGGCGAGCAGGTCGTCATTGTCGACCCACCTCCTTGGATAGCAGGGAAGCTGGTGGTGAGCTATTGACGATGAGAACCTCGAAGGCTGAATGGAGTCATTCCTATGTCCCGAAGCAGTGAGAGCATCACGAGTTGCACCCTCCTGGTGATGAAGGCGCTAGTGTGATGACGCAGCTCCATTGAGGGCCTCCTCAGTGGACCTCTTGTTGTTCTCCATGATCTCAAACCTATGGGAAAGTAGAAACCGCACTAAAAACATGAAAGGTTTGAGGCGAAGCAGGATGTTTTTCGATCCACAGCTGTGGCCCGTATATATAGCCCGGGAAGGTGAGAAGATAGATTTCGCTGAGGGTGTGGAATTGAAGTCAGATACAGAAATGGATCGACACTCTAGAAATTCAGGGGACAGATAACGAAGAGATACCAGATTCGGACTTATTGCTTCCCATAATTACAAAATATCATGGGATAGATACGAAAGATTTACATTGACCAGCGATCGACCCACCGAGGCTTCTTTGGATTAAAGGGAGTCCGGATCCCCACAAGGCTGAAGGTCATCATGAACCGAATCACATCGACCTGTTGATAAAATTATGCCAGAGAAGGGAAAAAGCTGCCTGCCTAGTAGATGCCCAGCTGATTTCTCGGTGACTGGGAAACTATGGGAAAGAAGCATGTGGCTTTCCCAATGGGCATTTTATGGAGCAAACAAGAGAAAGGTGTCCACACATTTTAGCCCTTGCAAACACTAGAATAGCTCTGTGAGCATGGAGAGAAGACTTAGGTGATATCACAAGAATTCTTCTAACCGCAGTAGTTGATCCTCTTGCTCGATAAGGCGCTAAGATGAGCGACACAATCACCCTATGCACAAGAATTCTTCTAACCACTCAAGATCTTCATGGCAAAAAGATAGACCATGGAGGGTCAGGCGGAGTCAGAGGAACTTGAGGAAGCAGATAGAAGAGAAACATAGCTGAATTGTTGAATTGCTCTCGCCAGAGTCGGATAGACATTTTATAGTCAGCCTAGGAAGATGGATCCAAGCGCCCATGAAGCAATGATGCTCTCATAAAAGTTTTGAAGCATGGGTTCATAAGCTAACATAGACAGTGACAAATAGTAGACCCCAGATCAAGATTCTCTACTCGTGACTGCGGACCTATCGGGGGTACAGACGTGATAATTTTGGAATAAAATTACTTTTATCCCAAAATTGGGGGGCATGTGTTTACACCAAAATTTGGAAGAAGAATTGCAGGAACTCTAAAGCTCCCAAAATCATGTCATCAAGAGATCAATTGCATGAAGGTCGGTATCAGCTGATTCGAATGCAGCACTAGAATCGGCTCTCTTTAGATAGCGCTAGCAGATGACGACAAAAGCTACGATTGGCACAGGGAAGAACATGTTGGACTCTACAAAAAGGGAAAGATTAGGGTCCAAGTTATCTTAAATTAGGAATGTTTTCTCATAGGCCAAAAAATTATGATGAGTCATGCTTAAGTAGGACTCATGCGTAGGTTCCGGGTATAAATATTGAACCCCGGCTATTGTAAAAAAACACACAATCAATCAAATACAAGTTACTTTTTTTAGCTCTGGCCACCCCTTAGGAGTAGGAGTAGAGTAGATCCCGGTGAGTTGTTCAGCAAGCGTAGCTGCATCGGTCCAGCCGACCTCCGACTTGTCTGTAAGTACCGTCATGGCTTATACTTCTGTTTGTACGGCTAGATCGATTCGGTGGACCTCCACTGCGACTCTAGTATAAGTTAGTCATCGACTCTTGTTTAGTTCAAGTAAGGCTGCATCGATCCGGTCGACCTCCACTGCTCGAACTAGATTAAGATCAAGTTATCAGCTCTATCTAAGGGTGGCGTCCTTCAGATAGATTCATTAAGTTACTGATATTGCTTATTGCTTTCATTGTTTATTTAATTACAGCAATATCACTTCGCCCGATTGGGATTGATCTAGATCGGCCTTATATCCTATTTAACCCATCGTTTACTAATCTAAACTGATCTAATCTGCACCTTAAACGATGAGTTATGTTTTATCTGCTGTTTTATGTCAATCTTGATCATGCATAGTGTGCGGTTAAGGCATGTCTGGTCTTGAATAGATTTATTGGCTAACGAAAACCATTCAATGGCCTGTTATCATGGCCTGTGTGATTCTGCCTCACACCCCACTGTTAGTACCATGGAGTGGGGATCATTATTTGGTAGACCTATTCCTAATAGGGCATGATCTTAATTGTACGCAATGCCTGAATCGACTATTTTAGCCGATATCGAGTGTTTTCACATATGCAGTTCACGTCACGAGACCGTTGAAGTAAAGATAGGTTGAAAGATGTATTAGCCCCATGATCTCATTATTGTATTATGTCCTATATGATTCTGCCTCATGCCCAACTAATATTAGTAATAAGTTAGGGTCGTCGAATTTATTGCTGTTTCTATGGCCTGCATGATTCTGCCTCATGCTCCACTAGTCATAGCGATAGATGAGATCTAATATGTTCATAGATTTATCTCTATTAAATGGTTAAATGATAATGGGCTGAATTTTCATATAAAAAAGGGATTCGGTTACTTGCAGTCATTGGCTTAGCATAAATGGATTAGTGTTGACATCCTATTGCCATTGACTAATTTTTGTCTAAATAACGATATTCATCCTGAATGATAACCAATTTTTCTTCCATAACTCCATGAGCTTTAACTGATTTATTCTTATGAGTATTCTAGAATCGGCTATTTAGTCGATCTCCTTCCACATCGGCTCTCAGAGCCGCACATTCGGGACTGTCTGGCAACACCGGCATGTTCCGCCTTAAATTACTGATTAGCTTTCTCTACTTGTCAATTGTAGTGTCAAATTGACTGGCACGTCTCAGGAGGAATACGTAGGATCGATAATCCCTGTGTTGAAGCTAGGCGGATCAACAGCTCCATCGAGCGGACCCTTCCGACTTGCTCGTGTGCCTCGGCACGGGACAAAATTTCATGCCGACAGGTATAGTGCACATGTCCCTGACGCACATTAGAATTACCCTGCTTCTGATTGTTCATCTTGGGATAGGGGCAATTTCTTGCTCAATGGCCGGGCTTGTTGCATTTCTAACACGGCAGGTTGCTGGGTGGAACATTGGAACTTCCTTGTCCTGATCCGCCATTTGGTAGAGCAACAGAATAGGCCTTACAAAACACCTTCTGATTCTAAATAGTTTGCACCTTTTTCTGAGGTGGCCTAAACTTGGGAGCAGGTGGGTGAAACTAAGGTCTCACAGCAACTAGAGCTTTTGACTAAGAAGCGCCTACTTCAAAGGCTCTCTTTCGATTCTTGGATGTAGCATAAATGTTGTTTGGATTGTCTTGAGTTAAGGCATCACTGACAAATTCATTAAAAGTGACAGACTTGTTGTCAGCAAGAGTCTTCATCAGCTTGGGACCAAGCCCCCGATTGAAACTAGCAATTTTCTTTGCATCAGTATCAACAAATTCTTTGGCATATCTTGATAGGTTGTTGAAAGCATGTAAATATTCAGTCAAGCTCTTGGTACCCTAGGTTAGCTTCATAAACTCAGTATGCTTGATACTCATAAGGCCTGGAGGAATATAGTGTCCCTAAAAAGCAGCCTTCAACTAGTTCCAAATAATGTGAGCATTCTCAGGCAGGGTGGCTCAGAGATGACTCCACCAAATGCCTGCAGGCCCATGCAACTGGTGGGAAGCATACTCAATTTTCAATGGCTCTGTCAGCCTTAGCAAACGAAACTTTTGTTCCAGTGTATTCAACCATTCCTCTGATTGGAGTGGCTCTTCAGCCTCCTTGAAAATAGGCGGCTTTATATCCAGGAACTCCTTGAAATCACTGTATTGGTTTGGCTATGCACCCTAGCACTGATGTCTGCCCTAGGCGACTTGTTGCGCCATGGTGCGCATAGCCTCGCCCATAGCACAGTGCCCTTCAGCAAGCATAGCCATCAACTCTGCCGGAGTGGGTGTTGGCGGTGGTGGCAAATCTTCATTGTCATGACCATTCAAGCCACTACCCCTGGCACCATCATTCCCATTGTTCCCATCGGCTCCAGAACGGGTGCGAGGCATATGTAGAATTGCAACAATAAGTAATTATTGATGATGTCGAAAAATTGTAGAAGAATTGTATAATTATGCCAAACTAAATTTACTAGAGAGAATATAAATTCATACAATAAAACAGAGGCACAATAATTCATTTCTACAACCTACATCACCAATTATATCACTTAACGCCATTCGCAATGCATTCCGTATATGCCAAATTGCTTGTCAACACAATGGGCATTAATTAAAAGTGCAACCACAATATGGATTACATGGAAAGTTTCCAGAGTACATCAAAGGGTACACCATGAGATCGAACTAAATTACGAGTTCATTACATAAATGATTGAAGATAGAGAGCTAATGCATCTAGTTAGATACTAAAGCTAAGCTACTCCTTGTGGTGGTCGCTGTCGAGGTTGGACACACCATCACCGTGGTTGTCCTGAAAAGGCTCAATCTCCTCATCTTCAGGCTCGTCCTTGATGTCCACCTCCATGCCATCGTCCTCGGCAATCAACACATTGGGATCTTCTTCCACCGCTAGAGCATTTGGAGGAAGAATTGGGTTCACCATGTTGTTGAGATGATGAACATCCAACTGAAGCTCCTCAACCTGGCATATAAGTTCCTGCTCTCTGTGATCAAACTCTGTTACCTGCCTAGTAGCTTGAAACACCGTCTAGATTCTAGCTGGCTCCCTAGTCTCAGCAAGACGAATAGCCTTGTCTCTCTCCACATGGATCCCCTAAACCTCTGCTATGGCTGCATCCCTCTCAGCAACAGCACAGACAAACTGCCCCCAACGAGCTTCTAAGGCTGTCATATAATTACCTATCTCATTCTGAGCTGCTCTAACTGCCCTTCTGTGCTTGCACACACGTTCTCACATCCTACGCTGTGCAGCCTATGCTCTTTGGAGCTCTTGCATATAGTTGATGTAGCTATCCTAGCGAGAGTAAAACATCTTCATAACAGCATACATGTCACTTGTGGTAGCATTACCACTTCTTGCTCTTTCATCTCGGTCTCTAACCAAAGCATTACCGCCTGGTTGGGTCCAAGCGGTCTGAGATGGGTCCACTTGAGGAAAGGATCCGGCAGGACCGTTGACAAGTTCATCCCCAAACTCCTGACATATCTCACTTAGGACCTCGAAAGCTGCAACTTGGGCACCCTCCCAAGGTGTCTGTCCATCTGACTCCACACTCTAGCCTTGCCACTGTGGGTGATCAGCACGGGCTAGGATAGTCACCCGTATGCCGTACCACTGTTGTCCGTTAGTTACCACTTCGCTACAAAAGTAACAAGGCAGTTCCGCATACCTGACCGAGTGAAGTATCCTCCATAGTAGGGTGGGAGTTCCAAACAGTGCCAAAAGGTGTCACTCGCAACAGGGACTCCTGGGGCTGCCATCTGTATCAAAATGGTATCACTCCTGTGAGACAACACAATCATAGAAAAAGGGTTACATAACATAATCTAAAACTTAAGGGGACAAACAATGTAATGATATGAATGAATGATTTATCATGATGCATGCACGTTCCATACCTCCTCGCAAACTTAGAAAAAATTAAATCCTTAACGATATATGCGATGGTATACATACATCCTCTCAATATAATCGTAACTACACGAGCTACATGTTTTGTTGTTAGCATACCTGCAGAAGATTCATTTCAGCCCATCCCAACAATTAGATGTACAAGAATGTATTCATGGGCTCTTGGTTGAATATTGAAGAACAACAGGATGTATGAGAGCGGTAAACTAAACACGTCCATATATATATCCCAATATATATACTTCTATATCAAAGCTACCCGATGATAATTTATTATCCACAATTAAATACGCACCATACACACATGTAAGCATGCATATACAACCATATCAAAGCTAGCTCTCCCCGACCGCACACTCACATCTTGCGGTCATGCCACTCATCAACTTACCTTCTTACCTGGGTGTAGAGGTATTTGATCCATACATTACCACTCAAGCGAATGGCATCCATACAATAGCAGGCCGTATGGACAACGAAAGTAAAAACCCATCCCATGTTAGTACTAAAATAGCCACCTTATAGTCGTTAACTGGGCAAAAAGGAGATGATCACTGGCATACTTTATAATTTTATAATAGAAAACCTTTGTTTTAAATACACATATGACAAGTTTAATGTTGAACCTTGCTCCGATGCTAGCTGTAACAGAACCGTCCAATTTATAAGAGCACAAGTACAATAGCAATCACCGAAGCGATCAAACCATCATACTTGAACCCATATAAACCCTGTAGTCTAATGAAATCACGAAGGATCTCAAACAAACTAGCGTACAAACTAAGATCGTACATGATTCAACACAACCAGTCACATGTTACAACAGGTTTACAAATAGTTCTCAAACATCAGAGTTTCAACAGTGTTATTATAACTCAAATTTAGAAGTAGCGGAAGCAACATAGTTTTGAAACAACATCACGATAGTTCAAATACATAGCCAATTTAGGATCATCTCCTACAAAAGCACATAGAGGAGATGATATAGAATGACCATGCCCTTGGTCTTACTCTCCATCAACAACAAGAGTTATGCAGTGCTTGCAATAACCATGGTACATCACATCATCTGCAATAAATGGGAATAAACCCTGAGTATGAGAATATACTCAACTAGACTTACCCATCAAAAACCAAAATAATAAGACACCAAGGAGTATGCATGGCTTTAAGAGGTGGAGTTAGCTTGACAACATTTTGCATAAAAGCTTAAGTAATATAACTAGGAGATTTAGTACCTCTAGCATCAATTTCAAGTTCTCACTATCCAGGAGAGACGGTGATTCGAATCGATTCCTACCCAGCTGACGAATTTATTCCTAACACAAACCGAGGCACACCACACGAAGGTAGCCTCAGGTCACCCGGCTATATCATGCAGGTGATTAGTTATTCGCCTATATCATGCAGGTGACAGGTAATCACCCGGCTTCTACCGACTAAGCATGGCTAAGCACATATTTGATCCTGAACCTACATAGGATTTAAGATATATATATATATATATATGGACAAGGAAGATATATGCAACAAGTGGTTCCAATCAATTCCTAGTAATTAAAGCATCAACATAAAGGACTAAAGTTGATAGTTCAAAAACATAGGAGGCTTAGAATGCTCTGGGGCTTGCCTTTCACAAAGGTGGCAGGCTAGTGATCTGGGCACTCTAGCAACTATTCACCATCAGGCACGCCTTCTCCTGGGACCTCCTGTTGCTGCACTTCCTGTTGCTCTTCCTGGGGATTGGCTTTGTACTCCAACATGGTGATTTCTTCCGTCGCACCTATTGCTTGCATATGCAAAAAGGGAGAATCATGAATGCATAAGAAGGGTCATGGATGACATGCCATGATAATGCACATGGTTAAATGATGACTATCATATTAGGTCATTCGGATGATATAAGGTTAAATTCTTATTTACTGAGTAAGTGCATATCTCTTCTCTAGAAATTTTAAGAATCCACACTAAGTCCATTTCTGGACCCCAGCACAACAGCTATAAGTTTAGATCATCACAAGAGTTATACTCAACCAAATGCTATGATCCTAGACTTTATAGAAATATTATAAAATTCCCTACAACTTTTATTTAATCACCAAAAGCTCATTCCATAATTATCCTAGCAAAAATAGGTAAACTTACCAGGTCAATCCAGAAATTCTAGAGAGTAAGCATTTCAAAAGACCAACTTCTAACAGCTATAACTCTCAAACCTTTTGGCCTATTGCCCTAAAATTTTGACACAAGCTAGATAAAGAAATTCCCTACAACTTTGTTATTAACCATTTTTACAGCAAACTCCATTTTACCTATTTAAAACACCTAGCAACAGAATCTGTCCAAACAATTCTTATAATTGAATTTTAGAGCCATAATATTTTACTGCATCCTAGAAATCAAAATTGGGCACAACCAAAGGTACCAACAGTTCATAGGTATCATACACACTCTAGAAAATATGATGGTCAAGCCCAAATAAATTATTTAAATGCCTTTATTAATTTATTTGAACACTAAGGTGAAATAAAGAAAATATATCAAAAGTGTACAATAAATTCTGAGAAAATTACAGTAGTCTACATATGACCCTAGTAGGCTACAGAAAAATTTCATGCCATTAGGATAAGTAGAACACCCTTTACATAAATGACAAGTTATAAGGGCTGATTTTAGTGAAAATAGTTATCCGTATTGAAAAGTGTCAAATAATAGATTTCATATTTTTCCTAGCTTTCCTAAAACCGATTAACACTGTTCAAAAATTTGCATGGCAATATGTTACTTATTTTTATCCTTATGAATTTTCTCAGAAAACATCATTTATTAAAAGATAAATAGAAAGACCCTACTACAATCAAGTTTACTACAAGTTCAACAATTTTCCTAACAAGAGCAGGTCAACACAAGATCAGCAAAATTGGAATCACAATTTTATCACTTTCCTAGCTCAAGTTATACATTTTACAAGATTACAAATAATTTAAAAGCACTTATCTAGGTCCATTTAATTCTCCTAGAAAAACATCCCAAACAGTAAGTTTAATATTTTTATCAAATACTACACTTCATGATGAATCCAACAAAATTTGGTTCACCCCATTTGGACACTCCTAGCTCTAGATATGAATTTTTAAAGTTGGTATTCAAATCTATGAAAAATAAGAAAAATCAATACAACACAGTGATTGACACATGGGGCCTGCTAGTCAGCAGGACCCACGCGTCAGCGACAGAGAACATAGGCGGCGTTTGATCGGCGATAGCTCACCGAAAGGTGAGGTCTCCGGTGGTAGCATCACCAATGTTGCACTCCCCGCACCAGCTGGCGGTGCAGCGACGACGGTGCTATGCGGTGGCGGAGCTGGCGGTGGCAATGGCGAGCATGGCGCTCCGCTGGTGGGTGCGAGAGCGATTGAGGGAGAGGAAGTGAGCGAGAGAGACGCATATGAGCGCGTTGTGGCGATAATGAGGCTCTCCCTGGCCAGATTGGTGGGGCCCATGCTGGCTTACGGCTGCCAAATGGTGGGTGCGGCCTGATGGCGGTCGGCCACCACCGGCCTGCCAAACATGACATGAGCCTATTTCAGACGACTAAAACCGTCCCCTTCCTCACTCGATATCTCTTAAACCAGCGCGATTCAGCAAAAACCATAAGAATCAAAGTTGTAGAGCTACATGAGTACTCCAACTTTGCTTAAATGAGTTTATGAGCTACTACATGACAAACATCGGTACATTGAAACTGCAAATCAATTCCGGACTTAGAAAAATTTTCAAGTGCTAGAACATTATTTTGTTGCTACTTGTGAGCTGTTTTTGAGCATGCTATGCACCGAATTATGTCTTGACCTAAAAATAAAAGTTGTTACTCTAGTCAAGTACTACAACTTTGCTTAAGGGTGCACTGCCATGCAAACATTCTATGCTATGGTTCAACTTAGGTCAAACATACAACTTGAAAATAATAAGTTACACTATAACCATGACCTAGAGGCCAAATTGGTCCAAACCATGAATACCAAAGTTGTTCCATATGATATTCTAAACATGTTTAGGGTACTCCTAAGGTCCCACAAGCATTTTATACATTGGTCACATGAAACCCTAGCCTATGTAAAGCGTTTAGTGACAACACACGTGATATAAGCAATCATAGAGATAAAATTTGAGATGCTCATGCTCATGAATGATCAATGATGCTTGTGCTCATGCAATGCCAATGCCAAATGCATGCTTAACACTATGGTGTTACACCACGCGCCTCACCAAGGTGCTGATGGATGGCGGCAGCGGCCTCAACATACTCTACGCCAGCACCCTAGATAGGATGGGCATCCCACGGAGCAGCATGTGCCCCAGCAAGGCGCCGTCCTATGGGATCATCCTGGGAAAGGAAGTTGTGTCCTTCTAGCACATCTGGCTCAACGTCACCTTCGGCCAGCCAGACAACTTTCACAAGGAGCCGCTCACCTTCAAGGTGGTCGACTTCCACAGCGTCTACCATGCTCTCTTGGGCTGGCCATGCTTCACCAAGTTCATGGCTACCCCCAACTACACCTATCTAAAGCTGAAAATGCCCGACCCCAAGGGAGTCATCACCGTCAAAGGTAGCTTCAAACAAGCCTCCAACTACGAGCAGGACTGCGTCGCCCAAGTGGACGTGCTCATCACCCCCTGTGCTCTTGACGGCCTCGGTCGCAACATGGAAAGGGCGCCGGTGAAGGAAGCAGCCAAGGTAGCGGCGTTCCCCGGACACCCAGGCATCGGCGAGGCGGCCATGACTCCTGGTGGCAGCAATGGCTCGGTTGGCCCCTCCATCCAGGCGCTTGCCCCCCTAGAAAGGGTTGACCTGATCAAGGTGAGTTCCATCCTTTCCCCATGAGGGAAGGCCACCACCAAGCCATTCACCCAGAAGCGCCGTCTCCTGAGCTAGTGCCCGCCTACCGACCTCCTTCGCTGGCCTACCTCTCCAACAACAAAAACCAAGATAAATCTCATCCTCCTGACCTTCTTACTTCGCTTGCCTTCCCAACTGACTCCTTTGTCCCGAGCGACTCTAGGTGTTTCTCTCTTTGAAGGAGGATCGCAGCAGAAGGCCCCCAAGCGAGGCAAGGACTGAATGGATAGAGCATGGGGAACAAGTAAAAGGTTGGCAAGGTGCTAACGGAATGGTCCTGGCTACCATGTTACCGTCTATGTCCCCTTTCCTTTCTCTTGTGTCCATTTCATTCATTTGTAGCTATCTCTGTGCTTCCTAATCATTCATCAGATCACATCTCCCAGCCACATGACGGTACTAGGGCCCCCAAGAGGGGCATTCCTAAGGGTTCTAAGGCCGGCCCAAGATGCATCAAGGCTGCCCGAGGCACCTAAAGTGCGAGGGACACCCATGGTCGGGCACTAGAGGCCTTAGCCAAACACTCAGAAGCGAAGCTAGCCAACCATCGTGCGATATCTGAGTACCGACCTAGAGCCACTCGTGGTGACCCACCGAGGGGGTAGTGTGCCCCTAAGCATTGACAAATAGGCTCGGGAACTATATGAGTGGCTCGGTCGGGAAGTCAAGGATCTCCCCTCTGGGAGACATGACCAGGGCAAGGAGCAACCATAAACCTGGTGTTGTCACGGACTAACCCGCTAGTAGCATGGGTGCGTCGATCTTGGCCACCGAGGCAATCATCGTAATAGCCCATCCCAATGAGGGACCTAAGTCTCCGAGCATGACTCATGAGCAATGAGATTACAAACGAAAGTAATTTCACTTTATTAATTGGGAACGACCCGATTACATTATACGGTGTTAAAAATCGAGACCTACTGCTGCCTATACGGCGGTAGAGACCACAGGGTGCGCCCAACCTTTGGGTTAGGGCCCTAAGGTGCATATGGCTTAGGCAAGCAGCCACCCGAGCCTCTGCCTTGGCCAGTGTGGGAGGGGCAGCGACCGACGCGTCATGGTTCCCCTTCCCTGTCAGAGGAAGGAAGGATTCCAGTGACGTCGCTAAAATCCTTCCACCCTCTAAGAGAGGGGAACGCGACACACACATCTAGCATCATGTTGTCGCCCCTCCTTTGCTAGAATCCTTCCACCCTCATTGGAGCGATCGCTCGACGAAGGAGGCTAGGCTCACTCGAACGGAGGCGTCGCACTTCATCATCGCCATGGCCACTGGGAGTTGGATCTTTGAGGAAGAAGAGAAGGAGCCCGAGGAGGGATAGAAGGCACCGCGTCCCCAGGGCCCCTCTTTATAGCCCCAGTCAATGCGCTATGAGCGGCTCTAGGCCCTCTAATCAACCATCGATGGCTAAAGAGGCCTCGGGGATGGTGGCCACGCAGTAAAGACAGAGTCAGGAGGGCATTGATAATGAGTCAAGTCCCCACTCCACTTTCGACCAAGCGTGCCACCCACTCTGCGCATGCCTTCTCATGGGACTTGAGGGGATTCGACTGCCCTCGAGACCACCGGCCACCATCAACGGCCCAGATCCACGCGCACCAAGTGTCGTAGCTCCTCCTTTGCTAGATCTGCTCTAAGTGGCCTGACGTCCCATCTCCCAAATGAAGTAGGACAGCACAGGAGGGCACGCCATAACTCCTCTACCTGGCATGGCAGCCTAGGGGTCATCAAACAGACTGCTTAGAGCATCATCGAAAGGGACATGCCCAGAAGCCACCATGCCCACTGATAAGAAGGCCCCATGATGGCCTCGGGGGCTACGCCGGCTCCCCAGATGGAGCAACTCGACCCCCCAATCGACGGGTGTCGCGGTTATAACCCCGGAGTGCCTCAATGTACTGATTAGTTAGTAGGCCACGTGGTCTGCAATACGCTAGCTGGCGAAGGCCCAAACAATCGAGGCCCAGCCGAGCTGCAGCAAGCTAGGCTGGACACTAGGGCCAGGGTCGGCCATGACCTCTTCATCCTGCCTTAGCCACACGGTGCATGAAAAGCGCATGACCTCGCCCCTATCATGACCCCTATAAAGGATGGGGAGAGGTCAAGCCCCGCTAAGTACACCTACTCTAGCAAGGGCAGGTTTGCCTCACTGACCCCGCGAGGACCGAGGGGACAATAGTCACCTTGGTCTAGTTAGATGTCAGCCCTGCGCCACAAAGGTCGAACAAGACAACACCGCCCTAAGGCGATGACGATAGGCATGACAACCACCGGCTAGATATGGCCCGACAAGACACATGTATGATCTCACCTACTATGGGATGGGATCCATGATGGGGGCCATGACTTAAAGGCCACCCGGACCAACAAAAGCCATGCCCCCAATGATCGGTATCGTGGCCTTCAGCTCCTCAAAGATGATCAGACGATCGATGACCTAAGGGTGGCTACCAACTCATGTACCGGGCCCTAAGAAACTAGGAGACAAGGACAAAGACCATGATGGAGATCACATCCCCAGGATGGTTGGTGAACTACCACCGTGCCTATAGGGCCACCACGGCCAGCATAGTAGGCACCATGTCACACCCTGCTATGACGTGGACATAAGGCCATGACGACAGCCATGCCCAGAGGTGCTCCACAAGATGGCGTAGCTTGCAAGCCAAGTTAGCTAGGACCTCCCTTAGGCTCATGGCCCTTTGGTCAGGAGAACCTCCAACTTTGTATGCGGCATGGTCCCGAACTCTATATAAGGGCAGTCGGGGCACCCTATCTAGACATTCTAAGTCCCTACTCATTCACTCATTCTCCATTGTAGTAGGGCTCCTGAAGCTTCACTTCAGTAAGCCCTTCTCCTAGCTTAGGTTCTCCTACCTCTTCCACCATTCTTGCACCCCCCATTGTAAGAACTTCAGAGCATTCACGCGAGGAACTTACACTCAATCAACTCTGAGACTAGACGTAGGGCCCTGGCCTAAACCAGTATAAATTCAAGCGAGGAACTTGCACTGGACCAGCGCGGCAATCATATAAGTTTACTAGACTGGTTTATGAAACACCGATAGTTAGCGTGTCAGGTAGGGGACAGTCGTGCACTCTTGATTGTTAAAGGAAGCGATGGCTCCTCACACCATCGGTGGACTCGCTCGCAGAATCACCTATGACGGCCACATCCGCCACAAAAACTATGAGCCCATCGGTGCCAAAGGACCAGTGCCCGCGTCCTCCTATAGCCATGGCTTAGACCTCCACACTAGAAATCTAGATCCCACGGCCCACAGTGGGCACACTCATGGAACTCCCCTCGGGTGCTACATTCCACAGTTCACCTATCCAAATGGGCCAATACCCTCACTCATCGTTGGACGTGGCTAGGACTCCCGTCCAGGAAACCAAAGGTCCACAACTCATAATGAACACACTCGGGAATGGCCTTGTCCAGCCACATCCCTTTGGGGAACCACACGGTTGACCACCTTTGAGGGCCAGCGCACACTTCTGCATTCAGTTGTAGCCCGGACCTTCGCCCTGAAGGTCAGGGTCCTATGACCCACGGCGGACATACTCTTGGAACTCCCCACGGGGCTACATCCTAAAGTTCACCTAAGTAGGGGGAGTAGCACCCTCTCTCATCACCAGCCTTGGCCAAGACTTCCACCTAGGAAGCCTGAGGACCGTGGTTCATGGTGAGCTCGCTTGAGGAATGGCCCGCGGTGGCCGCATCCTTCTAGGGAATCACGAGATTGCTCGAACTAATGGGTCAACGCACATCTTTGGATACTGCCCAGTCCAGACTCGCCGCATGGGGAAACTAGACTCAACGGTCAAACCACGCCCTGGACAACACCTCCGCTGTTAGCGGGACACAACAAGCCAGGGCGCGCATGAGCAACAGAATCAACCATCGCCGCACAATGGTGTCATAGGTGATTGGGAGGCTGGCCACTGCCATGCCACATAAGGCCAGGCCCTGAGCCTAGATCTGATCCTGCGTAGTCGCACGAAACGTTTCCGCAAACTATCAGCCATTGCTCGGATGCACATGCACCGAAGGAAGTGGGCCCCCGACCACTCCACGCGCCACAACAAGTGGATCGAACCACGATGCACTCAAAGCTAGCTCCCACAGCGCCAGGTCATGATAGCTCCCCATCAAAAGCAGAAACTACAACCAAAGGCAAAGACGTGGTGGCAACGAGGTCGTCGCGCCAGAAGGATTCGAGCTTAGGAACACACAAATGCTCTCGGTCAGAGGCTACAGCAAGCCGGACACGAAGAAGTCATCCCCAGGGGCTCGCGGGTCCTATGAGGATGTCAAGCCAGTAGGGACCAGCCCAAGGTAGACCAAGAAGCAGATCCACGCCAGCCATGACCATTCCAAGCGGTGACGGGGCATCCCCGTCAGCTCATGACCCAGGGGCCACAACAACCCCATCACGAGCAATCGCTCGGGGGCTCGCCGTAGCTCGAACAACGACAACCAGTCCCACAACAACTTCCGGTACATCGGTCAATAACATCATCTTTGACTCTAGACGCTCTACCCAAACACGTCCACATACACATGTAGGCTCACCCCTAGCTTAAGAAAATCATGACCAACTCACAGAGCAAACCACAGAATAGTGCGCTCGAGCACCCCATCTAGGAGCCACTTAGATCCCCGAGTGACCCACTCTGGCTTGCGCTAGCAGCCAAACATGAGTCACTCATGAGAACGCATGCAAGGGCACATATATATATCCCACGACGTAGCACTGCTTGTCACCGTCCTAGCAACCCCCTTCCTAAACATCTTCTGATCGCTCCCCATGTCGCGATGAGCCGGTGGTTGCCCCGGCCGACCCAACGAACCAACTCCTAGGCGAGGCTAGCACCCGCTCACGAGCCTGAGAGGAAATAGGAAACCTATTCGCTTAGGACCAGGGAAGTGAAAGGAAGGGGGGCTCATGTCGTTCTCTCACTTTCTTCTCACATCGTGCTAGATCTGCGATCATCCTCCACCATCCTATCCCTTCAACGGATCGCGCACATTTTAGCCCCATAGGCCAGGCCTCAGGTTAAGATACGCATTTATTGGCACAGACCTTGATTGAAGAAGCACATTCCAATTTGAACAAAAAGTAAGTAAAAATGGCATAATGACAAGTGAATACACCAATCGCACTTTAGGTGCAAAGACCCCAAGAACCATCCGTCGTCGAACGAGAGACCTGCTTCGAGCTTCTCCACGTGAACCCGCCGCAGGACAGAATGGTGAACTATTTCCCAAACTCCTTACCTCAATGAGATGCCTCTCGGACCAAGCCTCCTGGACTAGCTCCAGAGCAAAGTTGGGCACTCATGTGGATGGGGAGCAAAAGGAAGCAAAGCGCCACTCTGCCCGAGCGGGTGGAATGGGGAAAATCGAAGCCTATGCCCTCTGCTCGCTTTTCCCCCTTCATCAAACTAGATTGGTGACCTAACACCGATGCCTTGACCGCAACTCAAGACACATAATGTTCAGCTCTATGGGCTAGCCCCTAGTCTAGAACATGCACCCACGCTTATAAGGCTAATGGAGAAGGAGCAGATTCTGACCTGAACAAGAGGAACACAGGTGGCAACGCGATAAGGTGGGATCACATGCCAACAACATCACATGCAAGAGCAGCAAGCACCTCAACAACCGAGTAGCCCTCAGCACATGCGGTGCTCAAGTAAGTCAGCCCGCCCCGAGCCGGAAGCACATAGTCGCTCGCGGCTGATCCCGCACATTCAAGAAAACAAGACTGAGCGAACGACCTCGGCAAGAACAAATCCCGCACGACGAGCTCGATGAGGCCTGAGTCAGCAGACGTGACTCCCCTATGGAGCATTTGTGCTTGTCTGAATGACCATGGTAGGCGCATCACCTAGTTGAACGAAACCATCGGAAACCTCCTGAGGCTCCAAGAAGCAAAGCCTCCCCATCTGGGTCCCACGGCGGCCGCTTTTCTAGAAGGAAGCTCAGCAGAGCCTCCCTTGATTATGGCAGCATACGCCACGCACAAACATGAATCACCACAGCCTGGCAACAGCTCGATGATGAGCCCAGCCGGGCAGAACGATCCGCAAGAATTAATAACAGAGAGACCGAATGGCTCGGGCAAAACCATTCACGCCAAGAACCACTGAGACAAATCGTTCAAACAATTGGAACTGGCGATGTCAAAAGAGAAATCAAAAAATGCAACGCATGCATCAGAGCCTCAAGGACTCATGTGTTTGCTGATTATAACACTGTCCTAAGCACTAGGATCACTAGCTTCTAAAGCCACAAATAAAAACATCTAGTCTAATACGCTACAGGACTAGATGGACCCAACGTTACAATAATCGTTGGATCCCCTCCCGCTTGCGATGGACATCTCATAAAGCGGAGAGACCAGTGCAAGGTGTCTCTAGCCTTCAGAGTTGCATCGTGGGCAGGAAAGGGCTGTCGAAAGAAGCCTCGGGGACAACCCTACTAGGAACTGTCCCGACGCTGCTTCCGGTAGAGCAGGGGAGGAACGCCTGACGATGAGCCAGCGAGTGAGCCGCCGAGTTGATGCTCGAGTGCTCCAAGACCCAGAGCTAGGAGCCACATGCCCGCCAACCATGGGGGAGCCCAGCGGCAGGAGCCTCCCATGGTACCGTTCCTCCCCATATTCGTGGAACTCCCTCTAACACCAGCGCAGGAGAACACCGACAGGGTGCGGCAGAGCCCAATCTCCAAAGATCCCTCCCAGCGATGGCAAAGCCACCAGGATAGACCGTGAACCATGGCACTCGAAGAAGACAACCGTTCTCCTGCTCGAACTGCACGGTGGGGGGGGAACTCAAAAGTTGGGGAAGAAGTGGGGATGAGACTCGCTACCCTCCTCTCCCTCGGCTTAAATAGATGGCATGATGACGAAGGCGGAGAAGACGGTGGTTGGCATTCAAAACGGGTGCAAACTTCAAGATGCACTCGTAGTCAAGACCCGTCAACAGTCTTAGGAGGTACATAGAATGCATGCATTTCCTCCGTATGGGGGTACGGCCCTGGATACCCATGGCAGACCACATGGGCTGTGCCCCCAGGGGTGGCCCAGCCCACAAGACGAAGCCTTGCGGGGCACAACTCTGCTCGGCGCCTCCCGCAAGACACCAGGAAGATATTCTGAAGATACTATGAGATCTGTTAGTATACATATGATCCCAAGATTCCTATAATCTGTTATTACTTTCCGATTATCTCTCAGATCTAACCGACTTGTAACCCTGCCCCCTAGACTATATAAGGTGGGTAGGGACCCCCTCCAAACTCATGCAATATCATACGATAGCTAATACAAACCAACAGACCATAGGAGTAGGGTATTACGTCATACAGATGGTCTGAACCTATCCAACTTGTATGTCTCTATTGCCTTCTTGTTCTTGATCACACGCTTCTCTGCCGATCAATCTACCTTCATGGGATACCCCTCAGAGGACTACCGATGATATTCTGTCGATAGTTGGCGCGCGGTGTAACAGAACCGACCAATTTATAAGAGCACAAGTACAAAAGCAATCACCGGAGTGATCAAACCGCCATACTTGAACCCATATAAACCCGGTAGTCAACTGAAACCACGAAGGATTTCAAACCAACTTGCATACAACCACGATCATAGTAATTCAACATAACAAGCCACATGTTACATCCATTTCACAAGTAGTTCACAAGTACCTCATACATCAAAGTTCACATAATTATTACAAAATGAGTTCACAAATAGCGGAAGCAAAGTAGTTTGAGACCATCACACCCACTTAGTTCAAATACAAGCCAGTTCCATAGTCATATCCAGCAAAAGCAATAAGATAAGATAACATAGATGATCATGCCCATGATCTAGTCTTCATCCCCAGCAGGGTGGAGACAATACTTGCAGTAGCCATTATAGAGCACGTCATCTGCAACAAGGGGGAAATAAACCCTGAGTACGAGAATGTACTCAGCTAGACTTACCCGTCGTAAACCAGAAATAAATGACACCAAGGAGTATGCAAGGCTTTATCGGTGGATCTTGCTTGACAACCATTTTGCATAAAAGCTTTAGTGATATGAGAGCATAATTTAATTTATGAGTAAGCAGCAAGTTATTAATATTAACCTGTCAACTAGATTAGCACCTATACTAGAGCAAGCAATTGATTTAACTCCAAACATTAGTAACCATATCCGGTATAATGTTGTATCATCATCATCATCGATTTACCCATGAAGTTCCATTAAGTGCATCTACATTGCCGCTGCTCAGTCAAGTTCTCACTATCCAAGAGAGACGACGATTCGAATCGATTCCTATCCAGCTGGAGGGGTATTCCTAACACAAACCCAGGCATACCGCGCGAAGCCAGCCTTAGGTCACCTTTGGTACATCTCAGGAATCGCGGCTCCAAGCAGCGCCGCACCCTCAGGGAGTCCACTCTGCCAGGTGGTCAGTCTCACCTAGGACTTACGCCAATAGCTCCCCGCACATCCTTACTACCACCAAGGTGCGCACTTTCACTTCTTGGTCTTCTGGCCTGAGTTGAGCTACTCGGCTTCGCGGTCGGAACGAGTTATCCGGCCAACTAAGTGATAGGCATGCGTTCAACATGACATGAGGACGTACAGCGAATCCGTCCTTAACCGACACAGACGGGGATAGATCCACACGAAGACCTCCTTGCCTTGTTGCTTCTCTATCGACATCCCGCCCGGTCACAATTCATTATTAACACATGGTTATTTTCCACGATAGCAAATATAGCCAACCGTGACCAGACATTATCCTAACTTGCAGGTGATAGGAAATCACCTGACTTTTACCGGTCTAAGCATGGCTAAGCTTTGATTCGCTCCTGGACCTAAATAGGATTCAGGGTACGTATACTGGCCAAGGAATAGATATATATGCAACAAGTGTTTGCATCCAATTCCTATCACTTAATGCATTAATAAATAAAGATACTCAAAGTAACCATTTTCAAAACATAGGAGACTTAGAATGCTCCGGGGCTTGCCTTTCAGAAAAGATGAAGGTTGGTGATCGAGGCACTCAAGAACTTCTTCGCTGGCTCCTTCTTCGGGGGCCTACACCTCCTGCTCCTGAGCTTGCTGCTGCTCCTCCGGAAGTACTTGCTCGAATTCCAGAAGCGTGACTCCCTCCGGAACACCTATTGCATGCATATGCATAGTATAAGAATCATGTATGCACAAGAGATGGAAGGTGATGATGAAATATACAGCCATGTATGGATGGACGCATGAACAACATGATGATACAAACTTAACATCTATTTTACCGAGTAGGTGCATATTTCTATTAGAAAACAAGAACTGCACACTCACCAAGCTCTAACAACCTAAGATAAAGTTGTTCATCTTCAGTAAGAGGTCTAGCACCTGCAACTAACAATTTATCTTAATTAGCCTAGCATCTAAATCATCACATCAACTCATATAAAGCAAACAAGTCATTCACTGCACTCAAAAGTTTTTAGGCTGCAACAGCAGCTAAAAGTTTGATCTATAACTGGAGTTCTACAGATCCAAATACCATGATTTAAGACTTTCTGGAAATCTTATAAAAGTGTCTACAACTTTCATTTAATCACCAAAGTCTAATTCAAACTCAAACAAGGTCCAACAGTTGGGAGTGCTGTCTTCCAACTGGCATAACTCTCAAACTACTAGGCCAAATGCCTTGAAATGTTTACACAAGCTAGATAAACAAGTTCACTACAACTTTGTTATTGACCAATTTCACAGCAAACATCAAATTCACCAGTTGATTTGCTCAACTCTAAAATCTATCCAGAAAATCACTATAAGTGAATTATAACGAAAATAATATTTCATTACATACAAGAATAGCACTATGAGTACTACCAATGCTAACAACAGTTAACATACATCAAATGAACACTAGAAAACATAGTGGCCATTCCTAAATAAATTATTTTCATGCCTTTATTAATTTATTTAGATACTTAGGTTAAATAATAAACATGTATCCAAAGTGCACATAAAATTCTGCAAAAATTACAGTAGCTTATGTATGTCTCCAATAGGCTACTGTATAAAGTTCACATCATTTCAACAAATATAACATCCTACACAAAAATGACAAGTCCACAGGGCTTAAAATAACATAAATAGAAAACCCTAGTGAAAAGTGTCAAGCAACAGATTTTATATTTTTCTTAGGTTCATAATAACACCATAACACTGTACAAAAAGTTTCATGCTCACTGGATACATATTTTTACCATGAAAAATAGCACAAGAATCTCCTAATTATAAAAGGGAAATTAATAACTTAAAAACTATCCATGCAATGACTCTAAAATTTTTACCAGAGCTTATACTCATTAAGAATAGCTCACCATGCAACTTTCATAATTTTTTAGCACCGCAAGTCTAGATATGAGTTAAACAAGTTTGATTTCATTTTAAAACACAATTTAAGTTCCAATTGAATTCTCCTAGAAACTTTACTACAAGTGCTCATTTTATATTTTTCCTACATACTACACTTTACCAAGATCCTAACAAAATTGGAACCACCCAATTTGGATCTACCAAACTCGAGATATGAGTTTTACAAATTGCATTCAAAAACTGAATTAATGAACTAGCTTTTCAAGTTTGAGTCGCTGACAGCCGGGGTCCGTCAGTCAGCCGGGCCTGCATGCAAGTGAAACACAAAACAGAGCACATTGCGAGACGGCGTGGAAATCGGCCGGAGTTCGCCGGCGGTGACTTTTCCGGCGACTACACCGGCACGACCATGACCTCCCAGACCTCCCGAACCTATTGAGCTACTTGGCTGGACCTATTGCCGGAGATCAAGACGACGGCGGCGGCCATGGCGGCAAGACAGCACAGCTCGACGGCGAGGCGCCGGAGCTGGCCACGAGAGCTCGATCTACGGCTCAGCCAAGACTCTACCAACTACGGTGAAGCTAGAGCACAAGCTATCACAGCAGATGGCGGATGGAGGTGTCCTGGCCACGACAACGGGGCTCTGCGGCGGAACACCGGCGAGGTCCGCACGACGAGACAGCTTACCGAGCGCTCCTAGCTAGCCAAGGTGGTCTCGGTGGTGTTGTGGGAGCTCGACGACGCTATTGTGGTGGCGTAGGAGAGACACAGTGCGAGCTAAGGCCGACAATGGCGACGGCGAAGCTGCTCGGCACGGCGGCGGCTGCTGCGGTCGCTGCGGTGAGCGGAGGAGAAGACTGAAATGGAAATGTGGGCGCTGGGAGGGAGCGGGCGACTGCAGGGCGTGTTGAGGCGTGCGGCAGCCCAACATGTCCTGGCCGGTCAGGCCGGCGGTGACGCACGGCGTACACGCGGCGGTGAAATTCTGAAGATGGTCGGGTACTGTAGACTCGATTCAGTCAAGACGTCAGGGCCTGACAGCGTACTTTCACCGTGTTGGAACTCCTAAACCATGGCGATCCAGGTTAAGTATAGTTGACAAAGTTGGAGATCTAAGTGAGGACTACAACTTTTCCAATTGGAGCTCGAGCTGGTTCGGCCTAGTTAGGTAGATACAAGGCTCCAAACATCGATACTTGAAACTGAAAATCAGTGCTCGGACTTAGAAAAATTCTATCTTAGAATTCAGAGGTAAATTTCGTGTTGTGATCTAATTTTGAGCATGTTCTACACATTTTCATGAGTCGGTCATAAAATAACTTTTGTTCCTTATATAATTTGCTACAACTTTGCTTTAGGTTGCTCATACATGCAAACATTCTAAGCTGTACTTTTTAAACAGTCAAATAACAGAGCTCCAGGGGTCAACACAAGTCAAACTATTACTTGGAAGTGTAATTAGGCAATATGATCAACACAAACATTGTTACTAATGACATTCTAAGTGTAGCTAAGGTATTTTAGTTACCACATTAATCACTTGCACTCAATCACACATGATCATAAAGCATACATAAAATGAAACTTAAAAAACAATAGCATGTTTCACATGTTTCATAGCAATGTTTCATATTGAAATGTTTATGCATGAATGAATGATGCTTATGAATGAGATGATGATGCACATGCTCATGTGATGCAAGTGTTTTAGTGCAACCATAACACTAGGGTGTTACACGCTGGGTAGGGGTGTGCATGTTGTTTCCTTGTTGAACAAGATGGCTTTTTCCACAGGCTCTTCGTCCTTCCCGTAGCTCGGCCAGATCTTCATGGTTAGATCCATCTCATGGGTCATCAACACTGATGGAGTCGGAGAGCTCATTGAGCCAGTGCTGATCGATTCTATGCCAATCACCCCAACACCTGCGACTGTAGATCCGATCTTAGAACCACCTCCGAGGTCGCCTTCGTCAACAACTCGCCACCCGCTTCCTCCCTACCAGAGGCAGATAAACCACGATGATCTGATCGCATCCATCGATCAGGTTGGTCTGAAGCTCGTCGATTGCCTCTCCATCACCAAATTGGCTTTCAACACTCTGGTTCAGCGCTGACCACCCTCCAATCTAGAGCTATCGGAGGCTGCTCGGGAGACACCAAGGGTCACGGCCCTACGCTTTGGGTTCGCCAACGTCGCCACCACTTACCAAGATGCCCTAAGGGGAAGATTCGCTGACCAGGCTAGAGATGTCCATCCTCCCGCCGACCAGATCACTGACTAGCCTCCGTCGGCCATCAACATGCTGCACATCAGCCGACACCCCGGAGCATCCCTCCAAACCGTCTTGGTGGAGAATCCGAACTCTGAGTCCCAGGGTTCTATGGAGACCATCGCTGAAACCACCACCGAGCTACTTTCTCTCCCTCCTTTCCACGACGGTGCAATCTTCAATGTTAGCGTCGACAGCCCCCCTCGGAACAGCGAAACTAAGGAGGAACACGCCGCCCGCGAGAATCAGAACATCAACCATGCGCAGCGCTGAGCAAACAAGATTGCTCTTGCGATGGCCGAGCAGCAACTTGACTCACAAGGGAGGCCACATCAACGCAACCTCAACGATGAGTTTGTCCGCGTTGATGGCCACGACGTCTACAAGACACCAAGCGCCAATCTCGCAGTGGCCGCCAACGAGCTCACCCGGCTCCCGTAGACACCCGAGGTCGCCAAGGTCACCACCATGCTTAAAGCGGCACACTGTTAGGTCAATGAGATCCGCCAGGAACAGAGACCTTCATACTCAACCTTGATTCGCCAATCAGCCACGACAAGAACTGATCGCTGCCAAAGTCGCTTCACCGACTAGCACCGTGATGACAGGCAACCCCTCCAGGGTGGAGCTAGGGGCAACCGCATCGAACATCACCGCCAACATGACCAGGACGTCCGAGTGCACCTCAACAATCTCCAAGATGCACGATGATGTATCGACGAACGCCACTTCGGTCGCCATGAAGAAGAAGTACGCCGCCGCCAGGAGTACAAGCAAGAGTATGGTAACCCAGACTCAGCTCTCGAGCCGTTCAACGTCGACAACGCTGCAGACGACGGTGCCACCAACCCCGAAGGGCCCCTAGCATTCACGAGGGCACTCCGAACACTTCAGTGGCCCTATAGTTTTAAAATCACTGGGGTCGAGCCCTACGAAGGAAGAATGAACCCAACACAGTGGCTATAGGCTTATGCCACTACTGTTCACGCCACTGGAGGAGACACCAGTGTCATGGCAAACTATCTTCCCATCATGCTCATGCCAACCGCCATGAACTGGTTCACGAGCCTTGCCCCGGACTCCATCGGATGCAAGCATGATCTCAACCGCATCAATCAGAAGCCATCCGAGCTCCTCCGTAGCTACATCAAATGCTTTTCCGAGATGAGGAATTCTATTCCCAACATCACGGAAGTGGAGGTCATCACCGCCTTCATCAGAGGACTCCATCACTGTGAGCTTCGCTCCAAGTTCAACCGCAAGCCGCCCATAGGGATTGACAAGATGATCACGACCGCCAACCAGTACGCCGACGCTGAGGAAGCCGAGGTGCACTTCAATGAGGCTGCGGGCACTCATCACCCAACACGCCGCTACGACGATCGCCCCGACGACCGACGCCACAACGACCGTCACTACGACGACTATAGTTACCATCATGACAGCGGCTATGATCGGCCAAAAGGACCCAAGTCTGGCCAAAATCGCCATCGCCGACCAGACCACATCGTCGCCACCATCAATGAACCTCACAGCAAGCGCAACTACGACGAGTAATACAAGAAGATCCTCAATGGCTCGTGCCCTCTCCACAAGAATGCCAAACATAAGATGAAGGACTGCCTTGGCTTGGCTAAGGAGTTCTAGGACAAAAAGCTGGACGACGACACCAACGACGGAGCCGGAGGCCGCCGACCACTTGGGGGCAATAACAATACCTTCTAGGACCACAACAAGGTGGTCGCCACCATCTTTGGGGGCCTCACATCCACTGAGAGTAGAAGAGAATGAAAGCTCACCGCCCGGCGGGTGCTCGCCGTCACTATGGAAGATGCCGTCGCCAACCCCAGCTATCGCCCATGGTCTGAGGTCCCAATCACCTTCAGTAGGGCCAACTAGTGGGCGAACATCCCCTACACAGGGCATTTCCCCCTTGTCCTCGATGCAACCGTCTAGAAAGTGTTTTTCAAAAAAGTGCTCGTCGACTATGGGAGCGCTCTGAATCTCCTCTTTGCCGGAACCCTAAAGGAGTTGGGCCTTGGGATAGCAGATCTCACACCCTTAGGCTCCTCCTTCTAGGGTGTGGTACCTGGCAGGGCATCCAAACTGCTTGGAGAGATCACCCTACCAGTACTGTTCAGCACGGCAAGCAACTATCGTGTCGAGCATATCAACTTCTACGTCGCCGACTTCAACACCGCCCACCATGCCATACTTGGTCGGCCAGCTCTAGCCAAGTTCATGGCTATACCACATTGCGCTTATCTAGTGTTGAAGATGCCTTCGCCCACAGGAGTCCTGGCCTTGTGGGCCAACCTCTCCATCGCCTATGCCTACGAGACAAAGAGTCTCGCGCTTGCCGAAGCCACCGACCTCTCCATCTAGATGGCCAATGTGGTCACCGACGCCAAGATGGTGCCCGCCGATGACCTGGAGATCCCATTGCTGGAGCCTCCTCGCGCCTCTGCCAAGTCCAAGGAAACCAAGGAGGTCGGCCTTAGCCTCAACGACCCCTCCAAGACCGTGAAGATTGGGGCTCACCTCGACCCCCAAATAGGAAAGCGCGCTTGTCTCCTTCCTACATGCCAACACCGATGTGTTTGCTTGGAAACATGCAAACATACCAGGGGTACCACGGGAGAAGATCGAGCGCTCTTTGAATGTTTGGCCGACCACCAAACCGATCAAGCAGAAACTCCGCCGATTCACGCCAGACAAGAAGGAGGCTATTAGGGTAGAAATAAAATGGCTCCTAGCTGCCGGATTCATAAAAGAAGTGTATCACCCTGAGTGGTTAGCAAACCCTATTCTCGTTCAAAAAAAGAATAAAGAATGGAGAATGTGTGTTGATTACACTGATCTTAACAAACACTGCCCTAAAGACCCCTTTGGTCTACCTCGTTTAGATGAGGTTGTAGACTCCACCGCCGGCTGCGAACTGCTCTCCTTCCTTGATTGTTACTCCAGCTATCACTGAATCTCCCTCAAGGAAGAAGACCAGATCAAGATGTCGTTCATCACGCCCTTCGGTGTGTATTACTACACCACCATGTCCTTCGGACTCAAGAACACCGGGGCGACTTATCAAAGGGCCATCTAGATGTGCCTCGATCAACAAATCGGCCGCAATGTCGAAGCTTACATCGATGATGTGGTCATCAAGTCTAAGACCACCGACAATCTTATCGCCGACCTCGAGGAAACGTTCGCCATCCTAAAAAGGTACCGATGGAAGCTGAACCCTTCAAAGTGCATCTTTGGAGTTCCATCCGGTATACTCCTGGGCGACATCATCAGCACACGTGGCATCAAGCCCAACCCTGACAAGGTCTCCGCCATCACCAACATGAAACGGCCAACATGTGTCAAGGATATATAGAAGCTTACAGGCTACATGGCTGCTTTAAGCCGCTTCATATCATGCCTCGGCAAAAAAGGGCTACCGTTCTTCAAACACCTCAAGGCCTCCAAGCGCTTTTCCTGGTCGGAGGAGGCAAACACAGCTTTCGAGTAGCTCAAGTTGTTCCTAACAAAGCCTTCGATCATGACTGCGCCACGGACAGATGAAACTCTCCTAATCTACATCGCCGCTACTTCTCACGTCGTCAACACAGCCATTGTGGTCGAATGAGAGGAGGCCGGGCACGCCTATAAGGTGCAACATCCGGTATACTTCATCAGCGAGGTTCCCAACAAGCCCAAGACTCATTATCCTTAGGTCTAGAAGCTGCTATACGCCGTCATGATTACGTCACGCAAGCTCCATCACTACTTCGAGTATTACAAGATCGTCGTGGTCACCGAGTTCCCTCTAGGGGACATTCTCCACAATAAAGAGGCCAATGGTCGTATCATCAAGTGGGCTATTGAGCTCAGCACTTACTCCATTGAATTCAGAAGCAGGCCTACCATCAAGTCTCAGGTGCTTGCTGATTTCGTCGCTGAGTGGACTGAGATTCAAGAGCCCATCGCCGCTACTTGCTCTGAGCACTGGGTGATGTACTTTGATGGCACTCTCAACATCAATGGTGCTGGTGCGGGCATTTTGTTCATCACACCGACCAAGGATAAGCTCCGATACATTCTCTAGATACATTTTCTGGCCTCCAATAACACCGCTGAATATGAAGCATGTCTCCATGGACTCCGTATAGCCGTTGAGCTCGACATTAAAGGCATCATGGTATATGGGGACTCTACGCTGGTCATCAACCAGCTCAATAAAGACTGGTCCTGCTCCAGCGAGAAGATGGATGCATACTGCGCCGAAATCAAGAGGCTTGAAGGGAAATTCTACGGTATCAAGTACCACCATGTGGTGCGCGATCAAAATTAGCTCGCCGACCACCTATCCAAGTTAGGCTCCTCTCGTGCCGCGATTCTGCCGGGGGTCTTCGTTCAAGATCTTCTAGTGCCATCCATTAAGGAAGATAAGAAAATTCAGGAAGTTCCCCCCGCCAAGCAGCTGGTACTTATGGTACCTTCACCGGCCACCGATTGGAGGGAACAGTTCATCAAGTACCTCTCTAGCACTGAAGTACCCACCGATAAGACTGAAACCGAACGCCTAATCTGTCGAAGCAAGCATTACGTGCTGGTGGATGGCAACTTGATGAGGAAAAGTGTCAAGGAAGGGATACTGCAAAAATACATTACCAAAGAAGGAGTGAAGCTACTTCTCAACCACGTGGCCTCGAGAACCCTGGTCAGCAAAGCTTTCTAAGCTAGTTTTTCTGGCCCACGGCCATCTCCGATGCAGAAGACCTCATCCAACGTTGTGAAGGATGCCAATTTTTTGCCAAGCAAATACACATGCCGGCACAAGAGCTGCAGACCATCCCAGCTTCCTGGCCCTTTGCATGCTGGGGACTAGATATGATTGGGCCTTTCAAGCCAGCACCAAGTGGTTTTTGGTACGTATATGTCGCCATCGACAAGTTCTCCATGTGGATCGAGTATAAACCGCTCGTCTCGGCTATTGCAAAGAAAGCAGTCGAGCTCTTCGAAGAGCATCATCACCGACCTCGGAATTACGTTTACTGGCCATCACTTTTGGGACTTCTGCGAAGACCGGTGCATCTCCATCAAATATGTCTTCATTGCCCATCCTAGAGCCAATGGCCAAGTCAAACGGGCGAACGGCATGATCCTTGATGCCTCAAAAAGAGGCTATATCAGAAAGAAGAAAAGCATCCGGGTAGATGGCTCAAGGAGCTACCAGCTGTTGTCTAGGGACTGTGCACTCAAGCTAGTCGCAGCACCGGTGTGTCTCCATATTTCTTAGTCTACGGTTCAGAAGCCATACTACCAGCGGATATTGCCTTCCGAGCACTTAGGGTGAAAAATTATGATGAAGAGCAAGCTGTAGCTGTTTGGACAGAGGACGTCGACAGGGCCGAGGAAGAATGCCTAATCACCTGCGTCCACACAGCCAAATATCTAGAAGGCTTGCGGAGGTACTACAACCGCAACATCAAAGGTCATTCATTTGCTGTCGGCGACCTCGTTCTCCATAGAAAACAAAAAACTGACGAGATGCACAAGCTCTCCTCTAGATTTGTACTCTCCACTTTATGATGAATAAAGTTTTGGTCTCCATAATTTGTCTCCATTTTTTCTCCATTACAGTTTAATCTCCACTTACGGTCGCCAAGCTCTAGGCTACTCCATAACGAACTCCAATACGAAATCGCCAACGTATTTCGCCAAACAAGTTCTCCAAATCGCCGACCACATTTCTCCAAATCGCCAATGTTTTTCGCCAAATAGGTTTCTCCAAATCACCAACCATGTTTCTCCATATCTCCAAAATGTTTCGTCGACCATCGAGCAGCACATGTTCTGTTCTGTTCTCTATGGAGAAAACCCAGTCTCTGATTTCTCCCTACACGTGCTACGGGCTCCGCGCTCTACGTTATGGGTGGTCGGCTGTGGTTCCTTGGTCATGCCTATTCCTCCTAAACATGCACGGGCTCTACGCTCGACGTTATGGACTATGGGCTAGCCAAGGCCGAGAGCTCAGTAAAGAACTAACTACTTGGACGCCACTTATACTACGTTTATCTCCAAGTTATTTCGCCAACCACCGAGCAGCACATGTTCCGCTCTGCGCTCTATGGAGAAGACCCAGTCTCCGATCTCTCCCTACATGTGCTACGGGCTCCGCGCTCTGCGTTATGAGTGGTTGGCTATGGTTCCTTGGTGACGCCTGTTCCTCCTACATGTGCACGAGCTCCACGCTCGACGTTATGGACTATGGGCTAGCTAAGGCCAAAGAGTTTAGTAATGAACTAACTGCTCGGATGCTACTTATACTACATATAATTGCGTTAGGGTTATTACTACAATGATTTTTCACCATAAATACGAGCAAGCTGCATAAACATGCACTTTATAACATTTATACAAATACATAAATGTTTTCTACGCTCTCGCGCGCTCTAACTACCCTCTCTAGATGTTATAGATAATACTCTCTGAGCAGATCACCGAGCTCCGCCATCGCCGTCCATCTCACCGAACAGGTCTATGTCGCCGGCCAGCTTTTTCTCCGCATCCTCCACCTCATCCTCCAGCTGCTGGGTCTCCGCCTCGCCCATCCCTTCGGCGAATCTGGCCCCTATTGCCTGAGGGTCAACGGATTGATAGTGGGACTGAACCATCACAAGGGCATGAGTAATGGCGGTAACAATGGCATCACGGTTGAAGCTCTTGAAGCTCTCCCACGCCGCCTTGCACCTCTGGATGATAGTGTCTGAACGCAGTGGCCTACCGTCGGGCTAAGGAGCCGCCTCTAGGTTGACGCAGTCGAGCATCGGTTTAACTCCGGTTACTACGGCGCCGAACTTTTCCCGTTGGGTCCTGGCCTCCTACACCAGCACATCAAACTGTGCCTTGACCCTCCGACGGTAGTCTACAAGCATTACAAGGTTCCATCAAGCAAGGAAACTACTTTAGCAGTAACTCCGACTAGGAAGTACTCACCATTCAGCTCCTCGGCCAGTTTGTTTGCTCACTCTATCTCCTCATCTTCTCCTCTCGGAGTTGTTCGATGGCTTGGTGCAGCTGGCCGAACTTTGCATCTTGCTCTACAAGCACAACAGTCATCACCAAAGATATAGCTATTTAGCAATACAAAGCACATTCGCCAATATACCGTACCTACTTTTTGCTCGGATACGCTTCTAAGTTGCTCGGATTTTTTCTCTAGTTGCGTGGAAGCACTCGCCAGCTGCTTAGACTTGCCACACAGCTGCTTGGATAGGACGCCCTTCTGGTACTCCAGGTCCCGCGCATTGGACTCAGCAAGGTCTCGCTCACGCTGGGCCCTCTGGATGTTTTTCTCCATAAGGTTCATCGCCTCCTTGAGTTCTTCATTTTCCTCGGCGAGGGGCTCGATCCTTTTGATCAGCTGGTGGTGCTGCTTGGCAGTCCGAGTTATCCCCTATAAGCGCACAATGGCAATGACAAACGCCGATCTCCAACGTCAAAGACGAGGATTCCAGATGGAGTACTGACCTCGATTTGCTTCATCACTCCGGCAAGGGCGGACTTCAGTCTCCTCATCTCCCTGGTGGTGTCCTCCTCCTCAACAACCACCATTGCGTCACCACGTCTATAGAGGATTTGGACGGCATGGGGTCAAGACTCCTCACGTTCAATCTCTTCCACCTCGTCCTCCTCCGCCACGGCTGGAGGCACCACCAGGGGGTTCCGTGGCCGGATAGCGGGTCCGACCATGCTCTATGACCACTCAGGGGGCACCGTCTGCTCCTCGAGCATGACCGGCTTCTCCGCCCTAGACTCAGCTGCGGCATCGGCATCTCCCGCATTCGCTGCTAAAGACCCAGCGGCTTCCGTCGTTGCTCCGAGCGCCGTTGCCCCGGGCACCGTCGCCGACCCATCCGCCATCGGCGCCAACTGTTCGCCGCCACCAAGTTCACTAGTAGCGGCGGTTGACTCCTCCACAGACCGCCGAGCACCCGAGGACTCTAGAATGGGGTCTACCGCCACCTCCTCCACTCCGAGACCAGCCTTAGGTTGCTCAACAATCTAGACAGGCGGGGTCCGATCCTCCGCACGCTTTGCACTACATTAGATCAACTTGTCAGTCACCAAAAAAACTAAGGAACGACGGCAAAGTAACTCCAAGGCAAGGATACTTACGGTTTGGTCTGCCGGTACAATTTCTTGAACCGGCGCTGCCTACCCGAGCCCCTAGCCATGGCCCTACGGTCGACGCCTACATCTTGGGGTGGAGGTCCCGCAGTCTCTGTCGTCGGCCTTTCATCTGCCCGCCGCTCTGGGGCTCCCCTCACTTGCTGCTCGGGGACTTTCTCTGCCCACCGCTCCAGGGCCCCCCTCACCTGCTGCTCGGGGACTTCCTCCACCTGCCGCTCCGGGGCTCCCCTTGCCTGCTGCTCGGGGACTCCCATCGCCTGTTGTTGGGGAACTTCCTCCCCTCCCATCGACTGTTCCTCCGCGCGCGTGCTGCACGGAGGCACCTTCGTGCTCAGTGGAGGAGCAACCAGAACTTCGTCGTCATCCGACCACTCAAACACCGCGGTCCTTCGCGTCCGAGTGGTCTGGTCACCACCAAGTGAGATGCCGCCCGGCTTGAGGGGAGCGGCACCCACCGTCTTTCTCTTTTTCTAGGCTGGCTCGTCTGCCGCTACCCTCTTCCCCTAGATTTTCTCTGACACCAGGGATGGACTCTACGACAAGATGCTGACGGTTTCCTCCTCAGGCTATGGCGGTGGCCAGGCGTCTACTCCCTTCAGCCAATCGCTCCTCGGCACGCCCAAGAAGTACACTACACTTTCCTGTGAATGGATCTTCGCATGAGTAAATCTGTCAACTGCTCGGCAATGAAAAAAGATAAAAAAGCATCAGGAATAAACAAATGAGATATTTACCTAAGGAGGCAGATTTTTGCAGTGAAAGGGTTTCTCTGCCCTGGCAAGTTGAATGAGGCAAGTGGAGCAAATAGCTCTGCGGCCCCCTCCTACACAACATCCCTCGATAGCATCTCCGACCTCTCCCGGGTACCGTCGGTCTCCCCTTTGAACTCAAAGGCGGGGTGGGCCCTCTCCTTGTTGGGCTAGATACGGCAAACTATAAAGCTAGCCATCACTAATCCACCGTTGGTCTTCACGCCCTTTATTAAGCGAAGGAGCTCCCTCACTTGCTCCATATCAGCGCTGCTTGGCATCTCCGACCAGCGCTTTTGGCTCTCCGATATGTGGTCGGCATTGCAGCGGACTGCAGGGTGGCTCTGCTTCATGTAGAACCACCTGGTGTTCCACCCCTTCAGCGATGTGCTTAGCGGAACAGTAAGGTATTCCCCCGCCATTCCATCACGTAGCTGAAGATACACTCCACCGACCACATTAGAACCACTGCCGCCTCTCTTCTTCAGCTAGAATAGGTGACGGAAGAGATTGAAGTGTGGAAGGATTCCGAGATATGCCTCACAGAAATAGATGAAGATTTATATGTGCAATATGGTATTTGGGTGGAGGTTGTACAGACTAGCCACCCAGAGCTCCAACATATCCCTCAGGAATGGATGAACAGGAAATCCCAACCCACGCCAGAAATAATCCTCAAATACAACCACTTCGTTGGTATGAGGCATGGGGAAGGGCTCACCGAGGGCTGGTAGCCATCCGGCGGTGACGCGGTCAGGCAGAATGCCTGCCTCCACCAATCTATTGAGCTCCGCCTCTCCCATTCGCGATGGCATCCACTCTTCGTCACGTCGGATTTCGACGCTCGCCTTCTGGGGGCTCGTCTTCTTCGGTTTCGTAGCTCCCTTCTTCGGCGCCATCTCTCATATATGGTTAGGGTTTGGTGGCGAAAGCAGGTGTAGATGTGAATCTGGAAATGCGACGACTGAGGAAGAAGATGAAATGGCAAAGGGGCAAAGGTATGAGTGCGGGGTGCGGTGGCGCAGTTATAAAGCACTCCCCCCATCTTTTCGCATTCGACGGTTTTTGGGAAACCGTTCCCGCGATTTACGCTTTTCCGAATTCTCCACAACTGAAGGTGGGCCGTTACCTGGGCCTTTGTGCAGCCCCGGCCCATATCACTGATTTATCTCTGCAATTTGTTACGGCTCGCTGAATATTCGCCGACATCTCCGCCAACTGTTATGGCTCAATAATTACTATTGTACAGCCATTACTCCGATGTTTTCTCCATGATTCTATTTTCTCCATGTTGACTGTTGTTTTTGACCCAGGCACCATGTGACCATGTCACCTACTATCAGGCTCAGGGACTAAGTGGGCACACTTCACCTTGTGGTGAATGTGCTTTTCGGGGCTACGCCCAGGGACTGGCTGCGTACTCGGCTGGTCTTCTATTTTTCTTCTACTTTGGACCCTGGCACCACATGACTACGTCATCAACTGTTAGGCTCAGGGACTAAGTGGGCACACTTCACCTCGTGGTGAATGTGTTTGCTTTATTCTGGAAGACTCCGCGCCTCTTGAAGCTGAAGAAGACTATCTCCTTTTCTCGTGGTCGGACTCTAAGTGGGCACACTTGGTCCACTGCGAAGAAATTTTTGATTCTGAACTTGAGCTCCTTACACCCTTATGGCAAGCCATACTTGGGTTATACTGCTCGGCTATGGTTCATGCTGCTCGGCAACTGCTCACAACTGCTCGGTAACTCATCACGGTGCTCGGACCATGAGTTTGACTGGTCGGCTTTGTTCGCACCTACTCGAACAAGCTCAAGATGGCGTTGCACAACGGGTACAAGGCGCTTGGGGACTAGCTATGGGGGGTATGACCTCGGATACCCATGGCAGACCACATGGGCTGCGCCCCAAGGGGTGGCCCAGCCCACAAGATGGAGCCTTACGGGGCACAACTCTGCTCGGTGCCTCCCGCAAGACATCGGGAAGATATCCTAAAGATACTATGAGATCTATTATGATACGTATGATCCCAAGATTCCTGTAATCTGTTATTACTTTCCGGTTATCTCTCAGATCTAACCAACTTGTAACCCTGCCCCCCGGACTATATAAGGCGGGCAGGGACCCCCTCCAAACTCACGCAGTATCATATGATAGCTAATACAAACCAATAGACCACGGGAGTAGGGTATTATGTCATACAGACAGCCTGAACCTATCTAACTCATGTGTCTCTGTTGCCTTCTTGTTCTTGATCACACGCTTCTCTGCCGGTCAATCTACTTTCGTGGGATACCCCTCGGAGGACTGTCGATGATATTTTGTCGACACTCTGGCATTTACTAACCGCTTTCTCGTAGCACAGGGGAGGCAGCCAGGTGAAAAACCAAGCAGCAGATGCCAATGTTGTAACGTATCCCGAGTAAGCCTCCTACCTTTCGCCTTCATTATTATCTTTCGATGCACGTGCCCGCATTTTATGGCACACAACTGTTCATGATAGGGCATCGTCAGGACGCGATGTGGATATGGGAGGTCAATAGCCCCCTAGGTCCACGCGCCGAACAGCCCTCTGAATCCATGACCCCACATCATGCTTAGGAAACTATCTATCAGGTCAGTCCTTACAAGGCCTCGAGACCACAAAAGGAAGAGATGGGCCCCTACGGCTCTAATCGGTGGTGTGGAGCCACATGACCATCTCTCTCTATGTTCGAGTCATCCACTTCAAAGTCTCCTGGGTTGACCCCCTCTGGGGGAGGCATCTTGCCCTCTTGATGCTGCAGAGGCGGTTGGAGACCAACGGGATTGACGACCAATGATTTACGAGATGTCTTGCGTGTGGCATAGCCGAACTCCATGTCGATTGGGGAGGATATCAGGTCCCGCTTGAATTACCCATTGACTCCAACAAGGCGCACTGCTCTGACCACATGGTTACGGTGGACATGCCTCTCCCCACGTGGGGCGAAATCAAACCCACCTGTAACAATGCAACGCGACCTCTCTAGGTCGACAAGGGCATCAGGGAAAAATAGAGTCGGGTCCCCGTGACCCCAAAAGGAATCAAGGGCACGACCAAGCTCTTCCCTATGACCTGGGTCCAAGACCTAGGGCCAGCTTCCAAAACTCACAAACCGTTAGAGGTCCCTGACCTCTTCGAGAGAGATCGACGAGGCAGATGGCTAGGGTAACATGACAATGTGAAGCCCAAAGCATGAACACGGCTTGGTCACGTGGAAGAAAACTTAAGGTCCAAGACCTATGAGCAGAAAACTTCGTGACCGCACAGAAAAGATGTTAGAGGGACAACTCCTTGAGAAATTGTGGGAAAGTTCCCTTCCGGCCAAACCGGGCCAGAGGACAAAGCACGGCCTAGCCCTCCTTAATGCCCCGAGTCCAGGACCCATGGCTAGCCCCAATGAGCCTACAGAAGCTCACGGTAGTGGAGGGGGATGGCAAGAGAAGATGTTAGATCCCCAATGATTTCATGAGGAACTGACATCTTCGCCGCCTCTCGCCCCTTTGCCCACAAGTCCCCTTCTAGCACCAGTTGTCGAAAGGGCAATGCTAGCTCCAGCCACCACAAACGACGCTTAGAGGGACATATGAAGGGAGTCATGCAGCTCTCCTCAAACTACTCTCTCCCACCTCCTCTATCTCTCTGTAGGAAGGAAGGGAACGATTTGTAGACATAGCCATGAGAAGTTTGAACAAAAGGAAGGCCCATATTTATAGACCCGAGAACGAACCAAACGGTCTAAAACTCTCAAGCCGCGTGGTGAATCATTGGGGGCCATAGCCAATGTCGGATGCCCACATGAAGATGGGCAAAATCGAGACTCTCATAAAGGTAAAATCGGTACAACGTCGATGAGACTACTCGGTCTTGCCTGGGTCACAAGCCCTGATACGCAGCACACTGACACGGCAAGGCCTAACAGTCGTGCACCGTGTCGCTAGGGCGACCTGACAGGATAGAACACAATGGCCACATGCCACATTGAATGCACCAACCCACAAGGGATCGAGCGATGAAATTCGCAACTACGGACCCACGCTCAATGCGCACGCCTTCTAGCGCTTTCACGATCACTTCACGATCGCAAAAACGCTCGGGGGCTACTATTGGGGTTATAAACCCAGGGTGCCTCAGGGCACCGAATAGTTAGCAGGCCATGTGGCCTATAATACGCTAGCTAGCGAAGGCCCGAATGACCGAGGCCTAGCCCAGCCGAGCAAGCCAGGCCGGACGTGAATTTCTTTTAACACTTTTTGTAAACTATTTCCAAATTTGACATTGTTTTTTAATTTTCAAATATAACACTTTTGGCTGCGCCTATTGCCATGGCGTGGCCAAACAACGTTGTCACGCCATGCATGGTGGCATGGCAAAGGCGATGACATGGCAGGGGCATGGACCCTGACCGGCTGACGTGGCAGGTGCATCCGCGCCATCACCCACGGCATGGCAGGGCCAACTTAATGTCGCGCCATGAGCCTCCCTCCCTCCCTCTACCTTACATCGAACAGAGGTGAGGGCGCCCGGGCCACCCCCCCCCCTCCCACATCATAGAAGCCTGTCACAGCCCAACCCTCCCTGCTCGTCTCCCTCCCCCCTTCCCAAGCTTCTCCTCGGCCTCGGTCATGGTAACGATGCTCTTATCTGTCGTTTGAATGGTGGATTCAAAGATTCTGAATGGTAGCTAGGGTTCGGAGGATAAGTATATTTGGGCTTGGGTTTGGAGGAAAATATTAGTTCAATTTTGTCATTGTTAAGGTTAATTAGTCAGTTAGAAGCATGTTACCATGTTTAGTGTGAGGTATTATTTTAGTTGTAATGCAAATAAGTTCTCCTTTACATTAATTTGCGATGTTTTGATTGATGTTGAATTACAACCATTTTATTAGATGCAAGACATGTATCAGGAGCAGTTATGGCAAAAATGAGGTCACCCTAGAGAATTGTACCCCAACGAGTCTAGCAAAGATGCCCCCGTCCCTCCTTACCTCCCTGTCCCTACCTATGACTGTGGTCGTCTGGCCGACGTATTTCATTTGAGACATCAGGACACAGTGGCTCGTTGCTTCTACACATGCAGTCGTTTTAATGTAAGTAATTCTTTCCGTATGTTTTTTCTTCATTTGTGTTACTAGGTTACTAATATTTTGTTGGAATCTTGTTGTGTAGGCCCATGAGAGGTGCTTTTTCTTTCAGTGGATCGATGGTGCAGACAAGTTTGACCCAAGGTACCTCCTTTTCGATGATTGTTGGAGAGGGAGACATCCACGTGAGCACTTCGAGCAGTGGGTTCCACCTCCCCCCTAACCCTCTGCCAATGATGGCTAAGGAGAAGCACTTAGCCGCAGTTAGATGACACGAGGAACCTCCTCTGTGCTATTGCGGAGATCGAGCTGTGATAAACCCTGAGAATACATTGGAGTGTGTGTGTCCAAACAAGCATAAAGTAAGTGGACAGTGTATCTGTTGAAATGTTGAGCTATAGGTGTTCATGTACTAATGTCACCACTTTTAGGTGTTTGCATTTGCAAAGTGTCATTTCAAGGAGTGGCTCTATGGTCCTAAGAATCAATGACAGGAGCCGCCAAAGGAAAATGAAAAGGAAAAGAAGAAAGGGTAATTTTCAAAGTACCACCTGTCATGAGCGAATGTGGTGTTAAATCCAACTATGGCCTAGTCCCTTCGGAGCTTGGAATATGCCATTATTGCAGCCATATGGTTGACTATGATGAGGTTGGTTATTGTTGTGGAAAACATGAAATTGTATTTTTTTCCTTTTGCTAAGCCTTATGATCTAATTTTTCGTTTCAACAGAGCACTAGGAAATACAAGTGGGAATCTTATGATGGTCAAGCTAGGTTCCTAGATGAGTTCAAAGGGAGGCAAGTAATTGCATGGAAGAGGGGATATGGACCTGACTATGTCGACCTATTCGTTAAATAGTGGAAGAAGGACATGCGTAAGTTTGCTAGACAGAGTGGTATTCGTAACCCAGTCGGTGTCAGGCTTGACAAATAGGGGTTGGAGAGACGGAGGGCGTTAGAGGAGGAGAGGGCAAGGAAGGCTGCAATGGAGGAGGAAAGAGTATAGATGCAGGTCTTGAATGACCATGTTGTTGCATTGTGTGCAAGTGAGTCATTGGAAGCCTTGTTATTTTCGTTGTCTGCTTTTATATGTAATATAATCATGTTGCTAACTTGTTGCATTTTATACATGAAGGGATTGGATGCAGTGGGGAGCATGCCACAAAGGTTGCCCGTGCAAAGTATGTGGAAAAGAAGTTACATGAGCACAGAACGTGAGGTGGTAGTAGCGTTCTATCTCTGATTGTGTTGGACAATGAGGGGGACGAGGATGAGGACGACACTGCCAAGTTGAGCGATCTCATCGCTCTAGCAGAGGCGGGCTTGCAGGTGGAGAAGTATGAGGACAACACTGGCAGACTGAGTGAGCTCATTGCTCTAGCAGAGGTGGGCTTGCAGGCGGAGGAGGATGAGGACGCTTTCTTATCTCAAGCCGCCAAGGCCACAAATGAAGTGGAGGCCACTTACTATAGGCGACAGGTAGATCAGGGCAATGCAGGTGAGCCTAGCCACACGAACGAGGCTGAGGAGAACGTGTTCTTGTCTTAGGCCACAGATGAAGCGGAGCCACTTACTACAGGCGACAGGCAGATTAAGGCAATGTAGGTGAGCCTAGCCATAGCAATGAGGTTGTGGTAGAGGATTGGTACTTGGACAATGAGTTGTTTACTCAGTATGTTTCTGACTGAGTATTTGTGAGTGCGCAGTGTGGTAGTTCCATGCTATATTAATGGACAATGTTGTTATGCACTAGAACTTTCATTGTGTTGTCTTGTGTTTAATTTGAACTATTGATGTGCTTGAACTTTAAATGTGTAGCCTAAGTCCTGCCGCAAAGAGTGTTTCATTTGAACTATTGATTTGTTGAACCCATGTATCGAACACAGTTTCCCATGTTCGATCTTAAGCAAGTATCTTCATATCATCCGTATGTCACCCTCCGATCCATCCAATTTTAACCCAACTGTTTAGAACATTAACGTATGTCACCCTCCGATCCATCCAACTATACCTTAGATGTGGGTTGGAGAGGTTATTTTATTTTTATAACAGCACAAAACTTGTGTAAACCAATGTTGCTTGCAATACCAGCGAGAAACTCCCTTGCATCATGACCATACAAGCTAATTCTTGAGCTCAGTATGGCCCAACTTCTGCCGTGCCATGAGCTATGGCGCGGCAACCCTGACGCGCCATTGCCAATGGCGAGGCAACCCTAACACGCCAGCGCACATGGCGCGGTAGCAGGACGCGCCAGGGCCAACGGTGTGGCAAGGCCTGAATGTTTCTAGCAGACCAAAGTTGAGCGGTAGCCACCAAGACGCTTCAATAAATCAACTAATGTAACCTCGACTAGCGTTTTAAACTAATTTGAAGCAAAAAAGTGGACCACGTGCACAGGTTTTCAAGTTGGTACACAAGACTTGATTTGTTCGACCCAACAAGTTGCTACATAAGACTTGAACGAAATTAAGTTCATGACAACACGACAATATTCGTTCGACATAAGTTCTACACGAAGCAACTAAGTCAACCAAGTGCACAAGTTGGTATGGAGGTCTTCAGCCACAAGTGCAACTAGTACATAATTTTGGTACTACATTAACTACAAAATAAGGCAAAGTCTTCAAGGATGTCTTGATGACATGATCCTTCAAGATCTTGAGCATCTGAAGGCCTTGTAGAAGGTGTACCTATATTATTGTCACAACCGTTAGTATGGAGGCAACACATCAAGTTTTGCAATTTAGGAAACTTAAAAACAAACACATGGACTATGCTTACCTAGACCCTACGTCCTAGGAGTGTAAGGGTCCCTCGGACGCCTCTGTCTCTTCGGATTTGTAGGCAACACATTAGGAGTGTAGCCAACGTCGGTGCTGTTGCGATGGCGGGGCTGACGGCCATATTGTTGCGTACGGCTCGTACCCTGCAAGTATAAGATAGGCAAGATTAGTTACAATCTTTATCATTGCTAGTTCATACAGGCTAGGTATTTAAAAAGTACATTTGTTACTACCTGTTCATCTCCTTGGGTACCAAGCGGGGCACCACCTAGCTAAGACAAGCTGATCTTGTCCTGCTACCAAGGGTCCCACTAGTGGTGGTGTATGTGGAAGCCCGAGGCCTCCTCATCATCCATGTCGTCCTCACTGTCCTCGCCGTCCTCGTCTGTAGGGCCCTTACTAGCGCTATAATGTGGTGGTGTACGCACAGCGGAAGTCGCACCTATCACCGGCTTAGAAGAGTCAGCTGGTGTCCTCAAAGATGCCAAAGCAATGCCACCCAACCACGCCGGGTTCTCGGGTTCCTCCTACGGAGTGTTCATGCAGCTCAACTTCTGAGCTAGCTTCCCATAGCTCTTCTTCACTTTCTGCATGAACAGACATTAAAGATAATGCATTCCCAAGCGCATTGAGACTAAACAAACATTTTCAAAACAGGCAAGTTTATGTTTACCTCCACAAAAGCCTAGAGAACTCCTAGCCCCTGCCCTCTAGACTCGTGAAGTCAAAATGCTGCTTTGTTGGACAACCTTGACAATTGTGTCCCTAGGTACAGAAATGTTGTTGGACCATTTTAGTACACTTACTAAATGCCAAATGGATAACAAATTATAGCATTCGAGTATCTTACCACGTATCTCTGAAGTGGGGCTCTCTATGGTTGTGTCTCCTCCCTAGTGGCAATTTGTACACATCTTCAATGACATCTTCCTCTGAGTCCTCGTCAGTCGCGTCCTTAGTGTAGGGAGCTTGATATGTGTCCTTGTAGACCTGTGAAACCACCATAGGTAGTCGCCAAAGGTGTGCTGGTCATGTGGGGGATCCGCATCGACCGCTCACTGCTCCCTGGTCTCCCATAGCTAGACGAACTCGTAGTGTTTCACGTGCCAATCCTTATCTTTATACCTCTTCCTACAGTCAAACCTGCAACAAAACAATAGTTAGTTCTACCACACACACACTTCACAATTGTAACTTTGTGGTGTCCGATGATGCACCCGTGCAATTTTTGGTTGGTGGAGTAAAGCGGTGGCGGGTAGCCTATAATTCTTCTGAACTGCCTACAAACCCTGATGGCCAAGTGGATCTCGACCAAGTGGAAGAAAATAAGAGGGACGTTGTGGCGATACTCATCGGACTCTTCCCTAGTGATAGGACTCAGGTACTGCTGGAGTTCCATAGCATCCCAAGGACACCAAGTCACCTGAACATTTCGTAATTGAGTTAGCTTCTGACATAGTGCACATCAATAAAGACAAACGTATGTTACCAAAGAGAGCATAACCTGGTGCTATGTTAGGATGTAGAGGTAGTTCGTGTACTCCCTGTACTTGCGCCATGGATTCCCCAAACTAACTCTGCTTCCTTCTAGATATACAAAGCAGTAGGTAGTGCATCCTGGCCGTTCTAATGTTGCATTGAACATGACAATGAATTAGCCAATCATAAATTCATGATATGTAATAGCTTCGAATTAACTAGCAAATCAAAGTACTTATGGCAAACCATCAAGAAGCCGCCTCCCAATGGGCCATCTTTCCCAACACCAAACCTAGAGTAGGTAGGAGCAACCACCAAGGCTCGCAAACCCAAAGGTGCGATGGCAGGCAACGCATAGCTATCGATACGTCCATGCCAGGACCGCATAGCCCCAACTGTACATCGCTATGTTCTCCCATGGCTAGCGTAGTATGTCAAGGAAACCCTATTTAATACTTGCATTGGGGAATAGGAAAGTGCCAAGGAAGTGCTAGAGCCACACTCTAGCGAACATATCGATCTCAGCCTCATCAGCTTGTGGGTGCAAGTTCTCAAAGCGCTCTATGATCCACAACGACGAAACACCGGAAGTTCTCCTGAAATTCACCAAAGACAATGAGACATGATGGATTCAGGAAAGCAACACAAGTATTAAATAGGGTTGAATTGCTTACATTTTTTTTGAATCCTCGTCGTCCGGTGGAAGAAAGCCACAGAACTGAGCCACCAACTCTCTCCAATGATCGTTGTCAACTATACCTGTCATTGGAAGTCCCCCCAACCGAAGGCCAAAGATAGCCTTCACGTCTTGCATGGTGATGGTCATCTCACCGCAAGGTAGGTGGAATGTGTGGATCTCCGGCCTCCACCTATGAGGTTGCATTATGAAAATAGAATGACTGTCAATTACCTCAATTTCATTATCAGAATGTTTATGGAGAATGAAGGGACTCGCACATGTCTAAGTTGTAGTGAGAAGTGCGGGGTCAAGGGCTAGAAGACCGTAGTTGACAATGCAGACAAGCTTGAGGAAGCTGGCACGCTGTATGTACGGTGCGTAACGCTCGTCCCACTGGTGCACCCTGTTGTACGTGCGTGGCCTCAACGAAGGCAAGGACACCTCTGCGTTAGTGTTGGTCAACACGTGAGCTCGGTGCAAGTCGTCGTACTCCACCTCAAGAATGGGGTACAGTGGATGCTGCGCGGGAGGGGCCATCCTGGTACAATTTGATAAACAAAGGGTTAGAACAAACATGATGAATAATACAATATTGAAATTAACATTAAGTAGCATTGCAAAATTTAAACTACATGTTATGCAACATGAACACAATATGGAAGCACAGGTACATATTGAAAATAACATTAACAAACATATTAAACAACTTCACTAGGAAAATAAGCAAGTTCTATGTATGGACCTGCTGCCCTCATCTTCTATGCCCGCTAGCCTTGTGACCAGGTTCTTTGCAAACAGAGCAAAGATTCCTACCACGGGTCTCGTTGAAGTCTCCCCCTCTGTACATGTCTCCGTCGTATCCTCTCATAGCGTCCATGTCCCCCTTGAGTCACTTCTTCTTCCTCCTACCCTTCCCTACCTTCATTAGGTCTAGATGCGGCACGTAATCATAACCATGATAAGGGGGCCACTGTGTGTTAAGGTAAGGCTCGAAGCTCTTCTCCCATATACTAAGGGTGTTTGAACGAAGATACAAGGGTGGCATGTATGGCAGACCCTCGAAGTCATATCCATGGACCCTACAGGCAGTGATCATGTGAGAGCAAGGGCATGCATTATCTGAGGGACGTTGCTGTAGGGGACCGTGACGCCTAAGAGGGGGGTGAATTAGGCAGCTTAAAATTCAACTTCAAAACAATGGCCGCTTTTTCTAACCTTAGCAAAACCTATGCAATAGATAAACTATCTAAATGTGCAACTATGGTTTTGCTAGTGTGTTGCTATCTCTACCGTAAAAGGAGTAATACAATCAATGTAAATGCGGAAGCTAAAGAGTAAGGTAGAGATGCAAACTCCCATCAATGACTCTGGTATTTTTACCGAGGTATCGAGAAGCACACAAGCTTCCCCCTAGTCCTCATTGGAGCCCTCACAAGGAATCCCTCGCAAGGGCCAAGCTCCCGGTTGGGTAACTCCGTAGATAGCCTCGGGCCTTCCCCACGCGCAAGTGGGTCTCCGACGTGCCTTCCAGCAAGCCTCTCTCGGATGCTCCCCGCCATCCTCACTATCAAGCTTCTGGCCAAAATGCCACGGGCCTTGTTCCCTCTAGTACACGGTGGCGGCCACACCACAACCGCGGTTGGTGTGATCTCACAAGACTACAAGCCCCTCCGATGTACAACAATGGTGTGCACAAGCACCGAGTGGTAAGAGGTATGCAAACCTCACTAAACACTAGGCCTAAACCTAGAGCAAGCGCATAAGTGGTGGTCTAATCAACCTAAGCACTTCGCAAAGCACCTACGCTAATCACCTAATGAAACACTAAGCACTATGCAAGTGGAGATGACTAAAATGTTGTATCAACACCGTTGATATATTTCCTCAGCTCCACACTCTTCAAATGGCCGGTTGGGGGTCTATTTATAAGCCCCACTAAGAAAGTAGCCGTTGGGGATGAAATCCCGCTTTTCTGCTAATGACCGGACGCCGATCACGTCCTGACCAAATGCGTCCGATCGTCCCAACCATTAGAGCCACGATCAACTGATCGGACGCTGCCAACGTCTGGTCACATGCCACCGGACGCGTCCGGTCACAATTTCACCGCTCTGGAACCTCTCTGTACTCAATCGGACGCTGCTGTTCTGCGTCCGGTCGCTGCTGCTGACGCCTACTGTAGCCGAGTCACTGATCGGAGCGTCCGGTCGATCACCTTCCTGCGTCCGGTCACTTCTGTGAGCTTGTATCTTCGCGATCTTGCGTTTGGCTTGGTTCCTATCTTCATGCTTGGACTTTGCTTGATATCTTGAGTCTTCTCTTGTGCTTCTAGGGTCTTGCTTAAGGTGTTGATCATTGGATCATCACGTCACCTTTGTCCAAGTCATGTCTTACACCCTATTGAACTATAAAACAATCATTTGCAAAATCATTAGTCCAATTTGGTTGTGTTGGTCATCAAACACCAAAATCCAAAGTAAATGGGCTTAGTGTCTGTTTTCCTTACAATCTCCCCATTTTTGGTGATTGATGACAACACGACCAAAACAAGCAAATAATAGAATTTTGAAATTTGAAAACTACCTACTTGCTAGGATGCAATGCAAGGGGCAAGGTTATATGATGCTAAAAGATACTACTTGTAAAACTAAAGGATACCACATAAAAACTTATCTTGCCCTTGCAAATGTCCCCATGTGGCATTATGGATTTAAGCCTTGCTTCCTATAAATTCTCCCCATTACATAGACTAATCCATAATCCACTATCCTCCCTTTCTCGGACCATTACCACTTGTAAATTATTATGATCTAGCTTTTGGTCCTACAAATTAATGCTTGCTTTTGGTCCTCTAAATTCTCCCCCTTTGGAATCAAACACCGAAAAGGAAGACATTAGTAGCACAAGGGAGGGTCAAACTTTGTGATCCTTTGTGTGTAGAGTGGAATAGGTCACAAAATTTGACTCTCACATTATATAGATTAAGCTCCCCCTAACTATATGCATACATATGGTAGAAGGCAAAGCATATGCATAATTGGCAAATTATTGCTCAAGGGAATTTAATCTATATAATGCATGGAGAAAGCATATAAATATCAAAATGAAATCATCATAATGATATCGGTTTAGAAATACCACATGTGGAAATCAATTTGATTTCTACCACTTGCAATTGGTGGTAGATATTTGAAGTATGATGCTTAACTCCGGGGACTCCATTTTCCTTGTAATGAGACTACTACACACATGATAAGCTTGAAAAGGTGTTAGTCTCAAAGCATCCAACTTGTAGAGTAATCTCCCCCTAAATTTGTGCACACAAGTATGGAATACTTGTAGGAAACATGCACATTGATTTTAGAATAAAAAATACCACTTGAAAGATGACATCACATGAATGTGAGTCATTTTTTAAGGCGATATTCGGAGAAATTATCTACAATTTGGACTTTGGCACATATTAGATGAATAATCGAAAGACAAGCTATGTGCCGTGCTCCTAAACAATTTTAAACCATGTAGGTTTGCTCCAAGGGTTAAGAATGAAACCGAGCAAGCCTACCATAAGATATACCTAGTGTATGCATGACAAAGGATATAAGTATGCAAATGCAAACATAGGCATGAAAAAGTAACTAGATGCTTAAAGATACCAATTGAAAGTAATAATATCTAGTTACCTAACATGGGAAGGGGAATTTGGGTCCATAGTATTCACTAACTCTCTTGGCAATGACTTTATCCATAATGATGCATCCCATGAAATGCACCCATACTTTTGTCAAGTCTCCAAATTCCCCAATGTCCATCGAACTTCTCACTTCCCTTTTAGGATCCAAACCTTCTTGGTGCTCTACATGTTGGAAATGATTTCCTTTGGCATTCAAAAGCGTTTGACCCCATTGTTGGCTTGCTTGTTCACCTTGATGGCCACCACCTTGTCATTTTTCTTCTTCTTTAACAAGTATGAACTAGTATAAATCCTTATGTCTTTTGGATGCTACCATCGCCTTCCTAGAGCAGCACGACAATTGTATAAGTTTACTAGTCCGGTTTATGAAACACCGACAACGCCCGCTCAGGCGGCGCACCCCCAAAGCCAACCAACTCTCCGAAGTTGGGTCGGGAGCCATAGAGCGGTGGACCCAACGAGGGTCCCTTGCTCGAGCTCGGTGCGCTCCCTATGCCCCGACCTATGGCCGCAGAAGCTTGACCCTAGAAGGCCATCCCGAGAGGATCAGGGCCTGCAACCAAAGCCCCTAGAAGGGCATGGTGTGTCGAGAGATCAGGTGGCCCTGAACCAAACCCTAGACACTCTCGATCACCCGACCCATGGCAGGTTCCGACCAGACAGAAGGTTGCCCCTAGGCCCAGAGTTGGTAACTCCCTGATGAGTTCACCAAACCCTCACTTGGGCCACAGACCTATGCGACATAGGACAAGAAGGGGTTAGCACCTCTATCGCTCAACCTTGACATCTGAATGTCCTTGTCTCACCCAGGGGAAGGGCCCCACGAAGGGCATCGCACTCTCATTAGCGGAAGCCATCCCCGCCATGGCTAGCTCGGTCACCAGAAGATTGAATTCAGCCCTTCCTCACCATCACGAACCAGGCCAAGTGAGGCCACGAAGGGCTCGAGGGCTCCTGACGAGATCCTAACATATGGGTATGTTAAGCCTCGGGATCAATGGTTCCTGACCGAAGAGACCTGACCGAGGCTAGGCACGCCGCGGCCCCTGCTCAGGGCTCGGGGGCTCGCTCGAGCCTCAGGCTCTCGATCGATGATATGCAAGTGCTCAACCCTTGGCTCCTGCCCGGCCTACGACGCCAGCCAAGGACCGGACGTAAGAAGACAAGCCCCGAGCCATCGAGGCTCAAGGGCCCCTAGGCGCTGCACTTCGAGCGTGGCCTTGTCGGCCGCTCCCATGATAGGGTCACGCACAGGGCGTGACAAAAGAAGACAAGTCTCCTCGGCCTCTAGGGGTTGAGCGGCTCCTAGGCCCACGAGTTAGCCCCTGGAGCCGATCTCTTTCGCCACTAAGAAGACTCTAGAAGGTCCACCTGGGAGAGGCTGGTCTAAACCTACACAGCCTGACACGTAGAGTGTTAGAATGGAACATCCAAACGACGCCCAAGGCTTCTTTGGCTCCACGACACCACCACGGTCCACAGAGCGCTGCTACAAGACCCTCCTAGACTCTAGCGCTTGTAGACTGTAGACACTTCTCCCTAAACTGCCATGTACCCGACCTATCTCGGTATATAACGGATAAGGTTGGACCTTATGGGGGGAGGATCCCAGACAGATGATTCCATTCCTCATTCGATCCGCTGCTGCTTAGCACCGAGAGTAGGGCAACCCAGAGAGGGGCACCGAGAGCTCCTCTGCCGTATCCATCTCTTCCTACTCTCCGACTAGGGAAAGACTCCACCGACGGTGAGGCAATCTTAGGATTAGCACCGAGCTAACCCCCTACCAAATCTCTCCACACTTTGTTGTAACCTCCCGATTTTGAGTGCTCTTGAGTATAAGGATGATCTGCTGCTGGACGTAGGGCACCAATCGTTCCGATCCAGGATAAACCGTTGCGTCCCATCTGTGATTCTTGTGTTCTTGAGTCCACCAGAGACACGTACTCTAACACCGACTCGAACAACAATGCTTGCTGCGGTTCTAACCACGCGACACCGCCCATGTTGCTACATAGTACATTACATGTGCTTCGTAGACAATTTCGGATAGGACAATGGATGCTTTCTACTGTTCACATGTGACTTAAAGTATTCAACTACTCATGGATGAGCGGTCATTGATCATTGTCATATGGAGGTTACTCGACTGCATCCTTGACGATGTCTCAAAATATCCTATAATCAACTCCGGGTAGTCGGTTTTAAGCTCAGAGGTTGCGGGATATATATCCTCAGCGGATGCATTCAAATTTTTCGAAAGGAATTGGAAAATTGCAGAAAGGACCCTCCAGCTCTTTATGCTAAACCACAAGAGGCTTGGGGGCTACACTCAGTAAGTGCGTTTTGCAAAGAAAGCGCACACCACTCAAAAACTTAAAGAGCACTTCATGGCTTCTCACATAAGGTACTCAGATGCTACTTGATTCTACTAGGTCAAGTCGAGGAGATTCAAGATGTAACATTATGAAAAATGGTGTTTTGATCTAGGATTGTTTTGTCATATATATATGGCTCCGTTTGTTTCGCTGAAAAATAAGCCGAAACACAGTTTCGATTGATTTGTTGTGAGAGAAAAACACTGTTTCGGCTAAAAAAACAAGCTCAAAAATATGGATTATAAAAAAAACGAACATATATATATATATATATATATATATATATATATATATATATATATATCTGTAGACAGGAAAACAAATCGTTAAATGGGTCGGGCCATCCAGAGCCGTGGTCCATACATCCAGACCAATCCTTCCACCCACCTAAAACCTAGAGAGAGGAGGGGACCGACTCCTCCACTTCCCCAAGCTGGCGCCGCTGTTCTCCCCTCTCCCATACGAGCTTTTCTTCATGTTCCCTCTGTAGCACCTTTCTTCCCCATAGATCTCCACCATCAAAACTTGGATCAAGAGGCGAGGTGGAAAAACGCAACGAGGAGGGAGATACGAGTAGAAAGATGATGGGCTGGATCAGCGCTTTTCCATAATCTTCTCGTGGGTTCTTCAAGAAAACCCAAGGTGAGGCTTGTGACCCTGTTGTAGTAGCTCTTTTTGGGTGTTTTTATGGTTTAATTCATGTTTAAACAAGGTTAGAGAAGAAGTTAGGGCGTTGTGATTCGGATTGGTAGTTCTGCGCATGGGCAGATTTATGTTGTTTCTGTTTCTTTGTAGATTAGATAGTCGAAACGAATTTTCCTGGCAAAGTGTTATATATAAAAGTTGTAGAAAACGTAGTGATCTATATTCTAATCAAATGACGTGATTTTATCCCGTGTGTTTAGGGGTTATGAATTTTTCTGAAGTCAGCTGTCTGAATATCGCCGTTTTTTTTCTGTAGTCGAAGTTCAGTGCCCTTTTAGAGGGTCTTAATGGCTGAATTATATAATCTCACAATTTCCAAATCTGTAGATTATGTTGTTATCTAGAAGCTGTATAAAAATGGCTAACTTTTATCTTGTGGTTTGTCGTCAATGCCCATTTTTGTGGTTGCTGTGCAGATCCCTGGGAAGTTGCAGTCCTCAGTGTTGTATCAGGTTTTAGGCCACCTAAATGACTGAACTAAATCTTTGTGTCTACATGAAAGTTGTAGCTCTCGTTCTGTAGTTTTCAGAAATGTTATTGTTTTCTGTGTTTTGTGGTTTGAAACTAAAGATACAAAATTGTTAAGCGATGCTGTTCTGTTTTGTCATCAGAATGGTTCAGTGAACTTTACTTGAACTCTAGGTTACCTTAATGATGAAAATAAAACAAGGGATCAGAACCAAACTGTAGCCCTAGTTCTATAGTTTCTCAGATTGTATTTATTTGTCCCTATTGCTTTTGTTTATCAAAAGATATAAATTGAGAAGCAGTGTTGCTGCAATTAGTTAAAAAACCGATACTCATTGTTTTACTCGTTTATCAGGTTGGGCTATAGGAACGCTTTGCCTACTGTTTGTACATGTTTATGTGAATATGTATGCTGAGTTTGTATCCTCAAAACAGGTGGTATTGCTCCAGATCGCACCTAGAGCGGTCATCACTTTTGGTTGGAGGCAAGTGAATGTAGCGGTGGTTTGCTACTGTTTTGACTTGTTATTTTTATCGCCTACAACATAATGTCTCTAACAATATCATACTACTAATAAACAAACTTTGTGATCTTTGTCTATCCAATCTTATTTAGTGGATGCCTTAATAATTATCTATATATTGTGTTGCTATTATTCCATCTTGGCATGTGTGGTCATCCATACCACTTGAAGATGAAGCTGAACTATCATAGGTGGTTTATGTTGTTTTTATTGCAGCATGCCATGTGCATTGCATGATTCATTTGCATTGGAAGTTATGTCGTTGACCTATGGTCACGACCGTACCGGTACAGCATCATGGGATGCAGCTCCACACCTTGTTGGGTGTGCAGGCTGGAGTCATTTTCGCATTACATTCATATGCATTCACAGTGTGTATGGAAGTGTATGTCCATATTATTATGAAGCTCTATCATATGACTATGTTCTAAATTGGAAGGCACTTTTTATATATTGATATTATATCATGTTTATTCTATAAGTGGAATTCCACATTAAATCGTTGTTTAATTAAACTTGTGGTTTAAATAGCTTGTCAAAACAAATTTGCTTGCTGAAACGTTTCATCTCACCCTTGCATTACTCAATCCAGATACTTGATGATGCTTGCATCGAAGGGAAGGGGATTAGCGGCACATCTTCACTGATTCACCCACACTTAGAGTTAATAATGATACGTTTGTCTTGATGTAATAAAATTAGTTTATCAATCATGATGACCCTTCGTGGTTAAATAATATTAACTTAGGTGGAACCTTTCTTGACAATAGTTCTGTTCTTGTTGTTTCCGTGTTTTACTTTGTTCGTGGGTTTATGTTGCCGAGTTTTAGACTTTGGCATGAGGTAAGGGACGTTAATGACATCTTGGGCTTTTGTGTTGCTTGGGGTGTTACACAAGATGGCTTCGAAGATCAACTATGAAGAGTTCGGGGGCTTGATGGACCAATATCCTAAGGCTTCCCCATAGGGCCGATTACCTGTCAAGGAGATGGGCTGACCCAAGGTCTGCCTAGACGGTGCGGAACAAGGTGGTGTGTCCTCCAATGCTACAAGGACTGACCTAGTTTGATTCTAGGAAAGTTAGTCTCTGTAATAGAACTAGAACTCTTCTGTTGTATTTGACAAGGACTCGACATATGCGCCTGCTCTCTAGACTATATAAAGTGAAGCAGGGGCACCCCCTTGTAACATCTCATACATGAAATTCCAACGCAAGGCAACACGTCTAACTGGATATAGGGTATTACTCTATTCTAGCGGCCTAAACCAATATAAATCGCTATCTTTGCATTCACCTTCGAGTTTAGCCTTTGTCGAAGCCCACCAAATATCATCCTTGGTAACCATGTGATGTGTTGTCGGTTATCAAACATCGACGGTGATCATATCCAAGGATAGAATTGTGCTTATTGATCACTGTGAGTGTGTTAGGCCTTTCTCTTGGGAGCTTGAATGCCAGGCTTTGTGCCCTTGTAATGTTGGCAGGACGAGCACTTGGAATCTTGTTGGCTCTCCAGGAATATAGACTGTCCGATATTGGTGTGGAGTGGTAGCGACTTGGTGTGCAGGGGATAAGGACCCTTCCTTGGTAATGAAACATTGTAGTAGATGACATTAAGGTGACCGAGAGAGTCTAACTGTCCTGCACCACCTACCTTGGTGAGCTGGAGCTTTGTGGCGAGCAGGGGCGACACCACATTAAGTTTGTGTGGTGCACTGGCACCAGGCAAAAGATATTTAGTACTAAGTAGTTTTGTAACACCTGTGAATGCATGGCCTAAATATGGATTTTTTTTTTGGATTTGGTAATTTATCTAGCGAACGTGGACCGAGTTTTAAAAAGGACCAAAATTTGAATTTTAGTTAAATATTTCATATGGTTGATTAGAGTCCATGGATGCAAAGATCTCGTCAAAACAAATCCGTTTGACTACTCATACGACTTGTTTGGACTTTTGGATCTCAAAGTTATGAATTGGACACGTGAGATTAAAAAAAGAGATAACCTAGTGCTACAATAACTCAGCCTCCTCCCCTCTCATAGCCATCCTCCCCCTTCTCCTCCCCTTTACTTGATCTGCAAGGAATTTGAGGACGGATAGCAAAAAGAATCGAGGGCGATGAGAGGATCAAGGAGAGGTGCTAGATCGGTGGTTTCCCCAACTTCTTCTCGTTGTTCTTCAAGGGGAACCCTAGTGAGGTTTGAACCTTTGCCATAGCACTTGATTTAAGGTGGATTTGGTGTGGTAGATGATGGTAGAAAAGGATATATTAGGGTTGACCTTTCAATGGTAGACCTCGAATCCATGTTTTTCTACAGTTCTCAGATCTGATAGTTTCAATTGAACGACAGTTTTGGATATCTTAGAGGTCGAACTACTTTTTAACTGAACGACGAAGTCCAAGTTCAAGATTTTAGGCTAAGTAGTTTAGGAGATATGAAATTCTGAAGTTTGTTGTACAAGGCTGTCGAAAATTCAGAGCAGTTTAGATCTAATGCCTTTTACACCCTCTTCCTGGCTGAATGGAAGCTTTCGATATGAACAAAAGTTGTATGTAATTTGATAATATTTCCATATTGTTAAAGAACATAATTTTTGGTTAAGTATAACTCCAGATACGAATTTTGGAAGTTGGCTGTCCTGTTTTAGTCATCCGTAATGTTCAGTTAAGTTCAGTCGTTATTTATGAAATCTTGGAGACCTTATATGCTAGTTCTTATTATAAAAAAGTTGTAGGTAGTCAGGACTTCTATCGCCTGGTGAAGTTTGAGATTTTTTTTGTTGTATGGTTAAAACTGTACAAAATAGAGAAACGATAGTACTGCTGTCATTAACCGAAGTGCACCAATAGTGGTTTGATTGATGGGTTTGGGTGTTCTTGAGCATATGTCTTGGATCGTAATTGCTTTGTGTGATGGTGTTGGTAATGAGGTTTGCTTGTGATCAGGTGGTTCACCATTGGAGCATGTGTAGCACTTTTCCTTATCTTCGGTGAAGGCAAGTAAATGTGGCGTTGTGGTCCACTGGTATTTAACTTTGTTGTTTGAAATGCCTACACTATATTTTAGTACCTCACACTAGCAAGATAAATCTGAAATTTGAAGTATTTATCTTTATTTACTCTAAAGTATGGTATTCTATATCTTGTGGTAATGATCTTTAAATTATGAATTCTGAAGTTTATTAAGTGCATTAAGTGCAACATTGCATTTGCACTCTTCCTGTTGATATGAATAGAAGAAACCATAGCCGAATTGGTACGGTAAGTACCGATACAGCAATGCACATTAATGAGCAATGTGGTTGCAGCCCTCACTCCCTTGGGAGGTGTGGGTAGAAGTGAAGTCATGCATTGCATTGCATCATTTGCATTGCACTTGGAAGTTATTTATATTTCTATATGATGCAATTGATGTCTCTATTATTATGATATTTAAATTGGATGCTTAATCAAACTATGATTTAAATAATTTGGTTGAAGCAGTTTGCTTGCTGAGATTTTCCATAAACCTCGTACGCTTGTTTCTCTATCTTAGGTACATGATCTATGAGGAAGCTTGTTGGGATGGGAGTAGCAGCATATTTACGCACGTGTTGATATACACTTCAAACAAACTATTATGTTGTAATGAGATCTCTTTGATGTTGAAGTTGTATTTTTTTCTTCCTTTTGAAGTTGCTAGTTGCAGCTCAACTTTGTTTATTGTTATGCCATCGTAGAAGACTTAATTTTATGCTTAATCTAGATGACGTGTTTTCTCTTCCGTGTACTCTGTGGTTGAAATGTAGTGTGGTAATTCTCCAGAGGATTGATGTGGTTTCTTCTGGGGTGTTACAACAAATAAGTTGAAATTAAATGTGTTACTACAAGGCTATCAATATTGTGCACCACCATGGATTTTAAGCTAGCTTCACCCCTTGTGGTGAACCCAACATCGTGACCAAGGGAATTCTTGGTCACCAGGAGTATACCTCAGCGGAGCTCTAATGTGGACTAAGGTTTGAGTTTTGGCGACCGATAGTATGGGATACGTCACCTTGACTTTGGAGTTACCAACTTATTTGAGGTCTTTATTTGCAATTATGTTTTCCCATGTGCTAGTTTTATGTTTCTTTACATTTTCTAGAATGGCTTAGGTTGATAGGTTTGGCTCTAGAATGTAAAACTCTTGGTGGATTTGGTAGGTAGTGAATAGTAAAAAAACATGAGTATACCTCTTCCAACCAAGTTTATCTTTTTATAGTGTCACATCATGTAGAAGTCCTATGTTAAGTTTTATGCAACTCAATTCACCCCTCACACCCTTGGTTCTGCCACCCATGTTCCCTTTCACAAAAATAAGTCTAGAGCTCTATGCTGCACACTTGTCACTCGAATCTCTCTCTCTAGACCTTCTAGTGATGTGGCTAGCCTTCTACAAATCCAAGAGATATGAATTGAATATAATTGAGTTGTTTATCTAGCCTCAAACCGCAATGGCCAAATCTCTGTCGAAAACCCCAATTCTTATAGACTTTGCAAAAAAAATCCACTACCACTTGTCATCCACGTCAGCAAAACCAACATTGAATCTACTCAATATCCAAATCTTAATGATTATTATGATAGTTTAATGGCCAAAGATTTCCAGTTTTAGTGTTGGATGGCCAAAATGAAACCTTGCCTATAATTGAAAGGCCAAAATAAAACCTTGCCTATAATTGAAAGGCCAAAATAGCTCTCTCCTATCAATTAATTGGGCTAAAAATCCAATTAAATCCAATGCAAAGCAAATCTTGAGCAACATCATGAGACCATTATAGTTTTTTAGGAGATGGAGTCCCTCAGATTGTTCTATTTCTCAACCTTTCGGACTTGATTCATGGAACCATGGTCGAAAGGATTGAAAAAGTCAGTCATTCAGAACTTGATGAAGGATTGCACAAAAAGTTAAGGATCAGTAGCCCTTTTTCAAAATTCATTTCGAAAAAGAATGGATTTAGCCTTATACATATGCGAGAAAGTTAACAAAAAAAGGAGGAAGTCGAGTTCTTCTTTCTTTTATCACTTAGGAGCCATGTGAGATGAAAGTCTCATGCATGGTTTTGCATGAGAGAAAGAAGTGAGGAATCCACTTTTCGACTCTGATTACCACACTCCAGTAGTTGCTTTTCTTTTTGTTACTTCGGAAGTAGCTACTTAAGCTTTAGCCACGCGAATTCTCAATATTCCTTTTTATTTCTCATCAAACGAATGGCATCTTTGTGGCAGAACCGCCTAATCTAACGCCTCCCAGGAGTACTTGTCTTCCATTAGACACTAAGTACTCAAGGGAGGGCACCAAATTACGCGGTTCTATCGAGTACACCCCAGGGGAGAACCTGAAAATCCACATTTTTCCATCAGGACCACAAATGAGAGAATAAAGCTTACATCATTAATAACCATTTCTTACATCACTTTCCAGGTAACATTAGAGTATAATATCTATTATTTATAATAGCAGAATATGATCATGTTATCAGAGTTATGAACAATTTAATTTAACAGCAGAATATAAACAGATGAACAGAGTTACAGCGGAAATAAACGTCTATTCATGACATGATGAAGCATTGATATATAAACTATGACAACATATTATAAAACTTACATTTAAAAAAACATTTAGTGAGTTATAAATAAAACTATGATCGCAGCGTAAAGGAATCCTCTCTAAGCCTAACAGGAGGAATCAACACACAAGGGTCAGCTCTAGCATCCAGCTGTCACCTGCAATAGGGGGAAATAAAACCTTGAGTACTCAATTGTACTCAGCAAGACTTACCCAATAGGAGAAAAGAAAAGACTCCAAGGATATGCAAGGTTATCTGGCTTGTGGGTTTATTGCATTTGTAGGAGCATTACTAAACGTGCATCCTTATATTCAATTTTATTAGCAGTCAACATTAGTTCATTAACCAACCATTCTATGTAAGCACCTGTGCTACTTTCAAGCAGGTGGTAAGCAATCAGAATCAATTTATCATGTTTCATCTTCCAGTTCTTACTATGGTGCTGGATTGTAGACAAGTCATACCGGAACGCCGGCGATTCGCCAATCAATGTGCCCAGCTGGGTACCCCAAAACACATGCCCCGCTTGTACCCTGGGCACAAGCAGGACCAACCCACTACCCTCCTATCATGGGGTCTAGGTCCCCGTCCAAACTTAGACTCCAAGCCCCAAACCCTAAGTCTCGGACTCAGTGCGATGCTAGGACCTCCACCCAAAAACCAACCTAAAAGTCAGTCCGGAAAGAGCCGGAACCTATGACAAGAGAGTAACAAGTCTTTCCAGTGCCCATACACAAGTATGTGCTCGGGATAATAAGTCTGTGACTTGCCTAGAGTCCAATGCAACGGTCGGTCCTTAACCCATACAGACAGGGAAAATAGTGTAACCAAGCTATGCCCCGTTGGCCGTAGGACACAACCTCTTACACCCACCAATACCCAAACCATATCCCTGCCCGGTCTCCATTTAACATTCATATATATATATATTCCAAGTGATATAGTAACAATAATAATATATTTCCTATCTCTCGCGAGTGACAGGCAATCACTCGACTTCTATCGGAGAACTATAGCATAGCAATCTACACGATACTGTCATACTAGTAAGACTCATAGGATAAAGATATATATATATGCAAGTGGGTTTCATTCAACTCCTTAAAACTTAATGCACAAACATAATTTAAAGTGTAGAAAAGTAGGGGTTATGCATCGGGGCTTGCCTGGGTAACATATAACCAAAAGTTAGTATTCCATCTTGATGACATGATCTCCAAAAGTACCATTTCACCAGCAACTCCCATTGATTCCATGATCCATCGACGTCCCTATTATGATATGCAATGCGATGCAGAGATGATGCAACGGTTAATTAACAAGGCAACAACAACTCTAAAAATAGAGCGCATACTACAAACTAACAAGATAGCTCTAATGACTAACGTACTAATCTACGTAACAACATCATCGAGAAAGATGTCATTTCCCAACAAGTGTTTTAGTTATACAATTCCAAGGTGTTTCTTTATTCCTTTCTTTGATTTACTATATATTCAAACTAGGGCTCATTTGCTATCTTAGCAAACTAATTATTCTAGAGCTACAAAAATTACAGTGAGTAGCTAATAATATTAGTAATTTACTGTAAAATTTTCAAAGTCAACACTATCACCGATTTATCACAGAAATTCCTACAAGTTTATGTCTTATCAATATTAAGCATGTTAAAATAATTAGAGCAACATTGGAAACATTTTAAAACTAGATGAACCAGTTACGCTAATAGATAGATCATGATTTTAGGAACTTAACAAAATTGGTTTCATAATTTTTGAACAACTACACAAATTTATATTGATTTTACAAGTTTATTTCCGAAACTAAATTAACAATTGCTTTAGAAAACTAAAAGGGCTAGCAGCCACCAAATCGGCCCACACGCACGCGCGGCCCAGGCGCACAGCGCCCGCACGTGGCCTAGGCGTGGGCGGCACAAGGCCGGCCCAGGCGGGGCGCCGAGCAGGCCGTGGCCGCAGAGGTGCAGGGCGAGCGGCCCTACGTGGACGAGTCCAGGCGTGATGGTAATTTTGCAAAAACGTCCCTACGCTTCTATCTATTTAGTAAGCTACTATTCATATGAGTCAGTTTTCACACCTAGCCCCCGAAAAACTTCTAATTACACGTTCTCACCTTCTCCCTCCTACGGTGAAGCAGAGGAGCAGAGGACGGTGGCTCCGACCGACCAAATCTCGGCCATCCTACGCACCCGTCGATGGTGGGGAGATGGCGCGGGCAGCGACGGACCTAGACGCGCATGGGTGTTGCCAAGGCTCTCCCCGCCGTGGCCCACAGAGACACGACCGTGGGCAGCGGCGGGCGTGGCGGCCAGCAGCTGGCGGCGGTGGTGCACGGGGTGTGGTGGATGGCGAGGCTGGGCTCCCTGGCACCGGGCAGACATGGCGCGCCCCCGGCTAGACCCTGCTCTTCCCGGGGCAGGGCGCATCGGCCTGGCCACATGCACGCAGCGCAGCAATGGCCCGAACAGGGGGCGCAGCGGCTCCAGGTGACGTGGGCTATGGTGAGCATGCATGGGGCATGACGAAGAGCGAGGCTGAGGTAAACGATGCCGGCGTCCGAGCGTGGAGAGACAGAGCGGTGGAAACAACGGTGGCTGAGCTCGAGCCTTTCGGCGGGCATCAGCAACAGGGTCGGTGGCGGCGTGGCCATGGACGATGGCGGGAGAGACAGCAAGGTCAGCAGCAGCCATGTGGTGGGCCGCTGCAGACTGGCCGATAGCTAGGCGAGGGGCACGGCAGCCCACAGTGCAAGGGCGCGTGACATGGGGAGGAAGAGGAGGCGCGCTGGTGCTACACGCGGAGGAGCAGCGCCGTGGAGCTATGGTCCAGCGCGGCCATGGGGCTTCGTGAGTGCGCACGAGGGTAAACCAGGCGATGTGTGGAATGGAGCTGGGGCGCCTCCTCCTCGGTAGCAGAAAAAGAGAGGGAGGGGGAAGCAGCGCGAGGCTCGGCCTCCACGTGAGCGTGAGCGCAGGGGTAGGTGAAACGAGCGGCAGCGGCAGCTCGGTGCGGTGGAGGAGAGCAGCCCGGCGTTGGCTAGCGCGCATCGCATGCCTGCGACAATGGTGGCGCTGAGGTGACGGAGGGTGCATGCGGAGTAATGACGCCACAGAGGTGGGTCGAGTGGTCACCGGCTTTAGTACGAGCTCAGCGCTGTGCTACCTGCCCGCGCGAGTGCTTGCTTGACTTGCTGTCCACTGCTACCGTGGCCAAAGGCCCAATGGTCAAACCCGTTTCATTTTCTTTCTTTTTCTTTTACCAAAATATATAAATAATTATATAATTACAAATATGTCATTATTTCTTTATCACTAATATCCATACGCACATGCATATATTTATTGTATGTTTAAACGTATACTTATCTATAGAGATACACTCGGGAAGAAATAAGTTTGTATACTACTTTAATTAATATAGCAACATGCTTATTAAAATGAAATTCATGAGTGTATATATACCTATATATATCTCTATCGGTTTACTAATTTAGACAATCAGCATCATCTAGGCACAAGAAATTTTTCAATAAAGCTCGAATTTAAATTAGATTCAAAAGCTATATATATACGACATTCTATTTAATAATGTATTTTATTTCATTCTATTTTTGAGTTCTCTTCTACTCTAATCTTGCTCTAATTTAATATTAACAAGTTAATAATTACATGTTTAGTGCTAAAGGGCTCATGTAATACTGGAGATGTTACAACCAACCCCCCTAAAAAGAATCTCGTCCCGAGATTCAAGTAAGAATCGGAAGAGAGGAAAACACGATTACATTTTGTGAATCAGAAAATAGACGAAAGATTACACGACTTCGAATACTAAACCACATGAGGATTTAGGGATACATGATTAAGAGCAACCTAATACAACTGAGACTTAATCCAGAAGTCGAGATAGACGAGGGCAATGGAGAAACAACAAGATAATGATTATCCAAAATATGGTGTATGTCCAACAGATACAGAAACAGGAGACTGAGAAGTCAAACATCGTGAACCCTATAATCGAACTAACTGACGGTAAACTTGAACTTCTTCGAAAACCAGATCCTTTTTCTTCTCAGATTACACAATCACCTCGGACGGATGAACCTAGCTCCACAATGGTGACTGGATCTTGTAGCTCTGCATAGGATTTGACGGGATGGGAATGGAGAAGAAGAGCAAGGACCAAGGGTATCTTATAGTAGTGAACGGAGATGTGGCGCAACACACCAGAAGTGGAGACGGCATGGATGGAATACACTGTCGGTTCATGCTGTGGGGATAAAGTCAGCCATGGTGCGCTCCCTACGCGAGTGGCAGAGAGGATAAGGAGAGGAGAGGAGAGGGGTTCACTCGACGAGGCAGGCATGTAGGCGGCCATGTCCCCAAAAGAAGAAAGAAGGGAGGGGGAAGGGGAAAAGGGGGGGTCCGGTACGGGGATGAGAGTGTGGGGGTCGAGAGCCGACTGGATGTCGAGAAAAGGAGAACCGCATAGTTGTCACACCCAATTTTAAGGATAAAATTGAATGCACTAAACTCATGTGTGCCTAGGGATCAGTCACACACATAAGCTGACAAATTATATAAAGTATCATCACAGTATATCTTACATCACGATTTACAACATATCATAGTCTTACACAACACAGCGGAAAATAAAAAGATAACTCTCTCGTGGAAGCTCCAACACAGGGACGGTCAACTGGTTGACCACAAGCCTAATAGTCCTCAGGAAACTCCTCATACACGTTGTCATTTGTTACCCATCCGGGATTTTTATCCAAATATAGAAAGTAAACAAGCATAAGTACATCCCGTACTCAAAAAGATAACATGGGGTTATGAAGCTCAAAAAGGTTGACACTGGTTTACTGCAGTTAGCACTTTTAGTAAGTCAAGATTTTATTATCAAGTATTATCAAGTTATTCTTAAGCTCCCATTTAAACCCACATAATCAGATATCAGAATCATTTAGATCATATTATCATCGTATAACATCATAAATGAACAACAATAAGTAACCAATTATTCTGTGAGTTTTCTGGGCCGCTCATGACCGTGAGCACGGCTATTATAACAGTTTGTAACCCTCTGCAGAGGTGGTGCACATTCACCGCGAGTCGTGATTCCCATATGCCCGGGTTAATTACTCCCATATCACTGCCAAGGTGAGCGGGCAGGGTACACTATGAAGCCATTTCATAGGTTCCTCTAACAAGTTAGGGCCGCTAGGTTTCCTTGGCAGGCAAATGTCGGAACCCCCCTTTCCTATGGCACATATCCATCGTGGCTATACACATAGGAGCAGAGGCAGTCCTATACCCAATGTGGCAAGCACCTTTTCTGCCATAAAGGTAACCTCTAACAAGCTAGAAAAGGTCCTATTACTGAGCTAAAGTCAGAGCCATATGACCCTCACGGTTGCACTGTCAGTCCTAGCTTTTACCGATAGATAAGTCCTTATGGAGGGCCGAGAGCATCATGATCGAAAGTCATTTGCTCCTTCGCCCTATAATTCCGTTGTTTAAAAGCCAATTTTACCTTTTTGTTCCATAGAACCATCATTCCTTATGTAAATCATGTATAGTTACATTGAGCGCTAGCAAACTACCCATATGCATATAACCCATAGGAGACAAGGAACAAGATAATCAAACACTAGGATGTCCTTATGGGTATCAAAATTAGACACATGCAAATGAGTAATTAATAAAGGTGAATAGGCATCAAGGTAGATCCCATGCTATACTTGCCTTGGTTAGCAAACACCTGCTAGTCCTGCTGGTCGTCAAAGAACTCTTGGTCTCCAAGATTCTCCTCACCGTCTAAACACGACCAACACGACAACATACAACATTCCAGGAACATTCATGCAAAGCAAACAATCCTATGGTTAGAATAGTACACCAACAGTATAGAAAACAAGATAAAATGTTTATGAAAAGAATCTACATCTCCCTACGATCACGTCAACGCGAAGTTCACGGAAATCGGAGCTAAAACGCGAAGGTTATGAATTAAACGGGGTTTCCTATAGCAATTTATTTAATTAAACCTAACCATGAAATTTAAAAGTTGCAAACATGATTAACAGTGGTACTAACACGTAGATTATGCAATTACAAAACTAACGCAATTTGAACGGGTCGATTCGGAGTTAAAACGACAATTTTATGAGCAAAACAGTGTAGTGGCATTTCTGTAAATATAAGGAACTGTTTCTGAATTGAAATAAATTAAATTTTGGAATAATTAAATCGGCCGAGGACTGCGGGTTCTAGTTGGTCGAACTCGAGGGACTCTTTAGCAAAATCACCCACGAAGGGGTATCGGCTTATGTGAGCCGTTGGATCACAGATGGGTGGCTCGGATTAGATCTGGGGGGGAGAGAAGGAGCTGGCCGGGAACAGTAGCTCCGGTGGCGGCGCAGCCATGGCTGGCGGCAAGGAACATGCCAGCGTGCACGGTTCAGTGGCTATGGGCCACGGTTCGAAGAACCGAGGACACTGGGAGAGTGAGGGGGTGGAGGGGACCTCGGACAGGCCGATACGGCGGCCGGAGGACACGGCCGAGGCGGCGATCGCCATGGCCGGCGGCATGGAGCTCACGGGCACACGCGAAACGGGGTCTACGGGCCATGAAACTTGCAAATAACAGCGTGGGGAGAAAGAGGAGAGCACGACAAAGCTCACCGCGGTGACAAACGTGGTCGAAATCGGCTCGGGGACGGCAATCCGCGTGGAGGGGCGATAGGCGAACCATAGTGCTTCTCCGATGGGGCGGTTGTGGCTTCCTTGGCTCGAGTAAGTGTGAAAAGAGAGCGGGGAAGGCAGCAGGGAGGGCGGCTGCGCGTTCGGCACCCTTTTGTAGAGTCCGGGGCATGGGGGCTCCCCACGATGCAAGGTGGGCGCGGCGGTGGTTTTGCCTTGACCGAGCGTGGGGCGTGCGGAGGTGGGGGACGACACTGATAGGCGGGGCTAGGCGATCAGCGGCTGAGGCACGGGGAAGGGGCGCGGCAGCGGCGGTTGCCAGCCGAGCTGGGTTGGCCCAAGAAGAAAACGGGGAAGGGGGAAAAGGGAAGGCGAGCGGGCCGGCGATGCAGGTCATCGCAATGAGCAAGGGAGAAACTAAGCTGGGCTGGCGGGCTGGCATGGAGGAAGAAAAGGCCAGCGGGCCAGAATTGAGGAAGGAAGGGGGGAGAAAAAGCCTTTTTCTTTTTCCAATTCAAAATTTCCAAATTCATTTCCAAATGATTTTTGATTCCTTTTAAGTTTAAATAAAAAACCACTCAACAAATTAAAGACAATGCTCCAGCATGAGTGCATCAACATGTATATATCCTTATGATGGATTTTAATTTCACAAAAATATTATTTTCCTATATTTGAATGCACACATAATTGCACAAATAAAGCAAATTTAACTATTTTGAAAGAATGCAAATTTTTGGGTGTTACAACAGTGCATGAAGTCGGTGAGTGCAGCACGATGCCGCGGCCATGCGAGAACGGGGTGCTAATGGGCCCGACACAGACAGCATTCGTAGGGCTCGCAATGAAATAACCTAACATGCATAGTGCGGTCAACTAAATATAGGGCTTGGGACATGACATCCACTCAGGCTTTTACAATCACTCCTAACTACCCACGACTAACTTTCCTTACTACTCTTCTTTTTTTCCCTTCCTTGACCACATCTGTCTTTCATGCAGACTAAGACCATGTCATACATTCTTCCTCCAAAACCACATTCGCTTGTGTACTTGAGGGAACACTATTGCATCAACCCATTGTGGATTTCCCGTTCGAACACCTAAACATTACCAAGGAGAATATTTTGTAGCAAAAGCGGTACAACAGTGTAACTTGGTAAAGGTACTCAGTCAACAACCTCGATACCAGCACATGCCGAGCAGCATCACCATATGGTAGCTATTCCACAGGGGCCCTCGGTTTCGTCGTGGCACCATAAGCTATTAACCAGGCAACTACTACCAACTTACATGCAATGAAGGCGATGGAGTCATAGACCACAGAATATGAGGAGTATGGCAAGGGAAGATTCAAACAACAAGGGTTCCTTTCGCAACAAGGAACAAGGAATTCAAATCCAACAACGGATTGGATTTAAAGAGATTCAAGTATTCTGCTAGGACATCCATAATTAGTCGATATAGTGTCCTATGTTTTCCAATCATGGCTGGTCTGCTGGTATCTGAGTGGTAGCTTCTCTTATAACCCACTTAACATCGTCTTTGAAAACTCTAAGCACGTCTCATGAAACTTAAGGGTAGATGGACACAATAAACACATCAAAATAAATAAAATGCACGTTCCAACGGTCTTATACGAGTACAACATACATTCATTCAGTCTCCCATTCATGACACATCATTCACCTTCCCTACTAGTGGACAATCTCAATAACTACGGATGAAAAACAACGGCAAGAGTACTATATTGGAGAACAACGACGAAAAGAACTACTAACTATGGGTACATCATCCCAAGGCAACTAATCTACTCTGGACCACGCATCTTCATTCTTGGGCTCGGTGGATTCTTCTACCACCCTGGCTATGGATCTACCTCCTCTCTTGGCAGTGGCTGAGTGAGAGGAATCAAGGGTTCTACTTCTGCCACTTCCGAGGGTGGGGGTGCTGGTGGTACTGTAACACCGGTTCTCCTTCTTTCTAGCGGGTGGACAGGGATCCCCTCCACGATCAAGGGATCCTACCGTTCCGCAACCAGCGTCCTCCGCTTGGCCCTGGTGACCAGATAGGCTTCTCCCAACTAATGGGCATGCCGATCTTTAGCCTCTTTTAGAGCTTTCGACATGGCAGTCTCTCGACTCTTTGCTGCTGCCGCACTGGCATGCGCTTCAGCAAGTTGCACCTGGAGCATCCTGGAGAAGATCTTGGCTTCCTCGACTCGACGGAGGCACGTCCTCAGCTCCAAGGCTTGCTGGTCATACTACTCATCCAGCGCAAGCAGGTACGTGGTCAAGTGCACCATGGTTGGACTGTCTTCTTGTGCATCCTGCCCTTGCAAAGCCTCCATGCGAACCCTCCATGCCCATCGATTCTTTTCCAAAGGTGGAAAGAACCTCATTGAGGTATGGGCAATTGGCTCTTCATAGATCTGGCAAACGTACTGCAAGGCTTTGTGGGCCACCACCCGGTAGGTGTCGATAAAGCGAAACCCGGTTGCGGTCATATTCCAGGCTTCAGTGAGGTCGGGAAACTCTTCACTCTTCCCAATATAGACGGTAACCTCACACCGCTCGATGCCATGCTTCTCATACTCACGGCCCTCATACTCGGGATGATCTTTGACTTCGAGCTTTTATAGGGTGGCATGCAGGATTCTGGGAAAACCCTCAATGTTCAGGAAGTAACTACTAACCCAGGCTCCTGCCATCCCTGGCGGTGGTTGTGAGGAAGGACTGAGCGAAAAGCTTGCTCAAAGGAAAATCTAGACGAGCTAAAGTACACCGAGTGGTGGTATCAAGGACTAAGCTAGGCCCTGCTTATAAAGGTAGAGCGGTCAGTGATCCTGGCGTGGTCCACCAAGGTTTCTGCGTGGGATTACTACGAATGAATCGACTAAATTTTCACGCGTTCGAGGCAAGCAATGTCCGAGGCAATTACTGACTAGTACGACTGTAGGGCAAGGGTCCGACAAGAGCGCAAAAAAGAGTACGGGGAGACATGGGTCACGATAGGCGTGAACCATAGACGAACGTGGAGCACGAAGCCACAATGTAGAAATAACTCCAGAACAGGAACGGTTCAGTCTTGCACAATATGACACGCGTGACACCTATGGAGGGTGTATCCGCAAGCAATATAGGCACTACAATGCACAAATAGGATATGCATGAATGCACATCCTATACGTCCTTCCACTGTTGCCAACATATAGGGCAACCGTTCTCAGATTTTTGGCACATCGTTCTCTCCCTATAGCTAGTCGATACTATCAGACTATGCTCGAGGTCAGTGTACCTACACAAAAATTGATTAAGCCTACCTAAGTCAGCAGAGTGCCATCTATCCTAGATACATAACCATAGTAATAGGGCTACTTATATAACTTCGCATACAAACGTCTATTCTTTTAAAAATAATTTGTTGTCAATTTTTATTTAGAAAGAGGTTCTGAAGCTTTATTTCCTCATTTATACTCTGATACCACCTGTGGTAGAACCGCCTAATCTAACGCCTCCCAGGAGTACTTATCTTCCATTAGACACTAAGTACTCAAGGGAGGGCACCAAATTACGTGGTTCCGTCGAGTACACCCCAGGGGAGAATAAAAAATCCACATTTTTCCATCAGGACCACAAATGAGAGAATAAAGCTTACATCATTATTAACCATTTCTTACATCACTTTCCAGGTAACATCAGAGTATAATATCTATTGTTTATAATAGCGGAATATGATCATGTTATCAGAGTTATGAACAATTTAATTTAACAGCGGAATATAAACAGGTGAACAGAGTTACAGCGGAAATAAACGTCTATTCATGACATGATGAAGCATTGATATATAAACTATGACAACAGATTATAAAACTTACATTTAAAAAAACATTTAGTGAGAGTTATAAATAAAACTATGATCGCAGCGTAAAGGAATCCTCTCTAAGCCTACCAGGAGGAATCAACACACAAGGGTCAGCTCTAGCATCTAGCTGTCACCTGCAATAGGGGGAAATAAAACCCTGAGTACTCAATTGTACTCAGCAAGACTTACCCGATAGGAGAAAAGAAAAGACTCCAAGGATATGCAAGGTTATCTGGCTTGTGGGTTTATTGCATTTGTAGGAGCATTACTAAACGTGCGTCCTTATATTCAATTTTATTAGCAGTCAACATTAGTTCATTAACCAACCATTCTATGTAAGCACCTGTGCTACTTTCAAGCAGGTGGTAAGCAATCAAAATCAATTTATCATCTTTCATCTTCCAGTTCTTACTACGGTGCTAGATTGTAGACAAGTTGTACCGGAACGCCGGTGATTCATGAATTAATGTGCCTAGCTGGGTACCCCAAAACACACGCCCCGCTTGTTCCCTGGGCACAAGCAGGACCAACCCACTACCCTCCTATCATGGGGTCCAGGTTCCTGTCCAAACTTAGACTCCAAGCCCCCGCCCCTACGTCCCGGACTCAGTGCAGTGCTAGGACCTCCACCCAAAAACCACCCTGAAAAGTTAGTCCAAAAAGAGCCAGAACCCATGACAAGAGAGTAACAAGTCTTCCCAGCACCCATATACAAGTATGTGCTCAGGATAATAAGTCTATGACTTGCCTAGAGTCCAATGCAACGGCTGGTCCTTAACCGACACAAATAGGGAAAATAGTGTAACCAAGCTATGCCCCGTTGGCTGCAGGACACAATCTCTTACACCCACCAATACCCAAACCATATCCCTGCCCGGTCTCCATTTAACATTCATATATATATTCCAAGTGATATGGTAACAACAATAATATATTTCCTATCTCTCGCGAGTGGCAGGCAATCACTCGACTTCTATCGGAATCCTGTAGCATAGCAATCTACACGATCCTGTCATACTAGTAAGATTCATAGGATAAAGATATAAATATTTGTGCATTAAGTTTTAAGGAGTTGAATGAAACCCACTTGCATATATATATATATATATATATATATATATATAGTGGGTTTCATTCAACTCCTTAAAACTTAATGCACAAATATAATTTAAAGTGCAGAAAAGTAGGGGTTATGCACCGGGGCTTGCCTGGGCAACATATAACCAAAAGTTAGTATTCCATCTTGATGACATGATCTCCAAAAGTAACATTTCACCAGCAACTTCCAATGATTCCGCGATCCATCGACGTCCCTATTATGATATGCAATGCAATACAGAGATGATGCAACAGTTAATTAACAAGGCAACAACAACTCTTAAAGCAGAGCACATACTACGAACTAACAAGATAGCTCTAATGACTAACGTACTAATCTATGTATCAACATCATCGAGAAAGATGTCATTTTCCAACAAGTGTTTTAGTTATACAATTCCAAGGTGTTTCTTTATTCCTTTCTTTGATTTACTATATATTCAAAGTAGGGTTCATTTGCTATCTTAGCAAACTAATTATTCTGGAGCTACAAAAATTATAGCGAGTAGCTAATAATATTAGTAATTTACTGTAAAATTTTTAGAGTCAACACTATCACCGATTTATCACAGAAATTCCTACAAGTTTATGTCTTATCAATATTAAGCATGTTAAAATAATTAGAGCAACATTGGAAACATTTTAAAACTAGATGAACCAATTACACTAATAGATAGATCATGATTTTAGGAACTTAACAAAATTGGTTTCATAATTTTTGAACAACTACACAAATTTATATTGATTTTACAAGTTGATTTCTGAAACTAAATTAACAATTGCTTTATAAAACTAAAAGGGCTAGCGGCCACCCAATCGGCCCACGCAGATGCGCAGCCCAGGCGCACAGCGCGCGCACGTGGCCCAAGCGCGGGTGGCACAAGGCCGGCCCAGGCGGGGCGCCGAGCAGGCCACGGCCGCGGAGGCGTAGGGCGAGCAGCCCAACAGGCCGGCCCACGCGTGGCCCAACACGGACGAGCCCAGGCGCAACGGTAGTTTTGCAAAAATGTTCCCACGCTTCTATCTATTTAGTAAGCTAATGTTCATATGAGTCATAGTTTTCACACCTAGCCCCCAAAAAACTTCTAATTACACGTTCTCACCTTCTCCCTCCTACGGTAAAGCAGAGGAGCAGAGGACGGCGGCTCCGACCGACCCAATCTCGACCATCCTGCGCACCCACCGGTGGTGGGGAGACGGTGCTGGGCAGCGGCGGACCTAGACGCACACGGGTGTGGCCAAGGCTCTCCCCGCTGTGGCCCGCAGAGACACGACCGCGCGCAGCGGCAGGCGCAGCGGCCGCCAGCTGGCTGCGGTGGTGCGCGGGGCGCTATCACTGGCGAGGCCGAGCTCCCTGGCCCCGGGCGGACATGGCGTGCCCCCGGCTAGACCCTGCTCATGCCGGGGTACAGCGCATCGGCCTGGCCGCATGCGCGCAGCGCGGCAATGGCCTGAACAGGGACCGCGGCGGCTCCAGGCGACATGGGCTACGGTGAGCGCGCATGGGGCACAACGGAGATCGAGGCGGAGGTAAACGTTGCCAGCATCCGAGCACGGAGAGGCAGAGCAGTGGAAACAGCGGTGACCGAGCTCGAGCCATGCAGCAGGCATCAGTAGCAGGGGCTGTGGCGGTGTGGCCACGGACGACGGCAAGGTTAGCAGCGGCCACATGGCGCGCCGCTGTGGACTGGCCGATAGCCAGGCGGGGGGCACGGTAGCCCGCAGTCCGAGGGCGCGCGACGCGGGGAGGAAGAGGAGGGGCGCCGGTGCTACACGCGGAGGAGCAGCGTTGTGGAGCTATGGTCCAGCGTGGCCGTGGGGCATCGCGCGCGCGAGGGGAAACTAGGCGACAGGCGGACTGGAGCTGGGGCGCCTCCTCCTCGGCAGCAGAAAAAGAGAGGGAGGGGGAAGCAGCGCGAGGCTCGGCCTCCACGTGAGCGTGAGCACAGGGGTAGGTGAAACGAGCTGCAGGTGCAGCTCGGTGCGGTGGAGGAGAGCAGCCCGATGTCAGTTAGCGAGCGTCGCATGCCTGCGACGACGGTGGCGCTGAGGCAACTGAGCGTGCATGCGGAGTAATGACGCCGCTGAGGTGGGTCGAGCGGTCACCGGCTTTAGTGCGAGCTCAGCGCTGTGCTACCTGCCCGCGCGAGTGCTTGCTTGACTTGGTGTCCACTGCTACCGTGGCCAAAGGCCCAATGGCCGAACCCGTTTCATTTTCTTTCTTTTTCTTTTACCAAAATATATAAATAATTATGTAATTACAAATATGTCATTATTTCTTTATCACTAATATCCATATGCACATGCATATATTTATTGTATGTTTAAACGTATCCTTATCTATAAAGATACACTCAGGAAGAAATAAGTTTGTACACTACTTTAATTCATATAGCAACATGCTTATCAAAACGAAATACGGGAGTGTATATATACCTATATATATATCTATATCGGTTTACTAATTTAGACAATTAGCAACATCTAGGCACAAGAAAATTTTCAACAAAGCTCGAATTTAAATTAGATTCAAAAGCTATATATATACGACGTTCTATTTAATAATGTATTTTATTTCATTCTATTTTTGAGTTCTCTTCTACTCTAATCTTGCTCTAATTTATTATTAACAAGTTAATAATTACATGTTTAGTGCTATAGAGCTCATGTAACACCGGAGGTGTTACAATCTTCTTCCAAAAAATCCTAGCTATTCTTAGCATATCTCCTTGCTATTACTCAAACAAAGCATGAAACATTTGTTTGATAGTAATTTTATCATATAATAACTGAGCTCACATGGCTCAGAGCAATTGGATAAATCTAAAGTTTCAATCTTCATCCGGTTTAGTGTTATTCTTGCACTCTTCAAACCGAACTGGAGTTTCTTGTGCCATTGTCCTGCGTCCAAGATCCCCGTATCTGATCTCGTCGTTTCATTCTCTCTGCATACATGTTGATGTCAAAGTCGGCTGTGTTTCTTCCTCCAAATATATACTCCAGTTTGTCGAGGTCAAACATGTCGCCCATTATCTTCTCGCTCTCTGAATTGTTGTTGTACACAAATTTCACTTTTTCGTTCATTCTTGGCTCTAGGAAGCGTTTCATTATCTACAAAAGAGCAAAGCTGTAAAATAGGAATGCTACATTCACATTTCAACAATGTACATGCGCAAAAAAAAACAATGTGAGAACCGAATAAGGTGTTTCAGTTTATTGTTTTGGTTATTGATAAGTGCATGGACAACATGATGCAAGACTTCTGAGTCAAACATGAGTAAATGCATAATAATGTTCAGTAACATATTGCATCAAACAAACAATTGATTGGAGGTCGATTCAGTTTCTATGGCCTGGGTCGCTAGGTCAATATTGAACTTATATTGTAGGATGTTCGGTAACTATTGTCTTTATTAAGAGCTCTTTTGGTGTGGCTCTAGAGATAGCTTCTGCTCCAGCTCCTGCTGGAGCTATACCAAATGCCCACATGCACAAGGGCTCAGCCAAGGAGTTGGTCCAGAAAATGAAATGGACGGAGAGATGGAAATCATGGCTTCTCTAATTAAGGAGGACTGTGTTATCTGTGAGTGGATGCAAAAGGCAGTGACGTGGGCGTAAATAAATAGTGAGGTTTTGAAAATTTGGAAGCAATTTCAGCTAAACCATGTATCAGTTTATAAGTCCATTTTGATCATGAGGTTATTTTCAGGTAATGCATGCAACAAAACGAGATCAGACATGAATATATTTTGATTTTCTGAAATATTAATATTCTTATTTGGAAGTGGAATATTGGATTTTTTTTCTTTTGCTTGAATATTTTTCTTTATTCTCATAACACCTTCAGAGCTAACACTTCCCCACACACATGATGCAAAATAATAAGAAACCCTGGAATTTACAGAAGAGAGAAGAAGCTGTTATGCCAAATGTTTTCCGAGAATTGGCTGCCAGGGGCGAATCTAGGATATCTTGTAACTAGGGTCAAGCACTAAGCAATGGGATCAAATATGTATTAATTCTCTATTTGAAAGAGTAATTTGCAGGTGGATGAAACAATTTTTAGTGAGTTTTCATAAAGTTACCGAGGTCAGGCGACCCTGATGAATACATGTAGATTCGCCCCTGTCGGTCGCGCTTAAGGGATGTCCTCATCATCGACGAACATGTGCTAAGGTGTATGTGCGACACATCGATGAACATGTGCTAAGGTGTATGTGTGACACGTTCAGATCATGTGTTCAAACAAATAACAATTTTCTTGAAATATTCATGATTGGTACCATGTGCTAGATTATATGATATATGGAATTTATGGTTTCATTTGGTGCAAATCGAATCATATAGAGTGGAAGAAGCAATTGCTCCACCGGTAACAAATGGTTATCCATTAAGCCGAGGAAATAGTAATAGCGAGAAAAAACAAAGAGTTTCTGCTCCACTACTTCTATGAACAAGGCAGAGCCGGAGCTATTCTGGGAGGAGCTAGATACCCGCCAAACTAGCCCTAAATAGCTTTACAGTTCTCTCAAGTTTAAGTTCTAATTCGCAAATTAATCACATTACCACCAAAACAATTTTAGGAGACAGTCTCTCTGATTAATAGAAATAGATACATCAAGAGACCGTCTCCATAAATGGCTAGACAACCTCTAGGCAGATGCCCGTCTCTAAAAATCATTTAGAGACATCCTAAGGCACACATCTTAACGTGCATTTACATAGGTGGGCATCTTAACGTGCCCACCTCTTTAAATGGCATTAGCTGAGGCAGGCATATTAAGGGGCTGCATCTGTTAATCAATTTACAGAGGCGCTCACCTGCCTGCCTCTGAAAATGGGTGATTAATAGTGAGCATTTGCCAAAGGTGGGTGCGTTGCCTGCCTCTGTTAATAGAAAATCTACCTCTGAAAATGCATTTTGTAGTAGTGTCAATAGAATATATAATTGTGTCCTATTATAGAAGTACTTAAATTATTTGAAATCAATAAAGTTCTCTTCTAACTATCCTAATACAACAAAGTTTTTTTACAAGTTGCATGTGATCAAGTTGAGGATGTTCCATCTTCCATGGCCGCATAGTCAATTCCTTAGTTTCAAAGGATAATTATTTGTTTTCTTATAAAGTATGTCATTCAGAGTTGTTGAATTAGAACTTAGCATAAATAGGATCTTATCTTAGCCTAAACATGATCACTAACTAAATATTATGCGGAAATTAATTTGATACTAACCAGAGCCTATGAACGCCATCTGTGTCGCTGGAGATGTGAAGTTGATGTAGATGAAGTGGTCTTAGTCTTCACCAGATCAGGGCTTGATGCTCCTAGTTGGTGAAGAACGCGATATAGATCTTGCAATACCTGGATGGACGAGGGTAGACGGCCTTCCTAAACCCTTCAGCGCCTAATCGATCGGTTATATGAATAGTCACTAGGATTAGAGAGATCATGACACGAGGGGCGCCTCTCTTATTTATATTCGCGGTGTGGGCCAGGGCGCCGAACCCTTAGAATTCTAAGGGTTGCCGCCGATCACGGCAGTTCTTATTTAGTTGAAAATAAATGATGAGTGGGTGGACCAAAAGGTTAATGCTTAATTAATCTCATAATTAAGTTTGGGATTAGCCGAACCGATCATATTTCAACATTCTCCCACTTGATCGAACGGCTAATACAATTATGCAACTAATGTTCGCTTTACACTTATGTTCACACTTAGTAGTACAGCAAGACTAGACCAATGCACCATCAGCAGCATTAATCACCACGGGGACCCCATTACCCATAGTTCGCTACAATACTTTGTTAGAACCCTTATTACTTATTGGGAGTACATGGCCCTATTACCCAGAAATCAAGTTAGAGACTTTGCACTAAATCCTAAATTGATTTGCGTGCTCATAAATGAGATAAATGTTAAGCCTCAGATAATCAAATATGCTAGCATCAGCTTAGTTCTTATTTTTCTCAAGCTTAATAATTTGATCATGGGTTCTTTCTTTCACACCATTTAATCAATGTGCTTGGCATCAGCATTTGATCTGTTGTTACTCAAAATAATACGATAGCTTAATTGTAGGCCTATAGTAGTATGTCAATACTTAATCTTGGGATAATATCTCTTAAGCCACATGGCCCATCGTATTCGTGCCACTAATTTAGCTCATCTTAAAAACTAATTATATTTGGAGCTTTCAATAAAACTGTCCTTTTCTACAAGAGTATGTATAATCTAATTGTGCACTTTCTTATACATACTCAATAGAATTGACAATCTACTAATTCTTAATTCTTATAAGTGACATGATGATTCTTTTGGTGCCTCGTCAATAACTTAAAATACTTTAGGACCTTCCAGTGGACCTATTCTGGATTAAGAAACTAATATTTTTTGCCAAGTATCCTGATGCCAAGTCTAGACTAGTATTGACTTGAGCATTCTTAAAGTTAATGATAGCTGAAGCACATGGAACGTCTTCCTCTTCAACTCTTACTAACTTATCTTAGAATTCTTTGGGATAATTAATCTTACTATGTTGTGCAACTGCACTATGTAAATAGAAAGGCGTGGCATTACTTATTCAAACTCTATCACTTAAGCATTCATTTGATATGCCTTTTGTGATAGTCCTAGTACTCAAATGGTCCTATATTGGTGTATCTTAATGCCCAGAAAACTCAGAGGCTTCACCAAAATATATCATATTAAAATTTTGGGCGAGTAGAAAATTGTTATGTGACATTCCTATTGCCACTTATTGACTCAACTTCACCCATGTAGAGTATTAGGACAAAAAAATTTCCACCTTTTCTTATAAACATAATTGTCCACTTAATGAAATTCTAAACCATAGTAGGCTATTTTCTTAGTTTAAATCTTTCAAAACTCCCTTTGAAGCCATGCTTAGAATTGTAGACCTTTTGTAGCCTACTGTTTTGACTTCACTAGGAAACTTATTAACACCCACACTTTATATATACTTATGGACCTAAGCTCATAAAATAGCTTAGTTTAGAATAACAAAATTCCTCTTCTGATGTGACCATCTTATAGATTTCTCATGGATCACAAGCAGTTTAATAACAATAGATGTTTACTTATGTGCCTAATTATCCACTAATGGTTGCTACATATATCTATTGTGACACACTAATTGATTCTTGAAAATCCACAATAGAAATTGTAGTAATTTAAATGAAGGTATACTAATGACTTATGGCACAAACTGAGATATTTATGTCTTCTTGAGTCATTGATATAGAAAACTAATTCCGTATCTCTCCAAGATTTAACCTTCCTCCTTTGTGAACTCCCACTAGCTCCCACTAATTTTTGCATTCTTTAGGAACACATTCATCAAATCTTAACTTAGTGAAATAGTTATAAGTTATAACAATAGAAAAGCAATCCCTTGGACTTTGCGCCCACTGATTTTTGTGTTGTCTAGAAACATAATCAGGGTGCCATGTGGACAGCTCATTTACTTTAAATGTCATTTCTTATCCATAGCTAGACTATACTTATGTCTTGTTGATGTTTTGCCCAATAGAACTCTTATGGCCAAATATTCATCAATCAGTGTTGGCCAGAATGACAAATATAAGGCATATAAGTCTCCAAAAAACAAGCTCTATGAACTAGTCTAATCAGCGTTGACCAAAATAAACTAGAACAAGAAACTTGGTGGACATGCAAACACTAATCAGCGTTGGCCAGAAATAGTGAAAGCAAGTCATACTTCAATTAGAGACTAATGTGGGCTTAGGGACAAAAATTAGTATCAATTATTTATTTCTCAACTCCCGTGCTTTTATAATTTTATTTGAATAGAGCATCACTTTCCTGATGAGACAGTCCATTCTCCCCTTCAAAATGTGGGTTAACTATTGTGGCAGAACTGCCCGAAATAACACGCTTTCGGAGGCGCTCGTCTTCCACTAGACACTAAGCACCTTGAAAGTGAGCTATATCGGACAGTTTCGTCGAGCACACCCCAAGGGAGAACTCAAAACAATCCATATTTTACATTTAGAATCAAATAATGAGTATGAGCTTACAATACTTAGCCCATTTCATACAACAAGAGTTCTTGAAAATTATTTATTACAATACCAGAGTTCAGAGTGCGATAATTAAACAGCGGAATGAAAATAAACATCTAGCGGAAATGATACAATGATCTATCTATGCCCACCAGAAGAATCCTACACACAAGAGTTACTCCTCAAGAAGCACCTACAACAGGAGTAAAATAAACCCTTAGTACACAATGTACTTGCAAGACTTACCCGACTAGTAGAAATAGTTTTCCGACTCTCAAGGATATGATAGGCAATATGGGTTTGCTGTTTTCTTTTTGTTTTTAAAAAGCATTACTAGAAGTACGTCCTTAAGATCAAGTTTAATTAGCATTCATGATTACTTCATTAGCAAACCATTCTAGGTAAGCACATGTTCTACTTTCAAGCAAGGGTTAAGCAATCAGAACCATTTCACCATCTTTCATCTTCCAGTTCTTACTACGGTGCTAGACCATAGCCAAGTCATACCGTCTCATGGAAATGGTGATTCGTGAACCAATGTATCCTAGCTGGGTACCCCGAAACACACCCCCCATTTGTACCCCAGGCACAAACAAAACCAACCCATTCCACTCTTATCATGGGGTCCAGGTCCCCGTCCAAACTTGGACTCCAAGCCCCCACACTTGCGACCCGGTCACAATATGGTGCTTAGACCTCCACCTTCCCCCCCTCCAATCAGTCAGTCCAGAAAGAGCCAAAACCCACGACAAGAGCGTAACGAGCCTTCCCACTCCCATAAATAAGTATGTGCTCAGGATAATAAGTCTATGACCTTACTACCATCCATAGCAACGGACGGTCCTTAATCAACATGAATAGGGAAAATAGTGTAGCCAAGCTAATCCCGTTGGTCATGGGACACAACCTGTTACACCCCCAATACCCATACCATATCCCTGCCCTGTCTCTATTTTTTCTTTCATCATTTTATTATGAGAGTAATAATAATCCCCTATTGTGAGCAACGGTAGGTTACTCATGCTACATATGACCTAAGCATAGCATCTACTCGAACCTGCACTAGGAAGACTTTTAGGATAGGTGTATCTATGCATGTGGTTTCCATAAAATTCCTATAACGTAAATGCACAATACATATATATACGGTGAATTATAAAATAGAGGTTATGCATCGGGGCTTGTCTTGGGCAGGCATGGTGTCAGCTGTGTCAGTCAGTGGTGGCTTCGGGACCTCCTCCTGCATGAGAATCTCCTCCTCATACTCCTCGATGATCTCCTCAAACTCATGATCGTCGGTGGTCATGATCTACGCCAACTCGTTCTCTACATGCATGCGATGATTGTAACACCCCAGTGTTATGGTTGCACTAAAACACTTGCATCACATGAGCATGAGCATCATCATCTCATTCATAAGCATCATACCATTATGAATGTTATCATTGCATGTGTGTTTCTATTTGAACTGCTTGGTTTTATGCTAGCAATTGTGTGTGCTCATGTGTGGTCTATGCAAATGTGTGTCAAATGTCCTCTTAAACAACTTAGCTACACTTAGAATGTCATTAGCAACAATGTTCATGATGACCATATTGCCTAAATTACACTTCCAAGTAATAGCTTGGCTTGTGTTGACCCTAGAGCTCTTATCTTTGACTGTTTAAAAAGTACAACTTAGAGTGTTTGCATGCCTGAGCAACCTAAAGCAAAGTTGTAGCAAATTTTATAAGGAACAAAAGTTGTTTTATGACCAACTCATGAAAATGTGCACAACATGCTCAAAAAGGTCCCCCAAGTCAGAATTGGGGTTGGATTCAGCACTTCAAAAAATTTCTAAGTGTGAAAACTGATTTTTAGTTTCTTGTATCCTTGATTGGAGCTTTATATCTCCCTAACCAGACCGAACCAGCTAAAGCTCCAATTGGAAAAGTTGTAGAACCCACTTAAATCTCCAACTTTGTCAATTACGCCAAGAGCTATATCATCATGGTTTAGGAGTTATAGGCCGATGAAAACTCGCTGTCAGGCCGGTTCCTTCGCTCTGATAACTGAATCAGCTTCGCGCTACAGTGCCGATCGGCAACAGGCCGCTGTCGCCGCATGGCCGCCATGTGCCGTGGCCGTCCTGGCGCCGCTGTCCCGCTGTCGTCCGCAAGGAGGCCATGTCTGCCTGCCCTCCCACTCACCCTCATTCTCTATCTCCTTCTCGCGCGCGTCTGAGGAACTGTGAAAGCAAAGCCGCCGCCGTCGCCATTGCTCTGTCGAGCCGTGCACCCTCGCCGTCGTGCCTTGCTCGCTCTAGCTAGTCCACAGCGCCAATGTAGTCCTCTTTAGCATGTCCACCTAACCGTTGAACCGGTGAGTCATGGTTGTGGTCACATTTCTTCTTCATCGTGTCGAAGCACCATTGCCGCCGTGAGCTCCGTTGAGCTCCCGCGCACTCGCCACCGCATCTCGCCTCGCTCCATCTCGCCCACAGCTTCACCACCATCTCCTCTACCTCGTCCACCCTTTAGTAGAGCCTATCGAGCTGAGTAGATGGCACTTTCGCCGAATCCGCCGCCGCCATGACTCGACCTCGCCGGAGATCGAGCTCACCGTGGCCGGAGCACTAGAGGCTCCCCATTTCCCCTTTCTCTTCTTGGATAGCTTCATCGTGAACCCATGTAGCTCGTACCAAGCTTGGGTGGGGCAATGGGAGATCGTTGTCATCGGAGTTCCACCGCGGCCTCGCCGCCATCCGCCGTGCACGTCGTCGCTGTAGGTAGAGGCCGGTAGAGACCGAACCCTAGGCACCCACGGGTGCGGCTCGTCGTGGTGAGCACGACGGTGGCTCTGGTTTCGCCGAAGACATAGCCGCCGGTGAGCTACGCCATTCCCACGCTGTCGCAGCCACCGTGCTCTGTTTTCCTTTCACTTACATGCGGGCCCGGCTGACTGACGGACCCCGGTTGTCAGTGACTTAGATCCAAAAAGCTAACTCATTTGTGCTGATTTTGATGATGTTTTGTAAAATTTATATCTCGAGTTTGGTAGATCCAAATTGGGTGGTTCCAATTTTGATAGGATCTTGGTGAAGTGTAGCATTTAGGAAAAATATAACATTAGCACTTGTAGTAAAGATTCTAGAAGAATTAAATTGCAACTTAAAATGTGTTTTTAAATGAATGTAAACTTGTTTAACTCATATCTAGAGTTGCAGTGCTCCAAAAATTATGAAATTTGTATGGTGAGCTATTCTTGATGATTATAAGGTCTGGTAAAAATTTTAGAGTCATTGCATGGATAGTTTTTGAGTTATTAATTTCCCTTTTATAATTAGGAGATTCTTATGCTATTTTTCATGGTAAAAATATGTATCCAGTGAGCATGAAACTTTTTGTACAGTGTTATGGTGTTATGATGAACCTAAGAAAAATATAAAATCTATTGCTTGACACTTTTCACTAGGGTTTTCTATTTATGCTATTTTAAGCCATACGGTCTTATCATTTTTGTGTAGGATGCTATGTTTGTTGAAATGATGTGAAATTTATACAGTAGTCTATTGGGGACATATATAAGCTACTGTAATTTTTGTAGAATTTTCTATACACTTTGGATAGGTGTTTATTATTTAACCTAAGTATCTAGATAAATTAATAAAGCCATGAAAATAATTTATTTATGAATGGCTGCTATTTTTTCTAGTGTTCATTTGATGTATGTTAACTGTTGGTAGCATTGGTAGTACTCATAGTGCTATTCTTGTATGTAATGAAATATTATTTTCGCTATAATTCACTTATAGTGACTTTCTGGACAGATTTTAGAGTTAAGCAGATTAACTAGTGAAGATGATGTTTTCTGTGAATTTAGTCAATAACAAAGTTGTAGGGAACTTGTTTATCTAGCTTGTGCCAAAATTTCAAGGCATTGGGCCTAGTAGTTTGAGAGTTATGTCAGTTAGAAGACAGCACTCCCAACTGCCTGCTCTCTGGAATCCACGGACAGTTTTGTAAGATCAGTTTGTGTGACCTAGTTTAAGTTTGAATTAGACTTTGGTGATTAAACGAAAGTCGTAGACAATTTTATAAGCTTTCCAGAAAGTCTTAAATCATGGTATTTGGACCTATAGAACTCTAGTTATGGGTCAAAATGTCTGCTGCTGTTTGCATCCTGAAAACTGTTGAGTGCAGTGAATAACTTGTTTGCTTGATATGAGTTGATGTGATGAGTTAGATGCTAGGCTAATTAAAATAACTTGTTAGTTGCAGGTGCTAGACCTCTTACTGAAAATGAATGACTTTATCTTAGGTTGTTAGAGCTTGGTGAGTGTGCAGTTCTTGTTTTCTAATAGAGATATGCACCTACTCGGTAAAATAGATATAAAGCTTGTATTATCATATTGTTCATGCGTCCATTCATACATGGCTGTACATTTCATCATCATCTTCCATCTCTTGTGCATGAATGATTCTTACACTATGCATATGCATGCAATAGGTGTTCCGGAGGGAGTCACGCTTCTGGAATTCGAGCCAGTACATCTGGAGGAGCAGCAGCAAGCTTAGGAGCCGGAGGTGCAGACACCCGAAGAAGGAGCCAGCGAAGAAGTTCTTGAGTGCCCTGATCACCAACCTTCATCTTTTCTGAAAGGCAAGCCCCGGAGCATTCTAAGTCTCCCATGTTTTTACAAATATCTTGAGTATCTTTTATTGTTGATGATGCATTAAGTATAGGAATTGGTTGGAACCAATTGTTGCATTATATCCTTACCTTGCCCAGATAGAATCCTATGAATCCTAATTAAGTGTAGGATCGAATGATGCTTAGCTATGTTTAGACCGGTAGAAGTCGGGTGATTTCCTGTCACCTGCAAGATGTAGGATGAGCTCTGGTCACGGTTGGCTATAATTGCTATCATAAAAAAAGAACCATGTGTTAATATTGAAAAGAGATCGAACGGGATGACGGTAGTGCAGCAACAAGGCATGGAGGTCTTGGGTGTGAATCTATCCCCGTCTGTGTCATTTAAGGACCGATTCGCTGTATGTCCTCATGTCATGTTGAACGCATGCCTATCACTTAGTTGGCCGGATAACTCGTTCCGACCGCGAAGCCGAGTAGCTCAACTCAGGTCGGAAGACCGAGAAGTGAAAGTGCGCACCCTAGCGATAGTAAGGATGTGCGGGGAGCTATTGGCATAAGTCCGAGGTGAGATTGACGACCTGGCAGAGTGGACTCCCTGAGGGTGCGGCGCTGCTCGAAGCCGCGATTCCTGAGATGTACCAAAGGTGACCTAAGGATGCCTTCACGTGGTATGCCTGGGTTTGTGTTAGGAATACCCCTCCAGCTGGATAGGAATCGATTCGAATCGCCGTCTCTCCCGGATAGTGAGAACTTGACTGAGCAGCGGCAATATAGATTCACTAAATGTAAAGATATGGTTAAATGATGATGATCATGAGGAGGATGATAATGATGAGCCATGAAATACATGATATGGTTATTATTGTTTGCAACTAAATCAAATGATTCATTAGTACAGGTGCTAATATAGATGGTAGGAAATGGCTAAAAGTCACTACTAGTATAGGTGAATAATGCAAATGGTTACTCAAGCTTTTATGCAAAAAGGTTGTCCAGCAAGATCCACTAATAAAGCCTTGCATACTCCTTGGTGTCATTTCTTTTGGTTTATGACGGGTAAGTCTAGCTGAGTACATTCTCGTACTCAGGGTTTATTCCCTCTTGTTGCAGATGACGTGCTCTATAATGTCTACTGCCAGTATTGTCTCCACCCTGCTGGGGATGAAGACTAGATCATGGGCATGATCACCTATGTTATCTTATCTTACTGCTTTTGCTGGATGTGACTATGGTGCTGGCTTGTATTTGAACTAAGTGTGTGTGATGGTCTCAAACTACTTTGCTTCCACTATTTGTGAACTCGTTTTGTAATAACTATGTGTACTCTGATGTATGAGGTACTTGCGAACTACTTGTGAAATGGATGTAACATGTGGCTTGTTATGTTGAATTACTGTGATCTTGGTTGTATGCAAGTTGGTTTGAAATCCTTCGTGGTTTTAGTTGACTACCGGGTTTATATGGGTTCAAGTATGACGGTTTGATCACTCCGGTGATTGCTTTCGTACTTGTGCTCTTATAAATTGGTCGGTTCTGTTACAGCTGGCATCAGAGCTAGATTCAACATTAAACATGTCATATGTGTATTTAAAACAAAGGTTTTTGTTTGCAAAAAATCAGTTTTTACAACTTATAGTTACTTATATATAGGTGTGTTCAAATCTGAAATTTTACTTAAGTGTGCCAGTGGTCATATCCTCTATGCCCAAATAAGGACTTTCAGGTGGCTTAATTAAGTAATGACTCTTGGGGGGTAATTGCTTGCATTTTATTTCGTCGTCCATACGGCGTGCTATTGTATGGATGCCATCCGCTTGGGTGGTAATGTATGAATCAATTGCCTCTACGCCTAGGTAAAGTGAGTTGTGAGAGCATGACCGTCCAACTATCGGTCTAGGGGAGAGTTAGTTGTGGTTACTGGAATATTACATGTTACGCACATGTATATATGAAGGTACTTAATTGTGGGTACATCTATCAGGTAGCTTTGGATACCAAAGTATGTACATATGGGATGTATATATGGAGCGTATCTTAGTTTACTGCTTTCATTGTATGCTTATTTATCTCTTGTGGGATGGGCTGCAATGAATTTGTCTGCAGGTACACTAACAACGCAACGTGTAGCTCGACTAGATACGTATATGAGAGAACGTATGTATGCCACTATCTATAGCGCTAGAATTCTAAAATTTTCTTAAGATTTGTGAGGACGTACGGAACGTGCATGCATCATGTTCACTCGTGCCATTACATTTTTGCATCACTCCCTCCCTTATCTTAATTATTCCATTATATATTCTCATCCTGTAAGATAATCCTCTCACACCTAAATTGCAATGCTACTACAAATGGCTGCATCAGCACTACCACCCAGGAGTAGCACATTCCTGCATGTGTTTGGCACCCCAACCCTGTTGTGGAGGGTGCTACATTTAGTGGGATATGCAGAGCCACCTCATTATACTTGGATGTAATCCCTGAAACTTGCATGTTGGCTCCATTTGGATGTGAGCTTTAAATAGAAGTCCAGCTTTGAAGTTGACAAAAAATTTGGCATGTGAGCGTATGTATCGCATGAATGTGCGGAGTAAAGTTATGGCGATGTTGAGGATGAATTATTGTGCCTCTGTTTATTGTATGAAATTAATCTCTCCAATAAGCTCAGTTTGGCATAATTCTACAATTCATCTGCAATGTATCTGACATCGTCCATCATTACTCACAAATGCACTTCTACAGATGTCGCACAATCTGCGTTCAGGCCGTGCTGGGGGTAGTGGTGATGATGATCTTCCACCGCCACCACCTCCCACACCCTCTGATCTGTTGGCCATGCTTGTGGAAGGTCAGCGTGCGTTGGGCGATGCTATGCGTACCCTGGCCCAGCATCAAGCATAGGGCCGCCATCAACGACAGTGACCAGAGCCCAACCAGTTTAGTCTTCAAGGAAGCTGAAGAGCCGCTCCAAGCAAAAGAGTGGCTAAACACGCTTGAGCACAAGTTCCGTTTGCTCAGGGTGACAGAGCAGATGAAGGTGGAGTATGCTTCGCATCAGTTACAAGGACCAGCAGGTATTTGGTGGCGTCATTATAGGTCCACCTTACTGGAGAATGCTCAAATCACATGGAACCAATTCCAGGAGGCTTTCAAGAGTCATTATATTCCTCCCGGATTGATGGCCATAAAGCATAATGAGTTTATGAAGTTGGTGTAGGGCACCAAGACACTCACTAAATATCTTCATGCCTTCAATCATCTGGCAAGGTATGCTCCATAATTCGTTGATTTAGAAGCAAAGAAAATCGCCAGCTTTAAGAGAGGGCTTAGTCCCAAACTGATGAAGTCCATGGGGAACAACAAGAGTGTCACTTTCAATGAGTTCATAAGCGATGATCTTACTCAAGAGAATAACGATAATGTATATGCTGCTTCCAAAAATCGCAAGAGGGCCTTTGAGGCAGGTGTCTCTCAGGCTAAAGCTCTAGTAGCGAAGACTCAGTTTCGCCCACCGACTACAGCCGTTAGGTACCGACCACCACAAAAGAAGAATCAGGCAAAGACTGGTTTCAAGAAGGCATTTACTGTACCTCTTCCAAAGGGCACCACAGGACCAGGAAATTCTTTTGTTCCGCCAGTTAATAGGCCCTGCTGGAATTGTGGCAGGACAGGTCATTGGTCCAAGAATTGCCCCTATCCTCAGAAGAATCATCAGAAGCAAGGGAATTCTGGTGCTCATCAAGGACATGTTAACTACACCAACGTGACCGAGATACCCTCAGGAGAGGTGGTCACCGCGGGTAAGTTTCTTGTGAATCACCATCCGACAGTTGTACTATTTGATTCTGGTGCTTCGCATTCATTTATGAGTCTAGCTTTTGCATCAAAATACAATCAGAAGGTAATTACAGTATCCACGGGTAGTTATTGCATTAGTGCAGTTGGAAGTAATATTTCGACCAATCAAATAGTGCTGGGGGTGAGTATCGAAATAGAGGGACGAGTGTTTATGGCCGATGTGGTAGTTCTGCCGGGATTAGAGATAGATGTAATCTTGGGAATGAAGTGGATGAGCGGTCATGGAGTGCTCATTGATACTTCCACTAGGGTCGTTATGTTGAGGGATCCTATCAGCAAGGAAGCCTTCCTTGTGCCACTTCCCAGAGAGGTAGAACTCCACAACACTGCTAATGCTATCCAGACCCCAAGAATTGAGGATGTCCTAGTAGTGTGTAAATTTCCAGATGTATTTCCTGATGATCTACCTGGTTTACCGCCGGATCGAGATATAGAATTCAAGATCGAGTTAGTGCCGGGAACTGCACCTATTTCTAGAAGGCCTTATAGGATGCCGCCTAATGAGTTAGCAGAGCTTAAAGTGCAGTTACAAGATCTGTTAGAGAAAGGTCTTATCCGACCTAGTGCTTCTCCCTAGAGTTGTCCTGCTATATTTGTGAAGAAGAAGGACAAGTCATTGCGCATGTGTGTGGATTATCGTCCACTCAATGCTGTCACAATCAAGAACAAGTATCCACTACCCTGTATTGATATTTTGTTTGATCAATTGTCTAAGGCAAAGGTATTCTCCAAAATTGATTTGAGATCTGGTTATCATCAGATAAAGATTAGACTGGAGGATGTGCCTAAGACCGCTTTCTCCACCAGATATGGGTTGTATGAGTATCTGGTTATGTCTTTCGGCTTGACCAATGCTCCTGCATACTTTGTTTATCTAATGAATTCAGTGTTCATGGAGGAACTGGACAAATTTGTAGTTGTCTTCATTGATGACATCTTGATCTTTTCCGTAAATGCTGAAGAACATACCGAGCATCTAAAAGTTGTTTTATCTAGGCTACGAGAACATAAGCTTTATGCCAAGTTCAGTAAATGTGAGTTTTGGCTTAAGAAAGTACCTTTCTTGGGTCATGTGTTGTCCGATGAAGGGATTTCGGTTGATTCGTCTAAGGTGCAAGAAGTTATGGATTGGAAGACACCAACTTCAGTGCATGAGGTTAGAATTTTCCTTGGTTTGGCTGGATATTATCGTCGATTCATCCCAGATTTCTCTAAGGTAGCCAAGCCCATGACCAGGTTGCTTCAAAAAGATGTGAAGTTTGTTTGGACTCCAGAGTGTGAGACTGCTTTTTGCGCTTTAAGGACCTTGTTGACATTAGCTCCTGTGTTGGCACAACCGGATATCGAAAAACCTTTTGATGTATTTTGTGATGCATCAGGTATCGGTTTAGGATGTGTCCTTATACAGGAAGGCCGGGTTATTGCTTATGCCTCACGTCAGCTAAGGAAGCATGAAGCCAATTATCCAACTCATGATCTTGAGTTAGCTACTGTTGTTCATGCTTTGAAGATTTGGAGGCATTACCTGCTCGGTAACGTGTGTCATATTTATACCGATCATAAAAGTCTCAAGTATATCTTCACTCAACCGAAATTGAACATGAGACAGAGAAGATGGCTAGAGTTGATTAAAGATTATAACTTAGAAGTTCATTATCATTCGGGTAAAGCAAATGTTGTTGCTGATGATTTGAGTAGGAAATCTCACTGTAATTCTCTCTTGGAAGCATATTATCATTTGGCGCATCTGTTACATTCTACTGTGTTGCATAGTATTACCCTTAGTTGCTCTCTAGAAAGTAAAATCATCGAGCTTCAGAAAACCGATGTGGGTGTGTTCCACATCAAAAGAAAGATGAAGGAATAAGAGAAAAAACACTTTCGCATTGATGAGAAGGGTGTTCTATGGTTTAAGGCCAGACTTGTAGTACCGAAGGACAAAGAGCTTAGAAACCAAATCTTAGAAGAAGCACACTCCTCCAAGTTATCTATCCACCCAGGAAGTAGCAAAATGTATCAACACGAACAGGGAAAATAGTGTAACCAAGCTAAGCCCATTGGCCATGGGACACAACCTGTTACACCCACAATACCCATACCATATCCCTGCCCTATCTCCATTTTTTCTTTCATCATTTTATTATGAGAGTAATAATAATCCCCTATTGTGAGCAACGGTAGGTTACTCATGCTACATATGACCTAAGCATAGCATCTACTCGAACCTGCACTAGGAAGACTTTTAGGATAGGTGTATCTATGCATGTGGTTTCCATAAAATTCCTATAACGTAAATGCACAATACATATATATACGGTGAATTATAAAATAGAGGTTATGCATCGGGGCTTGTCTTGGGCAGGCGTTGTGTCAGCTGAGTCAGTTAGTGGTGGCTTCGGGACCTCCTCCTGCACGAGAATCTCCTCCTCATACTCCTCGATGATCTCCTCAAACTCATGATCGTTGGTGGTCACGATCTCCGCCAACTCGTTCTCTACATGCATGCGATGATTGTAACACCCCAGTGTTATGGTTGCACTAAAACACTTGCATCACATGAGCATGAGCATCATCATCTCATTCATAAGCATCATACCATTATGAATGTTATCATTGCATGTGTGTTTCTATTTGAACTGCTTGGTTTTATGCTAGCAATTGTGTGTGCTCATGTGTGGTCTATGCAAATGTGTGTCAAATGTCCTCTTAAACAACTTAGCTACACTTAGAATGTCATTAGCAACAATGTTCATGATGACCATATTGCCTAAATTACACTTCCAAGTAATAGCTTGGCTTGTGTTGACCCTAGAGCTCTTATCTTTGACTGTTTAAAAAGTACAACTTAGAGTGTTTGCATGTCTGAGCAACCAAAAGCAAAGTTGTAGAAAATTTTATAAGGAACAAAAGTTGTTTTATGACCAACTCATGAAAATGTGCACAACATGCTCAAAAAGGTCCCACAAGTCAGAATTGGGGTTGGATTCAGCACTTTAAAAATTTTCTAAGTGTGAAAACTGATTTTCAGTTTCTTGTATCCTTGATTGGAGCTTTATATCTCCCTAACCAGACCGAAACAGCTCAAGCTCCAATTGGAAAAGTTGTAGAACCCACTTAAATCTCCAACTTTGTCAATTACGCCAATAGCTATATCATCATGGTTTAGGAGTTATAGGCCGATGAAAACTCGCTGTCAGGCCGGTTCCTTTGCTCTAATAACTGAATCAGCTTCGCGCTACAGTGCCGATTGGCAATAGGCCGCTGCTGCCACTGCCGCCGCGTGGCCGCCACGCGCCGTGCCGTCCTGGCGCCGCTGCCCCGCTGTCGTCCGCAAGGAGGCCATGTCCGCCTGCTTTCCCACTCACCCTCGTTCTCTATCTCCTTCTCGCGCGCGTCTGAGGAACCATGAAAGCAAAGCCGCCGCCGTCGCCATTGCTCTGTCGAGCCGTGCACCCTCGCCGTCGTGCCTTGCTCGCTCTAGCTAGTCCACAGCGCCAACATAGTCCTCTTTAGCGCGTCCACCTAGCCGTTGAACCGGTGAGTCATGGTTGAGGTCACATTTCTTCTTCATCGCGTCTCCCGCGCGCTCGCCACCGCGTCTCGCCTCACTCCATCTCGCCCATAGCTTCCCCACCATCTCCTCTACCTCGTCCACCCTTTAGTAGAGCCTATTGAGCTGAGTAGATGGCACTTTCACTGAATCCACTGCCGCCATGACTCGACCTCGCCGGAGATCGAGCTCACCGTGGCCGGAGCACTAGAGGCTCCCCATTTCCCCTTTCTCTTCTTGGATAGCTTCATCGTGAACCCATGTAGCTCGTACCGAGCTTGGGTGGGGCAATGGGAGATCGCTGTCACCGGAGTTCCACCGCGGCCTCGCCGCCATCCGCCGTGCACGTCGTCGCTGTAGGTAGAGGCCGGTAGAGACCGAACCCTAGGCACCCACGGGTGCGGCTCGTCGTGGTGAGCACGACGGTGGCTCTGGTTTCGCTAGAGACGTAGCCGCCGGTGAGCTACGCCATTCCCGCACCGTCGCAGCCACCGTGCTCTGTTTTCCTTTCACTTACATGCGGGCCCGGCTGACTGACGGACCTCGGTTGTCAGTGACTTAGATCCAAAAAGCTAGCTCATTTGTGCTGATTTTGATGATGTTTTGTAAAATTTATATCTCAGGTTTGGTAGATCCAAATTAGGTGGTTCCAATTTTGATAGGATCTTGGTGAAGTGTAGTATTTAGGAAAAATATAACATTAGCACTTGTAGTAAAGTTTCTGGAAGAATTAAATTGCAACTTAAAATGTGTTTTTAAATGAATGCAAACATGTTTAACTCATATCTAGAGTTGCAGTGCTCCAAAAATTATGAAATTTGTATGGTGAGCTATTCTTGATGATTATAAGCTCTGGTAAAAAATTTAGAGTCATTGCATGGATAGTTTTTGAGTTATTAATTTCCCTTTTATAATTAGGAGATTCTTGTGCTATTTTTCATGGTAAAAATATGTATCCAGTGAGCATGAAACTTTTTGTACAGTGTTATGGTGTTATGATGAACCTAAGAAAAATATAAAATCTGTTGCTTGACACTTTTCACTATGGTTTTCTATTTATGCTATTTTAAGCCATACGGTCTTGTCATTTTTGTCTAGGATGCTATGTTTGTTGAAATGATGTGAAATTTATACAGTAGCCTATTGGGGACATATATAAGCTACTGTAATTTTTGTAGAATTTTCTATACACTTTGGATAGGTGTTTATTATTTAACCTAAGTATCTAGATAAATTAATAAAGGCATGAAAATAATTTATTTATGAATGGCTGCTATGTTTTCTAGTGTTCATTTGATGTATGTTAACTGTTGGTAGCATTGGTAGTACTCATAGTGCTATTCTTGTATGTAATGAAATATTATTTTCGGTATAATTCACTGATAGTGACTTTCTGGACAGATTTTAGAGTTAAGCAGATTAACTAGTGAAGATGATGTTTTCTAGCTTGTGTCAAAATTTCAAGGCATTTGGCCAAGTAGTTTGAGAGTTATGTCAGTTAGAAGACAGCACTCCCAACTGCCTGCTCTCTGGAATCCACGGACAGTTTTGCAAGATCAGTTTGTGTGACCTAGTTTAAGTTTGAATTAGACTTTGGTGATTAAACGAAAGTCGTAGACAATTTTATAAGCTTTCCAGAAAGTCTTAAATCATGGTATTTGGACCTATAGAACTCTAGTTATGGGTCAAAATGTCTGCTGCTGTTTGTAGCCTGAAAACTGTTGAGTGCAGTGAATAACTTGTTTGCTTGATATGAGTTGATGTGATGAGTTAGATGCTAGGCTAATTAAAATAACTTGTTAGTTGCAGGTGCTAGACCTCTTACTGAGGATGAACGACTTTATCTTAGGTTGTTAGAGCTTGGTGAGTGTGCAGTTCTTGTTTTCTAATAGAGATATGCACCTACTCGGTAAAATAGATATAAAGCTTGTATTATCATATTGTTCATGCGTCCATTCATACATGGCTGTACATTTCATCATCATCTTCCATCTCTTGTGCGTGCATGATTCTTATACTATGCATATGCATGCAATAGGTGTTCCAGAGGGAGTCACGCTTCTGGAATTCGAGCAAGTACATCCGGAGGAGCAGCAGCAAGCTTAGGAGCCGGAGGTGCAGACACCCGAAGAAGGAGCCAGCGAAGAAGTTCTTGAGTGCCCTGATCACCAACCTTCATCTTTTCTGAAAGGCAAGCCCCGGAGCATTCTAAGTCTCCCATGTTTTTACAAATATCTTGAGTATCTTTTATTGTTGATGATGCATTAAGTATAGGAATTGGTTGGAACCAATTGTTGCATTATATCCTTACCTTGCCCAGATAAAATCCTATGAATCCTAATTAAGTGTAGGATCGAATGATGCTTAGCTATGCTTAGACCGGTAGAAGTCAGGTGATTTCCTGTCACCTGCAAGATGTAGGATGAGCTCTGGTCACGGTTGGCTATAATTGCTATCATAAAAAAAGAACCATGTGTTAATATTGAAAAGAGACCGGACGGGATGACGGTAGTGCAGCAACAAGGCATGGAGGTCTTGGGTGTGAATCTATCCCCGTCTATGTCGTTTAAGGACCGATTCGCTGTATGTCCTCATGTCATGTTGAACGCATGCCTATCACTTAGTTGGCCGGATAACTCATTCCGACCGCGAAGCCGAGTAGCTCAACTCAGGCTGGAAGATCGAGAAGTGAAAGTGCGCACCTTGGCGGTAGTAAGGATGTGCAGGGAGCTATTGGCGTAAGTCCGAGGTGAGATTGACCACCTGGTAGAGTGGACTCCCTGAGGGTGCGGCGCTGCTCGGAGCCGTGATTCCTGAGATGTACCAAAGGTGACCTAAGGCTGCCTTCGCGCGGTATGCCTGGGTTTGTGTTAGGAATATCCCTCCAGCTGGATAGGAATCGATTCGAATCGCCGTCTCTCCCAGATAGTGTGAACTTGACTGAGCAGCGGCAACGTAGATTCACTAAATGTAAAGATATGGTTAAATGATGATGATCATGAGGAGGATGATAATGATGAGCCATGAAATACCTGATATGGTTATTATTGTTTGCAACTAAATCAAACGATTGATTAGTACAGGTGCTAATATAGATGGTAGGAAATGGCTAAAAGTCACTGCTAGTACAGGTGCATAATGCAAATGGTTACTCAAGCTTTTATGCAAAAAGGTTGTCCAGCAAGATCCACTGATAAAGCCTTGCATACTCCTTGGTGTCATTTCTTTTGGTTTATGACGGGTAAGTCTAGCTGAGTACATTCTCGTACTCAGGGTTTATTCCCTCTTGTTGCAGATGACGTGCTCTATAACGGCTACTGCAAGTATTGTCTCCACCCTGTTGGGGATGAAGACTAGATCATGGGCATGATCACCTATGTTATCTTATCTTATTGCTTTTGCTGGATATGACTATGGTGCTGGCTTGTATTTGAACTAAGTGTGTGTGATGGTCTCAAACTACTTTGCTTCCGCTATTTGTGAACTCATTTTGTAATAACTATGTGTACTCTGATGTATGAGGTACTTGCGAACTACTTGTGAAATGGATGTAACATGTGGCTTGTTATGTTGAATTACTGTGATCTTGGTTGTATGCAAGTTGGTTTGAAATCCTTCGTGGTTTTAGTTGACTACCGGGTTTATATGGTTTCAAGTATGACGGTTTGATCACTCCGGTGATTGCTTTCGTACTTGTGCTCTTATAAATTGGTCGGTTCTGTTACAATGATGATGCAACACTTAGCATTCAGGCAACAACAACTCTTAAACTAAGAATGCACATACCAAGCTACTAAAGTAGCTCTAATGACTAAGATACTAAGCTAACTATCATCTTCATCAAGCAAGGTGTTGGATTCAACTAACAAACACTCAGTTTTGCAATTTAAGGGTATATCTCTATTTCTACTAATGATTTAATGTATATTGAAACGAAGAGCATTTAACTACCCTCATGCTTTGTCTATTCTAAGGCTACAAAAATTATAGTGAGCACATAATAATACAATGAAGCTACTATTAAAATTTCAGGACTAAAGCTATCACCAATTTACCACAAAAATTCCAACAATAATTAACTTAATATTATTAAGCATCCTCAAATGATTTAATAGCTCCTAATGTCAACACGTATAAACATGAACTAAATACACCAACCGACAGAGCACAATTTTAGAAACATAACAAAATTTGTTTCATAATTTTTGGACACCTACATAATTTTATATGATTTACCAAAGATCACATCAAAAATTAAATTAGATAACCATTGCTAATTCCTTATGAAAAAGAAAACTAAATCTCCCGTGCGGCCCACACGCGTGGCCCGCGCGACACAGCGCGCGCGTAGCGGCCCGCTCGTGAGGCGGCCCGCGGTGAGGGAGTCCCGCGCGCGTTGGCAATTTTGCAAAAGAGACCTCGAACTCCTCCTAATTTACAACTAAGTACTAACACTATTTTCTTCTCTCTCTCAGACCTTCTCACTTAACCCCCTGGCTTTTCCCTAATTCACCCATGCTCACCCCTAGTGACTCACCGCATGGCGGCGTGGCGGGCTATGACACGGCGCTACCGTGCTGGCCATTAGAGGCTCGGGTTGGCCCATCGGTCGGGCCGACCTTCAACTACGGTCCAACCGCCTACACCAAGCAGCAACGAGGGGTGGCGGGACGCGTTGGAGCGAGCTACAATGACGTGCGGTTGTCCTTGGATGCGGCATAGCTGCCCCGATGATCTAGAGCACCTAAGAACCTAACTGGCTAGCGAGGGAGCATCAGTAGACTACCGTGGCCCTAGCCGAGGTGATGGTTGGGGTGGAGGATGGCGAAGGAGGTGTGGCCATGTGCGTTAGTGGCGACGAGGAGGCGGTAGTGGTTCCACTGGCGTGCACAAGGTGGAGAGGGAGGCCAGGTGAAACTAGTGGTGCAGGTGAATTGGCTCGGGGTGGACTGATGGAGAGCTGCCCTTGGCCATGGCCGAGCATAGCCTTAACGGCACGACGGTGGGAAAAACACCAAATTGGAGCTCGATTGGGCGCCATTCAAGGCGGGGTGGGGTGGGGCAACAAGAGGACTTGATGGCAGAGACACAGGCACGTGGAATTGAAAGGAGATGACCACTCGCTGTCAATTGTGTGGGGCGCGACTCTGACAGTGGCAGCAGAGAGAGGGAGACAGGCCAGTAGGTGCCACAGCATGGCCTCGCCTTGGCGGGACGTGCTCGGCGCGGCCGGGAAGGCATGCACTCAGATGCAAAGGACAAGCACGCGCGTCCTCAACCGGCCATGGCCCACGTGGTGCAGCGCCATAAATGGCAAGGCGACAACGAGCACGGCCACATGCGCACGATAGTGGCGGCCTCGAACAGGGCCAGCAGCGGCGCCAAGGAGCAGAGAGAAGCGTGGACGTGACGGTGAGGCGACGGCACCGACAGCGACTGCGTCGCGACACGTGGCGAGTTGGCAGTGCGGCAGTGTGGCGGGACAGCCAGCAGCGCCGCACGGCCACGCAAGCAGCAGCGGCGGCTCCACGTGCTAGAGGCCAGTGGCGACCAGGCCAGAGGTAGCCGTGGGCGGCCACGCGCAGCAGCGTGCGCACACGCGAGCGACTAGCGCGGTGACGGCATGCGCTTGAGCGTGGTGACCGCGTCCACCCGACCAACCAACCCCAAGAACATGTCGTGCGCGTATTTTAAAGCACCTAAAACAACTAAATGGTTGCTTCTGGACCTAAACCATCTTCACCATGCTCAAGATGGCATATGAGGCTACCAAATCAAGCTAAAACATAACACCTTTTCTTAACCTGATTTCACAAAATAAACCGCCAAATATGGCATTGTCTAGCTGTCTATATACTTAAAAATCTTCTAAGTCTATGAGCTGAATTTGATTTCAAGTTGCATTTTTAGGCTATTAGAAATGTTGTCTAGCAATGTTATTTTCAACAGCAAGAATTTCATTGTCATCTACAAAGTCCATACTCCAACTTTATTTAAGCGCCACGTATATGTTCTATAGTATTTTTGTACAATAAAAAATAGTTTTAAACCCTACTTGATATATATGAGTTATGGAATAGCTTATCATTTAATATTTTTATTGATCATCTAAAGTTACAAAAATGTTGTCTACACCTTCCATCACATGTATTATCACATAAACATGATGCTCATGACATGGTTCGGTAATTGTTTTAGGGCATAACATCGAGGGTGTTACAACTATAGTGACACAATTTCGATAAGGTCTCATCATCTTGACTAATGATTAACTTAAAGATAAAACTAACATAAAGAAAACTCATATTATAGGAAATAAATCTCTTTGCCAACTAATAAGATAAATCATAATAGAATAAATTTGATGTATTCATAAACTCCAAACTCAAGAACATTTGTTCAAAATACAAAGTATCTCATACTAAGATGACATAAGCATCATTAAGAACTAAGTTTAAAACTAATGTAATGTGAAGCTTCAAGGCTCGACTTTATCTTTATTCCATCAATGGCTTCTTAGACTTTGCTCCCCTTGTTCCCCTGGTTTGGCATGACCTGGGGAGAAGTTAAGATATGTATTATTGTACCTTACTTAATCCACCATATGTTGGAGAAATATCTTAAGTAAAAACTTATGAGACAACTTAAGTTACCTATCTTTGGAAGCCATTCTTATACCTATTATCAATTTGGTAACTTACAAAAATTACAGACTATTGGAAACTTATCATTTTGATCATGTTTGTTATGGTTTTCTGGCATAGAATTCATAAGGCAATTTACCATAAACTCATTGGACACATCTAATCCAAGTGCCTTCAACTCATAAGCCATATCAAACAAGCTTTTAACGTGGTTACCCAGACCACTTATCCCATCATAATGGGAATTAAGTAAGCTGTTGAAGAGGAAAACCTTTTTAAAATGTGCTTTAATGGAGGTGTGAAGCTCCTTAACACTTAATCCCTCTATGTTGTTTTCATTTGAAAAAAAATCTCCTCATCATGTTAACTGAGAGCAAGCATCTTATTATCATTTTAGCAACCCTGCCGGATTTCTCCTATTTTCTAATTTTGGGATGTACTCCTTCATCCTCTCAGCATAGTACTCATAAATACGAGAAGGAGCATGTGATTTTTCCTCATTAAACGCATAATCAAGATCCACCTCCTTGAGAATGGCATGCACCTGATTATTCTAAGTAGAAAAATTAGTGCAACTTAGGGGTTCTATGGTACTTATATAATCTGCATAATTTACTAAAAAAATTGAAGCAAAATAATGTCTCAATTAGTAAGCTGTATATAAGATGTACTTAAAGCATGAAGTTAAAACAACGTTGGTCAGTATTAATAGCATGCTTAAGAACTTTAATTTGCATCACCGTTGAACAGAAGCAAACCAAAATTCGTCTTAAATAACTCATAATTAAAGTCAACGTTGGTCAAAAATTAACTATGACTAATCTCCAGTTAAACTTCTCGTTGGTTCTATTTAACCAGAGACTATCTTGTTATACAGTAGTGGATATATTTATATATATGAAAACTTTTAATTGAATACAAATTCATGCAAAACTTAATCTTAGGGCATAAAATGATCATGAAAACATAAATTGATACTGGAACTGAAGCTAAAACTGAGACTTAGAACTTATTCAAATAGTGCATAAAAATTAACTGAGTAAATTGCACTAAAGAAAATTTTCTTAAACTTAAACATTCTTAGCAACATATTCCCAAAACATACTTAAAATTAACTTAACGCTCACCAGAAAAAAAAGGCAACTTAAACTTTATATGAAATGAGAATATGCAACATTACGTGGGCCATAAACTTATTTGCAATAAAGCACTAATTAATTTACTTATGCAAATGGTAAAGCAAACTTAAATCTGAATAAATATATATTTATATACGGATCAGAATATAGCCCAGAAAAAAAAACTTAATTCACTCATGGGCCAACATTTGCGGCAGAAGCAGTGCACAGTTGGCTGAATGTATCGTGCGGTATGCCTCTGAGCAACAAATGAGAACTCAACTTATAAAAGTAATAAATTACTGATAGGTTGAACCAGTTAGAAAACATAAAACTCAATTTGGCCTTAAATAAACTCAGCACGGAGCAGCCCAAAAACACAGCACCAGGCCACGGCATGCTCATGGCCAAGCCGGACCATGTGGTTCTTCACTTAAAAGCCTGCTCGGCTTTCCCCAAGGCCCATAAGCAGCCCACTCAGCAAAACCCTAAAGCTCAAAGTAACGTGAGCCATCAATCTGAATCCAACAATCACAAAACATCCAGGCAGGAAAACCCTTCGTATAAAAGCAAAAAGCTTAACCGTAATTACTCATCTCATTTCACTCACTTCCTCCCTTGCTTCTTACGTAGCAGCCACACACAGAGAGCGGCGGTGTCCTAGATCTTGGCTCTCGGCTCGCCGGTGCGCGCGTGCGGCAGGGCCGTGCGCGTCTCCGTCGAGCCTGGCAGCCCGGGTTCCCTTACGCGGTGCGGGATAGTGGCAGGGAGGCGGCGGCCGGAACCAGCGGCGGAGTGGACCCGGGTGGTGGAAACGACAGCCCGAATCTGCACGAGGCGGCACAGCGCGCGAGCGGCGCGGCCCCGAGGGCGCGCGCGCAGCTCGCGGCAGTGGTGGTGGCCCCAGCCCACGGCGCTTATCCGCGCGGTGGCACCGGACCCTAAGCGGTCTGCACGCGGCGACGCCCTGCAGCAGCAGTGGCGACCTGGCCTGAGCGCCGGGTACGAGCCACCCGCTTGCAGTACAACCACACGGTCGTGGCGACCCGGCCCAAGGCCGCCGGGTACGAGCCACGCGTGACCAGCAGCGGCGACCCAGCCTGGAAACCGGATACGAGCCGCATAGGTGCAATCTCAATCTCAGTCTCAGATGCTTAATCTTAGGGTTAGGGTCCTTGATTTGGGGAAAAAATATTGGGATTTTTGGGACTTTTGACGGGTTTTGCCCAAATCATCTCCTTCTAAATGCTTATGTCGGCTTGATGCGGTGAAAACCACCTCTGATTGCAAACAATGATCTTAATCTGAAAACTTAATCTCAATTAACAATAAAACCCTAATTGCTTAATTAATCTAATTTTTCACTGTCATCAATTTGAACGCATCTGATAGCACTGATCTACACTTGACCTTAACAACAAATCTAATCTTAAAAACAGTGCTAATTTAAAATGAATAGATCGATGTGATCTAATTTAATAAAGGCATAACCTGATCTGAATACTTAACTTAGATTTGAACTAATGATCTGATCTAAACTCTTAAAGAACAGGTAGCACGTGATTTTCCAAAACTTAGCAAGATCAGCACGTGCTTGACAGATGCGGAACAAAAAACTTTAAACGAATCTTAACATAGGCATAAAACAGAACTGACTCTGGCCTAGAATCATGTTAGGTCTAAGCAGGCTTTGATACCAATTGTTGAATTAGAACTTAGCATAAATAGGATCTTATCTTAGCCTAAACATGATCACTAACTAAATCTTATGAGGAAATTAATCTGATACTAACTAGAGTCTGTGAACGCCATCTGTGTCGCTGGAAATGTGAAGTTGATGTAGATGAAGTAGTGTCGCTGGAGATGTGAAGTTGATGTAGATGAAGTAGGTCTTAGTCTTCACTAGATCGGGGCTTGATGCTCCTAGTTAGTGAAGAACGCGATGTAGATCTTGCAATACCTGGATGGACATGGGTAGACGGCCTTCCTAAATCCTCGAGTGCCTAATCGATCGGTTATGTGAATAGTCACGGGCATTAGAGAGATCATGACGCCAGGGGCGCCTCTCTTATTTATAATCGCGCTGTGGGCCAGGGAGGCGAACCCTTAGAATTCTAAGGGTTGCCGCCGATCACAGTTCTTATTTAGTTGGAAATAAATGACGAGTGGGTGGACCAAAATCTTAACGATTAATTAATCTCGTAATTAAGTTTGGGATTAGCGGAACCGATCACGTTCCAACAAGAGTTACAAAGCGATATAATGCAGAAGCATATAAAAATATGAATCTTTCTATGAATTTGTATGCACTAATAAGTTAACTTAGAATTTGACCAGATGATAGTAAATTTTATATTTTTATTTGATTCTTAAAATAAAATATTTGATGAGACGACTGAGATGGTACTACATTTAGTGTTCATGAATACCTTCGAAAAGGATTCAAAAAATTTTGGTGGGTTGGTTAGAATAGCAACTGCTATCAATCCTGGATAATATTGTTGAATTATGTGTAATGATTGTCGGGTCAACGAAAATGGTGTACATGATATTGCCCAGCCTTGGAAGTCAGAGATCCAAACAACACTCTCTTCTTCTGCATCTTCAGAATACATGAGCAGGTTTTCCAGGTTATACACTAGATACTTTAGATGATCCTTCTCTGAAGTTTTGGTCTGTTAGACAAGTGAGAGGTTAGTAAATGAGATGCTAAAATATAATTAAAGAAAGTGGCTGAAAAGAACCATGTCCTTGTTTTACAACTATTTTAAGAGAATATAAACCTCATAGTCATCAAGTTACTACAGGGCATATACATGAAACTCAATTTTTTCTTCAATACCACAAAATTTAAAACTTGTTTTGGACATTTATATTTATAGTCTCCAAATGAGAACTTGTTACCTTCTAACTTTTATATTGTACAAAACAACAAAAACACTAGTGTGTTTTTTGTACATATTTCACTCATACAATAATTGCTCTAGTTAAAATAGTTTGATTTCATATTTGCATCCATGGCGCCCTTCTTTTAACAATTTTTTATTTAAGTTAATACATCTTCAAGACTAACATGTGAACTGTATTTTTGTTTTTGAACAAGTATAGTATCACATAGATTATGTATTCTATTTAGACTCGGCCTAACTTTATTTAATTAAATCAAATACATTCTAATTAAGACTCTTATTAAATGCTAGATGCAATGCAGGATTAGTCACAATAACATTTTGACAAAAGCTTTACTCAACTTAAATAGCTGGTAATTGTGTGCACCTATCGAAAAGTTGAGTGAGTCAAAAGTCATGCCACACGTTCACATGCATGCCAAGCAGAGTCTACCAAGTCATGAGTGTGATACGATGCATACTGGCTCAGGAGCTCAGGACAGGTCTGGCACTGCATGGTATAAGGGCCGTGCCGTCAGATTTCTAGGCCCTGTACAAAGCTCGAAGTGAGGCCTGAATCAAAGTACCAAATATAGCCAAAATAATGTATATACTGCAGAGCACGATATATCAAGAATAGTACCTTTTGAACACTTGGTTCAGTTTACATAATCTTTACTTGAATAACATCATTCTCTTAGTGTTCTTTGAAATAAAATCTTCAATAATATGATCATAATTAATATTCTCCAGCAATCCTGATGAGTACAGGCCCGATCTTCCGAGAGGTAGCCGGTAAGTTCGATTTGTGGAGATCTCGACGTTGGTGATCCGGCTTCAAATCAGACGCGATTCGAACCCTGCAACCGTTACACCACTGCTCCGTTGGTTATCAACCAAGCACAACTTGATTGACCTCGCCAAGAAGGCTTTTTCTGCAAGCGAATCGAAGAGCACAAGTAAGAAGGTAAAACACGCAATCTGATATTGCAAATATGAATGACGCGAATATCAATAGAGGGTTCTAGAACTCGGTTCCAAAGGACTAATCGACACAGTGGAAGAGATCAAGAACGGGGGCCCTGGATCACTGTAAAAGGATTTGTCACCACAGTTACAATGAACGATTCAGTTTCTCGATGGAAAACTAAACTCTAAACAAAACCCAATTGTGTAGCAGCGGCGACGGCTGTGTTTATAGTCTAAGACTCGACCTAGGGTTGGGGACGGCCAGGGGTTGGGCGTCCACAACTTGGGCTTAAGGCCCGACACGATACATGGCCAAGTTGGCCCAAATAGGTGACGCAGCACCTTGCCGTGGTCACACAGAATGATCCACGGACCTTCTGGAGCTGGGACCAGATCCAAAACAACGGCGTCGTCATCCCCTTTCCAACGCATCCAAGAACGGCCCGTTTCGATGTCGTATGAGAAAGTTATGACCGAAACAGTGACGACGTGTCTGCTGAATCCGAGGGCGACGTGGCAGCTGAGTTGGGAACAAATTGCAACTTGGGGAAGACTATGGCGTCGGTGTGTCCAGCATGGCGATGTCCTCATCATCCTCCCCTTCTCGAATTGGAGTCATCCTCGACTCCATCTTGGCGATGTCCTCATCATCCACTCCTAGAATTGGAGTCGTCCTCGACTCCATCCCATCATCAGCGAACTCCTGCAAAAGGTTAGTGACAAAGAGCAATGCACCGTACATAAAAGGTTGACAAAACATAGTATAACATGGTGCATCAGGATTATCACATAACTCAGCAAGATGGCGAAGTTGTAGCAAGAAAAGCACCTCCTTTTAACTTAATCCCATTATTTTTAGCAATGTCTCATTGAGGTTTATTTTTAATCTCATTAGCATGTTTAACAATATCCGTAGGAGACAAAGGCAATAATGTAATTTTCTTGTCCTTATGTATGATAGTGTATGTATTAGTTCTACCATGGTGTAAAGCATCATTATCAAATTCCCATGGTCGACCTAACAAAATGGAACAAGCTTGCATAGGAACAACATCAAAATCAGCAGATATCATGATAAGAGCCTCGTGAAAAAAGCTAATGCGTGCTGATTTAGTTACCTTAGTCTTACCACTATTATTGAACCATTGAAGTTTATATGGATACGAATGTTGTCGTGTGGTCAAGCCAAGCTTGTCAACCAAATCTGAACTCACCAAGTTGTTGCAACTCCGCCATCAATGATAGTGAGAACACGACAACCCCGCACAATGAGATACATGTGGAACAAATTGTGGCGTTGGATCTTCATCTCTTCTTCATGTCCCACACGTGTACTCAACACACGCTGCACAAGAAGGCTAGGGTAGTCCATGGCAGCAGCCACGGAGTCAATGGTGATGGCCTCCTTGTCTTGATCGCCTCTCGGTGGGATCTCGCATCAATGTTAGCAACAAGGGCTAAATCATCTTCAACATCACTAGCACTTACATATCCATCCTCGGTAGCAATGAAAGCGCGATGATCTGGGCAATCCTTCATGACATGTCCCATGCCTTTGCATCGGTGGCAAATGATTTTAGAGCGGACGAGGAGCTAGTAGAAGCACCCGAGTGCCACCTTTCTTCAAATGTGGAAACGCACATTAGACAATTTACTTACCCTGGAAGAAAATGGAGGTGTAGATGGTCGTGGTGCAACAGAAGCTTGGTCGCTCTCATTTCGAACGCTGCTGAAAATTCCTCCCATTGTTAGACCTGAAAGGCTGGTGTTGTTTATGCGCCCCTGTACTTCTCGTTCGCCTTAATAGCAAGATGATACAATTGGGAAAAATTATGCCATTCTTTGTAATCAAGTATGTTCTCAGATATCATGGTTTAAACCACCAAAAAATCTAGCTCTAGCATCATTATCACCTTCGTTTATACCACAACGTGCTAAACCAATAAGCAATTCTTGATAGTATGCTTCTACTCCTTTATCACCTTGTTTTAAAGTTTGTAGTTTCAAACGTAAATCACGTTGGTAATAAGGAGGAACAAAACGAGATTTCATACGTTGCTTTAAAACATTCCAAGTTTGAGGCACAGCAGCAGCATTATTGGCATTGCATAGATCACTCCACCAGAACAAAGCAAAATTAGTAAACTCACTAGTAGCAAGTCTAACTCTATGCTCAGCGGGAACATTATGAGAATCAAATTTTTGTTGAACAGCAAGCTCCCAATCTAAATATGCCTCTGGATCAACATTACCAGCAAAAGAAGGTAGACTAAATTTAATTTTAGCAAAAGGATCATTATTACCATGATTATTACCTTCCATACCGCGACGATTGAAGTTGAGGCGGCGACGGGCACCACCGTCAGCATACGCATCTTCATCACCAAAAGCATCCGCATCTTCATCATCAGCACGATAAGGTGGAGGGCGTTGCTCAAGCTGTTCAATGCGGGTGACCAGATTGTTCACGTTGCGCGTCAGCTCGGTCATAAGATTGCGTTGTTCAGTCATGAACATTATAAGCTCGCCCTTGGACACGCACTCATTGAAGTCCGTCGGAGTTCCTGCCATGGTTAGAAGATAGAAAAAGACAACACCAAAATATTATCTCTATCAACTAAAAGGAAACAAGTGGTGGTGGTGAAAGTGGAATGCAAAATCACAAGCGGCTTACCACCGTCTTGCCTGTATTCTTACCAACGCCAAACAGGAGCAAAACCAAAATGGCGAAGCAATCTGTTATGGAGCGTGGGTAACAGTTGCAAGATGAACCTGTGCTGACAGAAGAATATGTGGAGCTATGGGTAGGCACACAATATGACAGCAAGGATTAGCAATTAACGAATGCAGATTAATGATTGTTCAATCCGGATCCAAAGTACAAATCACAGGTGCTGGCTAGGACGTGTCGAGACGTAGCGTAACAAGGTGAAAACAAAGGACGATCGAAAGAACTCACAAAACAAGCAAATAGCCCGGATTTCTCCTTTTTTCCTGAATTTTTTCCCGGATTGTTCCAAAAGGCACTAGTAGGAAACAAACTTTTTTATTTTTTTACTATTTTTTATATACTTTTCTCTGAACAAGGATCACAAAAGATGCAACCACAAAAATTGGCACCTACAACTGAGGTGGGATGTGGTCTACAGAAATTCAGCACGTTCTCTGAAAAGCGTGCAAAAACTTGACAATTTTTTTTCTATATTTTCCTGATTTTTTTTGGCAATTTTGATGAAACCAAACAGGGCGAAGCCGAGTTTGAGTCGGCCCCAAATGGTGTCAAGAAGCTGCTGAAAAAATTTCAGATTTTTCTGATAAACGAGCAAAAAGTTATGCCTGTTTTACCGAAGGTATCTCAAGGTATGTTTTCCGGGAGGCATAACACGGCGGCGGCAGTTAGGGCAAAGCGTCCCGAAACTCTAACACCGATCACAGGAGCGTCACTGTGACTAACAGCAGTAGGTATTCGCCTGATGATGTAAGGAGGGCTGCGATGCAGGCAAAATAAGAGCGGCTGCCAACCTGTCTAGGGTTTGCGCGGCGGCGAGAAGTGATACAAGGCGGCTAGCGGGGCAAGTCGAGTAATGTGGTGGCTTCGACTTGTTGTTTGGGAACGGTGGATGGGATAGCGGCGGGAAACAAAAATCACAGCAACGGGCGATTGAACTACGACCACGAACACAATCCTAAACCAAAGAACAAGACTCGACCACGGACACAAACTCAACAACACGAATCTGAAACGAAATTGCAAAGGCACAAAGGCTGATAGGACAGCGGAAATTGAAATATTTTTGGGCTTTTTGTAGACTCTAGGTAATGAACAAATACGAATCTAAGGCAAACAAGATTATACCTCGCGGTAAACCTGAAATCTCTGATACCAATTGATGAGTACAGGCCCGATCTTCCGAGAGGTAGCCGGTAAGTTCGATTTGTGGAGATCTCGACGTTGGCGATCCGGCTTCAAATCAGACGCGATTCGAACCCTGCAACCGTTACACCACTGCTCCGTTGGTTATCAACTAAGCACAACTTGATTGACCTCGCCAAGAAGGCTTTTTCTGCAAGCGAATCGAAGAGCACAAGTAAGAAGGTAAAACACGCAATCTGATATTGCAAATATGAATGACGCGAATATCAATAGAGGGTTCTAGAACTCGGTTCCAAAGGACTAATCGACACAGTGGAAGAGATCAAGAACGGGGGCCCTGGATCACTGTAAAAGGATTTGTCACCACAGTTACAATGAACGATTCAGTTTCTCGATGGAAAACTAAACTCTAAACAAAACCCAATTGTGTAGCAGCGGCGACGGCTGTGTTTATAGTCTAAGACTCGACCTAGGGTTGGGGACGGCCAGGGGTTGGGCGTCCACAACTTGGGCTTAAGGCCCGACACGATACATGGCCAAGTTGGCCCAAATAGGTGACGCAGCACCTTGCCGTGGTCACACAGAATGATCCACGGACCTTCTGGAGCTGGGACCAGATCCAAAACGACGGCGTCGTCGTCCCCTTTCCAACGCATCCAAGAACGGCCCGTTTCGATGTCGTATGAGAAAGTTATGACTGAAACAGTGACGACGTGTCTGCTGAATCCAAGAACGACGTGGCAGCTGAGTTGGGAACGAATTGCAACTTGGGGAAAACCATGGCGTCGGTGTGTCCAACATGACGATGTCCTCATTAAATCCACTCTCAAGTGCTATCATAGTTAAACTATTGAGTCTTTCTTGTGTCATTGTAGAATGCAAGTATGACTTCAATAGCTTCAACTTAGAAAAGCTCCGCTAAGTACTTGCGTTCTAATCTTGCAAAAAGATGTACGGTGCCATTCAAGTGATTAACTGCTCCATGTTATGACAAGCAACTGGGACGACATACCATTCTATGCCTACCCGGGCTATAAGCAGATCCCGTAAACACCAACAATCAGTAAAATTTTGATCTTAGAAATCAATTAGAAGCTAAGACGACTTTGCAGGTAATTTGACCTTGAAACCAGTTGTTGAATGGCGTAGTTGCTGTCTTACCTTTCTCTGCTGTTCTTCTGAAGACGCTGGTATCAGCTGCGTTGGTTCATCATTCCTGCTCTTGAGCAGATAAGTCATGGCAACCGAATTACTAGTTATGGGTTCCTGGTTAGCTACAACGCAATCATGCACCAAGGGAGTGTTTGGTTCTTTAGTCGCTCCTAAAACTCATGTCACATCGAATATTTAGGTACTAATAAAGAGCATTAAATATAGATTAATTATAAAACTAATTACATAGATGGAAGCTAATTTACGAAACGATTTTTTAAGCCTAATTAATCTGTCATTAGCACATGTTTATTGTAGCACCACGTTGTTAAATTATGGACTAATTAGCCTTAAAAGATTCGTCTCGTAAATTAGTTGCAAGTTGTGTAATTAGTTTTATAATTAGTCTATATTTAATACTCTATGCATGTGTCTAAATATTTGATGTGACAGGAATTTTAAAAGCCCCGTAAAAACCAAACAGGACCTTAAAAAAAACATCTGGCAACCTTCTCGTGTATTTATAGAATTGCTCAAAATGAAAGTTATAATAACTACTATTTCCATGCCCGTGGGTAGTTGGTGGTTGCATCCTGTTCCTGGCCATAATATGTATAAACGCGATGGGACGTTAGCAATGAATTCATTCTGACCGGCCGGCCAGCATCACGACCATGTCTCGTCCGTGGGCTCCAGATTATTGACGGGCGGTCGGGCGCCGTGATCTCCGTCACGGAACCATGGATGGCCGGCGTTGGTCCGTCCAGGACGTGGATTCTCTCTAGAGTGTGGTAGCTGGCTGGCGAGGGAGAAATTAAGAGCAATGCAATGCTTCTGTATGGAGGGTGCGATCGAGAAGACAAATACGATAACGATAGGTACCGGGCGTGCAGGCGGCCAGACGCACCAATTCCGCGCGCCCACTGCTTATTCATCCCGTGACCTCTCTGTTCCCCCGCGCCCACTCGCAACCGCTCCGCCCGCCTGCTCCCCCGCACGCACTCGCTGCCACTCCGCCTACTCACTCTCCGGGCTGCCCCAAGACGGACGCCACGCCAGCTCGCTGCCGCGCCTGTCCACCCATGTGCCCTCCCTCCCTCCGTCCCTTCCTCCTCTGCGACCTCCATGCGACCCCGCACTCTCCAGCGAACCGGCTCCCGCTCCCCCGCCGGAGACGAGGACGACGGCGGCGGCTCCGACGAGGTAGGTCGGTCCTTCTCTGGATGTAAGCCCTCCTCCTCCTCCTCCTCTAGATCTGAGGGACGCGGTGGTGGCTAGGGTTCCGGCGAGCTCTGGGATTCTATTCCCTCGTCCCTCCGGCAAGGTCGAAGGTGATGGGCTAGAGCTGGAGCAGTCTGCACCTTGAACCCATCCCTTGTTGTTTGTACGTCCTTACTGTTTCTCCGTGTTGCAATGGGTTTTTTTGATGTTGCAACAGATATTTTTCGAATGCTGCAATGGGATTTTTGGGTTGTTGCAACAGATTATTTTTTAATGTTTCCATTTTCATGTTTCATGGTTGATTTTTGCGATGTTGCAATACTACTGTTTGAAATGTTGTGGTACATAATTTTTTATGTTGCAGCACATAATTTTTAGCTGTTGCAGTACATATTTTTCGATGTTGCAGTACATGTTTTTAGATGTTGCACTACATATTTTTGCGATGTTGCAGTACATAATTTTTTATGTTGCAATACATATTTTTTGATGTTGCAGTACATATTTTCGATGTTGCAGTATATATTTTTGCGATGTTGCAGTATTTATATCCCGATTTTGCACTACATATTTTCTCATATATTTGCGATATGGCACTTGAAGTGTTTCGTGCTCTTTGGAACAGGGGCATGGTGGAGGAACGGGGTGCGTTCGGGAATGGGGGCAGGGGCGTGGTGGGGAATGGAGGATAGGAGCTCAGTGGACACAATTCCATTCCATTCTTTTCCGATCCGCTTTCCATTCCGTTCTATTCTGATACGGGGGTTGGGCGGGTTTGGGAAGGGGAGCGACGTGCAGACGCATCTCGCGCGCCCGGACATCTCGGCGCTAGGATAACCGAGACAATAACCTCCCATGTTGGCCCGTTGTCGGCCGTTGCTCGAAGATCATGTATTTCTATATATCAAAGAAGGAGAGTTTGGCCGCCACCCACACCATCCACATCACCCAAAATTTCCCCTGCCATCCGATCTCACGTTCGACGACCCAGATTGCTCGAAGCGGATTCAATCGGATTTTACCGAAACCGGTTCCTCCTGATTCTCTTTACCTTTCTCGACTTCTTCTCAGCTTCTTTCTACCTTCTCTGGCTTCTGCTCCGAATCCGGTCACCCAAATATATCAGCCAGCTTTCGCTTCAGCTTCCACACACTTCTCTCCCCCTCCTCTCTCTCTCTCTCCCCTCTCTCTCCCTCCCCGACGCAAAAAAAGCACGTGGGCGGAGCGGCGGCGCCCTCAACACGCGGCGCAGCGCCGCGCGTGCCCCCGCCGGTGGCCGTCCCCGGCCACGGCTCCGCGCGGCTGGGCCCCACCAGTGGCTGCCGCCACGGCTTACCCGGCGCTGCCTCCTCCAGACGTTCTGCGTGCGGTACACGAAATCCTACCTCCTCCTCCTCTTCCTCCTCGTCCTCCTCCTCGTGTCGCATCCTACCGGCCAGAAACGTGCCGCCTCCTCTCCACGCTAGGGGCTGACGGGACGTGACGGCGCGCGTGTGCTGCGGCGCGCCACCGTCTCCATGCCCCAACGGGTGGCCGCCGCCGGCAGCTCCTCCGCGCGAGCAGGCCACGCCAGTGGCCGCAGGCGTCGCTGCCCCACGGCGCTGCCTTCTTTTGCCATCCCGCACCTGCTGCTATGCTCCACAAAACCCTAGCGCTGAGGCCGGGCAGCGTGGCGGCGCCAGGGGGTCCGTGGCAGCCGCCTCCCCGTCAAGCATCACGTCGGTGGTCGCTGCCGCCGCCCCTCCCCCATAGACACCGATGCGGGCTGGACTTGGCCTGGTTCCCACTTTCTCTCTCTCTCTCTCTCTCTCTCTCTCACTCTCCGGGAGTGACAAAATGCTTGTGTGCAGTTCCTATCCTTTGTGTGTGTTTGTAAGCAGCATTGTCCCCTGCTAGACTTGCCTATCTGAATAAGCAAAATATGGCATATTGACTTGCTAAATCAATTGAGTTATTTTTAGTCACATCCTATTTAGCTGTGTTAAAATTTTCTATTGCCTACAGGAACCAATACGTGTGAATGTTTATTCTTTGCTTATGCAGGTTCAAATGTCCACTACAACTATTTTACATGGTAGTTTAACATAGCTGAATAATCTAAGGTGCGGCCTATGTTTCACATCTGGAGCCTTTTACTTATTAGTGGTTATTTGGTTATTGGAATGGAGATGTTTAATGATTTTTGTGCCCATGTCTACTGCTTTTCACGAGATCTGCAGGTTTAGTTTGCACTAATGAAATGCTGGTCAAAATTCTATCCTTTCTCTGTATCCTATGATGATTGATACTTTGAAATGAAGAAATACCCGCTAAGCAACTAATTCTTCCACATAAATCATAGACATGGTTGCCTCCTTGAAACTACGGCCATTATTGACAGCAATAGTGAATTGTCTAGATTTTTGGGAAAAAAAAGGGTTCCGTTGGTTGAAAAAAAATGTGGACGTTCTTAACCTTTATATACAATTTACTACTACAATGACACAAACATTATTTTGATTCCAAGCATTGGTACTGCGTGTCGAGAGAGTTGTGGAATTTGAGCGATGCGTACGACTTACCTTTGACAAATGCATTTACATGTTGAGTTGAAAGGAAATAATTTCCATGTTTGTTAGTCTGAAGCAGATCTCAGTAACAAGCAATAGCTTTTCCTTCTGGGTATACTAAGAACATTTGATTTTTACCTAAAAAAAGTTATGTACAATCATGTCTGATGGTTCAGGACAAAAGTTGTATGTAGTTTTTGAACTTTTTTTTTGTCCGAAGAACCTATATTGGTTGATTCAATGCCTATTTGTTTTAGCTCCAACTCCATCATGCTTGCTTCTGGCTTACACTATCTAGCTCAGCAAAATGTTGCAGGTGATTTATGTTTCAAATTTACTGCCCTTTTTTATGTATGTGTGTCAGTAGTACTAAGTTATTTTATGATTATTCCTTTTGTGCAGAAATCCATAGGAAACTCATCCGACGAAATGCTCCTATCAGTATCAGATTCTTTGCTTGCTTCGTTACCAGCTTATGACACAATTGCGAGAAAGGTGCAGCATAACTTTCTCACATCATTTTAGTTTGCTGATTTATGGCTTCAACTTTTGGTAACTTACCTAATAGGTCATTTGTTGTTTGCAACAACAGAAAAACAGCCACATCAACGAGGAATATGTCGTTAGCTTACCACCGTAATCTGTAAGGTCAGGTATTTCCCTATGACAATAAAACCATGCATGTTGGCCAAACTATGTGGACGGCAAAAATAAAGATTTTAGGTTGATTATTACATTGCCAGTCTACAGTAGTTCACTATTTCCTAATCCAAACATAGATCTCTCACCATATTTTTGTGGAATAATTATCTGAAAAGGTTGAATATGACTGTTGGTGATTTTTTGTACAGTGCATTCGTTTCTAACCACTGGATGACCTGTAAGGAGAATCTTAGAGTATGTCCACTTTTTGCTGAATATTAAATATCTATTGCACTTATTTGGGGATATTCATATTGTACACACTACTATGGAGCTTGACATGTGAGGAGAACAGCTAAGTGTTAAATTCGCTTGTTTCTAGAATTTTGTGCCATGAATGTAGGTGTGCTTTCTTAGCTTCCTACAAGTATCTATGATAAAAAAAAGGTCACCCTATATGTCTACAGCCAGATTATGACTATTATCTCAAACCTTATGGTTGCTAGGTAATTGGTGCTTTTTCCTCTGCTCTTTTCAGTTTGGCAGCAACTTCAGCAAAATAGTCATCTGTTTCCAAGCCATACTATATGACGCTAATGCTTAAAAATCCTTCAGGTATCCCTTTTATGTTTCTTCCTATTGGCTGTAATTCTATTCTATGTAAGACCTTTATTTCCGGTCTTCTTATGTGAGGTTGCTCATCAAGGATACGCAAGAGGAACATGTGAGCAACATATGCTATTTCTCATCAATGGCGAATTATTACAGCTGGACAGGCTGCATCAGGTAGAATTTGCTGCCAACCCATGAAGCATTTTTTAAAACATATTAATGATAGTGAAATGCAGTGTGCTTCACCGTGAAATTTTAAAATTAAGGGTTCTAACTCAGCTTTGTAACATCGAAATGATTTTAGCTACGTTACAGTTGTCAGGTTTTTAGTAGTGTGGAAGTTCTTAATCACCGGTGTTAGCTTACAATGCTTTGTGTGGCCTTGAGGTTTTCAAGACACTGTTCTAAAATTTGTGTTGTAAATTCGTGATTACCACGCATAGATAATGCCATGATTTCAAAAGTATGCAGAGTAGATGTGTCCTGCACCATATAAAAAAAGCTCCGATCTTTCAGTTTCTGTGCATGACATATCTACATTAAACTCCTAATATTGTTTTCATGCAAAGATTAAACATGTTTTTTACCTGCGCCTTAACCAAGTGATTTGCCGCCGCGCGCGAGGGCGCACGTAATGGACTAGTACACACAATAAGCAATTCCAATAAAAGTCAGCTAACATGGTCTATGATAGTAGAACATTAATAAAATATATGTTCGTGGTATCCTGCTGCTAGGATAATCCTGTTCTGTTTGACAGTATGGCCATCACAAGAGATTAGTTATGATGAGAATTCAGAACTGCATATGAAACATATGTGTTCTTATTTGATCCTGAAGGAGACTCTTTCTGAGAAATAAATATAAATATGGCATGATTGGTCATATATAATAACGGCTTCTACAGTGACGTCAGACATCAACATTAAGTGTATAAATGAAATCGTACATGCATTGGTGGATGTAGGTTGGTTCTTTGCCTGGGTTTCCTCGGAAGGGCCTCCGCTCCCTCTTGCTTCTAGTAAATTGGGAGATTTAGAAAGAGAGGAATTCACGTATTTTTCAGCAGAAGAGTTGTCAGCGTTGGACCTCATCCAAAAGATAAAAAAAGAGGCAAGGACTTGGGTTTGGCTGGTGCAAAGTTTTTGACTGCCTTGATTGTGGCCGCCTTTATTGTGTTGTTTTGTATCTTCTGGCCCCTGTAAATAGCCTCCCAGGGCTCCATGCTTGTAATTTCCTTCTATATTAATATAACCGGTGCAGTCTTGTGCCCGTTCGTTAAAAAAAAAAAATAACACAAGCATAGTTACAGCAGGATAAACGCAATAAAAACACATTCTCCAAGTTTGTCGATTACTAGAGGCGATGGCAATGAGTTTTTTTCTTCCTTTGGATGGCCTCATACTATTAGAATTAATTTTTGAGTGGGATATTTATATGGTAAACATTTTTTAATAAGCGGTCTGGTTCTCTTTGTGGCATGAATGAAGCTGGATTTATTTCCATTATCTTAAAAAAATCACACGAGAAAAATATATTGTAGATTTTTTGAATCGGTGTCAGTTTTATTAAGAGTAAAGTGTTGTAATTAAAAGAGAGACGCGTATGTTGGAAAAATGATCTTAGGGCCATAGACCATTATGGACCAACACACTAACTGTTTTAGTGGCCGAGTCAAATGGGAGCTCACGTAGCTCCTCTACACAACACGATGGGGGCAGCCAAAGAAGCATGGTTGTGCCCCCCTATCATGTAGTACTGATAAAAGAGAATTGGAGCCCATCAGAAACAATGTTTTGTGAGGTCTTTAGGTGCTACAGTAACAGGAAGGCCACCGCCGACACCACTACTGGCGGTCAATCTATGCTGCAGCATCAGTGTTCAAGAGGAGACACAGGTGGATCAAAACGTGCTGCAACATCTATCTTCACCAAACTCACTGCCGACAGTAGACTACCCAACTTCTGATTACAGTTAATTTATTAATCCACCTAATATTAGCCCCTTGTTTTCTAACATTGTGGTATCAAGAGCCTGTTATTCAAGTTCACGAATCACTGTTGTGTGGATTATTATTCCTCGGATTATGTTAATTTTGAGGTCAAATTACTTAATCAGTGCACTAATTACTCAATGTTATGCTCTAATTAGCCAAGATTACACTACAAAAAATGTTATGATACATGACATTCACAATTTATCAGAATGTCCTCACAAAATGTAAAAAAAAACCATAAAACGTCGTAGATGCACGCTATCCATGACGTTTTATGACCATCATAGAATATCTCAAGCCCATTTAGGCTAGGCTAGCCCCAGGCCATTGTGACAAAATTGACTATGATAAAAAGCTGCCACTTATGATGTTTGCTACATCATCATTGGATTAACATGCATCACAAGACATAGCAATCATACAAACATACATTGATTCTTATATTAGCAAGTGCCCTGCGGTCACAATGAAAGTTATGATTGCTAGCCTCTTTGCCATATTAAACAAAGGAAACGAAAAAATTAAGTCACATTTAGTACCATAGTACTGGCTTTCTTTGTCTCCTCCCTCAGCAGCATCAAAGTAAAAGAAATCAATATCCTCTAACGTGTCTATCAAGTTCTTTTCACAGTTATATATGCCAATCTTCGTCAAACTAGACTTTAGATCTAGGATGGCAAAAAGGGAGGAAACAAACAATCCTGCTATCGTCATCGATAGGAACAAGGATGTAGCACTCGGTTTTAAGAACAAAATCAGATACACATCGTATGTGAGCCTAGAAAATCAAATTTCACATATAGCTACAAATAAGGGTAATATCGAAAGACAAAGCTCAATATATAATGTATTTAGTATAAAGAATATAACCTTAGATGGCAAACAGCGAAAAGACAACTCCGATCTTCGGGTGAAGACTCTAATTCCATAGGGACAACTGACTAGTTGATCACAAGCCTAATTCCTCCAAACTCTAGCAATCTGGTACCTACCTAGGATTTTTATCCAAATAATTGAAAAATAAAGTAAGCGTAAGTACATGTCGTACTCAACAAATATAACATGGGGTTCATGAGCCTCAAAAGGCTGACACTAGTTTAACTGCGATTAGCTTTTATTGAGTCATCTTTTAGCAATTGGGTGGCAATAAGTTTATTCACAAACCCATATACGCCCTGTTCGTTTGGGCTTGTTTGGCATATAAACCATGGCTAAAAGTACTGTTGGCTGATTTGGTGTGAGAGAAAAATATTGTTCGTTGGCTGAAAAAGTGCGGCTTATAAATACATGATCAGGTAAACATGAATAATGAATATCATAAACAGTAATCATTAGTGAGCATCTTCATCATCCATATCATCAGTGTTCATCATCTATTCCGTAAGGGTTCCATGGCTGCTCGTGACCGTGAGCACGACTGATATACCAGTTTTAGTGAGTCGTAATTTACCCTTTCGCCCAAGGTCGTGAGCCTCTTAACCCACTACCAAGGAAGGTCGGTAGGGTTCACTATGAAGCCTTTCAAAGGTTCGTCTAACAAGTCAAGGCCATTAGATTCACTTGGCAAACAGATATAGGAATCCCCCGTCGAATGGCACAATTCCATCACGGCTATACACATAAGAGTAGAGGTTGTCCTATACCCGATTCGTCAAGCCATTCTTACGCCATAAAGGTAACCACTAACAAGCTAGAAAATATGCTCATACTTGACTAAAGTCAGAGCCATATAGCCCTCACAGCTGTACTATAAGTCCTGGATGATCACTTACAGATAAGTACTTAGAGAGAGGAATGTAGAGCACCATAAAAATAGCCCAATGCTCTAGCACCCTTGTTCCATGTCGCTAAAAAACATCTTTTAGTGTTTATTGCATATACCATTAGTCAAGTTACAAGATCATGGCTTTAATTGAGCACTAGCATCATACTACCCAATGCAATAACCCAAAGGTATCAAGGCACAGGGTACAAAGTACTAGGAAATCCTTAGTGGCAGTCAAGGTAGACATATGCAGTATGAATTAAATGATTAAAGATGTATAGGACAACAAGGAAGATCCCATGCTATACTTGCCTTAAACTTAGATCCTTCTTCTAGTCCAAACCTTCAATGAAACTCCTTCTTGATCAACACATAAAGCTCACCGACTGGATATGATCATAAAGCACCACTCAAGCATCCATGCAATCATACATGAAGTAAATAATAGAACTAAATTAGAACAGTACACCAACCATAGGAAATAGCAAGTAAAAAGGTTTGAAAGGTAATCTACACATTTCTATGAACACACAGTCGCGAGAGACATGCTAATTGGAGCTACGGTGAACATGGTACAACTACCGATAGATTTGCTTTTATTCGAGAATAAGGAAAACTACAGACTCCATTTATTTTAATTATAAAACATATATATAAGATACTTCAGAGAAATATCTAAATTGTTTTAAGTCATATTATATTTGTATTAGAAAACCAATATAAGATTAATCTTATTTTATTTACAAAAGATAGAGGTAAAAAGACTAAGTTGCTTTTAATTGAAAAAGTAGCTTCATATAGATTAATCAAATTACTATTTTATTCAAAAGCTCTAAGCATGCTAAACAATGTTACTAACACATAGATTACGTCGTTATGAATCCAATGCAACTTGAACGGGTCAAATCAGAGTTAAAACGGAGAAGATATGCCTTAATGAAGATAGTGGCAATATTGTAAATATTTTGAAATCAATTTCATATTAAAAATAGTTAAAAACCAAATTAAAATAGTCTTGTGGACCAGGCATCATTTTTGGAAAAACATAGGGGTCAAACACATAAAAACTTGGGGCATTGATTGAATTATTTTGAACTACGCTGGACGACGAGTTTATTTTGGAAAAATATGGGGTTTCTATTGAAAGATGGTCGCATAGTCAGCGACGGTGCCGACGTGGCGTCCACGTGTGCACATGTGGCAGGGCATGGTTGGTTCACGCTAGTGGACCAGTGGTGGACCAGCTTGCGTGTCCAGATAGACGAGGTTCACGGGTCCACCATGGATCGAACTCGAAGGGGTATGGCTCGTTCTAATCGTGACCGGTGATGATGGATCGAACGACTGAGAGGATTTGGGGAGGAAGGGGTCATCGGCACACTATCCCCGACGTGGTGGCTTCCATGGCTAGCGACGCAGAGCTCGTTGACGATCAAAGGGACGGCCCTAGAGGCCACGGTAGACTCGGAGATGGCATGGGGAGAAAGAGGGGCACACGGTGAGCTCATCCAGGGGATCTAGGTCGGCTGTGAGCATGTAGAGGCGACACGGCGCTTGATTTGATGACTCTGGCTCGCCTAGAGAGCTAGATGGGTAGAGGTAGATGGCACCTACGGCTTGCTTACCTCCACACGAAACTCGGTAGCGGGTCATGGACGGAAGGGGAGCAGCAGACGGTGTCAGCGACCTTGCTCTGCCCGTTGGTGAGATCCAAAAAGCGGGGCGCTACGAGCTCGGGTGGAGGCGGCGGCTTGCGCTAGAGCTATGCGGGGGGGGGGGGCGATGCAGCACAGGGCTCGGCTTATAAGGCGGCTATGGCATGGGGCGCATGCCACATCATGCGAAACGGGGCAATGACGGACTTCGGTGGAGCAAAGTCCAATTCCAGGACAGGAGAAAGGAGACGACATTGACAAATGGGCCTGGTGCGTCAGTGACTACGCGAGGAGAGGAGGCGCGGCGACGCGGGCTCTGCTGGGATGGGAAACGACACGCTGGGCTGAGAGAAACGGGCCGCGGGGTGAGGGAGCATGCCGGCGGGGCCAAAAGCCGAGAAGGAGAGGGAAAATAAAAGAAATTCCCTTTTTAATTTCTTGAACCAAATTTTCAAATCCAAATTCAATCCAAATTTAAATCCTTTTGAAGTTTTGATCAAACCCAATCATCACAAAATAAATATGCAGCTGTATGTATGCACAAACATGTTGCTACCTTATGATAAATTTAAATATAATGAAAAATATTCTTTTTCCTATATTTCGTGAGCACAAAAAATTCATAAATTAATCATTTTAAACCTATTTTCAAAATTGAAATTTTTGGGGTGTTACAATTCTACCCCCTTAAAATGAATCTCGTCCTCAGAAGACGTCGACTAGGAGATAGGGATACTCTGCCTTTGGATTCTTCTTTACTTCCTCGCACAGTTCCATCGTCTTGATAAGGATCCCACTTTACTTTGCATACCTATTGACCCTTCTCCAAATAACTTGCCCAACTAATTCCAAGATTCTGTAGATTCTTCATACCATGCCTAGGTAACTCCAATCACTAGGCCACCATTCCTTTTTAGTTCATACTATCAATTCTTTAAAATATTCACCTTTCAATGGAGCTTCCTTACTTTCTTGGTCTAAAGTAGATTCTATTGCCAACTTTAAAATATTAATGATTCCGGTCAAGTTGTTGAACTTGGAATACAATTCTTAGTCCTTGGTGTCATCTGAACCTTCTTAGCACAATTCTCCATTGCGAAGGGCATCGGCCATGACTTTGCTTGTCGAAGTGATAGCACTTTTCCAAGTCATAATCAATTTCATTCCAACGAGGGTATCACAAGCTCAAGACCAACTTTGTGAAGATGTCTTGTAGATTCTTGTGACCCTCCTATATGTCACTTTTACTTCCAAGAATATATTACTTCCCTGCTCCATAATGGATAACTCCAGATCATTCGTCAGATGTTCCATCTCATGCCTTCCTGCATAAACTTCTACTTTTCTTCTTACATAAGGACACATCCCACACCTTTACAAGATGCATCATTGTAGATATAAAGCTCTTATCTGGATCTAGCAGAGCTAATACTTAGGTTTTACTTTAACCACTTTTTTTTTTACTTCTTCAAATACTTAGCTGAGGTCTCTTGATCCAAGCAACTTAAACGCTTCTTTAGTAACACTGTCAATATCTTGATGGTCTTGGATAAACTTCCCTTGAATCTCTGATAGAATTTTACTATTCCAAGGAACTCCACGTCACTCTTACATACTTGGGTGGGTTACAACCAAACTCATCATTAGCTTTTCTTGAGTTCTTCTCCCTATCTTTTTACCATTAAAAATAACATATCCCAATAAGAGAACTTCCTTCAACAAACTCACTTGCTAACTTAGTGAAACATTGAGATGTTCTGAGTCTCCATTAAATCAACTGTAGATGTCCAACATCTCCTTCCTATGTCATCCATGCCAACTTATCCTAGGTGTGTTGAAGATTGACTCCCAATTGTTAATAACTTGAAGTGATAACCAATATGAGAAAATACCCAAGCTCCTTGATCCAACAAGTAACACATCTTTAGCAAAGATACCTGCACTTGATAGTGACTTCCCATCCAGAGACATAACCTATACTTTCAAGTGAAGCACCAGAACGTATGAAACCTTCGTCTTGCAACTTCTTTAACTTGGCTACCCCCCTTAAGAAAAGATCAACTAGGGGACACAAAAAGGGTAGCTTGCACCTTCTTCCAGATGAGCTAACTAGTATCAAGACGTTCTGACATCCCAATGATACTCTCGTGTATGGGCAAGAACAAGAAATCTGGAATTCCTCGCGAACAGAAAAACAACAGTGTAGTAAAATAGTTGTAACTCTCATTCTGTTAATCCAATGAGGTTGTAGCTTACACCATTCGAAATCTTATCAAATCCTCCACAACTTCCATATAGAAAACTTTTCCAAATTCTGCAGTTTAGGTTGTTGAAAACAGTGCAAAACAGAGACTACTCCAGATTTCATCACTCCATAACCAAAATAGCTATCAAGGTGATTCTTGTGGTCAGAGAAAGGTATCGAAGTCTACTATTGTCTAGAACTTTCTCATGATTTCTGGTTGTCCAAAATCAGAGACATAAGCCAAAGAGTACAAGCTACTCCGAAAGGCATGATAGGGAACACAGAAGAAAATCTTAACCCAACTATTTATTTCATTAATCCTTATACCTTAGGCCTATAAGCTAAATGAAATTGTGGGAACACCCAACAAGATCATTGCAGTCATTACAAAGATGCAAAACAATCATAGGCATAATGATAATTCAACAAAGCAATAAAGGTGCACAACTCAATCATTGACTCAACTTGCGATACTATCGTTTTTATTACATAAAGGGACACAAACTCCTATTCCTTAACCAAGGTGTGGCTGCAAGGGCATCTAGGGTAGCATCTCTTGCATGACCATGAGGGTGACACATCCTCCACTTCGTTGATCTTGGATAGTCCGTCATGACTCCTTCATTCGTTATCCTTATCAAATGCTTCTTTCGGGTTGAGCATCACTAAAACTTACTGATGGCAACCCTATAGTGACCTGACTCTAGCCACTTGCATGGTATAATTGTTGATTCTTCTGTGGGCAAAATTTAACATAATGTCCTTCCTATTGGCAATGATAACACTTTCTCTTAGTTGGATCATTTGTGATGTCATACTCCACAGAATTGTTGCTTAGTGTGTTGTCAGCTTGTTGACTCTAAAGATTCATCTTTGTTTGACTAGACCGCTTTCTAGCTCGCTTGATCTTTCGGGGTTGAAACTCCTTATAGGTGATTGTCCACCCATCTATGCATACCTCATGTGGAGTAGTCTTAGCTTGAGAAACCTCTAACTCTTTAAAGTCTGAATTTATCCAACCAGGGATTAGAGCTGGATGTGATAATGTAGTAGAACTCAAATGTTGGTCACTTCCCAATACTAGCTCCAGTGAGTTTGCCTTCCTCTTCTTATCTACATTGGCCTCACAACTCAGGTTCACCTTGACTTCCTTCTTAGTTGGCTTGTTTCGAAGACAAGGAAAACCATAATGTTCACAACAATGACATTGATACTGACTTCCGAGCGTATTACTACCAGCACCTTCATTAGACTTCATTTTGTTCCAAGCTTCTGCCACTTGTCTCTTCACTAGTCCCTTTGGTATGTTGGTTTGCCCCTGTGGCAAGCACTGTTGAGAACTCCCATGTTGAGTCATTCCTTCTAATACTTGTTGTTGCATAGCTAAAAGCTTCTCCTTGTTGAATGAAATCAAGGACAACATAGCCTGGTCCTCCTAACCTTTGATGCTGGTGGTCTCCTCATTACGACCCATCTATTTAGACAAAGAGAGAGGATTCAGAATAGAGACAAGGTTTTCATAATAGAATAGAGGCCGAAATGAGCATAACTTTTAGGAAATAACAAGGTTGGAGAGGAAAGCAAGAAGTAAGCATAGATGAAAGCATACTAGAACGTCTAGTTCTGACTAGGCTTGTGTCCTACTATCAGCATTGCTCTGATACCACTTTGTAGCACCTAGTTTTAAGAACAAAACCAGATACACACCATATGTGAGCCCAGGAAGTCAAATCTCACATATAGCTACAAATAAGGGTAATATCGAAAGACATTGCTCAATATATAACATATTTAGTATAAAGAATATAACCTTAGATGGCAAACAGCGGAAAGACAACTCTGATCTTCGGGTGAAGACTCCGATTCCATAGGGACAAACTCTAGCAATCTGGTACCCATCCGGGATTTTTATCCAAATAATTAAAAAATAAAGCAAGCGTAAGTACATGTCGTACTGAACAAATATAACATGGGGTTCATAAGCCTCAAAAGGCTGACACTGGTTTAACTGTGATTAGCTTTTATTGAGTCATCTTTTAGCAATTGGGGGGCTACAAGTTTATTCATAAAACCATATAAACACATTATCAGGTAAACATGAATAATGAATAGCATAAACAGTAATCATTAGTGAGCATCTTCATCATCCATATCATCAGTGTTCATCATCTATTCTGTAAGGGTTCCAAGGCCGCTCGTGGCCGTGAGCATGGCTGATATACCAGTTTTACACTCTGCAGAGGTTGTACACTTTCACTGTGAGTCATGATTTACCCTTTTGCCCGAGGTCATGAGCCTCTTAACCCACTACCAAGGAAGGTCGGCAGGGTTCACTATGAAGCCTTTCAAAGGTTCATCTAACAAGTTAGGGCCATTAGGTTCACTCGGCAAACAGATATAGGAACCCCTCTGTCGAATGGCACAATTCCATCATGGCTATACACATAAGAGTAGAGGTTGTCCTATGCCCGATTCGTCAAGCCATTCTTACGCCACAAAGGTAACCACTAATAAGCTAGAAAAGGTCCTCATACTTGACTAAAGCTAGAGCCATGTAGCCCTCACAGCTGTACTGTAAGTCCCGGATAATCACTTACGGATAAGTCCTTAGGGAGAGGAATCTAGTGCACCATAAAAATAGCCCAATGCTCTAGCCCCCTTGATCCATGTTGCCAAAAAACATCTTTTAGTATTTATTGCATATACCATTAGTCAAGTTACAAGATCATGGCTTTAATTGAGCACTAGGATCATACTACCCAATGCAATAACCCAAAGGTATCAAGGCACAGGGTACAAAGTACTAGGAAATCCTTAGTGGCAATCAAGGTAGACACATGCAGTATGAATTAAATGATTAAAGGTGTATAGGACAACAAAGAAGATCCCATGCTATACTTGCCTTAAACTTAGATCCTTCTTCTAGTCCAAACCTTCAATAAAACTCCTTCTTAATCAACATATAAAGCTCATCGACTGGATATGATCATAAAGCACCACTCAAGCATCCATGCAATCATACACGAAGCAAACAATAGAACTAAATTAGAACAATACATAAACCATAGGAAATAGCAAGTAAAAAGGTTTGAAAGCTAATCTACGCGTTGCTATGAACACACAGTCGCAAGAGGCACGCTAATCGGAGCTACGGTGAACAAGGTACAACTACCGATAGATTTGCTTTTATTCGAGAATAAGGAAAACTACAAACTCCATTTATTTTAATTATAAAACATATATATAAGATACTTTAGAGAAATATCTCAATTGTTTTAAGTCATATTATATTTGTATTAGCAAGCCAATATAAGATTAATCTTATTTTATTTACAAAAGACAGAGGTAAAAAAAACTAAGTTGCTTTTAATTGAAAAAGTAGCTTCATATAGATTAATCAAATTACTATTTTATTCAAAAGCTATAAACATGCTAAACAATGCTACTAACACATAGATTACGTCGTTACGAATCCAACGCAACTTGAACGGGTCAAATCGGAGTTAAAACAGAGAAGATATGGCCTAATGAAGATAGTGGCAATTTGTTAAATATTTTGAAATCAATTTCATATTAAAAATAATTAAAAACCAAATTAAAATAGTGCTGTGGACTGGGCATCGTTTTTCGAAAAACACAGGGGTCAAAACATAAAAACTAGGGGCATTGATTGAATTATTTTAAACTACGCTGGACGACGAGTTTATTTTGGAAAAATATGGGGTCTCTATTGAAAGATGGTCGCACAGTCAACGACGATGCCGATGTGGCGTCCACGTGTGCACATGTGGCGGGGCATGGTTGGTTCACGCTGGTGGACCAGTGGTGGACCGGCTTGCGTGGCCAGATAGGCAAGGTTCACGGGTCCACTGTGGATCGGACTCGAAGGGGTATGACTCATTCTAATCGTAACCATTGACGTTGGATTGAATGGCTAAGGGGATTTGGGGAGGAAGGGGTCATCGGCACAGTGTCCCTAGCGCGGTGGCTTCCATTGCTAGCGACGCAGAGCTCATCGGTGATCATAGGGACAGCCCTAGAGGCCACGGTAGACTTAGAGATGGCATGGGGAGAAAGAGGGGCACACGGCGAGCTCGTCTAGGGGATCTATGGTGGCTATGAGCAAGTAGAGGTGGCGCAGCGCTTGATTTGACAACTCTGGCTTATCGACGATGGTGCGAGAACGATAGAGAACTCGATGGGTAGAGGTAGATGGCACCTATGGCTTGCTTACCTCCACGCGAAACTCGGTAGCGTGTCGGGGATGGAAGGGGAGCGGCAGGCGGCATCGGCGACCTTGCTCTACCTGTTGGCGAGATCCAAAAAGCGGGGCGTTGCGAGCTCAGGTGGAGGCGGCGGCTTGTGCTAGAGATATGTGGAGGGGCGATGCAGTGCAGTGCTCTGGCTTATAAGGGGGCTATGGTGTGGGGTGCACGCCACATCACATGGAACGGGGCAACGACGGACTCCGGTGGAGTAAAGTCCAGTTCCGAAACGGGAGTAAGGAGACAGCGCTGACAAATGGGCCCAATGCGTAAGTGACTACGCGAGGAAAGGAGGCGCGGCGACGCGGACTCTGCTGGGCCAAGAAACAGCACGCTAGGCTGAGAGAAATGGGCCGCGGGCTAAGGGAGCAGGCCGGCTGGGCCAGAAGCCGAGAAGGAGAGAGAAAATAAAAGAAATTCCCTTTTTAATTTCTTGAACCAAATTTTCAAATCCAAATTCAATCCAAATTTAAATCCTTTTGAAGTTTAGATCAAACCCAATCATCACAAAATAAATATGCAGCTGTATGTATGCACAAACATGTTGCTACCTTATGACAAATTTTAATATAATGAAAAATATTCTTTTTCCTATATTTCATGAACACAAAAATTTCATAAATTAATCATTTTAAACCTATTTTCAAAATTAAAATTTTTAAGGTGTTACAAAGGAGCTGACTAGATTTCTGAATTCTAATCGAGCCGACTAACCAGCACAAATGCATAATTAAACTAAATTGGTCCAGACTCAACTAGACCCTCTATCTATCACAAGTGCCTGGCGAAAGATACAACAAGATTTTTCTAAGACACCGATCTAGAGAGAGCTCTCCTAATCAAATCTAGTAGACAAGGTAACACAAAACCTATGCAACTAGTCAACTAAGCATAAAGCAAGCTCCAACAAATACTAGTGAGCAGAAGCTCAAAGCAAGCTACACTAGCACAGCTCAACTAGGTAGCTACACAAGCATAGAGAGCTACACAAGCTAAGCCAAGCTACTTAGCTGCACAAGCTAACTAGCACAGAAGAGATAAACTAATTAACTACACAAGCTAACTAACTACATAAGAGCAACACTACTTACTAGCACAAGTACTGTACGCAAGCTAAGCTAAGCTACTTAGCTACACAAGCTAACTAGCACAAGTGAGAAACTAATTAACTACACAAGCTAACTAACTACAAAAGAGCAACACTACTTACTAGCACAAGCACTGTACACCTAAATACAACCTAGTGATTACAGGATGCAAACCAACATGAAGACAAAGTTGACATTGTTATTTTTATCTCGAAGTTCGGTGGTTTGCCAACCACTTAATCCCCGTTGAGGCAAACCGAAGGTTGCCACCGATCCTCTTGCTCGTGGCAAGGCTGCAAGCTTGCTCTCACACCTCAAGGTGTGCTTCCAACTTGAGCTCTAGCACTTGATCCGGATGAACCACTTGACTCTTTTCGCACCTTGCTTCTACTTGAGTTGCTCTTTGTGATCTTCCACTGGGCAAGCACAACACCCCTCACAATGTGATCTTACTTCAGATCACCGCACAATCTCTGTGCGTGCTATGACGGAGTCCACAAGCCACAAAGCTGTCTAAGATCGGACCCTTGGCTAGTGTAGCTAGCTATAGAGTATACTCTCCCTATATATAGCATGCATATCATTGGGGCTGGCAGTGGTGTTTCTAAGTACATCGTATTCAGTTTACAACAATCTTATAATTGTGAAAACATAATTCAAGTACGATGGTGAGAAATGAAATAATTTAAGTTGCCTCTATTAATCATTAACAGAGACGGGCATCTTAAGTGCGTCCACCAGAAGTGGACATCTTAAGAAGTCTATCTCTGTTAGTCACATTAAAGGAGGCAGATGCCTCTCCGTTAATGGGGTTAACAAAACATGTGTGGGCGCCCGCCTCTAAAAATATTGATTAACGGTAAGATTTACCAAAGGCGGACACTTTGTCCGCTTCCATTAATCCAAAATGACCGCCTCTAAAAACATCCACAGTAGTAGAGATTCATGTGTTTGTGACATTTGTATCATGTAAACTAGTGCAAAAATGATTTTTACAGATGTCTCCCTTTTCTAACAGAAGCGGGTTTTTTAGCACGCCGTTTCTAACCTTTGCGGGAGGCACTATAACTGTACAACCGTTGCTAGAAATCAATTTTTAGGGATAGATCCATTAAGAAAACCGCCCCTAGAAATGTTTCTATTTTTAGGGGCAGTTCTGTTAAGAAAACCATCTCTAAAAATACGATTTTGAAGGACTGTTGCTTATGTCAACAGCCTCTAAGAATGAGTGATTTCAAGAGGCGGTTTTGTTAAGTCCACCGTCACTAAAAATTGATTTTCAAGGACCATCCTTAAAAATAGCTGCAGTACAAATAAATTCGTGTCTTTTCTAAATGTAGGATGAAGACAAAATTTATATCAAAGTTGTAGTGTCCAACGAGATCTAAAACTTTGTATCTGAAAGTTTTCTCATTTAAGATTATTTATGAGTTAAAATATTGATTATAAGATTCATACATATTAGTACAAATAGATAGTATCATATAACTAGTCATGAGTGACTGTGGTGTGGTAGTAGGGGATGAAATGCATGAGGAAGAGGTTGTGGGTTCGAATCCCGGTGCCTGCATTTATTCAAAACAAGTGAACAATAAATCCTGTAAGTTGTGGTCGGTCCTTAGCCCTTTGGGCTACATTAAAAATGTTTTTTCTTATTTTTATTAGACTCTAAATGATTTTTAAAAAATTCTAAAAATTATTTTTAGGGATAGTCAACCGTCTCTAAAATTGATTTTTAAGGACGGTTGTCTTAAGTCATGTCACACCCGATTTTAAGGATAAAATGGGATGCAAAATCTTATGTGCGCCCAGAGATCAGTCACACACATAAGCCACCAAATTATAAATGGTATCATCACAAGTGTTTATTACGTCACGAATAATAGACCATAGTCTTCACATATTTGTAGCGGAAGTATAAAGTAAAATCTCTCGCGGAAGCTCCATATCATAGGGACGTCAACTGGTTGTCCACAAGTCTAGTAATCCTCAGGAAAGTCATCATTACCATAGCCATCTGTTACCCATCCGGGATTTTTATCCAAATATTGAAAATAAACAAGCGTAAGTACGTGTTGTACTCAACAAGTGTAACATGAGGTTCATAAGGCTCAAAAGGCTTGACACAGGTTTAACATCATTCAGCTTTTAGTTGTCACAATTTTAGCATAAGAGTAGCAACAAGTTGTTTTAATCCCAAAGTAAAACACATGATCAATATAAACAAGAATAATGAATAGCATAAACAGATAATTCTTAGTGACCATCTATTCCATAAGGGTTCCAAGGCCGCTTGTGACCACGAGCACGACTGATATACTAGTTTTACACTCTATGAAGGACTGTGGGCATGAAAACGAAGTAACACACGTGCTCTTTAGAATAAATGTAAGGACGGCGGGTTGAGATCCAAATAATTATAAGGGTCTTTTTACAAAACGACAGGCGAAGGGGTATCTTCTAATCTAGGCCATTGATCTGGATTTGGACAGCTAGAAACAAATCAGAGAGAGAGAGCGGACGGCGAGGTCGGCGGTGAGCTCCATGGTGGCGCCATGGCCGGAGACGGGCGACGCTCACGGAATACGGTCTATAGACCATGAAATAGCAAACCAAGGACACCGAAAGCTAGAGGAGAGCAAGGCGAACTCGTCTAGATAACTTACCAAGGCGCAGAGTGGATGGAAGTGGCGCGCGGCTACGGCGGATTGTTCTCGGCGGTGGAGGCTAGGGCTAGCGGCGGTGCTACGAGCTTGGGACGAGGCAAGGCGGTTTCGAAGCTTGGGACGGGAGCGGCATGATGCGGGCATCCATTTTTATGGCCAGGAGCTGCTTGGGGGACAAGGCAAGGAGGGGCGTAACGGCGGCAGAGTCGGCGGCGGCAGCAGTGAGTACTCTGGCACAGACACGGGAGGAAGGAGACGCGTCTGACGAGTGGGCCCAGGCTATCAGCAAGATAGGAGGTGCGGGCCACGACATCAGTGAGAGAGAGTGCACAGTCGACTGTCGAGCGAGCCACGAGCGAAGCTGGGCTGAGAGAGGAAGCAAGGGAAACGGGGAGCGGAGCTGGGCCGCGGGAATGGAAGCCAGCCTACGAGCGAGGAATCGAACCGCACTAGGAGATCCAGGCTGAGCTGGGCCAGAATCAAAGAGAGGGAGAAGAAGATGAAATTCCCTTTTCTATTTTCTTAAACACAATTTCGAATCTAATTTCAAATAAAATTCAAATTCTTTTGCAACTTTCAATCAAACCAAGACATCACAAAATAAATATGCATCAGCATGAGTGCACCAACATGTATGTAGATCTTATATTTAATTTAATTTTAACAAAGTTATTATTTTTCTAAAATTAAATGCTCACAAAAGGCATAATTAAATCATTTTCTCCTATTTTAAAACCATACAAATTTTAGGGTGTTATAATTCTACCCCCCTCAAAATGAATCTCGTCCTCGAGATTCGGACGATTCTTACTCAAAAAGCTACGGGTATGTTTTTCTCAGATCCTCTTCCCTTTCCCAAGTAGCCTCATCTTCCGTATACCGATTCCACTGAACCTTACACATCTTTATAACCTGGCTCCTTATAACCCTTTCTGCCATCTCCAAAACCTTTACCAGAAACTCCTCATAAGTGAGATCTTCCTTAACTGTAAGTTCCTCTAACGGTATCTGCTCCTTAGATACACGCAAACACTTCTTTAATTGAGACACATGGAACACATCATGTACACCTGACAAACTCTTAGGCAATTCCAACTGATAAGCTACTTCTCCACGTCTCTCTAAAATCTTGAAAGGCCCAATATACCTTGGTGCCAACTTTCCTTTCATGTTAAATCTTCTCACACTTCTCATTGGTGACATCGTCAGGTAAACATAATCCCCTATTTCAAAAACCAATTCTCTTCTCCGAGTGTCAGCATAACTCTTTTGTTGAGACTATGTCACTCTCAAGTTATCCCTAATCATTCGTACTTGCTCTTCTGCATCTCTTAAAACATCTGGTCCAAACACTTGAGTTTCCCCCATTTGATTCCAAAACAATGGGGTTCTACACTTTCGTCCATACAAAGCTTTGAAAGGTGCCATATTCAGACTCTTCTGATAACTATTGTTATACGAGAACTCTGCATAAGGCAAACTCTTGTCCCAACTTATACCATACTGCAATGCACAAGCTCTCAACATGTCCTCTAATATCTGATTAATCCTCTCAGTTTGTTCATCTGTCTGAGGATGATACGCTGTACTAAAATTCAACTTTGTTCCCAACGAGCTATGTACTTGCTACCAAAAATGAGATGTAAATTGAGTACCCCGATCAGACACAATTTTCTTAGGAACTCCATATAGACACACTATCTTCTCCATATATAATTGGGCCAACCTTGGTCCATTATAAGTAGTCTTGACCAGTATAAAATGAGCAACTTTAGTTAACCGATCCACTACCACCCATATTGAATCATAACCTCCCTAAGTGTGTGGTAACCCCACAATAAAATCCATACCAACTTCTTCCCACTTCCATTGAGATATCTTCATTGGTTGTAGCAATCCTACAGATCTTTGATGTTCAGCTTTGACTCTCTGACATATATCACATAGAGCAACATATTCAGCAACATCTCTCTTCAGTCCATACCACCAATACTTCTCTTTCAGATTCTAGTACATCTTGGTATTCCCAGGGTGAATAGAGTAAGCGGACTCATGTACCTCATGAAGAATTTCACCTCGTATAGCCTTATTTTTAGGCACACATAGTCTTTCAACTTCAAATTCAGTAACTGGCCCTTACGTATTTCTTGCTCCAGCGTGGGTTCTATCACCAACTCCACTGCATTAGTGACAAAGCCTAAGTTCAGTTGCTTAATTCAGTACACAACTCACTTGACATAGGTGCCACTTGCACCTCATTCGCATAACTCTTCCTGCTAAGAGTATCAACAACAACGTTCGCCTTTCCAGGATGATAGTGTACCTCTAGATCATAATGTTTAATCAACTCCAACCATCGACGTTGTCTCATATTCAGATCCATCTGAGTGAAAATATACTTCAGACTCTTGTGATCAGTATAAATGTCACTCTTATGTCCAATAAGATAGTGCCTTCATATTTTTAGAGCATGAACCACTGCTGCTAACTCCAAATCATGAGTAGGATAGTTTAGCTCATGCTTTCTTAACTGTCGGGATGCATAGGCCACTACTCTTCCTTCTTGTATAAGAACACATTCGAGTCCTTGATGGAATGCATCATAATAGATAGAGAAATTCTTGCATAGATCTGGCAAAACCAATACTAGGGCTGTAGTCAACCTCTTCTTCAATTCTTTAAAGTTAGCATGGCACTTCTCGGACCACACAAACTTAGCATTTTTCTCCAATAGAGCTGTCATAGGCTTGGCAAGTTTAGAGAAACCTTCTATGAACCTTCTGTAGTATCTAGCCAATCCTAAGAAACTATGAATCTCTCCCACATCAGTTGGTGGTTTTCAATGCAACACATCTCTCACTTTGCTTGGATCTACTGCTATTCCACTGTTAGAAACAACATAGCCTATGAAAGAAACTTCCTTCAACCAAAACTCACACTTGCTTCGCTTAGCAAACAACTTTTGTTCCCTAAGCTTTTGCAAGACCAACCTTAGATGTTCAGTGTGCTCTTCTTCCATTTTGGAGAATACCAATATATCATCGATAAATACCACCACAAACTTATCTAAAAACTCCATGAACACCTTATTCATCAAGTACATAAAGTATGTAGGTGCATTGGTCAAACTAAAGGACATAACGGTGTACTCATACAAACCATACCTCATAGTAAAGGCTATCTTGAGTATGTCAGTTGCACGAATCTTCAACTGATGATAACCAGAACCAAGATCAATCTTAGAAAAAACACAAACACCTCTCAACTGATCAAACAAGTCATCAATTCTGGGTAGCGGGTACTTGTTCTTGATAGTAACCTCATTTACTGATCGATAATAAACACACATTCTCTGGGTACCATCCTTCTTGTCAACAAATATAACCGGTGTTCCCCAAGGTGACAAACTAGGATGAATGAAACCTTTCTCCTATAACTCCTTTATTTGTTTCTTAAGTTCCTCTAATTCATTAACCTCCATTCTATATGGATGCTTAGCTATAGGTGTAGTTCCAGGTAATAATTCAATAATAAACTCAATGTCACGGTCAGGTGGCATACCTGGCAAGTTATCGGGAACACATCTGGAAACTCATCCACTACTGGATCCTCCTTGTTAACATGATCATCAAGTTGGTTTACTGTGGTTGTCAGCTATGCTTGTACTACAACATCGACACTGATTCTATCCCCATTCTGTGGGGTCACAACAACTACCTTCTCCTTACACTAAATTATGGCTTGTTGTTGCATCATCCAATCCATACCCAGAATCACATCAATACTAGATGTTCTCAGCATAATGGGGGTCACTTGAAACTCTACCCCCCTTAAGGATAGACTAGTCAAAAGACAATGATAAGAAGCTTGCATACTACCTCCTGGTGAGTTTACTAATATGGGATTTTGCATGGCACATAAGGGTATGCTATGCATTCTAACAAATGCTTATGATATGAAAGAATGCGAAGCTCCAGAATCAAAAAGAACAGTGGCAGGAGTGAAATTGACATTGAACATACCGAGCATGACTTCTGGTTCCGCAAGCACCATCTCTATAGACACATGGTTCACCTTTCCCGTGTTGGGTGCTGGCTTCTGAGGCATTCCATTCTGATGACTATGCTGACCCTAGGGTGTTAGCTGATTCTGCTTCCTAGGGCAATGGATAGCATAATGCCCAACTTCTCCACAACAATAGCATACGTTGGGGGTTCTAGGTGCGCTGGTCTTCATGGGAGTGTTGTTGGGTGTTCCCTATTGTGGTGTCTGCTGGGCACTCTGCTGCTGGGGACATTGATTGCCATTCTGCTGCTAGTATGGTGGACGTTGCTGGCTCTGGTTGTGATTCCATTGATTAGGTGTTCCCTGATACCTCTACTGGAAGCCTTGCTGAGGGTTGGTGCACGGATGAGTATTACTTCTAGAGGCCTGTCCCTGAAGCCTCCTCTTCTTGGCCTCCATCTCTTTGCACTTATTATCAATAACAATAACGTGATTCACCAGCGTCTGAAAATTGGGGTATGTATTGGACATAAGCTAGAGTTGCAGACCGTCATATAGACCCTTGAGAAAGCGGTGTTGCTTATCAGCATCATCAGCCACCTCATTCGGAGCGTAACATGACAACTGAGCAAATTTGTCACGATACTCAGCTATAGACATAGATCCCTGTTTTAGAGCTCTGAATTCCTCCTGCTTGAGCTCTATCAATCCTTTAGGTATGTGGTAGGATCTAAAATTCTCTCTAAACTCCTGCCAAGTGATAGGAGGAGCATTAGCGGGACGTCCATACTCAAATGCCTCCCACCAGTCTTGAGCTTCTCCCTGGAGTTGTTCTAATGCGTATAACACCTTCTACTGGTCATAGCACTACGCTATGTTGAGTTGCTTTTCCACTGCACGAAGCCAATCATCTGCTTCTGATGGGTCAGTGGCATGAGAAAACACCGGGGAATGGCTCTTCAAGAATTCACCACGCTTGTCACATGGTGCTCCACCAATTGGATGATTTTGTTGTTTCTGCACTAGAGCTTGCATAAGCTGTGTCTACACTGCCAGAAGCTGCTCAATAGTAGGTGGCGGTGGTGGTGGTGGATGTGGAGGAACACCTCCATGACCTCGGACCTCTTCCTCTTCCAGACATCTGACATCCAACAAAATATTCAAAATTTAGAGATTTTCAAGTTATATGCACTTATAGAGATATAGAATAAATTCTAAAAATTTTCTGGATGAGTTCCAACATCAGCAGTTCGGTGAAACAATCATATCTTGAGTTCTAGATATCCAAAGCAGACATTCTTTACATGGTTGAAAATCTTAAGAAATTATCTACAACTTTTATTCAGAACACATACCCAGATACTGCCGTTAGTTTACTCAAAAACAGAATACAACCGAAATTGTCCTAGATTCCAGACTGCATAGAAACTTCAATTTAAAACAGCTACATCTCTCAAACCAGATCAGATATAGGGGTGCTTCTAGAGGAATTAGAAAGATACTTAAGTCTAGTTGCTCCCATAAAAAATTCATAATTTTTGGTCGAGTAGATTTAGATTGGCATTGAGATAAGGGTAGACTGCTCGAAAAAATAGATCTGAGAAAACAAGATGTACCAAACCCAACTATTTATTTATTGACTCAAACTTTAATATTCTTAACTATGGAACTTATGGACATTCCCACAAAGTTTCAGCACTCATTACAAAAATCCAACTCACATATAAACATAATAATAAATCAACTAGGCACACCAAGGTTCACACCATACTACTAGACTCGACTTGACTCAACTTGACCCGTGCTACTAACATCTTATTACATAGAAAGGAACTCCAACACCTATGGGCAAAATTCATGGGGAAGCTCGTCGTAGATCCTTGGCAGGTTGAGGCACACCCTTTGCTCATCTATCACTTGTCGGTATCTTTTAAGGGTCATCTCTTGTGCCTTTAACTGATCTTCCAGCCGTCCATTCTTGTCTACTAATTCACAGGCATAGTGCACCATCACTTGAGTAGTGGGATTCGTGCCTTCAGGGTCCATTATTGCTCATCCCAAGTCAGGGTGTTGGTGAGGGAGGAAGCGATATTGCTCTTCCTTCATATCATCAAAGCGACGACCACGGAGACCCATGTAGGCTACAGTGGCTGCATCTTCAATGCTATCCTCCATGGTGGCACAGTGAGCGTGATGTGTATAGTTTGAGCCCAGCTAGTATGCTTCCTTCTGTTCATCCCCGATGGAGATGCACACCCTGGTCTTCCAATAAGTGTCCTCCAGAGGATGCGTATGCTCATTGCAGACGTACTCCACAGCTGCATCCCAATCAGCATAGTAGGTCTGAAGAATCCCCATAAGTCAGTGCTGCGAGACAGAGGATTCACACCCTGGCTTGTACCAGACCTTTGTAGTCCATCCCAGGGGAGGGATCAGCTCATCCTCTTGAACGGCGTCCTCCTCCTCCTCCTCATCAGACAATGCAACGACCTCCACTTCTTCGGGTTCTTCTTCTTTATGCTCTTCTTGGAATGGCTCCGATGTAGGTGCAGGTGCTGGCGAATCAACTTCCTGCTCAAGGGGTTCCTCCTCCTCACGTGACTCTATGGACTCATACAAGCCACAAGGCGGGTAGTAGCCTCCGGTGCTGATGCGAGCGGTCTTATTGGCATGAGGCATCTATAGAATTAGATTTAGTCAGATTAGAAGCAATAATTTTTACAACAGAGTGAGGCAAAAGAAGCATAAAATTTAGAAAATAACAAGGGTGAGATGGAAAGCATGGAATGAGTGAAGCTAAAATAACCATTGCTAACTAGGCTTACATCCTACAGTCAACATGGCTCTAATACCAATCTGTCACACCCGATTTTAAGGATAAAATAGGATGCAAAATCTTATGTACGCCCAGAGATCAGTCACATACATAAACCGATAAATTATAAATAGTATCATCACAAGTGTTTATTACATCACGAATAATAGAACATAGTCTTCACATATATATAGCGGAAGTATAAAGTAAAATCTCTCGCGGAAGCTCCATATCACAGGGACGTCAACTGGTTGACCACAAGTCTAGTAGTCCTCAGGAAAGTCATCATTACCATAGCCATATGTTACCCATCTGGGATTTTTATCCAAATATTGAAAATAAACAAGCGTAAGTACGTGTCGTACTCAACAAGTGTAACATGGGGTTCATGAGGCTCAACAGGTTTAAAAGCATTCAGCTTTTAGTTGTCACAATTTTAGCATAAGAGTAACAACAAGTTGTTTTAATCCCAAAGTAAAACACATGATCAATGTAAACAAGAATAATGAATAGCATAAACAAATAATTCTTAGTGACATCTATTTCATAAGGGTTTCAAGACCGCTCGTGACCCCGAGCATGGCTGATATACCAGTTTTACACTCTGCAGAGGTTGTACACTTTTACTATGAGTCGTGATACCCATATGCCCGGGTTAATTACTCCCAAAATACTTCCAAGGTGAGCAGGCAGGGGTCACTATGAAGCCTTTCAAAGGTTCGTCTAACAAGTTAGGGCCATTAGATTCAGTCAGCAAACAGATGTAGGAACCCCCCTGTCGAATGGCACAATTCCATCACGACTATACACATAAGAGTAGATGTTGTCCTATACCCGATTGGTCAAGCCATTCTTACGCCATAAAGGTAACCACTAACAAGCTAGAAAAGGTCCTCATACTGAGCTAAAGCTAGAGTCATGTATCCCTCACAGCTGTACTGTAAGTCCTGGATGATCACTTACGGATAAGTCCTTAGGGAGAGTAATCTGAAGCATTTAGAAAGTAGCTAAACACTCCAGCCCCCTGTTTCCATGTTGCTAAAAAGTCATGTTTAATGTTTATTGCGTATACCATTAGTCAAGTTACAATATCATGGTTTAGTTGAGCACTAGTAAAGCTACCCAATGCATATCCCAAAGGAGACAAGGTATAAGTTTAATTCTAGGGAATCCCTATCAAGGTGACACATGCAATCATGAATTAAAATGTATTAAAGTTGATAGGAAACAAGATTAATCCCATTATATACTTGCCTTGAACAAAGTGCTCCTGCTGATCCTACTCATCAAAGTAGTACTCTTGATCACCCACGAATTGCTCATCGTCTATACTCGATAATCACAGCAATATACAAGCATCCAGAAGCAATCATGCATAGCAAACAAAAGCTATAGATTAGAATAGTACGCCAACAGCATAAAATCAAGATAAAAAGTTTGTAAAACAAATCTACGTCTTGCTACGAACACATAGACGTAAAGATCACGAAAATCAGAGCTAAAACGAAGAAGTTATGGACTAAACAAGATTTCCTTTAATAAAATAATAGATTAAATCTAACCTCGAATTTTAAAAGTTGAAAACATACTTAACAGTAATATGAACATGGAGATTACTCAATTACGAACCTAACGCAACTTGAACCGGAGTTAAAACGAAGATTTTATGGTCTACGGAAGGTAGTGGCAGTTTTGTAAATAGAGGAAACTTAATTTTTGATTTTAAATAAATAAAATCAAAATTTTAAACCGAGCCAATGACTGTGGGCATGAAAACGAAGTAACATAGGGGCTCTTTAGAATAAATGCAAGGACGATGGGTTGAGATTCAAATAATTATAAGGGCCTTTTTGCAAAACAACAGGTGAAGGGGTATCTTCTAATCTGGGCCGTTGATCTAGATTTGGACGGCCGGAAACAAATTAGAGAGAGAGTGGACGACGAGGTCAGCGGCGAGCTCCACGGCGGCGCCATGGCCAGAGATGGGCGGCGCTCACGAAATACGTTCTACAGACCATGAAATAGCAAACCAAGGACACCGGAAGCTAGAGGAGAGCAAGGCGAACTCGTCTAGGTAACTTACCAAGGCGTGGAGCGAATGGAAGCGGCGCGCAGCTTCGGCGGATTGTTCTCGACGGCGGCGGCTAGGGCTAGCGGCGGCGCTGCAAGCTCGGGACGAGGCGAGGCGGCTTCGAAGCTTGGGACGGGAGTGGCACGATGCGGGCATCCGGTTTTTATGGCCAGGAGCTGCTTGGGGCACAAGGCAAGGAGGTGCGTAACAGCGGCAGAGTCAGCGGCGGCATCAGTGAGGACTCTGGCACGAACACGGGAGGAAGGAGACGCGTCTGACGAGCAGGCCTAGGCTATCAGCCGGGATAGGAGGCGCGGGCCACGACGTCAGCGCGAGAGAGAGAGAGTGCACGGGCGACTGCCGAGCGGGCCACGGGCGAAGCTGGGCCGAGAGAGGAAGCAAGAGAAGCGGGGAGCGGAGCTGGGCCGCGGAAACGGAAGTCGGCCTGCGAGCGGGAAAACGGACCGCACGGGGAGATCCAGGCCAAGCTGGGCCAGAATCGGAGAGAGGGAGAAGAAGATGAAATTCCCTTTTCTATTTTCTTAAACACAATTTCAAATCCAATTTCAAATCAAATTCAAATTCTTTTGCAACTTTCAATCAAACCTAAGCATCACAAAATAAATACGCATCAGCATGAGTGCACAAACATGTATGTAGATCTTATATTTGATTTTAATTTTAACAAAGTTATTATGTTTCTAAAATTAAATGCTCATAAAAGGCATAATTAAATCATTTCCTCCTATTTTAAAACCATGCAAATTTTAGGGTGTTATAAGTCAACCGCCTCTGAAAATCAATTTTTAAAGGTGCTGAAAATCACTTACTTTACCATCGGTGGCATTGTAGCGGTTTTTCAAACCGCCTCTGAAAACCGATTTTAATCGCCTCTAAAAAATCTTTTCTGTACTAGTGGTACGGACTGATGTGTTTGTGAGATTATGAATGGTTTGTTGGTATTTGTAATATCCGGTCCATCCTTATGTTTATACTCCCTTCAGGTTGGTAACCCATCATTTCTTCTTAGTCTCTAGAAAAAAATGAGAAAAAAATGAGACACTAAAGGTCATAGCCGGCTATCTAGAACTTTGACAGTTTGGATAGCCCATGAATTCTCATGACATCTCATATATATTACACAGATCATTCAGAATCTGGTATCCCAATCATGAGCGAATCGACCAGACATCATAATCATCCTGATCTGTTATGATTTAACCTCCAAGAATTCCATAGTAATCGAGTTTAATTTATTAAGTTCTCTGAACAGTTTCTTGAGGTGATATATAAAGTAAAGACAAGGGCTTCAATCTCGTCTTCCCGTCTTTGCTGCTCAGAGTAGAATTCTTGTACACTTCGACAAGACGAACGGTGCAAGTGCAATGGTGTGTATGAAGACGAATTTCCATTTGCTTTTATCGAATATGAAGATTCCTAGTCTGATCTCCTCTTTGCATTCTCTCAGAATACTTGACAATGTCGATACCAGAGGTGTTGCGGCCACCAAATGCAGACTCCAGCTTGTCCAGGTCAAACATGTCAACCATTATTCTCTGGCTCTCGGAATTGTTAGTGTAGACGAATTTCACTCTCTCTTTCAGCTCTGGCTCGATGAAGTAATTTAGTATCTACAAAAGCAAGCTTTCAGAACTAAGGCATGCAGATGTTCTGGAAAGCACAGTTCAGGGATGCAAAGGGTACATTGTCAGTTCCAATATTCAACTCAACCTACAATAGAAGTACTACTATGTACATTACATGTGCGCTGGGTGCACTCATCAGTATTTGGGGTCGAGCATACCATTCTCAACATATAAACTTTTCAAGAAACAAATTATCCATTAAACATGTCTTTGACATTAATTCCATTGTAATATGCCATAAAAGTATAATACACAATATACATTGACACTACAGTAATGAATTAATATACTATGATTTCTATGAAATGTTTGACAACCTATATCTGAATTATGAAATGGTGTTGTTAAACTTAGAAGAGTATAGTAGTGCTTTCAGGAATACCGTACCTTCCAAAAGGATTCGAATATCTTTGGAGGGTTGCAAAGAATTGCAGCTCCTACCAACCCTGGATAATAGTTCTGAATTATGTGCACTGATTGACGTGACTCCGCCAATGGAGTACTTGATACTGTCCATCCACTGAAATCAACTACCCAAACAATATTTTCTTGTGCATTTTCTGAGCTCATGGTTTCCAAGTTGTAAACTAGTAGTTTGACCTGCTCCTTCGCTGGAACTAAGCTCTGTTCAAACACGCCTTAAGATTAGCAAAATATATGTTATGGACAAAGAAGTAAAAAGCTATTCCTCAAATTTAAGAAATCCCTATCGGACATTGGTATGATCTCCCAAATGTAAAGTTAGTATCAAAATTTTTTTGCATGATGTTTGAAGAAGAAAATGATGCCAAAACATATATTAAGATACATATTTATTTATACAAAACATTTAAGTTATTTCATATACCAGATATTACAGCTTTTTGCTATGGTATTGGGAAGTGATTGTGGACGTCGAGCGTGACCTCAGTATTGTGGCCTCCCTCCAACCCCACGCCCTACTCAGGCTGTCAGGCACTAATGTTGACAACATCCAAACCAAACTCCACAATCAGATCCGAAAGACAGTCTCATGCAACTAAAGGCAGAATAAAATCCACTAAAGGCAAGTACATTGCTACATATCAATAGTGTCAAAGACTATCTAATGCAATGCCAAGTAGTCTTTTTTATGACATGAAGGAGAGTCAGGAAGCTAAGACAAAGAGGTAATTGTTTCGTGAAGCAACCATCTTGTGAGAAAAAAATTAGGAGTTACCATAGGAAAGACCCGGGGGCTATCCACGAGTTACCCGATCAGGAGCCTTGCGAGAGGCTCCAACGAGGACTAGTGGGCAGCGCAAGCTTCTCAATACGTCGAGAAAAATCGGCCGTCAATAGAAGTTTGCATTCTTTACCTCATTTATACTTTCATACTCCCTCCGTTCCAAATTATAAGTTGCTTTGACTTTTTTAGTTCATCCACTTTTTTACGTATCTAGACATATTATATACAGATGCATAGTAAAATGAATGTACTAAAAAAAATCAAAACGACTTATAATTTGGAATAGAGGGAGTACTTAATTGCATCCCTTGGTTATATACTTACCTTTTCTAGTCTACTAGTTTGTAAGGTTATTTGATAGGATTGAAATCTAGGTTGCATAACTCTTTTGTGTGAGTGATAACAACACTTAGCAAAATAATAGTACACATTTAGATAGATCTTGTATAGTTTTTTATAAGTAGGTTTTAGTTGGTCATTAGTTTTAAATTACCTCGTTATGCCTCCTTCTAAACGTCACGGTCCCTTCATCCCTTCCTTGTGTTCCATGTATCTAAACAATCTCTATTTGATTTGGGTCATATGAGCTGTGAAGTAGTAGCATCAATTGCACTCGTTTTGTGAAGCACAGGGGATTTGTATCCACTTTTTTTTAATACGAGAAGTACAAGGCATATTACCAAATTAGTTCTGCCATTTTAACTGGGTAGATTATTGCCATTTATCATTCCAAAATCACAATTCAAATGATGTTCACTCATACAGTTTTATGCAGATCAAACGAGCATGCATTCAAGGAAGTGGTCATCATTAGGCATGAAAGAATTGGTGAGTATGCGTTTGATTTGTGCGATCATAAGTCCTACTGATTATGTGACCGTATTATGATTATTTTTCGTGCATTTCTTTTGTGTCACCTCATTCAGGTTTTTCTGAGTGCTTAATAAAATGATTGACACTAATTTTTTTTCCTGCATTAATTTCTTCCATATAGAAGTTCTAGCTGTCTTGCAATAGTTATTTATTATAGGTTTCCTCTTTCTAAGTCAAACAAGGTAAACAAACCATGAATTCTGCTGAACCACTCATATACAGTTACAGCTAGAAGATTTGACCTTCTGAAAATGGATCTTCATCTTTATATTTACCTAGTGTTGTCCTGAATCCTAAAGTAGTACCAGCTTGTCCTAGGAACATCACTTAGAAGTAATACAGGTTTATGGAATTGTCATAGGCGAAAAATTCAGTGTTCTAAACAAAAAGTATCTGAGCTAAACTTGCAGATTTACTTCATGCGTTTCATTCCTGAAATTGTGCATCTGTGCTAGTTTGATATGGATGTGACCATATTGTCCACGGATATTGCCGTTGTCATATGCATACAGTGGGGTATTTCATAGCATGGCTGAGATGAAAGTGTACATGCTAATTGCAGCCATGTGAAATTTAAGCTTGCGTAAAAAAAACATTGTTGATGTATTACGTTTTTTCCAACTCTGGGTTATTATTCTAACGAAGAACAATGTACGGTACCTCTATGTTCTAACCGACCATCTCTAACTGAGATTTCTCAAGTGGGACAGGGGCGCCGTGCCGGGATCCTAGTGAACGGGCACGTGAAATGTACGGAGTTGGGCGAGGTTGGGCAAGGGAGGAACGGATGAGCGGCACAGCACGGAGAAAAATAAATTTTATGTTTGCTAAAATACACTTATTTACATAAATTTATTTTTTAAATGACTTTCTCACATCAACTGTCCAAAAAAAATAGAAGGAAAATTTCCTAAAACTACCATTAGTACTTACCAACTACTTTAACAAAGCTGATAGAATTAATTAAAAAATCAATTCATATTAGCATGCATAGGCAAAATGTACCTACTCCACTGAAGCATATATGTTTCGCACTTTTATATATTTTAGTTACTGCAAAATGTTTGTGTGCATGATTTCTATATTTATTTTGGACAACTAGATTAGCTGCTAAAACTGACCTTTATTGACGGCATTGATACAAACACAGTTCGCCCGTTCTTGTCGAGGTAGTCAACTACATACGCTTTCTTCAACAAATGCTCCCTTTCAGTAATGTCTTCCTAACATAGATTCCAAAGAAAAGGCTTGCTCTTTGTGACTAAAGATAACATAAACACAAAAGAATACATAACAGTGACCTTTTTACAACCGTATATAAACTTGTGCATATATATTTGGATTGATCATGTCGCTATACGTGTTCAAATTTTAACTTAAACTCCAACGTCAAAGAAATATACACTCCCAGGCCAGCTCCGTAATAAGGCATTATATAAGTATATCCAATAATATACGGCTACTTACCCAACGGATTTTGTCCGGCCTGTACTGACGCCTCCACTTGACAGTTTCTTTCAGAGCCTTGGTCGCTTGCACCGTGCTCCAGTTTCTAGTACGGAGGAAGCGGCGGATGGTGGAGTCCGTCAAGAAGCCTGGCATCTCTGTTGGCAGGTCACCCAGGAGTTCCCGTACCTCATTTATCTGTATATATGTCCATATCAACAAGTTAGGGGGCGTTTAGATCCAAAAATTTTTGGATTTTGGCTCACTGTAGCACTTCGTTTGTATTTGATAATTAGTGTCTAATTATGGACTAATTAGATTCAAAAGTTTTATCTCACGATTTCTCATCCAACTGTGCAATTAGTTTTTTTTTCGTCTACATTTAGTACTCCATGCATGTGCCGCAAAATTCGATGTGACGGGTACTGCGCAAAATTTTTTGGAATCTAAGCCCTTGTTTAGTTGGGTGAATTTGGATTTTAGGGCTACTGTAGCACGTTCGTTTTTATTTGACAAATAGTGTTCAAACATGGACTAATTAGGCTCAAAACGTTCGTCTCGCAATTTCCCACCAAACTGTGTAATTAGTTTTTATTTTCGTCTACATTTAATACTCCATGCACGGGCCGCAAACATTCGATGTGACAGGTACTGTAGCAACTTTTTAGACTTTGGGGTCCAACTAAACACGGCGTTACAGGCCCTACTGAAGACCATTTCTGTATTCTGTCAGGTCTCAGGTGCTCACTAAATGAATTTCTCATGGGAACAATTAATGTAAGTTTTCCTGCGGATGTTCTTACTTTCACCGAAGAGGAGATGAAGATTTTAAGCTTTAATTAACCACCGTTTTATTCTGTACAAAACGATGTTGCTCTACTATAAATAGTATATATATGTAATGTAAGCGGCTGAGCCTGCCGTCTTACCTTTGCCTGCTGTTCATCTGAAGACGACGCCTGTTTCTTCAACTTTGGCTCGTTCTTGCTCTTGAGGAGGTTACTCATTGCTTGTGGTCAGTTCTGGGTTTCTGGATACCTGCACACATCCAGTCCACAGGAGGTGCTCATCGATTTATAGAGTTTTCTTGCGTGTTCCATTCCCTGATCAGCATCATGGAGACGAGGATACGAGAAGATCGACGGAATGGAATGGCAAGTGAGCTATGAATGCGTTCAACGATGAAGCGGTTCTCTCCCTTGCGTCTGTGTCATGGTCCACGCCGAATTTAAAGGTTGAACACCTCTCGTATGGATGTGCAGGTGTAGTTGGCTGCTGATCGTTGAAGACGAGAAAGGCACGGCCGCAGTAACTCTGAATTGCCACCACACATCACGAAGTCTACAGAATGGAGACACAGTCATATACTCCCTCCGTACCCAAGTTGTTTTGGACAGCGACACGATCTCCAAAGTATAACTTTGACTTCTTATTTTTATACAAATATTTATTGGAAAGTGATATATGTATACTTTTATGAAAATACTTTTCAAGACAAATCTATTTACATGGTTTTCACATTTCCAAACTCAACAACTTAAAGGATATTCATGATTTATATTCCCAATGTTTGACCTAAGTCTTGTCCAAAACGACTTGAATTACCAGTATGGTCCAGCCCCGGCGAGGATTTTCTTCTGACTGATGAGGATGGTCAGCTAAAGAGATTAATTATTAGGATGGCACCTAAAGATTCTTCCCGTGAAATAAATATAAGGCACTCAGGCACTTACTATGGTCAAGCCCCTTCGGTTGGCCAGAACAATGAAATATTAATTGTAGAGTCGGATTTTGTCATTGGAATTTCTTTTACGCGACAGGTCGCACTTGAAGCCTAGCACGTGACGCCCGTGCCCACGTAGGAGAGGAAAAAGAACATGGCGGTGGTTAGGGTTCTGGTGGGGTTAGGCTTCTATTAATTCCCCGGTGGCCTTAGAAGGGTTTTGGAGGGCGGCGGCCGCGACACGGCGATGGAGCGGGTGAGACGGAGGCAGGGTGTGGCGGTGGGAGAAGGCGGTTGAGAGGGGCTGGTGGCGGGGGCATCGCGATGGAGGTCATTAGTGACCTGCCCTGGGATTAAGCTAGGGCAGGGTCGAGGGGTGGGGGAGGCGGTGGGAGCCCTGGTCCCTGGTGGTGGGGGCGGGGGCAGGGGCGGGGGGTGGGGCAACGAGGACAATGCCGACGAAGGTGTCACGACGAAGGTTTAGGGGAGGACGGGGTGGGCGGCGTGGTGAGGTGGTGGGAGCCATCGGTGGTGGAGGCGGGGAAGGGGGCGGTGGAGGAGTGCCAACGACGGAAAAAGAAGACGGGAGGAGGGAGCGTCGTGGCGGAGAAGACAGGTCGCGTGTTTTCCAAATGCGCGACCCGTCATGTGATAACGTGCTCCTTTGCTATACTTTATCCCGACAATAGACCCGGCATGCATGATGCTTGAATCCTCCAAAACAGCTCATTTTTAGAAGTGTTGTTAGCAGGCCGCTGATCCTTCTATCGAGGCTCCTAGGTCCAGCCTAGCTTTTTTTATGAGCTTCTGGTCAGCCGATGTCCATATCCCACACAACACGTCGGCCCCACCATCTTTTATGTTTCTTTTTTGGGTTTTTGATTGCTAGCATTATAATTTTGCAAGTGTGGAGAAGTATCTGTCTATTTAGAAACTTGCCATTATAATTCTTTTTCAGCTTAATCGTGCCATTTTCTATGTATTCAAGAGCATTGGGCCCACACACACGTGACTAAAGGATAGTGTATTTTCGTATGGTCCAAAATACCCCTGCAGCTTTCCTCCTTCCACTCACTGACTATGAGCCCACATGTCAGCTTCTCCTTCGACCACCGGGCGGCGTATGGTGTCTGACTGGCAGCATCGCGGTCAACATCTAGCTCCTGCTTCTTTCTTGGGCCATGGCAAATCCGCCCATGGATGCGGCTGCTTCTTTCTCGGGCTTGGCCCCGTTGGAGGCTTGGAGCTAGAGCCTAGAGAGTTTGCTGCTGAAGCGGCCATGGATGGATGCTCTTCCAGAATCTCAGGTTTGTTCATCAAATCGGCTGATATGGGAACCCAGACGAGGTGCTCGCCGAAGTAGGTGGCATAGACGTGTTGCTCCATGTTGCGCGTCGCAAGGACGAGCTGGAGCACACCGTGCAGGGCACGCCGACGTGCCATCAAGCAAGGTGCTGCAAGGACAGTGCACATGAGCGAGGTTGGACTTACACCATGCGTCGGCTTGAGGTTGAAGGAGAAGCTGGTGTGGGGCCCACATATCAACGAGTGGAGGGAGAGAGAGGCAGGGGTATTTTGGGCCATACGAGAATACACTTGCCTTTAATCTCCTGTGCGTGGGCCCAACACTGTGAAATACGTACAAAATGGCATGATTCAAGCTAAAGAAGAATTTATAGATGCAAGTTTCCAAATAGGCGAATAGTAATGGGACTTCTCCAAACTTGTAAAATTGCGATGGTACATGTAACACCCTAAAATTTGCATAAATTTTAAAATAGGAGAAAATAATTTAATTATGCATTTTTGTGAGCATTTGAATTTAGGAAAATAATAACTTTGTTATAATTAAAATCAAATATAGGTCTACATACATGTATGTGCATACATGCTGCTGCATATTATTTTTGAATTGTGTGACCGCTCTGGGCCGCCCGCTCCCCTTGCTTCATCGCTGCGGTCCAACAAAGCAAGCGGCTTAGCACTCGGCCCAATCGCCTTGCTCGGTTTTTCCCTCTCCCCTCGCTTCTCCATGCGGGCCGTTTCCCTTGTTCCTCTCTGCTTCGGCCTAGCTTCGCTCACGCGGCCTAGCCTTGCCCGCACGGTTCCTTCTCCGCAGCGGCCCGCACGCCGCGTCGCGCCGCGTCCCCTATCCTGCTGACGACCTAGCCCCACATGTCAGCGCCGTCTTCCTCGCTCGTGTCCGTCCCGGACTCCACCGCGCCGCTGTTACCGCCTCCTCTACGGGCGCGCCTTGCTGTGCCGCCCAAGCCGAACCGCCTCATAAAAGCTGCGCCGTACCCGCGTCGCTCTCCTACCTAACCCTAGAGCAAGCCTCCACCCTTGCCTAGAGCTCGCAGCCACTGCAACCCTAAGCTCCACCGTCGTCATTGGGTTCGAGCAGCCGCCGCACGCCATCGTCGGTCCCGCGCCCTTGTTTTCGGTCGCGGTGAGTTCGCGTCGATCTCCTCTCTCTCTCCGTGCCCTTGTTCCTCTCAGTGGTGGTCTGTAGGCCCTAAACCGTGCACACCGGCGAGCTTCTCGTCGCCGTCCATGGAGGACCACCGCGCCGGCCCTGTTCCGGCGGCGGGTTCTCTCTCTTCTCTTCTAATCTGAACTGCGCCGTCTGATTCTGATCCAACGGCCCAGATTAGAAGATATCCCTTGGCTTGTCGTTTTGCAAAAAGGCCCTTACAATTATTTGGTTCTCAACCCGCCGCCCCTAAACTTTTGTTAAAGAGCCCCTGCCTTTTCTTCAAATTATGGCCGCAGTCCTTATTTCGATTTAAAATCAGATTTTAATTATTTTAAATTCAAAAATCAAGTTTCATCTGTTTACAAAACTGCCACTACCTTATGTACGCCATAAAATCTCCGTTTTAACTCCGATTTGATCCGTTCAACTTGCGTTAGGTTCGTAATTCTATAATCTACATGTTCATAGTACTGTAGGTATGTTTTCAACTCTTAAAATTCGAGGTTAGATTTAATCTATTATTTTACTAAAGGAAATCTTATTGAATTCATAACTTCTTCGTTTTAGCTCTGATTTTCGTAAACTTCACGTCTGTGTGATCGTAGCGAGACGTAGATTCGTTTTACAAACTTTTCATCTTGATTTTATGCTGTTGGTGTACTGTTCTAATCTATAGCTTTTGTTTGCTATGCATGATTGCTTCTGGATGCTTGTATGTTGTTGTGATTATCGAGTATAGACGGTGAGCAATTCGTGGGTGAACAAGAGTACTACTTTAATGAGCCGGATCAGCAGGAGCACTTTATTCAAGGCAAGTATAGCATGGGATTATCCTTATTTTCTATCAACTTTAATACATTTAATTCATGTTGCATGTGTCACCTTGATAGAGATTCCCTAGTATTGAACTTATACCTTGTCTCCTACGGGATATGCATTGGGTAGCTTTGTTAGTGCTCAATTAAACCATGATCTTATAACTGGACTAATGGTATATGCAATAAACATTAAAACATGACTTTTTAGCAACTTGAAAACAGGGGGCTGGAGTATTTAGCTACTTTCTAAATGCTTTAGATTCCTCTCCCTAAGGACTTATCTGTAAGTGATCATCTGAGACTTACAGTACAGCTGTGAGGGCTACATGGCTCTAGTTTTAGCTCAGTATGAGGACCTTTTCTAGCTTGTTAGAGGTTACCTTTATTGGCGTAAGAATGGCTTGCCAAATCAGGTATAGGACAACCTCTACTCTTATATATATAGCCGTGATGGAATTATGCCATTCGACAGGGGGTTCCTATATCTGTTTGTCGAGTGAATCTAATGGCCCTAACTTGTTAGGTGAACCTTTGAAAGGCTTCATAGTGACCCCTGCCTACTCACCTTAGAAGTGTTTGGGAGTAATTAACCTGGGCATATAGGTATCATGACTCACAGTGAAAGTATACAACTTCTGTAGAGTGTAAAACTGGTATATCAGCCGTACTCACGGTCACGAGTGGCCTTGGAACCCTTATGGAATAGATGATTACTAAGAATTATTGGTTTATGCTATTCATTATTCATGTTTACATTGATAATGAGTTTTACTTTGGGATTGAAACAACTTGTTGCTACTCTTATGCTAAAATTGTGACAACTAAAAGCTGAATGTTATTAAACCTGTGTGAAGCCTTTTGAGCCTCATGAACCCCATGTTACACTTGTTAAGTACGACATGCACTTACTCTTGTTTATTTTTATTATTTGGATAAAAATCCCGGATGGGTAACAGATGGCTATGGTAATGATGATTTTCCTAAGGATTACTAGACTTGTGGTCAACCAGTTGACATCCCTGTGATATGGAGCTTCCACGAGAGATTTATCTTTATACTTACACTATACTTATGTGAAGACTATGTCTTATTATTTGTGATGTAATAAACACTTGTGATGATACTATTCATAATTTGTTGGCTTATGTGTGTGACTGATCTTTGGGCGCACATAAGGTTTTGCATCCCATTTTAACCTTAGAATCGGATGTGACAGATTGGTATCAGAGCCGCGTTGACTGTAGAACGCAAGTCTAGTTAGCAATGGTCGTTTTAGCCTCTTTTGCTTCACTCATTTCATGCTTTCCATCTCACCCTTGTTATTTGCTAAATTTTGTGCTTCTTTTGCCTCACTCTGTTATGAAAATTATTGCTTCTAATCTTACTAAATCTAATGTTGTAGATGCCTCATGCCAATAAGACCGCTCGCATCAGCACCGGAGGCTACTACCTGCCTCATGGCATGTATGAGTCCATAGAGCCACATGAGAAGGAGGAACCCCAGGAACAAGAAGTTGATTCGCCAGCACCTGCACCTACGCCGGAGCCATTCCAGGAAGAGCTTGAAGAAGAAGAACCCAAAGAAGTGGAGGTCGTTGCATTGTCTGATGATGATGATGAGGAAGATGCCGTTCAAGAGGATGAGCCGATCCCTCCCCTGGGATGGACTACGAAGGTTTGGTACAAGCTGGAGTGTGAATCCTCCGTCTCGCACCACCAACTTATTGGAATTCTTTGGATCTACTATGCTGATTGTGACACAGCTATGGAGTACGTCTGCAATGAGCATACGCATCATCTAGAGGACACTTATTGGAAGACCAAGGTGTGCATCTCCATCAGGGATGAATAGAAGGACGCATACCAGCTGTACTCGAACTATGCGCATCACGCTCACTGTGCCACCATAGAAGATAGCATAGAAGATGCAGCCACTGTAGCCTGTATGGGTCTCCGTGGTCGTTGCTTTGATGATATGAAGGAAGACCAATACCGATTCCTTCCTCGCCAACACCCTGACTTGGGATGGGCAATAATGGACCCTGAAGGAATGGATCCCACTACTCAAGTGATGGTGAACTATGCCTATGAATTAGTAGACAAGAATCGACGGCTGGAAGATCAGTTGAAGGCGCAGGAGGTGACCCTTAAGAGATATCGACAAGTGATAGATGAGCCAAGGGTGTGCCTCAATCTACCAAGGATGTACGAGGAGCTACCCCATAAATTTCTCCCATAGGTGTTGGAGTCCTTTTTATGTAATAAGATGTTAGTAGAACGGGTCAAGTTGAGTCAAGTCGAGTCTAGTAGTGCGGTGTGAACTTTGGTGTGCCTAGATGATTTATTACTATGTTTATGTGTAACTTGGATTGTTGTAATGAGTGCTGGAACTTTATGGGCATGTCCGCAAGTTCCATAGTTAAGAATATTAAAGTTTGAGTCAATAAATAAATAGTTGGGTTTGGTATATCTTGTTATCTCGGATCTGTTTTTTGGAGTAGTCTGCCCTTATCTCAATTCCAATCTAAATCTACTTGACCAAAAATTATGAATTTTTTATGGGACCAACTAGACTTAAGTATCTTTCCAGTACCTCTAGAATCACCCCTATATCTGATCTGGTTTGAGAGATATAGCTGTTTCACGTTGAAGTTTCTGCGCAGTCTGGAATCTGAAACAGTTTCGGTTGTATCCTATTTTTGAGTAACCTAACGACAGAATCTAGGCTTGTGGTCTGAATAAAAGCTGTAGATAATTTCTAAATATTTCCAACAATGTAAAGCACGCCTCTTTTGGATATCGGGAACTCGATATATGACTGTTTTATCGAGCTACTGATGTTGGAACTCGTCCAAAAAAATTTTAGAATGTATTCTATACCTCTATAAGTGTATATAACTTGGAAATCTCTAAATTTTGAATATTTTTGTTGGATGTCAGATGTCTGGAAGAGAAAGAGAACGAGGTCATGGAGTTGTTCCCCCACATCCACCACCACCACCACCGCCTACTATTGAGCAACTTCTGGCGGTACAGACACAACTTATGTAAGCTCTGGTGCAGAATCAGCAGAATCAACCAATTGGTGGAGCACCACGTGACAAGCGTGGTGAATTCTTGAAGGGCCTTCCCCTGGTGTTTTCTCATGCCACTGATCCACTGGAAGCAGATGATTGGCTTTGTGCAGTGGAAAAGCAACTCAACATAGCACAGTGTGATGACCAGCAGAAGGTGTTGTACGCATCAGGACAACTCCAGGGAGAAGCTCAAGACTGGTGGGAGGCATTCGAGTATGGACGTCCCACCAATGATCCTCCGATCACTTGGTAGGAATTTAGAGAGAATTTTAGATCCTACCACATACCTGAAGGATTGATAGAGCTCAAGCAGGAGGAATTCAGAGCTCTGAAGCAAGGATCTATATCCGTAGCTGAGTATCATGATAAGTTTGCTCAGTTGTCATGTTACTCTCCGAATGAGGTGGCTGATGATGTTGATAAGCAACACTATTTTTTCAAGGGTCTGTATGATGGTCTGCAACTCCAACTTATGTCTAATACATACCCCCATTTCTAGACGTTGGTGAATCGCGCCATTATTATTGACAATAAGCACAAAGAGATGGAGGCCAAGAAGAGGAGGCTTCAGGGACAGGCCTCTGGGAGTAATACCCATCCATGCACCAACCTTCAGCAAGGCTTCTAGCAGAGGTACCAGGGACCACCTAATCAATGGAATCGCAACCAGAACCAGCATCATCCACCATATCAGCAGTAGAATGGAAATCAACATCCCCAGCAGCAGAGTGGCCAGCAGACACCACGACAGGGAACACCCAACAACACTCCCATGAAGACCATCGCACCTAGCACCCCCAACGTATGCTATCATTGTGGAGAAGTTGGGCATTATGCTAATCATTGCCCCTGAAAGCAGAATCAGCTAACACCCCAGGGTTAGCATAGTAATCAAAAGGGAATGCCTCAGAAGCCAGCACCCAAAATGGGAAAGGTGAACCATGTATCTATAGAGACGATGCTTGTGGAACCAGAAGTCATGCTCGATACGTTCAATGTCAATTCCACTCCTACCACTGTTCTTTTTTATTTTAGAGCTTCGCATTCTTTCATATCGCAAGCATTTGTTAGAACACATAGCATACCCTTATGTGCCATGCAAAATCCTATACTAGTAAACTCACCAGGAGGTAGTATGCAAGCTTCTTATCATTGTCTTCTGACTAGTCTATCCTTAAGGGGGTAGAGTTCAAAGTGAGCCCTATTGTGTTGAAAACATCTGGCATTGATGTGATTCTGGGTATGGACTAGATGAAGCAAAGTCGAGCAGTCATTCAGTGTCAAGAGAAGGTAGTTGTTGTGACCACACCAAATGGGGAAAGAATCAGTGTCAATGTTGTAGTACATGCACAACCGAGAACCATAATGAACCAGCTTGATGATAGCGTCAACAAGGAGGACCTAGTAGTGGATGAATTTCTAGATGTGTTTCCCGATGACTTGCCAGGTGTGCCACCTGACCATGACATTGAGTTTATTATTGAATTATTACCTAGAACTGCACCTATAACTAAGCGTCCATATAAAATGGGGGTTAATGAATTAGAGGAACTTAAGAAATAAATAAAGGAGTTACCGGAGAAATGTTTCATTTGTCCTAGTTCGTCACCTTGGGGAGCACCGGTTATATTTGTTGACAAGAAGGATGGTACCCAGAGAATGTGTGTGGATTATCGGTCCCTAAATGAGGTTACTATCAAGAACAAGTATCCGCTATCTAGAATTGATGACTTGTTTGATCAGTTGAGAGGTGCTTGTGTTTTCTCTAAGATTGATCTTCGTTCTAGTTATCATCAGTTGAAGATTCGTGCAACTAACATACCCAAGATAGCCTTTACTATGAGGTATGGTTTGTATGAGTACACCGTTATGTCCTTTGGTTTGACCAATGCACCTGCATACTTTATGTACTTGATGAATAAGGTGTTCATGAAATTTTTGGATAAGTTTGTGGTGGTATTTATCGATGATATATTGGTATTCTCCAAAACAGAAGAAGAGCACGTTGAACATCTAAGGTTGGTCTTGCAAAAGCTTAGAGAACACAAGTTGTATGCTAAGTGAAGAAAGTGCGAGTTTTGGTTGAAGGAAGTTTCTTTCCTAGGCCATGTTGTCTCTAATGGTGGAATAGTAGTAGATCCAAGCAATGTCAGAGATGTGTTGAACTGGAAATCACCAACCGATGTGGGAGATATTCATAGTTTCTTAGGATTGGCTAGGTACTACAGAAGGTTCATAGAAGGTTTATCTAAACTTGCCAAGCCTATGACAGCTCTGTTGGAGAAAAATGCTAAGTTTGTGTGGTCCGATAAGTGCCAGGCTAACTTTGAAGAATTGAAGAAGAGGTTGACTACAGCCCCAGTATTGTTTTTTCTAGATCTAAACAAGAATTTCTCTATCTATTATGATGCATCTCGTCAAGGTCTCGGATGTGTTCTTATGTAAGAAGGTAGAGTAGTGGCCTATGCATCCTGACAGTTGAGAAAGCATGAGCTGAACTATCCTACTCATGATTTGGAGTTAGCAGCAGTGGTTCATGCTTTAAAAATATGGAGACATTATCTTATTGGGCATAAGAGTGATATCTATACTGATCACAAGAGTCATTTTCACTCAGACAGATCTAAATATGAGACAGCGTCGATGGTTAGAGTTGATTAAAGATTATGATCTGGAGGTACACTGTGAGGGCTACGACCTCGGATACCCACAGCAGATCACATGAGTTGTGCCCCCAGGGGCGGCCCAGCCCACAAGACGAAGCCTTGTGGGGCACGACGCTGTTCGGCGCGTCCCATAAGACATCAGGAAGATATCCTGAAGATACTACGAGATCTGTTAGGATACGTATGATCCCATGATTCCTGTAATCTGTTATTACTTTCCAGTTATCTCCTAGATCTAACCGACTTGTAACCCTGCCCCCGGATTATATAAGGTGGGTAGGGACCCCCTCCAAACACACGCAATATCATACGATAGCCAATACAATCCAACAGACCACAGGAGTAGGGTATTACGTCATACTAACGGCCTGAACCTGTCTAACTCGTGTCTCTGTTGCCTTCTTGTTCTCGATTACATGCATCTCTGCCGATCAATCTACCTTCGTGGGATACCCCTCGGAGGACTGCCAACGATATTCTATCTACAGTTGGCGCGCCAGGTAGGGGTGTGCGCTTGATCCCATGGCGAGCCAGATGGTAGACCTTGATTCCACCATACGGCGGCAACTCGGTGACGAAATCAATCTACTATGACTCCACTCTCCCGCCAGAGCCGCTAAGCGAGCTGCCCAGACTACTTACTCCGACCACCTGCCATGTCGCAATGATGATCGCCACAAAGAACGACGCCATGACAATCGTGACCGCCGCCATGACGATAGTTCGAAAAGCTCAAGGGCCAGGCAATTTTGTCAACGCTGACCAGATAACGCCATACACCACCGACCAGATGTTCTGTCTAAAGCTAAGTTACGCTTTAATATTCTTCTAAATATTCTCCAATCTTCGTATATCGCCATAATGTTTCTCTGAGCTGTTTTCTCCATGTTTGCTCTCCAAACGATTTTCTTTCATGTATACCATCTTAAAGATGACATACAGCTAAATCTAAGGCAAATCCTAGAACAGTCATGTTGACGCTCGGATGTCTTCAGAGACGGACCTGTCTCTGGTTTCTCCCTACACGTGCATGAGCGTCTGCCCTCTGCTTTACGGATGGTCGGCAGCGGCTCCTTGGCGACTCTTTGTTCTTCATACACGCACACGGGCCCCGTGCTCCGCATTATGATTAACAGGCTAGTTAGGTCTAGAGACTCAGCTACACACTAACTGGTCGGGAGATTTATATTAAATAAAAACACATTTTCAAAATAACACTAAGTGTTCACACCAACTGATTGCCGAGCTGCATACGCTATTTCATCGCCATTACTGATTCTTCTCCAGAGTTCATATATTTTACATCATGTACTACCCGTTCTACATATTTTTATTATAGGATCATCGTCCAGGTGGTCGGACCACTTGGTGCTCGGACTTCTCCATCGATCAATTGGTCAGACCGCTAGGTTCATGGACTTCGTCGCCGACCAGTTAATCGGACTGTTCACCGGTCGCTTCTACTCAATGCTCACTTCACCGCCGACCGGCTGACCGGACTGTTCGTCACTTATGCTTCATCGTCAGCTACGCTGGACATCGCTAGCTACGACGGGGACTCCTCAGTGCTCGGACATCACCACCTATGTCGGGGACTCCTCGGTGCTCAGACATCGCCATCTACACTAGGGACTCCTTAGTGCTCGGACATCGCCAGCTACACCGAGGACTTCTCGGTGTTTGGATTCTTCGTGCAAGCATCGCTAGCTACGTCGGGGACTCCTTGGTGTTCGGATTCTTCGTGCAAGCATCGCCAGCTAAGCTGAGGACTCCCTTGGTGGTCGGATCTTGCTACGTCTCATCGGTGTGCTATCACGCTGCTCCATGTTGTTCGGATCAGGGTGCTGATCTTGGGCAGGACGTCTAGGGTCTTGGTACGCGCATGTTAGATGACGTCGGCAAGCTTTTAGACTTCTTTTCTTTGACCCTACTACAAGATTCATTCTTCATCTTCCAGCAGGCTCGGGAACTAAGTGGCTACACTTCACCTGGCGGTGAATGTAGTGCTTATTTCTTTATTTATCCTCCTTATTGACAGAGTCTAAGTGGCTACACTTCTCCTAAGGGGAAGAATTTTCAAATTTTATCTTGAGCCCCTTACATCCTTCTAGCAAGCCTTACTTGGCTAAGTCCGAGGTCTCCTAACCAGTTAAACTGGTCAGCATTGACTTTCATCGCCCAGGTCACTAGTTAAACTAGTCGTCTTCGACCTTCACCGCCTAGGTCACCAGTTAAACTGGTCGGCTTCGACCTTCACCGCCTAGGTCACTAGTTAAACTGGTCGGTTTCGACTTCCACTGCTTGGATCACCAGTTAAACTGATCGGCTTCACATCAAACTGCTCGGACTTGTTCAAGATAGCGTTGCTCAAAGGATACAAGGCGCTTGGGGACTAACTATGGGGGTATGGCCCCTGGTATCCATAAGACAAGACATGGGCCGCACCATCAGAGGTGGCCCTGCCCACAAGATCAAGGCGTGCACGGCACTGGTCGACATGCACCACAAGATATTGTATAATACCAAATAGGATACTTTCCTTGTAACCTTATCCCTCTAGAGCATATAAGGAGGGGTAGGGGTCCCCTAGTCAAGATCTACATACATCTCATCCACTTGGGATACCCCTCGGAGGACTACCGACGATATTCTATCGACATACACTATCATCGGGGAAAGGCGAATGTTGTTGCTGATGCTCTTAGCAGGAAGAGTTACGCCAAGGAGGTGCAAGTGGTAGCCATGTCAATTGAGTTGTGCGCTAAATTTGAGCAACTGGACTTGGGCTTTGTCACTAATGCAGTGGAGTTGGTATAGAACCTACGCTAGAGCAAGAAATACGTAAGGGCCTGTCACGGGATGCGAATTTGAAAGGAATAGTGGAGAATATAGTGATTGGTAAGGCATAAAGGAATAGCGGAGAATATAGCTATTCCACACTTGTTTTTGAAGTTTTAATGGTTGGTTAGTGAGTAATTAAAGTTTTGTTTTTCTCTCTCTTCTATGGTGCTTGAGCTACTTATGAAGCAATTTAGACCCAAGTTTTAAATGTGCTAGGGTAAATTAGGAAGGGGAACAAGATCATACCCTTATTTGGTCCATGTTTCTTGATTTTAGTAAACAATTAGTTAGTTTTATGCATGTTTCATGTGCATGTAGATCTAGATCTAGGGTTTGGTTTTTTTATTAATTTCATTTTTGTAAATTTATGTTTGATAAAATAGGATTAGGGTTTGTACGAAAGATATTGGGTAAAGTATAATTGTTGCTAATTGTTGTCTTTGAAATTGTTTATTGTAATCAATAAATATGTATTTTAATTATTTATGGATAAATGGGCCATTAATTAATTTTCCTCTACCATGGTGTGTTTGTATGCTTCATGCAATTATATTAGATTTATATTCATATATATATCTGAAGTATATACAATTATTCTCAAGTAATTATTAATTTGATTCATTTTTATCTATATCTGAATAAGTAGTCCTTTAATGTTTATTTTGTTGCTGTTGTAAAAGATGGAGTACAGGAACTCTTGGATGTATGGTTCGTTAAGGTTCAAGGCAGGTTTCCGTGAAGAGGTGGATAAATTTATTGAAGCCGCAAAGAAGCATGCAACGACATAGAAAGAGAATAAGGATACAATTATTTGTCCCTGTAAAGATTACAAGAACCGTATGGCATGGACAGATATGACTATCATCATATCACATTTGATTATGCAAGGATTTGTTGAGGACTACATATTGTGGATTCATCATGGTGAAACGGTTATTGTTAACGACGAGGATGAGGAGGAATACAACGACGAAACCATAGAATCCCTCGTCCCAATATTCAGCAGAGCTTGATGCACGAATAGATTTCAAGTTTGGCAATGAACAAGGTGGTGATGCTGGTGGTTGGGATGGTAACGACGAAGGTGGTGCCAATAATGATGGTGGTGCACGTGTCGGGGATGAAGATGATTTGGAAGACATGATTCGAGCCCTTGGACCAGAGATTTTACTAAATAGTCTGAAAGGTCTAGAAAATTTAGAAAGGGTGACAAAAGCATCGAAGGAGACTATGTATGGTGTTGAAAAGGGTTGTCCGACACATTGGACATTGCTACGTTTTGTGCTTGAGCTACTCATCCTAAAGGCTAAGTACGGCTGGTCAGACTGTAGTTTCAATGATCTATTACATCTCCTGTCATGGGTGCTGCCACAACCAAACTCAGTTCCCGCCAACACATACCAAGTGAAGAAGGTCATAAGTCCATTGAGAATGGGGGTTGAAAAAAATCCATGCATGCCCCAACCACTGTATACTTTTTTGTGGCAAAACATTCAAGTCACTGGATAAATGTCCCCTGTGTGGGGCTAGCCGGTACAAGAACAATAACCTTTACGGTGGGGACGAAGCCTCCACGGGGAAAAAGAGGAATAATAAGGGTACAAAAAAGGTGGTAGAAGAATCTCAGCCCCTAGAAGACACTCCATTAGGCAACGATGCAAAGTAGAGAAGAATTCCTGGCTTGGTAATGTGGTACCTGCCAGTGACCGACCGCTTGAGACGTATCTTCCTAAACCCTAAAGAAGCCGCACTCATGACATGGTGGGATGATGAGCGCAAGGTGGATGATGATAAGATTACACACCCGGCTGATTGTAGTTAGTGGCAAAGGTTTGATGAGAAGCACAAAGAATTCAGCAATGACCCAAGGAATGTACGGTTTGGCTTGAGCACCGATGGAATGAATCCCTTCAATGAGAGGATGAGCGACCACAGCACATGGCTAGTGATCTTGACCATGTACAACATCCCAACATGGTTGTGTCAGAAGAGAAAGTACCTTCTCCTCACTATTCTTATTTTTGGCCCTAAACAACCAGGCATTGATATAGACGTGTTCCTCGAGCCTTTGATGCAAGAAATGGAGAGGCTATGGAGGCATGGGGAGCAGATGTATGATGTGTTCTGAAAGGAGGACTTCATATGTAGAGCAATAATATTTGTTACTACCAATGATTACCCCACGTTGTTTGCTTTGTCTGGACAGATCAAAGGGAAGACGGGGTGCTTGGTTTGCTTGGATGGTACTACATGGGTGTGCCTGGATGCATCCAAGAAGATAGTTTACCTAAGGAACTGATGCTTCTTAAAGACAAGTCACAAGTACCGCAGCAAATTGTTCTTTAGATTTTATGACAACGCCCCGAGATTGAACCCCCTCCGGAGAGACGTCATAACGGAGAACATGTGTATAGAATGGTGAAAAACATACGCGTCGTCTATGGAAAGAAGAATCCGGATGGGACGAACAGAGATAGAAGCACGCCTGCTGTCGAAGGCGTACCTTTCAAGAAACAATCGATCTTCTTTCAGTATCTGCCTTATTGGCCAGACTTAGAGGTCCCCCATGCCATTGATGCTATGCACGTGCAGAAGAATGTCTTTGAGAGTCTCATTGCTACCTTGATGGACACAGGCAAGTCAAACGATGGTCTGAAAGCACGGAAAGACATGGTGCAACTAAACGTGATGCCATAGCTTCGCCCGGTACCTGAGGCTAATGGAAAATACACTCTGCCCGCGGCGTGCTTCAACCTAACACCAGATGAGAAGAGAGCTATATGCACTTTCCTAAGGGGGGCCAAAGTTTCGATTGGGTTTTCAGCAAATGTGAAGAAGCTAGTGTCGATGAAGGACTTATCAATAAACACTGCAAGGCTCACGATTGCCATATGATGCTGATAGTGTTTCTACCTATTGCAATCAGGGCTATAAAGCTAGAGTTCTTGAAAATGGCCATCACCCGCATGTGCTACTTCTTTTTAAAGATCTCATAGAAGACAATTGGCAAGCAACAGCTGAGTGACCTACATGAATTTGTGGTGGAGACACAAAACCAACTGGAGATGTGTTTACCTCCTGCTTTTTTTGATATAATGCCACATCTCATGATTCACATAGTTCATCAGATACAGGTGTTGGGCCCTTGCTACTTGCATGAAATGTGGTCCTACGAGTGGTTCATGTCGGTTCTAAGTCGATACGTGCATAATCGAGCATACCCAGAGGGCTCCATGATAGAGGGTTACAGTACTGAAGAAGTCGTCGAGTGCTGTCAAGAGTACCTAAAAGTACAGAAATGGATTCGTAAACCCAATTCTCATCATAAGGGTAGGCTGGCTAGGAAGGGCACCAGTGGTAGAAAAGTGTTTATCAACCATGATTACAAAGAGGTGAGTCAGGCGCATTACAGTGTTTTGTAGAGTATACAACTGATGCAACCGTACATTGATGAACACTTGACTATCATTATGGCGGAGAGAAATGGCGTTCGGATGATTGGGTCATGAAACAACACAAGCAATGACTAACTACATGGTTGAAGGACCAAAACATACCGCCTGGAGAAACCATAGACTCTATTACCATCAGTAGGTTGGCGGAGGGGCCATCGAGACAAGTGACATCTTGGAATGCTTATGACATCAATGGGTATACGTACTATACCCACGCAAAGGATAGTAAATATGTGAACCAAAACAGCGGCGTTCGAATAGAGGCTCTCGATGGATTGGGGTGAAAGATCTAATACTTTGGCATCATTGAAGAGATATGGGAACTTAACTATGAAAGGGATATAATGGTGGCCCTATTTTGATGCCGCTGGATCAAACAACACCAACTGAACGAGATCGGATTGAGAGTCCTGGACCTCAAGAATCTAGGCTAGCAAGATGACCCTTGGGTGCTCACTTCACGTGTCGCACAAGTTTTCTATATGTCTGACCCACAAAGTAACCTCCCCCAAAGAAGAAGACAAAGCACGTGGTTGCCTTCGGGAAACAGCACATTATTGGAGTTGATGGCGTGGACGATGTTGAAGCTTATAATAACTACGATGAGATGCTGCTATTCATAGACTTTCCTAAGAAGATCAGTGTTGTGGAAAAGAACCTACCCAAAGATATATTGCTATGGGAACGAAAAGGTGTTAAGGGGAAAGTCGTTACAGTGGGCTAGCTAGTTGTTGAACGTGGAGTGTTTGTGTAAGTATGTGTTTGTAAGACTTCATTTATACATGCGTGTGAGACTATATTTATGTATGTGTGTAAGACTACATATTTTTGTATGTGTGTGAGACTACATTTATGCATGTGTGTGAGACTACCCTTTGCAACATCCAGATGAATCTATTTGAACATCCACTCTATTACTACTAAAACTTTATGAAATCACTTAACACTTTATAAAATGAAAAAATGACCAAAATAAAAGTAGGAGATCGTGACGAGTTATACAACTTTTATATTCATCACCTTTACAGCTGAAATCATTTAGTGTTTGAAAATCAGGTTTGAAGCTGTCATTTTCTGAAATTCAAAATTTGAATTGTTCAAAATTAGTGACAAAGATAGATGACTAGACTAAAATGATAGAGCATGATTTTAGAAAATTTTAGGAAAAAAACATCACATTTGGAGTTAGTATGAGGGAGAAAAACTAGTTACAAGTTTCAGCCATAGATTAAAAAGAGAAATCACACTTGTTCATCATTGATCATCATGAATAGTTGTGATTTTTATTTTTAATCTCTAGGTAAAATTTGTAACTAGTCTTTCTCCCTCATACTAACTCCAAATGTGATGATTTTTTCCTAAAATTTTCTAAAATCTTGCCCTATCAAGTTAGTGTGTTGATTTGGTCATTCTTTTCATTTGACAAAGTTTAAGCACTTTAAATTTTCAAATTTAAAAAAATGACAAGTTCAAACAAGATTTTCAACCATTAAATGATTTCAACTGAAAAAGTGATGAATACCAAAGTTGTATAACTCATCAAGATCTACAACTTTTATTTTGATCATTTCTTCATCTGACAAAGTGATAGTAAACATTGTTCACAAATCAACATGTTTCTCGTATAGTTCATGAAACTATGAGTCATATATGGATTTGTGAACAATGTTTACTAATACTTTATCACATAAAGAAGTGACCAAAATAAAAGTTGTAAATAGTGATAAGTTCAACAACTTTTATGTTCACGACTTTTATTGTTGAAATCATTTAAGGTTTCAAAATCTTGTTTGAAGTTGCCATTTATTGAAATTTAAAATTTCAACTATTCAAATTTGGTCAAATGAAAATATGATCAAAATAAAAGTTATACATATTGATGAGTTCTACAACTTTGGTATTCATGAGTTTTTCATCTGAAATCATTTACTCTTTCAAAATATTGTTTCAAGTTGAAATTGTTTAAATTTCAAATTTTGAATCGTTCAAACAAAGTCACATGACAAGATGACCAAAATAAAAGTTGTACATGTTGATGAGTTAGATAACTTTTATGTTTACAACATTTTTATTTTATTTCATTTAATGTCATAAAATTGTAGTCGAAGTTTTAAAATTCAAATTTTTAATTTTTGTTTTCTATATTGTTTTGACTACAATTGTTTATATATATATTTCTACATATATAGAATAATACAAAATATTATATTTGTGCATATATACAATTTTTTTATATTACTTTGTGTTTTTATGATATAAAAATATAGAATTAATAATTTAAAAAAATAGAAAATATTTGTAGGGGCGGTTAGATCAGGAACTGCCCCTACAAATGCATTTGTATGGACGGCTGAATCAGGAACCGCCCCTACAAATACATTTGTAGGGGCGGTTGGATCAGGAACCGCCCCTAGAAATTGTCCTGAGTATAAATACAAGGGCGCACGGGTGAAAGCCTGTAGGGCGCTCTCTTCTTCCTCTAACGCCGTCAAGCTGCCCACTTTTTCCCCGGCGCCCCGTCGACGCCGCCTCCCGGACCTATCCCGACGCCCGCGCCCCCTCTCCGTACCTCCGGACCTCTCCCGACGCCCGCGCCCCCTCCCCGCACCCACGCGCCCCATCTCCACGGCGGCTAGGATTTTAGAGTCCCCGGCCAGCGGTGCTAGGGTTTCCGACCTTGAGGTGCCGCAGGCCTGCTCCCCGCCCTCCCGTGGCCCAGGTGCGTCGGCGTCCGTGCTCCCTCCCGCGGCGAGCGGCCACAGTGCCCGAGCTCTCTGGCGTCTGCGGTAGCGTCGTCCACACCTCCAATGGTGGGCAGCCTCCGCGCACCTCCACCGGCGTCCGCACTCCTTCCTGTGCTCTCCGGCGTCCGTGCACCTCCACCGGCGTTCGCGCTCCTCCACAGCTTCCCCTACACCTGACAGGTAATTCGGATCCACCTTGAGTTAATTTGGCTTTTGTGATAATCAACCTTGTTGGCTCTGTGATAGTTTATTTATTTACTTAAAAGAAAATTCGGTGTGGTGTTTGGTTCCAGTACAAGCGGAAATGCCCTTCTGATTGTTGCTTTTCTCGAGTCCTATAGATATAGATCGACTAAGACTGGTGACTTAGTTTTTGTAGGATCCTGTTTTTTGATGATTGATGCATGTGTCATGTGTGTGCTTCTATGTGTACTGTCGAATCTAGTTTATGTGCCAATTGGGGACAATTAGGTGGCTACCACCTTTACATCCCATTCACTGAACATCTAGCATGACAAGATGATCGAGATGTCAGGCATTGCTCCTCTAAACAAAGACAACATGGCAGATATATATAGCCTATCAATCCATAGCTTAGAGCTGTCCCAGGCTGTGAAGCTGTCACCTGTGCACCAGCTGCATGTGCCGCTGCTTGAGCCGCAGCTGCTGTTCATTGAGAAAAAGGATGGAAATAAAATATTAGAGTATGGTATTATGCAATTAAAGAGTAAAATATGTGCATGTATATCTCGAGAAAAATCATGCACACATACATAGAAAATTAATCATTTCAGTTTCTCATAAATTGCATATGCAAAGGTTTTCTCTCTATTACATTAGAGGCCTTGAGCTACAGAGCAGTTTGCTATTGTCCTATATGCAGCTATGATATTTAAGCCCAAAATAAAATGCTTGTGATATAAAAATTGGCAAAGCTTAGGCAAGATCTCCTCAGGTAAGTTTGAAAAAGAAAACCTATCACTCACATGTCAGCTACCAAAAGCTACCAGTTAAGCTGCACCACAGAAATCAGGTCGTAAATTTACTGTGATAATCCACTCTACATGGAAAATGCTGCCTATAGGCAGAAGGAGGAGCTCTCTTCATGGAAAATGCTGCCTTCATACATTATACTCATAATAACTCATATACAAGGAGTCTGTACAAGTTGGAACCCTAGATTTGACGACCGCCTTAGATTAACATAATTGCAGCAAATCCTGATGATGAAGAACATCTAAAGCATGCAATCATTGTCTTTTCCTTCTACTTGTTATTTAGTCATCCAAATAGGTTTCATCACTCTCTTGCTCACCTTTATCAGCTGCTGCCGATCTTCTCCTAAGAATGAACTAGATCAATGACACAACTGCTATCAGAGCTATCTCAGTGTGGTCTGACGTGCTAGTCCTGATGCTGAGCTTGCCTATATTTCTACTATTTAGGTTAGTGCTGACTGATATTTTTGATCCACAGCCCACTCGGAAGTCTGACTGAAGGTTGGCCCCAATTACAGTTTCCTTTTCAAATGACAAAGCAGAGACTGCTGCCGTGACACTATCTTCCCTCACAGGGTAATCTTTCCCCCTTGCTGTTATCTCCACACCACCTCCATGTGCCACTTGCCCACAGCCAGCCATTCTACCGGCGTTGGCTACCAGTTTAACCCGTTTCCCAATGGTAACAGAGTCTTCTAATTTGGCACCAGCAAAGTAATTGTTGCCAAACTTAGTAACAGAAATGCCACCTCCAGTAGCGTTCCAAGGCAGATTGCGGAACTTGGTATCCCCGTGAACGGTACAGACCAAATCTCTGCTTGCCGTTTGCATATCCATACCCCCCATCAAGGAGCAGCCTCTCTGAGCTTATTTATTTAAACTTTCAAACAGAGTTTATTATCTGCATACATTTAACTTATTATCCTTCGAATTTTACAGCTATTGCATTTTTTTCATATCTTTTTGTTAGTTTTTCTATGAAAAGTGTATCAGGTTAGATTTGTTTGACCTCCTTTGTTCAATGGTGGCAGCAAGCTCATGCAGTTAGCTTAGGTTCTGAACGTTGTCATTTGCACGCATTTTGGTCATCTTTTTAGGTTGCAAGTAGTTTTATTTATTTATTAGTTGATTTCACTTGCCTAAGCTATATTGGTTGTAGCAGTTTGCATGCATGTGTGTTGATACTGCTAGCTACTGGCTACTACTACTACTACTCTACTGAACTACTGTACTGAACTACTACTACTATTCTACTGAACTACTACTACTACTACATCTCATTGTAGCAGTTTGCATGCATGTGTATTCACTTGCCTAATGTACTGAACTACTACTACTACTCTACTGAACTACTACTACTACTACTCTACTCTACTGAACTACTACTACTCTACTTGCTACTGCTAGCTACTCCTGCTCCTACTAGCTGGCTGGTACTCTACTCTCTTCCCTAGCTGCTACTCTACTCACTTACCTATACTACTAAGTGGCTCACTTCTACTACTCTATCTATGACTACTACTGTACCTAAGTGGCTGCTGCTCTTAACTACTGGCTGCTACACTTCTCTACTCCTCCTCTACTCTACTCCTCTACTATTACTCTATCTACTATTACTCCTCCTCTACTCTAATCCATTATTTACCACATCTAAGTTACCAGATTTTGATCTGCAGGGGTCTTCCAACCATGTGGCAGCAGTAAACTGTTTTTTAGCTATTTTTCCTATCCTCTATGTTTGGGAAGCAGCAGCTGCTTTTTTTACACATTTTTCTCTCTATGTTTGTTAAGCAGCTGTTGTTTTTTTTGCCAAATCTCCCCTCTCCTCTCCTCTCCTTTGTTTTGTCGATGATGAAATTGTCCAAGTCCATACATTATATGGAATATGAGCTGATGATCAAGAACTTGTGAGGAACTTGGCATCATTAACAGCCGCCCCTACATTACCTTCTCCTCTCTTCTCTGTTATGATGCCTTGATGCTCCAAGTTTATGATCAAATGATGATTGACATGTTTCTGAGGCCTCTACTAGTGCTACTACTCGTTTTTTTATATATTGTTGTTTTATAGGACTACTTTGGTTTATAGACCTTTTTTATTTCTTATACCTTCTCGCGTACCTAAAGTACACTTTCTTGCATCTATTAGAACAAAGCGCGAAATAATGTCACGGACACCAGACAGTGCAGCCCGATGCCCCGAGCATGATGAGCAGCCAACCTATGAGGAGCAAGCACTAGAGGACCAGCTAACTCAGGAGCAGTTCGATAACAAGTTAGAAAAGGATCTAGAAGTGATGCTTACTCAGGAGCAGTGTGATAAGAAGGAAGGGGGAGCAAAAGGAAGAGCAGGAGAGGCTGCTAAAGGCGAAGAAGAAGAGGATGATGATGATGATGACTCAGAAGAGGGATATGTAAGTCCCGATGATCCTTTCCCACGTGAAGCCGAAAGGAGGCCAACGGAGGAAGATTTAGACAAGGATTTTGACCCGAACGAGGAGGTAGGGAAAAAGTCTTAGCTTGTAAATTTTGCTAAAGCTTTGGCTGTGTTACCTCTACTAACACTTTGACCTGTCGTATATACAGGTCCCTCCTGAAACTCGGAAAAGACAACATCGACGTCCGCGACATCTCGCTGGACAAGATAGAGTAGAGGAAAGGAGAGAAGAGGCAACAACCACAGAGACGGATCACGATGCCTCTGCTCCACAACCTCAAGACACAACCACGACTACCAAGCCTAAGAGGAAACGAGGGGATAGAAAAGGAAATCTATATCCAGATAAGGCATGCTATGTGATAACGGAGGTCGGGCCAGTAGGGGAGATCCTTGAGCCGAAGGAATTAAGATGACGATTCCGTAATGCGATCGGGACCCTAGTAAGAGATAAAATGAACCCAGCAATCTCTAACTAGAAAGTGGTACCAGAGAACAAAAAGAATGAACTATGGGATAGGCAGCTGAAGCTCAATTTTAGATTTCCGGAGGGTAAGCACGAACTGGTAAAAAAATGCTTTCAGGATGATGGGAGAGTCATTCCGATGTTGGAGGTCGGATCTCAACACGAAGTATATCCAAAAGGGGTTAACTCCCTTCAACGAGTTCGGCAAAATAACTCCTAGTCAATGGAAGGAGCTCGTGGCTCAAAAGACTTCACCGGAGGCATTGGAGCTCAGTGCCTGTAACACCGAGCTGGCGAAGAGGAACAAACACCACCATCATCTAGGCCCCAGTGGCTACTATGCTAAGGAAGAACAGTTTAGGAAGATGGACGAAGAGGCCACAGCTACTGGGAATATTGATGTGACAAATTTAAAGATACGCTCAAGGAATTGGATATATGCGAGGAGTACAGAATCATCCGGTGGTAATCTTAAGTTTGATAAGCCGGAGACCCAAGAGGCAGTATCAAGGATATTGAAATATGCTGAAGATAAGGAGAAGGGCTCATTCAATACTTCTAGAGAGAGGGACGAGCTTAGCCTTGTCTTGGGAAACAAGGAGCACATAGGCCGCACCAGGGGGCTAGGGAAAAGGATGACCTAAAAGCAAGGATTCAAAGAGGATAGGCACATGTACAAGAAACATGGCAGAGACCGGGAGACTAATCTTGAGCTTCAAGTGAAGGCTCTAGTTGCGAAGGCGCTGGAGGAGCAAGGACTATCTACGGAGCCACGGATATTAGTGACACCGCCGGGAGAACTGACATTAGTTGGCAGCCCTCCGAAAGTTTCTAGCAGCCAAGGTTCCACTACAGCCACAACCCCCGTCGATCGCATACGGGAACCAACTAGTTGCACCTTGGTGTTTCTTAGCGGCCGACAGAACACTGTGATGGAGGTGGCAACGGGTGTGGCACATCCTCCCAGTGGCTTACACCACAATAATAAGATATCGTCGGACTACACTAGGGTCGAGGTGCATACCATGAAGCCCGAGTTTATGCAGTGGAGGATAGACTACGCAACTCCCGAGGGGCTGGTGTTACATGGAAACGTTATGGGACAGTTCATCCTCTAGCACAAAAGAGACATTATATTGACTGCTTCTTCACCGCCTCCCCTCTCCCAAATTTGGAGCAAGTTGTTGAGATCGGGGAGATATTTTCACCGTCTCGTGACCACCACATTCCTGAGATGCCACATTCTTCCCCGCCTCCTAGCGAGCATGTGCCTGATGAGATGCCACAACCTTCTCCAGCTCGTACCGAGCAAGTGCATGATGAGATGCCATAGTCTTCTCAATAAGCACAGCCGATACATGAACAACGAGTGCCTCCTAAAGAAGGTGATGCACAAGAAGATGAGGACGTGCCTGAATGGGAACTTCGAAAGAAGCATCCAATCACCATAAGGCCAGTTTATGTTTCGATGAAAGACGTCTCGTCGGTGTCCAAGTGGTATTTCCATGACCAGTTCAAGCCTGAGAACCAAGTTAAAAAAGTCCCATCATGGGGTTCTGAGGAGGCCGTCACTAGCAAACTCCACCAAATTGCAAAGCAATATCCAAATGTTGATGCCATCAAATGGTCAAAGGATTGCCCGAAAACATATGAAAGAGGCAAGCCCTTCCTACCAAATCGGGACATCCAGCGCCTACCACTTAGAATGAGAAGGTTCCATGATTGGTACTTGCGTGTTCTCCCAACGAGCATAGACCTCAAACAAGCATGCTTCCCCACCGACACATTTGGAAGCCTAGCCGGGAAAATTGTCTTTGACTTCAATGACATGCACACATGCTTTTACCTGAGAGAAATGGAGATGAATCTAATTCGCACGTGGTGCCTGTAAGTCCCTGTTTTCCTAATATGATATAAATGTAATCTTTGAATTTTGTTCTAACTAACCCACGCCGTGATTTGTAGAATACAAGTGCACATTGTCAAACAAATACCAAGTGTGAAAGTCGGGTATCTAGACCCTCAAGCTATAGCCCAAACAAATTTTAATTACCCTAAACAGTGGAAACTGGATGCCAAAGAGCTAGCTGCTGCAAAGACTCTTTGGGAGAAAGAGCACATTCGTACGGCGAAACTAAGGAAGAGTCCTTTAAGGTTGCGGCATACATTGCCCTGGCTTTCAAAACTCTCCAACAACACTCTACTATATGGCTACCATAGAACTTCGAGGAAGTTCAACTTTATACTTAAAGCTTTGTTCGATATATTTTATTCGATGCAAAAGAGCTTATCTAGTTCTATGATTAAATCCATGCAGCAACCACTAGATTTGTATAGCCGTCGATGTCGGGAGGAGCATGGCATGGGTCTTTGATTCAATAGATAGGGACCCGGTGACATACAAAGACTTCATATTGATTCTCAAGATGTATACATATCGACAATCCTCATTAGCTTATATGTTTGTATACATACTTGTAACGTTCACTTTTAGATACTAACAAGTTGTATTTGCTAAAATAATTTGAACAGGACATTTAGGTTCTATGTCACTAATCATCATGGAAGGCACGATCCAGCAAGAAAGGAAAAGCTGGCTATAAAAACACTGTGCGGTAAGTGTAACTTCTTCAGTACTCCATTACATGGCTGTCAAAAGCATTACTTAATATTTTCATATGCAAAACACACAGTGCCCCAAATAGAAGCCTGGGAGTGTACATTGTGGATACTATATATGTTCTATGATGAGTAACACCGGTGCCTATAGGAGACACTCCTTAAGGGTAAGTTTGAACTTCTTCACCCATAGTATAAAAACTTCGTACATGGTATGAAATACTAAATCAAAACTTGTTCTCTTGTAGTGGAAAGAAGAGAAAGGAATGAAAAGAGACCCATACAAAGATGACCAACTCTTAGAGCTCGTCGGCGACCTTTGCAACTTCATATTGGACCAGATTGTACACGTCAAAGGCGCCTACCATGACCGAGAGTCTGACTTAGGTAGAAATCCTCAGTACCAACACCTTCGTGAGACTGAAAGGCTAGCTCTAGGACGTTGATAACAATATGTATGAAATTTGTATATTTAATGATGGATTGTATATATTCTTGTGAATTGGACTTATAATTGTAGTTTATATAATACTTTTGTGATGGTAGTCTAAGGGGTTCGGAACGCTGGTCGCGGGGCGTTCGGCAACACGAACACGGTTTGGAACGTTGGTCACGGGGCGTTCGGCAACGCGAACGCGGTTCGGAACATTGGTCGTGAGGCGTTCGGCAACGCGAACGCTGGATGGAATATGTGGAAACAAACAGTGTTCTGGTCGAATTTGAATTGTAAATTTGAATTTTTTTTACGGAAAAACGTACTATAAGGGCGGTTCAAACCGCCCCTACAAACAGGTATTATAGAGGCGGTTAGTATTACAGCCGCCCGTACAAATCGATTTGTAGGGGCGGCTGGTAATACGAGCCACCCCTACAAATCGATTTGTAGGGGCGGCCTGAGAACCGCCACTACAAATGCATGATTTGTAGAGACGGTTCGGTAGGGACGGCTGACCAAACCGCTCCTATAAAGAGTTACGAGCCGCCCATAAAAATAATTTCTGTAGTAGGAAGAGAAGATAGAAGATCATGTGGACTCTGTTAATGGGCTATCATTGGCATAACGCTTAGTCGGTTGTTATTGTTGGGCCTTAGTCAGTTAGAAGGCTGGTGACCTAGGCAGTATATAAGCCCCTGTAACCGTCGGATGTAATCATCGAACAACAGAATCTCTGATCTGGACTCTCAAACTCAATATTCGTCTGAACTGTCTCTTGCTGTCCTTGCTTTCTTCCTCAAATTCCTTGCTGATTCCTATCCCGAATTCTATCCACTCCTGTTACCAGTTACGTTCTGATCCGGAATGTAACAATTTGGTATCCAGAGCCGTCATTTTGGGCGGAATTTTTTTCTCCCCAATCGATTCTCGTCCTGGCGCCTGGCCGCAAACCGACGAAGATTCAGTCGCAAATGGCGGAGTCGTTGGAAGAACTCTCCTCCAAGTTCGACGACATGGCCAAGCAAATGACCTCCTTCAGCGGGATGGCGAAGCAGTTCGAGGGCCTGCGGCAGATGATGCGGCCGACGCTCGATTCTGTCAACAGCATGGGCTCGCGTCAGACGTCTACCGAGGTGATGCTCGACGATTTGCGTACCTCGACCGACGTGGCGACGACGACCCTCCGCAACACCACCTCCCGCATCGACTCGTTGGTGATGCGCATGGATTCCCTGGAGGCGCCGACGAACCCTGGGAGCACCCTGGGACCGGGCGTGTTGGGCGGTCCTCCGCTGACCACGGCCGCGCCGCCCCTGCCATGGAGTTTGAACCTCAACCTTGCTCTCGGTTCGTCATCATGCTCACCTATGATGGACGAGGAGCAGCCCAAGGGGCACGGCGAGCACTGCGGCGGGATTATGGCATCCCGACCACAGTCCAGTTCGGAGGGTACGTTCATCGAGACTCCACCTGAAAACTTGTTTCAGTCGGATTCAGTTCCTCGTTCCCCGCCTTTTCCTAAGATAGAGTTTCCGAAGTTTGATGGATCGAATCCCCGCTTATGGCAAGATCATTGTACCATGTTTTTTGAGGTCTATGCGGTGCATCCCTCGCTGAAGACTCGCTTTGCTGCCTTGAACTTCATCGGCATCGCCGAGACGTGGTTGCATACTGTTGAAAGGCGGGAGCGTATCTCTGATTGGCCAACCCTCTGCAAATTGGTGATGGGACGCTTTGACAAGGATCAGTACCCCTTGATCTTGAAGCAATTTGAGGCCACAGTGCAGACTGCTTCGGTTTCTGAATACATAGCTGAGTTTGAGCAGGCAGCTCATAACTTGTTGCTCTACAATCCCAACTATGATGAGACGTATTTTGTCACGTGTTTTCTTGCTGGCCTTAAGGAGGACATTCGCTTGGGGATTGTGCTGTACAGGCCTCCTGATGTGGATACTGTAAATGCCCTGGCCCTTCTTCAGGAAACTGAGCTTGGACGCTCTAAGGGTCGAGTTCATGGCAAAAATGAATTCAGAGGGTCTTTCAAGACCAATGTTGAGAAGATGAAATTTGGGGATGGGGACAAGCCTAAGCAACAACCTGTCCTAACTGAAACCGAAGACAAGTTGACAGCACTCAAGAATTTCAGGCGAAAGAATGGCTTATGTTTCAAATGTGGCAACAAATGGAGCAAAGATCATAAGTGTCCACCTCAGGTTGCTCTCCATGTGATTGAGGAGTTATTGGACGCTTTAGAAGATGAGGGCTTAGATAGTGAAGAGTTAGACTCTGAGATCTTGGAGGAGTCAGTTATGTCAGTGGGGCATTCTGTTCCTTCAAACCAAGTCAATAGGAGAACTATGAAGCTGTGTGGCAAAATTGGGAAACATGATGTACTCATATTGGTTGATTCAGGGAGTGTGGCTTCGTTTATCAGTACAAAACTTGCTGACAGCCTCTAGTTAGCTACTGAACCATGCCAACCAACAATGTTCATGGCAGCTGATGGCATTCCTATGACATGCTCCAGACAAATTCAGAAGATGCACTGGACAGTGGATGGTCATTCTTTCAGAAACACTGTTGGAATCTTACCACTTAAGTGCTTTGACATGATTGTTGGAGAGGATTGGTTGGAGGACTGTAGCCCTATGTGGATTCATTGGTCCAATAAGATTATGAAATTCACCTACCAAGGAAATAGAATTGAGTTGCATGGTGTGAAGCAGCACACTCAGTGTACTGCTATATCCTATAACTGTTTACAGAATTGGATCAGTAGGGAGGCTGTCCAACACTGTATTCAGTTCAAATGGATCATGCCTAGGGAGCAGGAAGCCATAAAATCATAAGTACATTCTATCAACCTCAACTCTGCAGGAGAGTTACCTGAACAAATCCAATCCCTGTTGGACAGTTATGCTGATTTGTTTCAGGAACCAAATACATTGCCACCTCAGAGGCCTTTTGATCATCATATTAAACTGTTGCTAGGAGATCCACCTGTGAACATTAGGCCTTATAGGTACTCACCTGCACAAAAAGATGAGATAGAGAAACAACTTTCTGAGATGTTAAAGAATGGCATTATCAAACACAGTCAAAGCCCTTATGCTTCACCAGTCTTATTGGTCAAAAAGAAAAATGGATCATGGAGGTTTTGTGTGGACTACAGACATTTGAATGCTCAGACTGTGAAAAACAAACACCCAATACCTATTGTGGATGAGCTAATTGATGAGTTGGCAGGAGCCAAGTGGTTCTCAAAGTTGGATTTTAGGGCTGGTTATAATCAAATATGCATACATCCTGAAGACACTCACAAAACTGCATTCAAAACTCATAGTGGCTTATATGAGTTCCTTGTTATGGCCTTTGGGTTGACTAATGCTCCAGCTACCTTTCAAAGTGTGATGAACCTCATTTTTGCAGATTTGCTGAGAAAGGGAGTCATTGTCTTCATGGATGATATATTAGTCTATTCAGCAACTCGGGAGCAGCATGTGAATTTGCTAAAACAGGTATTTGATATCCTCAGACAGCATCAATTCTTCATCAAGCTATCTAAGTGTTCTTTTGCTCAGAAAGAAGTGGAGTATTTGGGACACTGTGTATCTAGTCAGGGTGTAGCTACTGAAAAGTCCAAAATTGCTGCAGTAGAACAGTGGCCAATACCCAAGAATGTTAAAGAACTCAGGGGGTTCCTTGGTTTGACTGTATATTATAGAAAGTTCATTAAGAACTATGGATTGATGAGTAGGCCACTTACTAATATGTTGAAGAAGGGAGTTCCCTTTGTTTGGACATCTTTAGCTCAGTCAGCATTCAATCAGTTGAAGCATTCCTTGGTGCATGCCCCTGTACTTGCCATCCCAGATTTCAGCAAGACATTTACATTAGAAACTGATGCCAGTGATGTGGGATTTGGGGCAGTACTGTTACAGGATTCTCATCCTATAGCTTATTTGAGTAAGGCAGTGTGTGCTAAGAATTAGGCATTGTCAACCTATGAAAAAGAATGTATGGCCATAATTCTTGCCATGGAGAAATGGCGCCCTTATCTTCAAAATTCTGAGTTTGTGATAAGGACAGATCATAAGAGCCTCCTTCATATGACTGAGCAAAGAATTACCTCCAAGATCCAGCAAAAGGCACTGTTGAAGATGATGGATTTGCAATTTAGAATTGTGTACAAGCAAGGGGCTTTGAATCAGGTTGCTGATGCTCTGTCCAGGTGTCATTCTCCCCCATCAGTTTGTGCCTTGTCTCTCTGCTCTCCAGATTGGATGGATAAGGTCAAGTCGGGCTATATGGATGATCCTACTGCTGTAAAAATTCTTGCTGCCCCACCTGGAGATTTTACTGTACAGGATGGACTTTTCAGACATAAAGGTAGAATTTGGTTGGGCAATAAACATTTGGCTCAGAAGCTTGTGCTACAAGCTATTCACTGTTCTGGGATTGGAGGGCATTCTGGATTTCAGGCAACATACTATCGTGTGAGAAATATATTTTCATGGCCTGGTATGAAAGCAGCTATAGCCCAGTTTGTGCAGGAATGCCAGATTTGTCAGCAGGCAAAAGTAGAGCATGTTAAGCCTCCTGGGATGTTATAACCATTATCTGTGCCTACTCAAGCCTGGCAAATAGTGTGTATGGATTTTATTGAGGGTCTTCCAAAGTCCCAGAAGTTTGATACAATTATGGTGGTCATTGACAAGTATACCAAGTATGGGCATTTCATTCCACTAGCTCACCCATTCTCAGCCTTAGTGGTTGCTTAAGCTTATTTGGATTCAGTGTACAAGCTGCATGGACTACCTCAGGGTTGTTAGAATAATCTACTGCTTCTTTGTGTGAACACACAGCAAGGGAATGCGGCGCCGAAAAGGCCCCCTGCTGTGGTACTGTAGGCACTGCAGAGGCAGGCGCCGAACGGCTTGTCACAGAACCGACCAATTTATAAGAGCACAAGTACAAAAACAATCGCCGAAACGATCAAATTCTCGAACTTGAGCCCATATAAACCCGGTAGTCAACTGAAATCTCGAAGGATTTCAAACCAACTTGCATACAACCAAGATCACAGTAATTCAACATAACATATCGTACATTACAACATTTCGCAGACATTCGCAAATAGATTAGATCATCACAGAGTCATCGTTATTACAAAACAAGTCCTGTAAAAACATGCGATAGCAAATAATTTAACATACACACCCGAGTTCAAATACACATACTGGTTCGTTGATCACAGCCCGCAAAAGCATTCAGATAAGAGAACAGAGATCATGCCCATGATCTAGTCTTCATCACCCGCCAGGTGGAGACAATACTTACAGAATCCCTGATATAGAAGGTCATCTGCAACAAGAGGGAATAAACCCTGAGTACGGGAATGTACTCAGCTAGACTTACCCGTTATAAACCAGAAATAAATGACACCAAGGAGTATGCAAAGCTTTATTTAGTGGATCTGGCTGACACTTCCTTTTTGCGGAAAAACATAAGTAATAATGATTAACTTTTAACCTGAACTAGCAGTGACTTTAAGCCATTAACCTGTCAACTATATTAGCACCTGTACTAAGCAATCATTTTATTAGGGTGCAAACATTAATAACCATATCAGGTATTCATTGTGGCAACATTATCAATCATCATCATCTTCTATTTAACCATATCGTTAAATTAAGTGAATCTACGTTGCCGCTGCTCAAGTCAAGTTCTCACTATCCGGGAGAGACGGCGATTCGAATCGATTTCTATCTAGCTGGAGGGGTATTCCTAACACAAACCCTGCTTCTTCCGTCAGGGTCGCAAACAAGTCACCTTTGGTACAACTTAGGAGAAAAATAAAAGAAAAGACGCGAGTCCGAGCCGCCCTGCATTCTCAGAGAACCACTCTGCCAGGAAGTGCAGGATCTTAAACCCTGACTCCCCTTGGTCTTATGTCAATGGCTCTCCGCACATCCTTACTACCTCCAGAATACATCCAACCCCCATGGTTCCCGGCCTAAGTTGAGCTACTCGGCTTCGCGGTCGGAACGACTTATCCGGCCAACTAAGTGTTAGGCTGCGTTCAACATGACCTGAGGACGTACAGCGTATCGGTCCTTAAACGACATAGACGGAGTCACTATGTTCAAACCTACACAAGACCCCGTCCGATCCTAATTCATTATTCACATGGTTCTTTTCCACGATAGTAAATATAGCCAACCGTGATCCACCTCATCCTAAAGCTCGCAGGTGACAAGAAATCACCTGACTTCTACCGCACTAAGCATGGCTAAGCATTTAACCCGTTCCTGAACTTAAATAGGATTCAAGTGCGATATCTGGACAAGGATAGATATATAATGCAGCAATTGGTTCCAACCAACTCCTATACTTAATGCAGCATCAACAATAAAAGATACTCAATATATTTGTAAAGACATGGGAGACTTATAATGCTCCGGGGCTTGTCTTTCAGGAAAGAGGATGAACGGTGGTCAGGGCACTCGGGCAACTCCTCCTCGGCGGCTGCTTCTTCGGTTGCCTGCACCTCGGGCTCCTCCTCCTGGCTCGCTCCCTCGAACTCCAGCAACGTCACTCTATCCGACACACCTATTGCATGAATGCACAAGATAAATATCATGGATGCACATTAACGAATGTCAGGGATGCTCGGGTAATGCACATGTTTGCTATAGTCTGCATATTCCAACTTAAGCCCTATTCAAATCACTTTACTTACCAAGTTTATACAACCTAATGTATAATTGCTCATCTTCAGTTAATGACCTAGCACCTACACCTAAGCATATTCTCAAGTTAGGCTAACCCCTAACAATCAATGGAAACATTGCATCAAGCATACACTCAAGCATTTGTATTTCAGCAAAATAAAGACTATGTAGCGGTGCAGTAAACTAGCCATAACTAGAGATTTATAAATCCAATTGACATGCAACAAGACAATTTGGAAAGCTTATAAAATTGTCTACAATTCATTTTCAGACCTCAAACCATGATTCAAACCTTTACCAGGTCGAATTCATAAATCAACAGAACTCTGTCCTCACAAGGTAGAGAGTAAGCAAAACTGGAACCTAATGTTAAACAACTGTAGTTTCCAAACTACAGCGCCAAATGCCCTAAAATTTTGACAGGAACTAGATACATAAATTGTCCACAACTTTTGTATTCATCACATTCACAGAAAACCAAAATATCATGGGGAACTTTCTAAAGTCCCCAGATCTGTCCAGAGGGACATAATGCAAACGAAATAATTAATAACTTATGATGTAAACACATAATTGGAAAAAACTAACTCTACTCACATATCACTCATATCACATGAATACCAGAAAGTAGGGTGTTCATCACCAAAACATTTCTTTTAATATCTTTCTTAATTTAATGAATTAATTAGAGGAAATGGTAAACATATATGAAAACTACCCCATTAAATCTACAAAAATTACAGTAGATACTACATGCTCTAAGTAGACTACCATAAAAATTTCACACCATTTGAGCAAGTATAACAGTCTACACAAAAATGATAAGGCATAATGGCTTAAAATGGCATAATTAGGAAACCTTAGTGAAAAGTGTCAAGCAACAGATTTCATATTTTTCCTAGCATCCTTAAGGTACTAAGATACTACGTACCAAGTTTTATGGCAATAGGATTCCTAGATAATTGACAAAAATTCACACAAGTATCTACCAATGATAAAAGGAAAATCTATAACTCAAAAACTACATATGCAATGACTCTCAAATTTTAACCAGAGCTTCTACTAAGCAATACTAGCTTACTCACAAAATTTCATAATTTTTGGATCACAGAAACTCAAGATATGATTTAAACAAGTTTGCATGCATTCTAAAACACATTTCAAGTTCCTATTTAATTTATCCAAAATTTCTACATATAGTGCTCAAGACATGTTTTTCTTAAATACTAGACCTCACTGTGAGTCTAACAAAATTTGAATCATATCATTTGGATCTATACTTTAGGAATTACAAAATTCACAAACAGCATTCAAAATCTGCATAAATGAGCTATCCTATTGAATAAATAGCCACTGACGTGTGGGACCCGGGTGTCAGCCGACCCCACCCGTCAGCGAGACGAAAATAGGGGAGGCGCACGCGACGGCGCGACGACGGTGGAACTCACCGACGGCGACGGCAGGGGTACCAACACGTTCACCTCGAACACCCGAGTCTATAGACCTACTTGGCTTGGCCTATTGCCGACGACCAAAATGGTGGTGGCGGCCATGGCGGTGCGGTGGTTAGGCCCGACGGCGAGGCGTCGACGGCGATCGAAATAGCGCAATTGCTGGTTACACCGAGCTTCCCCAACCCAACGTGACTCTAACACACCCTCTAGAAGGACCCGTGGTGGTCGGAGATGGGCCGACCACGGTGAGCGCCAACTCCGGCAAAGCTCAGCCATGGCGGCGGTGGCTGGAATGGTCACAGCGACCTTACCTAAGCTCGAATGGCTCGGCTAAGTGGTGGAGGACGTAGAGGCAAACACGGTGGAGCTACGGTGAAGGTGTAGTGCGCGTTTTTGCGGCTGTGAGCAAGCTCTGTGACGGCGCAGTTGGAGCGGCAATGGTGGAGCGGCTTGAGCTCGCTTGCTGCGCGCGGTGGAGGCGAATAAATGAGAAATGGGCTGACGAGCTGGTCGGGCAGGCGCGCGGAGTGTTCACGTCGTGGCCAGCAACGCCAGGACGTCCGCGGCGCGTGGCCGTGCGGTTAGACGGCCGGCGACGAGTGTCACCCACGCGTCGGACATTTTCTGAAACGGTGATCACTGTAGCTAGCCTGAACTCTGATTCAGTGATCCATCACCCGACTGACAGGCGATGTTTGACAGTGATTAGCTCCTAAACCGTGACGTATTAGTGGAAACAATGAACATGAAAGTTGTAGAGCTATAGTAGGGCTACAACTTTGATTTAGAAATCAACAGCTAACTCTCAATGGATCACGAGTTATATCAAGCCAAAGTTAGCCCATTCAAACTGACATGGCATTTAGGACTTAGCAAAATTTTCAAGTGTTGAATCCATCTTCGAAGCTGACTTGTGGGTCCTTTTTGAGCATGTTGTGCACATTTTCATGACTTGACTTCTAAACAAAGTTTGTTCCTTATAAAATTTGCTACAACTTTGTTTTAGGTTGCTCAGACATGCAAACACTCTAAGCTACACTTTTTAAACAGTCAAACTCCGGAGCTCTAGGGGTCCAAATTGGTCAAACCATGACTTGGAAACCTAATTAGGCAAAATGATCAATATGAACCTTGTTCCTAATGACATTCTAAGTATAACTAAGTTGCTTAAGAGCATTATTAGCCACACCACACATTGGTCACACCAAAATCAAGCATCACAGGCATTGAAACAAGGAAGAACAAGTGAAGTGTTACTTTTGTTTCAAGGCCATGTTTCATATGTTTCATGAGTGTGTTGCATAGTACTACTAACCATGTTTCACTAAGGTGTGTTGCATATGTTGCACTTGATTGTTGCACACTATTCATTTCATAAAACAAACACACATGAAATATGACAATATGTTGCAATGTTTCGCAAGCATGTTTCATGCAATATAAGCTCATGAATGGATGAATGATGCTCATGTTTATGAAATGCAAGTGCAAATGTGGAAGCCAAACACCTAGGGTGTTACACGGCTCACCTACCAGACTGTAGCCACATGCAGGGACAGGCGCAGAAGTCAGTCCTTCTGTGTTATCTAGTTACTGTTACAGCATGTGCGCTTTACTAGGACTAGATGGATAGAGGATGCATAGAGTTGTATAAATAGACTACCACGGCAACTCAGTAAACAGAGTTCAGATTTGCCATCTCCCATACAGGGCTTCGGCCAACGCTGGTGTCTTGTACTCTATGTGTATGCTCTGTTGTCCCTCTTCTTCAACCTCTAGCCATAGTGTGTGGGGACGGACAACGCTTGTTCGTGGTTGCCTTAGCTAGTGGGTGCTCGGCAACACTAGCGGGTGCTCGACAAGACTGGTGAGTGGTTCACTCACCTGAGCCGGTGATCTTGTGGGCTAACAAGTGGTATTGGAGCCATACAAGTGCCGTCGCCAGACTAACCGCTGGCGATGACGGACGGTTCGAAGATGGGCGATAGCAGTGGCACTGCTGTGGCTGCCGAGCCACGACCGGTGGTTGTTGTTCACATGGTACAGGAGGTCAGTGGCACCAGTTGGCCGACGATGACTCATACCAACTATGGAGAGTGTTCGGTGACCATGAAGGTCAAGCTCAGAGCCCGACGGCTCTGGAATCCTGTTGACAAGGGCATCGACAATGAGGAAGATGACATATCAGCATTGGAGGCTATCCTCGCTGTTGTACAGGCAGAGTATAGGGAGCCATTGGGGATGAAGAGCTCTGCTAAGGAGGCATGGGAGGCTATTGCGGCAATGAGCGTCGGTTCCGACCGCGCAAAGAAGGCGACGACCTAGCTTCTGAGGCAGGAGTACGCCAACCTCAAGTTCAAGGATGGTGAAACGGTGGAGGACTTCTCCCTCTGCCTACAGACGCTCATCAGCAAGCTGAAGAGCTATGGCGTCACCATCGACGAAGAGGAGGCAGTCTTCAAGTACCTCCACTCCGTGCTGGAAAAGTACATCCAGATCGCTCTCACAACTCACACTTACCTTAGCGTAGAGGCAATTGATTCATACATTACCATTCAAACGAATGGCATCCATGCAATATCACGCCGCATGGACGACGAAATAGAAACAATCAATTCCCCCAAGTTAGTAATTATATATAAGCCACCTAGAAGTCCTTAAGTGGGCTATAAGGGATGTGATCACCAGTATACCATAAAATTTTTGATTTTTGAACACTTATATATAACTATAAGTTGGAAAACCATTTTTACAACAAAAGCTTTTGTTTTAAATAGCCGTAAGACATGTTTAATGTTGAATCTAGCTCGAATGCCAGCTGTCACAGAAACGACCAATTTATAAGAGCACAAGTACTAAAACAATCGCCAAAACGATCAAATTCTCGAACTTGAGCCCATATAAACCCGGTAGTCAACTGAAATCTCGAAGGATTTCAAACCAATTTGTATACAACCAAGATCACAGTAATTCAACATAACATATCGTACATTACAACATTTCGCAGATGTTCGCAAATAGATTAGATCATCACAGAGTCATCGTTATTACAAAACAAGTCTTGTAAAAACATGCGGAAGCAAATAGTTTAACATACACACCTGAGTTCAAATACACATACTGGTTCGCTGATCATAGCCCGCAAAAGCATTCAGAAAAGAGAACAGAGATCATGCCCATGATCTAGTCTTCATCACCCGCCGGGTGGAGACAATACTTATAGAATCCCTGATATAGAAGGTCATCTACAACAAGAGGGAATAAACCCTGAGTACGGGAATGTACTCAGCTAGACTTACCCATCATAAACCAGAAATAAATGACACCAAGGAGTATGCAAAGCTTTATTTAGTGGATCTGGCTGACACTTCCTTTTTGTGGAAAAGCATAAGTAATAATGATTAACTTTTAACCTGAACTAGCAGTGACTTTAAGCCATTAACCTGTCAACTATATTAGCACCTGTACTAAGCAATCATTTTATTAGGGTGCAAACATTAATAACCATATCAGGTATTCATTGTGGCAACATTATCCATCATCATCATCTTCCATTTAACCATATCGTTAAATTAAGTGAATCTACGTTGCCGCTGCTCAAGTCAAGTTCTCACTATCCGGGAGAGACGTGATTTGAATCGATTCCTATCCAGCTGGAGGGGTATTCCTAACACAAACCCTGCTTCCTCCGTCAGGGTCGCAAACAAGTCACCTTTGGTACAACTCAGGAGAAAAATAAAAGAAAAGACGAGGGTCCGGGCCGCCCTACATTCTCAGAGAACCACTCTACCAGGAAGTGCAGGATCTTAAACCCTGACTCCCCTTGGTCTTATGCCAATGGCTCTCCGCACATCCTTACTACCTCCAGAATGCATCCAACCCCCATGGTTCCAAACCTGACTTGAGCTACTCAGCTTCGCGGTCGGAACGACTTATCCGACCAACTAAGTGTTAGGCTGCGTTCAACATGACCTGAGGACGTACAGCGTATTGGTCCTTAAACGACACAGACGGAGTCACTATGTTCAAACCTACACAAGACCCCGCCCGGTCTTATTTCATTATTCACATGGTTCTTTTCCACGATAGCAAATATAGCCAACCGTGATCCACCTCATCCTAAAGCTCGCTGGTGACAGGAAATCACCTGACTTCTACCGCACTAAGCATGGCTAAGCATTTAACCCGTTCCTGAACTTAAAAAGGATTCAAGTGCGATATCTGGACAAGGATGGATATATAATGCAGCAATTGGTTCCAACCAACTCCTATACTTAATGCAGCATCAATAATAAAAGATACTCAATATATTTGTAAAGACATGGGAGACTTATAATGCTCCGGGGCTTGCCTTTCAGGAAAGAGGATGGACGGTGGTCAGGGCACTCGGGCAACTCCTCCTCGGCGGCTGCTTCTTCGGTTGCCTGCACCTCGAGCTCCTCCTCTTGGCTTGCTCCCTCGAACTCCAGCATCGTCACTCCCTCCGGCACACCTATTGCATGAATGCGCAAGATAAATATCATGGATGCACATGAACGAATGTCAGGGATGCTCGGGGAATGCACATGTTTGCTGTAGTCTGCATATTCCAACTTAAGCCCTATTCAAATCACTTTACTTACCAAGTTTATACAACCTAATGTATAATTGCTCATCTTCAGTTAATGACCTAGCACCTGCACCTAAGCATGTTCTCAAGTTAGGCTGACCCCTAACAATCAATGGAAACATTGCATCAAGCATACACTCAAGCATTTGTATTTCAGCAAAATGAAGACTATGTAGCGGTGCAGTAAACTAGCCATAACTCGAGATTTATAAATCCAATTGACATGAAACAAGACAATTTGGAAAGCTTATAAAATTGTATACAATTCATTTTCAGACCTCAAAGCATGATTCAAACCTTTACCAGGTCGAATTCATAAATTAACAGAACTCTGTCCTCACAAGGCAGAGAGTAAGCAAAACTGAACCTAACTTTAAACAGCTGTAGTTTCTAAACTACAGCGCCAAATGCCCTCAAATTTTGACAGGAGCTAGATACATAAATTGTCCACAACTTTTGTATTCATCACATTCACAGAAAACCAAAATATTATGGGGAACTTTCTAAAGTCCCCAGATCTGTCCAGAGGGACATAATGCAAACGAAATAATTAATAACTTATGATGTAAACACATAATTGGAAAAAACTAACTCTACTCACATATCACTCATATCACATGAATACCAGAAAGTAGGGTGTTCATCACCAAAACATTTCTTTTAATACCTTTCTTAATTTAATTAATTAATTAGAGGAAATGGTAAACATATATGAAAACTACCCCATTAAATCTACAAAAATCACAGTAGATACTACATGCTCTAAGTAGACTACCATAAAAATTTCACACCATTTGAGCAAGTATAACAGTCTACACAAAAATGATAAGGCATAATGGCTTAAAATGGCATAATTAGGAAACCTGAGTGAAAAGTGTCAAGCAACAGATTTCATATTTTTCCTAGCATCCTTGAGGTACTAAGATACTACGTACCAAGTTTCATGGCCATAGGATTCCTAGATAATTTACAAAAATTCACACAAGTATCCACCAATGATAAAAGGAAAATCTATAACTCAAAAACTACATATGCAATGACTCTCAAATTTTAACCAGAGCTTCTACTAAGCAATACTAGCTTACTCACAAAATTTCATAATTTTTGGATCACAGAAACTCAAGATATGATTTAAACAAGTTTGCATGCATTCTAAAACACATTTCAAGTTCCTATTTAATTCATCCAAAATTTCTACATATAGTGCTCAAGACATGATTTTCTTAAATACTAGACCTCACTATGAGTCTAACAAAATTTGAATCATATCATTTGGATCTATACTTTAGGAATTACAAAATTCACAAACAGCATTCAAAATCTGCATAAATGAGCTATCCTATTGAATAAATAGCCACTGACGCGTGGGACCCGGGTGTCAGCCGACCCCACCCGTCAGCGAGACGAAAACAGGGGAGGCGCACGTGACGGCGTGGCGGCGGTGGAACTCGCCGACGGTGATTCTTCCAGCGACGGCAGGGGTACCAACACGTTCACCTCGAACACCAGAGTCTATAGACCTACTTGGCTTGGCCTATTGCCGACGACCAAAACGGTGGCGGCGGCCATGGCGGTGCGGTGGTTCGGCCCGACAGCGAGGCGTCGACGGCGACCGAAATAGCGCAATTGCTGGTTACACCGAGCTTCCCCAACCCAACGTGACTCTAACGCACCCTCTAGAAGGACCCGTGGTGGTCGGAGATGGGCCGGCCACGGTGAGCGCCAACTCCGGCAAAGCTACGGTGAAGGTGTAGTGCGCGTTTTTGCGGCGGTGAGCAAGCTCTGTGACGGCGCAGTTGGAGCGGCAATGGCGGAGCGGCTTGAGCTCGCTTGCTGCGCGCGGTGGAGGCGAAGAAATGAGAAATGGGCTGACGAGCTGGTCGTGCAGGCGCGCGGAGTGTTCACGTCGTGGCCAGCAATGCCAGGACGTCCACGGCGCGTGGCCGTGCGGTTAGACGGCCGGCGACGAGTGTCACCCACGCGTCGGACATTTTCTGAAATGGTGATCACTGTAGCTAGCCTGAACTCTGATTCAGTGATCCATCACCCGACTGACAGGCGATGTTTGACAGTGATTAGCTCCTAAACCATGACGTATTAGTGGAAACAATGAACATGAAAGTTGTAGAGCTATAGTAGGGTTACAACTTTGATTTAGAAATCAACAGCTAACTCTCAATGGATCACGAGTTATATCAAGCCAAAGTTAGCCCATTCAAACTGAAATGGCATTTAGGACATAGCAAATTTTTCAAGTGTTGAATCCATCTTTGAAGCTGACTTGTGGGTCCTTTTTGAGCATGTTGTGCACATTTTCATGACTTGGCTTCTAAACAAAGTTTGTTCCTTATAAAATTTGCTACAACTTTGTTTTAGGTTGCTCGGACATGCAAACACTCTAAGCTACACTTTTTAAATAGTCAAACTCCGGAGCTCTAGGGGTCCAAATTGGTCAAACCATGACTTGGAAACCTAATTAGGCAAAATGATCAATATGAACCTTGTTCCTAATGACATTCTAAGTATAACTAAGTTGCTTAAGAGCATTATTAGCCACACCACACATTGGTGACACCAAAATCAAGCATCACAGGCATTGAAACAAGGAAGAACAAGTGAAGTGTTACTTTTGTTTCAAGGCCATGTTTCATATGTTTCATGAGTGTGTTGCATAGTACTACTAACCATGTTTCACTAAGGTGTGTTGCATATGTTGCACTTGATTGTTGCACACTATTCATTTCATAAAACAAACACACATGAAATATGACAATATGTTGCAATGTTTCGCAAGCATGTTTCATGCAATATAAGCTCATGAATGGATGAATGATGCTCATGTTTATGAAATGCAAGTGCAAATGTGGAAGCCAAACACCTAGGGTGTTACACGGCTCACCTACCGGACTGTAGCCACATGCAGGGACAGGCGCAGAAGTCAGTCCTTCTGTGTTATCTAGTTACTGTTACAGCATGTGCGCTTTACTAGGACTAGATAGATAGAGGATGCATAGAGTTGTATAAATAGACTACCACGGCAACTCAGTAAACAGAGTTCAGATTTACCATCTCCCATACAGGGCTTCGGCCAATGCTGGTGTCTTGTACTCTATGTGTATGCTCTGTTGTCCCTCTTCTTCAACCTCTAGCCATAGTGTGTGGGGACGGACAACGCTTGTTCGTGGTTGCCTTAGCTAGTGGGTGCTCGGCAACACTAGCGGGTGCTCGGCAAGACTGGTGAGTGGTTCACTCACCTGAGCCGGTGATCCTGTGGGCTAACAAGTGGTATCGGAGCCATACAAGTGCCGTCGCCAGACTAACCGCTGGCGATGACGGACGGTTCGAAGATGGGCGATAGCAGTGGCACTGCTGTGGCTGCCTAGCCACAACTGGTGGTTGTTGTTCACATGGTACAGGAGGTCAGTTGCACCAGTTGGCCAACGATGACTCATACCAACTATGGAGAGTGTTCGGTGACCATGAAGGTCAAGCTCAGAGCCCGACGGCTCTGGAATCCTGTTGACAAGGGCATCGACAATGAGGAAGATGACATATCAGCATTGGAGGCTATCCTCGCTGTTGTACAGGCAGAGTATAGGGAGCCATTGGGGATGAAGAGCTCTGCTAAGGAGGCGTGGGAGGCTATTGCGGCGATGAGCGTCGGTTCCGACCGCGCAAAGAAGGCGACGACCTAGCTTCTGAGGCAGGAGTACGCCAACCTCAAGTTCAAGGATGGTGAAACGGTGGAGGACTTCTCCCTCTGCCTACAGACGCTCATCAGCAAGCTGAAGAGCTATGGCGTCACCATCGACGAAGAGGAGGCAGTCTCCAAGTACCTCCACTCCGTGCTGGAAAAGTACATCCAGATCGCTCTCTTCATAGAGACGATGCTGGACTTGTCCACCCTCACCATTGAGGATGTGACAGGCCATCTACGGGCGGTGGATGAGCACCTAGAGCAGGCGACATCAACGAAGGACAGTGGCAAACTGCTGCTGATAGAGGAGGAGTGGGCTGCTCGGAGGAACTCCGGAAAGGCAGCCTCCTCCAGCCGCGGTGGCGATGGCAAGCATTGCGGCAAGGCTTCTTTGGAGAAGAAGAAGCAGGTCGACCCCAATGCCTGTCGGCGCTACGGGAAGATGGGCCATTGGGCACGGGAGTGGCTAAATCGCAAGTAGGAGAAGAAGGCTGAGGCTCATCTGGTGCAAGCTGATGATGAGGATGAGGCCACTATCCTGATGGCGACATTCTGTGCACTGCACGACGTCAAGGCCGAGGAGAAGGAAGAGGCGATGATGGTGGAAGGACCTGGGAAGGCCCTGAAGACTGTCAACCTCGATGAACCATGCGCCCAAGTCCACCTCGGACATGTGGGCGCCGACCAAGAGCTGCGGTGGTATCTAGACTCTGGTGCCAGCAACCACATGATGGGCTCCAAGGCATCCTTCTCTGAGCTCGATGACGATGTTACCGGTACGGTGAAGTTTGGTGATGGCTCAAGGGTGGGTATCCAAGGGCGCGACACCATCATCTTCAGGTGCCAGAACAGGGAGCACCATGCGCTAATGAATGTATATTACATCCCGCAGCTGCATTCCAGCATCATTAGCATTGGTCAGCTGGATGAGCACAGTAGCGAGGTACCGATCAAGGACGGAGTCCTTAGGATCAGGGACCGGGAGCAGCGATTTCTCACCAAGGTGAAGAGATCCCTGAATCGGTTGTACCTGCTCGACCTGAAGGTAGAGCAGCTGGTGTGCCTGGCGGCAAGGCACACCGAGGAACCGTGGATGTGGCATGCCTAGTTTAGATATCTCAGCTTGGACGCGCTTGGTCGGCTGGAGAAGTTGGTCCGAGGGCTACCCCACATGAAGCACAGAGGCGAGCTGTGTGACAGTTGCCTGGCCAGGAAGCAGAGGAGGCTACCATTCCCAAAGGCGGCCAAGTATCGCGCGAATGATGCTCTCAAGCTCATCCACGGCGACCTCTGCAGGCCAATCACACCAGCTACAAACGGTGGTCGGCGGTACTTCCTCCTGCTCATGGATGTTTGCAGTCACTACATGGCTGCAACTCCTAATGAGCAAGGACGAAGCGGCGGCGGTAATCAAGAAGTTCAAGATGTGCGCGGAGGCCGAGAGTGGCAAGAAGCTTCACGTGCTGAGGACTGATCGCGGCAGCGAATTCACTTTGGTGGAGTTGGCTGCGTACTGCGTGGATTAGGGTGTGGTGCGACACCACACCATGCCATACTCACCACAACAGAATGGCATGGTGGAGCGATGGAACCAGACGGTGGTCGGCATGGCCCGATCCATGATGAAGGCCAAAGGCATGCCGACAAGGTTCTGAGGGGAGGCGGTGACCACGGCAGTGTTCATCCTCAATCGTGCTCTGACCAAAGCCCTAACGGGAAAGACGCCGTTCGAAGCTTGATATGGGCGCAAGCCGAGCTTGTCCTTCCTTTGGACATTCGGCTGCATCGGCCACATCAAGAAGACAAAGCCAAACCTCACCAAGCTAGAGGACAAGAGCACACCGATGGTGTTCCTGGGCTATGTAGAGGGTACCAAGGCGTACTGGCTCTATGACCCACGTGGAGACAAGGTACTTGTCTTGCGTGACGTCATGTTCGACAAGAAGGTGGCTTGGGACTGGAGCAGTCCGAGCATGGGGGGAAGCTAGCGGCTTCACTAGCACCTTCGTCGTCGAGCACCTGGTCATCCACGGTGGTGGAGACGCTGGGGAAGAGGTGCCGAGCACTCCAGCGGTAGAGCCGAGCACTCCTAGGGCAATGTTGAGGACTTCGGGAGGGATGCCGAGCATGCCAAGAGTGGTGCCGAGAGGTTCTGCAGTGGTGGCGACCACTCTAGGACGAGTGCCGAGCACTCCCATGGCAAAGCCAAGAGGTCTTGCAGTGGTGCCGACCACTCAAAGACTGAGGCTAAGCACTCCTATAGTGGTGCCGAGCACTGCAGGAGTAGTGATGAGCTGTCCAGAAGTAGTGCCGAGCACTACAACCAGAGTGCCGAGCACTCCAAGTGCTGTGCCGAGCACTCCGGCAGAACAGGGAACTCCATCAACACTGATCGAGTTCACCTCACCTCCAAGTGACATCACTGAGTTCGTGCATGCCTTCCATGAAGGTGAGGAGGTGCGGTTCCACAAGCTGGATGACATCATTGGCGGCATAGGACCCTCAGGACTGGCTGGTCAGCTGCTCAATGACGCAGAGCTGCTGCTCGTCAGTGCAGAGGAACCACCCACGTTCGCGCTGGCCGAGCAGGATGGAAACTGGCGATGGGCGATGCTAGAGGAGATGAAGGCGATCGAGGAAAATGAGACATGGCAGCTCATCGATCCACCTCCAGGATGCCGTCAGATCAGCCTGAAGTGGGTGTACAAGGTCAAGCGGGACGAGCTCGGCGCCATTATCAAGCACAAGGCGCGCCTCATCGCCCGAGGCTTTGTTCAGCGTGAGGGCATAGACTTCGAGGAGGTCTTTGCACCAGTAGCACCCATGGAGTCAGTCCATTTGCTACTAGCCTTCGTAGCAGCAAAGGACTGGCGCGTCCATCACTTGGATGTTAAATCGGCCTTCCTCAATGGTGAGCTGGCGGAGATGGTCTTCGTTAGGCAACCTCCAGGTTTTGCCATCAAGGGAGAGGAGCATAGGGTGCTCCAACTATGCAAGGCGCTCTAAGTGCTGCGGCAGGCCCCATGAGCACGGAATGCCAAGCTTGATGCCACGCTGGGTGAGCTTGGGTTTCAATGGTGTGCAACCAAGCACGTGCTCTACACATGGCGATGGGGGAAGGAGGAGCTCGTCGTCGGCGTGTATGTGGATGACTTGATCAGCACCGGCACGCGCACGGAGGACATCAATGGCTTCAAGCGTGAGATGGTGGCTCGTTTTCGAATGAGCGATCTTAGCGCACTCTCCTACTACCTTGGCATTGAGGTAAGTCAGGGGAAGGAGGAACTCATGTTCTGTCAGGGCACGTATGCCTCCAAGCTATTGGAGCGAGCGGCATGGCTGAGTGCAAGCCATGCGTGACTCTAATGGAGGAGCGGTTGAAGCTGACGAAGGCCAGCACCGTGACGAAGGTGGAAGCAACACTCTACCGAAACATCATCTGTGGTCTGTGCTACCTAGTCCACACAAGGCCAGACATTGCATTCACTGTGGGCTACGTCAGTCACTTCATGGAGGATCCTAGAGAGGATCACTGAGCTGCGATGAAGCGGCTACTGCGCTATGTCAAAGGGGACGGTGGATCAGGGGATCATCTTTCCCAAGATCGGTGGGAGTAGGCTGTAGCTCACTGTGTTCAGTGATGCAGACATGGTGGGGGACATCGACGGACGACAGAGCACATCTGGCGTGCTCGTCTTCCTCGGTCGGCCCCAATTTCATGGTTATCGCTGAAACAGAAGGTGGTGGTGCTATCTACGTGTGAGGCAGAGTACATAGTGGCGGCCATAGTAGCATGCCAAGTTGTGTGGCTGCATCGGCTGCTGGGCGAGCTGACCGGCGTGGAAGCTCACCAACTGGCACTGATGGTGGACAACCAGCCTTCCATCGCCCTCGCAAAGAATCCAGTTCTACACGACTGGAGCAAACACATCGATGTGAAGTTCCACTTCCTCAGGGACTGTATTGATGGAGGGCAGATCATCATCGAGTTCGTCGAAACTGGTCGGCAACTCGTGGACATCCTCACCAAGCCGCTCGTATGTCTTCGACTCACGGAGCTGAAGGAGATGATCGGCATGGAGGGGGTACAAGCTATAGCAGTAGGATTAGGGGAAGAATTGTTAGAATAATCTACTGCTTCCTTGTGTGAACACATAGCAAGGGAAGGCAGCGCTGAAAAGACCCCCTGTTGTGGTACTGTAGCCGCTGCAGAGGCAGGCACCGAACGGCTCACCTGTCGACTGTAGCCACATGCAGGGACAGGCGTAGAAGTCAGTCCTGCTGTGTTATCTAGTTACTGTTATAGCATGTGCGCTGTACTAGGACTAGATGGATAGAGTTGTATAAATAGACTACCACGGCAACTCAGTAAAGAGAGTTTAGATTTGCCATCTCCCATATAGGGCTTCAGCCAACACTGGTGTCTTATACTGTGTGTGTATGCTCCGTTCTCCATCTTCTTCAACGGCAACACTAGCGGGTGCTCGGCAAGACTGGTGAGTGGTTTACTCACCTGAGACGGTGATCCTGTGGGCTAACAAGGGTATTGTTCTGACTAAGATAAGATTTTCACCAGTGCTATTTGGAGAGAATTGTTCCAGTTGACTGACACATAGTTGATGATGAGCTCATCAATCACCCTCAAATGGATGGGCAATCAGAGTGCTTGAACCAATGCTTGGAAGGGTTCTTACGCTGTGCAGCCAATTCTTGCTCTTGTTAGTGGAATAAATGGCTGTTAGTGGCTGAATTATGGTACAATACAAGTTACCATTCAGCTCCTAGGGGATCCCCTTTTGAAGTACTGTATGCTCACCCTCCGAGGCATTTTGGGTTTTCAAATGAAATTCAATTTCATTCTCCAGATTTAGAGCAGTGGTTGACTGAAAGACACCTGTTGTCGGACGTGATTCAGCACCACCTGCATTGGGCTCAACATCGTATGAAGACGTATGCTGACAAGGGTGTAGTAAAAGAGAATTCAAAGTGGGTGATCAGGTCTATCTCAAAGTATAGCCATATATTCAGACCCCGGTTGCTCCAAGATCAAACCAGAAGCTGAGTTTCAGGTACTATGGACCATTCAGTGTCCTTGAGCGTGTTGGCATAGTGGCGTATAGGTTGTAGTTGCTTGATTCTTGTCGCATACATCCAGTAGTTCATGTTTCATAATTGAAACGTCATGTCCCTCCATCAGTGCGTGTGGAGGATGATATTACTCAAGTACCTGATGATCCTACAAGTTTCAGTGGTGCTAATCAAGTTCTTGAGTTCTCGGGTATGTAAGAAAGGTGCCTCCACTATGTCATAGATTTTGGTATAGTGGGACTCGTTACCTGAGTTTCTGACCACCTAGGTGGATGCTGAAGATCTCCATTGATGGTTTCCAGAAGTCCTAGCTTGGGGACAAGCTAGTTTTCAACCAGGGAGGAATGCCAGGATCAAGTATAAGCCGAGGCAGAACACTGTATCAGGTCCGACAACAGAACAGGCGAAGTCTGATTTAGGCTGAATTGAGTGAACCTTGCTATTAATGGGCTATCGTTGGCACAACGCTTAGTCAGTTGTTATTGTTGGGCCTTAGTCGGTTAGAAGGCTGGTGACCTGGGCAGTATATAAGCCCCTGTAATCGTCGGTTGTAATCATCGAACAACAAAATCTCTAATCTGAACTCTAAAAGTCAATATTCGTCTGAACTGTGTCTTGCTGTTCTTGCTTTCTTCCTCAAATTCCCTGTTGATTCCTATCCCGAATTCTATCCACTACAGTTATCAGTTATGTTTTGATTCGAAACATAATAGTGGCCTAAAGCAGATCATGGTTTCTTCATGCATCCTCCATTGTTGAAGTTAATGGCTGGTAGGAGAAGGCAAAAAAAGATAAAAGGGAGCAGTCAAGGGTGGCAGCAAAGGAGCCAAGAATAGGCATTAGTGTCTAATTTGTCAGCAATATGGACATCATTGGTACACTTGTAAGGATGACAACCCAAAAGCGGCAATGCTTGCTGAAACTTAACATGGAACCTAAACTTTGTAAATATTTTTACATGTTTACATTGTTGCTAACATGTCTATCCTGGCAGGGGTCCACTGAAAAAGAAGAAAAATAAGATAGCACCAGCTACTACTCAGACCAGCATGTGTCTGCAGCACCTACACAAAGGATGGTCTTTTCAGTTCTACCTATGATTGCGGATCTATCAAAGAAAAGGAAAAACAAATCATCCTCATCAACTAGTGCGAAGAAACCAAAGAGCACTTCTAATACTTCAACTGCTGAGGCTAGTGACCCCTCTATGAGGTAAGCTAATTCCTTCCTAATACTTGTCTTTTCTGTTGGAAATCCCTCCTCACTTAATCTTGCTGGGAATCTCTCCCTCACTCTATATGTGTTTATCACAAACACTCTCCTACATTCTCATGGATGAACACACACAGGAATGATAAAAATAGACAACTTTGTTGACGCAAGCCACACAACTCCCGTCATTTTTCCATTCATTTATAGACTTAACAACTACGTACATGCAAAGGATAACAGCCGGCCAATTCCACTTAGCCATAACTCACGCCATCCAAGCCTCTAGGACTGACCTCTTCATCGGCCACTAATAGCCTAGCAGCACATCTCGTGCATGCATCCATCCATGTCTGACCGATTCAGGCCACTCCTTCCAAGCATCATGCCTGACCGATTCACTCAGCTTTCTTGACCTTTCTTTGCCTGCAATCCAGCTGCTTCTCATAACAATTCACATGCAGCACCGCTTCCCATGGCAACACCCACATCACACGGCACGTCAACATATTGGCCATGAGCCACCGACACTTATTTTCTACATGCAACTAACAACATAAAAATGCAATGCTCTAATGATAAGATTAAATACTAACAATCACCCCCTAATCTTGGCATCTCCTTTGACAGGAGAGCTGGCTCATCATCACTTGAAGCCACAGCAAGAAGTGCAAACTCATTTTTCTTGTTTTTCTCGGGACATTCCCAAGCAAAATGTCCAAGCTCTTGACAATTGTAGCATTTTACCTTGCTCTTGTCTTTCTGCTCTTCACGGCCATGACCACCACCTCTAGATGAGTCATGTGTTCTTGCTATGAGAAGCTGTTGTTCATCCCTTTGGACCTCTCATCCCTTGAGTAGCTCTTCATGGGCCTTCAGCGATCCAATGGCCTCCTCCACGGCCATTTTGTTGATGTCGCTAAACAGCATCAACGATGAGGCAACATTGATGAACTTGGTGGAGATGGCTCGCAACGGCTTCTTCATGATGTACTTCTCGTCCAGCGCATCACCAAGTTCACGAATGCGCCGAACAAGTGCCGTGAACTTCACCGTGAAGTCATCCACGGACTCTGCATCACCCAGCTTAAGGTTATCAAAATCAGACCGCATGGACTAAATTCTTGCCTCCTGGACACACTTGCTACCCACATGGATGGAACATAGCGTCGCCCACACATCAGAGGCGGTCTCCTTCTCAGCAACTCGCAGCAGCGTCTCATCATTGATCAACTGCGAGATGATCATCAAGGCTAGCTCATCCTTGCTCTCATCGACAGCCACGGATGCGTTCTCTGAAACAACAACACCCCACGTGCCATTGGTGCGCAAGAGGTACTTCATCCTCATCACCCATGCTGCATAGTTCATCCTTGTCGGCATCTAGAATGGGAGCCTCCCCATCGTTGCGGTCGTCCTGAAGCCACTGCATACCATGGCTTTGCTCGATGAAGATCCGTCGTGCTGCATCATCTTCGTGGAACAACCAAGCTCCGATGCCAATTGTTGGAAATCCCTCCTCACTTAATCTTGCTGGGAATCTCTCCCTCACTCTTATGTGTTTATCACAAACACTCTCCTACATTCTCATGGATGAACACACAGAGGAATCATAAAAATATACAACTTTGTTGACATAAGCCACACAACTCTCGTCATTTTTCCATTCATTTATAGACTTAACAACTACGTACATGCAAAGGATAACAACAGGCCAATTCCACTTAGCCATAACTCACGCCATGCGAGCCTCTAGGACTGGCCTCTTCACCAGCCACTAATAGCATAGATCTACTCTCAAGGATTCCAAAAATTCTTCATTTGCTATTTTATGATTTTTCTATGATTTTCCAATGTTTTAGCCATAAAAGAAAAACAAATTTACACCGAGGACCCCGAACTTTCACGAAAATAGATTCCAGCGAGACGGTCCTTCTAGGAACTATTCACATGAGTCACAAACTTTGCAGATAGGCCCTTCCCTTTCTCCTTATTGCCGTGCGAGGTCCTCGATGCGAGTTGGAGCAGAGGACGCGCGGGAGATCACCGGTTTCCAGTGAGGTGGTCGACGGCTGCGGAGGAGAAGTGGAGTCAGAGCTCTAGGGGGCCGACGTGCACCAGTGGGTGGCCAAGGATGTCCATGAGGTGGGCCGTGGCGTCTTGGTCAAGAGCACAAGAGCCCGCGGCTCGGCTCGGGGCGCGATCGACGTCGGTGAGGCGCGACAGCGATGGATGCAACCGGCAAAGGGGTGCAGGATGCGCGACATGAGCTGAAGAAGGCGATGCCACGCTCGGTTGGGATGGACAGAGAGCGCAGTAGTGGGGAGCAGGTGGTGGCCAAGGGAGCAAGGCACCGGCGGCCATGGCTGTGCGTGCTCTACGTGCTCGGTAGAGGCAAGGGAGGGCGAGCGAGAGGCGAGCACGAGTGAGAGAGAGCACCTGGGAGTGCTTGCTGCTGTCCCACATGCGAGAGGGAGAGAGAGCATCATAGGAGCATGCAGCAACAATGTACATGAAATAAGCTTGTTTAACATTACTCAAGGATACATTTGAAAAGGGTCAACTTGTAAGCAATGGTGTGTTGTCCCAATTTAAGTTGCGCTCATTTTCATAGGTTTGACCTCAATACCTTCATCATTACATCCAGATTATGAACTAGAGATCATAATCATTGCATGACATATCCTACTTAAGTCCAATTTCGCTGCTTAACTCATGATTAACACCTGGGGTGTTACAGCCCTCCCCCTTATGATAATCTCGTCCTGAGATTTGGTGTGAAAGACTTTTAAGGGAAGAGAAGCATGTCATCCATTTTCCAACATCAGTGATAGCAGTAGGCCACTTAGCTTCGAGCATCAGAGAGGCTAATTTGGTCAAGACAACTTTCTGATATTTGCTCTTCATAGTAAATTTTGTCTAAAGAATTTCTTTCATTGACTTCCATGAAGCATTGTTACTTTAGGAGGAATCCAAGATAGCACAGCACTTTGTTCTCAGGATACGGAGAGTACTACAAAGCATAAACTAACTACCCATAATATCTATTTCCCTAGTGAATATAGCATGGACCATGTGAACTTTGCACTAGACTTCAAGCTTCTGAAAAGCTACTCATTACAATGGTTCCATGTTCGTTCACAGAGTTTGAAAAGCAGTCCTCTACCAAAGTAGCTTGAATACAACTTTCCATAAGGATGAGATCATAGATGGGGTAAACATCCTCTGAGGCTGTGAGAAACCGACTAGCCAACAAACAATGTCTATGCTGGTCTTAACTATTCAATCACTTAGATGCCAGCCGATGGAAAACTACACAATGTTCCATGTGTGCAGTTCTCTTTCTCTAATGATAACACTGTATTATCTGAGTCCATTGAGTGAGTGGTGAATGTGATAGCTGACTCTATTGACTCAGCACTTTCGACGATCATTATTTGAGGGAATCCTCGTATCCAAGTGGCAATAGTTATCTGGGTTGAATCTGATGCAACCTCTTGGGTAAAAACACATGGAAGGTACCAAATGACAAGTTTGCCTTAGAAATACTTGCTGAAGAAGGATGATAGCGAGGTCTGGTGGACAACAAAGGTTGCAAGTATTCACTAATTGGAGAAACAGTACACCACCAAGATTGAGTACAATTTTCCTTCATGGTGTTGTTGCATAGTAAGTTGGGTTGACTTGCACTGTAGCAAAACTAGCCTTGTTGGACTACTTTTGACCTTGAAGCTTCCTTTCTAATGTAAATCAACAACTCATAATCATAATCTGAAACCTATTGTTTGACACTTTTTAAATTGTTTTCGACTCACAAAGGCACAATTTGAATTGTAGAATACCTTGACTGCTCAAACATTGTTGATATGAGAGGGCACAAGCAAGGCATAAAGGGGTGCAAGGAGTCTTCTCTAGGGCATCTAAAGTATTATCTAATGGTAAAACATTGACCATATTGCTAATCTTGGCATCAATTACAAGCACAACATTTCTAATGTGAGGGATGATAGCAGTCAACAGAGAAATCACAAATTCTGTACACCTTGATTTTCAGTTCATATCTCACAAACTACTGCTCCATTATGCACAAATTTTGGTAGACATTTAGATCCAAGAGTCCTCTAACTACAGACCAAAATCTAGCTCAAATAGACACTGTTTGACCATCCAAACAAATCATCTACCAAAACTGCTCTATTCTGAAATTATAATAACCCGAACTAACAAAACATCTCTCAAATCCAATGCTTTACTCAACCAATGCTCAAGCCAACTTCAGACATTGAAGTAACCCAAGCAAACAATGAGCTAGCCAAGTTTTATGATGATCCAACCATGTTTGGGCCTCTAATAACCGGCTTAAGAATAATCGGTTTGGTGCCATGAAATCTAGACAGATTTCCCGTTCTTCTTTTTCTTTGCATCAAACATTGTGGAGTGTGTTCTGCACTCTCTAACTCTTCGTACAAAAGCAATAGTAGCTTTCTCACTAAGGATGGAGGCTAGGGTTTTTCCTTACATGCCTATTAGGAAACAACCTCAACCGTTGATTTAGACACCAACTTGATGATACACAAGCACTAGACTTGTGGGCTATTTTTGTAGGGCACAATGCATACTACATGTAGAGGGGCAGTCCAGCAAAGATAAGGGACCATTTCTAACTACCCTTCTATGCTTCATCCAATAGAGTCATGAACAAATTCTTTGATAGCACCATATACATAACGATGCTGACCAAAACTAGGGACGTGCTTTCTCTAGCTCTTTACTTAGCTAATACAACATTTTGCACTATCTATGTGATGGTTCAAGATGGAATTAACTTGATCACAGCGACTCTGGAAGATAGAGTGCCACTCAGGCCATTAACTAGTTGATCAACTCCTTGTTGGTCATTGTTCTGTGAGACATAGCCTTCATAGCTATCGAAGAGTCATGACCTAGATGGATATTAACCTTCCTACTGTTAACTAATTAGTTGTCTCTCCACACTTAAAAAGTTCCAAATTTTCCTTTTTGATGGCAACAATTGTAGTGGATGTGCAAACAAACAGTCGCCATGGAAGTCAGCCAAGAAGGGGTGACACCGAAGAAGGTTGGCTTTTTGCCTACATGATTCTTATGCACCTAAAGATTGAGAAGTTGGACAGAAAGCTCATGAGTACCAGGTGACCTATTACAGGACATAATGCCCCGGTCCATTTATCATCCGATGGATAATTTGTCCATCTTTAAGTGTTGTACACCCTTCTGATCCAATAGGGATGACATAAGTTGCTCAGTAGATGACCGACGTCATTACAGGGGTAATCAAGCAGTGTCACTTGTCTACCAGCTCTTGTAGTCTGCTATTGTTTATGTCGGTGATCTGTTCTTCCAGGTTATCCTTTTTGCAACTTCAGAAGGAAAAGTCTACTACTTTTGGTCTGATATAGGGATCTTCCGATTAGATATGGAGAGATAACCAAGAAAGAGCTCATGTGAAAATAACACATTGGTGTAGTTCTGTAATGGATCATGACTAGAAACCTCGATACTAGCGCGTGCCGAGCCGCATAGCCTTGTGTCGGCCACCCACAGGAGGCTCTTCCGTTAGTTGCTACTGATAACACCATTACCGATCACACAACCAAAGGGAAATTTCAAGTGGCATAGATTGGGTTGTAAGAACAAGCACTATGAGCAAGCAAAGATAGTCATAAGGTTTGATGTCAACAAGGGGTGGTCCAAGGTAAAGACATGGCACATGAGAAACATAGATTAACTAATGCAGACAACTAAGCGTGAGACTCTTGCTTAAAATTCCACGAATATCTAGCTTCCACCAATAGAGTTCTCTAGAGAAAAGATTTGCATGGGATTTGGTCTTGTTGGGCAGCAACATGAGACCAAGACTGATAAACATTTAGAGACTTGGGAAGGTTGGAGATGAATTGAGCAACTTCAAGGCCAAAACCAATGTACCGATCAAAGATTGAGTTGATAAGGTAGCTACATGATTTGTAAGCAAAATATTCCGAGGCCATGGTAAAGAGAGATTACATTACACCAGCTCACCTTTGGGAGAGGCAACCGGGAGGTCCAACATGGATTTGGGTATGATCTCTACAACTGGCAAAGAACAACCATGGTCAAAGGTTGGCGTTAGCGAGAACTTAACTTGGTTGGTCAATCAAACAAGGATCTTCACAAAAAGGGGTGCAGGACATCTACGGCATATGCAAACATTTAAGGGCTTGCAACCACATATACAGGCTCAAGCTCCTAAGCAAAGGGAATCTACTTGGAGACAACCATGAGATTAACATAACTTGGGTGTTGTTCTAGGATAAGGCTCTTCGACACTCGTATGCTTACCGAGGACAAAAAGGGTGACAACTATGGTACCACCTAGATCACAACACATTCACACATACATCACAGTAATACCTAGAAAGTAAGCAACCACACATCTAAGGAACTAATGTGAAGATAACTTGAAACAAAGAACCTGACATTATATTTAAAAGAAAAGCATGTGCAGGCTTCTAACAAGGTATCACTACCAGTTTTAGTTTTCAAAAGGGTAAAGTTTTTGCTAACTACTAACTTGTCATCTATTTCCTTTAGAAGCAAACATACAAGGCAATGCTAATCACACACTATCTTCAAGCACAACTATTCAAATAGCATGGAACAAGGTATTTTGGCTAGCTTTACACAGGGAAGATAGTAACATCACATTGATCACAAGTTACTTAGTATTAGAACAAAGTGAGGGAAGCATATTTATGCACAAGCACAATCATGATGCATGACCGTCCTATTCGTCCTCACAAAATTGCCAGCCTAAGGTGGCAATAACGTTCTATGTCGGTGGCATAATACATACTCTCTTGATATATAGCTAGTCATTAGCTACATTCAATCTACACATTCATGGTTAGCGTACCTGCAGAAGATTCTATTTCAGCCCAACCCCACAATTATATGTATGCGGAAATGAAAATCTGGTCTCTAGGTTTCATTCTAAATACTTCCATATATATATATGTAGAATACATATATACTTCTGTATCAAAGCTACCCATATGTAAATACGTCTATACATACATACAAAATATGCATATATAGCCATATCAAAGCTACCTATAATTAAATACCTTAGTATATATATATGAGACATATATACTTTGGTATCAAAACTACCTCTCCCCTTTTACTACATGCTGACATCTTGCGGTCATGCCACTCACCAACTTACCTGGGCGTAGAGGTATATTGATCCATACATTACTATTCAAGCGAATGGCATCCATATAATAGCAAGCCATATGGATGATGAAATAAAAATTGCAATTAAGTAAATCCCTCATAGTTAGTATCAGTTTACTTAGCCACCTAGTAGTCCTTAATTGGACTTAACTGGAGGTTGTTGCTAGCATAGTTTTGTGAATTAGTTTTGACAAATTTGCCTGTAGCTAAAGTTTTAGATGAAATAGGCTTTTAAAACCAAAACTTTGTTTTTAAAATTATGTACATGACAGTATTATGCTTAATCTTGCTCTAATACCAGCTGTGACAGAACCACCCAATTTATACAAGATTAAGTACGACTGTCCCCATTTAACATGTTGACGCGCACATACTTTCACTTATATAAACCCAGTAGTCCGCCGAGTGTCATGAAGGACCTCGGTAAATCCACATCACAACTTAGATCGCATGATTAAGCAAATACACATCATATACACAGAGTTGCAGCGGAAATAATGTTTACAATGAGTTCACAAATAATAATACAACTTTGGGTTTCAAAACCGATTAGTGAAAACAACATAACTTTCAAATGATTACAATAATATAAGTTCCAAATACATTGCTAGCATACGTGACATCCTCTGACAAAAGCATATAGATAAGAACACTATATAGAGTCACCGAGCCCACCGACGGTTAGCCACCATCTTCAGCAGGCCAAGAACTTCACCTACAACATGGTGGGATAAACCCTGAATACTCGAATGTACTCAGCTAGACTTACCCGTCATAAACCAAAAATAAAGTGACACCAAGAATCATCCAAGACTATATAAGTGAAGCTAGCTTGACAGCATTTTGCATAAAAGCCACTAGTTGAGCTATGCATTTTATAATTTGGTAACCAAGTTAATTATAGCTATTCATCTATAGATTAGCAACTAACATGTGCCAAACATGTGGTATATCATTTAGTAGCATAACAATAGTAACCATAGCCGGTATAAGATTTTTATATTCATTAGAACCATCATATCTCATAATCCAATTACTACGATGAAGGGGCTCCATCAAGTTTCTCACTATCTGGGAGAGACGGCGATTCGAATCGATTTCAACCAACTGGGAATTTATTCCTAACACAAAACCAGAGATACCTGCGCCAAGGTAGTCTTAGGTCACCTTTGCTACAACTCAGGTCCAATTCATAGGTTCAATCAGCGCCGCACAACCAGGGACAACCAACAGCCTGGATGTTCAGGCCTGGCCTGCCCTTGGACTCATGTCTGGCTCCCCGCACATCCTTACTACCATCCACAGTGTGCACTCTAACAGAATGAGGCCCGGCCTGAGTTGAGCTACTTGGCTTCATGGTTGGAACATGTTATCCGGCCAGCTAAGTGTGAGGCATGCGTTCAAAATGACAAGAGGGCCTCCAACGATGCGGTCCTTAATCGGCACAGACAAAATCACATGAGTCAACCTACACGTAGACTCTGCCTAGCCTCCATTTATTCATCACCCATGGTTCTGTTCCACGATAGCAAATATAGCCAACCATGCTTCGGTATCCACCTATATCTCGCAGGTGATAGGAAATCACTCGACTTCTACCAGTCTAAGCATTGCTAAGCATATATTTGATCCTGAACCAACACAGGGTTTAAGGTATATTTCTGGACAAGGAAGTTATATGCATCAAGTGTTTCCAATCAACTCCTATAACCTAATGCATCAAACATAAAGGACGCAAGTGATATTTGTAAAAACATAGGAGGCTTAGAATGCTCCGGGGCTTGCTTAGGATCCGACACAAGTCAGTTTAGTTAGCTCGCACCGTCTTGGTGACATCTCCGATCCTAGCACTTGCTTAGTCCTTCCATCTTTGGGATAGGTCCACCATACACCATCTTCGGGCTAGGTCCACCATACACCATCTTTGAGTTAGGCTCCAACATCATGTCCTTCACGTGGTTATCTAGCGCACCTAGATGAAATGCAAGATGCAAGTGTATGAATATGAAGAATGGTAATAAGAGATGCATCACATAAAAGTGTTCAAGACAAGTATAAGGTTACACCTCAAGACATATGCACTTAGAGAGCAAGTCATTTAACTAATTATTGCACAAACCTATCATGGTAAGTTAGAAGAAAATAACACCAAGCTTTCACCAATGAGGCACTCAAGTTAAGCTATTTTAAGCAACCATCTAGCACCAGCTACTCCTAGCAATCACAAAATCAGGATCAAGCATAAGCAATCAACCTCAAGTATATTCACAAAAATTGGACAGCAACATAAAAACCATTGAATTTAACCATAACTAGAGTTATACGCATCCAATTAAAGTGATCTTGGACTTTCTAGAAAGCTAATGAAATTGTATACAACTTTGTTATTCATACCAAAAGCTAATTCATAGGTTAACATGATCAAATATGACAATATTTCGGGTCTGCATAGACAGGGACAGAAAACTGACAGTAACTTCAGAGATGCATAACTGGAGTTCTAGACATTCAGAAAACATGATTCTTAACTTTATAGAAATATTATTAAGTTATATATAACTTTATCATAATCATTTTAAGATGATTCTATAGCTAACAAGGTCAAACAACACTAAGAAGGCATCTCTGTCCAGACTTGGGACAAAATCTGCCATTCCACTTTGGACAGCTATAACTTGAGTTCTAGACCACCAAAAAGGGTGTTCTTCGATAATTTGGAAAGCTTGACAAAATCAGTACAACTCTTCTATGATCACCAATACATGATTCAATGTTTAAATAAGCCAAACATTATAATCATTCAGATCTGTCCAGTGCACATGCAAAAGCTGATAGCAAACTTGTAAAATCTATAACTCCTAAACTGGCAGGCCTAATATCATGAAATTTTAGTACAAGTAAGATACAAAAATTATCTATAACTTTTGTATTCAATATATCTACAGCAAACATCAATTGCATCATGAAAATATCACCACCATAGAAACTAGACATGCAGCCATAACAGCAGAGATACAACTATATGCATTTACCATTTATGTTGTTAACTATAAACATTTTGTTGCTATATATGCAGCTCCATGCAACTCCTAACTATAACCAAGAAATCACATTACCTAGCACCAATTATTAGAAGTATTACATGGCATAAACACAAGCATCTACTAACAAACTTTCATTAGCTTTTCTATATATAAAAACCTACATATTAATTATAGGTGACGTTGCAAACATATCATTTGGATCTTAAACTTTTATGAGAGATAGATGATGACAAAGCATGATTTCTGTACAAATCTTACATGCTTAGGTTTTATAATTTAATTGCTATGAAAAAGACAAATCTTAATTATTAATAAACATGTGAGAACAAGATAAATCTAAAGATCAATATTTTCTATAAACATATATCCATATTAGGGTTTCTCAGGCCACATTATCACCATGCAAGGGCAAAGGAACCACATTTCACATTTTTGCACATATAAATTATTTATAAGCCATATAAAACCATTTATCAAGCATTAAACCAGTTAAATCAATAACTCCATCATATTACATCCAATGACCACGAAGTTTTTACCATAGAACACACATAGCATCATTAGCCTACCATAAAAATTTCACAGCAATTGGAGCACCACAACTTTAGATATGAATTTATTTCTAAAAAACCCTAATTAACAAAGATAAATAAAAACAACAAAAACCTTCTACTAACACATATCATACTATGACTCCACTGCATAGATCTACTCTCAAGGATTCCAAAAATTCTTCATTTTCTATTTTACAAATTTTCTATGATTTATTATGATTTTCCAAAGTTTCAGCCACAAAAGAAAAACAAATTTGCACCGAGGACCCCGAACTTTCACGAAAACAGATTCTAGCGAGACGATCCTTCTAGGAACTATTCACATGAGTCACAAACTTTGTAGATAGGCCCTTCCCTTTCTCCTTATTGCCGCGTGTGTCCCCGACGCGAGTTGGAGTAGAGGACGCGTGGGAGATCGTCGGTTTTCGACGAGGTGGTCGACGACGGCGGAGAAGTGGAGTCGGAGCTCTAGGGGGCCAGCGCGCACTAGTGGGTGGCCAAGGACAGCCGTGAGGCGTGCCATGGTGTCTTGGCCATGAGCACATGAGCCTATGGCTTTGCTCGGGGTGCGGTCGACGGCGGTGGATGCAACCGGCGAAGGGGTGCAGGATGTGCGGCGCGAGCTAGAGAAGGCGATGTCGTGATCGATTGGGATGGAGAGAGACAGCAACAGTAGGGAGCAGGCAGCGGCCAAGGGAGCAGGGCACTGGCGGCCATGGCTATGTGTGCTCTACGCGCTCCATAGAGGCAAGGGAGGGCGAGTGAGAGGCGAGCACAAGTGAGAGAGAGCGACTAGGAGTGCTTGCTGCCATTCCACGTGCAAGAGGGAGAGAGAGAGCAGCGCAGGAGCACGCGGTAGCAATGGTGGGGGCGCGGCTGGTGCATGGAGGACACGACGGCAATTCATTGAGCACATGGCGAGCGACGGTGTGGCTGGTGTGGGAACCATTTTTGGGCTAGTTATGGGCCGAATTGGACCTTAGGCCCAAAAGCAAAGTTGAAGCCCACGAACTGCTCTATGAGTTGCATTAAGGGCGCTGAGTCATTAGAGAAATGAATTAATGGGAAATTGAGTTCCAATATGGCAGTGTCGGAAGGTTAACAAGCTTCAGCTTGGGCTTCAATTCCTCGATCAAGACTTGGTCAAACTTAATCCGACTTCTTCCTAGGCCTTCTCCATAGAATTTTCTCCAACTTTTATATTTAGCTCAACTTGAGTTGCTTAACAAAAATCCGAGAATGCGAAATGCCAACCATCATCAACATTGTAATCTCAGACAACCAAAATTTTGAGATCCCAAAAAATCACTGGATTTGATCTTGGGGTCCCTAATTGGCTAGGTTTGAGGCTGAACAATGTCTTGGTACTTAAACAAAAGTTGTTCTACTTAATGTAATCTACATCTTTACTTAAAGGATCTAGGATTGGTTAAGCTTGGTTTGCAAGATACTGTCGACACAAAAATTTTGTCCTGTGCCGAGGGCACACGAGCAAGCCGGAAGGGTCCGCTCGATGGAGCTAGAGGTCTGCCTAGCTTTAGCACAGGGATAGTCGATCCTACGCCCTCCTCCTGAGACGTGCCAGTCAATTTGACCCTGCAATTGACAAGAAGAGAAAGTTTATCAGTAATTTAGGGCGGAACGTGCCGGTGTTGCTAGACAGTCCCGAATGTGTGGCTCTGAGATCGACTAAATAGTCGATTCCAGCAAATTCATAAGAATAAATCAGTTAAAGCTCATGGGGTTGTGTAAGAAGAATCGGTTATCGTTCAGGATGAATATCATTATTTGGACAAATATCGGTCAATGGCAAAAAGAAGTCAATAATGATTAAACTACGCTAAGCCAACGACTGCGAGTAACCAAACTCCTTTTATGTAAAAGAAACAGCTCATCACCATTCAACTATTAAATAAAGATAAATCTAATGAACATATTAGATCTCATCTATCGCTATGACCAGTGGGGCATGAGGCAGAATCATGCAGGCCATAAAAACAATAATAGACTTGACGACCCTAACTTATTACTAATATCAGTGAGGCATGAGGCAGAATCATGCTGGCCATAATACAATAATAAGATCATGGGGCTAACACATCTTTCAACCTATCCCTACTTCAACGATCTCGTAATGTGAACTGTTCGTGAAAGCGCTCGATATCGGCTAAAACAGCCAATTCAGGCATAACGCAGAGTTAAGGTCATGCCCTCTCAGGAAGAGATCTACCAAATAACGATCCTCACTCCACGGTGCTAATAGTGGGGTGTGAGGCAGAATCACACAGGCCATGATAACGGGCCATGGAACAGTTTTTGCTAGCCAATAGATCTACTCAAGATCAGACATGTCTTAACCGCACGCTATGCACGATCAAGATTGATATAAAATAGCAGATAAATCATAACTCATCGTTTAAAGTGCAGATTAGATCAATTTAGATTAACAAACGATGGGTTAAACAAGATATAAGGCCGATCTAGATCAATCCCAGTCGAGCAAAGTGATATTGCTATAATTAAATAAACAATGGAAGCAATAAGCAATATCGGTAACTTAATGAATCTATGCGAAGGAATGCCACCCTTAGATAGAGCTGATAACTTGACCTTAATCTAGTTTGAGCAGTGGAGGTCGATCGGATCGATGCAGCCGTACTTGAACTAGATAAGAGTCGATAACTAGCTTATACCAGAGTCGCAATGGAGGTCGACGGGATCGATACAGCCGTACGAACAGAAGTATAAGCCATGACGGGACTTACAGACAAGCAGTGGAGGTCGACCAGATCAATGCAGCTGTACTCGCTGAAGAACTCGCTGAGATCTACTCTACTCCTACTCCTAAGGGGTGGCCAGAGCCAAAAAGTAAATAACTTGTATTGGATTGATTGTGTGTCTTTTACAATAGCCGGGCTTTGATATTTATTCCTGGGACCTGTGCATGACTCCTATCTAAGCACGACTCATCACAATATTTAACCCTAGAGAAAACATTCCTAATTTAAGATAACTTGGACTCTAATCTTTCCCTTTTTGTAGAGTCCAACATGTCTTGTCCCGGCGCCGATCATAGCCTTTGTCGTTATCTGCTGGCGCTATCTGAAGAAAGCCGATTCCAGTTTTGCATTCGAATCAGCTGATACCGACCTACACATGATTGATTCCTTGATGACATGATCTTGGGAGCTTTTAAGTCCCTGCGACTCTTCTTCCAAATTTTGGTGTAAACACATGCCCCCCAATTTTGGGATAAAAGTAATTTTATTCCAAAATTATCACGTCTGTATCCCCGATTGGTCCATAGTCACGGGTAGAGAATCTTGATCTGGGGTCTACTGTTTGTCGCCGTCTATGTCAGATCATGAGCCCACGCCTCAAAACTTTCATGAGAGCATCATTGCTTCATGGGCACTTGGATTTATCCTTCTAGGCTGTTTATAAAATGTCTATTCGACCCTGGCGAGAGCAATTCAACAATCTAGCTATGTTTCTCTTCCATATGCCCCCTCGAGTGCTTCTGACTTTGCTAGACCCTCCATGGTCTATCTTTTTGCTATGAAGATCTTGAGCGGTTAGAAGAATTCTTATGCACAGGGCGACTGTGTCGCTCATCTTAGCACCTTGTCGAGCAAGAGAATCAGCTACTACGGTTAGAAGAATCCTTGTGATATCACCTAGGTCTTCTCTCCATGCTCGCAGAGCTGTTCTAGTGTTTGCAAGGGCTAAAATGTGTGGACACCTTCCCCATGTTTGCTCAATCAAATGACCATCGGGAAAGCCACAAGCTTCTTTCTAGTGGTTTCCCAGTCATCGAGAAATCAGGTGGGCATCTGTTGGGTAGGCGGCTTTTCCCCTTCTCTATCATAATTTTATTAACGGGCCGATGTGACTCGTTTTATGATAACTTTTGGCCCTGTGGGGATTCGAACTCCCTTCAATCCAAAGAAACCTTGGTGGGCTGATTGCTGGTCAATGTCAATCTTTTGTATCCATCCCACAATATTCTGTAACTTGGGGAAGCAATAAGTTCGAATCTGTTATCTCCTCATTATCTGTCCCCTAAATTTCTAGAGCATCGATCCATTTCCGTATCTGATTTCAATTTCACACCCCGCGAAATCTATCTCCTCGCCTTCCCGGGCTATATATATGGGCCACGGCAAGGGATCGAGAAACAACTCGCTTCGTCTCAAACCTTCCACGTCCTTAGTATAGTTCCTGCTTTTCCGTAGGTTTGAGATCATGGAGAATAGCAAGAGGTTTGCTGATGAGGCCATCAATAGACCTACATCATCGTGTCAGCGCCTTCATCGTTAGGATGGTACAACTCGTGATGCCCCCACTGCCTCAGGGGATAGGGCCGCCTCCATTTGGCCTTTAGGGTCCTCTTCATTAATAGCTCGTCGCCAACTCCCTTCTTATCAAAGGAGGTGGATTGACAATGATGATCTACTTGCCTCCATTAATCGGCATGGTCAGGGTCTCGCTGAATGTCTCTCCCTTATAGAATCAGCTCTGGCCATGGGTCGATGTCGATCGCCTCGTGAGGCCAATTCGGTGGAGGATAGGTTGGCCAAGGCCGAGGCCAGAATCATGGGTGAGATATCTATCATAACCTTTGCTTCCTTTCAATTTCATCCTCAAGATTCTAATCATCTCCCCTTTGAATCTTTTTAGATTTGTCTGCCCAACTGGAGAGCCTCCGATTGGCTGCGGAGCACGCGGTGGGATTCATCAATGCTAGAGGCACCGTCCCGGTGGTTTGCCTGCATGACATCCCAAACCGTGTTAGGGAGGTCGCTCTGCATGTTGTTCGCCATGGTGCCACCATAGCATTGGCTTCTGCGCAAGCCCATTCTGGCCACGAACTTCGATTCCTCCCCCATGGTTTTCCAGCTGCGGCACACCTAGGGATTATGAACGCCTGATTGAGGATTTCTTTAGTGCTACTAACTCCGTAGCCTTTATCTCCTAGGCCGATGATATTGTAGCCAAAGTGTTTTCCGGCCCATAGTTTATAATAGGTGATATTAGTAAACAATTTCTCCGTCTTGAGTGATTTTTCCTTTTGTTTCGTACTTCATACTATATGCATCACTTTGTTCGTGTTTGCTTTGCTCCTGTGGGCGATACACATTGTACCGGCTTTTACCCCTTTGGGTTTATTTTCGCACTAGAAGTGATACCCTTCTGGTATCAGCTATTAGAGCCGACAACCGAGCAAATTGGTTGTCAAGTATTAATCCAAACATTAGGGTAATATTCCTTTAAGTATTCCCCATTTGATTGCTCTGCCAAATTCTTCTTCTCCTTTCAGTGTTTCCAAAATATAAGTATTACCAAGTGCACAACGCTTGATTCGATAAGGTCCTTCCCAATTAGGTGACCATTTACCGAATTTGCTGTCCTTTGACCCGATCGACAATTTTACTCCCCAGACCAAATCTCTTTTAGAAAATTGCTCATTCTTGACCTTTTAATTGTAATATTTTGCAATCCTCAGTTTATGGGCTTCAATGTTTTTCAAGAGCACGTAGCTGAAGGCAACTCAAGTCTTCTAAGTCATCCATCACAAGATTCTTGTAGACTTCGGCTGATAAATCACTCTGCAACATAACGCACCTCGATCCAGTTTGAACTTCCCAAGGAGGGACTGTATTATGGCTATACACGAGTTCAAAAGGTGACCATATTAGCTCTTTTGCTCTTGGCCATCAAGGCTAATCCATCCCCAGCCCTCTCTAGAGTGTTGTCTCCCTTCTCCATTTTTGAAGATCAGGTCCTAAAGGTGACACAGGCTCAGAGGAGTCTTTTGATTGTGAAACTCTTTTGGTCAAGGGGAAGTTGAATAGGCATGAGGCTAAAGAACTATCACAGTCGATTGATCACCTTTGTTCTGGCTAAAGAGCCGATTTTAAAAAGAGACGTGTCGGGGACCTAATACCAGGGTACCCCAGAAGGTGGAACCGATGACCACCGAACGTGAAAAACTTCTAGATGCATAAGGGCTCCATGTCATCCCTTGTTCGAGTGACAGGAGTTCGGTTCCGCCTCGCCCGACTCCTTGAGGGCGGGCTCGGTCTCGCCCGAGGGCTGAGGGATGAATTCCGTCTCACCCGACGCCTATAGGGAGGGCTCGGTCTCGCCCGAAGGCCGAGGGATAAACTCCGCCTCGCCCGACGCCTTGAGGGTGGGCTCGGTCTCGCCCGAGGGCTGAGGGATGAATTCTGTCTCGCCCGACCCCGGAGGGGCGGGGTCAGCCTCACCCGACGGCCCAGAACGAGCCTCGCCCTGATCGATATCTATCCCTCATAATGATGGGTACAGGACGAGACAAGACGTTCGGGTCAACCATGGCTCCAACGACCATACCTCGAGCCTGGCGAGAAAAGGGACTGCCAGGAACGACAGGATCGAAGCTTTAGACCCTTCCGGCGCCGCAGAGCCCAAAGGTATTACAGTGTGCACCTCACCTGTAGTTGTAGGCGCCGCCTTGACTCTGGGACACGAAAACCCGACGAAGATATACGACAAACCGCTACGCTCCGGAAAGGATTTGCTATCTCCACGAACGATGGGTATTCCGTCACCACACGGTGGACCCGAGGGAGCGGCGCCCGCTTCCGACCCCTCGGTCCTCCCAAATCGAAGGCCTTGACCACGGCGTTACACGACCCGACCCCGCATTCTCCCAATGAGGACTCATGAGAACCGTATAGGCGTGGAGCAAAGGTGGGGAGGCTCATAAGTCAAAACCAGCATCATCGCAGCCCATACCTGCGGCGCAGGCAGCATTCTATGACTAACCCGACATCCTACAGAGACATCGACAACATTGTAAACACTTATCTTCCTTCGCACTCATCGAGTGGAGGACTGACCAGTGTAGACGTGAGCCACAAGACTAAGTAGAGTACGCGTCCCCGGAGCCCTTACCCTTGTAAAGCCGGCCCCTTCATCTATAAAAGGGGATGCGCTTCTTCCATCAATGGGGAGGAAAGAAGAAAGAGGACAAAACAATAGAACGCACTCACACCCATTCAAGCAGCGCTCGGCTCTTGACCACCTTTCAATCCTTCGATCGAGAGACTTGGGACCAGTCCCTCTCTCGGCGGTTGTATCCCTTACTACGATCGTTACGGTGCTAATAACACAAGCAAAGAATAAACCGGGCGTAGGGACGTTTCGCCCAACCAATATAAATCACATGTCCTTTAGCGCACCATCCGAGCCTAATGCGACATTACTATAAATTCACTTGCCGGTGCTTGTATGCGAAACACCGGCGGTTAGCCATGCCGGTAGGGGCTTTGCGCGCTCCAAACCAGGTCTCGGATGACCACCCACGCAATCACACAGGCCCCGGCGCACACGCGTGCGCGTTGGCGACACGGATTTCATCATCACACTAGAAGGAGAGTCGGCATCGACTCACTCGGCCGCCCCATCTCCCCCTTCCATCAACCTCAGCCGTCTCAGGCTTGAGGGTCCACCGGGCAACTCCCGGGGAGTCCCGTCACCCAAAGAAGCCTCTCACAATGCCACCATGTGTCCGGAAGGGTCCGTATGGAGCGCCCCGACAGCGTTTCCGTTCGGTCTCCGCAACGCTATGGCAACCGTTGGCCGTCTTCCGGCGCTTCGTGTGGTTCAACCACCCACGGACATCGAGTTCGTGGGGGCGATTGAGCGGGATACGGAGACCCTCTACGAGCTCCTCAACGAGGAGCCTGTATCGCTCTCCAGCTCGGATTCCAGCAGGGGGAGCCACCACCCTTCCCGAGAATGCTACATGACGCAGACCCCTGAGGGTCACGTCGAAAGCGCCTCTAGGGAAGAGGCCACCCCTACGAACAATCCCGACAAAGAGATCCGGGGAAGAAGGGACAGCCCCATCTCGCTTTGAGGATGGAGCAACTAAGGGCTCGTCGGCAAAAGAGATCGATGAGGCCGGGCAAGGGTCGCACGCGAATACGCGGACATCAATCGCGAGATTGAACGCCGCAAAGACGGGGCGCGCGCGCGCCATTACACAGCCCGCACCGTACATCAAAGGATCCTCACCGACGATGGGGCCTTTCCTCACTTTGCTCGAGCCACCGAACACACCGCAGCGACCGCCTTTTGCATGGTCTCCGGAGGCCGCGACGCCTTGCGAGGATCGACGCGCTTATCGGGAGATTCGCCGTTGCTCGAAGCGCCAGCAGCAGCCAGCGGCGGCGGAGAGTTCGTTGTCTCGACAACGCGAACCCGACACCAGCCAGCCACAGCGCACTTCAGATTACATCCCACCAAGGACGCATCCGTACACCAAACACCGCCGCCGCGGCAGCAGCCCTCCGTCGTCCCTATACATCAACGCCGCGGCGGTGGCGCGGCGTGCGTAGCAGCATCATCGACGCTGGAGACGTGCCCACGGCGACGAGGGAGAAGCAGCGCGCCACGGCTATCATCCCGACGTGGCGGGCGCTACGACAAACAACGAGGACCGAAGCCGAGCCCCCATCTGCGGGCCCTCGGGCCTTTGGCGGCACATCCTCAACGCCTGCGTTCCCTCTAAGGTATCGACCGCCTCGAACATTCCTAAATATTATGGCGAAAACAAACCCGGGCTTTGGCTCAAGACTATCGGCTTGCATGTCGGGCCGGTGGTGCTAGTAGTGATGATGATTTCATTATTCGCAATCTCCCACTCGTTCTGGCCGACTCAAAGACGAAAGTGGGCTGGAGCACCTACCGTCCAATGCTATTCGAGTTGGGCGGATCTCGACCGAGATCTTCGTGGGTAATTTCTAGGCACGCATACAAACGCCTCGAAACCCATGGGACCTCAAGAACTGCCGTCGAAAAGCCGATGAAACCCTCCGCGCGGTACATCCGGCGCTTTTCCCGACAAAGGTAATGAGCTCCCGAACGCCGACGCCGACGTAATAGGAGCCTTTTCGTCCGGAACGACTTGCGAATCCTGGTCCACAAGCTAGGACACGAGGCCCCGCGAACTACCAAGGAACTCCCGGACATCGCCACTAGTCACGCCTCGGAGAAGAGGCGGTCGGGGCCATCTTTGATCGTCTCGATGGAAAAACAAAGCGGGGGACGAGGACGCCAAATGGGCGCCTCAACCGTCCCGCCAAAGGGAAAAATAAGAAGCAACGGCGCGACAACTCACTCGCGGCATTGCCGCCGACAGCAAAAGGTGGCGGAAGCCCGCGGAGGGCACTCAAACCACTTCGAGAAAATGCTCGAGGGCCATGCCCAAACCACGCCTTCCCCCAAGCACCTATACAAGGAATGCGGCCTTATGCGCAAATACTTGGTGGAGGCCTTAACAAGGAGGAGCAGGGGAAGGAGCTGTTCCCACCACTAACGACACGGAGGAGAAGGACGACACCTTCCCAACTCGACCGTGCCCCTCATGATCTTGAAGGATCAACGGCCATCTACGACTCCGCGCCGCCGTAAGGTCGCACGTCGAGAGGTCTATATCACTGGACCGGCTATGCCACCCTATCTCCGGTGGTCGGAATCCGCCATAACCTTCGACCGACCGACCATCCGGATGCCATCCCACACCGGGAAGGTATCCGCTTATCGTCGACCCGATCGTCGGTCCAAAAGCGGCTCACCAAGGTACTGATGGATGGGGCAGCGGCCTCAACATCTTGTACGCCAAGACGCCGACGAGATGGGCGTCGACCGAACGCCTCCGCCCGTCCCGAGCACCTTTCCATGGCGTCGTACCAAGAAGGCAAGCCGTGCCACTAGGGCGATTGACCTGCCCGTCACTTTTGGGGATCGATCAATTACGGACCGAGACCCTCACCTTCGATGTAGTGGGGTTCCTGGGACTTTCCACGCCATTCGGGGCGCGACCATGTTACGCGAAGTTCATGGCCGTACCCAATTACACATATCTCTGGTCAAGATGCCGGGCCCCCGTGGGATCATCACCATCGGCACCTCCTTCCAGCGTGCTTACGAGTGCGAGGTCGAATGCTGCGGACACGCATCCGCGGTCATCGCATCCGAAGAGCTCGTCACCCTCAGGGAGGAGGTCAGTGAGGGGACACCCGACGCAAAGAAGTCGTCCGGATCGTTCGAATCGGCGGAGGGTTCGGGGACGTCCTCTTGGATCCCAGTAGCTCGAGGGCAAAAAGTCCGAATCGGGACCACTGCCTCCGCGATAGGAAAGCGCGCGCTCGTCGACTTCCTCCGCGCCAACAAGGACATCTTTGCGTGGAAACCCTCGGATATGCTTGCGGCATCCCGAGGGAGGTCGCCGAGCATACTCTCCAAATCCTTCCTGGCTCCAAGCCGGTGAAACAACGCCACGCCCGCTTCGACGAGGAGAAACGTGGGGCCATCGGCGAGAGATAGCCAAACCATCGGCGCGAGGATTCATTAAGGAAGTGTACCACCCGTGTGGTTAGCGAATCTGTTCTTGTTCGGAAAAAAAGTGGGAAATGGAGAATGTGTGTTGATTATACTGGCCTCAACAAAGCGTGTCCAAAGGATCCATTTCCTTTGCCATGAATAGACCAAATAGTCGATTCCACCTCGGGGTGCGAAACCCTCTGTTTCCTGGACGCATACTCAGGCTACCATCAGATCGCGATGAAAGAGTCCGACCAGCTCGCGACATCTTTTATCACGCCCTTCGGATCATTTTGCTACGTTTCAATGCTGTTTGGTTTGAAGAACGCTGGGGCAACGTACCAGCGCTGTATGCTTAGTTGCTTCGGAGACCTCATTGGGCGAACCGTTGAGGCCTATGTCGACGACATCATAGTCAAATCCAAGCGGGCTGACCACCTTGTCGCCGACCTTGAACGTACCTTTGCGAAACTCCGGGCGAACGGCATCAAGCTCAATCCCGAAAAATGTGTTTTCGGGGTCCCGAGGGGCATGCTGCTCGGCTTTATCGTCTCCGAACGTGGCATCGAAGCCAACCCAGAGAAGATATCAGCCATCACGAGGATGGGCCTGATCCAAAACATAAAGGGGGTTCAGCGGATCACCGGGTGCCTTGCCGCTCTTAGTCGATTCATTTCACGCCTCGGCGAACGAGGACTCCCCCTTTATCGACTCCTGAAGAAAACTGACCGCTTCGAGTGGACAGCCGAGGCTCAGGAAGCACTTGACATGGTTAAACGATTTTTAACTAAGCCGCCGGTCCTAGTCCCTCCATGCGATGGAGAATCTCTCTTACTATATATATCGGCCACCACCCAAGTGGTTAGCTCCGCTATAATAGTAGAGCGAGAAGAAGAGGGCACGCCTTCAAGGTGCAAATATACAGTATATTTCATCGGCGAGGTGTTATCCGACTCCAAAACCCGCTACTCCCAGATCCAGAAACTCCTCTACACCGTCCTCATCACCAAAAGGAAGCTACACCACTACTTCGAGTCACACCCCGTGACGGTAGTGACGTCGTTCCCCCTCGGCGAGGTCGTTCGTAGCCATGACGCTACGGGAAGAACCGCAAAGTGGGCACTCGAGCTGATGGATCAGGGCATTTCTTATGTCCCCGAACGGCGATCAAATCTCAGGCACTGGCCTGACTTCATCGCGGAGTGGACCGAGGTCCAGATGCCACCAGCAGCCGTCGATCAAGAGTACTGGATAATGTACTTCGACGGATCGCTGATGAAGAAGGGCGCCGGAGCAGGACTAGTCTTTGTATCCCCCCTCGGGGTCCACATGAGGTACATGGTTCGGCTTCATTTTCCCTCATCAAACAATCTTTACGCAATCTGAAGCGCTCATCAACGGCCTACGAATCGCCATCGATCGAGTGGGCATCCGACGCCTTGACGTCAGGGGCGACTCTCAGCTGGTCGTCAACCAGGTCATGAAAGAGTCGGGCTGCCACGATACCAAGATGGAGGCATACTGTCAAGAGGTCCGACGTCTGGAGGACAAATTCGACGGCCTCGAACTCAATCATATCCCCAGGCGCCTCAACGAAGCGGCCGATACACTCGCAAAAGCAGCATCCAGCCGAGAGCCAGTTCCAACAGGCGTCTTCGCCAGTGACCAACACAAACCCTCGGTACGCTACGCGCGGTCGGAACAAGCCAACGATGGCCCTTCTAGTCCGACCCCCAAGGCCGATCCGCCAACTGTTCCTCCCGACCCCGAGGTCATGGAGCTTGAAGAAGACCCAGCAATGGAGTCCGATCCTCCCAATGACTGGAGAACGCTTTACATCAACTATCTCCTCCACGATGTACTACCAACCAACAAGATAGAAGCCCGACGGCTCGCGCGACGCGCCAAATCCTTCGTTCTTGTAGAGGGCGAACTCTACAAACGAAGTCACATCGGAATTCTGCAACTTTGTATCCCTGGCGAACAGGGAAAACTCCTACTGAGCGACATCCACGGAGGGGCATGCGGACACCATGCCGCACCAAGAACCTTGGTTGGGAAGGCATTCCGACAGGGTTTCTATTGGCCCACCGCAGTAGCCGATGCCGAGCAAATTGTACGCACCTGCGAAGGGTGCCAATACTACGCTCGGCAAACGCACCTCCCGGCCCAGGCTCTCCAGATGATCCCCATCACGTGGCCCTTCGCGGTCTGGGGGCTTGACCTGGTTGGGCCACTTAAAAAAGCGCCCGGAGGCTTTACCCACCTGCTTGTCGCCATAGACAAGTTCACAAAATGGATTGAAGCTCGGCCAATATCCACAATCAAATCCGAGCAAGCTGTTTTGTTCTTTCTCGACATCCTCCATCGCTTTGGAGTACCGAACTCCATCATCACGGCACAACGACACACACGCTTCACCGTAGGGAAATTCGCTCGTTTCTATGATGAACAACACATCCGAATCGATTGGGCGGCCGTCGCACACTTTGACGAAACGGATAGGTCGAGCGCGCAAACGGCATGCTCCTTCAAGGCCTCAAACCCAGAATTTTTAACCGGTTGAACAAGTTCGGCGCGCGTTGGCTCGCTGAGCTCCCGGCTGTGCTCTGGAGCCTAAGGACGACTCCTAGCCGGGCCACCGGCTACACACCCTTTTTCATGATCTACGGCTCCGAGGCCGTTCTCCCGACGGACCTCGACTATGGAGCGCCAAGAATCAGAGCATATGACGCCATGGACCAGCTGGATGAGGCCCGCAACATCGCCCTCCTCCGTTCAAATGGCAGTACCAAAGAAGCGTTACGGTGGTACCACAAACCGACGGTGCGGGTCGAGCCTTCAACGTCGGAGACCTCGTCCTCCGCCTTTGTGCAGAGCAACAAGGATCGCCACAAACTCTCCCATACAGGAAGGGCCCTACATCGTCGCGGAAATACTTCGCCCAGGCGCCTACCGGTTGAAAACCATCAAAGGCGAGGTCTTCACCAATGCCTGGAACATTGAGCAGCTACGTCGTTTCTATCCTTAAAATAAGCTTACACTTTTCCTTATCAGTTTTTGTCTTAACAGAACCCGATCCTTAGTGACTACCGACCCTCGCAAATCGCGAGGGGTCGACCTCACTAAAAATGGCATATGATCGTAACATATGTCATGTGTAATACAAGTATTACGCTTGTAAAAAATCCTCTCATTATACTTGCAAACATTTTCTAAGTTTTCCATTACGCCTAAATAAACGAGTTTCGAGGGCTAAGATCTTGGGAACCAATTACGAATACAACTGGTAGGATCGCAAGGCACCCACGCCCCAAATGTGTTGCAACCTCTTTGCTCACCAGTTCAATCGAAATTAGTTCGCCTACGCCCTAGTTTCCTATGACTTAGACCATGAGAAGGGTTGAAAAGCGTTAAAATGACTTGCCATAAGCCAAGGATGCAATTTTGTTCATTTTGCACAAATTCACCACTTACAAAGCGATGTCATTACAAAAAGGAACAATATACTCGAGGACTGTTTGCAGGGGCTTCCCCACAACGTTATTTCATTACGATTTGGCTCGGCTCTACCACAAGTGTTATCATGGTCGCCGCGCCCACGCCCTCCATCGGCGACGTCCGGGGCGTGTACGCGGGCCGCTTCGTCTCTCGCGGTCACCGTGCCACGCTCTCCATCGGCGACGTCCGGGCGTGTACACGGCCAGCATCATCTCTCGTGGTCGCCGTGCCACGCTCTCCATCGGCGACATCTTCGCTGGATCCTCGGCGCCACCATCTCGACGACTCACCGGGCGTCCGGGGACTACGCCATCGCCGTCGGCCGCGACCCGGCAACGACGCCTCGCCGGACGTCCGGGGACTACGCCATCGTCGTCGGCCACGACCCGGCGGCGCCACCGCCATGACGTCTCGAAGACTATGCCATCATCCCCAGCCATAACCACGATAACGGCATATGGGCGAAACGCCTCCCGCCAAGGGAGGGCGCAGCAACGACGGCGCGATCAACGACGTCACGACGCCCCACCGCCTCCTTTCCTTCGCCAAAGCCAGCGACTCCTCGGCAAGGGCCGCGCGCACCATCTCATCTACGTTGGATAACCTCCGCTCGACATCACGCACTGAATCACGAGCAAGTTTGTAAGTTCTCTATCTCTCTCGGCATTACTCGCCTCACTCAGAACCACCACGGCCGCACGGACGCGCTTGGCGGAAAGGAAGAAGAAGGAGAGATAGCGGCTCGGAGGCGAAAAGGGAGGTGGGTGAGAACTCCTCTCCCCTCCCTATTTAAAAAGGAGGCGCATAACTAAGGAAAGGCGAAAAGGTCGGACGAAAAACCCTCTCCTTCCCTTTTTAAATACGCAATCAATGCTGATTGATATCCGAGGGGACGCACGAAGTAGACGGGGCGAACCCGGTCTCACGAAGCGTCCCTCTTTGGTCAAACCAACACTTTGCGGTATGGCCCGCCATGACCCGCTCCCGGACGCGGCGATTAAGGCACCCGCATAGCGCGCACAAATTTTTCGCCTTCCCATGCAGGACCACGGACGACCCGATGACGGGACCCTTCAGTTCTCTGGGGTCGACCGTTCGCCCCGAAGACACGACGAACGAACGACGACCAAAGAAAGATAAGCCTCTCATCTTTCACTTTTTATGCGTTAGGATTTGTTCGCAAGATTCCGACCCCGTCGAAAAGCGGTGGACGCGAACATCACTTTCGGGGCTGTCGAGGATGACTACCAATCCGGACATCCTCTTCACCCCGACCCTCCGTGACGCTTGAAACTAAGGGCGCGACATACAGCACAAAAAGCTTTGAGTAAAACCGGACGAACTAGCAAACCCTACGCCCGATAGCTACAATGTTTCTATTCACCGAAAAATCATGCTCAAACGCCTCTCGCGTCTCGGTTTTCGACGTCCGCCTTTCTCAAAGAAGGGATCGAAGGGTCCGCCTCTACACCGCCAGTTGCCCAAAGTTAATTGAACAGCTTTCGGATCTTCACCGAGACACAAAACAAAGAATGGGAATTCTTATGCAGGTTTTTCAACCTCGTCACAAACGTCGGGACCCGAACCCATATGGTAGGAGCTTTTCCGCCACTCATACCACCAAGGTAACGTTACCACCTTTATTTTCAATTAAATCTAGCATTCAAAACATTTCATATGCAAAAATTGCATCCCAATGATTCGTGTCACACCACGAAACGATCGTCATATTTATCCGATATAGGCAACCACAGTGAGGTTTGAAGGTTGGCCCGCTGAAGGGCTCGAGGCCGCCTCACGCCGAAACGAGCCAAGGAGAGATAACCGAGACGAGCCCAGCCGCCCCGCCTGACCCTTCGAGAAGCGAACACGACGTCTCGACCTTCTCTCGTTCGATTCTAACCTCGAGCCAAACCCACGAGAATCTCCATCGAGGAGAGGCCATCGGGCCCCCGAGCTTATCGAACGACTCGGGCATCTGCCGGGGGCGGGTTAAGAAGTTGTGGAGTGCCACCAGAGGGCTCTGCCAATTCCCCATCGACAAATGATGGACCCGGATTCGCGCATTTAACGCGTTCCCGTTAGCGAGCTCGTTGAGCGCGGTACTCAAGCCGTTGAGGCAAGTGTCGTTCACTCACCCCCTCCGATTGTGAAAACCGAGGACGGGGTAACACGCAAATAATAATGCCGACCCTATCGAGACCACGACAAGGCTCGGGGGCTTGGGCCAAACAATGCAGGGACAAAGGCCCCACCTTGCCGAGCCCATAGAGTTCCCGGTTGGGATTTACATTGGAAGAGGCAGTATGGGATTATTGCGATGGCATCCATTATCACCGTAACCACGATTCCGGTCTCCAAGTAACACCCGACCCCAAGAAAAGCGGGGTCGGACCTTACTCGGGGTTGTTAAGGTATGGCCACCTCCTCTCCTTCTTTCTCGAACAATCTCCTCGCATTATAATCAGCGGCATAATTGGGGAACATATTGGTAAGACCGTAAAAATGAAATCGCAAAAATCAAACAAAACGAAATTAAGACGCAAAAAGCACGAAAGGCGTCCCGGACTAAAAGTACCGACACTTGTTCACATATTACATATAAGCTTGTTCTCAAAATTGTTCGATTAATTACTCCCACGAAGGAGAACCATTTCTTCGGATATGCGCGCCAGTTCTTCGCAAGGGAGCGACCATCTGCTCCATTTCCTCCAGCTCTTCATCCTCGTGGGTGGACGGAAAGCCTTCGCTCATCACTTTCGTGTTTATTTCCTTCTCATAGTGGGCGTGGCGACGGTGAAGGCCTGGGTAATCCCGGCGTGAAAGGCACTCTCCTCAAGCTGGCCCACCCGAGCCGTGATACCTCCGACACGAGCCATGAGCTGGCTGGTCTCCACCGGCTCCGTCACATTCGAGGCGCTAAGGACAACCCGACCGCAGCTTGTAGAAGATCGTGCTCATCACTCTCTCGGCTGAAGGGCTCTGCAGATAGGCACCTCTTTCTCCAGCTTGGTGGCGGCGTTCTCAAAGACTCGACTTTCCTTTCACCGTCAAGCAAGCTCCGCCGGGAGAGCGCGGACCACCTCGGCGTCCCTCGTCCACCTTCCACTGGAGGGTCTGTGGCCCTACTCTCGCCTTCCGCGGAGGTCCCACTCCATCTCCAGGCTCCTTTAGGACTTCACTGGCCTTCTCATTGGCCGCATTCCTCTCGCAGCAGCTCGTCTCGCTCTTTTTTTTGAGAGTCCGGCAATCTCCTCTCCATCCAGCTTAGACCTCGTCGACAGTCCTCGAACATTCCATCGCGCCTCCTCCGCATCCCGACGCTTTGGGCCTCCCGCTCTCGGACAAGAGTGTTGGCGGCCAAGTCTGCTGCATGCATGGGGCTCCCTCGGAAAAAGCGATCCCTCCGCCTATACGCTCATGGAGGAATTGGGATTTATCCCGACTCACGAGCAACAAGAATCGAGGAGGAAGAAGACGATATCGAGAATACGAGAACACAAAAACACATGAAGAAAGAAGAAAGTCCGAAAAATACCCGAGTGGTAGGGATAACGATCTCACACAGAGGGCTCCTCGCGGCTCGTCCAGTAGGCGTTCGGCATGGTCGAGATCCCGATGTCAAGACCCTCCGCTCCATGCTCTCGGAATGATCATCGAGCGAGAAAAGAGCCGACGCCGTCGGTCCTGAGCATCCATCCACTTGGCGGGCGGCTCTCCCCCAGCAGGGAGCGGTTTCCTCCCGACAAAGGGGCGGTGGCGGCTCCTCTCGACCTGTCGCGGCACCACCGCCGCACTCGAGGACCCTCCGGCTGGACCCTCCTCCGTTTGGGCCGCTTCGAGCGCCACGGGTGGATCCACATGAGCGCCTAGCGACGCGGATTGCACCACGCCCTCGGGTGCCACCACGATCGCGTCCGGCTGATCCTAGCTTAAGCGATCCGACCACCACCACCACCGGTATCATCGGGTCCTCGGCCGGTTGTTCCACGCCCGCCCATGGAAGAGACCGCTCGCTCAAGAACCTCCGCGGGTGTGGAGCCACCTTGACACCGTCCGGTTAATATAACGCGGCCCGACATCGGCACCACTCCTGCCCGAAACAGGGGTGGCTCCAGGCGACGCCGTCTGTCCCACTTGAAGGGCGAGACTCTTCTTGGGCGCCAGCCCCAGGGGGTGACCCGTCCGCAAGAACCTGTGCAAAGGTAATAACCATTAAGTCAAAATAAAAATGGAAAAAGGATGAAAACAGAGAATCAACAGCTTACGTTGACGTCCTCGGCGGCGAAGCGTTTTGGGGATGGATCCCCGCACCCTCCCTGCTCATCTGGGCGGGACCGTTTCATGCCCCTGCCCCGGGCAGGGGGTTCATCTCGTCGGCGCGCCCCCGAGTCGCTCCTCTCCATCGTCTCGTCGGGCGCGCACCGGAGCCGTCCCCTCCATCGTCTCACGGGTGCAGCACGGGCTGCTCCCCTTCATCGTCGCCTCGGGGATGGCGGTGACAGTTCGCCCTCCCCATCCACCGGTCTCTCGCCGCACACACCGTCTTGAAGAGGCGGACTCACCGGCCTCCACAGACCTCATCGATTCACTTCCCTCCGCGTGAAAGGCGAAGGGCCCCTGCACGGGTGGGTGGCCACTTGTCAGCGTCTCCTCATCCTCCAGGACGCCCCAATCCACGTCGACGGCTACCTCGTCGTCGCCGTCGTCATCATCATCATCATCGTCATCCTCACTGCTCACGTCCTCTCCCCGATCCCGTGCCTCCTGCTTCAGTCGTTTCGCCTTCTTCATCTCCTCCTTTGCCTCCTTGTCCCGCTCGGCCGCGAGTCGATTCGCCGCCGCCACAGCCCTGTCCTTCGGCAGTGGAGCCGGGCTATCCTTGAAAACTAGCCCCCTCGGCTAAGCCCCAACATCACAAAAGCAAGTATTAAAAAAGGGAGATTCAGGAGAAAGAAAAGAGTGCGGGGGAAGAGGGCTTACGAATTCGAAGAACCCAGGCTCCGGCCGCATTGGAGGATGCCCCGGCACCGGATACACGATGTCGAGGACCATGCCGGCAGAATCCTTCGTCGGCTCCGTCGCCTCCTTGACACGCTGCGCCACTTCCGAATAAGGGAGCGCCTCGTCAACGAGCACCGTCCCCTCGAACGATATCCCTGGCATCATCCGGTGCAGGGGAAGCACACGCGCCATCAGTGGCGCCACCCTCCTCGCGTGGTAGGCACCGATAATCCCCGACCCCTTTACACCCCGACCCTTCAGGGCATGGAGGGCGGAGAGAAGGTCGGAGATGTGCTTCTTGTCTTTAGTCTGGACGCCCCAGCCCCACGACGCCGGGGCACCCACAATAAGACGTCCGGTGTACTTCGGTAGGGTGGCACTCACATCATCCCTAACATAAAACCACTGCGAATGCCATCCCTTGTTGGATGTAGCCAGACGCATGTACGGGTAACCCTTCGACCGGGTATGGCGCAGGTGAATGCTGGCACACCCCATCGGCGCATCCACTTCTTTCCCCCCAATCTTCCTCTTCGACAGACTAATGCTAAAGAAATACCGCCACAGATCAAAATGGGGATCGATCCCCAGGAAACCCTCGCACAGGGCAACGAACGCCGCCATATGCTGAATCCCATTGGGAGTGAGATGCTGCAGCTCTACCTCATAGTAATCTAATAGCCCCCGAAGAAATCTATGCGCGGGTACCCCAAATCCCCGCTCATGGAAGATGGCAAAGGAGACGACATACCCTTCAGGCGGCACCGGCTCACCCTCGTCGCCGGGGAGTAACCACTCCTAGACGGCAGATAGTGGGTGGAGAAGGCCACGGCGGACGAGGCCCTCCAGACGTCGGGAAGTGATGCTTGATCTGCCCCACAACTCCATTGAAGCAGGAGGGGGGAAGGGCAGGCGCGAGCTTAAGCTTACGGCGGCCAAACACAAACAAACAGGCGGTCGACGGTGGCGATGCGGGCGCAAGAGGCTGGGAAGATTGGCGGCGGATGTTTTAGAACGCAAAGGAAGGGGAGTGAAACACGGGACCCTGGGGGCGAACCCCGCGGTTTTATAGGGGGCGACGGACGCGAGAAGGGCAACCGTCCGCCTTGATCTCCGGGTCTGCCACGCACGCCACCGCGTCACATCGCGGGACACGCGCGCGCAGTCCCTATCCTCTCATCCCAAAAAATCTCGGCGGACGGTTAGCCTTCCCCAAGCGAATCCGGACTCTCCACCCACCGGGGAAGCACAAGCCACAAAGGCCCGTTTCTTTTCTCTTTGGCCCACCTAGGGCCCGGCAACTCGCCGGCCGGCCCAACTAAGAAGGAATCCACGAACAATCCGCCACCAAGGGCAGAAGCACCAGTGAGGACGGCCCCGAATCAGTCCCCAGTAAACGGGACGCCACGACCCACTCGGAAAAACACCCAGTTGATGAAAAATTAAGTCCTTCAGCCTTACCCGCGAAGGGGCCGATACAACCCCCCGGGCGACTCTACTCGAGTCACCCGGGGGCTCGGGGGCTACACCCATCGGGTGCGCTCGCGCGCACCCTCCGGCAAATTAGCTTCAACAAAATCAAAAACACCCTCCAGGCGGTTCTACCCGAATCACCTGGAGTCTCGGGGGCTACTGTCGGGGACCTAATACCAGGGTACCCCAGAAGGTGGAACCGATGACCACCGAACGTGAAAAACTTCTAGATGCATAAGGGCTCCATGTCATCCCTTGTTCGAGTGACAGGAGTTCGGTTCCGCCTCGCCCGACGCCTTGAGGGCGGGCTCGGTCTCACCCGAGGGCTGAGGGATGAATTCCGTCTCACCCGACGCCTATAGGGAGGGCTCGGTCTCGCCTGAAGGCCGAGGGATAAACTCCGCCTCGCCCGACGCCTTGAGGGCGGGCTCGGTCTCGCCCGAGGGCTGAGGGATGAATTCCGTCTCGCCCGACCCCAGAGGGGCGGGGTCAGCCTCACCCGACGGCCCAGAACGAGCCTCGCCCTGATCGATATCTATCCCTCATAATGATGGGTACAGGACGAGACAAGACGTTCGGGTCAACCATGGCTCCAACGACCATACCTGCATGCCTGGCAGAAAAAGGACCGCCAGAGGCGACAGGATCTGAAGCTTTAGACCCTTCCGGCGCCGCAGAGCCCAAAAGGTATTACAGTGCATGCACCTCACCACCTGTAGAGTTGTAGGCGCCGCCTTGACTCTGGGACACGGAACCCGACGAAGATATCGACAACCGCTCGCCTCCGGAAAGGATTTGCTATCTCCACGAGCGATGGGTATTCCGTCACCACACGGTGGACCCGAGGAGCGCGCCCGCTTCCCGACCCCTCGGGTCCTCCCAAATCGAAGGCCTTGACCACGGCGTTACACGGACCCCGACCCGCATTCTCCCAACGAGGACTCATGAGAACCGTATAAGGCGTGCGAGCAAGGTCGGGGAGGCTCATAAGTCAAAACCATCATCAAGCAGCCCATACCTGCAGCAGGCAGCATTCTATGACTAACCTGACATCCTACAGAGACATCGACAACATTGTAAACACTTATCTTCCTTCGCACTCATCAGAGTGGAGGACCTGACCAGGTAGACGTGAGCCACAAGACTAAGTAGAGTACGCGTCCTGGAGCCCTTACCCTTGTAAAGCCGGCCCCTTCATCTATAAAAGGGGATGCGCTTCTTCCATCAATGGGGGAGGAAAGAAGAAAGAGGACAAAACAATAGAACGCACTCACACCCATTCAAGCAGCTACGAGGCTCTTGACCACCTTTCAATCCTTCGATCAGAGACTTGGGACCAGTCCCTCTCTCGGCAGTTTGTATCCCTTACTACAGATCGTTACGGTGCTAATAACACAAGCAGCAACAAACTAGACGTAGGGACGTTTCGCCCAAACCAGTATAAATCCTGTGTCCTTTAGCGCACCATCCGAGCCTAACGCGCATTACTATAAATTCACTTGCCGGTGCTTGTACGAAACACCGACAAGACGATTCTAGACTCTTGGTCTTAATCCTATTTAGGTCTGAAAACATGGCCTTTATTAAGAGAGCCCTTCGATCTTCTATCCTTAGTCATCCGGCACCGTATTCTCTTCAGTATTAGCGAGGTGACGCTTTGCCTCCTATTAATTGCGGTTGCCTTTTGCATGACCCGAGGCGTCCATCCCTTCGTTCCATGGCTTCAAATACCGGCCGAGGGCTCCAGCCTTGAACACATCCGCACTTGCAATCATTCCTATTTCTTTGCTTTTCTCTGCCCTCGTAGAACCTTGTAGTGGCCTTTCTCTCTTCCTATAGACTTGATCAACTTCATGGCCGGCAAGGAGAGCCGTAGCAAACACGCAGCGGAGGAAGTCCTAGAGGAGAACATGCCAATGAGCCAGCACCTCCGACGCATGAGGTAAGATTGACATCCCCTATTCATGATGATGATCTTTTCTGACTCGCCTATAGGTTCATCGTGAATGACATCCTTCATCCCCTCCCTAGGGCCAGCAAGCCTTCTAACGTTGCATCTTTCGCGCCGGCTTCGTCATCGTATTCTTCCAACTCGTATAACGGCGACGATGCCCGGCGCTTCTTCTGAGAATGGAGGGCGGCCAAGGACCACTATTCTGAGGCAATTCAGAAAAATGGCTTGCTTGAGATCCGTCTAGGGGTCTTCCAAGCGACCCTTAATGCGGCTGAGGAGGAGGCTAGTGCCGTTAGAGTGTGGCTGGCTGAGTCTGATGCCGCGATGGTAGGTAAGACAAGTTCCATGAATACTTCTATTATGATTTCCACCATCTTTATTTTGATAGTCTTCTATGATCGCCAGCCCTGACGGTGCAGTCGGATTCCCTCCGACTAGCGGTGAACGTGGCCGTAGATGCTACCAACGCTTGGGGTTCCCTCATCAACGCTCGCCTCAAAGATATCCCGGCCCGCGCTTAGGAGATCACCCTCCACGGCGTTCGTCACGGCGCGTTGGTGGCGCTAACCACGGCACAAGTCTAGACCGGGTATGACCTCCACAACATGGAGGCTAGCTTCCCGATTGGTGATGGCCCTAAGGGACATGAGGACCTACTCGAAGAATTTGTCGTTGCCGCGGAGGCCATTGTGGACATTACATTCGCTCAGGATGTAGTGAACAAGGTCTTCGATTAGTTTGTACTTAGGGTAATCCGATGAACAAAGACTCATGTTCTTTCATGAATGTGTCTCAGTGCAATGCCCTTGTGTATGACTGTTTTTGTTTTTATTCTTTGCTCTAGAGGCGATACATATCGTATCTACTTTCATGTCTTTTAAGTTTCTTCATTTTTTGAACTAGAGGCGATACCTTTCTGTTAACGGCTATTAGAGCCGACGACCAAACGAATCGGCTATCAAGTGTTGATCAAATGCTAGGATAACATCCCTTTAAATATTTTGCCGTAGAACTTTTCATACCAAAGGTTAAACGATTGATCAACCCAGGTCAAGCATCCCATTAAGCAAAACAGAGTTCCTTTAAGAAACCTATCAACTCTAAATTGCACTTATGATTCGACTTAGCATTCACATATGTCGGCCTAAATCCATCTCCAGGACTAATGCTTATTTTTCCTTAATCCAATGGCCGATGTGAAGCCGTGACTTTTTACTAAAACAAACTCTCAGAGCTGATTGCTTGCATCGGCTGTTGGCTTTCATTGCTGATTTTAATGAAGCCTCCTTCCCATAACTTGCTAGAAAAGCATTCGAAGTCTCCTAGTTCCTAGAAGACTGGATCGGCTATTGCGATGCTCATAGATTCATCAGCGCGAACCAGTTCGACATCATCTCCATGCCATTGAATCAAACACTGATGCATGGTCGATGGTACACAACAATTCACATGAATCCAATCACGACCAAGGAGCAAACTATACAACCCTTTTCCATCAATGACGAAGAATGTGGTGAGCAGAGTCTTACTCCCGATTGTTAGCTCGACATTTATTGCCCCCCGGGTCTTAGATGCATTACCTCCAAAGTCCTTAAGCATCATGTCAGTCTCAATCAGATCTCCTGGTCCCTTACCAAGTTTATGAAAAGTGGTGTAAGGCATGAGATTGACAGAAGCATCTCCGTCTACCAACATCTTGTTCATCGGCTTCCCATCAACAAAACCTTTCATATATAAAGCCTTTAAGTGTCGACGCTTGACTGGTTTATCAAATATTGCTTGTTGTACAACCGTCAACTATTTCTTCATACTCCAATTCACCAAAATCTGAATACACTTCTTGATCTACCGGAGCTCTAAATTCTGATGGCAACAGAAAAGCCATTTGGATATTAGCCGATGGTTGCTTTCTATCAGCTGTTTGCTTAGTATGCCACACTTGAGGTTTACTGGATGCCTGAGCCTGTTCCAGCTCTTTATTCCTTAGGTGTTGCACCCTTCTCTTCTGGCTTCTTATCAAACCTCCTAGACACCATTGGCCTTCCTGCCAAACATATTTTCTTTCGTTGCCTTCTTCTTCATAATCAGCGTAGTCTTGGTCAACAACTCGTTTTCCAAGCCGATTATGAACACTTCCATTTTTAAGTGCTGATCCATGTTATTATGATGATATACATCTTGAGCATGGATAGACCGGCGGTTGGTTTGAGATTGCCTAAACTCCCAATATTGATTGCTGCATTCTGGGTAGTCATGTCTGGTAGGCAACTTCAAACCTTTATTCCAGCAATGTCTGAAGAAAGGACAAATCCAATGTGATTCGGCTTATTTCCTTTCATACCTCTCTTCTTCCAGTTGACGCTGGTATGCTTGATCCTTTAACCAACGCTGATACTCCTTTTCCTTCTGTCGCTGCCACTTATTTAACAGAATCCGAGATGTAATTCGTGGCTTTGTCGCCCCATCTTTTGACGTTTCTCCCTGCTCATATCGGCTCTTTTGCTTATCGCGATGTCTCTTAATTTCCCTGTATTTGTCGGTCGATATTTGCATCTTGGGATCGACTGTTCTAACTTCTCTTCATTTGGTTGATGTTAGGACCTTAGTTTCTCCTTTGATCAGTCTAGCATCAACCATGTTTTGATCTCCTGGGAAAGGATTATCATCAACCTTTATTTTTCGAGGCGTATCAAATTTGAGCCTTCCTTGCTGAATAGCCCTCTGTATATGCTGCCGAAAAATTCTGCATTCATTAGTGGAATGAGAAGTAGCATTATGGAACTTGCAGAACTTCTTATTTTCCAACTGATCAGGGGGCAACATAACATGACCATTGGGCAACTTGATCTGCCCCTTCTCAAGCAAGAAATCGAAGAGCTTGTCTGATTTAGTGACATCAAAGTCATAGCTCTCCTCAACTCCTCTTCCCCAAGGATTTGGCACCATTACTATTTTCTTGCCCCAATTCCATTCGGCCGCAGCAACCTCTTCTTCTTCATCTTCATAACCATCATCGATTGAGTATGGATTGTAAGCTTCAGCCACTGTGGTACTCTTCTAAAATCCGGTATCTCTGCGCCTACTCTGAAATTGGCTATTGAGCGCTGCCACTCATTGAGCCAATTGACCCAAGTTATCAAATTCTTGTCCTAGCAGTTTCTCTTTCCACATTGGCAGCATTCCTTGAATGGCTAAAGCAGCTAGTTGATCATCAGCCAAGTTTAAGGAGAAGCACAAGTTTCTAGTTTCTTGGAACCTCTGAAGAAACTTAGTGCCCGATTCATTAGTCTTCTGCCTTATAGTTGTCAGATCGGTAATCTTCTTTTCTCTAGTCCTAGTGTAAAAATATGTATGAAACTTCTTCTCTAGGTCAGCCCAATTGGCGATGGAATCGACTGGCAGTGATGAAAACCAAGTGAAGGCTGACCCTAACAGGGACAAGGAGAAGAAATGAACTCGATGGGCATCCTCAACTGATGCCTCGCCCAACTGCATAAGATACCGACTGACATGTTCTATCGTGCTTATACTGTCTTGGCCAGTGAACTTAACGAACTTTGGGAGTCTATAATTTGTGGGAAGAGTGACCAAATCATACCATTCTGGATATGGGCGTTTGTACGAGAAGGTCAGCCCTTTTGGCTTCAGACCAAACTGATTCTTCATCATCTCGGTCACCTTTAGTAACAACTCGTCAGCTTGTGGATTTGGATTTCTCTGCACCTGCTGACCCATCTGTGAATTGAAATCCCGTGTGCCTTGATACCCTGGATTCGAAATCATGTGAAGGGTGTTATAATCTGTTCCATAGTGATATCCTTGTGGGATCTCTATCTGATAGGTCCTTTGCTGGCTTGCTGCTTGAAGTCTCTGATTGTAGACATGAGGATCTATATCTCTACAGATCCTTTGAATTGATAGTGCTATTTTTTGAGCCGACGATGGTATGTGGCCTGATGTGCCAAAATTGATCACCTGGTTTTGACCTTGCCCCGCCGGCTGTTGCACATGCTATACTAGCGGTCTAGGATTATATTGTATCTGATTCGTAGTAGTTCCTTGAGCTTGTTCTGATGAACCCTAAACTGCCTGGACATCATTATTACCAACTGGTGCTGCTTCTTGATGGCTGGTACTGACTTGATTAGTCCCCTGGGTTGACGGACCTGAAATGTTGTAATAAGCTGGCCCACCTTGACCAACTAGAAACCCAGAATTGCCTCTTTCATGGCGTTGTGGAATGTGTCCAAGAAAGCTTCATTACGGCTTGATATGGCATCACGAACAGATTTGTCTGCAACTTCCATAAAGAAACGCCTAACTTCAGCTTCAACTGTATCTGTCTACCCATGTAATAGAACTCTTGCTAGTGGAAATTTCTAAACAATTGTGTTGTCACGTGTTTTGGTGTAGGACAACAAACATTTGCTCTGAAATTCTTCTATAGCTTTGTCGATGACATCTTTATCTCCATCAGGTAGATCTTCATAATGTACTATAAGGATGTCGTTGTTGTTGTGAACCGCCATGAGGATTGTGGGGTCCCACCGAGCATGCCAGAAATGTGTGTCGACACAGAAATTTTGTCCCGTGCCGAGGGCACACGAGCAAGCTGGAAGGGTCTGCTCGATGAAGCTGAAGATCCGCCTAGCTTCAGCACAGGGATGGTCGATCCTGCGCACACCTCCCAAGACATGCCAGTCAATTTGACCCTACAATTGACAAGGAGAGAAAGTTTATCAGTAATTTTGGGCGAAACGTGCTGGTGTTGCCAGACAGTACCGAATGTGCGGCTCTGAGAGCCGATATGAAAGGAGATCAACTAAATCGTCGATTCTAGCATATTCATAAGAATAAATCAGTTAAAGCTCATGGGGTTGTGTAAGAAGAATCGGTTATCTTTCAGGATGAATATCATTATTTAGACAAATATCGATCAAGGGCAAAAAGATGTCAACAATGATTAAACTATGCTAAGCCAATGACTGCGAGTAACCGAACCCCTTTTATGTAAAAGAAACAGTTCATCACCATTCAACTATTTAATAAAGACAAATCTAATGAACATATTAGATCTCATCTATCGCTATGACCAGTGGGGCATGAGGCAGAATCATGCAGGCCGTAATACAATAATAAGATCATGGGGCTAACACATATTTCAACCTATCCCTACTTCAATGATCTCGTAATGTGAACTGTTCGTGAAAGCGCTCGATATCGGCTAAAATAGCCGATTTAGGCATAGCGCACAGTTAAGGTCATGCCCTCTCAGGAATAGATCTACCAAATAACGATCCCCACTCCACGGTGCTAACAGTGGGGTGTGAGGTAGAATCACACAGGCCATGATAACGGGCCATTGAACAATTTTTGCTAGCCAATAGGTCTACTCAAGATCAGACATGCCTTAACCACACGCTATGCACGATCAAGATTGATATAAAACAGTTGATAAAACATAACTCATCGTTTAAAGTGAAGATTAGATCAGTTTAGATTAACAAACAATGGGTTAAACAAGATATAAGGCCGATCTAGATCAATCCATATCGAGCGAAGTGATATTGCTATAATTAAATAAACAATGGAAGCAATAAGCAATATCGGTAACTTAATGAATCTATCCGAAGGAACGCCACCCTTAGATAGAGCCGATAACTTGACCTTAATCTAGTTCGAGCAGTGGAGGTTGACCGGATCTATGCAACCATACTTGAACTAGATAAGAGTCAATAACTAGCATATACCAGAGTCGCAGTGGAGGTCGACCGGATCGATGCAGCCGTATGAACAGAAGTATAAGCCATGACGGGCTTACAGACAAGCAGTGGAGGTCGACCGAATCGATGCAGCCATACTTGTTGAAGAACTTGCCAAGATCTACTCTACTCCTACTCCTAAGGGGTGGCCGGAGCCCAAAAAAGTAAATAACTTGTATTGGATTGATTGTGTCTTTTACAATAGCTGGGCTTTGATATTTATACTCGGGACCTGCGCATGACTCCTAAGCAGGACTCATCACAATCTTGGACCCTAGAGAAAACATTCCTAATTTAAGATAACTTGGACTCTAATCTTTCCCTTTTTGTAGAGTCCAACATGTCTTGTCCCAGCGCCGATCGTAGCCTTTGTCGTTATCCGCTGGCGCTATCTAAAGAAAGCCGATTCTAGTTTTGCATTCGAATCAGCTGATACCGACCTGCACGCGATTGATTCCTTGATGACATGATCTTGGGAGCTTTTAAGTCCCTGCGACTCTTCTTCCAAATTTTGGTGTAAACAGATACAAACCTCCAAAAAATGAGTACCCGAAACTGAGTTTAGACTTAGAACATTTAGGCATTGGCAAAGGAATTCAGTGCTATTAGCTGTTTTTGAAACTACCTTTGAATGTCCAAACGTGCTCCAAAAGTGATGAGACTTATTTTGTTGTTTCCTCCACACAGTGTCTCATATTAAGGAATTAAATTGAGCTACCATATGAATTTAGAAGATAAAAATGTCATAGCATGTCAACTCGCTATTACCGATCAGGGACTTGGAAAGATTTCTGAGAGGCCAAAATAGCTCTACATTCAAAATTGACACTTAGAAGTTGAATCAGGTCTTGGTCCAAAAATAAAGTTTGTAGCACTCCACTTTGACTTCAACTTTTATTTAAGGTCAAACTTCATAACTTGTTTCCACACTGTTATTTGACCTTGGTCAAAGCAGCATCACGATAAACCCTAAATTACAGTTTTAGACCGATTGAGGCATTTTCTTGGCATTTGCTCAACACGAACCCTTCATAACTTTTGTTCATGAGTTTAAGTAGAGTTATTTGAGAAAGGTTGCAAGGTTTGGTTGCCACCACATGTTCTCACTCACATAATAGTGCAATTCAAGCAAGGATATAACTTATCATTCCATGTGACTTCTTGATTCCAAACTTCATGAAACTTTTTCACTGGTCAAGATGGATGCATGTTGATGTAATGTACATGAAATACACATGTTTAACATTACTCAAGCATACATTTGAAAAGGGTCAACATGTAAGCAATGGTGTGTTGTCCCAATTTAAGTTGGGCTCATTTTCATAGGTTTGACCTCAATACCTTCATCATTACTTCCAGATTATGAACTAGAGATCATAATCATTGCTTGACATATCCTACTTAAGTCCAATTTCGCTGCTTAACTCATGACTAACACCCGGGGTGTTACAACCCTCCCCCTTACGAGAATCTTGTCCTGAGATTCGGTGCGAAAGACTTTTAAGGGAAGAGAAGCATGTCATCCATTTTCCAACATCAGTGATAGCAATAGGCCACTTAGCTTCGAGCATCAGAGAGGCTAATTTGGTCAAGACAACTTTCTGATATTTGCTCTTCATAGTAAATTTTGTCTGAAGAATTTCTTTCATTGACTTCCATGAAGCATTGTTACTTTGGGAGGAATCCAAGACAGCACAGCACTTCATTCTCGGGATACGAAGAGTACTATGAAGCATAAACTAACTACCCATAATATCTATTTCCCTAGTGAATATAGCATGGACCATGTGAACTTTGCACTAGACTTCAAGCTTTTGAAAAGCTACTCATTACAATGGTTCCATGTTCGTTCACAAAGTTCAAAAAGTAGTCCTCTACCAAAGTAGCTTGAATACAACTTTCCATAAGGGATGAGATCATAGATGGGGTAAACATCCTCTGAGGCTGTGAGAAACCGACTAACCAACAGACAATGTCTATGCCGGTCCTAATTGTTCAATCACTTAGATGCTAGCCGATGGAAAACTACATAATGTTCCATGTTTGTAGTTCTCTTTTTGTCTAATGATAACACTGTATTATCTGAGTCCATTGAGTGAGCGGTGAATGTGATAGCTGACTCTGTTGACTCAGTGTTTTCAAGCGGCAATAGTTATCTGGGTTGAATCTGATGCAACCTCTTGGGTAAAAACACATGGAAGGTACCAAAGGACAAGTCTGCCTTAGAAATCCTTGCTGAAGAAGGATGATAGCGAGGTCTAGAGGTGTAACAAACCGAGTTTTTGGAGAAGCCAAAAATACGAACTTTTTAAAAAATTTCCTGCAATGTGTAAAGCATGTAGATGCTAGGGCAAACTAAGAACAATTTATACATAAATTGTTGCATGCATATAGAATTACTTGTAGGAGGTTGCCGGAGTTCTTTTGTTGGTTTAGTGTTTTGTGTTGGAGAGCACAAGTCCATGGCAAATCCTGTTGACTCCTTCTGGAATCTCTCATGAACCCCTTGACCCAATTTCTATAATCAACCAACTATCTTTATAAACTCAATGCCCGTAAATTTCCAACCCTTGACTGGACCCCACATAGAAGCCCTTGGTTTATTTAATAGAAATAGAAAGGAATAGAGCAGGAAGGAGAAAGAGGAAATGGCCAAACCAGCCCAAGCAGCAGAGTCAGCCCAGCTCGCCTCCTCAGCCCATGACCACCTCACCTTCTAGCTGGCCTCTTCCACTTGCGCTGGAGGCCCAACCCATCACCCCTTCTCTTGGCCCAACTGGCGCAGCAGCCTAGCCTAGCCCGGCTCCTCCCCTTTGGCCCGTTCATGCGCGCACAGCCAAACAGGCCCAGCTGCCCCCAGCAAGCTGTAGAAGCCCAACCAAGCCCCCTCTCCTTGCCCCGCTGGCCCATCTTGCACCCCACAGGTCCAGCTCACAAGCCACGCGGCCCACCGGTGCCTTGGCCCAGCCTTGCCTCTAGGCGCCCCTTGCCAACCCTAGACGAGAGCAGACGCTCCCAGGTGTCGCCGCCGCTCAGCGCCCCTACACCCGCGCCCCGACCGCGCCCTTGGCACAGGTGCCCATGATTCACGCCGCGTATCCCTCTCCCTGGCACGGACGTCGAGGATGGACGGCACCTCCTAGAAGCCCTAGCTGGCGTGCTATAAAGACCCCGACGCCACCTCGCTCTGGAGCTCCTTCCAGCCGCCGTGACCGCTTCTTCCCGTCTCCTCTCTGCCTCCATTCCCAGTGCCGGAATGCCATGGCCGGGATGCCTTGGCGCCACGGCACCGCCGCAGAGCTCTGGGTCTACACCGAGCCCCGCCGTTCTTTGCCACCGTGCTGCGAGCACAATCACCGAGCGACCTCGCCATCATGCCTGTAATGCCAGACGTGTCATCAAGCCGCGTGACCACAGAAACTCCATGGCCTCGCCAAGCCACGTCGCACGGAGACCTCGCAGCCATGGATCCGCGTCAAGCCCCGGCGTCGACACCATGTCGAGCCGCCATCCACCTCGTCTACATCACGGCCTTCACAAGCGGACGGTGAGCCTCCTCTTACCCAAGGTCCTGCCTTTAGCTACCATCGTCACTGACAGGCCTTCGCGTCGCTAAACCTAGCGCCTTTGGTGCAGGAACAACCTTCTAGAGCCACCTCACCACGAAGCCCCCGACCGCGGTGCCTGAGATCCGATGCCACGCCATGCGACGTCTCGCACTAGGAGGTAGCTGAGCATAGCTCCCACTGCGTTGCCGCTCGGGCTCTCCCCAAGGATGGTGACGCGGCCATCTCCCTTTACTAGAGTGAGCCACGACTTCCTGCATAGCGAGAAGCCATGCGACGTCGGTCGCGTCGTCAAGCCGCAGCGCGCCCACGCCTGCTCGTCCTACCGCGGTTCTACACAGGGCCGCATGGCCGCGACAACATCACGGCCTTTGCCCCCGTGAAACCACTGGTGACCCCTTCCTCACCAAAGGCGTCTCCTTTCTCGTGATAGCGTTGTTACCCCACGCCTGACCTGCCCCAGCCCTCGACGTCGGCAAGTTGCTTCTGCCGTCTTCTAGCAACCTGCGCCGAGGAACATCGAGCCACCCTAGAATGCCTTCACCTTGAGCCCAGCCACCACCTTGCCACAAGCCTAGGCATGGCCTCATCGGGACACCATGACATCGCAGCCACGATCGAAAATGCCACCACCTTGACGCCATCTGTGTGGCAGAACCTCCTAAGGAATCAGGCCCATGTGCACCCATCGATGTCTCAACAGACCTCGGATAGCGTACATGAGTTCCCAACGACTTAACAAGTCTGTCGGGTGTCCTCGGGAAACCTGAATCATTCACGTTTCAAACAGGATCCCAATCACAGTCATTGCAGATTACAACATTTTTCAATATACATACCAGAGATAATAAAGCGGAAGACTTAAGTTTAATATTACAAACCAGTTGTTTCAAACATACATAACCATAAGTGTCATACAACCATAGTAGCGGGATAATATGACATTAACATTATTTATTTCACACAAACTAGTGCCTTGTCCAAAGGCCATTCATCATTCCTCATCGTCATCGACTTCATACACTGACATGCAGCAGGGACCAAAACAAGCCTGCGCATGTGACTCACCTGCAACAAGGGTTAACAAACCCTGAGTACAAAAGTACTCAACAAGACTGACCCGACGAAAAAGGGATGAAGGACTTTAGAGATGCAGGTGTTTTGGACAAGGTAAAGATGTAGCAAGATTCAAAAGTTCTTTGCCAAAAGCTAACTATTCTTGATCCTACTTTCTAGTTTTTACCTCTAAGTCCTTTTAGTTCATTATCTCAAACTAAGTGTTCATGTCTCATATTCCAATCCTTCTCATTCCATTCTTTTTCTCATGTTTTAGTAATTCACCAGTCCTGCATTGCTTCGGTAATGAATCGAGTCTCCATATCCGCGGAGCACCGGCAATTCGAATTGATTCAAGTCCTAGCTGGGGATTCCTTATCACACGACATATGTAGAACTTAATCTTGCATATATCAACCTCGCTACCGGATCCTCCCGTACTAAGCCGTCTCCACGCCACCCGAGAGCACAGCACACCTCAAATCCGGCCACATTCAAGCCACGAGGGTACACGCTACTCCTGCCATCTCACCACTCCCAGTGTGTGGGCATTCGTCTTAGTATCGGATTAGCCAAAGTAGGCTTACCAGAGTATGTGACCAGTACTACAAAGTGTCTCGTTCAAAAGATCCATAATGAGTGGCCTTTAAGCGACATAGTCGGCAACATTACCCAACATTCAAGATAAGTCACCCGACTAGTCTCTAGTTCATTCTATCTTCTTTCTTTCTTTGGCCAGTATGCCATCTTTTATTGTATCAAAACTTTTACTTTGAAAGCCTACCACAAAGCATACTAAGCAATTCTACGCCTTTGTAAATGAAATCATCTTCAAGGATGGTAAACAATTAACAAGGTAGGCAATGCATCAAATAGGTAACATTTGAATTAATCAACTTAATGCAATAAGTAACATAGGTGATAAACTTTTCAACGTAAACAAGGTAATGGTTTAATGCATAAACCGGGGCTTGCCTTCGTTGACGATCTCAGGTTTCGGATCAGTACCACAATTACCAAATCTCGCGACAACCGGGGATTCTTCCAGTACTTGCTCAACTAGAATCGTTTCACTCTCGGGTTCTACACGAAATGATAACATATGCTTTAACATGATGATAATGTAAACATGATGCTTTCATGGTACATGAAATGTAACAACACCCCGAATACGATTTTCCTTCACGGTACAGTTGCAATCCAACAAAACCAACTTGCAATTCTACCAGCAAGAACCACACATGTGACTTGACCAAACTGATCTTGAAACCCTACTGGTCACACAACCTGACCCAAACAAAAATTAAACTCTAACCCTAACAATTAGGGTTGCTTTTATTAAATTTTTAATTAATTTAAAATAAGCCCAAAAATAAACTTGTCCCAAATGACCTCAAAATTTTATGTAAGCTTCCTCATAACAAATTAGTGTACCAAAATAAATTTCATAATTTTTGGAGCTATACAGTGGCCTACAAAAATCATGGAAATTGCATTTATTAATTAATGGACTGAATATTTGAACATTTAAAAATTTATTCAAATTTCAAGTTTCCAATTTTTAAACCATACTAGAGCATGTACAGAAGCTACACAAAATTTTTCAGAATTTTTGGAGCTATGATTATTTTCCTACAAATTTCCAAAGATTCAGCACTATTCAAAATCAGAAAATAACAAAAGTCAATATTCTCTCTCTTGCTCTCTATGACAGTCGGCCCCCACATGCCATCCCTAACCTCAGGCTTTGACCGTGGCCTCGACGGCGCTGACCGATGCTAGCTCACCGACGGTGAGCTCAACTGCGACGACCACGGTACCTAAACACTCACAAAGACTAGCCGCATCGATCTATGGGATTTCAGAGGTGGATTACGACACGGAACTAGGCTCACGCAGTCCATGGCGGACGTGGTTCCACGGCAGCGTTACGCCAGCGAAACAAGGCCGATTGAGATCAAACAAAAGGCTCAGAAAGGATCAGCAGCTCACCCCGGACGTGATGAAGCAAAGAACGAGACCGGAGAAACTACGGTGACGCGGGTCGACGGTGACAGTGCTCACGGTGGAGAAGACTTCGTCGGCGACGTAGTTCCGGTGGCTACAGTGGCCAAAATGACCAAGCAAGAGCGAAATAAGGACCACAGCATCAAGACGAAGCTATAGAACCTACAAACAAGGACAACGGCTCACCAGATGATGCTAGCCACGGTGAACCGGAGCTTCGGTCGAGATCGCTGGCCGCGAGGAAGAAGAGTCGCAAGCGGAGGTTCTCGGTGATCCCAGACAACCACAGTGGTTGGGATGGGTTCAAAAGGATGAGACAGAGTTGTAACACTGCTTTTCTGAGGCTGGTTTGGGCTGAGGAAGCGAGGGGAACTCGCCGGAGTTAAGGCGGCGACGTCGGGAAACAGAGCAGGGAAAGAAAAGGCGACGACGGCGTTCCGGGCTTTATAGCGCGTCCAGGAGCACGTGGAATCGACACGCAGCGTGCATGCAGTGCCAGCGCGAAGCCAAGGGCGGCCGAGGGCGAGCCTGGAAGGCCGGAGAAGGTACGTCGGCGGTGGGGCGGTGATCGTGACACTGTTCATGAGAATTACAGAATTGACACTGAGTTTAATTTGCAAATTACTCACAAATATTCTAAAGAAGTTGAAAATCTCCAAAAATGGAAGTTGCTCAACTTTTCAAGCTCTACAACTTTGCTTCAAGGAACATTTTCAAATTCTGCCTCCATTTTGAAATTTGAATTTGGGGTGCATTTGAGTATTTGAATCATTTCAAAATTCCTCCAAATTTTATATGTAAACTTTGAAAACTTTGAATACCAAAGTTGATCCTTATAAAATAAGCTCCAACTTTGCTTTTTGTCACAACCCCAAATTCCAAATGGATTTTGAAATATCCAAAAGGGGCAAAAAGGACTTTTATAATTTAAAGTTGAATTCAAATTTGATTTGTTTTCCTTTTGTCTTAAATTTGAATTTTGACCAGTAACATGGCCCATTAGGGTTATTTGAGTTAAATGACACATGGTATCACATGATCACATGAAATTTGACCCTTGTGGTCATGATCTTTGTTTAACGTTTTGAATCACATTGCATCACATAAAATAACAACTTATGAAACAAATCTTATTTAGTGAATGCATTCTAAATTTTCTTCTTTATGAATGCTTTGCAATGCATATGATGACATGTCAATTTTTAGTTCTGGGTCCAAACACCAGAGGTGTTACAACCCTTCCCCCTTAAAGAAATCTCGTCCCGAGATTTAAAACTTAAGACTAAGTAATGGGAAAGGAAATGTGTCAAGCTAACACATCATAACTTTATTCAAAAGACTAGTGAGGGGGTTTTCCATTCTTTTGACAAAAGAAACAAGTTACAATATAGACGAGGTATTGCAACTAGAGAGAAGCAAAGAAGTCAGGAAAGTTTTCTTCTAAGTAATCCTCAGACTCCCAAGTAGCTTCTTCTTCAGTGTGCTGGTTCCATTGTACTTTGTAGAACTTGATTGTACGCCTTCGAGTGACTCGATCCTTCTGATCTAAGACTCTAATGGGGTACTCGGCATAAGTCAAATCAGGTGCTAGTTCTACATCACCAAAGTCAATCACTTGGTCAGGTACTTGAAGACACTTCTTCAACTGGGATACATGGAAGATATCATGCACAGCTGACATGTGATCTGGTAGCTTAACGCGATAGGCGACTGGTCCACATCTTTGTTGGATTTGAAATGGACCGACATAACGGGGCGCCAATTTTCCCCGAATCCCAAAACGATGAACTCCTTTCATTGGTGATACCTTGAGGTAGACATGATCTCCCACTATGAATTCTAGAGGTCGCCTCCTCTTATCAGCATAGCTTTTCTATCGGGATTGAGCTACCTTCATATTAGCTTGTATGAGTTTAACCTTCTCTTCTGCTTCCTTGACCACATCCGGTCCAAAGAACCAACGTTCTCCAACATCTGACCAATGTAAAGGTGTCTGGCATCTACGACCATACAATGCTTCAAATGGTGCCATTTTAATACTCTCTTGATAGCTATTGTTATATGAGAATTCAGCTAAGGGAAGGCATTCATTCCATATAGCACCATAGGAGAGAACACATGCTCTTAACATATCTTCAAGAATTTGATTTACCCTTTCCGTCTGTCCATCTATTTGCGGATGATAAGCAGAACTACGGATAAGTTTAGTTCCCAAAGACTCATGTAGACTTTTCCAAAACTTGGATATAAACAATGACCCTCTGTCAGAGACAATGGTCTCGGGTGCCCCATGCAGACTGAAGATTCTATCCAGATAAAGCTTTGCATACTGCTCCGCTCGATATTTATCTCTGACTGGTAAGAAATGAGCTATCTTGGTTAGGCGATCAACAATAACCCATATTGAATTGTAGCCTGCAGATGTCCTAGGCAACCCTACTATGAAGTCCATATAGATATCTTCCCACTTCCAAGATGGAACTGGCAAGGAATATAATGGACATGCAGTCTTCATGTGAATCGCTTTGACTCTCCGACAAGTATCACATTTGGCCACCTATTGAGCTATTTCTATTTTCATTTTGGTCCACCAATATCTCGTTCTCAGATCATGATACATTTTGTTGCTACCTGGATGAATGGAGTATCTTGTAGAATGAGCTTCATCAAGAATCTGCTTTCGCAGCTCCAGATGTTTGGGTACTATCAATCTATCTTTGAACCATACGACATCTGATTCATCAATCTTGAAACATGTTGATCTTCTAGATCTGACTTTATCCTTGATATGGGCTATGCCCTTACTTTTCTGTTGAGCAGCAATGATCTGATCTTTGATAGTGGACTCAACTGTAATATTGGACAGGGAACCTTGTTCTATGATTTGTAAATTCAAATGCTCCATCTCTTGACACAATGTTCGTTGCATAGGTTTCATAGTCAGACAATGGTAATGACTCTTGCGACTCAGGGCATCGGCAACCACATTAGCCTTGCCCGGATGATAATACACTTCTAAGTCATAATCTTTGATAAGTTCTAACCATCTTCTTTGCCTCATATTCAACTCTGACTGAGTAAAGATATATTTCAAACTTTTGTGATCCGTATAGATATGACATATATTGCCCAATAAATAATGTCGCCAAATCTTGAGTGCATGAACAACAGCGGCTAATTCAAGATCATGGGTGGGATAATGTTCTTCATGCTTCTTGAGTTGTCTAGAAGCATATGCTATGACTCTGCCTTCTTGCATAAGAACACAGCCAATACCAATTCCAGATGCATCACAATAGATATCAAATGGCCTCTCGATATCAGGTTGTGCTAATACTGGTGCAGTTGTCAGCAACTTCTTCAATGTCTGAAAGGCCTCCTCACATCCAGTTGACCATACAAACTTAGTTTGATTTTTTAGCAGTCCAGTAATTGGCTTCGCAGTTCTGGAGAAGTCAGGGATGAACCGACGGTAATAACCTGCCAACCCCAGAAAACTACGAACTTGATGAACAGTGGTAGGTGCTTTCCAGTTAAGGACTTCTTCTACCTTGCTTGGATCAACAGCTATACCTTCAGCAGATAACACATGACCTAGAAATTGTACTTCCTCTAACCAGAATTCACATTTGCTGAATTTGGCATATAATTGGTGATCTCTTAATCGTTGTAGAACAATGCGGAGATGTTCCGCATGTTCTTCTTTGCTCTTAGAATAGATAAGAATGTCATCAATGAATACCACTACAAACTTATCCAACTCAAGCATGAAAACTGAGTTCATCAGGTACATGAAATGAGCTGGGGCATTGGTCAGCCCAAAGACATGACTAAATACTCATATAGACCATATCGGGTAGTAAACGCTGTCTTCGGCACATCTTCTCGTCTGATCTTAATCTGGTGATAGCCTGATCTCAAGTCTATCTTCGAGAACATCTTAGCTCCCGCAAGTTGATCAAAAAGCAAATCAATTCAGGGTAAGGGGTATTTGTTCTTTATGGTGACTTCATTTAATGGCCGATAGTCCACACATAACCTTAAGGTTTGGTCCTTCTTCACGAAGATAGCAGGGCATCCCCAAGGTGATGAACTGGGTTGAATGAAACCCTTGTCTAACAACTCTTGTAGTTGCATTTTTAATTCTGCTAGTTCTTTGGGTGGCATCCTATATGCTCTTCTAGACACAGGTGTCGTTTCTGGTTTCAGGTCAATTCTAAACTCCACATCTTGGTCTGGTGGCAGTCCAGGAAGATCATTGGGAAAAACATCCATAAATTCACATACCACATGAATGTTCTTGGCTTCTTCAATCGTAGTTGCACAGACTGTTCCAACTGTACTCTTAGGAAAGGGAAGTTGGATGAGAAGTTGGGTTTTGCTGCCAGGTACATTTACTCTTATGGATCTACGCAGGACATCTATGACAGCCCCGTGTTGAGTTAACCAGTTCATACCAAGGATCACATCTATATCTTGATCCTTTAATATCAGCATGCTGGTAGGGAACTCATGTCCTCCCAAATCAATAGGTACATGCTGAACTATCTCCCTTGTACAGAGTCATCCCCCTGGCGACTGTATATGATATGGTTCTTTTGTTTCCCCAATAGTTATCCCATGCTTCACAACAAATGTACGATTGATGAAAGTATGGGATGCATCGGAATCAAATAAGGTAATTGCAGGGTGCTTAGCAACGGGAAACATACCAATCATTATTAGTTCTCCTTCTGTAATAGATTTCACCTGAGTATAGAAGACTCTTCCAGATTTCTTCTCAGCCTGACCTTTCTGACTATTCTGAGCATTGCCCTTGTACTGATTCTGAGCTTGAGTAACAGGGGCTTTGGGTGCATCAGGATTGTTCTTCCTAGGATATGGACATTCTCGGGAAAAGTGTCCGGGTTTACCACAATTATAGCATGGATAATTGTGATTCTGGGGAGTAGCATTGCGGTTTGCATTATTTGTATTGTTTTGCTGCTACGGCTCTTGATAAGTATAAGGCGTATTAGTTGCAGGGCGAATAAAGATTTGCTGCCTGCTTTGGCTTTGTTGTGGGCAGAATGGTGCACGGCCATGATTCTGAGGATGGTAGATCACCTTTTGACGCTTTCCACTCGACGATCCGGAAGCAAATGCCCTCTTTTTCTTCGCCTCCTTGTGTCAGCGGTAATTCTCCTCTGAAGTGATAGCAATGTTGATAGTCTCATGATAAGTTGCATTGCCACATATTGCCATCATGGTCTGAAGTTTGGTGTTCAGGCCTCTCATGAAATGATTCTTCTTCTTCCTATCAGTATTCACATACTCTATAGCATACTGCGACAGGTGATTGAAACACCCAACATAGTGCATCACCGGGTGCTCCCCTTGCTTAAGAGCCAGGAACTCTTCTAACTTTATGGTCATCACACCATCTGGAATATAGTGTGCCCTGAAGGCATCCTTAAACTCCATCCAGGTGATTTGGTGACTAGCGGGCTGTACAACTACCAAATTTGCCCACCAGGCACCAGCAGCTCCTCGGAGTTGCTATGTCGCAAACCTTGGTTTCTAAATCTCAGTACAGCGAATCAGCTCAAACTTTTGCTCCATTATTCGGAGCCAATCGTCAGCTTCTAAAGGCTCTTCTGCCTTAGAGAACACAGGCGGACGTGTGTCAGTAAAATCAATATAGGTTGTCTCATCATTTCCATTATTACGGCGGCCATGATTAGGGTGTGGTGCTTGTTGGTTCTGAGCCATTTCCCTTAACAACTTAGCATTCTCGGCCGTTGCATAGACGAGTGCAGTTATGGCATCTGCCATACTCGGAGGCATTGGTGGAGGATTTGGGACTTCATCATTGTCTTGCGAAGTACCAGCACCAGTTCGGGTGTTAATGCGAGGCATCTGTCAGAGAGACATGTTTATTTACATTATTATTTTGTTGAAAGCAGTTAAAAGGTTTCATGCTACAAAGGGTTTCTTATTTATGTTACATGTCTTGTATCCCACAAGACAACCCTGGATTACTAGGAAAGCAGTAAAGGAACTATTACTACTCTGAGCTTTCAGTCATCGGCATCCGTGCCCATATCGGACGAAACCTCATCTTCATCTGAGAAGTACACTAACTCCTCAGGATCCTCCTCCTCTTCATCATTCTCGACTTCTCCTGGATCTACTATCATTTCTTCATCTGTAACTTCACCATCCCCATGAGGAGGATGAAGTTCAGCGTACATCATGTGGACATTCTCATGAAGAATGGCATTGTCCATCTCCAGATCTTCTACGTAGAACTCCAACTCATGGATGCGTTCATTGGCCACATCCTCTCGTGTCCAGGCTTCATTCCTCAACTCGGTATTCTTGGTGATGTCCCTTTCCATTTCCGCCAGCTTCTCTTGATCTTTGGCATGAGCTCGACGAAGAGTGTTGAGCTCCTTGGTAAGGTTCTCAATGTTGGTGGGATTGCTTGAAGATTCTTCATCTCCTAGGGTCTTGGAACTTCCTCCACCAAGCTCATGGTTACGCGGTGCCAACTAGTGACGATGGACTCCATGAGGTCCAGTGGACTTGCGTGCGGTTATCTTGGTCTTTGCCATAGCCTGTAGAATTTAGGAGAGGACTATAAGGATAGCTTGAGGATAATGGAGGTTAGCAAGAATGGGATTGACATTACTTACCCAACCACTTTTAAGGGGAATTATTATGCAAGGTGCTCAAGCATGATACATGATTCGATCCTACGAATCTAAGTACAAAAGATTTATATAATCATAAGTACTAGATTTTTAATACATAGGACAAACCTAATCATATTATCCGCCACAAACTTTCAAATAAGATAAGATTGAGGCTAGATTAGAGGTAAGAAGAAAGAAATTTGAACTCAAAATATCTAGTTTCATTTCTTTGATTCAAATTAGTTTGAAGGTTTTCAAAAGCAACCTACAATGATCTTAGATAGGACCTGCTCTGATACCAGCTGTGGCAGAACCTCCTAAGGAATCGGGCCCATGTGCACCCATCGATGTCTCAACAGACCTCGGATAGTGTACACGAGTTCCCAACGACTTAACAGGTCAGTCGGGTGTCCTCGGGAAACCCGAATCATCCACGTTTCAAACAGGATCCCAATCACAGTCATTGTAGATTACAACATTTTTCAATATACATACCAGAGATAATAAAGCGGAAGACTTAAGTTTAATATTACAAACCAGTTGTTTCAAACTTACATAACCATAAGTGTCATACAACCATAGTAGCGGGATAATATTACATTAACATTATTTATTTCACACAAACTAGTGCCTTGTCCAAAGGCCATTCATCATTCCTCATCGTCATCGACTTCATACACTGACATGCAGCAGGGACCAAAACAAGCCTGCGCATGTGACTCACCTGCAACAAGGGTTAACAAACCCTGAGTACAAAAGTACTCAACAAGACTGACCCGACGAAAAAGGGATGAAGGACTTTAGAGATGCAGGTGTTTTGGACAAGGTAAAGATGTAACAAGATTCAAAAGTTCTTTGCCAAAAGCTTACTATTCTTGATCCTACTTTCTAGTTTTTACCTCTAAGTCCTTTTAGTTCATTATCTCAAACTAAGTGTTCATGTCTCATATTCCAATCCTTCTCATTCCATTCTTTTTCTCATGTTTTAGTAATTCACCAGTCCTGCATTGCTTCGGTAATGAATCGAGTCTCCATATCCACGGAGCATCGGCAATTTGAATTGATTCAAGTCCTAGCTGGGGATTCCTTAACACACGACATATGTAGAACTTAATCTTGCAAATATCAACCTCGCTACCGGATCCTCTCGTACTAAGCCGTCTCCACGCCACCCGAGAGCACAGCACACCTCAAATCCAGCCACATTCAAGCAACGAGGGTACACGCTACTCCTGCCATCTCACCACTCCCAGTGCGTGGGCATTCGTCTTAGTATCGGATTAGCCGAAGTAGGCTTATCGGAGTATGTGACCAGTACTACAAAGTGTCTCGTTCAAAAGATCCACAATGAGTGGCCTTTAAGCGACATAGTCGGCAACATTACCCAACATTCAAGATAAGTCACCCGACTAGTCTCTAGTTCATTCTATCTTCTTTCTTTCTTTGGCCAGTATGCCATCTTTGATTGTATCAAAACTTTTACTTTGAAAGCCTACCACAAAGCATACTAAGCAATTCTATGCCTTTGTAAATGAAATCATCTTCAAGGATGGTAAACAATTAACAAGGTAGGCAATGCATCAAATAGGTAACATTTGAATTAATCAACTTAATGCAATAAGTAACATAGGTGATAAACTTTTCAAAGTAATCAAGGTAATGGTTTAATGCATAAACCGGGGCTTGCCATCGTTGACGATCTCAGGTTCCGAATCAGTACCACAATTACCAAATCCCGCGACAACCGGGGATTCTTCCAGTACTTGCTCAACTAGAATCGTTTCACTCTCAGGTTCTACACGAAATGATAACATATGCTTTAACATGATGATAATGTAAACATGATGCTTTCACGGTACATGAAATGTAACAACACCCCGAATACGATTTTCCTTCACGGTACAGTTGCAATCCAACAAAACCAACTTGCAATTCTACCGGCAAGAACCACACATGTGACTTGACCAAACTGATCTTGAAACCCTACTGGTCACACAACCTGACCCAAACAAAAATTAAACCCTAACCCTAACAATTAGGGTTGCTTTTATTAAATTTTTAATTAATTTAAAATAAGCCCAAAAATAAACTTGTCCCAAATGACCTCAAAATTTTATGTAAGCTTCCTCATAACAAATTAGTGTACCAAAATAAATTTCATAATTTTTGGAGCTATACAGTGGCCTACAAAAATCATGGAAATTGCATTTATTAATTAATGGACTGAATATTTGAACATTTAAAAATTTATTCGAATTTCAAGTTTCCAATTTTTAAACCATACTAGAGCATGTACAGAAGCTACACAAAAATTTTCAGAATTTTTGGAGCTATGATTATTTTCCTACAAATTTCCAAAGATTCAGCACTATTCAAAATCGGAAAATAACAAAAGTCACTATTCTCTCTCTTGCTCTCACTGACAGCCGGCCCCCACATGTCATCCCTAACCTCGGGCTTTGACCGTGTCCTCGACGGCGCTGACCGACGCTAGCTCACCGACGGTGAGCTCAACTGCGACGACCATGGTACCTAAACACTCACAAAGACTAGCCGCGTCGATCTATGGGATTTCAGAGGTGGATTACGACACGGAACCAGGCTCACACCGTCCATGGCGGATGTGGTGCCACGGCAGCGTTACGCGGGCGAAACAAGGCCGGTTGAGATCAAACAAAAGGCTCAGAAAGGATCAGCAGCTCACCCCGGACGTGATGAAGCAAAGAACGAGACCGGAGACACTACGGTGACGCGGGTCGACGGTGACAGTGCTCACGGCGGAGAAGACTTCGTCGGCGACGTAGTTCCGACGACTGCAGTGGGCAAAATGACCAAGCAAGAGCGGAATAAGGACCACAGCATCAAGACGAAGCTATAGAACCTACAAACAAGGACAACGGCTCACCAGATGATGCTGGCCACGGTGAACCGGAGCTTCGGTCGAGATCGCCGGCCGTGAGGAAGAAGAGTCGCAAGCGGAGGTTCTCGGTGATCCCAGATAACCATAGTGGTTGGGATGGGTTCAGAAGGACGAGACAGAGTTGTAACACAGCTTTTCCGAGGCTGGTTTGGGCTGAGGAAGCGAGGGGAACTCGCCGGAGTTGAGGCGGCGACGTCGGGAAACAGAGCAGGGAAAGAAAAGGCGACGACGGCGTTCCGGGCTTTATAGCGCGTCCAGGAGCACGTGGAATCGACACGCAGCGTGCATGCAGTGCCAGCGCGAAGCCAAGGGCGGCCGAGGGCGAGCCTGGAAGGCCGGAGAAGGTACGTCGGCGGTGGGGCGGTGATCGTGACACTGTTCATGAGAATTACAGAATTGACACTGAGTTTAATTTGCAAGTTACTCACAAATATTCTAAAGAAGTTGAAAATCTCCAAAAATGAAAGTTGCTCAACTTTTCAAGCTCTACAACTTTGCTTCAAGGAACATTTTCAAATTCTGCCTCCATTTTGAAATTTGAATTTGGGGTGCATTTGAGTATTTGAATCATTTCAAAATTACTCCAAATTTTATATGTAAACTTTGAAAACTTTGAATACCAAAGTTGATCCTTATAAAATAATCTCCAACTTTGCTTTTTGTCACAACCCCAAATTCCAAATGGATTTTGAAATATCCAAAAGGGGCAAAAAGGACTTTTATAATTTAAAGTTGAATTCAAATTTGATTTGTTTTCCTTTTGTCTTAAATTTGAATTTTGACCAGTAACATGGCCCATTAGGGTTATTTGAGTCAAATGACACATGGTCTCACATGATCACATGAAATTTGACCCTTGTGGTAATGATCTTTGTTTAACGTTTTGAATCACATTGCATCACATAAAATAACAACTTATGAAACAAATCTTATTTAGTGAATGCATTCCAAATTTTCTTCTTTATGAATGCTTTGCAATGCATATGATGACATGTCAAGTTTTAGTTCTAGGTCAAAACACCAGAGGTGTTACAATCTGCCCACACCGAGCCCTTCCTACACCAGGCGGCCTGCCTCCATCAAGCCCACCGGTGAACTCCGAGTGCCCAAGCCCCCTATTTTTCGCATTGGTGGACTACCCATGCCTGTCCTGGCCTTGGTGCCGGCGTGCCTTCTTGTAGGGGTCACGATGCCACACTGAAGGCCACCGATGACCGTCGCTTGGCCAATCGCCATCACACACGCGAATAGCACACTCGCACGGGCACATCATGCACGGCGACACAGGGCCACCGCCGTTGGTCGCCCATGACTGCACACGCACGTGCCAGCTCCTTCGAGCTCTCGGCCAGGAGCACCGCACACCACTTGCCCATGTCGCTAGCACACTGCGCTGGCACCCACACTAGCCACTGCCATCGCCTAACAAGGCCCTGCCTTGCCTCGGCGCCACGCCGTCGGCGAACCTTGTCGTGGCCATGACCACGCCCGCGCACACACCACCTCGCCCTCACGTCCACGGCATGGCACTGCCATCGCGGCCTCACCATTGTGAGCTCACCCGACCCCTACACCTCCGTGACCCTAGACCTTGCCGCCACACTCGCGACCATGGCCACCGCTCGGACGCACGCACACACAAACCCAAAGCCCGACCTTGGCCATGCTGGCGCTCATGCACCAAGCAGTGTCATGGCGAGTCAAGCGCGCACAGTGTCCATGCCCTCAGGCTCTTCGGTCAAGCACCGCTAGGCACGGTCACGAGCTACTCACCCGAGCCATCCCTGCACCTTCCAGGCCTCGTGGTGTCGACAGCAAGCCACCGCAGCCGCTCAGCCTTGCCACGTGGCCACACGCACGGACACGCACACCAACGATGCCATGTGAGCCTTGGAGCACCACCGCCGGTCGCCCATGACCGCCATCACCTGCACTCATGCACACTTCACTTGAACTCACATAGCCTACGTCACTGCTTGACATGCCACACCGCCGACATCAGCTTGGCACGACCCTTGTTAAATGGCTATGGGTGTCACAACCGTGATGTACATGCGTGCTCTGAGGACACAACAGCCTAGCCATGGTAGTGACCAAACTCTCGAAGGACATCCACGATACTTAGGGCGCCCTCGCTAACCTATGCTGATCGACCCTCGCTTTCTCACTTGGGAGGCATGTATACAGCCGTGTTCTAGCTTCACTCGAACCCTACATGTGCACCACCATGACTCAGCCACAGCATGACCGAGTGAATCCCCATCCTATAGCTGTGTAACCTGCCTTCGGCTTAGAACATGGTAATACTAGGACCTACCTAAACCAAGCAAAGACATAGGTGGACCTCCACTTGTTGACCTCCTGGATACCCAATTCTAACTCAACACAGCATCAGCATATTCAACCCATGTAGTCATGAGAGTCCAAGTCACCACCAATCGTATGACCAGGCTGAACCAAATTCCACCATGGCACCCTAGCCATGACCTAAGCCACCTTGTGCCTATCATGTTCCCTAGCCATCCTTGAATTCACAGCCATCTCTAGAGGAGGACTCGCCAGACAAAGTTGACATAGCGTAAACTGAGCAGGCGGCGACGGAACGAAGGATCTATCCATCACCCAGCTATGGAATGTGCTACTCCATAGTCGTGTCGAGTTGTTGCATCTTTCAGTCATGTTTGGTTCTTATCGCTGGTTGTTGGTGTTGTTGCCTGTGTGCCGAGCCTTCGAGCCGGCTGAGGGATCGTACCTCGTTCGGACGTTACGATCGCGGGATCCGTCTCGCCATGACCGTGATGCCGAGTGTAACTCGACCCCTCGCTTTTTAGTTGACTTCATAGTACCACGAGTGTTAGCACCTGTCTTCGGCCCTAGAACATGGTTGTGATGGATTTGATGTCGATACTAACATCGATGCGGATAAAACCCGCACGCTTTGAGCCCTCCATGACCAAGTCCTATGGGAGATGACCTGAGAGATAACAATCATGGAATGATGGATGCCAACTCATTGGTGTAGCTTGTGGCTACGAGTTCGCCTCGCCATGACCATGGAGCTACGCCACTCTTTTGCTTTTACTTGCCTCTTCATGCTCAAACCCCCGTATGCTTGTACCTTGTATGACCATCGCATTTCTTTGATTCCCACGGTGACAACCGCACCGCTATGAATTAGAGAGATGTCTTAGTGCCAGTGCACCTAAGTCGGGTACCCTACGAGTGGTTTGCGCACTTGGTGTTTGTCGCTTCCTTCCAAAGCCCCGTCTTTTGTCGTGGCGCGAGTGTTGGAAGAAGTAGACCTTGTCCCTTGTTGTTCTTGCTCTGGTTGCACCGTTAGCCCGCTCTGTTTGATTCTGTCTTGCCCATGATGATTGGATCAAAGATTAGACTATCCCATTTGGGTTAGTGAAGCTATGGTCTATGTCATACCTCGGACCCGTGCGTGTCGACCCGATCGACCGTCTAAAACCATCTTTCCCAAAGATGTGTCTGAGAACATGACATGGATGTGCCTAGCTAATTCCCGCATCTTTTGCCATGTTGAGCGACCCTCTTCACGACTCCCGACGTTATTATGTCGTGTGGATCAAGGGGAACCATTGATGTCCAATCTCTTTGCGCTACCGCATTCTACCATAGCGGGCGAGCCAAAGTACGTTGGAGCCAAGTCACAATAGTGTTAATCGTTCTTGTATGCTACTCGTGTCCAATTGTGACTTGCGGGATAAGACCATAAGAGCCGAACCCCTTCGTTCTTCCTTCATTGGGCCCATCCCCCGATTCCCATCCTTTCCATGACGCCCGGATCGAAGGACGTGAGCCATGGTGTTGCTATGGATAAGCTTTGGCTTAAACTATCTATCCTAAAGCCATACTGGCTTGGCCATGACTTAAGCTTGTGCTTAGCAAACCACCACTTCTGATTCTTTGGCCTGAGGAAAGCGGACAACCGCCGAGAGGGCTAAGCCATGTATCTCTTATTGTCTCGATGGCGTTATTGGATTTCCTGTGTCTCATCATCTTTTTGAGTATTGAGTGCTCTCTTGCCTTACGTGTCGCTTCACGGAGTAGCTGACGATCGGACCAAGAGAACGTGGACGACAACAAGGACTGCGGAATGGAGTCAACATAGGAGGAGGAGACCCCGCTAATGGAACACCAACGAATGGAGAATTGTACCACTACTACCTCTACATCGCAGGTGTCATGGCAGCACCCTCTTTTAGAGAATCCTATTAGACATTGCATAATATCTAGAATTGCTAGCGCTTTATAATTATTCCTTTGCTAGTACTTTGATGCATGCTACTACCTGAGCCATTATTACCCTGATGCAACCCACTCTACCACGTCACCTTGCTTTGCACATTCGCTCGCTTAAATATGCTTACTTGCCCGCTTGCTTGCATATTACCCCACTATACTTAATATTAACTCCACTTCGCATTATATCGGGGATGTGATGCTGGTGGTGAACCCCCTGGGAATGGTTTGGCTATGGGTGCCAGACTTGGTGGTGTGTGAGCGTGCTGCTTGTGTCTTGGGTGCGTGGAGAGTGAGGGTTGTGTCGATCGAGCTGGAATAACGATGAGCCTGGGGCGAGTCTTGCCATGTGGTGCTACCTGGGCACTTAGATATGGAATACCTATGGTGGGTAAATGGTAATTGGAGGTGGCCTTGGGTGTGAACCTCAGAGAGGTGGAGCCCAGGGTGGAGGTGCTATGGTGGCACGTAAAATGGAAACCCTGATGAAGACATTCTGGCTTGGTCATCCCTAAGGACTTACTAGTACTCAGATTCACCGGGAATCCTTTACATCCCACTCGCCCTATATGGTGCAGGACGGTCGGACTACTCGGTAGAACGTTGCCACTACTGCTAGGCGAACGTGTGCAAGGAGGTACAGGGTGCACGGTTTTCCCCCACACCCTTCTAAGACTTTAGGAGGCCTTGTGGACTCGGCTTTTGACATCCGGAGGGCCCCGGCTCTGTCTACGACTCACAGTATCAACCATCCCAGACTAGACTTGGGATGTTTCAGGGCTGAGAGGTAGGGTGGCATCATTCTAGGCTAGCAAGCGACTGGAATTCTGCCTAGGAGATACATGACTCTGAGGATGGCTAATCTTGTGGGTATGTAAAACCTCTGCAGAGTGTATGGTTGATCGATGGATACATATGCCGACTTGTCGGCTATGGACCTTTCCTGGGTTTCGCTTAAACTAGATAGGAGATGAGTCCTTTTCTCCCTCTAGGGTTGGGGTATTTTCCGGTCGTGAGCCTTGGGGGTTGCGGGCCGTTGAGACAAGGCCGAGAGGGAGTCGACCTGTCGACCTGAGTGTGTGAGATGAGATAAGGTGTGGTGGTGTGGAGATTGTTTGGGATGGATGGTTGGTGGATGGATATGGATGGTGTGGTGGTGAATGTGTCAAAAATTGGATATTATTATTATAATACAATTGCTATTTACTTCTCATGCGCTAAGAATGCAAAACCACAGCCAAATATTAGGATCGCTAGATCCCCTGTTTATCTTTTCCACTAAAGCTCATCGGTGCTGACCATGGCCTGCACACATCTGGCGATGTGCAGATTTCCTGCTTCTCAGAGATGCTGACTTTAGAAGGATTAGGAGGTCTCGTGCGTACGCTCAAGTTTGGTTCGGAGATAGAATCTATGCTGCACTACGCCAACTCTGATGATGCCTGTGAAGGAGGAGTTTTCACTCGATAGTCTTCCGCTAGATTAACTCTGTAATAGGTGTGTTCTCCAGTGATGTAATATCTTGTATTTCTTGTAATCTTAAGATGTATGACTGTGACATCGACTGAAATATGATAATATGATGGAATCAGTTCTTGGTTTTATCATATTAAAATTCATTCTGTGGATTTTCCCTTCAAGGAAAATTGAGGATGTTTCAAGAGGACAACAAAGGTTGCAAGTATTCACTAATTGGAGAAACAATACACCACCAAGATTGAGTACAATTTTCCTTCATGGTGCTGTTGCACAGTAAGTTGGGTTGACTTACAGTGTAGCAAAACTAGCCTTGTTGGACTACTTTTGACATTGAAGCTTCCTTTCTAATGTCAATCAACAACTCATAATCATAATCTGAAACCTGTTGTTTGACACTTTTCAAATTGTTTTCGACTCGCAATGGCACAATTTGACTTGTAGAATACCTTGACTGCTCAAACATTGTGGATATGAGAGGGCACAAGCAAGGCACAAAGGGGTGCAAGGAGTCTTCTCTAGGGCATCTAAAGTATTATCTAACGGCAAAACATTGACCTTGTTGCTAATCTTGGCATCAATTACAAACAAAATGTTTCTAATGTGAGGGATGATAGCAGTCAACAGAGAAATCACAGATTCTGTACACCTTGGTTTTCAGTTCATATCTCACAAACTACTACTCCATTGTGCACAAATTTTGGTAGGCATTTAGATCCAAGAGTCCTCTAACTACTGACCCAAATCTAGCTCCAACGGACAGTGTTTGACTATCTAAATGAATCATCTACCAAAACTGCTCTGTTCTGAAATTTTAATAACCCGAACTAAGAAAACATCTCTCAAATCCGATGCTTTACTCAACCAATGCTCAAGCCAACTTCAGACATCGCAGTACCCCAAGCGAAGAATGAGCTCGCCAAGTTTTATGATGATCCAACCATGTTTGATCCTCTAATTACCGGCTTAAGGATAACCAGTTTGGTGCCATGAAATATGGACAGATTTCCTGTTCTTCTTTTTCTTTGCATCACACATTGTGGAGTGTGTTCTGCACTCTCTAACTCTTCATACAAAAGCAATAGTAGCTTTCTCACTGAGGATGGAGTCTAGGGTTTTTCCTTGCATGCCTCTTAGGAAACAACCTCAACCGTTGATTTAGACACCAACTCGATGATACACAAGCACTAGACTTGTGGGCTGTTTTTGTAGGGCACAATGCATACTACATGTAGAGGGGCAGTCCGGCAAAGCTAAGGGACCATTTCTAACTACCCTTCTGTGCTTCTTCCAATATAGTCCTGAACAAATCCTTTGATAGCACCATATACATAACGATGCTGACCAAAACTAGGGACGTGCTTTCTCTAGCTCTTTACTTAGCAGTTACAGCATTTTGCACTATCTATGTGATGGTTCAAGATGGAATTGACTTGATCACAGTGGCTTTGGAAGATAGAGTGCCACTCAGGCCGTTGACTAGTTGATCAACTCCTTGTTGGTCATTGTTCTATGAGACATAGCCTTCATAGCTATCGAAGAGTCATTACCTAGCTGGAGATTAACCTTCCTACTGTTAACTAATTAGTTGTCTCTCCACACTTAAAAAGTTCCAAAATTTCCTTTTTGATGGCAACAATTGTAGTGGATGCGCAAACAAACAGTCGCCATGGAAGTCAGCCGAGAAGGGGTGACATCGAAGAAGGTTGGTTTTTGTCTGCATGATCCTTATGCACCTTAAGATTGAGAACTTGGACAGGAAGCTCATGAGTACCAGGTGACCTATTACATGACATAATGTCCTGGTCCATTTATCATCCGACTAATAATTTGTCCATCTTTAAGTGTTGTATACATTTCTGATCCAACGGGGATGACATAAGTTGTCACTAGATGACCGACGTGATTACAGGGGTAGTCATGCAGTGTCACTTGTCTACCAGCTCTTGCAATCTGCTAATGTGTATGTCAATGATCTTTTCTTCTAGGTTATCCTTTTTGCAACTTCAGAAGGAAACTCTACTACTTTTGGTCTGATATAGGGATCTTCCAATTAGATATGGAGGGATAACCAAGGAAGAGCTCACATGAAAATAACACATCGGTGTAGTTCTGCAATGGATCATGACTAGAAACCTCGATACCAGCGTGCGCGAGTAGCACAGCCTTGTGTCGGCCACCCACAGGAGGCTCTCGGTTTCATCACGGCACCATTAGTTGCTACTCATAACATCATTACCGATCACACAACCAAAGTGAAATTTCAAGTGGCACAGATTGGGTTGTAAGAACAAGCACTATGAGTAAGCAAAGATAGTCACAAGGTTTGGAGTCGACAAGGGGTGGTCCAAGGTAATGACATGGCATAGGAGAAACATAGATTAACTAATGCAGACAACTAAGCGTGAGACTCTTGCTTAAATTTCCACACATATCTAGCTTCCTCCACTAGAGATCTCCAGAAAAAAGATTTGCATGGGATTTGGCCTTGTTGGGCAGCAACATGAGACCAAGACTGATAAACATTTAGAGACTTGGGAAGGTTGGAGATGAATTGAGCAACTTTAAGGCCAAAACCGATATACCGATCAAAGATTGAGTTGATAAGGTAGCTACATGATTTGCAAGCAAAAAATTCCGAGTCCACGGTAAAGAGAGATTACATTACACCAGCTCACCTTTGGAGAGGCAACTGGGAGGTCCAACATGGATTTGGGTATGGTCTCTACAATTGGCAAAGAACAACCATGGTCAAAGGTTGGCGTTAGTGTGAACTTAACTTGGTCAATCAAACAAGGATCTTCACAAAAAAAGGGGTGCAGGACATCTACGACATATGCAAACATTTAAGGGCTAGCAGCCAAATATACAGGCTCAAGCTCCAATGCAAAGGGAATCTACTTGGAGACAACCATGAGATTAACATAACTTGGGTGTTGTTCCAAGATAAGGCTCTTCGACACTCATATGCGTACTGAGGACAAAAAGGGTGACAAGTATGGTACCACCTAGATCACAACACATTCACACATACATCATGGTAATACCTAGAAAGTTAGCAACCACACGTCTAAAGAACTAATGTGAAGATAACTTGAAAGGAAGAACCTGACATTATATTTAAAAGAAAAGCATGTGCAGACTTCTAACAAGGTATCACTACCAGTTTTAGTTTTCAAAAGGGTGAAGTTTTTGCTAACTACTAACTTGTCGTCTATTTCCTTTGGAAGCAAACATACAAGGCAAAGCTAACCACACACTATCTTCAAGCACAACTATTCAAATAGCATGGAACAAGGTATTTTTCCTAGCTTTGCATAGGGAAGAGAGTAACATCACATTGATCACAAGTTACTTAGTATTAGAACAAAGTGAGGGAAGCATATTTATGCATAAGCACAATCATGATGCATGACCGTCCTATTCGTCCTCACAAAATTGCCAGCCTAAGGTGGCAATCATGTTGTATATCGGTGGCATAATACGTACTATCTTGATATATAGCTAGTCGTCAGCATTCATTCATTCATGGTTAGAGTACCTGTAGAAGATTCCATTTCAGCCCAACCCCACAATTATATGTATGCGGAAATGAAAATCTAGTCACTAGGTTTCATTCTAAATACTTCCATATATATAGAATATATATATACTTCTGCATCAAAACTACCCATATGTAAATATGTCTATACATACATACGGAATATGCATATATAGCTGTATCAAAGCTACCCACAATTAAATACCTTAGTATATATATATGAGACATATATACTTTGGTATCAAAACTACCTCTCCCCTTTGACCACACGCTCACATCTTACGGTCATGCCACTCAATAACTTACCTGGGCGTAGAGGTATATTGATCCATACATTACCATTCAAGCGAATAGCATCCATACAATAGCACGCCGTATGGATAACGAAATAAAAACTGCAATTAAGTAAATCCCTCATAGTTAGTATCAGTTTACTTAGCCACCTAGTAGTCGCTAGCATTGTTTTGTAAATTAGTTTTGACAAATTTGCATGTAGCTAAAGTTTTAGTCCAAATAGGCTTTTAAAACCAAAACTTTGTTTTTAAAATTATGTACATGACAATATTATGCTTAATCTTGCTCTGATACCAGCTGTGACAGAACCGCCCAATTTATACAAGATCAAGTACGGTTGTCCCTGTTTAACACGTTGACGCGCATATACTTTCACTTATATAAACCCGGTAGTCCGCCGAGTGTCACGAAGGACCTCGGTTAATCCACATCACAACCAATATCGCACGATTAAGCAAATACACATCATATACATAGAGTTACAGCGGAAATAATGTTTACAATGAGTTCACAAATAATAATACAACTTTGGTTTTCAAAACCGATTAGTGAAAACAACATAGCTTTCAAATGATTACAATAATATAAGTTCCAAATATATTGCTAGCATACGTGACATCCTATGACAAAAGCATATAGATAAGAACACTATATAGAGTCGCCGAGCCCACCGGCGGTTAGCCACCATTTTTAGCAGGCCGAGAACTTCACCTGCAACATGGTGGGATAAACCCTGAGTACTCGAATGTACTCAGCTAGACTTACCCATCATAAACCAAAAATAAAGTGACACCAAGGATCATGCAAGGCTATATAAGTGGAGCTAGCTTGACAATATTTTACATAAAAGCCACTAGTTGAGCTATACATTTTATAATCCAGTAACCAAGTTAATTATAGCTATTCATCTCTAGATTAGCAACTAACATGTGCCAAACATGTGGTATATTATTTAGTAGCATAACAATAGTAACCATAGCTAGTATAAGATTTTTATATTCATTAGAACCATCATATCTCATAATCCAATTACTATGATGAAGGGGCTCCATCAAGTTTCTCACTATCTGGGAGAGACGGCAATTCGAATCATTTTCAACTAGCTAGAAATTCATTCCTAACACAAATACAGACATACATGCGCCAAGGTAGTCTTAGGTCACCTTTGGAACAACTTAGGTTCAATTCGCGGGTTCGATCAGCGCCGCACAACTAGGGACAACCAGCTACCTGGACATTCAGGCCTGGCCTGCCCTTGGGCTCATGTCTGTCTCCCTACACATCCTTACTACCATCCAGAGTGCGCACTCTAATAGAACAAGGCCCAGCCTAAGTTGAGCTACTTGGCTTTGCGGTCGAAACGAGTTATATGGCCAGCTAAGTGAGGGGCATGCGTTCAAAATGACAAGAGGGCCTCCAACGATGTGGTCATTAATCGGCACAGACGGAATCACATAAGTCAACCTACACATCGACTCCACCTGGCCTCTATTTATTCATCACCCCATGGTTCTGTTCCACAATAGCAAATATAGCCAACCGTGCTTCGGTATCCACCTATATCTCGCAGGTGACAGGAAATCACCCGACTTCTATTGGTCTAAGCATTACTAAGCATATATTTGATCATGAACCTACACAGGGTTTAAGGTATATTTCTGGACAAGGAAGTTATATTCATCAAGTGTTTCCAATCAACTCCTATAACCTAATGCATCAAACATAAAGGACGCAAGTGATATTTGTAAAAACATAGGAGGTTTAGAATGCTCCAGGGCTTGCCTGGGATCTGACACAAGTCAGTTCAGTTAGCTTGCACCGTCTTGGTGACATCTCCGGTCCTAGCACTTGCTTAGTCCTTCCATCTTCGGGATAGGTCCACCATACACCATCTTCGGGATAGGTCCACCATACACCATCTTTGGGATAGGTCCACCATACACCATCTTTGAGTTAGGCTCCAACATCACGTCCTTCACGTGGTTCATCTAGCACATCTAGATCAAATGTGAGATGCAAGTGCATGAATATAAAGAATGGTAATAAGAGATGCATCACATAAGAGTGTTCAAGACAAGTATAATGTTACACCTCAAGACATATGCACTTAGAGAGCAAGTCATTTAACTAATTATTGCACAAACCTATCATGGTAAGTTAGAAGAAAATAACACCAAGCTTTCACCAATGAGGCACTCAAGTTAAGATATTTTAAGCAACCATCAAGCACCAGCTATTCCTAGCAATCACAAAATCGGGATCAAGCATAAGCAATCAACTTCAAGTATATGCACAAAAATTGGACAGCAACATAGTAGCCATTCAATTTAACCATAACTAGAGTTATCAACATCCAATAAAAGTGATCTTGGACTTTCTGGAAAGCTAATGAAATTGTATACAACTTTGTTAGGCATACCAAAAGCTAATTCACAGGTTAACATGATCAAATATGACAATATTTTAGGTCTGTACAGACAAGGACAGAAAACTAACAGTAACTTCAGAGATGTATAACTGGAGTTCTAGACATTCAGAAAACATGATTCTTAACCTTATGCAAACATTATTAAGTTATCTATAACTTTATCATTGTCATTTTAAGATGATTCTATAGCTAACAAGGTCAAACAACACCAAGAAGACATCTCTGTCTAGACTTGGGACAGAATCTACCATTCGACTTTGGACAGCTATAACTGTAGTTCTAGACCACAAAAAGGGTGTTCTTGGACAATTTGGAAAGCTAAACAAAATCACTACAACTCTTATCTCATCACAAATACATTATTCCATGTTTAAGTAAGCCAAACAATACAATCATTCAGATTTGTCCAGTGGACATACAAAAGCTGACAGCAAACTTGTAAAATCTGTAACTCCTGAACCAGTAGGCCTAAAATTATGAAATTTTAGTACAAGAAAGATACGTAAATTATCTACAACTTTTGTATTCAATATATCTACAGAAAATATCAGTTACATCATGAAAATATCACCACCACAGAAACTAGACATGCAGCCATAACAACAAAGATACAACTATATGCATTTACCATTTATGTTGTTAACAACTAACATTTTGTTGCTATATATGCAGCTCCATGCAACTCCTAACTATAACCAAGAAATCACATTACCTAGCACCAATTATTAGAAGTATTACATGGCATAAACACAAGCATCTACTAACAAACATTCATTAGCTTTTCTATATATAAAAACCTATATATTAATTATAGGTGATGTTGCAAACATCTCATTTGGATCTCAAATTTTTATAGGAGATAGATGATGACAAAACATGATTACTGTACAAATCTTAAATGCTTAGATTTTATAATTTAATTGCTATAAAAAAGGCAAATCTTAATTATTAATAAACATGTGAGAACAAGATAAGTCTAAAGATCATTATTTTCTATAAACATATATCCAAATTAGGATTTCTCGGGCCATATTATCACCATGCAAGGGCAAAGGAACCACATTTCACATTTTTGCGCATATAAATTATTTATAAGCCATTTAAAACAATTTATCAAGCATTAAACTAGTTAAATCAATAACACCACATACTACATCCAATGACCTTGACCTTTTTACCACAGCACAAACATAACATTATTAGCCTACCATAAAAATTTCACAGCAATTGGAGCACCACAACTTTAGATATGAATTTATTTCTAGAAAACCCTAATTAACATAGATAAACAAAAATAGCAAAAACCTTCTACTAACACATATCATATTATGACTCCACTTTATAGATCTACTCCCAAGGATTCCAAAAAGTCTTCATTTGCTATTTTACTATTTTTCTATGATTTATTGTGATTTTCCAAAGTTTCAACCATAAAAGAAAAACAAATTTGCACCGAGGACCCCGAACTTTCACGAAAACAGATTCCAGCGAAACGGTCCTTCTAGGAACTATTCACATGAGTCACAGACTTTGCAGATAGGCCCTTCCCCTCCTTATTGCCGCGCAAGATCCCCGACGCGAGTTGGAGTAGAGGACGCACGGGAGATCACCAGTTTCCGACGAGGTGGTCGACGGCGGCGGAGGAGAAGTGGAGTCAGAGCTCTAGGGGGTTGGCACGCACCAGTGGGTGCCCAAGGATGGCCGTGAGGCAGACGATGGCGTCTTATCCACAAGCACAGGAGCCCACGGTTCGGCTCGGGGCGCAGTCGATGGCGGCGAGGCGCGACGGCGGTGAGTGCAACCGGCGAAGGGGTGCAGGATGCACGGCGTGAGCTGGAGAAGGAGATGCCACGCGCGGTTGGGACAGAGAGAGAGTGCAGCAGCGGGGACTAGGCGGCGGCCAAGGGAGCAGGGCGCCGATGACCATGGCTGTGCGCACTCTACGCGCTCAATAGAGGCAAGGGAGGGCGAGCGAGAGGCGAGCGCGACTGAGAGAGAGCGCCTGGGAGTGCTTGCTGCCGTCCCACGCACGAGAGGGAGAGAGAGCAGCGCAGGAGCACGTAGTAGCAATGGTGGGGGCATGGCTAGTGCATGGAGGATGTGTCGGCAATTCATCCAGCATGTGGCGGGCGATGGTGTGGCTGGCGTGGGAAGCATTTTTGGGCTAGTTATGGTTCGAATTGGACCTTGGGCCCAAAAGCAAAGTTGAAGCCCACAAACTGCTCTACGATTTGAATTAAGGGCGCCGAGTCATTAGAGAAATGAATTAACGGGTAATTAAGTTCCAATTTGGCAGTGTCAGATGGTTAACAAGCTTCAGCTTGGGCTTCAATTCATCGGTCAAGACTTGGTCAAACATAATCCAACTTCTTCCTAGGCCTTCTCCATAGAATTTCCTCCAACTTTTATATTTAGGTCAACTTGAGTTGCTTAACAAAAATGCGAGAACACGAAATGCTAACCATCATCAACATTGTAATCTCAGACAACCAAAATTTCAAGATCCCAAAATAGCACTGGATTCGATCTTGGGGTCCCTAATTGGCTAGGTTAGAGGCTGAACAAGGTCTTGGTACTTAAACAAAAGTTGTTCTACTTAATGAAATCTACAACTTTGCTTAAAGGATCTAGGATTGGTTAAGCTAGGTTTGCAAGATACAAACCTACAAAGATGAGTACCCAAAACAGAGTTCAGACTTAGAACTTTCAGGCATTGGCAAAGGAATTCAGTGCCATTAGCTATTTTTGAAACTACCTTTGAATGTCCAAATGTGCTCCAAAAGTGATGAGACTTATTTTGTTGTTTTCTCCACACAGTGTCTCATATTAAGGAATTAAATTGAGCAGCCATATGAATTTGAAAGATAAAAATGTCACAACATGTCAACTCGTTGTTGTCGATCAGGGACTTGGAAAGATTTTTGAGAGGCCAAAATAGCTCTGCATTCAAAATTGGGACCACTATATGAGACACTTAGAAGTTGAATCAGGTCTTGTCCAAAAATAAAGTTTGTAGCACTCCACTTAGACTTCAACTTTTATTTAAGGTCAAACTTCATAACTTGTTTCCACACTATTTTTTGACCTTGGTCAAAGCAGCATCATGATAAACCTGAAATTAGAGTTTTAGACTGATTGAGGCATTTTCTTAGTATTTGCTCAATACGAACCCTTCATAACTTTTGTTCATGAGTTTAAGTAGAGTTGTTTAAGAAAGGTTGCAAGGTTTGGTTGAAACCACATGTTCTCATTCACTTAATAGTGCAATTCAAGCAAGGATATAACTTATCATTCCATGTGACTTCTTCATTCCAAACTTCATGAAACTTTTCCACTGGTCAAGATGGATGCATGTTGATGTAATGTACATGAAATAAGCATGTTTAACATTACTCAAGCATACATTTGAAAAGGGTCAACATGTAAGCAATGGTGTGTTGTCCCAATTTAAGTTGGGCTCATTTTCATAGGTTTGACCTCAATACCTTCATCATTACTTCTAGATTATGAACTAGAGATCATAATCATTGCTTGACATATCCTACTTAAGTCCAATTTCGCTACTTAACTCATGACTAACACCTAGGGTGTTACAGCCCTCCCCCTTATGAGAATCTCGTCCTAAGATTTGGTGCGAAAGACTTTTAAGGGAAGAGAAGCATGTCATCCATTTTCCAACATCAGTGATAGCAGTAGGCCACTTAGCTTCGAGCATCAGAGAGGCTAATTTGGTCAAGACAACTTTCTGAAAAGCATGGACCATGTGAACTAACTACTCATAATATCTATTTCCCTAGTGAATATAGCATGGACCATGTGAACTTTGCACTAGACTACAAGCTTATGAAAAGCTACTCATTACAGTGGTTCCATGTTCGTTCACAAAGTTCGAAAAGCAGTCCTCTACCAAAGTAGCTTGAATACAACATTGCATAAGGGATGAGATCATAGACGAGGTAAACATCCTCTGAGGCTATGAGAAACCGACTAACCAATAGACAATCTGTATGCCGGTCTTAACTGTTCAATCACTTAGATGCCAGCCACTGGAAAACTATATAATGTTCCATGTGTGCAGTTCTCTTTCTCTAATGTTAACACTATATTATCTAAGTCCGTTGAGTGAGCGGTGAATGTGATAGCTATGGGGGGTACGACCCTAGATACCCACGGCAGACCACATAGGTTGCGCCCCCAGGGGTGGCCTAGCCCACAAGCCGAAGCCTTGCGGGGCACAGCACAACTCGACGCGTCCCGCAAGACACCGAAAGATATCCTGAAGATACTACGAGATTTGTTAGGATACGTATCATTCCATGATTTTTGTAATCTGTTATTACTTTTCGGTTATCTCCTAGATCTAACCAACTTGTAACCCTACCCCTGGACTATATAAGGCGGGTAGGGACCCCCTCCAAACACATGCAATATCATACGATAGCCAATACAATCCAACAGACCATAGGAGTAGGGTATTACGTCATAGTGATAGCCTGAACCTGTCTAACTTGTGTGTCTCTATTGCCTTCTTGTTCTCGATTACACATATCTCTACCGATCAATCTACCTTCGTGGGATACCCCTCGGAGGACTGCCGATGATATTCTATCAACAGTTGGCGCGCCAGGTAGGGGTGTGCATGCTGTTTCCATGTCAAACAAGATGGTATGTTTTGTAGGCTCTTCATCCCTCCTACAGGCCGGCCAGATCTTCATGGTCGGATCGATCTCGTGGATCATCAACACTGACAGAGTTGGAGAGCCCATCGAGCCAGTGCAAATCAATACTGCGCCGATCACCCCAACACCTACGACTATAGATCCGATCTCGAAACCACCTCCGTGGTCTTCTTCACTAACAATTCGCCATCCACTCCCCTGATACCAGAGGAGGCAAATCAACAATGATGATCTGATCGCATCCATCGATCAGGTTGGCTAGAAACTCGCAGAATCGGCTCTGACCACTCTGGTTCAGCACCGACCACCCTCTGATCTAGATCCATCGGAGGCTGCTCGAGAAACTCCAGGGGTTACAGCCCTACCCTTCAGGCTCACCAGCATCACCACCGCCTATCAAGATGCCCTAAGGGGCAAATTCACCGACCAGGTGGGAGATATCCATCCTCTCGCTGACCAAATCACCGACCAGCTCCCGTCAGCTGTCAACATCCTACATGTCGGTTGATGCCCTAGAGCATCCCTCCAAACCATCTTGGAGGAGAATCTAGACTCTAAGTCTCAGGGTTCCATGGAGACTGTCGCCGAAACCACTACCGAACAACCTCCTTTCCCTCCCTTGGGTGGAGGCACAATCTTCAACGTCAGCGTCGACAACCCCCTGTGGGAAGGGGAAACTGAGGAAGACCGTGCCGCCCGCATCAATAGGAACATCAACCGTGCCCAGCGCTGAGCAAATGAGGCTACCCTTGTGCCAGTCGAAGCCTAGCTTGACTCACAAGGAAGGCCATGCCAACTCCAACGCAACCTCGATGATGAATTTGTCTGTGTTGACGGCCATGACGTATACAAGACCCCAAGCGCCAACTTGGCCAAGGCCACCAATGAGCTCGCCTAGCTCCCGAAGACACCAGAGGTCGCCAAGGTTGCCGCCATGCTTAAAGCGGCGCACTACCAGGTCAATGAGATCCACCAGGATCAAAGACCTTCATACTCCACAAGCTCGATTCGCCGATCAGCCGCGCCAAGATCTGATTGCCGCCTAAGTCATTTCACCGACTAGCACCGCAACGACAGACAACCCCTCTAGGGGGATCTAGGGGCAACCGCATCGAACACCCTCGCCAACACGACCAGAAGGTTGACCAGGACGTCCGAGCACACCTCAACATTCTTCAAGATGCGTGATGATGTATCGACGAGTGCCGTTTTGGTCACCGTGAAGAAGAAGTACGCAGTTGTCAAGAGTACGAGCAAGAGTTTGGTAATTCAGACTCAGCCCACCAGCCACTCAATGCCGCAGAACATGACGGCGATGATCCCGAAGGGCCCAAAGCTTTCACAAGGGCACTCCAAACACTCCAGTGGCCCCATGGTTTCAAAATCACTAGGGTTAAGCCCTACGAAGGATGGATGAACCCCACACAGTGGCTACAAGCTTATGCCACTGCTGTGTGCACTACTAGGGGAGATACCAGCATCATGGCAAACTATCTTCCCGTCATGCTTATGCTAACTGCGATGAACTGGTTCAAAAGCCTCACCCCGGACTCCATCGGATCCTAGGAAGAGCTGAAGAAGGTTTCACCGACAACTACATGGCTACATGTACTCGGCCGGGCACCAAGCACGATCTAAACCGCATCTACCAAAAGACATCCGAGCTCCTCCATAGCTACATCAGATGCTTTTCCGAGATGAGGAATTCTATTCTGAACATCACGGAAGTAGAGGTCATCACCGCCTTCGTCCATGGACTCCATCACCGTGAGCTCCGCTCCAAGTTCAACCGCAAGCCGAGCATGGGGATTGGTGAGATGATTATGACCACCAACCAGTACACCGACGCCAAAGAAGCCGAAGTATGCTTCAACGAGGACGCAGGCACTCATCGCCCAACTTGCCGCAGCGATGAGCGACCTGACGACTGATGCCACAGCGACCGCCGCTACGATGACCATAGTCACCATTGGGACAGTGGTCGTGATCGGCTAGAAGGGTCCAAATCTGGTCAATATCACCGCCGCTAACCAGACCACATCATCGCTGCCATCAAAGAACCTCGAGCCAAGCCCAACTATGATGAGTATACAAGAAGATCCTCGAAGGCATGTGCCCTCTTCATAAATACTCCAAGTATAAGATGAAGGACTACCTCGGCTTAGCTATGGAGTTCCAGGCCAAAAAGACAAATGACGACAACAATGATGGAGCCAAAGGCCGCTGACCACCTAGATGCAACAACAACGCCTTCCCGGATCACGACAAAGTGGTCACCGCCATCTTCGGGGTCCTCGCCACCACCGAGAGCAGAAGAGATCAGAAGCTCACCGCCCGCTGGGTGCTCACTGTCAACGAGGATGACGCCATCGCCAACCCCAGCTATTGCCCTTGGTCCAAGGTCCCCATCACCTTCAGTAGGGCTGACCAGTGGGCGGACATCCCTTACATAGGCGTTTCCCCCTCGTCCTTGATGCAACCATCCAGAAAGTGCTTTTTAGAAAAGTGCTCGTCGACGACGGGAGCACTCTGAACCTCCTCTTCGCTAGAGCCCTAAAGGAGCTAGGCCTCGGGATAGGAGATCTCACACCCTCTGATTCCTCCTTTTGGGGTGTGGTACCTAGCAGGGCATCCAAACCGCTTGGAGAGATCACCCTACCAGTACAGTTCAGCACGGCTAGCAACTACCACGTCGAACACATCAACTTCTACGTCGCTGACTTCAACACCGCCTACCACACCATACTTGGTCGGCTAGCTCTGGCCAAGTTCATGGTCATACCGCACTACACCTATCTGGTGCTGAAGATGCCTTCACCTGCAGAAGTCCTGTCCTGCGGGCCAACCTCTCCATCGCCTACGCCTGTGAGACAGAGAGTCTCACCCTCACTGAAGCCACTAACCTCTACATCTAGATGGCCAGTGTGGTCACCAACGCTAAGACGGTGCCCACCGACGACCTGGAGATCCCATCACTAGAGCCTCCTCGCGCCTCCGCCAAGTCCAAAGAAACCAAGGAGGTCGGCCTTGGCCTCGACGACCCCTCCAAGACCATGAAGATTGGGGCTCACCTCGACCCCAAATAGGAAAGCGCGCTCATCTCCTTCCTACGTGCCAACACTGATGTGTTTGCTTGGAAACCTGTAGACATGCTGGGGGTACCACGGGAGAAGATCGAGCACTCCTTCAATGTCTCGTCGACCGCCAAACTATCAAGCAGAAACTCTGACAATTTGCGCCAGACAAGAAGGAGGCTATTAGGGTAGAAATAAAATGGCTCCTAGCTGCCAAATTTATAAAAGAAGTGTATCATACTGAGTGGTTTGCAAACCCTGTTCTTATTCAAAAAAAGAATAAAGAATGGAGAATGTGCAATGATTACACTGATCTTAACAAACACTGCCCTAAAGACCCCTTCGGTCTGCCTCGGATAGACAAGTTTGTAGACTCCACCATCGACTACGAGCTGCTCTCCTTCCTCGACTGTTACTCCGGCTATCATCAGATATCCCTGAAGGAAGACGACCAGATCAAGACATCGTTCATCATGCCTTTTGGTGCGTACTGCTATACCACCATGTCCTTCGGACTCAAGAACGTTGGGGCAACCTACCAAAGGGCCAACCAGATGTGCCTTGATCAATAGATCGGCCGCAATGTTGAAGCTTACATCGATGATGAGGTCGTCTAGTCCAAGACTGCCGATAATCTTATCGCCGACCTCGAAGAAACGTTCGCCAACCGGAAAAGGTATAGATGGAAGTTGAACCCTTCAAAGTGCATCTTTGGAGTTCCATCCGGCATACTCCTGGGCTACATCGTTAGCGCCCATGGCATCGAGCCCAACCGCAACAAGGTCACCGCCATCACCAACATGAAACGGCCAACTTGCGTAAAGGACATACAGAAGCTTACAGGCTGCATGACTGCTCTCAGCCGCTTTATATCGTGCCTCGATGAAAAGGGACTACCGTTCTTCAAACTCCTCAAGGCCTCCGAGCGCTTCTCCTGGTCGGATGAGGCAGACATAGCTTTCAAGCAGCTTAAGTTGTTTCTAACAAAGCCTCTGATCATGACAGCGCCTCGACCAGATGAAACTCTACTAATCTACATCGCCGCCACTTCTCGCGTCGTTAGCACAGCTATCATCGTCGAACACAAGGAGGTCGGGCACGCCTATAAGGTGCAACGTCCTGTTTACTTCATCAGCGAGGTCCTTAATGAGCCCAAAACTCGTTATCCTCAAGTTTAGAAATTGCTATACGCTATTCTGATCACGTCGCGCAAGCTCTGCCATTACTTCAAGTTTTACAAGATCGCCGTGGTCACCGAGTTCCCTCTGGGGGACATTCTCCGCAACAAAGAGGCCAATGGCCCCATCATCAGTGGGCTATTGAGCTCAGCACTTACTCCATTGAATTCAGAAGCAGGCCTACCAACAAGTCATAGGCGCTCGCTAACTTCATCGCTGAGTGGACCGAGATCAAAGAGCCTATCCCCGCTACCTACCCCGAGCAAAGGGTGATGTACTTTGATGGCGCCCTCAACATCAACGGTGTTGGTGCTAGCATTCTGTTCATTACGCCGAACAAGGATAAGCTTCGATACGTTCTGCGCATACATTTTCTAGCCTCCAACAACGCCACCAAATACGAAGCATGTCTCCACGGACTCCGTATAGCTGTCGAGCTTAGCATCAAATGGTTCATGGTATACGGAGACTCCGCGCTGGTGATCAACCAACTTAACAAAGACTGGTCCTATTCTAGTGAGAAGATGGACACATATTGCGCCGAAATTAGGAAACTTGAAGGGAAATTCTACGATATCGAGTACCACTACGTGGTACGAGATCAAAATCAGCTCGTCGACCACCTATCTAAGATAGGCTCTTCTGGCGCCACGATTCCACCAGGGTTCTTCGTTCAAGACCTCTTTACGTCGTCTATTAAGGAAGAGAAGGAAGTTCAAGAAATTCCCCCCGCCGAGCAGCTGGTACTTACAGTACCTTCACCGGCTGCCGATTGGAGGGAATAGTTCATCAAGTACCTCACCAGCGCCGATGTACCCGCCGACAAGACTAAAACTGAATGCCAAATCCATCGAAGCAAGCATTACGTGCTGGTGGATGGGAACTTGATGAGGAAAAGTGCCAAGGAAGGGATACTGCAGAAATGCATCACCTAAGAAGAAGGAGTGAAACTACTTCTCGAAATTCACTCTGGTTCCTACGGCAACTACGCGGCCTTGAGAAACTTGGTCGGCAGAGCTTTCTGAGCTAGTTTTTACTGGCCCACAGCCATCTCCGATGCAGAAGACCTCGTTTGACATTGTGAAGGATGTCAATTTTTCACCAAGCAAATCCACATGCTAGCACAAGAACTGCAGACCATCCTAGCTTCATGGCCTGTTGCATGCTGGGGACTGGACATGATCGGGCCTTTCAAGCCAGCGTTAGGTAGTTTCCGGTATGTGTACGTCGCTATCGACATGTTCTCAAAGTGGATCGAATACAAACCGCTTGTTTTAGCTACTAAAAAGAAGGTAGTCGAGCTATTCGAAGATATCATCCACAGATTTGGTCTCCCGAACAGCATTATCAACGACCACGAAACTACATTTATTGGTCATCATTTTTGGGACTTCAGCGAAGACCAAAGCATCTCCATCAAATACGTCTCCGTTGCCCATCCTAGAGCCAACGACCAGGTTGAATCGATGAACAGCATGATTCTTGATGCCCTCAAGAAGAGGCTATATTAGTAAGAAGAAAAGCATCCAGGCAGATGGCTCAAAGAGCTAACAACTGTGGTCTAGGGACTGCGCACTCAAGCTAGTCGTAGCACCGGTGTGTCTCCATATTTCTTGGTCTATGGCTTAGAAGCCATACTACCAACGAACATTGCCTTCTGAACACCTAGTGTCGCAAAACCGACCAATTTATAAGAGTACAAGTACAATGGCGTCCCACAAGCGGTCGCACTGTCATACTTGAACCCATATAAACCCAGTAGTCCGTCGAGTACCACGACGGGTCTTGATAAACGATTTACAACAACCAAGATCGTACATGATTCAACATACATGCCACATATTACATAAAGTTCACAGATACATTTTCATCATCAGAGTATGAAACAAGTTATTACAAACCGAGTTTGATAGATAAAAGCGGAAGCAAATTAAGTTTGAAAGTAAAGTTTCCAACATAGTTTAGTACAGTGCCAAAATACGATCACGGTCCACAAAAGCATGTAGAAGGATTAATAAGAAGCCTGCCCAAGGCTAACTCCTCATCCACAGCGGGATAGAAGCAACTCTTGCAATAACCATGATACACAGTGCCATCTACAACATGGGAAATAAAACCCTGAGTATGAGAAGGTACTCAGCTAGACTTACCCGTCATAAACCAGAAATAAATTGACTCCAGGATTATGCAAGGCTGTATAAGTAGGGATAGCTTGACAACAATTTGCATAAAAGCGATTAACTTAGCTATACAATTATGGTTCCAATATCAGGTTAATTATAACTATCCATCTCTAGATTAGCAACTATCCTGTGCCAAACATGTGGTATATCCATTTAAAAGGATACAATAGTAACCATAGCAGGTATTGCAATTCCATATTCATCTGAACCATCATGTTCCATAACACAATTACTACGATGTTGGGACTAGCCAACTTTCTCACTATCCGGGAGAGACGGCGATTCGAATCAATTTCAACCAGCTGGGAATTTATTTCTAACACAAACCCAGGCATACCGCGCGAAGGCAGCCTTAGGTCACCTTTGGTACAACTCAGATACACATTTCGTGGGTCCATACCATGCCGCACAATCTGGGACACCAGATGCTAGGACGTTCAGGCCTAGCCTACCCTTGGTCTCAGTCTGATCGCCCCCCGCAAGGAGCGCACAACAGAACGGGTCCCGGCCTGAGTTGAGCTACTCGGCTTCGCGGTCGGAACGAGTTATCCGGCCAGCTAAGTGATAGGCATGCGTTCAATCTTGTTAGAAGCACCAACAACGGTACGGTCCTTAATCGGCTCAGACGGAATCACATGAGTCATCCTACGCATAGACTCCGCCTGGCCTCAATTTACTTTTTAACCCATGGTTCTGTTCCACGATAGCAAATATAGCCAACCGTGCTCCGGTATCCACCTATATCTCGCAGGTGACAGGAAATCACCTAACTTCTACCGGTCTAAGCATGGCTAAGCATATGTTCGATCCTGGACCTATACCAGTTAAAGGTGTAATATCTGGACAAGGAATTTATATGCATCAAGTGGTTCCATTCAACTCTTATAACCTAATGCTTCAATCATAAGTACTTAAGTAATCATTTGTAAAATACTAGGAGACTTAGAATGCTCCGGGGCTTGCCTTTTAGAAAAGAAGTAGGGCGGTGATCAGGGCACTCCGAAAGCTCTTTAGGATTCTGCTCCTCGCCTTCGGGAGCTGCAACTTGAGGATTCTCCTGCTGGTCCCCTTCCTCTACTTCGTCGAATTCCAGCAACGTTATTTCTTCCTCCGATCCTAGATGCATGAATATGGCATAAGATATTGCGAATGCATACATGCGTACAAGTATAAAATGATGACACATGATGAATGCATTCGTATAAGTATTCTTAACATCATGGTGTTAACAAATGCATCATATTTTACCGAGTAGGTGCATATCTCTCTTAATTACTTAATCAAACACATTTACAATTCATTCACTACACACAAAACAGCAGCTACTTCTTTTACTTATAACTGAAGTTCTGCTTATCCAAATGCTGTGATATTAGACTTTCTGGAAAGCTTATAAAATTGTCTACAACTCTTATTTAATCACCAAAAGCTAATTAACACTTTATCTTAACCAAAACAGACAATCAATCCAGCGATGTCCAGAAATTCTAGAGAACAAGCAAATTCAGAAAGGCTAACTTTAAACAGCTGTAACTCCTAAACCGTTTGACCTATGGTCCTGAAATTTTAACACAAGACATATGATGAAGTTATCTACAACTTTGTTATTAACTATTTTTACAGCAAACATCATTTTTATCATGCAACTCATCAAACTCTAGAATCTGTCTGGAATCCATCCAATTCGCATTACAAAGTAACAATACTTCTTCATGTAATCATTCAAAGTTTGACAACACAAAGTCTACCAACAGTTTAAGCATACCAAATGCATCCAAGAAAATAAAATGGTGAATCCCAAACTATTCCTTTATATGCCTTTATTATTTTATTTAGATACATAGGTTAAATAATAAACATATACCAAATGTGCATCATAAATTCTCAGAAAATTACAGTGGCTTACTAGTGCTACCAATAGACTACTGTAAAAGTTTCATGCCATTTTACCAAGTAAAACATCCTATACAAAAATGACAAGGCAGCAAAGCTTGAAATAGCATAAATAGAAAACCCTAGTGAAATGTGTCAAGCAACAGATTTTATATTTTTCTTAGCATACATATGGTACTAGGATATCCTCCAACAAATTTCATGAATATGGGATTCATAAATAATTTATAAAAAGTCATACAAGGATCTCCTAATTATAAAAGGAAAATCTATAACTACAAATCTATACATGCACTAATCCTCAAATTTTTATCAGAGCTCATACATGACAATAATAGCTTACCACAAAAATTTCATAATTTTTGCAGCACAAGAACTCTAGATATAAAATAAACAAATTTGCATACATTCAAAAACACATTTCAAATCTCCATTTAAATCTTCTAAAATTTCTACTGTAAGTGCAAGGATCATATTTTTCTTAAATACTACACTTCCTAAGGAACACTACCAAATTTATTTCACAATTTTTTAAGCTACCAAACTGGAGAACTAAAAATTACAAAACACACTCAAATCTGGAATATTTGAACTAGCCCTCAACACTGTTGTCGCTGACCGGTGGGACCCGCTGGTCAGAGGACCCCACGCGTCATTGACCCGAAACAGGGCAGCTACGCTGCGCGGCGGTAGCGCGGCCAAGGCTCAACGACGGCGAGGTTGCCGGCGGTGAGGTCTTCACGGCATGACCCCCACGACTTCCCGCACCTACTGGTACAACAAAAAGGACCGATCATCGAAGCTAGGTACTACGGCAACAGCTATGGCGGCGCGGAGGTGCGGGTCGACGGTGTTACGCCGGTGGAAGCCACGGCGAAGCAAGCTCAAATGCTGACGAGCTTCTACGGACTCAGGCGACCCTAGCACACAAGACATCACAGCAAATGGTGGACTGTGGCGGCGTGGCCACGACGACGGAGTACGGCGGCGGAGCTCCGACAAGCTGGTGTGTGGTGTAGAGGCTTTACCGGCGCGGTCAGAGAGCACGGGTGGACGCGGTGAATCACAGGGGGTGATGGTGGAGTGGTTGCGGTGGTGGGTGGCGAGGCGGAGCTTAGCCGGTGCCGGGAATGGCGACGGCGGACGCTCGACGCTACGGCTACTGCTGCAGGCGAGCGCTACGGCGACGGTGGAGCAGAGAAATGGAAATGGTGAGTGTGGCTCAGTGTGGGCGGGTGCTAGGGGTGATGTAGTGCGCTGGGGCCTGGCTCTGCCGAGCGGGGCAGGACACCGGCGACGCGCGGCCACTGTGGACCTCCACGCGGCGCGCGGGCTCTGTTCCGGTCGGCCATCGAAGATAGTCGATTGTGTCGGTTTAGTCGCGCGAGGAGCCGCCTGACAACGTGTTTTCCCGTCCATTTAACCGCTAATCCGTGGCTCCAAAGTGTAAATAGTCTGAATAGGATTTGTAGACCCATGTACCAGCTACAACTCTTGTCAAGGGATCATGCTCTAATTCGCAACCAAAACTGAGAAAAATCAATCCAAAGTCGAGCTTGCCAAACTGTCAATCGAAATGACTTAGAAGAATTTTGCTAAGTGTTGAAAACAGTGCATTGTTGATTTTTGTGGGCTCAAAAAGACTAAGCTATGCACCTCATTATCTCATGACCCAAAAATAAAAGTTGTTCCCCATATCAAATACTACAACTTTGCTTTAGTGACCACCTCCATGCAAGGTCCCTAACACCTAGTTCAAACTTGGTCAAACATGTCACATTTAAATGTTGATACACTTCAAACTATGGCTTAATGACCTATTTACCCCTAACCATGAATATCAAAGGTGTTCATAATGATACTCTAAACATGTTTAAGCTATTTGTAAGGTCACACTATCATTTCATGTATTAGTCACTCATAGAGCTATTTAGTGTAATCACATGAAACATGACTTAAGGGCTTGATCATGGGAAGTGACATTCATGAACCATGTTCCATTTGCTAACCTAAGTGTTGCTAACATGTTTTTGTGACTCATATCAACCAATCACATGTATACACTCATAATCATATGCATATTCATATGAAAGCATGAAATACTAAGAAATGTTGCACATGTTTCAATTGAATGTTTCAAGTGTAAATGCATATATATGAATGCTTGATGATCATGCTCATGCTATGCAAGTCAAGTTATGCAAGGCTAACACCTAGGGTGTTACAGCCCCTCCCCCTTATAGAAATCTCGCCCCGAGATTTGCAAGACATACCATTCTTAGAAAAAGGCGGGATAAACCTCACGTAAATAATCCTCTCATTCCCACGTAGCATCCTCTTCACTGTGATTGTTCCACACCACCTTATAGAACTTAACAATCTTACTCCGTGTTACTCTTTCCATCTCTTCTAATACTCGAATTGGCTTTTCCTCATAGGTCAAATCCGATTGAAGCTGCACGTTGGTGGGTGCAATAGCTTCTTCAGGTACTCAAAGACATTTCTTCAACTGAGAAACATGGAAAACATCAAATATTGCACTCATCTCTGGTGGAAGTTATAACTTATAAGCAACATTCCCCTTTCGTTCCAGAATCTTGTATGGTCCCACATATCTTGGTGAAAGCTTCTTTTTCATCCTAAATCTGTTCACCCCTTTCATGGGTGATACTTTCAAGTACACATAGTCACCTACTTCAAAAGTCAGTGGTCTCCTTCTTCTATCAGCATAACTCTTTTGTCTCGATTGAGCTGCATTCATATGTTGTTGGATCACACGTACTTGCTCTTCAGCTTCATTGACAAAGTCAATACCAAAGTATCTCCTTTCATCGGGCTCAATCCAATTCAATGGAGTTCTACATTTTTGGCCATACAAGGCTTCAAATGGAGCCATCTTGATACTTGCTTGATAACTATTGTTATAGGAGAACTCAGGTAAAGGTAACCATTTCTCCCATGAACCTTTTGAAGATATAACACAAGCTCTAAGCAAATCCTCTAGGATTTGGTTTACTCGCTCTGTCTGTCCTGAAGTTTGTGGATGATATGCAGAACTTCTGATTAGCTTGGTTCCCAAAGCCTGGTGTAAGTGTTCCCAAAAATGAGCTATGAACTGTGGTCTTCGATCTGAGATTATAGTCCTGGGTACTCCATGTAGTCTCACGATCTAGGAAACATATATCTCAGCGTATTTCCCAACTATATACCGTGTGTTCACGGGTATAAAATGTGCTGACTTGGTGAGACGATCAACAATAACCCATATTGAATCGTGACCTTGTGGTGTCATTGGAAGGCCTGTGATAAAGTCCATACTGATTTCTTCCTATTTCCAACCTAGGATAGGCAATGGCTAAAGTAATCCGGCAGATTTCATATGAACAGCTTTTACTCTACTGCGGTTATCGCACCTAGCGACATAGGCTGCGATCTCCTTCTTCATTTTAGTCCACCAAAAATAGGTTTTCAAATCTTGGTACATCTTACTACTACCCGGATGGATAGACAATTTGGACGAGTGAGCTTCTTCATCTAAAATTTGGTTCCTAAGCTCACGGTCTTTTGGTACCACAAGTCGGTCCTCAAACCATAACACACCTCTTTCGTCCAATCTGAAATGCTTAGTCTCTTGCTCTTGTATTTTTCTCTTGATGTGACTTATTCCTACATCTGTCTGCTGCAATTCTATGATTTTGCTCTCAAGTGAACAACTGATCATGATATTGTGTAGTACAGTAGGGTGTAACAAGTTGAATCTATCTTCCAATAATGCTTCCATAGTGTTGCAATGAGACTTTCGACTGAGTGCATCTGCTACTACATTAGATTTTCCCAGATGGTAATGCACTTCTAAATTGTAGTCCTTAATTAGCTCTAACCATCTTCGTTGTCTCATGTCCAGCTCTGGTTGGGTAAAGATATACTTGAGACTTTTGTGGTCAGTATATATATGACACAGACATTGCCCAACAAGTAATGTCTCCATATCTTTAATGCGTGAACCACTGCTGCAAGTTCTAAATCATGAGTGGGGTAGTTGACTTCATGCTTTCTCAACTGCCGAGAAGAATATGCAATAACTCTTCCTTCTTGCATAAGCACACACCCCAAACCTATTCCCGATGCATCACAAAATATATCAAAAGGCTTTTTAATGTCTGGTTGTGCTAGCATAGGTGCTGTAGTCAACAGAGTTCTGAGGGTGTGAAAAGCTGCTTCACATTCTGGTGTCCATTTGTACTTCTCGTCTTTCTGAAGGAGTCTGGTCATTGGCTTAACTATCTTCGAGAAATCTGGAATGAAACGACGATAATATCTTGCTAACCCTAGAAAACTCCGAACTTCATGAACCGGAGTTGGTGCTTTCCAATCCATGACCTCTTGTACTTTTGATGGGTCTACAGAGATTCCATCCCTTGATAAGATGTGACCTAAGAAAGGTACCTTGCTCAACCAAAATTCACACTTACTAAATTTTGCGTATAGCTTATGCTCCCTCAATCTGGATAGGACAATCCTCAGATGCTCTTCATGATCTGACTCATTTTCCGAATAAATTAATATATCATCGATAAACACGACCATGAACTTGTCAAGCTCGGGCATGAATACCGAATTCATCAGGTACATGAAGTAGGCTGGAGCATTTGTTAGTCCGAAAGACATAACCAAATACTCATATAAGCCGTACCTAGTGGAAAAAGCAGTTTTAGGTATGTCCTCTGGTCTGATCTTTATCTGATGGTAGCCTGACCTCAAGTCAATTTTGGAGAATACCTTTGCCTTCGCTACCTGATCAAACAAGATGTCAATGCGAGGCAGCGGGTATTTGTTCTTGATGGTCACAGCATTGAGTGGTCTGTAATCTACACACATTCTCAGTGACTTGTCCTTCTTTTTCACAAACAATGCTGGACATCCCCACGGTGATGAGCTAGGTTGGATAAGAGCCTTGTCCAATAGATCTTGTAATTGAACCTTAAGTTCTACTAACTCATTGGGTGGCATTCTATACGGCCTTCTTGATATGGGTGCCGTACCTGGCACTAACTCAATCTTAAATTCCACCTCCCTATCAGGTGGTAAGCCTGGTAATTCCTCTGGAAATACATCCGGAAACTCACAAACCACTGGGATATCACAAAGTGTGGTGGTTTGGACAGCACAGGCTAAATGTTGGGGTTCAAAATTGCAGTAGAGTGGTACTAGAAAAGCATTCCCTCCTGTGGGTTCTCTCAACATAATAGTATGGGTGCTGGTGTCAATGAGAACACCATGATCCTTCATCCAATTCATGCCTAAGATTACACTTATCGATAACCCGGCAATATTATCAATTCTGTTGTATACTCCCTCCCTTGTATAGAGATGAGCACGTTTTTGACTATCTTTTTGGTAGAAATAGTACCCCCTGCTGAACTTATATTAAAACCCCCTTTGCTTACTTCAATTATTTCCTTATCATGCCTAGATGCGAATGCTTGACTCATAAAGGAATGAGAAGCTCTCGAATCAAATAAAACAACAGCGGGATGCTTGTTGACGAGAAACATACCAGCCGTGACAACTTCTCCAGCGGGCACTTCCTCCACAGCGGTATAATGCACGTATCCAGGACATGCTCTTGAGTTTGCCTGCCTCTGATTGTTCTAATTCGGATTGCCATTCTTCTTGGGGTGGGGGCATTCCTTGGCCCAATGGCCCATTTGATTGCAGTTGAAACATGGCTGATTATTCCTAGGTCCTGTGGAGCTCCCTTGACTGCCAGTCCCTTTTGGTAAGGCAATATTGAATGCCTTACGGAATGGTTTCTGTGGCCTGCTATTCTGAGCTTTGGGTGGTGGAGGCCTAAACTTGGATGCTGGTGGACGGAATTGTGGCCTAGCTGTGATAGGCGCTCTTGCATGGGAAGATCCGGAGGCACCTGCCTCGAATGCCCTCTTGCGACTCTTAGCAGCTGCATGCATATTATTGTGATTTTCCTGGGTCAGAGCATCACTAATAAACTCGTTGTATGTGGCACACCTAGAATTGGCCATGGTCTTCATCAGTTTGGTACCCAGATCCCGCTTGAAACTCTCTATCTTCTTCTCCTCAGTATCCATAAAACCTGGAGCATATCTAGACAGGTTGTTGAATGCGTGCATGTATTCTGTGAGAGTCTTTGTTCCCTGAGTGAGCCTCATAAATTTAGCCGCTTTCATGCGCATTAGGCTCGGGGGAATATGATGTCCCCTAAAAGCCAGCTTGAACTGTTCCCATGTCACTCACGCATTAGCAGGTAGTGATGACAAGAAATGTGCCCACCAGATCCATGTTGGTCCTTGCAGCTAATGAGAAGCATGCTCAGTTTCAGATGCTCAGTGACTCTTAGCAGGTGAAACTTCTGCTCAATGGTATTGAGCCACTCATCAGCCTGTAGTGGTTCCTCAGCCACCTTGAAGATAGGAGGCTTTGTATCCAGAAATTCCTTGAATGTACTGTGCTGATTTGGCTCGGCCCCTGGTTGCTGTGGGTGGCCACGAGCGGTGTTCTACGCAATGAGGCGCATAGCTTCTTCCATTGTCCTTTGGCTCCCCAAGAACTGAACAAAGAACTCCTGAGCAGACGGCGGCGGTGGTGGTGGTAAGTCATCACCATTGCCATCCTGACTGCTACCAGCTCCTGCTCGGGTGCGCGTCATCTGTGAAGTTGCAACAATAAGCAATTATTGGTGGATGCCACAAGATTGCAAATGAATTTATAATCATGCCAAACTGAAATTACTGGAGAAAATTCTCAAATTCACAATAAAAATAGAGGCATAACAATTCATTCTCGCAACATGACACCACCAACTTTATCGCTTATCGGACTCACACCGTGTTAACATACTAGTCACTAGGTGACTCTAATCTTCATTAAGATCGCTGTCGAGGTCGGAGATAGGATCATCCTCATTCTCTGGTTCCACTTCTTTCTCGTCCCCGCCGTCATCTTCTACTAACATTTCTGGATCTTCGTCTTCTTTACTAAGGATCGGGTGCAGTTGGTTGTTCAAATAATGCACCGCATGCTGAAAACCCATCACAACATGCTGGGCCCATGCAAGCTGCTGGCTAAAGTCTCTCTAGGTATACTCCATTCCACTGATGGAGGGGTGGTTCCTAATATCCCGCATAGCGTAAGACTCTCCACAATAGGGTAGGTGTTCCGAAAACCATCAGGAAATTCTCACTCCAACTGGTGCTGCCATTGGTACTATCAACATGTACACTTTTGTGAGACAAGACCATAATGGATAAGAGTTACATAACCGAGTAAGAAATTTATAAGGGGAGGAACAATGTAATTATTTGAATGATAATTATCATGATGCATGCTCATTCCGTACGTCCTCACAAACTTAGGAAAAATTTGTTTTTAGCGGTAGACACGGTGGCATACATACGTTCTCTCATATATAGCGTAACTAGTCGAGCTACACGTTTCGTTGTTAGTGTACCTGCATAAGAATTTCATTTCAGCCCAAACCCATAATGAAATATGCAGAATGTAAATTTAAATACTTCCATATATGTATACTCATACATATACTTCCGTATCAAACTACCCGATAACAATTTAAACCCACAATTAAATACGCACCATATACACATGCAAGCATGCATACATAGCCGTACCAAAGCTAACTCTCCTCGATCGCACGCTCACATCTTGCGGTCATGTCACTCATCATCTTACCTTGGCATAGAGGCATTTGATCCATACATTACCATTCAAGTGAATGGCATCCATACAATAGCACGCCGTATGGACGATGAAGTAAAAACCCCCATGTTAGTACTTAAATAGCCATCTAATAGTCCTTAATTTGGGCATACGGAAAGTGATCATTGGCACACTTTAGATTTCAAATACCTATTATATAGCTATCAATTGCTAGAGAAGGGTTTTTGGAAAACAAAAACTTTTATTTTAAATACACATGTGACAATTAACGTTGAATCTTGCTCTGATACCAGCTGTCGCAGAACCGACCAATTTATAAGAGTACAAGTACAATGGCGTCCCACAAGCGGTCGCACTGTTATACTTGAACCCATATAAACCCGATAGTCCATCGAGTACCACGACGGGTCTCGATAAACGATTTACAACAACCAAGATCGTATATGATTCAACATACATGCCACATATTACATAAAGTTCACAGATACATTTTCATCATCAGAGTATGAAACCAGTTATTACAAACCAAGTTTGATAGATAAAAGCGGAAGCAAATTAAGTTTGAAAGTAAAGTTTCCAACATAGTTTAGTACAGTGCCAAAATACGATCACGGTCCACAAAAGCATGTAGAAGGATTAATAAGAAGCCTGCCCAGGGCTTACTCCTCATCCACAGCGGGGTAGAAGCAACACTTGCAATAACCAAGATACACAGTGCCATCTGCAACATGGGAAATAAAAACCATGAGTACGAGAAGGTACTCAGCTAGACTTACCCATCATAAACCAGAAATAAATTGACTCCAAGGACTATGCAAGGCTGTATAAGTGGGGATAGCTTGACAACAATTTGCATAAAAGCAATTAACTTAGCTATACAATTATGGTTCCAATATCAGGTTAATTATAACTATCCATCTCTAGATTAGCAACTATCCTGTGCCAAACATGTGGTATATCCATTTAAAAGCATACAATAGTAACCATAGCAGGTATTGCAATTCCATATTCATCCGAACCATCATGTTCCATAACACAGTTACTACGATGTTGGGATTAGCTAAGTTTCTCACTATCCGGGAGAGACGGCGATTCGAATCAATTTCAACCAGCTAGGAATTTATTCCTAACACAAACCCAGGCATACCGTGCGAAGGCAGCCTTAGGTCACCTTTGGTACAACTCAGGTACACATTTCGTGGGTCCGTACCGCGCCGCACAATCTTGGACACCAGATGCCAGGACGTTTAGGCCTAGCCTGCCCTTGGTCTCAGTCTGATCGCCCCCCGCAAGGAGCGCACAACAGAATGGGTCCCGGCCTGAGTTGAGCTACTCGGCTTCGCGGTCGAAACGAGTTATCTGGCCAGCTAAGTGATAGGCATGCGTTCAATCTTGTCAGAAGCACCAACAACGGTATGGTCCTTAATCGGCTCAGACGGAATCACTTGAGTCATCCTACGCATAGACTCCGCCTGGCCTTGATTTACTTTTTAACCCATGGTTCTGTTCCACGATAGCAAATATAGCCAACCGTGCTCCAGTATCCACCTATATCTCGAAGGTGACAGAAAATCACCTGACTTCTACCGGTCTAAGCATGGCTAAGCATATGTTCGATCCTGGACCTATACCGGTTAAAGGTGTAATATCTGGACAAGGAATTTATATGCATCAAGTGGTTCCATTCAACTCTTATAACATAATGCATCAATCATAAGTACTTAAGTAATCATTTGTAAAATACTGGGAGACTTAGAATGCTCCGGGGCTTGCCTTTCAGAAAAGAAGTAGGGCGGTGATCAGGGCACTCCGGAAGCTCTTTAGGATTCTGCTCCTCGCCTTCGGGAGCTGTGACTTGAGGATTCTCCTACTGGTCCCCTTCCTCTACTTCATTAAATTCTAGCAACGTTATTTCTTCCTCCGATCCTAGATGCATGAATATGGCATAAGATATTGCGAATGCATACATGCGTACAAGTATAAAATGACGACACATGATGAATGCATTTGTATAAGTATTCTTAACATCATGGTGTTAACAAATGCATCATATTTTACCGAGTAGGTGCATATCTCTCTTAATTACTTAATCAAACACATTTACAATTCATTCACTACACACAAAACAGCAGCTGCTTGTTTTACTTATAACTGAAGTTCTACTTATCCAAATTCTGTGATATTAGACTTTCTGGAAAGCTTATAAAATTGTCTACAACTCTTATTTAATCACCAAAAGCTAATTCACACTTTATCTAAACCAAAACAGACAATCCATCCAGCGCTGTCCAGAAATTCCAGAGAACAAGCAAATTCGGAAAGGCTAACTTTAAATAGCTGTAACTCCTAAACCGTTTGACCTATGGTCCTGAAATTTTAACACAAGACATATGATGAAGTTATCTACAACTTTGTTATTAACTATTTTTACAGCAAACATCATTTTTATCATGCAACTCATCAAACTCCAGAATCTATCTGGAATCCATCCAATTCTCATTGCAAAGTAACAATACTTCTACTTCATGTAATCATTCAAAGTTTGACAATACAAAGTCTACCAACAGTTTAAGCATACCAAATACATCCAAGAAAATAAAATGGTGAAGCCCAAACTATTTCTTTATATGCCTTTATTATTTTATTTAGATACATAGGTTAAATAATAAACATATACCAAATGTGCATCATAAATTCTTAGAAAATTACTGTGGCTTACTAGTGCTACTAATAGACTACCATAAAAGTTTCATGCCATTTTACCTAGTAAAACATCCTATACAAAAATGACAAGGCAGTAATAGAAAATTACAGTGGCTTACTAGTGCTTGAAATAGCATAAATAGAAAACCCTAGTGAAATGTGTCAAGCAACAGATTTTATATTTTTCTTAGCATACATATGGTACTAGGATATCCTCCAACAAATTTCATGAATATGGGATTCATAAATAATTTATAAAAAGTCATACAAGGATCTCCTAATTATAAAAGGAAAATCTATAACTACAAATATATACATGCACTAATCCTAAAATTTTTACCAGAGCTCATAGATGACAATAATAGCTTACCACGAAAATTTCATAATTTTTGGAGCACAGGAACTCTAGATATAAAATAAACAAATTTGCATGCATTCAAAAACACATTTCAAATCTCCATTTAAATCTTCCAAAATTTCTACTGTATGTGCAAGGATCATATTTTTCTTAAATACTACACTTCCTAAGGAACACTACCAAATTTATTTCACAATTTTTGAAGCTACCAAACTGGAGATCTAAAAATTACAAAACACACTCAAATCTGGAATATTTGAACTAGCCCTCAACACTGTTGTCGCTGACCGGTGGGACCCGCTGGTCAGAGGACCCCACGCGTCATTGACCCGAAACAGGGCAGCTATGCTGCGCGGCGGTAGCGCGGCCAAGGCTCAACGGCGGCGAGGTTGCCGGCGGTGAGGTCTTCACGGCATGACCCCCACGACTTCCCGCACCTACTGGTACAACAAAAAGGACCGATCATCGAAGCTAGGTACTACGGCAATGGCTATGGCGGCGCGGAGGTGCGGGTCGACGGCGTTACGCCGGTGGAAGCCACGGCGAAGCAAGCTCAAACACTGACAAGCTTCTATGGACTCAGGCGACCCTAGCGCACAAGACATCACAGCAAATGATGGACTATGGCGGCGTGGCCACGACGACGGAGTACGGCGGTAGAGCTCCGACAAGCTGGTGTGCGGTGTAGAGGCTTTACCGGCGTGGTCAGAGAGCACGGGTGGACGCGGTGAATCACGGGGGGTGATGGTGGAGTGGTTGCGGTGGTGGGTGGTGAGGCGGAGCTTAGCCGGTGCCGAGAATGGCGACGGCGGACGCTCGACGTTGCGGCTGCTGCTGCAGGCGAGCGCTACGGCGACGGTGGAGCAGAGAAATGGAAATGGCGAGTGTGGCTCAGTGTGGGCGGGTGCTGGGGGTGATGTAGTGTGCTTGGGCCTGGCTCTGCCGCGCGGGGCAGGACGCCGGCGACGCGCGGCCACTGTGGACCTCCACGCGGCACGCGGGCTCTGTTCCGGTCGGCCACCGAAGATAGTCGATTTTGTCGGTTTAGTCGCGCGAGGAGCCGCCTGACAACGCGTTTTCCCGTCCATTTAACCGCTAATCCGTGGCTCCAAAGTGTAAATAGTTTGAATAGGATTTGTAGACCCATGTACCAGCTACAACTCTTGTCAAGGGATCATGCTCTAATTCGCAACCAAAACTGAGAAAAATCAATCCAAAGTCGAGCTTGCCAAACTGTCAATCGAAATGACTTAGAAGAATTTTGCTAAGTGTTGAAAACAGTGCATTGTTGATTTTTGTGGGATCAAAAAGACTAAGCTATGCACCTCATTATCTCATGACCCAAAAATAAAAGTTGTTCCCCATATCAAATACTACAACTTTGCTTTAGTGACCACCTCCATGCAAGGTCCCTAACACCTAGTTCAAACTTGGTCAAACATGTCACATTTAAATGTTGATACACTTCAAACTATGGCTTAATGACCTATTTACCCCTAACCATGAATATCAAAGGTGTTCATAATGATACTCTAAACATGTTTAAGCTATTTGTAAGGTCACACTATCATTTCATGTATTAGTCACTCATAGAGCTATTTAGTGTAATCACATGAAACATGACTTAAGGGCTTGATCATGGGAAGTGACATTCATGAACCATGTTCCATTTGCTAACCTAAGTGTTGCTAACATGTTTTTGTGACTCATATCAACCAATCACATGTATACACTCATAATCATATGCATATTCATATGAAAGCATGAAATACTAAGAAATGTTGCACATGTTTCAATTGAATGTTTCAAGTGTAAATGCATATATATGAATGCTTGATGATCATGCTCATGCTATGCAAGTCAAGTTATGCAAGGCTAACACCTAGGGTGTTACACCTAGGGTGGAACATTATAATGAAGAGCAAGCCGCAGCTGTTCGAACAGAGGACATCGACAAGGCCGAGGAAGAACACCTGATCACCTACGTTCGCACAGCCAAATATCTAGAAGGCAAGCGGAGATACTGCAACCGCAACATCAAAGGTCATTCATTTGTTGTCGATGACCTTGTTTTAGATAGAAAACAGAAAACCAAAGGGATGCACAAGCTCTCCTCCCCCTAGGAAGGGCCTTACGTGCTCAAAGAGGTTACCCGACCAGGGTCTTACCGGCTATGCGACTTGATGGACTTGATGTCCCCAATTCATGGCACATCGAGCACCTTATACATTTCTATCCTTCAAACGCTCCAGATATGTATTCTCCACTCCATAATGAATGAAGTTTTGGTCGCCATAATTTGTCTCCATTATATCTCCATTACGGTTTAATCTCCATTTGCGGTCACCAACTCTAAGCTACTACTTAACAAACTCCAATACTTGATCTCCATAAACGATCCGCCATGTTTCTCCATATCTCTAAGATATTTCACCGACCACCGAGCAGCACACATTCTGTTCTGTGCTATATGGAGAAGACCCTCTCTCCCTACACATGCTATGGGCTCCACGCTCTGTGTTACGGGTGGTTGGCTGCAGTTCCCTGGTCATGCCTATTCCTCCTACACATGCATGAGCTCCGCGCTTGATGTTATGGACTATGGGCTAGCCAAGGCCAAAAGTCCAGTAAGGAACCAACTGCTCGGATGCTACTTATACTACATATATCTCCAAGATTTTTCACCAACCTTCGAGCAGCACATTCTGTTCAGTGTTCTTTGGAGAAGACCCATTCTCCGATCTCTCCTTACACGTGCTACAGGCTCCGCGCTCTGCGGTATGGGTGGTCGGCTGTGGTTCCTTGGTCATGCCTGTTCCTCCTACACATGCACGGGCTCCGCGCTCGACGTTATGTACTATGGGCTAGCCAAGGCCAAGAGTTCAGTAACGAACTAACTGCTTGGACGCTACTTATATACATATAATTGCACTAGGGTTAACACTACAATGATTTGTTTCACTGAAATACTGGCAAATTGCATAAACATGCACATGTCACTTTACAACATATATACATATACATATACATAAATGTCTGTCTATGCCCTTGCGCATTTTAACTACCCTCTCTAGTTGTTACAGAATATTCTCTGAGCAGATCATTGGGATTCGCCATCACCGTCCATCTCGCTGAACAGGTCGACGTCGCTGGCTAGTTTCTTCACCGCATCTTCCACCTCATCTTCTAGCTGCTAATGCTCCATTGCACCCTTCCCTCTTGTGAATCTAGCCCCCATTGCTTGAAGGTCAATGGCTGGGTAGTGGGACCGGACCACCTCAAGGGTGTGTAACGGCAGTGATGTTGGCGTCGCGGTTGAAGCTTTTGAAGTTCTCCCAAGCCGCTTTGCACCTGTCGATGATGGTGTCTAGACATGGTGGCCTACCGTCGGGCTAAGGAGCCACCTCCAGGTCGACGCAGTCGAGCACCGGCTTGACTCCGGCAACTACAGCATCGAGCTTGCTCCTCTGGTTCTAGCCTCCTGCTCCAGCACGTCAAACTGTGCCTTGGTTCTACGATGATAGTCTGCAAGCATCACTAGGATCCATCAAACAAAAGAAATCATTTCAGCAGTAACTCCGACCACGAAGTACTCACCTTTCAGCTCCTCAGCCAACTTCTCCGCTCGCCCAGTCGCTTTCTTCTCCTCCTCCTGGAGTTGCCAAATGGTTTGGCATTGCTGGCCGAGCTTCACATCTTGCTCTACAAGCATAACAGTCGTTAGCAACAATATGATTGTTCAACAATGCCAAGCAAAATCGCCGATACGCCATACCTTTTCTCTGCTTAGAGACATTTCTGAGCTGCTCGGACTTCTACTCTAGCTGCTCGGAAACACAAGTCAGCTGCTTGGAGACGGTGGTCAGCTGCTTGGACCTGCCCCGCAACTGCTTGGACACGGTCGCCAACTGCTCGGATAGAGCCCCCTTTTGGTATTCCAGATCCCGTGCTTGAGACTCAACAAGATCCTGCTCACACTAGGCCCTCTGGACATTTTTCTCCATAAGCTTCATCGCCTCCTTTAGCTTTGCATTTTCTTCAGCGAGGGGCTGCATCTCTTGATCAGCTGGCGCCATTGTTTGACAGTCCAAGCTATCCCCTACAAAAGCACCAAGACTATGAAGAACTCCAATATCCAATGTTAAAGATGAACATTGATGATGCAATGCTAACCTTGATCTACTTCATCGCCGTCCATACGGTGGACTCCAGCCTCTGGAGCTCCCTGGCGGTGTCCTCCTCCTCAACGACCACCACTTCATCACCCTGCTTGCGGAGGATTCGGACAGCTTGGGGTCGTGATTCCTCACATTCAACCTCTACCACCTCGTCCTCCACCCCCACAGCTGGCGGCACCACCATGGGGCTCGGTGGACGCACAGCATGTCCGACCACGCCCTCCGATGCCTAAGGGAGTGCCAATGGCTCCTCTGGCACCATAGTCTTCTCCGCTCTAGAATCCGGCGCAGCATCGGCAACTCTAGCATCCGCCTCTGAAGCCCCAGCAGCTTCTGTCGTTGCCCCGGGCATCGCTACTGACCCGTCCGCCATCGGCGCCAACCGTTTGCCGCTGCCAAGTCCACCAGCAGTGGCGGTTGACTCCTCCGCAGGCCATCGAGCGCCCAAGGACTCTAGGACGGGATTTGCTGGTATCGCCTACACACCGGGACTAGCCCCTGATTGCTTGCCGATCTGGACGGATGGATTCAACTCCTCTGTACGCCTCGCTCTGCATCAGATTAGCTCATCAATCGTCGCCGCGATAAGGATCTGATAGCAAAATAACTCCAAGGCAAGGATACTTACGTGTTGGCCTATCGGTACACTTTTCTGAACCAGCGCTACCTACCCGAGCCCCTAGGCACGGCCCTAGGGTCGACTCCTATGCCTTGGGGTGGAGGTCTCACAGTCTCTGTGGTTGGCCTCTCCGCCGTCTGCCGCTCTGGGACTCCTTTTGCCTACTGCTCGAGGACTCCCTTTGCCTGCTGCTCGTGGACTCCCTCCTCTCCCATCGATCACTCCTCCGCACGCATGTTGCGTGGAGGCGCTTCAGTGCTTGGAGGAGGAGCTACTGGAGCCCCGTCGTCATCCGACCACTCGGACATCGCCACACTCTGTGTCTGAGTGGTCCGGTCACTGCCAAGCGAGATGTCGCCCGGCTTGCGGGGAGCGGCACCCACCGTCTTCCTCTTCTTTCAGGCCAGCTCATCTGCCGCTGCCCTCTTCCCCTGGACATTCTCCGACACTGGGGAAGGACTCTTCATCCGACCAGCGTCTGTGCCTCTAGACTCTGACGAGGTGCTGATGGCACTTTCCTCAGGCTGAGTTGGTGGCTGGGCGTCTACTGCCTGTGGCCAATCGCCCCTCGGCACACCCGAGAAGTACACCGCTCGTTCCTGCGAATGGATCTTTCCGTAAGTGAATCAGTTCACTGCTCGACAATGGTATAGGATAAAAAAGGATTAGGAACACACAATTGAGATGTTTACCTGAGGAGGCGGGTTCATGTAGTTAAAGGGTCTCGTTTGCCCTAACACACTGAACGAGGAAAATGGAGTGAATAGCACATCGTCCCTCGACAGCATCTCCATCCTCTCCCGGGTGCCGTCGATGTCCCCCTTGAAGTCATAGCCCGCATGGGCCCTCTCCTTGCAGGGCTAGACACGGCGCACTATGAAGCTCGCCACCACTAGTCCACCATTGGTCTTCACGCCCTTTATTAGGCCAAGGAGCTCCCTCGCCTGCTCCATATCAGCACTGCTTGGCCTCTTCGACCAACTTTTCTGGCTCTCCGAGATGTGGTTGGTGTCGCAGTAGATGGCAGGATGGCTCTGCTTCATGTAGAACCACCTGGTGTTCCACCCCTTCAGCGACATGTTCAGGGGCACAGTGAGGTACTCACCCACCATTCCATCGTGTAGTTGAAGATACACGCCGCCAGCCACCTTGGAACCACCGCTGCCCTTCTTCTTCAGCCAGAGCATGTGACGGAAGACGTTGAAGTGGGGAAGAATCCTGAGATACACCTCACAGAAATGAATGAAAATCGAAATGTGCAAGATGGTGTTTGGGTGGAGGTTGCACAGACTAACTCTCCAGAACTCCAATAGATCCCTCAAGAAAGGATGAACAGGAAATCCTAACCCGTGCTAGAAGTAATCCTCAAATACTATAGCTTTTTCAGTATGAGGCATTGGGTAGGGCTCACCGCTGGCCGGCCGCCATCCGGTGGTGACACGGTCAGGAAGAACGCCTGCCTCCACCATCCTGTTGAGCTCAGCCTCCCCCGTGCGTGACGGCACCCACTCTTCGTCATGGCTAACTCTGGCTTGCCGCCTTCTTTGGGTTACCAGCTCCCTTCTTTGGCGCCATCTCTTAGATCTGGTTTGGGATTGGCGGCGAAAACGCGTGTGAATATGAATCTAGAAGCGCGAGGGTTGAGGAGGAAGATGAAATGGCAAAGTGGCAAAGGTGGGAGCGTGGGGTGCGGCAGCGCAATTATAAAGCACTCCCCCAACCTCTCACATTCAAGGGTTTTTGGGAAACCGCTCCTTGATTTGTGCCTCTCCAAATTATACGAAACGGCGTGGTGGGCTGTTACCTGGGCTTTTGCGCAACTACAGCCTGTATCGCCCACTTATCACCGCAATTTGTTACTGCTCACCGAATATTCGCTGACTTCTTCGCCATCTGTTATGGCTTAGTAATTACTACTGTACAGCCATTACTCTGGTTTTTTCTCCGCAATTTCTTTTCTCCAAGATTTCCACTTGTGGCTCGGGGACTGCGTCATCAATACGACTTGGTTCCTCACCACATTGGGGACTTTCTTTTGTCGACTATTTCTGACCCTGGCACTATGTGACTACGTCACCCACTGTCAGGCTCGGGGACTAAATGGGCACACTTCACCTTGTGGTGAATGTGCGTATTTCTATTCAAGACTACGCCCAGGGACTGGCTGCCTGCTCGACTGGTCTTCTGCTTTTCTTCTACTTTGGACCCTAGCACCACGTGACTACGTCACCTACTGTCTGGCTCGGGGACTAAGTTGGCACACTTCACCTTGCAGTGAGTGTGTTTGCTTTACTCTAGAAGACTCCGTGCCTCCTGAAGTTGAAAAATACTATCTCCCTTTCTTGTGGTCGGACTCTAAGTGGGCACACTTGGTCCACTGCGGGAAATTTTTTGATTTTGGACTTGAGCTCCTTACATCCTTATGGTAAGCCCAACTTGGGATGCACTGCTCGGCGATGGTTCACACTGCTTGGCAATGGTTCACACTGCTCGGCGATGGTTCACACTACTCGGCAACGGTTCACAGCTGCTCGGCGACGGTTTACACTGCTCGGCTTTGTTCGCACCTACTTGGACAAGCTCAAGATGGCGTTGCACAATGGATACAAGGCGCTCGAGGCCTAGCTGTGGGGGATATGACCCTGGATACCCATGGCAGACCACATGGGCTGCACCCCTAGGGGTGGTCTAGCCCACAAAACGAAGCCTTGTAGGGAACGACACTGCTCGGTGTGTCCCGCAAGACACCAGGAAGATATCTTGAAGATACTACAAGATTTGTTAGGATACGTATGATCCCATGATTTCTGTAATCTATTATTACTTTTTGGTTATCTCCTAGATCTAACCGACTTGTAACCCTACTCCCCAGACTATATAAGGTGGGCAGGGACCCCCTCAAAACACGCGCAATATCATACGATAGCCAATATAATCCAACAGACCACAGGAGTAGGGTATTACGTCATACTGATGGCCTGAACCTATCTAACTCGTGTGTCTCTGTTGCCTTCTTGTTCTCAATTACACGCATCTCTGCCAATCAATCTACCTTCATGGGATACCCCTCGGAAGACTGCCGACGATATTCTATCGACAATGAGTCTTTCCATTTCTGAATTCCTAGGAAGTATTTCTTCTTGGCACGGTATAGCAGCGCATGTAACTCACTTAAAAAGATGAATTTGCATCCCTGGACAGAGGCAGAAATCTGCTTAAAAATCTAGTTATTTTTGCTCATCCAGAGGGCCCAACAAAGCAACATGATGATCTCCATTAAGATGATATTCTATCGACAATAGCTGACTCTGTTGACTCAACGTTTTCGACGATCATTATTTAAGGGAATCCTCGTATCCAAGCGGCAATAGTTATCTGGGTTGAATATGATGCAACCTCTTGGGTAAAAACACATGGAAGGTACCAAAGGACAAGTCCACCTTAGAAATCCTTGCTGAATAAGGATGATAGCGAGGTCTAGAGGACAACAAAGGTTGCAAGTATTCACTAATTGGAGAAATAGTACACCACCAACATTGAGTACAATTTTCCTTCATGGTGCTGTTGCACAGTAAGTTGGGTTGACTTGCACTGTAGCAAAACTAGCATTGTTGGACTACTTTTGACATTGAAGCTTCATTTCTAATGTCAATCAAATACTCATAATCATAATCTAAAACCTATTGTTTGACCCTTTTCAAATTGTTTTCAACTTGCAATGGCACAATTTGACTTGTAGAATACCTTGACTGCTCAAACATTGTGGATATTAGAGGGCACAAGCAAGGCACAAAGGGGTGCAAGGAGTCTTCTCTAGGGCATCTAAAGTATTATCTAATGGCAAAACATTGACCATGTTGCTAATCTTGGCATCAATTACAAACACAATGTTTCTAATGTGAGGGATGATAGCAGTCAATAGAGAAATCACATATTCTGTACACCTTGGTTTTCAGTTCATATCTCACAAACTACTGCTCCATTGTGCACAAATTTTGGTAGGAATTTAGATCCAAGAGTCCTCTAACTACTAACCAAAATCTAGCTCTAACAGACAGTGTTTGACTATATAAATGAATCATCTACCAAAACTGCTCTGTTCTAAAATTTTAATAACCCAAACTGACAAAACATCTCTCAAATCCAATGCTTTACTCAACCAATGCTCAAGCAAACTTTAGACATCGAAGTACCCCAAGCGAAGAATGAGCTCGCCAAGTTTTATGATGATCCAACCATGTTTGAGCCTCTAATCACCGGCTTAAGAATAACCGGTTTGGTGCCATGATATCTGGATAGATTTCTTGTTCTTCTTTTTCTTTGCATCACACATTGTGGAGTGTGTTCTGCACTCTCTAACTCTTCATACAAAAGCAGCAGTATCTTTCTCACTGAGGATGGAGGCTAGGGTTTTTCCTTACATGCCTCTTAGGAAACAACCTCAACCGTTGATTTAGACACCAACTCGACAATACACAAGCACTAGACTTGTGGGCTGTTTTTGTAGGGCACAATGCATACTACATGTAGAGGGGCAGTCCGCCAAAGATAAGGGACCATTTCTAACTACCCTTTTGTGCTTCATCCAATAGAGTCCTGAACAAATCCTTTGATAGCACCATATACATAATGATGCTGACCAAAACTAGGGACGTGCTTTCTCTAGCTCTTTACTTAGCTGTTACTGCATTTTTGCACTATCTATGTGATGGTTCAAGATGGAATTTGTAACACCTAAAAACTTGCTTTTTCTAAAATAAAGTTAGAATGATTCAATTATGTATTTTTGTGCTCATAAAATATAGGAAATAATAATTTTTCATTAAAATAAAATTCATCATAGGGTTTAGAAACATGTTTGAGCATACATGTCATTGCATTTGATTTATTAAGATGAGTTGTTTTGCTTCAAAAAGAAATTCAAAATTTGTTGAAATGTTTTGAAATGAGAATTTGAAAAAAGTTTGGAAATGAAAAGATAAAAAAGGAAGAACCTTTCCCTCTCTCTATTTTCGGCCAGGTGGCCCAGCCAGCGCAGGTCTAGCACCACTCCATCCCTTCCGCAGGCCGACTCCCTCCATCCCTCACGTGGCCCCATTGCCAAGTCGGCTCGAGAGCGGCCAAAGCCCAAGTGTGCGCCCGCTCCTTTCCCTTCTCTTCGTCTCCGCGGCCCGCTCTGCTCCAGCCCAGTCGCGCACCCACCCCTCTCTCTCTCGCTGTGACTGACCGTCGGGTCCCGTGCACTCTCTCGTCGATAGGTCAGCCCACCCTATCAGCCGTGCCTTCTTCCCATGGTCGAGCCAGACTCTGCCACCGAGAGTCTGCCTCTGTGCCGTCATCACCGGTCGGTCTGATCCCTAGATCGAGCATGGCCCTATTAAAGCCAAGGCCCCCTCCAAGCCCTCTCTTTGCATCTAGGAGCTGCCGGTCGCCTTCCTAGAACCCAGCGCTGCCATCACATTCAGAGCTACAGTGCCGCCACCACTCTTGATCTCGCCTACTGCCTTGCCATCATCGAGGATCTTCAGCCGAGGTTCGTGTTGCGGTAAAGATGCCGCAGGTGCCTCCCATGAGCTCCCTCTCGTTCTGTAGCGGTAGCATGACATCGTCGTTTATTTGTAGGGCAAACCGTGCCATCTACAGCCACCCTGTGCTTTCACTGGTGCCGCTTGCTCCAGCGGGACCATGCCCAACCCATAGCTGAGATGAGCGCATAGCTCCTATGCCCCCTCCGCACGTGCACACGCAAACACGTGACAACGCGCGAGCGTGCGGAGTTAGCAGAGTAGCCCGGCCGTGCATGCTTTACCCTATTCCAATTTGCTAGCTAGCTTGATGACATCACATGAGGTCATGCATGACTTTTGTGGTCGTTTTCCTTTAAGAAAACAAATCCAAAAATACAATGGAAATACACATATACTTAGGATCATCATGAGCCGTCCATGTTGAGATCAATGGCCCAGATTAGAACATACCCCTTCGCTGTTCTTTTTGCTAAAGAGCCCCTCTATTTTTGGCAAATTAACTCGTAGTCCATGGCGTACTTCTAGAATACGTTTTCATATTCTGAAAGCGTAGTTTCTTTCTAGTAGATTCAAAATACGCTTTCCTCTATTTACAGTTTTGCCACTAATCTTGTTTTAGCCATAAAATCTCTGTTCTAACTCCGATTTGATCCGTTCAAGTTGCGTTAGATTCATAATCGCATAATCTACATGTTCATACTATTGTTAGACATGTTTTAAACTTTTTAAATTCAAGGTTAGATTTAATCTATTATTTTATTAAAGGAAATCTTGTTTAATTCATATCTTTTACGTTTTAGCTCTGATTTGACCTATTCAAGTTGCATTGGATTTGTAACAACACAAATTACGCATTAGTAACAATGTTTTCCATGTCAAGAGCTCTGGAATTTCATGGTTTCAATCCTAACTTGAATAATGATTATGCAATTGGATTTTTATAATTAAAAGTGACTTAGAGTTTTTCATCTCTGTGTCTTTTGTAAATAAAATAAGATTAATCTTATATTGGTTTTCTAATACAAATATAATTTGGCTTAAAATAATTTAGATATTTTTCTAAAGTATCTTATACATGTTTTATATAGCTAAAATAAATGAAGCATATAGTTTCTTTTTAAAGTAAATCTATCGGTAGTTGTATCTTTTCCACCGTAGCTTCGATTAGCGCGCTTTTCGTGTCTGTGTGATCGTAGCAACGCATAGATTTGTTTTGAAATTATTTTTCACTGATTGGTGTATTGTTCTAATATAGCTATGTTTGAATGCTATGCATGTTTGTTTGGATGCTTCTGTGGTGCTTTTATGATCATGTCTAGCCGGTGAGCTTTACATGTTGATCAAGGAGTTCCATTGAAGGTTTGGACTAGAAGAAGGATTAGAGTCTAAGGCAAGTATAGCATGGGATCTTCTTTGTTGTCCTATTCACCTTAATATCTTTTTAATCATATGCATGTGTCTACCTTGGCAACCGTAGTAATTTTCCTAGCTATTTGGTATCCTGGATTCCTTGATTCCTATAGGTTATTGCATTGGGTAGCATGATGCTAGTGCTCAACTACAACCATGATCTTGTAACTTGACTAATGGTATATGCAATAAACATTAAAAGATGCTTTTTAGCAACATGGAACAAGGGGGCTAGAGCATTGGGCTATTTTTATGGTGCTCTAGATTCCTCTCCCTAAGGACTTATCTATAAGTGATTATCCGGGACTTACAGTACAACTGTGAGGGCAACATGGCTCTGTCTTTAGCTCACTATGAGGACCTTTTCTAGCTTGTTAGAGGTTACCTTTATTGGCGTAAGAATGGCTTACCAAATCGGGTATAGGACAGCCTCTACTCTTATGTGTATAGCCATGATGGAATTGTACCATTCGACAGGGGGGTTCCTATATCTGTTTGTCGAGTGAATCTAATGGCCCTAACTTGTTAGACGAACCTTTGAAAGGCTTCATAATGAACCCTGCTGCCCTTCCTTGGTAGTGGGTCAGGAGGCTGATCACCTCGGGCGAAAGGGTATATCATTACTCACAGTGAAAGTGTACAACCTCTATAGAGTGTAAAACTGGTATATCAGGCGTGCTCACGGTCACGAGCGGCCTTGGAACATTTACGGAATAGATGATGAACATTGATGATACTGATGATGAAGATGCTCACTAATGATTATTGTTTTTGCTATTCATTATTCATGTTTACCTGATCATGTGTTTATATGGGCTTGTGAATAAACTTGTTGCCACCCAATTGCTAAAAGATGACTCATTAAAAGCTAATCGTAGTTGAACCAGTGTCAACCTTTTTGTGCCTCAAGAACCCCTTGTTATATTTGTTGAGTACGACATGTACTTACCCTTGCTTTTTTTTCAATCATTTGGATAAAAATCCCGGATGGGTACCAGATTGCTAGAGTTTGGAGGAATTAGGCTTGTGATCAACTAGTTAGTTGTCCCTGTGGAATTGGAGTCTTCACCCGAAGATCAGAGTTGTCTTTCCGCTGTTTGCTGTCTAAGGTTATATCCGTTATACTAAGTGCGTTATATATTGAGCATTGTCTTTCGATATTACCCTTATTTGTAGCTATATATGAGATTTGACTTCCTGGGCTCACATATGGTGTGTATCTAGTTTTGTTCTTCAAACCGGGTGCTACAAAGTTGTATCAAAGCAATGTTGACTATAGAACACAAGCCTAGTAGAAACTGGTCGTTTTAACATTTAGAAGTTGCTACAAAAACCCTTGCTCTATGAACCTTGATATTTTTTCTCTACTATATCTCTACCCTTGTTATTCATCTCTACCTTGGTGCTTATTTTGAAGTCTTTGTTCTCATCTTCACTCCTTGATTTGATATGCTTTTAGAACTATCCCTCATCACCTTCTTGCATAATCTGAAGATGAGTCTTAAGATTGTTGCCCCTAGTACAATGAGGACGATAGTATCGCAAGTTGAGTCAATGATTGAGTTGTGCACCTTTATTGCTTTGTTGAATTATCATTATGCTTATGATTGTTTTGAATCTTTGTAATGATTGCAATGATCTAGTTGGGTGTTCCCACAATTTCATATAGTTTATAGGCCTAAGGTATAAGGATCAGTGCAATAAATAATTGGGTTTTGCTTTCTCCTATTTCCTCTATCTTGTTTTTTGGAGCAACCTATCTTTATCAGCTTATATATCTATTTTTGGATGACCAAAATCATGAGAAAATTTTGGACAATAGTAGACTTCGATATCTTTCTGTGAACACAAGAACCATTTCATCATATCTGTTTAGGTTATGAAGTTACGAAAATCACAAGATGATGCAATTGCGTTGTCTAAAATCTGGAGTAGTTTCTGTTGTGCACTGTTTTTGACTACCTAAACTGTGGAATTTTGAAAAGTGTTCTATAAGGAAGTTGTGTAGGATTTGATAAGATTTCCAACAAGATAAGCTACAACTACATTGGATTAACAAAATGAGAGCTATGGCTGTTTTACTGCACTACTATTTTCCTATCCCACGAGTGAAATTGAGTTGTCTGTTCACACCTTTGCACATGAGTTTCTTTGGGATGTCAGGATGTCCTTATGCTAGTTAATCCATCTAGAAGATGGTGCAAGCTACCCTGTTGGATCTTTTCTTAAGGGGGGTAGCCAAGTTGAAGAATTAGCAAGATGAAGTTTCATACGTTCTAGTTATTTATTTGGAAACATCGATTATCTCTGTGGTGGGGTCTTGTCTTGTCTCTCATACTATCAATCCTATCTTACCATCTCTTGAAGCTACATTTAAGAATGCTACGAATGACCGAGTCCTAATTCATACATGTTGATAACAGATGGTTACTACCAGGAGAAGTGCTTTACAAGGTGCTGGAAGGAATCCTACCAATTCTAGTCCACCACCATCTGATTCCCCATCTATAGAGCAAGCTTTGATGACGTAGACTCAGTTATTACAAACTATTGCTCAAAATGTGTTGAACAACCCGCATCAAGCACCACCTATTGATAAGCGTAGTGAATTTATGAAGGGACACCCACCGACATTCTCTCATACAAGCAAACCACTAGAAACTGATAACCTGCTTAGAGCTGTGGAGTGACAATTGGACATAGCTCAGTGTGATGACCATAAAAAAGTGCTTTATGCTTCTGGTCGACTGCAAGGAACTACCCAAGATTGGTGGGAGTCATTTGAGTATGGGCGTCCCAACAATGCTCCTGCTACCACCTAGTAGGAATTCAAGGAGAATTTTAGGTCCTACCATATCCCGTTAGGTGAGGTAGAATTTAAGCAAGAAGAGTTCCTCAACTTGAAGCAAGGATCTATGTCAGTGTGTGAGTATCATAACTGGTTCACTCAATTAACACGCTATGCTCCAAAAGAGGTGGATAGTGATGCTAAAAAGCAAAAATGCTTTTTGAAAGGACTGAATGATGGTTTGCAACTACAACTGATGACCGTGGTGTATGCCGACAATCAAACATTGGTGGACAGAGCAATTGTAATTAAGAACAAGCATCGAGAGATGGAAGAGAAGAGAAAGCATGACCTTTAATGCCTGTTAAGAAATACTCATCTCCGTTTTGCTACACAACCAGAATGTCAGTCACACCATATGAATCTGCTTGGAAGTAATGATCAAGATCAGTATCATCAACATAATGATGAAGTGCAGCATTTTAGTTCTCAAGAGCCATGTCTATCATCTCCTACTATCACCTTGATAACAACAAATATTTCTACTAATAAGGAAGGTTATGATTGTGGTGAGATTGAACCCTATAAGAACGATTGTCTTGAGAAGTTTGCTGAGAGTAATCAAAGCCAGAAATAATAGCAGTAGGAGCTAGAATAAAACATCCATAAGGAGCAAGTGCAAGGCAATAAGTTAAAGCAAAACTACATTCAATGCAGGTTGAACAATGTGGATTTGACTACCACTCATGGAGCTAAGGAGGTCGTTTATGGTTTGATTGCAGTAAGCTCATACACTGCTATGGTGTTGTTTGACCCTAGTGCATCACATTCATTCATCTCTTGGGAATATGTGGAAGAACATAAGATAACTATGCTTCCAATGAGGAAACCCCTGATACTAAACTCTCGAGGAGGAGAAATGAAGGCAAACAGCATATGCCCAAAAGTTAGTCTTAACATAAAAGGGAAGAACTTCGAGACAAACCTTATAGTTTTGGAGTTAATGAATATTGATGTTATCCTTGGAAAGGGATGGTTATCTGCTTGTAAAGGAGTAATTAAGTATGCTCAACATTTGGTGGTTCTAACCACACTATTGAAAGCTCTAGTTTGGTTTTGGTGAATTGATGAAACCTTAAGTGCTATCCTAGTTTATCAAAGTGATTATGAGATAGGTAGCACTACTCCAAGTGGTGAAGCAAACAAAGATCATGACATGATGATGGTGTTGCCATGGTGATGATCAAGTGGTTGGACTTGGAAAAGGATAAAGAAAAACAAAAGGCTCAAGGCAAAGGTATAAGTGGTAGGAGCCATTTTGTTTCGGTGATCAAGACACTTAGCGAGTGTGATCGCATTTAGGTTCGATAGCCGTACTATTAAGAGGGGTGAAACTCATTTCGAAATGCAGTTTCAAAGTGCCACTAGATGCTCTAACTCATTGCATTTGCATTTAGGATCTAGTGGAGTGCTAACACCCTTGAAAATGTTTGTGAAAATATGCTAACACATGTGCACAAGGTGATACACTTGGTGGTTGGCACATTTGAGCAAGGGTGAAGAAGATAGAGTTGAAAAGGAGTTAGTCGCGCTGGTCACAGAGTGACCGAACGCGTACGGTATGGTGACCGGACGCGTCCGGTATGTGGCTTGATACTGAATTGCAGAGAGCGACCGGACGCGTCTGGTGTGAATCAGCTAAGTCGATGTTCAGTGTAACAGTTGATCGGACGTGGGGGACATCTGGTCCGGAGTGACCGGACACGTCCGATCGGCCCAGAGCGGCTCTAGGAGCTCTCTGGACTCGACCGGACGCTGCATCTCCTACGTCTGGTCTAGAGTGATTGGACATGTTCGGTCGGCCCTGAGTACTCTCTGGACTCGACCGGACGCTGTGGCTCAGCATCCGGTCATTTCTTAACAGCGCGTCCGATCGCAAGTGAGTGTGGGCAGCAATGGCTACTTCATTTTAAAATTGGACACATGGCAGTCAGATAGCGACCGGACGCGTTCGGTCACCACACCGGACATGTTTGGTATACACAAACGGTGCATTCGGTGCGCACGACCTGCGCATCCGGTCGACACGCAGTCAGTCCAATAATTGACCCAACGGCTCTATTCTTTGGGGGTGTCTATAAATATTGTTTGGCCGGCTCAAGCTCACTCTCTTGTCCATTTGCATTGACATAGCAACCTTGTGAGCTTAGCCAAAGTCTTTCCACTCATCTCCATCATGGATTCATCATCTTTGTGAGATTTGGGAGTGAATCCAAGTGCATTGCTTAAGTGTTTGCATCTTGAGGCACTTGGTGTTTATGTTTCGCTGCGGGATTCGCTTGTTACTCTTGGTGGTTGCCATCACCTAGATGGCTTGGAGCAGCGAGGATCATCGAGCGGAGGTTGGTGATTGTCTCTGGCTCCGATCATGGTGATTGTGAGGGATTCTTAACCTTTCCCTGGCAGAGAGCCAAAAGGTACTCTAGTAAATTGCTCATGGCTTGTGTGATCCTCATCTTGTGTTGGTTGTGCGGCACCCTATTGAGGGTTTGGCGTGTGATGCCAATTAGCGCGTGAACCTCCAAATGAGTGAATCGCCACAACGAGGACTAGCTTGCCGGCAAGCAAGTGAACCTCGATAAAAAATCATTGTGTCAACATTTCATTCCGAGGTGATTGGTCTTCATGGGTATTCATTCTTGTGATTGATTGGTTCACTTCTCGACTCGTCAGTATGACCATCTTGCTCACTCTCTTTACACTACCGTAAACTAGTTGTCAAGCTCTTTAGTGTAGCTAGTCATGAGAGCTTATTAGTTTGGTTAGTGTGGATCTTTAGTTAGCTTTTGAGAGTACACTTAGTGTATTGACATAGCCACTGTGTGGATAGAAACTATACAAACTAGAATTGTGGTAGGTGGCTTGCAATTTTAGTAGGCTAGCGCAACACTTGCTTCGCCTCATAATTGTCTAACTGTTTGTTAAGTGTTGTTGTAGAAATTTTTAATAGGCTATTCACCCCCCCCTCTAGCCATTAGGACCTTTCAAGTGGTATCGGAGCTGTAGTCACCGTGATTTGAGGCTTAACAACCTTCGGTGTAAAAATGGCTCAAATCAACAATACCAAGAAGCCACCCTAATTTCATGGCTCAAACTATCTCTATTGGAAGGCTAAGATGACAACTTATATCAAGTCAATCGATATGAAGGTTTGGTAGGTGGTGGAGACCAAGATTGAGATTGATGATGAAGAGGCTCCCACCGCCACCGAAGAAATGCTTCTCCAAAATAATGACATTGCTCTTAGTGCCATCCATGATGCTTTGGATGAAAGAACATTTGAGCAAATCAAGAATATTGAGAGAGCTCATGAGGCATGGAAAAAGTTGGAGGAATCATTTGAGGGCACTCAAGCCGTGAAGGGTGCAAAGGCATACATTCTCAAAGAGAAGTTTGCAAGCTTCAAGATGAAGGAGGATGAGAGTATGCCGGAGATGTTCCATAGGCTTCAAGTGCTTGTCAATGATCTCAAAGCACTTGGAGAAGAAGTGAAGGAAAAGGACTTTTCCCACAAGTTCTTGAGATGCTTACCTTCAAGATTTGGCACATTGGTCACTATTCTAGTGAGGAGTGGTTTGGACACCATGACACCAAACCAAGTGTTGGGAGATATAATGACCGATGATACATATAGAGATGATGATGAGAAGGAAGAAAAGAAGGAGAAGAACGATGAGAAGAAGGATGAGAAGAAGAAGAGTATGGCATTCAAGGCCACATCATCCAAGGGCAAGGCAAAGCAAGAATCATCAAGTGAAGATGATGGTTCATGGGATGATGATGATGATGAACTATTTGACATGCTAGAAGATGCTAAAGAATACTTTGACATTAAGAGAAGGGAATGCAAAAGCTTGCATAAGGAACTAAAAGCCCTTAAGCAAGCCTTTGATGAGCTCAATGCATCTCATGAGAGGCTAGAGGAAGCCCATGAGAAGCTTGGCAATGCTCACAAGAAGCTTAAAAAAGCTCATTCCTCTTTGCTTGATGAGCAAAATAAAAAAAAGCATGTTGAGACTTGTGATGTAGGCTGAACTTGTGATATAATTGATGAATCTTTATCTACGCCTATCATTGTTGCTCTAGCTAACCCTTCTTGTAGTACTTCTACTTCCATCTGATCTAGTAGTGTTGGTTTCACTTGTGATGCCTCACTAATGGTTGAGAATGAGACCCTCAAGAAGGAGGTTAATAAGCTCACTCACACCTTGGCTAAGGCCTTTGGTGGTGAGGACCACTTGCTTATGTGCTTGGGTAGCCAAAGAGCTTCTCTCTACAAAGAGGGATTGGGCTATACCCCCAAGAAAGGCAAGGTGGCCTTTGCTCCTCACAAGACTAGTTTTGTGAAGAACAATGGTCGATTTTGCACTAGTTGCAAGCAAGTTGGTCATGTAGAGCAAAAGTGCATGAATAAGAAGTCACAAGCTAATGTATTGTCACATAACCGACCAATTTATAAGAGCATAAGTACAAAAACAATCGCCGAAACGATCAAATTCTCGAACTTGAGCCCATATAAACCCGGTAGTCAACTGAAATCTCGAAGGATTTGAAACCAACTTGCATACAACCAAGATCACAGTAATTCAACATAACATATCATACGTTACAACATTTCGTAGACGTTCACAAATAGATTACAACATCATAGAGTCATCGTTATTACAAAATAAGTCTTGTAAAACATGCGAAAGCAAATAGTTTAACTAACACACCCGAGTTCAAATACACATACTGGTTCGCTGATCACAGCCCGCAAAAGCATTCAGATAAGAGAATAGAGATCATGCCCATGATCTAGTCTTCGTCACCCGCCGGGTGGAGATAATACTTACAGAATCCCTGATATAGACGGTCATCTACAATAAGAGGGAATAAACCCTGAGTATGGGAATGTACTCAGCTAGACTTACCCGTCGGAAACCAAAATAAATGACACCAAGGATCATGCATAGCTTTATTTAGTGGATCTGGCTGATACTTCTTTTTGCGGAAAAGTATAAGTAATAATGATTAACTTTTAACCTGAACTAGCAGTGACTTTAAGCCATTAACCTATCAACTATATTAGCACCTGTACTAAGCAATCATTTTATTAGGTTTCAAACATTAATAACCATATCAGGTATTCATTGTGGCAACATTATCCATCATCATCATCTTCCATTTAACCATATCGTTAAATTAAGTGAATCTACGTTGCCGCTGCTCAAGTCAAGTTCTCACTATCCGGGAGAGATAGCGATTCGAATCAATTCCTATTCAGCTGGAGGGGTATTCCTAACACAAACCCTCCTTCCCCCGTCAGGGTCGCAAACAAGTCACCTTTGGTACAACTCAGGAGAAAAACAAAAGAAAAGACGCGGGTCCGGGCCACCCTACATTCTCAGAGAACCACTCTGCCAGGAAGTGCAGGATTTTAAGCCCTTACTCCCCTTGGACTTTTGCCAATGGCTCTCCGCACATCCTTACTACCTCCAGAATGCATCCAACCCCCACGGTTCTCGGCCTAAGTTGAGCTACTTGGCTTCGCGGTCGGAACGACTTATCCGGCCAGCTAAGTGTTAGGCTGCGTTCAACATGACCTGAGGACGTACAGCGTATCGGTCCTTAAATGACATAGACGTAGTCACTATGTCCAACCCTACACAAGACTCCGCCGGTCTTCATTCATTATTAACATGGTTTTTTTCCACGATAGCAAATATAGCCAACCGTGATCCACCTCATCCTAAAGCTCGCAGGTGACAGGAAATCACCCGACTTCTACCGCACTAAGCATGGCTAAGCATTTAACCCGTTCCTGAACTTAAATAGGATTCAAGTGCGATATCTGGACAAGGATAGATATATAATGCAGCAATTGGTTCCAACCAACTCCTATACTTAATGCAGCATCGACAATAAAAGATACTTAATATATTTGTAAAGACATGGGAGACTTATAATGCTCCGGGGCTTGCCTTTCAGGAAAGAGGATGGACGGTGGTCAGGGCACTCAGGCAACTCCTCGGCGGCTGCTTCTTCGGTTGCCTGAACCTCGGGTTCCTGCTCCTGGTTGGCTCCCTCGAACTCCAGCAACGTCACTCCCTCTGGCACACCTATTGCATGAATGCGCAAGATAAATATCATGGATGCACATGAACGAATGTCAGGGATGCTCGGGGAATGCGCATGTTCGCTGTAGTTTGCATATTCCAACTTAAGCCCTATTCAAATCACTTTACTTACCAAGTTTATACAACCTAATGTATAATTGCTCATCTTCAGTTAATGACCTAGCACCTACACCTAAGCATATTCTCAAGTTAGGCTAACCCCTAACAATCAACGGAAACATTGCATCAAGCATACACTCAAGCATTTGTATTTCAGCAAAATGAAGACTATGTAGCGGTGCAGCAAACTAGCCATAAGTGGAGATTTATAAATCCAAATGACATCCAACAAGGCAATCTCGAAAGCTTATGAAATTGTCTACAATTCATTTTTAGACCTCAAAGCATGATTCAACACTTTACTAAGTCAAATTCATAAATCAACAGAACTCTGTCCTCACAAGGCAGAGAGTAAGCAAAACTGGAACCTACTTTAAATAGCTGTAGTTTCTAAACTTCTGGGCCAAATGCCTTCAAATTTTGACAGGAGCTAGATACATAAATTGTCCACAACTTTTGTATTCATCACATTCACAGAAAACCAAAATATCATGGGGAACTTCCTAAAGTCCCCAGATCTGTCCAGAGGGACATAATGCAAACGAAATAATTAATAACTTATGATGTAAACACATAATTGGACAAAACTAACTCTACTCACTTATTACACATATCACAAGAACACCAGAAAGTAGGGTGTTCATCACCAAAATATTTCTTTTAATACCTTTCTTAATTTATTTAATTAATTAGAGGAAATGGTAAACATATATGAAAACTACACCATTAAATCTACAAAAATTATAGTAGATACTACATGCTCTAAGTAGACTACCATAAAAATTTCACACCATTTGAGAAAGTATATCAGCCTACACAAAAATGGTAAGGCATAATGGCTTAAAATGGCATAATTAGGAAACCTTAGTGAAAAGTGTCAAGCAACAGATTTCATATTTTTCCTAGCATCCTTAAGGTACTAAGATACTACCTACCAAGTTCCATGGCCATAGGATTCCTAGATAATTTACAAAAATTCACACAAGTATTCACCAATGATAAAAGGAAAATCTATAACTCAAAAACTACACATGCAATGACTCTCAAATTTTAACCAGAGCTTCTATAAGCAATACTAGCTTACCCACAAAATTTCACAATTTTTGGATCACAGAAACTCAAGATATGATTTAAACAAGTTTGCATGCATTCAAAAACACTTTTCAAGTTCCTATTTAATTCATCCAAAATTTCTACATAATGTGCTCAAGACATATTTTTCTAAAATACTATACCCCACTGAGAGTCTAACAAAATTTGAATGACAGTATTTGGATCTACACAAATGGAGTTACAAAATTTACAAAACAGCAGTCAAAACTGAAAATTTGAACTATCTTATGAATACACAGCCACTGACGTGTGGGACCCGGTTGTCAGCCGAACCCACCGGTCAGCGAGACGAAACAGGGGAGGCGGCGTTTGATGGCGCGGCGGTGGTCTTGCTCGCCGACGGCGAGGACTCCGGCGACACCAAGGCTACCTACGTGCTCTATGTGACGAGAGGAACTGATTGGCGCAAGTGGCACGACCTAAGACCTAGCGGAGGGGGCTCGTCACCGGTGATGGCGGCACGGCAAAGCTCCGGCGCTAGCTACCGGCGACGGCAAGCCATGGCTGGCTCAACCGAACATGGTACGAGCTTTAGAAGGTCACTACCGTGCTACCTAAGCAAAGAACAGAGGACAGGAAAGCCTCGGGGGTAGTTGGCCGCATGGAGCTCCAACTCCGGCGAGACCCCGACATGGCGGCGGGGGTGGAAACGGCAAATGCGCCCTTACCAAGACCCAATCGGCCTAGCTAAGAGGTGGAGGAGGTAGAGGAGGACACGACGGAGCTGTTTACAAGCTGGGGTTCACGTTTTTGCGGCGGTGAGCGAGCTAGGCGACGGCACGGCTTGCTAGGAAATGGCAGAGCGGCTGAGCTCGCTTGCTGCACACGGTGGAGGTGATGGAAATGAGAAAATGGACTGTGAACCGGTCGGGTAGGCGCGTGGGGGTGTTCACGTCGTGGCCAGTAGTGCCAGGACGGCCACGGCATGTGGCAGCGCGCTCAGGCGACCGGCGACGCGCGGCGCACACACGTAGCTCGCCTGAAACTCTGATTCAGTGATCCATCAACCGACTGACAGGTGAAGTTTGACGATGATTATCTCCTAATCCGTGATGATATAGCTCAAGGTGTAATTGACAAAGTTGAACATCTACATGTGAACTACAACTTTTATAATTGGAGCTCGAGCTGGTTTGGCTTTGTTTGTAAACTACAAAGCTCTAGACTAGGGTACATGAAAACTAAAATTCAACTAAGACTTAGAAATATTTTCAACTGTTGAATCAGCCTTCAATACTACCTTGTGGGTACTTTTTGAACATGTTGTGCACATTTTCATGACTTGGCTTCTAAACAAAGTTTATTCCTTATAAAATTTGCTACAACTTTGCTTTAGGTTGCTCAGTCATGCAAATATCCTAAGCTACACTTTTTAAACAGTCAAACAAAAGGGTTTAGGGGTCAAAATTGGTCAAACCATGACTTGGGAACCTAATTAGGCAAAATGATCAACATGAACAATGTTCCAAATGACACTCTAGGTGTAACTAAGTTACTTAAAAGAATTTTTAGCCACACCATACATTGGTCACACAAGAATCAAGCATGGTATGTACTGAAACATTGAAAAACACATGAAATGTTACACTTGTTTCATAGTCATGTTTCACATGTTTCATGATCTTGTTGCATGGTACTAACTAACCATGTTTCACTAAAGTGTGTTGCATATGTTGCACTTGAGTGTTGCACACAATTCATTTCATAAAACAAACACACATGAAATATGACAACATGTTGCAATGTTTCACAAGCATGTTTCATGCAATATAAGCTCATGAATGGATGAATGATGCTCATGTTTATGAAATGCAAGTGCAAATGTGGAAGCCAAACACCTGGGGTGTTACATGTATCCTCCATTAAGCTTGATTCTTTCTATATGCTTACCAAGGGTACAAATGGTATCAAGGCTAAGTTCATCGGTAAACCATGGATGAGCTCAAAGAAGAAAGCCATTTGGGTACCAAAGAGCTTAGTGACTAACCTTCAAGGACCCAAGCAAGTTTGGGTACCTAAAAAGAATTGATCTTCTTTTGTAGGTCAATTACAAAGCTAGAGGAAGGCATTGGGTTCTTGATAGTGGGTGCACTCAACACATAACTGGTGATGCAAGAATGTTCAACTCAATCAACACCAATGGCAATGATGGTTATGATAGTATCACATTTGGTGATAATAGCAAAGGCAAGGTCAAAGGGCTTGGTAAGATTACAATATCCAATGACATGAGCATATCCAATGTGTTGCTAGTCGAGAGCTTGAACTTCAATTTGCTATCTATGGCTCAATTATGTGATCTTAGATTGAAATGCATATTTGGGGTAGATGATGTAGAGATCATAAATGTAGATGGCTCTAATTTGATCTTCAAAGGCTTTAGATATGAGAATCTATACTTGGTTGATTTTAATACTAGTGAAGCTAAACTATCTGCATGTTTGTTCACTAAGTCTAGCATGGGTTGGTTATGGCATAGAAGGCTTCATTATGTTGGAATGAAACATTTGAATAGATTGGTTAAGCATGACTTGGTTAGAGGCTTGAAAGATGTTGTGTTTGAGAGGGATAAGCTTTGTAGCTCCTGTCAAGACGGAAAACAAGCTGGAAACACCCATCCCAAGAAAAGCATGATGAGCACTAGTAAAGCATTTGAGTTATTGCACATGGATTTGTTTGGGCCAACTCAATACACTAGCATTGGTGGTAACAAATATGACTTTGTGATAGTGGATGATTATACTAGATACACTTAGGTATTCTTTCTAGTGGACAAAAGTGATGTGTTTGCAACATTCAAATCATTTGTCAAGGGCATTCACAATAAGTTTAAAACAACCATCAAGAGAGTTAGAAGTGACAATGGTAGTGAGTTCAAGAACACTAGAATTGATGAGTTGTGTGATGAATTTGGAATTAGACATCAATTCTCGGCCAAGTACACTCCACAATCAAATGGCCTTGTTGAGAGGAAGAATAGAACACTCATAGATATGGCAAGGTCTATGCTTAGTGAGTATAATGTGAGTCAATCTTTTTGGGCCGAAGCTATCAACACGGCTTGCTATTGTAGCAACCGCCTCTATTGTCACCCATTGAAAGAGAAGACACCATATGAGATCTTGAATGGTAGAAAGCCCAACATTGCATATTTTTGGGTCTTTGGTTGCAAATGCTAGATCTTGAAGAAAGGCACTAGATTGGGCAAGTTTGATAAGAAATGTGATGAAGGATTCCTACTTGGATACTCAACTACTAGCAAAGCATATAGAGTTTGGAATTTAGATAGTGGTACTCTTGAGGAAGTTCATGATGTTGAATTTGATTAAACCAATGGTTCACAAGAAGGGAATGAGAATTTGGAAGATGTTAGAGGCATTTAACTTTCAAATGCCATAAAGAACATGGATATTAGTGAATTGAGGCCTGGGCAAGTCAATGATAATGAAGATGATCAAGTGCAAGTGCTCTCAAACTCATATGTGCAAGATGATACAAATCAAGCTAGTACAAGTGGCTCTCATGATAATGAACAAGATCAAGTGGCTACTACATCATCTCAACCCAATGATCAAGCAAGTACAAGCAATCAAGTTCCAATCCTCCAACCAACCAATATTGCAAGGGATCATCCATTGAACACTATCATTGGTGATATTTCTAGAGGTGTACAAACAAGATCAAGATTGGCTTGATTTTGTGAGCACTTCTCATTTGTGTCATCCATTGAACCAAGGAAGATAGATGAAGCATTGAAGGATGTTAATTGGGTGAATGCTATGCATGAAGAATTGAATAACTTCACAAGAAATCAAGTAAGGGAATTAGTAGAGAGACCAAAGGAACAAAATGTGATTGGAACCAAATGGGTCTTTAGAAACAAGCAAGATCAAGATGGGATAGTAATAAGGAACAAAGCAAGATTGGTAGCACAAGAATATACACAAGTTGAAGGTCTTGACTTTGGAGAAACATATGCCCCAGTTGCTAGATTGGAAGCAATTAGAATCTTGCTAGCCTATGCTTGTGCCCACAACATCAAACTCTATCAAATGGATGTCAAGAGTGCATTTCTCAATGGTTGCATCAATGAAGAAGTATATGTTGAGCAACCTCCCAGTTTTGAAGATGATGAGAAGCCCGACCATGTGTACAAGTTGAAGAAGGCATTGTATGGCTTGAAGCAAGCACCTAGAGCATGGTATGAGAGATTGAGGGACTTCCTACTCTCTAAGGGGTTCATGATGGGCAAGGTTGACACCACTCTTTTCATCAAGAAGATTGAAAAAGATTTATTTGTGTTGCAAATGTATGTTGATGACATCATATTTGAATCTCATCACTACCAGTCAACTCCATTGCCAATTGGGCTGACCTGGAGAAGAAGTTTCATACATATTTTTACACTAGGACTAGAGAAAAGAAGATAACCAATTTAACAACCATGAGACAAAGGACTAACGAATCGGGCACTGAGTTTCTTCAGAGATTCCGAGAGACTAGGAACTTGTGCTTCTCATTGAGCTTGGCAGATGATCAGTTAGCTGCTTTAGCCGTCCAGGGAATGCTGCCAATGTGGAAAGAAAAGTTGCTAGGGCAAGAGTTCGATAACTTGGGTCAGTTGGCTCAACGAGTAGCAACGCTCAATAGCTAATTCCAGAGTATGCGCAGAGATACCCGATTCCAGAAGAGTACCAACGTAGCTGAAGCTTATGATCCATACTTAGTCGATGACGGCTATGAGGATGAATAAGAGGAGGTTGCTGTAGCTGAATGGAATTGGGGCAAGAAGACAGTGATGGTGCCAAATCCTTGGGGAAGAGGAGTCAAGGAGAGCTATGACTTTGATGTCATGAAATCAGACAAGCTCTTTGACTTCTTACTTGAGAAGGGCCAGATCAAATTGCCAGACAATCATGTTATGTTGCCCCCTGAACAATTAAAGAATAAGAAGTTCTGCAAGTTTCATAATGCTACTTCTCATTCCACCAATGAATGTAGAATTTTCCGGCAGCACATACAGAGAGCTATTCAGCAAGGAAGGCTCAAGTTTGATACGCCTCGAAAGATGAAAGTTGATGATAATCCTTTCCCATGAGATCAAAACATGGTTGATGTCGGGCTATTCAAAGGAAAAACTAAGGTTCTAACATCGGCCAAATCAAGAGAAGCTGGAACAGTTGATCCCAAGATGCAAATATCGGCCGATGAATACAGAAAGATTAGAAGACATCGTGATCAGCAAAAGAGCCGATATGAATAGGGGGAAGCGTCAAAGGATGGGGCGACAAAGCCACGAGTTACATCTTGAATCTTGTTGAATAAGTGGCAGCGGCAGAAGGAAAAGGATTATCAGCGATGATTAGAGGATCAAGAATACCAGCGTCAACTAGAAGAAGAGAGGTATGAAAGGAAGCAAGCCGAATCGCACTGGAATTGTCCTTTCTTCAAATACTGCTGGAATAAAGGTTTGAAGTTGCCTACCAGACATGACTGTCTAGAATGCAGCAATCAATATTGGGAGTTTAGGCAATCTCAGATCAACCACCGGTCTATCCATGCCCAGGATGCATATCACCATAATAACATGGATCGGCGCTTAAAAAATAAAAGTATTCATGATCAGCTGGGAAAAAGAGTTGTTGACCAAGACTGGGCTGATCATGAAGAAGGAAGCAACAAGAAAGAATACATTTGGTAGGAAGGCCAATGGTGCCCCGGAGGACTAACGAGGAGCTAGAAGAGAAGGGTGCAGCGCCTAAGGAATAGAGAATTGGAATAGGCTCAAGTATCCGGTAAACCTCAAGTGTGGCGTGCCAAGTAAATAGCCAATAGAAAGCAACCATCGGCTAATATCCAAATGACTTTTCTGTTGCCATCAGAGTTTAGAGCTCTGGTAAATCAAGAAGTTTATTCGAATTTTGATGAATCGGATTATGAAGAGATAATTGCCAAGTTTACAGTCGTGCAGCAAGCAATATTTGACAGACCAGTCAAGCATCGGCACTTGAAAGCGTTATATATGAAAGGTCTTGTTGATGGAAAGCCGATGAGCAAGATGTTAGTAGACGGGGGTGCTTCTGTCAATCTTATGCCTTACACTACTTTTCGTAAGCTTGGCAAGGGACCAGGGGAATTGCTTGAAACCAACATGATGCTTAGAGACTTTGGAGGAAATACATCCAAGACCCGGGTGGCAATAAACATTGAGCTAACAATCAGGAGTAAGACTCTGCTCACCACATTCTTCGTCATTGATGGAAAAGGGTCGTATAGTTTGCTCCTTGGTCGTGATTGGATCCACGCAAACTGCTGCATACCATCGACCATGCATTAGTGTTTGATTCAATGGCATGGAGATGATGTCGAATTGGTTCGTGCTAATGAATCTATGAGCATTGCAACAGCCGATCCAGTCTTTTGGGAACTGGGAGATTTTGAATGTTTTTCTGGCAAGACATGGGAAGGAGGCTTCATTAAAATCAGCAATGAAAGCCAACAGCCAATGCAAGCGATTGACTTCAAGAGTTTGTTTTAGTAGAAAAGTCACAGCTTCACGTCGGTTGTTGGATCAAAGGAAAATGAGTATTAAGTCTTGGAGATGGGTTTAGGCCGACGTATGTGAAGGCTGAGTTAAAGTGTAAGTGTGATTCAGAGTTAATGGATTTCTTAAGAGAAGTTCTGTTTTGCTTAATAGGACGCTTGACCTGGGTTGATTACTCTTCCGACCTTTTATATTGAAAGTTCTGCGGGACGCTATCCTAGCGTCTGATCAACACTTGGTAGCCGATCCATTCTCGGCTCTAATAGCCGGTACCAAGAGGGTATCGCCTCTAGTTTAAAAAGTAAACATCTTCAAAGATAGTAATAGCCGATATGATATGTATCACCTATAGAATACGCAAAGGTACCAAGCGGCTAAAGGAGGGAAATCAAAGGATTCTCTTAATAAAAGCCATGTTTTCAGACTCACCTGGATTGAGATCAGAAGTCTGAGATCGAATGTTTTAAATCGGCTCTTTAGCCGAAACAAAAGATACAATGAGACAACAGAAAAGTATGGTCATACATGCATTGACTAATGGATTACAAGTCCAAGACATCCTAGATAATTTTCAATAGTTCCAGCCGGACGACGTCGACCTCTGCAATCTTTTGCTCGTACTCTTCGGCTGTTCCAGCAGTGTTCTCAAGACTGCTACAAATGACTCTGCTTTTTTTCACTTTGGCCAGCAATTCCTGCTTCTTCTATTTGACAACATCAGGGATTTGGGCTAGAGTAAACTTGCGACGGTCAATAGCAGCTTTCGCGCTTTCTAGTTCCTTCTCAAGTTCAGCACGTTTGATTTCTAGTTGGGAAAGCTCGGGATCAGTCCTGGAGGAAGAATTTTTCAGATCATTAATTAGCCGCATCAACTCTTTAGCCTCTTGCTTGTTAGAGCTATCCTAAGCCATCAAAGCTTCATGGTTGGACAGATTTCTCTAAATCTTTTTTGCCTTCAGAGCTTGATCTTCGAAAGAAGACAAATATGACAAGACTTTGGAAAGGGTTGGTGATGGATCACCCTTTATAGCCAAGAAGACTCTCTGCATCGAGTCAGTGTCTTGGATCAGATTGGCTACGTCCTTCTCGAGCATTGGCAATATGTGTCTTAGCCACTTTCTGGTCTCTTCCAACAAGGCATCACTAGAAGAAGTAGCCGACGATTTGATTTCGTCCTCATCAAAATATTCCTCGAAATTGAGAGAATGACTCTGGGCTGGAAGATTGGACGCCTATGTACAAGAGAAAACTTGATTAGAAAGCTTGACTCGGTTTATCACAAAGCGAACAACAAAAAAGATTTGGCACCTTCTCTATAGCGGCCTCTATCGGAGGGGAAGGGACAGCTGATGATGCTCCAATAACATCCAGTTGTGTCGGCTCTAAACTCCTGGCATTAGCATCTACAATGACTGGGAAAATTTTCAGTTCGTAATCATTGCAATGGAAAAAGACGTATAGCTTCCTTACCATCAGGTGTATGCCGGATTAGGGGATCGGCAGTCTAAACACCGACCACAGGATTATTCCCTAAGTCAATTGGATCATTGCCAATAGGTGAACTACCAGGTTCCTGTTCTTGCACGAGTGTTTCATCGAAGGATGTCTGGAATAATGAATAGCCAAATAAAAGGTGGGAATAACAATGAATCAAGAAATCAAGAAGGATGCTCCAGCAAATTTCAAAGATGGAACTTACATTTTCTGTTGTTATGGGAGTATTGGTTATTTCAGCTGAGATCGGCTCCATTCGTGGATCAGCCGATGAAGGTTCAGTTGGGGCTTAATCAAATGCCTGGGATAGCAATCTGGCGCCCAAAGTAGACTGTGACGCAATGCTTGATAACTATGAAGAAATGAGATTAGAAAGTTAAACACCAGTCCGAGGAAAAGGCGAATTGATTACCTAAACAGCTGATGGTCTCATTCTACGTAGTCTCTTCCCAGTAGTAGCCTTCTTAGTTACCCCTAGAGATGCCTTGCACTTTGGGGAGTGACGTGTCACAATTGTGGGAACAGCAGGGGTTCTCATCAACCTATTCAAGGAAGGAGCGGCTGATCCCATCCTTGAAACTCGACATGAGGGTTGGTAACCTATGGGACGCCCTCTCCTGTCTAGGCTTGGAGGGTTGAATTCGACGTCCTAAAAGGATCAATCAGAATGATTGGCAAAAGGATTCACCAAGTAGTCTATCTAAAAAGGGAAATAAAAGATTACCTCGCTACCAGAAGCAAATTCCTCATCCAGACCTATACATAGAGGATGGACTGGCCCATAGAAAAGATGGGAACGCCATTCTTTCCACCAGGTGTCAAAGAGGCTGGAAGAGAAATTGGCTATGACCTAGTCATGCAAAGAAAAACAAGGAAGGTCTGACCCCAATTGAAAGATTCTGGAAGCTTCCAGCACGTCGCTGACATCTTCTCTCAGCTTCAAGATGTTCTCAAAGAACAGACAGGGGGGGGGGAAGTTGGCCGAGGCCGAACTGATGGGCCACAAAAGAAGGGTTGTAGAACTCGTAGGTCGGAGGATTGTCTAGGGAAGAGGAGCCTTTGACCATTTTGCCACGACCATGATGAAATTCGGCCGGAAGAACACAGGGCTTGATAAAGGTATTAAAGATCACGGCCACTGTCTCGTCCGAGTAGCCAAACTCGAATCGAAACTTGAATGGAAAGATCAGTTCATCATCCTCCTTGTAAGGTAGCCAAGTCAGGACGGCTACATCAAACCCTATGTAAAGCTTTTTGAAGAGGTGACCAACATCGAAGTCAATGGTTATGGCCGATGCAGCCTCACCATAATTCATACACTGTCGGGTTCTTTCTTCTTCACCTCTGTATTCCTCATCAAAATTGGAGGAGGGAAAACTCATATTTCTGAGATCCGGCCTTACCTACCGACTTATGCATGTACAGATCGAGCCACAATTGTATCAGCCACCAAGGGCCGCTGATAGTCTGTATTGGTTCATTCTTCAGCAGTTGAGCAGCCACCTGGTACATCAGATGATAAGCAGCCCCTAGCAGATATTTTCCAAGAGGAATATCCTTGCCTAATGCCAGGTGTTCTGCCATAAGTTTGTGATTATAAGTCGGGCCACAAGATGACCCACAAAAGATAAATTTCTCTAGCCACATGTTTAGAAAGGCCACATATTCTCGTTCGCTGATAGATGATCCATCCTCAACATGATTCAGAATGTAACTCGCACATCTAGTACAGTCTGCTATCTTGGCCAGTCTTTTGGAACCAGCACTCAAGTACCCATAAGGTTGCATTGGTCGAGTAGTTCTAAGACCGGTCAACATGTATACATCGGCCAGGGTAATGGTCATCAAGCCATGGCCAAAAATAAAAGCATTTAGAGCATTGGACCAAAAATAAGAAGTAGAGATCAGGAGTGAATCGTTCCTCTCCATTTCAGACAACGAAAGTGTCAGACACTGGTTCAAATCGTAAAGCTCCCAGTCTCCACCCTTTTTAGCCGATACCTTACGGAACCAGTCCCTCCATCCCTTAGGTGCTTTAGGCCAGTTTCTGAAGAAAGTTTTGTTCTAGGAAGATAAATCCACTACGGACCTTTTGAAGGGGATTTGGTTGGTTTCTTGGCAGATAAAATCAGATGGATCAGGATCACCCATCAGCCCGAGAAAGTAAGCATTAGGGACAACAACCGATGGAATCAAGATCTCGTTCTTCATTTCCTAGAAATCGGATAAGCTAAATTCAAGAGGAGCAGAAATACGGGGTAATGGCCGACATCAAGAGAGCGGAAACTGGAAACATACCTCAGGAACATGATCATTGGTCGCCATCACAGCCCGAGCAAGTTCAGATCTAACAAAAATAGCTCGAATGACAGTTCGGCGGAATGGTGGATTTGCTAGGGTTTGGGTCCCAGGTAACGACGGCATCGACTTTTGGAGTTAGCTCCAAAAAAGAGGGGAAAGCAGAAAGGCCGGGTGCGTCGAAAGAGATACTATTGATGTTATATGAGGCTCAGGCCGAAAAGTCAGGAGTTATGCGTATTTCTCGGATAAGGACGGTTACGGCGCGGTGAACCGATGAGTCGGAATTTTGGGATAAAACCATTTTACCCCAAAATTGGGGGGCATGTGTTTACACCAAAATTTGGGAGAAGGAATGCGAAAACTCATAGGCTTCCAAAGATATGCCAATCAAGGAGTCGATGGAGTAAAGGTTGATATCTGCTGGATCGAATGTGACGCTAGATCGATTCTTTCCGAATGACGTTAGCAGATGATGATGATGGGATATGACTGGCATCAAAAAGATACATATCGGACTCTACAAAAGGGGAAAGATTAGAGTCCAAGTTATCTTAAGATAGGAATATTTCTTTATGCCAAAGATTGTAACAAATCATGCTCGAGTAGGATTCATGTCTAGACTCCGGGTATAAATATCAAACCCCAGCTATTGTAAGAAAGAACCAATCAATCAAATACAAAGTCAATTACTTTTTTTTGCTTCGGCCACCCCTTAGGAGTAAGAGTAGAGTAGATCTCGGTGAGTTCTTCAGCAAGTACGGCTGTATCGATCCGGTCGACCTCCACTGCTTGTCTATAAGTACCGTCATGGTTTATATCTCTGTTCGTATGGCTGCATCGATCCAGTCGACCCCACTACAACTCCGGTATAGGCTAGTTATCGACTCTTGCCTAGTTCAAGTATGGCCTATGTGATTCTGCCTCACACCCCACTGCTTGAATTAGATCAAGGTCAAGTTATCGACTCTACTTTGGTATGGCAGTTTTTGGTAGATTCATTAAGTTACCGATATTGCTTATTGCTTTTCTTGTTTATCTAATTACAGCAATATCACTCTGCCCGATTGAGATTGATCTGGATCGGCCTTATATCTTATTTAACCCATCGTTTGCTAATTTAAAACTGATCTAATCTATATTTTAAATGATGAGTTATATTTTTATCGGTTGTTTTGCGTCAATCTTAATCGTGCGTAGCGTGCGATTAAGGCATGTCCGATCTTGAGAAGATCTATTAGTTAATGAAAACCGTTCCATGGCCCGTCATCACGGCCTATGGGATTTTGCCTCTCACCCCACTATTGGCACCATGGAGTGGGGATCATTAGTTGGTAGACCCGCTCCTGAGAAGGCATGACCTTAACTGTGCGCTATGCTTGAATCGGCTGTTTAGCCGATATTGAATGCTTTCATGAACAGTTCACATCACGAGATCATTTAAGTAGAGATAAGTTGAAAGATATGTTAGCCCCATGATCTTATTATTGTATTATGGCCTGCATGATTCTGCCTCATGCCCCACTGATATTAGTAATGAGTTAGGGTCGTCGAGTTTATTGTTGTTTCTACGGCCTGCATGATTCTGCCTCATGCCCCACTAGTCATGGCGATAGATGAGATCTAGCATGTTCATTAGATTTATCTTTATTAAATGGTTAAGTGATGTTGAATTGTTTCTTTATATAAAAAGGGGTTCGGTTACTTGTAATCATTGGCTCAGTTTAAACCAATCATCATTGATATCTTATTGCCATTGATTAAATTATTGCTCGAATTATATCTATCTTGGTTGATAACCGATTCTTCTTACACAACCCCATGAGCTTTAACCGATTTATTCTTATGAATATGCTGGAATTTACTATTTAGTCGATCTCCTCTCATATCGGCTCTCAGAGCCGCACATTCGGTACTGTCTGGCAACACCGCATGTTCCGCCCTTAATTACTGATAAGCTTTCTCTCCTTGTCAATTGCAGGGTCAAATTGACTGGCACGTCTCGGGAGGATTATGCAGGATTGACCACCCTTGCACTGAAGGTAGGCGGATCTGCTCCATCGAGCGGACCCTTCCGGCTTGCTACGTGTGTCCTCGGCACGGAGACGAAAATTCTATGTCGACAAATTGCTACCATATGAAGTTCATGAAACTTGTCCATATCTTTTTACACATGGTAAATATGCTTGGGCAAGCAACATGGATTCAATTAAATTTTAATTCATATCTTTGTGAAAGGGTTGTCATCAATTACCAAAAAGGGGGAGATTGAAAGCTCTAGTTTGGTTTTGGTGAATTGATGAAACCCTAAGCACTAACCTAGTTTATCAAAGTGATTATGAGATAGGTAGCACTACTCCAAGTGGTGAAGCAAATGAAGATCATGACATGATGATGGTGTTGCCATGGTGATGATCAAGTGCTTGGACTTGGAAAAGGATAAAGAAAAACAAAAGGCTTAAGGCAAAGGTATAAGTGGTAGGAGCCATTTTGTTTCGGTGATCAAGACACTTAGCGAGTGTGATCACATTTAGGTTCGATAGCCGTACTATTAAGAGGGGTGAAACTCGTATTGAAATGCGGTTATCAAAGTGCCACTAGATGCTCTAACTCATTGCATTTGCATTTAGAATCCAGTGGAGTGTTAACACCCTTGAAAATGTTTGTGAAAATATGCTAACACATGTGCGCAAGGTGATACACTTGGAGGTTGGCACATTTGAGCAAGGGTGAAGAAGATAGAGTTGAAAAGGAGTTAGTCACGCTGGTCACAGAGTGACCGGACGCGTCCAGTATGGCAACTAGACGTGTTCGGTATGTGGCTCGGTATTGAATTGCAGAGAGCGACCGGATGCGTCCGGTCGCCACACTGGACGTGTCAGGTGTGAATCAGCTAAGTTGATGTTCAGTGTAACAGTTAATCGAATGTTGGGAGTGTCCGGTCCGGAGTGACTGGATGCATCCGATTGGCCCATAGCGGCTCTGGGAGCTGTCTGGACCCGACCGGATGCTGCGTCTCCTGCGTTCGGTCCGAAGTGACCGGACGCGTCCGGTCGGCCCTGGGTACTCTCTGGACTCGACCGGACGCTGCGGCTCAGCGTCCGGTCATTTCTTAATAGCACGTCCTATCACAAGTGAGTGTGGGCAGGAACGACTACTTCATTTTGAAATTGGACATGTGCCTGTTAGATAGCGACCAAACGCGTCCGGTCACCACACCAGACGCGTCCGGTATACACCGACGGTGTGTCCGGTGCGCACGACCTGCATGTCCAGTCGACGCGTAGTTAGCCCAATAATTGAGCCAATGGCTCTATTCTTTTGGGGTGTCTATAAATACCATTTGGCCGGCTCAAGCTCACTCTCTTGGCCATTTGCATTGACATAGCAACCTTGTGAGCTTAGCCAAAGTCTTCCCACTCATCTTCATCATAGATTCATCATCTTTGCGAGATTGGGAGTGAATCCAAGTGCATTGCTTGAGTGTTTGCATCTAGAGGCACTTTGTGTTTGTGTTTCACTGCGGGATTCGCTTGTTACTCTTGGTGGTTGCCGCCACCTAGACAGCTTGGAGCAGCGAGAATCGTTGAGCGGAGGTTGGTGATTGTCTCTGGCTCCGATCGTGGTGATTGTGAGGGGTTCTTGACCTTTCCCCGGCGGAGAGCCAAAATGTACTCTAGTAAATTGCTCGTGGCTTGTGTGATCCTCATCTTGTGTTGGTTGTGCGGCACCCTATTGAGGGTTTGGTGTGTGATGCCAATTAGCGCGTGAACCTCCAAGTGAGTGAATCGCCACAACAAGGACTAGCTTATCGACAAGCAGGTGAACCTCGGTAAAAAATCATTGTGTTAATATTTGATTCTGAGGTGATTGGTCTTCATTGGTATTCATTCTTGTTATTGATTGGGTCACTTCTTGACTCGTCGGTATAACCATCTTGCTTACTCTCTTTACATTACTGCAAACTAGTTGTCAAGCTCTTTAGTGAAGCTAGCCAAGAGAGCTAGTTAGTTTGGTTAGTGTGGATCTTTAGTTAGCTTTTGAAAGCACACTAACTTAGTGTATTGACATAGCCATTGTGTGGATAGAAACTATACAAACTAGAATTGTGGTAGGTGGCTTGCAATTTTAGTAGGCTAGCGCAACATTTGCTTCGCCTCATAATTGTCTAACCGTTTGTAAGTGTTGTTGTAGAAATTTTTAATAGGCTATTCACCCCCCTCTAGCCATTAGGACCTTTCAACTGTTAGGAGAAAGAATTGAGTATGAGGGTATTCAACCTGCACCTCAGGAAGATGAAAATGACCTATTAGAAGGTGTGTCCTGTGAGGATAGTAAAGTGGACTGTGTGTTTTCAGATGGCAATGTAGAGGAACAAACACCATGGGAAGGAGATATGAGACATCTATAGTTGGTTCTACGTGGACTTAGAATTGTGTTTAAGAGTTGAGCAATTTGATCTGAGCATATAAAGTCATTAATGTTTTAAAGTTGGTTATAGAACCTACTTTGGATCAAGAAAGTAAGAAGGCTCTATTGGAAGGTGGATATTTTAAGAAAGAGAATTAATAAGTATGGACTAAAAAGGAAATGTGGCCTATTGATTGGAGATACCTGAGAGTTGTTCAAGGTGCCTGTTAAAATCTTGGAATTAGTTGAGCAAGTAGCTTGAGTAGGGTTATCAGGGTATGTAAAGTAAAGCTGAAGGTTTACCAAGAAGGTGGAGTTACTCAAGGATGTGAAGAAGATCCAAAGGAAAAATATCCGTATCTCTTTTGTCACCATCTCCGTGAATCTCGAGGACAAGATTCATCTTAAGGCGGGTACAATTGTAACACTTGAAAACTTGCTTTTTCTGAAATAAAGTTAGAATGATTCAATTATGTATTTTTGTGCTCATAAAATATAGGAAATAATATTTTTTCATTAAAATAAAATTCATCATAGGGTTTAGAAACATGTTTGAGCATACATGTCATTGCATTTGATTTATTAAGATGAGTTGTTTTGCTTCAAAAAGAAATTCAAAATTTGTTGAAATGCTTTTGAAATGAGAATTTGAAAAAGGTTTGGAAATGAAAAGAAAAAAAGGAAGAACCTTTCCCTCTCTCTATTTTCGGCCTGGTGGCCCAGCCAGCGTAGCCGCACAGGCCCAGCTCCACTCCATCCCTTCCGCAGGCTGACTCCCTCCATCCCTCGCGTGGCCCCGTTGCCAAGTTGGCCCGAGAGCGGCCGAAGCCCAAGCGCGCGCCCGCTCCTTTCCCTTCTCGATGTCTCCGTGGCTTGCTCTGCTCCGGCCCAGTCGTGTGCCCACCCTCTCTCTCGCTGTGACTGACCACCAGGTCCCGTGCGCTCTCTTGCTGATAGGTCGGCCCACCCTGTTAGTTGTGCCTTCTTCCCATGGCTGAGTCATACTCCAACGGGAGTCCGCCTCTGTGTCGTCATCACCGATCGGCGTGATCCCCATGTCGAGCGTGGCCCTATTAAAGCCGAGGACCCCTCCATGCCCTCTCTTTGCATCTAGGAGCCGCCATCGCCTTCCCAGAACCCAGTGCTGCCATCACGTCTAGAGCTACAGCGCCACCGCTGCTCTTGATCTCGCCTGCTGCCTTGCTGTCATCAAGGATCTTCAGCCAAGGTTCGTGTTGAGGTAAAGATGTTGCAGGTGCCTCCCGTGAGCTCCCTCTCATTCTGTAGCGGTAGCACAACGTCATCGTTTATTTGTAGGGCAAAGCGTGCCGCCTACAGCCACCCTACACTTTCACCAATGCCGGCTGCTCCAGCGGCGCCGTGCCCAACCCACAGCCGAGATGAGCGCATAGCTCCTGTGCTCCGTTCGCACGCACGCGCGCAAACGCGTGACACCGCGTGAGCGAGCGGAGTTAGCAGAGCAGCCCGGCCATGCATGCTTTGCCCTGTTCCAATTTGCTAGTTAGCTTGATGACATCACATGAGGTCATGCATGAGTTTTGTGGCCATTTTCCTTTAAGAAAACAAATCCAAAAATACAATGGAAATACACATATACTTACGATCATCCTAAGTCGTCCGCGTTGAGATCAATGGCCCAGATTAGAACATACCCATTCGTTGTTCTTATTGCTAAAGAGCCCCTCTATTTTTGGCAAAATTAACCCACTGTCCATGGCATACTTCTAGAATACGTTTTTGTATTCTAAAAGCGTAGTTTCTTTCTAGTAGATTCAAAATACGCTTTCATCTATTTACAATTTTGCCACTAATCTTGTTTTAGCCATAAAATCTCCGTTCTAACTCCGATTTGATCCGTTCAAGTTGTGTTAGATTTGTAATTGTATAATCTACATGTTTATACTACTGTTAGATATGTTTTCAACTTTTAAAATTTGAGGTTAGATTTAATCTATTATTTTATTCAAGGAAATCTTGTTTTAATTCATATCTTCTACATTTTAGCTCTAATTTGACCTATTCAAGTTGCGTTGGATTTGTAACAACATAAATTACGCATTAGTAACAATATTTTCCATGTCAAGAGCTCTGGAATTTCATGGTTTCAATCCTAACTTGAATAATGATTATGCAATTGAATTTTTATAATTAAAAGTAACTTAGAGTTTTTCACCTCTGTCTTTTGTAAATAAAATAAGATTAATCTTATATTGGTTTTCTAATACAAATATAAATTTAGATATTTTTTGAAGTACCTTATACATGTTTTATATAGCTAAAATAAATGAAGCATATAGTTTCTTTTAAAAGTAAATCTATTGGTAGTTGTATCTTTTCCACCGTAGCTTCGATTAGCGTGCTTTTTCGTGTCTGTGTGATCGTAGCAACGCGTAGATTTGATTTCAAATTCTTTTTCACTGATTGGTGTATTGTTCTAATATAGCTGTGTTTGAATGCTATGCATGTTTGTTCGGATGCTTGTGTGGTGCTTTATGATCATGTCCAATCGGTGAGCTTTACGTGTTGATCAAGGAGTTTCATTGAAGGTTTGGACTAGAAGAAGGATCAGAGTTTAAGGCAAGTATAGCATGGGATCTTCCTTGTTGCCCTATTCACCTTAATATCATTTTAATCATATGCATTTGTCTACCTTGGCAACCGTAGTAATTTTCCTAGCTATTTGATATCCTGGATTCCTTGATTCCTATGGGTTATTGTATTGGGTAGTATGATGCTAGTGCTCAACTACAACCATGATCCTATAACTTGACTAATGGTATATGCAATAAACATTAAAAGATGCTTTTTTGCAACATGGAACAAGGGGGCTAGAGCATAGGGTTGTTTTTATGGTGCTCTAGATTCCTCTCCCTAAGGACTTATCTGTACGTGATCATTTGGGACTTATAGTACAACTGTGAGGACTACATGGCTTTGGCTTTAGCTCAGTATGAGGACCTTTTCTAGCTTGTTAGAGGTTACCTTTATTGGCGTAAGAATGGCTTGCCGAATCGGGTAGAGGACATCCTCTACTCTTATGTGTATAGCCATGATGGAATTGTGCCATTCAACAGTGGGGTTCTTATATCTGTTTGTCGAGTGAATCTAATGGCCCTAACTTGTTAGACGAACCTTTGAAAGGCTTCATAGTGAACCCTACTGATCTTCCTTGGTAGTGGGTCAAGAGGCTGATCACCTCGGGCGAAAGGGTAAATCATGACTCATAGTGAAAGTGTACAACCTCTACAGAGTGTAAAACTGGTATATCAGCCGTGCTCATGGTTATGAGTGGCCTTGGAACATTTACGGAATAGATGATGAACACTGATGATACTGATGATGAAGATGGTCACTAATGATTGTTGTTTATGCTATTCATTATTCATGTTTACCTGATCATGTGTTTATATGGGCTTGTGAATAAACTTGTTGCCACCCAATTGCTAAAAGATGACTCATTAAAAGCTAATCGCAGTTGAACTAGTGTTAGCCTTTTGAGCCTCATGAACCCCTTTTTATATTTGTTGAGTATGACATGTACTTACGCTTGCTTTATTTTTTTCAATCATTTGGATAAAAATCCCGGATGGGTACCAGATTGCTAGAGTTTGGAGGAATTAGGCTTGTGATCAACCAGTCAGTTGTCCCTGTGGAATTGGAGTCTTCACGCGAAGATCGGAGTTGTCTTTCCACTGTTTGTTGTCTAAGGTGATATCCTTTATACTAAGTACATTATATATTGAGCATTGTCTTTTGATATTACCCTTATTTGCAGCTATATGTGAGATTTGACTTCTTGGGCTCACATATGGTGTGTATCTGGTTTTGTTCTTAAAACCGGGTGCTATAGAATTGACTTGATCATAGTGGCTCTGGAAGATAGAGTGCCACTCAGGCCGTTGACTAGTTGATCAACTCCTTGTTGGTCATTGTTCTGTGAGACATAGCCTTCATAGCTACTGAAGAGTCGTTACCTAGCTGGAGATTAACCTTCCTACTGTTAAGTAATTAGTTGTCTCTCCACACTTAAAAAGTTCCAAAATTTCCTTTTTGATGGCAACAATTATAGTGGATGCACAAACAAACAGTCGCCATGGAAGTCAGCCGAGAAGGGGTGACACTGAAGAAGGTTGGTTTTTTGTCTGCATGATCCTTATGCACCTAAAGATTGAGACTTGGATAGGAAGCTCATGAGTACCAGGTGACCTATTACAGGACATAATGTCCTAGTCCATTTATCATCCGACTAATAATTTGTCCATCTTTAAGTGTTGTATACCTTTCTGATCCAACGGAGATGACAAAAGTTGCTCACTAGACGATCAACGTCATTACAGGAGTAGTCAAGCAGTGTCACTTGTCTACTAGCTCTTGCAGTCTGCTATTGTGTATGTCGGTGATCTGTTGTTCTAGGTTATCCTTTTTGCAACTTCAGAAGGAAACTCTACTACTTTTGGTCTGATATAGGGATCTTCCGATTAGATATGGAGAGATAACCAAGGAAGAGCTCACATGAAAATAACACATTGGTGTAGTTCTGCAATGGATCATGACTAGAAACCTCGATACCAGCGCGTGCCAAGTAGCATAGCCTTGTGTCAGCCACCCACAGGAGGCTCTTGGTTTCATCGCGGCACCGTTGGTTGCTACTCATAACACCATTACCGATCACACAACCAAAGTGAAATTTTAAGTGGCACAGATTGGGTTGTAAGAACAAGCACTATGATAAAAAAAGATAGTCACAAGGTTTGGAGTCAACAAGGGGTGGTCCAAGGTAAAGACATGGCATAGGAGAAACATAGATTAACTAATGCAGACAACTAAGCGTGAGACTCTTGCTTAAATTTCAACGCATATCTAGCTTCCACCAATAGAGATCTCTAGAGAAAAGATTTACATGGGATTTAGTCTTGTTGGATAGCAACATGAGACCAAGACTGATAAACATTTATAGACTTGGGAAGGTTGGAGATGAATTGAGCAACTTCAAGGCCAAAACCGATATACCGATCAAAGATTGAGTTGATAAGGTAGCTACAAGATTTGCAAGCAAAAGATTCTGAGGCCACGGTAAAGAGAGATTACATTACACCAACTCACCTTTGGGAGAGGCAATCGGGAGGTCCAACATGGATTTGGGTATGGTCTCTACAACTGGCAAAGAACAACCATGGCCAAAGGTTGGCCTTAGCGAGAACTTAACTTGGTTGGTCAATCAAACAAGGATCTTCACAAAAAAAAGGGGTGCAAGACATCTATGGCATATGCAAACATTTAAGGGCTAGCAACCACATATATAGGCTCAAGCTCCTAAGCAAAGGGAATCTACTTGGAGACAACCATGAGATTAACATAACTTGGGTGTTGTTCCAGGATAAGGCTCTTCGACACTCGTATGCTTACTGAGGACAAAAAGAGTGACAACTATGGTACCACCTAGATCACAATACATTCACACATACATCATGGTAATACCTAGAAAGTAAGCAACCACATGTCTAAAGAACTAATGTGAAGATAACTTGAAAGGAAGAACCTCACATTATATTTAAAAGAAAAGCATGTGCAGGCTTCTAACAAGGTATCACTACTAGTTTTAGTTTTCAAAAGGGTGAAGTTTTTGCTAACTACTAACTTGTCATCTATTTCCTTTGGAAGCAAACATATAAGGCAAAGCTAATCATACACTATCTTCAAGCATAGCTATTCAAATAGCATGGAACAAGGTATTTTGCCTAGCTTTACACAGGGAAGATAGTAACATCACATTGATCACAAGTTACTTAGTATTAGAACAAAGTGAGGGAAGCATATTTATGCACAAGCACAATCATGATGCATGATCGTCCTATTCGTCCTCACAAAATTACCAGCCTAAGGTGGCAATCATGTTGTATGTCGGTGGCATAACACGTACTATCTTGATATACTGCTAGTCGCAGCTACATTCAATCTACGCATTCATGGTTAGAGTACCTATAGAAGATTCCATTTCAGCCCAACCCCACAATTATATGTATGCAGAAATGAAAACCTAGTCACTAGGTTTCATTCTAAATACTTCCATATATATATAATATACATATATATACTTCTGCATCAAAACTACCCATATGTAAATACGTCTATACATACATACAGAATATGCATATATAGCCGTATCAAAGCTACCCACAATTAAATACCTTAGTATATATATATATATGAGACATATACTTTGGTATCAAAACTACCTCTCCCCTTTGACCCCACACTCACATCTTGCGGTCATGCCACTCACCAGCTTACCTGGGCGTAGAGGTATATTGATCCATATACTACCATTCAAGCAAATGGCATCCATACAATAGCACGCCGTATGGACGACAAAATAAAAATTGCAATTAAGTAAATCCCTCATAGTTAGTATCAGTTTACTTAGCCACCAAGTAGTCATTAATTGGGCTTAACTGAAGGTTGTCGCTAGCATAGTTTTGTAAATTAGTTTTGACAAATTTGCTTGTAGCTAAAGTTTTAGTCCAAATAGGCTTTTAAAACCAAAATTTTGTTTTTAAAATTATGTACATGACAGTATTATGCTTAATCTTGCTCTGATACTAGCTGTGATAGAACCGCCCAATTTATACAAGATCAAGTATGGCTGTCCCCGTTTAACACGTTGACGCGCACATACTTTTACTTATATAAATCCGGTAGTCCGTCGAGTGTCACAAAGGACCTCGGTAAATCCACATCACAACCAAGATCACACGATTAAGCAAATACACATCATATACATAGAGTTGTAGCAGAAATAATGTTTACAATGAGTTCACAAATAATAATACAACTTTGGGTTTCAAAACCGATTAGTGAAAACAACATAGCTTTCAAATGATTACAATAATATAAGTTCCAAATACATTGCTAGCATACGTGACATCCTCTGACAAAAGCATATAGACAAGAACACTATATAGAGTCACCGAGCCCACCGGCGGTTAGCCACCATCTTCAACAGGCCGAGAACTTCACCTGCAACATGGTGGTATAAACCCTGAGTACTCGAATGTACTCAGCTAGACTTACCCATCATAAACTAAAAATAAAGTGACACCAAGGATCATGCAAGGCTATATAAGTGGAGCTAGCTTGACAATATTTTGCATAAAAGCCACTAGTTGAGCTATACATTTTATAATTCGGTAACCTAGTTAATTATAGCTATTCATCTCTAGATTAGCAACTAATGTGTGCCAAACATGTGGTATATCATTTAGTAGCATAACAATAGTAACCATAGTTGGTGTAAGATTTTTATATTCATCAGAACATCATATCTCATAATCCAATTACTACGATGAAGGGGCTCCGTCAAGTTTCTCACTATCTGGGAGAGACGGCGATTCGAATCGATTTCAACCAACTGGGAATTTATTCCTAACACAAACCCAGACATACCTATGCCAAGATAGTCTTAGATCACCTTTGGTACAACTCAGGTCCAATTCACGGGTTCGATCAGCACCGCACAACTAGGGACAACCAGCTGCCTAGACGTTCAGGCCTGGCCTACCCTTGGGCTCACGTCTGGCTCCCCGCACATCCTTACTACCATCCAGAGTGCGCACTCTAATAGAACAAGGCCCGGCCTGAGTTGAGCTACTAGGCTTCATGGTCAGAACAAGTTATCTAGCCAGCTAAGTGAGAGGCATGCGTTCAAAATGACAAGAGGGCCTCCAACAATGCGGTCCTTAATTGGCACAGATGGAATCACATGAGTCAACCTTACATAGACTCCGCTTGGCCTCCATTTATTCATCACCCCATGGTTCTGTTCCTCGATAGCAAATATAGTCAACCGTGCTCCGGTATCCACCTATATCTCGCAGGTGATAGGAAATCACCTGACCTCTACCGGTCTAAGCATTGCTAAGCATATATTCGATCCTGAACCTACACAGGGTTTAAGGTATATTTCTAGACAAGTAAGTTATATGCATCAAGTGTTTCAATCAACTCCTATAACCTAATACATCAAACATAAAGGATGCAAGTGATATTTGTAAAAACATAGGAGGCTTAAAATGCTCCAGGGCTTGCCTGGGATCCGACACAAGTCAGTTCAATTAGCTCGCACCATCTTAGTGACATCTCCGGTCCTAGCACTTGCTTAGTCCTTCTATCTTCGGGATAGGTCCACCATACACCATCTTTGGGTTAGGTCCACCATACACCATCTTCGAGTTAGGCTCCAACATCACGTCCTTCACATGGTTCATCTAGCGCACCTAGATGAAATGCAAGATGCAAGTGCATGAATATGAAGAATGGTAATAAGCGATGCATCACATAAGAGTGTTCAAGACAAGTATAAGGTTACACCTCAAGACATGTGCACTTAGAGAGCAAGTCATTTAACTAATTATTACACAAACCTATCATGGTAAGTTAGAAGAAAATAACACCAAGCTTTCACCAATGAGGCACTCAAGTTAAGCTATTTTAAGCAACCCTCTAGCACCAGCTACTCCTAGCAATCACAAAATCAGGATCAAGCATAAGCAATCAACTTCAAGTATATGCACAAAAATTGGACAGCAACATAGCAGCCATTTAATTTAACCATAACTGGAGTTATAAGCATCCAATAAAAGTGATCTTGGACTTTCTGGAAAGCTAATGAAATGGTATACAACTTTGTTATTCATACCAAAAGCTAATTCATAGGTTAACATGATCAAATATGATAATATTTTAGGTCTACATAGACAAGGACAGAAAACTGGCAGTAACTTCAGAGATGCATAACTGCAGTTTTAGATATTCAGAAAACATGATTCTTAACTTTATGGAAATATTATTAAGTTATCTATAACTTTATCATTATCATTTTAAGATGATTTTATAGCTAACCAGGTCAAACAACACCAAGAAGGCATCTCTGTCCAGACTTGCGAGAGAATCTGCCATTCCACTTTGGACAGCTATAACTGGAGTTCTAGACCACCAAAAAGGGTGTTCTTGGACAATTTAACAAATAAAATACAACTCTTCTCTTATCACCAATACATGATTCAATGTTTAAATAAGCCAAACAATACGATCATTCAGATCTGTCTAGTGCACATGCAAAAGCTGACAGTAAACTTGTAAACTCTATAACTCCTAAACCGGCAGGCCTAAAATCATGAAATTTTAGTACAAGCAAGATACGGAAATTATCTACAACTTTTGTATTCAATATATCTACAGAAAACATCAGTTGCATCATGAAAATATCACCACCACAGAAACTAGATATGCAGCCATAATAGCAGAGATACAACTATATGCAATTACCATTTATGTTGTTAACAACTAACATTTTGTTGCTATATATGCAGCTCCATGCAACTCCTAACTATAACCAAGAAATCACATTACCTAGCACCAATTATTAGAAGTATTACACGACATAAACACAAGCATCTACTAACAAACTTTCATTAGCTTTTCTATATATTAAAACCTATATATTAATTATAGGTGATGTTGCAAACATCTCATTTGGATCTCAAACTTTTATGAGAGATAGATGATGACAAAACATGATTACTGTACAAATCTTACATGCTCAGGTTTTATAATTTAATTGCTATGAAAAAGACAAATCTTAATTATTAATAAACATGTGAGAACAAGATAAATCTAAAGATCATTATTTTCTATAAACATATATCCATATTAGGGTTTCTCAGGCCACATTATCACCATGCAACGGCAAAGGAACTACATTTCACATTTTTGCACATATAAATTATTTATAAGCCATTTAAAACCATTTATCAAGCATTAAACCAGTTAAATTAATAACTCCATCATACTACATCCAATGACCATGAAATTTTTACCACAGCACACACATACATCATTAGCCTACCATAAATTTCACAGCAATTGGAGCACCACAACTTTAGATATGAATTTATTTCTAGAAAACCCTAATTAACATAGATAAATAAAAACAGTAAAAACCTTCTACTAACACATATCATATTATGACTCCACTGTATAGATCTACTCTCAAGGATTCCAAAAAGTCTTTATTTGCTATTTTACGATTTTTCTATGATTTATTATGATTTTCCAAAGTTTCAGCCATAAAAGAAAAACAAATTTGCACCGAGGACCCCGAACTTTCATGAAAACAGATTCCAGCGAAACAGTCCTTCTTGGAACTATTCACATGAGTCACAGACTTTGTAGATAGGCCCTTCCCTTTCTCCTTATTGCTGCGTGAGTCCCCGATGCGAGTTGGAGCAGAGGACGCGCGGGAGATCGCCGGTTTCGGTGAGGTGGTCGACGGTGGTGGAGGAGAAGTGGAGTCAGAGCTCCAGGGGGCCGACGCGCACCAGTGGGTGTCCAAGGATGACTGTGAGGCGGGCCATGGTGTCCTGGCCATGAGCACAGGTGCTCGGGGCATGGCTCGGGGCGTGGTCGACGGCGGCGAGGCGCGACGGCGGCGGATGCAACTGGCAAAGGGGTGCAGGATGCACAGCGTGAGCCGAAGAAGGCGATGCCATGCTCGGTTGGGACAGAGAGTGAGCGCAGCAGCGAGGAGCAGGCGATGACTAAGGGAGTAGGGCATCGGCAGCCATGGCTATGCGCGCTCTACATGCTCGGCACAGGTAAGGGAGGGCGAGCGTGAGTGAGAGAGAGCGCCTAGGAGTGCTTGCTGCTGTCCCACGTGGGAGAGGGAGAGAGAGTAGCACAGGAGCACACGGCAGCAATGGTAGGAGCACGGCCGGCACATGGAAGACGCGTCAGCAATTCGTTGAGCACGTGGTGGGCGATGGTGTGGCCGGCGTGGGAAGCATTTTTGGGCCAGTTATGGGACAAATTGGACCTTGGACCCAAAAGCAAAGTTGAAGCCCATAAATTGTTCTACGACTTGCATTAAGGGCGCCGAGTCATTAGAGAAACAAATTAACGGTTAATTAAGTTCCAATATGGCAGTGTCAGAATGTTAACAAGCTTCAGCTTGGGCTTCAAGTCCTTGGTTAAGACTTGGTCAAACTTAATCCAACTTCTTCCTAGGCCTTCTCCATAGAATTTTCTCCAACTTTTATATTTAGCTCAACTTGAGTTGCTTAACAAAAATCTGAGAATGCGAAATGCCAACCATCATCAACATTATAATCTCAGACTTAGCCAAAATTTCGAGATCCCAAAACAGCACTGGATTTGATCTTAGGGTCCCTAATTGGCTAAGTTAGATGCCGAACTAGGTCTTGGTACTTAAACAAAAGTTGTTCTACTTAATGTAATCTACAACTTTGCTTAAAAGATCTAGGATTGGTTAAGCTTGGTTTGCAAGATACAAACATCCAAATATGAGTACCCAAAACTGAGTTCAGACTTAGAACATTCAGGCATTGGCAAAGGAATTCAGTGCCATTAGCTGTTTTTGAGAAACTACCTTTGAATGTCCAAACGTGCTCCAAAAGTGATGAGACTTGTTTTGTTGTTTCCTCCACACAGTGTACTCCAACTCATATTAAGTAATTAAATTGATCTGCCATATGAATTTGGAAGATAAAAATGTCACAACATGTCAACTTGTTGTTGCCGATTAGGGACTTAGATTTCGGAGAGGCCAAAACAGCTCTGCATTCAAAATTGAGACCACTATATGAGACACTTAGAAGTTGAATCAGGTCTTGGTCCAAAAATAAAGTTTGTAGCACTCCACTTAAACTTCAACTTTTATTTAAGTTCAAACTTCATAACTTGTTTCCACACGATTATTTGACCTTGGTCAAAGCAGCATCACGATAAACCCTAAATTAGAGTTTTAGACCGATTGAGGCATTTTCTTGGCATTTGCTCAACATGAACCCTTCATAACTTTTGTTCATGAGTTTAAGTAGAGTTGTTTGAGCAAGGTTGCAAGGTTTGGTTGACACCACATGTCCTCATTCACATAATAGTGCAATTCAAGCAAGGATATAACTTATCATTCCATGTGACTACTTGATTCCAAACTTCATGAAACTTTTCCACTGGTCAAGATGGATGCATGTTGTTGTAATGTACATGAAATAAGCATTTTTAACATTACTCAAGCATACATTTGAAAAGGGTCAACATGTAAGCAATGGTGTGTTGTCCCAATTTAAGTTGGGCTCATTTTCATAGGTTTGACCTCAATACCTTCATCATTACTTCTAGATTATGAACTAGACTTCATAATCATTGCTTGACATATCCTACTTAAATCCAATTTCATAGCTTAACTCATGACTAACACCCGGGGTGTTACAAACAACCTAGCTTCGATGCCAATTGTTGGAAATCCCTCCTCACTTAATCTTGCTGGGAATCTCTCCCAAACTCTATATCTGTTTATCACAAACACTCTCCTACATTCTTAAGGATAAACACACAGAGGAATGATAAAAATAGACAACTTTGTTGACGCAAGCCACACAACTCCTATCATTTTTCCGTGCATTTATGGACTTAACAACTACATACATGCAAAGGATAACAACCGGCCAATTCCACTTAGCTTCAACTCACACCATGCAAACCTCTAGGACTGACCACTTCACCGGCCACTAATAGCCTAGCAGCACATCTCGTGCATCCATCCAACCACATCTAACCGATTCAGGCCACTCCTTCCAAGCATCACGCTTGACCGATTCACTCGGCTTTCTTGACCTTTCTTTGCCTGCAATCCAGCTGCTTCTCGTAGCAATTCACATGTAGCACCGCTTCCCACGGCAACACCCACATCACACGGCACATCAACATATTGGCCATGAGCCACCGACACTTATTTTCTACATGCAACTAACAACATAAACATGCAATGCTCTAATGATAAGATTAAATACTAACAATCACCCCCTAATCTTAGCATCTCCATTCACAGGAGAGTTGGCTCATCATCACTTGAAGCCATGGCAAGAAGTGTAGACTCATTTTTCTTCTTTTTCTCGGGACATTCCCAAGCAAAATGTCCAAGCTCTTGGTAGTTGTAGCATTTTACCTTGCTCTTGTCTTTCTGCTCGTCACGGCCACGACCACCACCTCCAGACGAATCATGTGTTCCTACCATGAGAAGCTATTGTTCTTCCCTTTGGACCCCTCATCCCTTGAGTAGCTCTTCATGGGCCTTCAGCGATCCAACGGCCTCCTCCATAGCCATTTTGTTGATGTCGCTAAACAACATCAACGATGAGGCAACGTTGATGAACTTGGTGGAGATGGCTCGCAACAGCTTCTTCACGATGTACTTCTCATCCATCGCATCACCAAGTTCACGAATGTGCCCAACAAGTGCCGTGAACTTCACCATGAAGTCCTCCATGGACTCTGCATCACCCATCTTAAGGTTATCAAAATCAGACCGCAAGGACTGAATTCTTGCCTCCCGGATGCGCTCGCTGCCCACATGCATGGAACACAGCACCGCCCACACATCAGAGGCTGTGTCCTTCTCAGCAACTCACAGCAGCATCTTGTCATCGATCGACTCAAGATGATCATCAAGGCCAGCTCGTCCTTGCTCTCATCGACAGCCGTGGATGCATTCTCAGGAACAATAGTACCCCACGTGCCATTGGTGCGCAAGAGGTACTTCATCCTCATTGCCCACGCCGCGTAGTGAAAGGTCCTTGTGTAGTTTTGGTAATTGAGTGACAACCTAGGTGGACTAATTGTGTTTATCTGAGATACATAGGTGATTAGTCCACAGGTACATATGTGTGAGCAACATATGCCATGAAGGTGGAAATGGCTTGGAGATGTTGCAAAGCTCACACATGTGATGATGAAGGAGCTTATTGCACATGAGACATGACATTGAGTCATGTGATCAAGGTGGAGAAGATCAAGACATGACTTGGCTTGATGGACCGGTTGCAAGCGTGAAGGGCAAGTCGGAGGCTTTGGAGTGATGGACCGCGTGGTGGTGAAGCTTGAGCAAGACTTGGCGCCGATGGACGAAGGCAATGGTGAAAAGCAAGTGAAGTCAAGATCGATGAACCAATAAGATCACGTGATGATATCAAGTGGATCATATCATTGTTGATCGTGTTGGTGCATGTGTTGCATGAACATTGGAGGAGATGGAATGGAATGCGCAAGGAAAAGGTATAACCTAGGGCACTTTATTTCACCGGTAATAGGTGTGTAGAGAAGTTGATGAGCGGGTTTAGGATAGATGACCGTACTATCAAGAGGGGCAAACTTGTTTGCATATCGGTCATCTAGTGCCACTTGAGTGATCTAACTTTGCATCATCTCTAGGATCGAGTGGTGTGGCAAGTTGACTGGCAAATCCTTTGGAAAATGTTTATGAAAAGCTAACACACATACACATGGTGGTGTACACTTGGTGGTGTTGGCACATTTGCAAAGGTGAAGAAGTTGGTGAAGAAAATGAGTTAGTCGCGCTGGTCACAGAGTGATAGGACGTGTCCGGTATGGCGACCGGACGCGTCCGGTATTAATGATCGTACTCTGACTTGTAGCAGTGACCGGTATTAATCATTGTGCAACGTCCGGTCATGGTGACATGGAGTGCTGGTGTTGGTCCAGAGTGGACCGGACGCAGGGGCGCGTCCGGTCGGAGTTGAGCAGCTCTGGGAGCTCTCTGGACTCGACCGGACGCTGCCCGTCCTACATCTGATCGGTCACACCGGACGCATCTAGTCAAGGTTGAGCAGCTTTGGGAGCTCTCTGGACTCGACCGGACGCTGACCCTCCTGCGTTCGATCGACACACCGAACGCGTCCGATCCGACATGTCAGAGAGAGCCATTGGTGGCAATGGCTAGATTGAATGGGACATGTGGCAATCATGCAGCGACCAGACACAAGCAATCGGATGCGTCCGGTGCACACGACCTGTGCATCCGGTCGTCCCGAAAAATGCCCAGTGAAGGGGTAACGTCTATTTATCCCATGGGGCTATAAATAGAAGTGGTGGTCGGCCTTTGGCCAGCAACTGAGTACACTAGAGCCTTAGTGGCTTATGCAGTAGTGCTTGGGAGCCCTCTAACTCACTCTAGCTTGATAGTGTTCATCCGATTGAGTGAGCGATTTTAGTGCGATTGCATCGTGAGGTTGCATCGAGTGGCACTAGGTGGTCGTCTTGCAAGCCGATGGTGCTTGTTACTCTTGGAGGTTGCCACCTCCTAGATGGCTTAGTGGTGGTCTCTGTCGAAGCCCGCAAGAAGCTTGTGCGGTGCTCTGGAGAAGAGCTTTGTGAGGGACATTGTGCTCGCCCTGCAGGAGCCGCGAAGAGCAACTCTAGTTGAGCATGTCATTGAGCTACCCTCACTTTTGGGGTAGGTTCTTGTGGTGCCCGACGTGAGGGCTAGGCGGGTGATGCCAATTAGCCGCCGAACCACCAAGTGAGCGGTCGACACAACGGGAACTAGCGTGTTGGCAAGCACGTGAACCTCGGGAAAAAATCATCGTGTCACCTTGTATTCCCATTGGTTTGCATCCTCATTACACAAGCTTGTAATTACTTTCATATACATTGTGCTTGTGTAGTTGCCCTTGTAATTAGTTAGCTTGTGTAGCTCACTAGTTACCTTCTTGCTTGTATTCATAGAAGTAGCTCCCTTGCGTGACTAATTTGGTTTGTGTAACCTTGTTAGTCACATTGCTTAGTTTGTGTAGCTAAGTAATTTGCGCTCTATAATTTGGCATTGGTTGCCTTGTTATTGAGCATTGCTAGTGAGCTTAGGTGGCTTTGTTCTTTTGCTTACTAGCATGTGTAGGAGCTCCCTTGTTGCTTGAAGTACTAGTGGTATAGGTTTGTGTGACCTTGCTTCTAGAATTGGTTAGGTGAGTTCTAGCTAGCACGGCACCTTTGTTGCATAATTAGGATCTTTATAAGGTGCTTGTGAACTTCGATAGAGGGGTGTAGTCTTGGCTTGACCGATTGTTTTAATTCCACACTTGTTTCGGTTAGCCAGCACGATTAAATTTAGAAATGACTATTCACCCCCCCTCTAGTCGCCATCTCAACCTTACAAGTGCTATCAGAGCTAGGTCTCTTATTGTGGTCTTTACTGACCCGAGAGGATGGCGAACTTTGGGCTAGATGTTTGTGAGACACATATTTTTTATGGCACAAACTTTGCACTTTGGAAAAATCACATGCTTGATCATTTTCGTGCAAAGGGACCTAAGTTTTGGTGGATTGTCACTAGTGGTCTCACCCATGTCTTGGATCATAGAAATCTCACCAAAGCTCAAAGAGTTCTCTATGAACTTGATGCACATGCTTGTTGTTTTCTAATGGATGCTTTGAGTTTTGATTTGATGAAGCAAGTAAACATCATGGGAACCACTCGTGAGATATGGGAGTCCATCAAGCGCACCTTCGGTGATTCCTCCACATGGGATGATGGCAAATTCAAGAAGGAGGATGATCCCAAGAAGGAGGCGCATGAGTGTGTCAAGCATGATCACAATTTGGTGATTGTGAAAGATTGCTCCACCTCATGGTCAAGTGATGATGACGATGATGATCGATACACTACAAGTTCACTTGACAAGGTTGATGATGATGCCACAAGTGTTGCACATGAAGATTCTACCTCAAGCACACTTGGTGGTGATCTTGATGATGATGGTTCATGCTCGGGCCATGATTGTGATGCTACTACAAGCTCTTCTACATCACCACATTGCTTAATGTCACAAGGTGACACCAAGGTATCAAATGTTAATGTGGTTGATCATGTTGATTCATATGATGAGCTTGTTAGTAGACTTGCTAGCATGACCATGTCTTTAGAAAATGAGAAAGCTAAAACATTAAAATTGGAAAATGAAAACTTATTTCTAAAGAACTCTTGTGAAGAACATAAGAAATTACTTGATGGGCTAAAATTGAATCATGAGACACTACTTGCATCTCATGAAGAATTATTAGAACAACATGCTTCTCTCATTAAAGTGTTTACAAATAAACTTAAAATAATGAGAGCTCATTACATGGATCAAATGATAAATCACAAATTGTTGCTAACCCTTGTGATGTAGGCAAGAAGCATGTATCCACCTCTTGTGATGATTTATTAGAAATGTTATGTTCTTCACATATAGATGCTTTCTACTTCTGTCTTGTGAGACTAACATTTTGAAGGAGAACATTGAGCTCAAAAGTGAAGTGAAGAATTTGAGCAACAAATTAGAGAGGTGCTACAACACCAAAGTCACCTTTGAGCATATGATGAAGAATCAAAGAAGCTATGGTGACAAGAGTGGTATTGGCTTCAAAAAGAGCAAGGGCAAGAACATGAAGATGCAAGAAGAAAAGATATCTCATTTCATGTGCTACCGATGCCATGATATGGGACATCTTGCCAAGCATTGCCCAACCAAGAAGCCTCAAGTTGAGCTAAAAGCTAAACCCCAAGTTCAAGTCAAGATCAACCATCAAGATGGTGATTTGGGGATGAAGAAGAAGAAGATAAGAAGAGGTGGTAAAGCAAGAGCAAGGCATCCAACTCCTAATCAAGATGCCAAGATGATGAGCAAGACCCAAGATGAGAAGAAGGTGTATGATCACATCAAGTGCTTCAAGTGCAAAGATATGGGACACTTTGCCTCAAAGTGTTCTACCAAGCTTGAGAAGAAGATTAAAGCAAAAGAGAAGAGTCAAGGCAATGAGAAGCAACATATGAGCAAGGAAGAGAAGGCTCAATCAAAGAGAGTTTGCTACTCATGCCGGGAAAGGGGACACATGGCACATTCATGTCCCCTAGGTAACACTCCTAAGCCTATTTCAATTGATGATGTTTCTATACTTAGGAAGGATGGTAATGGTACCTCTATGGTTGCGATTGCAAAACATCCCACTACTCATACTAAGGCTTTGCCTAAGTATGTTGCTCCTAACTTGAGAGGACCCAAAATTGTTTGGGTACCATCAAAAAGTGGATGATTGATTGTAGGTACCATCGGTATTGGAGACTTGATTCAATTGATTTCATATTGATCATCATATGTTGAGTCAAGATATGAAGCCTAGTGCACATCCAAATCTAATGCCATGATAATTGAGTGAAGTCCAAATGTGCTACATCATACAAGGGCTTTTAATCAAGTTGTTGGTGATTCATTGGATATATTTGATGGCTTGCAAATAATTGAGTTAAAGATTGCTAGTTGGATGATCATGAGCTAACCAAGGTATATCTCTTGTTGATCATTTCATTTGGGTGCATATGAGTTGATTGAATTGGATAAATATGCAATGTTGCTTGTTATAAGATGATTGAATGGATAATTGCTTAGTAATCAAGTTTGGATTGAATTGTGTTGGATAAATTCATGAGATGACTTTTAGTAAGTGAATTGAATGGATATATGTCTTATAGAAGTATTCAAACAAGTTAGTTTCAAGTTTGACTCATATTTGATGAAGAATAGCTCGATAGTTGAAATCTGTCCTATATTACAAAATCTGAGATAGCTGTGATCTTAGCCATGTTTGAGTGATCAAAACTTATTGGATTGGCATAAAAATTAATGTACATGCTATAGACTTATGGTATAAGATGTTGTACAAATTTTATGAGAATTTGATAAGAGATGCTTCAGTTTTGGAGTGGATCTTGTCAGCTATAGTGCAGCAGTTTTCAGCATATAACAGTGGTGGAAAAATTAAAATCTGGTAGCAATCTGGAAGTCAAATGAAGCTAAAACTTTTACATCTGCTAGATAACTTAGTGAAGCACATCTCCACCAAATTTCGTGGTATTTGGATTTGTACTTTAGGAGATATGCATTTTTCTTTGAAGAGTACAGAATCTGCCAGAAAAGTGATAATTATTGGATTTATTTGGAGTCACTTTGATATTGAAAGGTCCTCAAGTTGGAATCATGTTTATAAGTAATTGAGGCACCTAAGTTTGGTTTTGAGATAATTTAGAAGCATGACAAGCAAAGAGTACAAAGGCATTTGATTGTGGAGTGTACTTTACACACATTTGGTACTCAAATTAGAAGATAAAGATCAAACTTAAGATGAAGATGAAGTTTAAGTTCTAGTGACTATTGGAAATCATTTGATAGAAAGAAAAGGACTTCAACAAGTATAAAGAAAAAGACTTAAAGAAGGAATCAATGTTACTCATCAAATTAAGTCCATCACTTGGATCAATCAACAAATTCATTTCAAGTGAGTATCAAGAATAGTTCTTGGAGAGAGATCACTTCTCCCTAGTGTAGGGGCTTGCCGCCTATGTGTAGGTAAACCAAGTGTGGTACTCGGAAGGCTAACATGGAAATGGTGATCTGAGGAACATTTGAGATGCTTAGTTGAAGAAATCAAAAGGGTTGATCAAGAAAAACAAGCAACACCCAAAAAAGAGCTAGTCATGATATTTCAAGTGGTACTCTCACATTGATGCTCTCATGCAAGCATTGATAAAAAGATGAAGCAAGCCAACCACAACAAGAAAGTGTACTTGATCATAAGTGGTATTTATTTCATATGGGTGAAGAATGGAATTCAAAATGGTATCAAATGGTCTTCACCAAGCTTATAATTGGACTTCACATTGCTATTGAAGTAATGAATTGGAATCTATGTGACTATCCTCTACTCCAACAAAGCAAAGGTATCATTGTAATGTGCATGATTATTTCATCCCTTACTAGTATGCGATTAGTGCATATATTACATGCTTCATAGGATCATGCATAACAAATGAAATGTTTAAATTCATAGCCTACCACTATTGCTTGAATGATTAGTTGATCTAGTGGTTAGTATATGAATTTGTTCATGAGCTAGTGAACCCAAGTACTTGATTTAATTTGGATTATTAATAAGTGACAAGTACAACATTGGCAAGATAACCCTTGCAAGAGGAGTGAAGAAGCTTGTCATTGGTTAAACCCGGACATGGAAGCTTAGGCAAATCAATTTAGTTCAAGTCAATCATAGAAGCTCATGATAGTGATAAGAGTACAAGCACAAGACAACAATGCAAATGAATATCTAGTTTGTTTCTTTTAAGTGGCATCTAGACTCAAGTATTTCATCAAGAACTCACAAAGTGGTGTCTAGATCAACTCACAAGTGATATCCTAGAAGTGGTACTCATGAAAATAACAAAGGTTCAAGAAATGGTATATATTGATAAATCCAACAAGTGGTTCCATACTAGAAAATTCTTTCAAGTGGTATCAATTATGCAAAATGATGGTTCCACAAGTGATCATCAACTTTAAGTGATCATCAAATGAAGAATGCATCCCTCACCTACAAGAGCTTAAGTGTATCAAATGGATGACCGATGCTATGACATAGGGGGAGGTGTCCCACCAATTGGTATCAAGATCAAAGATAATATGTGTGGTATCTCAAGAAGTCCTACAAATGGTACCTACAAGTCTACAAGTGGTATCTACAAGTGGTGTCATTCCAATAATCAAGTATGATGTCCATCAAAAATGCATGATTCAAGCCTCAACCATCTACCCCAAATGCAAACCTTTGCATTAATGAGAAGCACACCTTTTATGGAAATTGATGACAAAGGGGGAGAGATTGTATAAAGATATGAAAGCTTTGGGTGTACAAAGATTGTGAAAGCTTTAGGAGAGAGATTGAGAAGATATGAAAGCTTTGGGAGACATCAAAGAAAAGAAGTAGAGGTTGGACATGGACATGGACAAAGAGGGAGCAACATTAAAGAAAAGAGATGGATCAAATTCTTGGACAAGAGAAGCACACAAGTAGGGGGAGCAAGCTCATGAACTTTGATTGATTGCATTTGATGAGCATATTCATGTGCTTGCTTGCATTGCATAAGCTTTTAAATTCAATATGCATGCTTGTGTGATGTATGCTAGTTGTAGAATTTGATTAATGAAATGAAAACTAGCATGCATAGGATGGTAGCTAGACACTTGGTATGCTTTTTAAGTAATGCTAGTACCTTGCTTTTAATGTTGATCTCACGAGGTATCTAGTGAATTTATTTCCAAGTGATATCTAGCTAACCATGGTGCTAAGGATGAACTTAAAGGTGCAATTCCGATTGGTATCATGCTTCAAATGTTATTCTATACACCTTAGCATCACTTAGTAGTGATAACACTCCCACAAATTTCATATTTATGCATGTGTGCAAACTTGAAATCAAATCATTTGAGCACACATAGGGGGAGCTATCACTACCAAGTCGGATTTTATTATGCTTATCCAAATCTTAACATAGAGCTTAAATGTTGGATAAGTGGCATAAAATCCAAATCAAGTTGGCAATTTACACTTGTGTGAAGTGCTAGCTTGAAATGAGTTTAATTTCCATATCTTTGTAGAGTTGTTATCAATTACCAAAAAGGGGGAGATTGAAAGGTCCTTGTGTAGTTTTGGTAATTGAGTGACAACCTAGGTGGACTAATTGTGTTTATGTGAGATACATAGGTGATTAGTCCATAGGTATATGTGTGTGAGCAACATACGCCATGAAGGTGGAAATGGCTCGGAGATGCTGCAAAGCTCACACATGTGATGATGAAGGAGCTTATTGCACATGAGACATGACATTGAGTCATGTGATCAAGGTGGAGAAGATCAAGATATGACTTGGCTTGATGGACCGGTTGCAAGCATGAAGGGCAAGTCGAAGGCTTTGGAGCGATGGACCGCGTAGCGGTGAAACTTGAGCAAGACTTGGCACTGATGGACGAAGGCAACGGTGAAAAGCAAGTAAAGTCAAGATCGATGAACCAATATAATCACGTGATGATATGAAGTGGATCATATCATTGTTGATAGTGTTGGTGCATGTGTTGCATGAACATTGGAGGAGATGGAATCGAATGCACAAGGCAAAGGTATAACCTAGGGCATTTCATTTCACCGGTCAAAGGTGTGTAGAGAAGTTGATGACTGTGTTTAGGATAGATGACCATACTATCAAGAGGGGCACACTTGTTTGCATATCGGTCATCTAGTGCCACTTGAGTGATCTAACTTTGCATCATCGCTAGGATCGAGTGGCATGGCAAGTTGACTGGCAAATCCTTTGGAAAATGTTTATGAAGAGCTCACACACATACACATGGTGGTGTACACTTGGTGGTGTTGGCACATTTGCAAAGGTGAAGAAGTTGGTGAAGAAAAGGAGTTAGTTGCGCTGGTCACAGAGTGACCGGACGCGTCCGGTATGGCGACCGGACGCGTCCAGTATTAATGACTGGACTCTGACTCGTAACAGTGACCGAACGCTGAGCAATCACTGTGCTGCATTCGGTCATGGTGACGTGGAACGCTAGTGTTGGTCCAGAGTGGACCGGACGTAGGGGCGCGTCTGGTCGGCCACACCGGACGTGTCCGATCGGAGTTGAGCAGCTCTAGGAGCTCTCTGGACTCGACTAGACATTGCCCGTCCTACGTCCGATCGATCACACCGGACGTGTCCGGTCGTGGTTGAGTATCTCTGGGAGCTCTCTAGGGTCGACAAGCCACTGGCCCTCCGGCGTCCGGTCGACACATCGGACGCGTCCGATCCGACATGTTAGAGAGAGCCATTGGTGGCAACGGCTAGTTTGAATGGGACACATGGCAATCAGGCAGCGACCGAACATAGGTGACCGAACCACCAGACGCGTCCGGTGCACACGACCTGCGCGTCCCAAAAATGCCCAGTGAAGGGGTAACGGCTATTTTAGCCTGTGGGGCTATAAATAGAAGTGATGGTCGGCCTTTGGTTGGTAGCTAAGCACACTAGAGCCTTAGTGGCTTATGTGGTAGTGCTTGGGAGCCCTCTAACTCACTCTAGCTTGATAGTGTTCATCTGATTGAGTGAGTGAGTGATTCTAGTGCGATTGCATCATGAGGTTGCATCGAGTGGCACTAGTTGGTCGTCTTGCAAGCCGGTGGTGCTTGTTACTCTTGGAGGTTGCCACCTCCTAGACGGCTTGGTGGTGGTCTCCATCGAAGCCCACAAGAAGCTTGTGCAGTGCTCCGGAGAAGAGCTCTGTGAGGGGCATTGTGCTCGCCCTGCGGGGGCCACGAAGAGCAACTCTAGTTGAGCATGTCATTGAGCTACCCTCATCCCCACTTGTTTTGGTTAGCCGGCATGATTAAATTTAGAAATGACTATTCACCCCCCCCCTCTAGTCGCCATCTTGACCTTACATGTAGTTCATCCTTGTCAGCATCGAGAACGGGAGCCTCCCCGTCATCATGGTCGTCGTCGAGTCACCGAAGCCACTGCTTACCATGGCTTTGCTCGATGAAGATCCGTCGTGCGGCATCGTCTTCGTGGAACAACCTAGCTCCAATGCCAATTGTTGGAAATCCCTCCTCACTTAATCTTGCTGGGAATCTCTCCCTCACTCTATATGTGTTTATCACAAACACTCTCCTACATTCTCATGGATGAACACACACAGGAATGATAAAAATAGACAACTTTGTTGACGCAAGCCACACAACTCCCATCGTTTTTCCATTCATTTATAGACTTAACAACTATGTACATGCAAATGATAACAACCGGCCAATTCCACTTAGCCGTAGCTCATGTCATGCAAGCCTCTAGGACTGACCTCTTCACCGGCCACTAATAGCCTAGCAGCACATCTTGTGCATGCATCCATCCACATCTGACCGATTTAGGCCACTCCTTCCAAGCATCACGCCTGACCGATTCACTCGGCTTTCTTAACCTTTCTTTGCCTGCAATCCAACTACTTCTCGTAGCAATTCACATGCAGCACTGCTTCCCACGGCAACACCCACATCACATGGCACGTCAACATATTGACCATGAGCCACTGACACTTATTTTCTACATGCAACTAACAACATAAACATGCAATGCTCTAATGACAAGATTAAATACTAACATTTTCACCACTTTAGTAGGTTAACTAATTGTTTTTTTACCCATGTCTCCTTTTGTCAGAGGATCTGGAACATGATCCCATCATTTGTTGATTACGTGCCGTTCTGGATAAGTGAGCACCACACTGCTAACAAGAGCACAAGTGAGCAACAGCACAAGAAGAAGGCCATTCGAAAAAACACAATTGAGAAGGATTGGAATGAGAAGAAAAATTGTGATGCCAAGATAGTCCAGCCATGTCAACTCGTAGCAAGGTCCCTAGTTCCCCTTCTAGCTTGGCAATGGGAGCTAGGAGCGAGAAAAAACTTGATCTTTGATGAGTTTGCATCTCTATTTCATGCTTTTTTAGTACTTGAGGTCCACATGACCAAACAATGTTTAAACTAGCAATGAGGTCAATGTGACCATCTTGTGTATGCAAACTTGACTTTGTAATCAAGCTAACTATGCATGTGTGGATGACATATTTGGACCTATTTTATATCTGAATGTATTTAATTTAAACACTTATTTTGGTTGTCGCAGCTGTCCAAATTTTGGATGCGTTCCAAATTTATTATATTTATTGAAAATTTTCATATGCACACATACAAGCTAGCTGTTACATGCACTAGAGGAAAGAATGATTTTTTTCTGCAATGCATCCAAAAATTTTAGTCGCAATAGAGGAAAGAATGAAAATTTTGATGCATTCTATAACTGAGGACCATACATTATTTTTGTTGGCTGTTAGCTGCTGTTACAGGTAAAATATACAGTAATGGCACATAAGGGAAAAAGTTTGGTGTGAGAATATGGGAGAACTTTTTTTTCGGGGTGGCTAGCGCCCGGATGTTCGGCGCCAGCAGCGTGTCCGGACGCCCCATGTCCGGCTTTCCCGCGCAGCGCCCGCCCGTGCTCCTTCCCCGTGCCTCTTTCGCTAGGTCCCGATTTGACCGCTTGTGGGGAGAAATTATCGTGCCCGCTGCCATCAGGAGCAGCACTCCTGCTGCCTGCATGCGCCTGCTGGCGCGTGATGCTCCTGTTGACCGGCCATATCCAGCTAGAATAAGGAGAGAGAGAGAGAGAGAGAGAGAGAGAGAGAGAGCAGCCGAGCATGCATGCAGTTTAGTGCTCCATGCCCAGCTTTGTGCACGTGGGGACCGCTGAGCCCGAGGGGACCACCTCTGCCTGCACCCCCTAGCCGCGCCAACTGATGAAACACTTGCAACGTAAAAAGCATTTGCTGCAACATACGTTCGAAATAGATGAAACATTTACAACATACGCTTGCAACATATGTGTATGGGTCCTACAACATATGCAACATCAAGAAAAAACACTTGCAACATACGTTTGAAATAACTGAAACATTTGAAATATACGCTTGCAACATACGTGTATAGCCAGTGCAACATATGCAACATCCAGATAAAACACTTAGAACATACGTTTAAAACAGATGAAACATTTGAAAAATACACTTCCAACATACATGTTTAGTCATTGCAACATATGCAACATCCCGATCTACTTTTGCAACATCCATATGAAAACACTGGAAACATACCTTTAAAACATCTGAAATATTTAAAATGTACACTTGGAACATGCATTATATCCCGGTGCGGCCCTGACGTTGCGCGAAATCTCGACGAACTACAGCTCCCCGGTGGGGTCATAGACGTCGTAGACTCCAGGCTTTGGGGGTAGGGCGTCCTCGTCAACCAGGGCTGCATGGGCTCCTGAGGATGGGCACGAAGGACGCGTCTGAGAGCTTCTTGAAGGCAGCGATGGCGAGGGGCGGGAGGAGTGGCAACGGCGGAGAGGGAAGCGAAGGGTATTGGAGGACGACGAGGAGGAGGACGCGGAGAATAGAGGGAAGGCGAGGCGGAGAGAAGCAGCGTTGGTGACGGTTGAAGCCATAGCCATGGGATGGTGCGGCGGTGCCACAGTGGGGCGTTTGCTTTACGTCGGTGGTGAGCGACAGGAACAGCGAGGCGGGCGCGCGGAGCAGCGGTAGGAGCGGCGGGGCAAGCGCATGGAGCAGCGGCGGACGGCGGTGTGGGAGATGGACATTATGATGACCTGACGGGGCATTTTTAAAAACAAAAGTTGTGTTAGTTGGGGAGTAGACGAGAATTAAATTTGACATGGTCCCACGCTCCGCGTCCATCTAATATCCAGTAAAGAGTCAGACGCTTGATCAAAGTATTACTGTTTTTCTATTGATACACAGTAATTTCGATCTTTATAATGGAACACAAGTAGGTAGGCTCTCTTTTTTCTATATCTATATCTATATCTATATATATACCGAATAATAAAAAGGTAAAATTTCTTCCCATTTTTTTGTATGACCTTCACTAACTAACTATGTAAATGTGAAAATTGTTTCTATTCATGTGTCTACTGCTTGAATATATGTTCTTAAGGCATGGATAGTTTGAATCCTAATCAAATAGATCCATCCGCCGAATACAAGTTCTAATCTAAATACAAAAGGGTAAAAGTTTTATTTTCTGTTTTTTTTATTTTTCCAAATAGAGCTAATTCAAATAGAAAAAATAGAGCTTAAGAGTCCTAAGAAACCTGAATAGAAATTCTAATCTAATTCAAATAGAAAAAAAGGATAATAAGAATAGGAATTAGACAATCTCGTAGGTCCCGTTTGAGTGTGGTTCAGAAAGAAAAAAAATAGTGGGCTACGGAATTACTTGTATTGATCCAAGTCCGAGTCCGATTTGTTGGCAAATTCCGAGCTGTGTCGGAAACGCCCATAAATCTAGATGCAGTTGTCGGCCGCCTTCTTCTCTGTTTCGATCTCGAGAAGAATGACGACAAGTAGGCCTATATAAATGGAGGCAGCCGATCGATCAAAAGCACTGTATTAATTTCTACTCGTCGTGAATCGTGAATTCTTGAACCATATACCCATCGATCGATCTCATCCAAAGCTCCGGCATCATGGAAATCCTAACCAACCCGAGTGATTTGAAGGCAGCCGGCCACGCTGGATGTTGCTGAACCGCTACAACACGAACACGGCCGTGACTCCTTAGCCGACGCCAAGACCACGGCTGCCTCCTGCACGTCCTCCGGCCTACGCTTCAGCGTCTCCTTCAGCGCCGCGGCACCGCCGGCAGCCTCCAGCTTCCACGATGACTGGGTAGGCTGCGACGGCGTAGGCTGCACGCCTGCGAGCGACGACGACGAGTACTCCCACTCCAACAGCAGCAACGAGTACTCTGGCAGCGACGACGACTACCGCTCCTATTGCTCGCCGACCGCAAGCACTCCAAGGATCCCAAACTCCAAATCATCACGGCCCATGGCGACACCGTCCTCATCGAGATGATGCCGCTCAAACGCGATTCCTACTGAGTATTTCCTGTACGAGGCAGGCGCCGGTCCCGGTCGGACGCCATCGCTATCCCTGTTCCCTGGCTGTTATGTTTCCATGAAGTTCCAGCGTGGCGAGACAAAAGCGCCCGCCAGGTTCCTATTACAACACCCAAGGCGCGCAACCTGTCCTCTTGGAACGACACCGGCATACTGTGCCGCGGCGAGGGGGAGGTCCTGGTGGCCGAGCTCGAGATGCCGCCGCACGGCGCGCTGTATATCACGGCCGAGCTCTGCGTGCTCCGCCCCGGCCACGCCTGGGTGCTCAAGCGGGTGCCCATCGTGCACCACAAGGGAGACGGTGAGTAGTTGTGCTGGACGGAGATCGACGCGGTCGTGCCTATCGGCAGCCGCTTCATCCTTCATGTGCAGGGGTCGACTACCTCGGCGGTTTCCTCGTGTACGACATGGCGGAGGAGAACCCCAAACTCCGGTACCGCTGCCTGGGTTGCCCAGCAAACACCACCACAGCGGCGATCGGCCTAACATACAGTATTGTCGCACCTTGGCCGCCGCCGTGCCTGGCGCGGTGAGGTTGCGTTGGGCACTGCTGCTGCGGTGCGGCCCAGGCACGATCACGTGCGAGCGCTCTAGCTTCGCCTTCAACGTGACGACGTGGACGCTGGCCCTGAGGATGGAGGAAGCCAATGGCGTGATTTCTGTAAGAAACAAGAGCGAGTTGTCCGTCAGGCACGTTCATCTTGCACAGGGGTACCATCCATTATATTATCTATATATGCTATTTCTTCTCCAATTTCTTTTTCTATTCAGATGTGTTCTTTTTGCTAATTTTGTTGTCTTTTTTTCCTCTCGTTCCAAACTTCAACTAAATGTAAATAAAAAAAATAAAAACTAATACATGAATAATAATATAATAACAATGAAAATCTAATCCTACGTATAGCAAAAGCTCAGGTACAACACGTCAACAAGTATACGTACAAAGTAATCTACTGTACAAATTGGAGAACCCAATAGAGTGTTTTCATGCGATTTCGCGAAGCAATGTCACCTGTGTTCACTTCTACTTCCCGAAAGCAATCATCTCGGTCATCCTCTTTAGCTCCCCGCCTATTGGTAACTGATCATCGTAGTGCTAAAATAAAAATACCGCCACCAGCCCACCGTACCACTAGGCCATCAATAGTCCTTTTATCTTCGTGCGAGAAAGTTGAAACGGATATGGCCTTTAGCCTTCCCACGGTATATATGTCTCCATGGGCGGGCGGGGTGCGGAGCCTCCCTCGGCAGTCCACGATGGTGGCCTTCGCCAGCCTCCTGCGGGCGAACATCAGCAGCGATCCCCGCGAAGCGAGCCAGCCGCAATTGCGAACGCACGGCTCCCAGGGCGGGCGGAGCGCAGAGCCTCCCTCGGCAGCTGATGATGGTGGTCTTCCCCGGCCTCCTGCTGGTGAACAACAGCAGCGACCCCCCGCGAAGAGAGCCGGGCTGCAGTTGCGGAGGCGCAGCTCCATGGACGGAGCGCAGAGCCTCCCTCGGCAGTTGACGATGGTAGCCCTTCCCTGTCTCCTTCGGGTGCACAGCATCGTCGACCCCCGCGAAGCGAGCCGGCCGCAGTCGCAGAGGCGCATCAAGATGCAAATGCCCGCAGCGGCCATTCGGCGGAAGGCCATGGCGACCCGCGCGGGAGGCAATAGATCAGAAGCGTGGCTATTCGGAGGCCGGAGCGGAGGGGCAACAGCAGTAGGAGGGGGCAGCACCGGCGGCAGCAGACTGGAATCATGGCGATGAGGAGTATAGTGCGATGAGTCGAGAAGCAACAACTGCACGCACGAAACTTTGTTTTTTATTTATTATATTATAATACCCTTAGAGCCGAAGGGTATATTATACGTTCAGGATAGCTGTGTGCACTGCTTGATAGAACTTAAACGTCCTCTCTGGGTGTTGATCTAGTGAGTAAATACTTAGTTTAAATAAAACTTGATGATGATGTATCTCATCTCGAGTCTTCAGTTGCAGCTATGGCCCCGGCGACGAAGTAGCAGCAATGCAGACCCGGTCTGGTGATGGCGGCGAAGGCGATAGTGCTTCCCATCGCTCACAGCACGCCCTTCTAGATCGAACTAGGGCTAGGAAACACGATGGGTTGGCGGTTGCGGTGAACCTCGTGTCTTGTGCCCTAGCCCCCACCGTTCTTTTATGGTGCTGCGCGACAGGGGCCTATCAGCTAGGAGAACCGGCTGAGCGCCCCCGATCAGGACGCGAATCAAGAGCTCAATTAGCCGTTGGGCCAACTAGTGGAGATCATCCTAACATTCTCCGCCTTAATCTCACCTTATGACTTAAACTCAACATACTTTATTATTTTCCCATTCCATCACAGATCAGTGCATAGAGCGTGTCTCATCGTCACGGTCAGTTGCCACTAGATTAAACAGTTACAATGCATCTTTCTGTTTTAAAATACATTCTCAACTAGGCCTTTAGTATCTAGAAATTATAGGCTTTCTCGTAAACCCATGTCAACTGTGTATTCTCAGAACGCACTGGGTGGTTAGCCTTTGGTAAGCGGATCCACAAGTATTTGCTTTGTACTCATATGCTCAATGCTTTCGAAATGATTCTGAATTTTCTCCTTTACAACATATAACTCAATGTCAATGTGTTTGGCAGCACACTTTGACCTATTGCCTTAGGAGTTAACTACTTTAAATGGTTATTGTTGTTGACTACCATTGTTAAATCTGGGTACTAATTCCCTTAACCTCCTTGTGCTTGTTCCTTAAACCTCATGTCAAGCTATACTATGGTATGCATTACTGTTGACACAACAACTGTTTCTTTGGAGCTTTTCCACAATAATACTCCAACTACAAGTGTTAGCAACTAATATGGATTTCACTGCAAATCTCGTCAAGACTTAACATTTGTACCCTCAACTATTTAAGAGTACTTATTCTTTTTTACTCAGCATGAGGCCTATGATACTTTATAAAATTGTAAGACATTCTCAACTCCATTCCAGTGATCTACATCTGGACTAGACTTCTGCCAAAATATCCTGGATACATAAACTAGTCAGGATAAGTTCTTACTTGTACTTGTACACTCATCAAGCTTCCAATAGCTAAAGCATATGGAACTATGTTCATTTGATCGATCTCATATCGATTCCTGAAACACTGAAAGTTCTCAAAACTATTACCCTTAACTATAGGAGCAAGCGTAGGTTTACTTGCTTACATACTTTATTTCTTTAGAATCTTTTCTAGGTATGCCTTTGCTATAGGCTTAATACCCCTTTTTATCTATCTTGAATTTCAATTCTTAGAAACAATAAGGTTTCACCAAGATCATTCATATTGAAACTTGAGGACAAGAACTTCTTCTTCTCCAATGGCAGATTAACATCACTACTAGTGAGTAGGATGTCATTTATACACAGGATGTGGAAAAGAATTTTCCATTCTTGAACTTCACATAAACGCTATCGTCCTTCTCATTTTCTTTAAAACCCAAACTTTCTTATTGTTTTCATCAACTTCAAATACTACTGTCTAGATAATTACTTTTAACACATAAATGGATTTCAACAGGCGGCATCTCATATGTTCTTTTCTTCCACGACAAAACCTTTGGGTTGTGCCAAATAAACGTTTTCATACAAATCCCTATTGAGGAATGTCGTATTTACATTCATCTGATGTAACTCTAAATCTTAATGTGCCAATGACACCATTATGAGTCTAAAAGAATCCTTGCATGAGACTGAAGAGAAAACTTTTATCATAATCTATTCATTCACTTTGCATAAAGCCTTTTGCTACAAGTCATGCTTTATATCTTTCCACATTCTCTTTGAAGCCACATTTTATCTTGTAGACCCTTTCACAGCCTACTATTTTGACTCAATTAGAAATTTCTTCTAAGTCCCAAACATCGTTGATATTCATCGAATTCATTTCAACTTCCATAGCTTCTTGCCATTTAAACGAGTAAACGCTTCTCATAGCTTCTTCAAATGAGGTTGGATCACCCTCCATTTGATTTTTTTCACTAACATAGACTTCATAGTCATCAGAAAATTGGTTTACTAATTCTTTGAGACCTTCTAGGGCCTCAGCTACTGACACTTTCATAAGGGGCTATTGTTGCTCTTCATTGCCAAGAGGCAATTGATTCTACATGCTCTTGTATTATAAGATCCTTGTTTACATTATTCATCTCCTTCAAAGAGCTAACAACAGGTATTGTATTAGTCATACAACATCAACAGGTATTAAGAAACTTGTTGCTCCTAAGTCACTGGAGTGGGCACGCGGTCCCTCTTCTCTTCAAGTCTTAGGTCTCTACATACCTCTACATACCATGCTCCCCCAGATCTTTCCATCTTTTCGAAAGATAGTGTATCTTCAAATATCTTATTTTGGGTTTAATCTGTTAAAACCTCATATGGCATTTTAAGCACCACCTCAACATCTTTGAGGTTGACTACGCTATCTTCCTATCAGAACTTTAAAAGGTCCAGGAATTTAGCTATTTCTCGGCTTAGGGATATCATTATTGTGACTGTTGTACTCCTCCAAACTTCTCTCGCTATCTGGGATACAAAACATGTGAATCATCATAAAACTTCTCCCATCATGCAGGATTGACTTGCATAAGTATTATGCCAAACTTCTCCCCATGCAGTATACATATATACGAAAACTTAGTCAGGACGACTAAAACATTCATTTATATTTTATTTTTCAATTAAATCTTCCTGTTGGTTCCAATTTAATCAGAAAATTAGTAAGCTAACAAAAAGCTGTCTTGAACAGGCTTGACTCAAGCCTTTTCTTTCACATACCCCAGCATTGCAGCCCATTGGCATGCAGCCGAGTGATATCCTCGGTTAAAAAATAAAACATACAAGATGCTTCTGCATCAATTCTACATCACCGTTGAACAGAAAATAAAATAAATGCATAAAACTGATAAATTAACTTGAAAGACATATAACTACTCTTCAAAATTAAATTCTCATGTTGGTTCGAATTTAATTAGAAGATAATCAACATCATTGCAGCAGAAATACGATAATAAAATACATTCTATTAGTTCAGGAGCATTTCTTGGTCTTTATCTACTCTCTGAAAAATTGACCACGTTGGTGTAAAATTTATCAGAGATTTAAACTTCAACCTTAAACTCATTATAATATTGTTATCATCAACGTCGGTCAGAAAATAACAATACCATAATTTAACATAAATAAATTGGACTACTCCTCTAATTTAAATTTTACCGTTGATTCCAATTTAATTAGAGGATAAACGTAATCATAATTTACTAAAAGTAACTGCTCTTCAAATTAAATTCTCTCGTTGGTTCGAATTTAATTAGAAGATAATCAGCATTAAACTTTACAGCGGAAACATGAAAAATAATTTATCTACTTTTCAGAAGCATTTTACTGTACTTATCTACTCTCTGAAAAAATTATCCCGCTGGTTCAAATTTTAAAAAAGAATTAAACTAGACAAAACTCATCAAAAAAATTGCTTCTGAAAAACAATAAATAAATTCACAATCATTACTGTGCATTCGGCCCGGCTTGGGGAAACAGTCTGCGGCCCATTTTGTCTGCATGTTCGTGCGCGTGGCCCAACGACAGCTCAGCGGCGGCCCTGTGGCCTGCTTAACATGGCGTGCGCGCCCGCTCCCCCACGCCCAGGCCGCAACCTAGGCCTGGGCCAGGAATTTCCATCCCCGCCTGGGCTGAATCCTGGTCAAGCGAATGCCGACCGTCAGATCAGATCGGACGGCTGTCCACGCGTTTTGCTCGAACAAAACGAGCCGCGGCCGCTCTCCCAGAAACCCTAACTTCATTTCTTCCCTTTCCTTCTCTCTCTCACCGCCGCAGTCGGAAAAGGAGTCCGCAGAAGGGTAGCGGCACCACCGCCGATCCCCTCGCCAGCGCGCGTGCTCGCCCTAGGCTGAGTGTGCCGTCGTCGAGCGGTCTGGACGACGGTGCCCGAGTCTCCACACGGGCTGCAGTGGGGCTCGCCCTAAAACCCTAGCTGTTTCCATTCTCCCCTTTCTCCTTTCTCAGCCCTCAGCGCAGCAGACGCCGGACAAGAGAAGATTGGCGCTGCCGCAGGCCCCTTCGTCGGCGCGCACGTACGCCCGAGGGTGAACGCACCACCATCGAGTAGGCTTGTAGTGGCACCCTCGGCCGGGGCTCGCGTGCACGGCGACGAGCTCGGCTCGGCCATCTCCCGACGTGCAGTAGAGGGTGCTTCTTCCCACGCACGGCGGTGTCAACAGTGGTGAAGAAAACCGGGTAGGTTCCTCCCCCTCTCCGTCCGTTCGCTTTCTAGGGTTAGGGTTAGGCGGTTTCTCCTCGCGCCCGTGGCGGCTTAGGGTGACTTCCCGTGCGGTGTCGAGGCGACGGTTGGTGGTGGTGACGGTGTGGGCAGTTCCCTGGTAGGAGAACCCCCTTCCTTTCCTTTCTTGTTCTGGTCAACCCCAAACTAGATCTACACACTAGAATCTGGCTCTAGTACCATTGATAGAACTTAAACATCCTCTCTAGGTGTTGATCTAGTGGGTAAATACTTAGCTTAAATAGAACTTGATGATGATGTACCTCATCTCGAGTCTCCAATCGCAGCCATGGCGCCGGCGACGAAGTAGCAGCAGTGCAGACCCGGTCTGGTGGCGGCAGCGAAGGCGATGGTGCTTCCCATTACTCACAGCACGCCCTTCTAGATCGGACTAGGGCTAGGAATCATAGTGGGGCTGACAGCTGCGGTGAACCTCGTGTCTTGTAACCCAGCCCCCACCGTCCTTTTATGGCGTTGCACGACGGGGACCCATCAGCCAAGAGAACCGGCTGAACGCCCCCGATCAGGACACGGATTAAAGGCCCAATTAGCCGTTGGGTCAACTAGTGGAGATCATCGTAACATTGCTTTCATCCGCCAAATCACCAAAACTAGCGTACATACTCTCTGATATATACTAGCTGCCTGCTCCTGAACGGCTAAACCTGCAGGTCATCGCTTTAGGGTATACTTTCTGAATATAAAAAGGTAAGTGGATTTCGAGTTTTAATATTTTATTGGGAGTTTCTTTCAACTACTTTAGATTTCTATATGCACTAGGTAACGTGCCCATGCGTTGCTACGAGATAGCAAACATTTTATACTAAAAACACACGGATCGCACGAAAGATAATAATACTGTAAAAATTAAATACCAACGTTAAAGTGACATTTAATCCAAAAAGCAAAGTTTATGAATTTAACACAGTCATGGAGTGAGCGGCGTCCCAGACTAACAAACTCTATTTTATAGACCTTTCCGTGATGCGACTAAGATAATATTTTATATTAAAAGGAAGAAATCTCCGATATCCATTTCTTTCGTGCTCACAAACTAATGACCCTGGTGCAATAAAGGGAAATACAAAGGAGCTATCCTCCTGAATGCGCGAAACCAACGCCACTACGATCGTGCCATCCCACGACCACCGGTATGATGTTGTTTAGCACTATTGTTCATTATTATTGCTAACTTGCTTCGTTGGTTTTATTAAGTAATTTATGTTTGTAATTATGCAGGTGCAAATTCGGTTAATCCCACATTGGCACATGAGAAAAGTGGGAAAGTCGACAAAACTCATGGTTTTGAGAACATACACGTGTAATAGTTATGAATGGTTACAAATCAAAATATTATGAACAAACACTCAAAGTATCATTGTTATAACAATAATATAACACATGTTCAATTTTCATTATGCCATCACACAAGTGTATATACAACATCTTAGTGTAGAGTCTGATAAACCATTTAAAAATACCTAGGAACAACAACAAATATGGCATTAGTGAGATATTATTTGTACAATATAAATTGAATGGAAAAAATGCATTGTATGCGTTAGTAATGTTCTGTTACCTCGCCTATGGCGTTATAACCTCCTTAAATACAATATTCTTCGTGAAAGTTTCATCCGCTATTGGGGTCTTCTTATCCTATCTTTTTTATTTGACGCATTCTTATTTTTTTCCCCTCGATATTCCTTTTAGCATTTTTCTTCTCTATCTTTTTGGCCTCCTCCTCTTGTGCCTCCGCATCAGGCGGGAGGGCAAAGATCTTAATATTGGTTCTTGACGTGGCTCTAGACATCGCAATGTACAACTAACCGTGAGAGAACACCGGTGCGGGTAGGTACACACCCACGTTCGGGATAGTTTGGCCCTATGACTTGTTGACCGTCATGGCAAAGCTTAGCCTGATAGGAAACTGCTTCCTCTTAAACTGGAATGGGAATATCTCGTCATCAGACGGGCATAGCGGTATTCGAGGAAGTAATACCCGCTTCCCAGCATGCTGCCCCACCACGATTTCAGCATCGATTGTATTTCTTCAGAACCCCCACACCACCAGCCATGTACCGTTGCACAGCCTATTGGCAGGGTCAATATTCCTAAGCAATATGACAGGACACCCGAGCTTGAGCTTCAAGACGTGTGGAGGCAGCCCATTGGGGGTCAAACTGTTAAGGAACTCCGATGGATAGTAGTTATGTGGATCATCTACCGCGGAGTCAAAACTGTGATACACCGTCTCACCGCCCTGGAACATATCAATCATTTTCATATTGATCATGTCCACCCAATCGTTACGTGTAGATAAAATCGCTCTGGTGGTGATGTAGTCTTTGTCCGCCATGTTTGCATTTAGATCTAGAAAGATGATGTCGATCAATGTATGAAGATCTTTCTCGGCATCTCTATAGTAAGGGACACATATCTCGTTTGGAATACATACATTGCCATCTTTGTTAACCTCTTCCGTTCCACCACCAATGCGCAATAGATAATCTGCAAATCATGGGTCACTCTGAGCCCTCATGTTACGGATGAGCTTTAGGTGGCGCATGGATTCCCAAAGATACGACCTTCATAGAGAAGCACCGACTATTTGAGCTCTGGATCCTTTCCGCACAACAGGGAGGACTTGTCTGAAACCCCCACCAAGGACAACGGTCTTCCCACCAAACGATAGGTTTGACCGGCCCATTATATCCCGTAGGCTGTTGTCTAGTGCTTCCACATTTTGCACCTTTGTCATAGATGCCTCGTCCCAAATTATGGAGCTGCTTGCTGTAGCAACTTGGCAGTACCACTCTGTTTCGTGAAGCTACAACAACCGTCCTCTTGAAGAGTGAGGGGTATCTTGAAACGCGAGTGGGCCGTCCTCCCGCCTGGCATTATGGCTACTACGACTCTAGATGTAGCTATAGCCACGGCAAGCTTGTCCTGGCTGCATAGTTTTGTGAGAAGTACCCTATACAAAAATGTCTTTCCTGTCCCGCTAGGTCCATCCACCAAGAACAACAGCCTTGTTTGCTGCAGACAGCGGCCATTATCTCATCATAGGCAGACCTTTGCTCAGCGTTGAGTGAGTTGCATAATAGCACATCTTTGGGATTCTGCTCGACACTAGTTTCCTCAAATATCTCACGAGGAATATGGCTAGCATCGTCGTATGAGTGATCAATATCTGGAAGAGGAAATAACCTTATGTCCTTCCCCATAACTGCAGCATGTTTCTAATGTCTATCAAAACCATTTGTTGCACCAGATCCGGGGATGGATGATTGCGGCTGTAGTCCTCTAACATTGCATTATAGTGTTTTTTCCACAACCCCATCACATCATGCGGCTCGAAGAATACCAATATTGTTGCAAATAGCCTCCGCAGAGAGGAAGACATCTAGAATAAAGTAGCTTCAGTTAGACATTAATCCAGTGTATTGTCTTCTTCGATTAGACCCCTCCTTTCTGTAGCTTCACGGAACGAAGGTAGTAGCACGCCATCAACCATCCTCAGATGTTCGTATGAGGTAGAACCAGCAACATTGTTCAAGAGAACACGAAGAAAGTAACGTTCTCCCTCAGCAGGATGAGCCGAGATGACTCTTCCAACTTGAAAAATAGAGTTTTTCCTTCTCTACCAGAATTTACCATCATACTGCCAGGTAAAATACTCCAGGAAGTCTGAAAGGTCCTAATGGCTAGAGGGGGGGTGAATAGCCTAATAAAAATTTCTACAACAACACTTAACCAAAAGGTTAGACAATTATGAGGCGAAGCGAGTGTTGCGCTAGCCTACTCAAAAATGCAAGTCACCTACCACAATTCTAGTTTAGATAGTGTCAATTCACACAAGAGCAATGACACTACCCTATGTTAGTGTGCTCTCAAAGGCTAACTAAAGAGCCACACCAACCAAGCATGCAAGCTCTCACAACTAGCTACACTAAAGAGCTTATCAACTAGTTTGCGGTAAAGTAAAGAGAGTGATCAAGAGGGTTATACCGCCGTGTAGTGGTAGGAACCAATCAATCACAATAATGAATACCAATGTAGACCAATCACTTCGGAATCAAATGATGAACACAATGATTTTTACCGAGGTTCACTTGCTTGCCGGCAAGCTAGTCCTCGTTGTGGCAATTCACTCACTTGGAGGTTCACGCGCTGATTGGCATCACTCGCCAAACCCTCAATAGGGTGCCGCACAACCAACACAAGATGAGGATCACACAAGCCACAAGCAATTTACTAGAGTACCTTTTGGCGCTCCGCTGGGGAAAGGTCAAGAACCCCTCACAATCACCACGATCGGATTCGGAGACAATCACCTCCTCCACTCAACGATCCTTGCTGCTCCAAGCCGTCTAGGTGGCGGCAACCACCAAGAGTAACAAGCGAACTCCGCAGCGAAACATGAAACACCAAGTGCCTCTAGATGCAATCACTCAAGCAATGCACTTGGATTCACTCCCAATCTCACTATGATGATGAATCAATGATGTAGATGAGTGGGAGGGCTTTGGCTAAGCTCACAAGGTTGCTATGTCAATGAAAATGTGCAAGAGAAGTGAGCCACAGCCGGCCATGGGGCTTAAATAGAGCCCCAATCAAATATAGCCGTTATACCCCTTCACTGGGCAAAACGCGCTCTGATCGGATGCTCTGGTCATACTGACCGGACGCTGGCCCTCAGCGTCCGGTCGCCCGATGGACGCCACGCGTCACCAGCTTCAAACGCTGTTCGTCAGATTTCAACGGCTGCGAAGCTGACCGGACGCTCTGGTAAAACTGACCGGACGCTGAAGCCCCAGCGTCCGGTCGTTTCCAGTAAGCTCCCCGAGGCATGATTTTTCGACCGGACGCGTCCGGTCCACCTTGACCGGATGCAGCCAGCGTCCGGTGCTCATCCCTAGCCACTGTGTCGTCTGACAGCTCGACCGGACGCAGCCTTTCAGCGTCCGGTCGCTGAGTGACCCAGCGTCCGGTCAGTAGACCAACGCCAGCATCATTTCGATCAACTCCATTTCAACTCTTACTTCTTCACCCTTGCTCAAGTGTGCCAACCACCAAGAATTTTGCATCCGGCGCAATAGAAAATAGACATTTCATTTTCCCGAAAGCGCCGAATCCTGCCTCGCAAGCTCGGCGGGACCCAAACCCATCTCAACCCTACAAACACCTTGTGCACATGTGGTAGCATATTTACACAAATATTATCAAGGGTGTTAGCACTCCACTAGATCCTAAATGCATATGCAATGAGTTAGAGCATCTAGTGGCACTTTGATAACCGCATTCCGATACGAGTTTCACCCCTCTTAATAGTACGGCTATCAAACCTAAATGTGATCACACTCTCTAAGTGTCTTGATCACCAAAATAAAATAGCTCCTACAAGTTATACCTTTGCCTTGACCTTTTTGTTTTTCTCTTTCTTCTCTTCAAGTTTAAGCCCTTGATCATCTCCATGCTATCACCATTGTCATGTTATGATCTTCATTTGCTTCTCTCTACTTGAAGTGTGCTACCTATCTCATGATCACTTGATGAACTAGGTTAGCACTTAGGGTTTCATCAATTTACCAAAACCAAACTAGAGCTTTCAATCTCCCCCTTTTTGGTAATTGATGACAACCCTTATACAAAGATAGGAATTGAAATTCAATTGAATCCATGTTGCTTGTCCAAACATATTTACCATGTGTAAAAAGATATGGACAAGTTTCATGAACCCTAAGTGATAGCAATTGCTCCCCCTATATATGTGCTAAGAGTTTGAATTGAAGCTTGCACATATGCTTAGATAGGAAATGTAGGAGTCAATGTCTACCATATGATGCTAAGGTATAAAAGATTGACCTTTGAAGCGTGATACCAATCGGAGTGCACCAATATACCATCCTTAGCACCATGGTTAGCTCAATACCACTTAGAAATATTTAGAAGTGAAATCACTAGATATCCTATGCATGCTAGTTTGCATTTCATCATTCAAATCTACAACTAGCATACATCACACAAGCATGGATATTATAAATATGGAACTTATGCCATGCAAGCAAACATATAAAATGCACGTTCAAATGCACCATACAAGTTCGTGAGCTTGCTCCCCCTACTTGTGTGCTCAAAATTTTAGTTGATCCCTTTCCTTTGTTATATCTCTCCCCCTTATCCCCTTTATCTTTGTTTCTCTCCCCCTTTGTCATCAATGACCACAAAGGTTCTAAATAGAATTACTTGTAGGGTCGAGATTATCAATGTCAATCAATGGGGTGAGGGTTATTTTCCCAAATTTGGTTCAATTCTAGATTATTTCCCAAAGATATTTAACTCGGTTTGATCCAAGGACAAGCTTCTTCACACGTCCAAATAAGGGTTATCTTGTACCATGTTGAGTTAAACACTTATAGTTCATTTTCTAGATTAAACACTAGGTTTACAAGCCCATAAACATGTCATATGCCATCACTAGATCAAGTCAAGCATAGAAGCAATAGTGATACCATATTGACATCAAAATTCATTTGATTTTCATGAATGAGCCTAATAGGATAGAACCACTTGCAAGGTCCTAATGAGATTGAAAATATGGCTAGATGCACTAATCATGTCCTTAGCAAGAATGTATGTCATGCCAATCAACTTTTACCTTAGATTGCTCGAAGGAGAGGCATGTCATATGAGTGGGGGTTGCATCAACACATATTTGAGAAATCCAATATGTTCAACTCATTCCTTAGCATGCAAAACCTTTTCTCATCCAATGGCTTGGTGAATATATCGGCAAGTTGATCTTCGGTGCCAACACTCTCAATGCAAATGTCCCCTTTTTGTTGGTGATCTCTTATGAAATGGTGGCGGACATCAATGTGCTTTGTTCTTGCATGTTGCACCGGATTGTTTGTTAGCTTGATTGCACTCTCATTGTCACATAGCAATGGCACTTTCTTGAACTTAATTCCAAAGTCACTCAAAGTGGCCTTCATCCAAAGTATTTGTGCACAACAACTACCGGCGGATATGTATTCGGCTTCGGCGGTTGATAATGCAACACTATTTTGTTTCTTAGATGACCATGAAACAAGTGATCTTCCCAACAATTGACAAGTTCCCGAAGTGCTCTTCCTTTCAACCTTGCATCCCGTATAGTCCGAGTCAGAATATCCAACTAGTTCAAACTTTGCTCCTTTGGGATACCACAATCCAACATTTGGTGTATGCTTCAAGTACCTCAATATCCTCTTTGTAGCCTTCAAATGACTTTCTCTTGGTGAGGCTTGAAATCTTGCACACATGCATACACTAAACATGACATCCGGCCTTGATGCGGTCACATAGAGTAGGCTTTCAATCATAGACCGATACAACTTTTGATCCACCATATTTCCACTTGCATCACTATCCAAGTTACCATTTGTTCCCATAGGTGTGCTAATGACATTGCTATCACTCATGCCAAACTTCTTGATCATGTCCTTGATGTACTTCCCTTGACTCACAAAAGTACCATTCTTCAATTGCTTGATTTGAAGACCAAGGAAGTAACTCAACTCTCCAATCATGGACATTTCAAACTCATTAGCCATCATCTTTCCAAACTCATCACAAAAATCTTGATTGGTTGATCCAAATATGATATCATCAACATAGATTTGCAATACAAATAGATCTTTTCCAATCTTCTTGATGAAAAGAGTAGTATCAACCTTGCCCATTGTGAACCCTTTAGAGAGTAGGAAGTCCCTCAATCTCTCATACCATGCTCTAGGTGCTTGCTTCAAGCCATACAATGTCTTCTTCAACTTATACACATGGTTGGGCTTCTTGTCATCTTCAAAACCAGGAGGTTGCTCAACATATACTTCTTCATTGATATAACCATTGAGAAATGCACTCTTAACATCCATTTGATAGAGCTTGATGTTGTGGACACAAGCATAGGCTAACAAGATTCTAATTGCTTCCAATCTTGCAACCGGGGCATAAGTTTCTCCAAAGTCAAGACCTTCAACTTGTGTATAGCCTTGTGCTACCAATCTTGCTTTGTTCCTTACAACTATCCCATCTTGATCTTGCTTGTTTCTAAAGACCCATTTGGTTCCAATCACATTGTGTCCCTTTGGTCTTTCTACCAATTCCCATACTTGATTTCTTGTGAAGTTGTTCAATTCTTCATGCATAGCATTCACCCAATCAACATCCCTCAATGCTTCATCTATCTTCTTTGGTTCAATGGATGACACAAAAGAGAAATGCTCACAAAAGGATGCCAATCTTGATCTTGTTTGCACACCTCTTGAAATATCACCAATGATGGTGTCCAATGGATGATCTCTTGCAACATTGGTTGGTTGGAGGATTGGAACTTGGTTGCTTGCACTTGCTTGATCATTCGGTTGAGATGATGTACTAGTCATTTGATCTTGATCAATATCATGAGAGTCACTTGCACTAGCTTGATTTGTATCATCTTGCACATTAGAGTTGGAGAGCACTTGCACTTGATCATCTTCATCATCAATCACTTGCCTAGTCCTCAATTCACCAATATCCATGTTCTTCATGGCATTTGAAAGTTGAATGCCTCTAACATCTTCCAAGTTCTCATTCTCTACTTGTGAACACTTGGTTTCATCAAATTCAACATCATGAACTTCCTCAAGAGTACCACTATCCAAATTCCAAACTCTATATGCTTTGCTTGTGGTGGAATAACCAAGTAGGAATCCTTCATCACATTTCTTATCAAACTTGCCCAATCTTGTGCCTTTCTTCAAGATATAGCATTTGCAACCAAAGACCCGAAAATATACAATGTTGGGCTTTCTACCATTCAAGAGCTCATATGGTGTCTTCTCTTTCAATCGGTGACAATAGAGGCGGTTGCTACAATAGCAAGCCGTGTTGATAGCTTCGGCCCAAAAAGATTGACTCACATTGTACTCACTAAGCATAGACCTTGCCATATCAATGAGTGTTCTATTCTTTCTCTCAACAAGGCCATTTGATTGAGGTGTGTACTTGGCCGAGAATTGATGTCTAATTCCAAATTCATCACATAATTCATCAATTCTAGTGTTCTTAAACTCACTACCATTGTCATTTCTAACTCTCTTGATGGTTGTTTCAAATTCATTGTGAATGCCTTTGACAAATGATTTGAATGTTGTAAATACATCACTGTTGTCTACTAGAAAGAATACCCATGTATATCTAGTGTAGTCATCCACTATCACAAAACCATACTTATTACCACCAATGCTAGTGTATTGTGTTGGCCCAAATAAATCCATGTGCAATAACTCAAATGCTTTACTAGTGCTCATCATGCTTTTCTTAGGATGGGTGTTTCCAACTTGTTTGCCGGCTTGACAAGAGCTACATAGCTTATCCTTTTCAAACACTACATCTTTCAAGCCTCTAACCAAGTCATGCTTAACCAATCTATTTAATTGTTTCATTCCAACATGACCAAGCCTTCTATGCCATAACCATCCCATACTTGACTTAGTGAATAAGCATGTGGATAATTGAGCTTCACTAGTATTGAAATCAACCAAGTATAGATTCTCATATCTAAAGCCTTTGAAAATCAAGTTAGAGCCATCTACACTTATGATTTCTACATCATCTACCCCAAATATGCATTTGAATCCAAGATCACACAATTGAGCCACGGATAGCAAATTGAAGTTCAAGCTCTCTACTAGCAACACATTGGATATGCTCAAGTCATTGGATATTGCAATCTTACCAAGCCCTTTGACCTTGCCTTTGCCATTGTCACCAAATGTGATACTATCATAGCCATCATTGCCATTGGTGTTGATTGAGTTGAACATTCTTGCATCACCGGTCATGTGTTGAGTGCACCCACTATCAAGAACCCAATGCCTTCCTCCGGCTTTGTAATTGACCTACAAAAGAAGATCAATTCTTTTTAGGTACCCAAACTTGCTTGGGTCCTTGAAGGTTAGTTACTAGGCTCTTTGGCACCCAAATGGCTTTCTTCTTTGAGCCCATCCATGGTTTACCAATGAACTTAGCATGAACACCATTTGCACCCTTAACAAGCATATAGGAAGAATTAAGCTTAATGGAGGATACATTAGCATTTTTGCTTTTGTTGGTGCATTCATGCTCTCTATGACCAACTTGCTTGCAACTAGTGCAAAATCGACCATTGTTCTTCACAAAACTTGTCTTGTGAGGAGCAAAGGCCGCTTTGCCTTTCTTGGGGGTATAGCCCAATCCCTCTTTGTAGAGAGAAGCTCTTTGGCTACCCAAGGCCATAAGCAAGCGGTCCTCACCACCATAAGCCTTAGCCAAGGTGTGAGTGAGCTTAGTTACTTCCTTCTTGAGGTTCTCATTCTCAACCACTAGTGAGGTATCACAAGTGTGACCATCACTACTAGATGAGGTAGAAGTGAAAGTGCTACAAGAAGGATTAGTTGGAGGAACAATGATAGGCATAGATAGTGATGTATCAATTAAATCACAAGTTAAACCTACATTGCAAGTTTCAACATGCTTCTTTTTAGTTTGCTCATCAAGCAAAGAAGAATGAGCTTTTTCAAGCTTTTTGTGAGCCTTGCAAAGCTTCTCATGGGCATCCTCTTGCCTCTCATGAGATGCATTGAGCTCATCAAAGGCTTGCTTAAGGGCTTTTACTTCCTTACGCAAGCTTTTGCATTTCTTTCTTGAGATGTTAAAGTGTTCTCTAGCATCTTCTAGCATGTCAATTAATTCATCTTTAGTAGGTTCATCATCATCATTATCACTATCACTATCATGTTCACTCTCACTTTCATCATCATAAGTTTGTACCTTGGTGGCCTTAGCCATGAAGCATGATGGAGAGTCGAAGAGAGAAGGCTTCTCATTGATTGCTATGCTTGCAAGTGCCTTCTTCTTGGTGGTCTTGTTGTCATCACTATCATCATCATCACTTGTGGAAGCATCACTATCCCAAGTGACTACATATGAACCACCCTTCTTCTTTTTGAAGGACATCTTGTCCTTCTTATCTTTCTTTTCTTTCCACTCCTTCTTCTTGTTCTTGTTGTCATCATCTTTCTCACTATTGTATGGACATTTGCTAATAAGATGATCTTTGCTTCCACAATTGAAGCATCTCCTTGCCTCTTCCTTGCTCTTGGATGAATACTTCTTTCTTCTAGCTCGATAGCCCTTCTTTACCATGAACTTGCCAAACCTCTTGACAAAAAGAGCCATTCTCTCATCATCATCATCATCCCATGAATCATCATCCTCACTTGATGTTTCTTGCTTGGCTTTGCCCTTGGATGATGTGGCCTTGAAAGCCACGCTCTTCTTCTTGTCATCCTTCTTCTCATCTTTCTTTTCTTCCTTCTCATCATCATCTCTATAGGCATCATCGGTCATGATATCTCCCAAGACTTGGTTTGGTGTCATTGTGTTCAAACCACTCCTTACTAGCAAGGTGACCAATATCTTGAATCTTGCGGGCAAACATCTCAAGAACTTATTTGAGAAGTCCTTGTCCTCTATGTTCTCACCGAGTGCCTTGAAATCATTGACAATCACTTCCATCCGGTGGAACATGTCCGGCACACTCTCATCTTCCTTCATTTTGAAGCTCGCAAACTTCTCTTTGAGAATATAAGCTTTTGCACCCTTCACGGCTTGAGTACCCTCAAAAGATTCTTCCAACTTCTTCCAAGCCTCATGTGCCATCTCAATATTCTTGATTTGCTCAAAAGTTCTTGCATCAATTGCATCATGAATGGCACTTAGAGCAATATCATTGTTTTGGAGAAGTACTTCTTCGGCGGCGGTGGGATTCTTCGGATCATCAATCTCAATTTTAGTTTCTACCACCTTCCACACCTTTCTATTGATTGACTTGATGTGTGTAGTCATCTTTGACTTCCAATATGAATAATTTGAGCCATCAAATTAGGGTGGCTTCTTGGTGTTGTTGATTTGAGCCATTTTACACCGAAGGTTGTTAAGCCTCAAATTAACGGTGACCTCGTCTCTGATACCACTTGAAAGGTCCTAATGGCTAGAGGGGGGTGAATAGCCTAATAAAAATTTCTACAACAACACTTAACCAAATGGTTAGACAATTATGAGGCGAAGCGAGTGTTGCGCTAGCCTACTCAAAACTACAAGCCACCTACCACAATTCTAGTTTAGATAGTGTCAATTCACACAAGAGCAATGACACTACCCTATGTTAGTGTGCTCTCAAAGGCTAACTAAAGAGCCACACCAACCAAGCATGCAAGCTCTCACAACTAGCTACACTAAAGAGCTTGTCAACTAGTTTGTGGTAAAGTAAAGAGAGTGATCAAGAGGGTTATACCGCCGTGTAGTGGTAGGAACCAATCAATCACAATAATGAATACCAATGTAGACCAATCACTTCGGAATCAAATGATGAACACAATGATTTTTACCGAGGTTCACTTGCTTGCCGGCAAGCTAGTCCTCGTTGTGGCGATTCACTCACTTGGAGGTCCACGCGCTGATTGGCATCACTCGCCAAACCCTCAATAGGGTGCCGCACAACCAACACAAGATGAGGATCACACAAGCCACAAGCAATTTACTAGAGTACCTTTTGGCGCTCCGTCGGGGAAAGGTCAAGAACCCCTCACAATCACCACGATCGGAGTCGAAGACAATCACCTCCTCCACTCAACGATCCTTGCTGCTCCAAGCCGTCTAGGTGGCGGCAACCACCAAGAGTAACAAGCGAACTCCGCAGCGAAACATGAAACACCAAGTGCCTCTAGATGCAATCACTCAAGCAATGCACTTGGATTCACTCCCAATCTCACTATGATGATGAATCAATGATGTAGATGAGTGGGAGGGCTTTGGCTAAGCTCACAAGGTTGCTATGTCAATGAAAATGTGCAAGAGAAGTGAGCCACAGCCGGCCATGGGGCTTAAATAGAGCCCCAATCAAATATAGCCGTTATACCCCTTCACTGGGCAAAACGCGCTCTGATCGGATGCTCTGGTCATACTGACCGGACGCTGGCCCTCAGCGTTCGGTCGCCCGATGGACGCCACGCGTCACCAGCTTCAAACGCTGTTCGTCAGATTTCAACGGCTGCGAAGCTGACCGGACGCTCCGGTAAAACTGACCGGACGCTCCGGTAAAACTGACCGGACGCTGAAGCCCCAGCGTCCGGTCGTTTCCAGTAAGCTCCCCGAGGCATGATTTTTTTCGACCGGACGCGTCCGTCCACCTTGAACCGACGCGCCCGGCGTCCGGTGCTCATCTAAGCCATCAGTCGTCTAACATTTCGACCGGACGTAGCCTTTCAGCGTCCGGTCATTGAGTGACTCAATCGTCCGGTCGATGAGACCGACGCTTGACATCATTTCGATCAACTCCATTTCAACTCTTACTTCTTCACCCTTGCTCAAGTGTGCCAACCACCAAGAATTTTGCATCCGGCGCAGCAATAGAAAATAGACATTTCATTTTCCCGAAAGCGCTGAATCACCCTCGCAAGCTCGGCGGGACCCAAACCCATCTCAACCCTACAAACACCTTGTGCACATGTGGTAGCATATTTACACAAATATTATCAAGGGTGTTAGCACTCCACTAGATCCTAAATGCATATGCAATGAGTTAGAGCATCTAGTGGCACTTTGATAACCGCATTCGATCTGAGTTTCACCCTCTTAATAGTACGGCTATCAAACCTAAATGTGATCACACTCTCTAAGTGTCTTGATCACCAAAATAAAATAGCTCCTACAAGTTATACCTTTGCCTTGAGCTTTTTGTTTTTCTCTTTCTTCTCTTCAAGTTTAAGCCCTTGATCATCTCCATGCTATCACCATTGTCATGTTATGATCTTCATTTGCTTCTCTACTTGAAGTGTGCTACCTATCTCATGATCACTTGATGAACTAGGTTAGCACTTAGGGTTTCATCAATTTACCAAAACCAAACTAGAGCTTTCAAAGTCCCGACACAAGATTTCGCGGGCTTCCTCATGATGCCTGTTTGCATCGAAGTATGCTGTCAGTATTGACTCTTCTACACCTGGCCTATTAACGATCCGTTTGACCTTTTCTCGTTTATGAAATGCCACCATGTGCATGTCGGGTAGATGAAGCTGCAGCTGCTGTACTGATGGATGATTCCCTTCAATAAATTTTCGTGAGTTGCAAACATATGAACATAGAATATGTAGAGATATTTTAAAAGTTTATTTACCTCCACGTGTCGTATTTGTAAGGTCCCCCAAAGGTACCCGATCACCGGTTGGTCTTGGCGTGTCCATAACACTACCTGACACTTTTAGCAATGTTGTGCCTATGAAATAATATGCCCAATAAATCTCATTATTGCCAAAAAAAGTTAAATAGGTCGATAATATGCAACCTAAACGAACTGAATAACACTATGAATAAAGATGGAGTATGCACAATGGAAAAGATGGTCATGAACTATATGCAACAATATGCTATTCTCCCTCTTATCTCACTCCAACTGTCAACTATATGCTATTTGTTTAGTTCAGATGTAACAACTATGGTAATTTTCCAGACCACTTTCAGTTAACTCAATTAGAAAGTCTTGCCTTGCTTTCTGTAGGCAACACCTATGGTGTACTGATTTAGTGATGCTATAACTTCTAATTTGTCAAGACTTTCCAGATTGCTTCCTAAGCTTAGCTAAAATAGAAGAGCTGAATGATGGTCCTTATAAAAAAATCCAACTACATTCTGCAGGTTGGCTATGATACAAAAATAAGTGACCGCTAGAGCTACATATGTCACAAGAGCAACATCAATCCAAATGCAGGCAACAGTGGTATGCCTGATTGCCGATCACTTAAAAGTGGAAAAGTCACTTGCAAAGTCTGAAACTTTTGTAACTGAAAAGGAAATTGAACTTGAAAAAACATCTTGTTTCTTTGACCAAAATATTGTTAACTAATTTGACGAAGGCTACAGCTAAATAAATTAATTTGAACTCTATGCAAGCTTGAACTGAACAAACAATAAAATAAGATAACTAAAGACAAGCATGCATATTGGGTCAGCGAGTAAGTTCTACTAGGCTTTTACTGCACAAGACATAGTAAGTTCTACTAGGCTTTTACTGCACAAGACATCAACAATGACCGTTGGAAACAGTGACCTAACAAAGTTTACCATTATTTTCTAAAATTGTACCAATAAAAACGATACACATCTGGAACTTATTTTAAGGCAACAGAAAATTGTAATTTCGTAATAGCAAAGTAACATTTTCCAAACCCATTTGTGCTAAAACAACAGGCATACAGCGCATCCCCAGATAACAGCTAGCAGGCCGCTCACAGTTTGTTATTTCCTCCAAGCATAGGGCACACGAAAATCTTAAATAAATGAAATGCAACTGTCGGCAAGAATGATTCTCGGATGGTGCTTCAGTTTCTAAGTTGCTAAGACTATGGATGTGGTAGAAGAGAGGCACAGAAAACAGGAAGTCTCTGCTTGGATACAGGGGTATTTAAAAATGTAAGGATTCAGTTCAACTTCTGGAGCGATCCCTGATAAAGTAGTCAAAATTAAAATAACTCAATGGTTGTTCCAAGGACTCATCGGTCGTCGGCGTTGAGCTTAAGCTCTGCTCTGAACCTGAAACCCACTACTGATTTATAACTACTAAAAGGAGCATGGTAATGCTCAGTGCACCAATGCATTGCATAATGCAGTGATTTCTAACTGATGACAAATATAGCGCAGTCACAGATATTATTTTTTTTCTCTCGAACACACGAGCATGATTAATAAAAACAGAGCATGATTAATCTATCACCCATTGAAGCAAGGAAAAAAGTAAAACAATCACCTGGGTCAGATTCCATTCACGCATCCTATAACGTGGATCGAAAAATCACCACGTTTGGCAGAACCATGCACGCATCCACGGATGGCTTCACCACGTTGGCATAGAAACAAACACCTGATGGGCATGGAATGGCAGTGGCCAGTGAATCACCATTTGTTCAATATTGATCCATCACGTTGATTCATATCAAGCAATTCGGATGATTGTTCTTGAACGCCTCGTCAGCCACCGCTCGCTGTTGGCCGCTGCAAGGATCCGTGCCTCATCAGCCGCCGCTTGCCGTTGAACCGTGCCTCGTCGGCCGCCGCTCGCCGTT